>OZ007596.1:155296355-156774701 GCA_963931845.1 Maratus michaelseni | reverse complement strand
TGTTTATTCTTAGTCGACGTTAGAACGTCCATAAATCAAGTAATTTTTAGCGGTTCAAAGAAGTGCATTTATTATTCACGCGAGTGCTATCTAGTTTTAAATCAGGTGTTTATGTTTCAGTACGAATCCGTTATCTAAAAATAACTCGCGTTACCGGATTTTTATGCATTCTTTTAAATATAGAAGATTGTATTATCATTTATCTTAATTCCTCAAATGAATGTAAATTTGATAACCTCAAATAGTTTAAAAGAAAATATTACAATAAATAAATAAAAATAAATCAGCAAAATAACATAAAAGTGAAAAATCACTAAAAATATATCAAAAATTGTATTTCATGAATAAAATTTTCTATATAGCAGAACTTTGGTTTTAGGTTACCACAGAGGAAAATTTACAGCCCTTAAAAAGAAACAAGTGGGTAAGTGTGATCGAGGATAGCACAAAGGGTTTCGTTTAATATTCCTTTCAAAACGCTTTATCCTTTAATTAATAAATCCAAATCATTAATTTATAATTATTAAATCGTTTTCCTTTATCAATACACTTTATCAATAAGAACATAGATGGCTGCACCATTAAATCATTTCAATATTAAAATTATTACAAGAGGAAGCTATATTTTTAATCAGATTAATAATATTCAAGAACTACTTTTCAGACAATTGTAACAGCATAAGTTCTAGAATTTCTAGTCTGGAAATCGACAAGCGAAAACGCATCTAAAACAATTACATTATATATTTTAAATGATAAAATAAAAATTACTTCAAAAGAAGAAAGTTAACAAAAAATTCAAAGTGAGAAGGCAGCGATAGTCTCTAACAAGAATTAATATTAAGGATTTAAAGAGGAAACTTAATATTTAAAAATAAAAGCTGTTTATTTATTTTTTTAAATTAAATAAAATTTAAATTTTTTACATTTTTAAAATTCTAAAATTTAAAAAATTTAGCGAAGGTTTAAATAAAATTTAAAATTTTTATAAACCAAAAAAATTGTTTAAACGAAATTTAAAATGCAAAAATGTTTCAAGAATTTGGTGGATGTTCAAGCAAAATTTTAAATTTTAAATTTTCTAAAATCAAAACAAATTGTTTAAAAGAAATTTAAAATTTCGCAATTTCTCAAAAAAAGAATATTTTCTACAACTTTTGATCTTAAACTGGCCCAAAAAAAAAAAAAAAATAAATAAATAAATCCGTAAAATTGGATTTATTAGGTAATGAAATCTATTCCAGGAACAAATTTTCAAACTCTGACGCCCAGCTTCGATCCTGGAACCTTTAGAACAACAGGCAAACACGCTACCACACGGAGCTACCTAGTATTCGCAAAAAAGTTTTAAAATCTGCTCTGATGTCATTTTTTGTAAGAAATGGTCGGATGTCATTAAATTAATTCATTTAATTAAAATAATATGACATTTTCAAAATTTTATGATTTGTCGTGTGATCTGAGGTATTCAGCTATAAGTAATGCAAAATTTCAAGTTTCTAACTTATACAGTTTCCAAGAACGAACTCTGTGACAGACAGACAGACAGAGGAGGGAGACGAATAGAGTTTCGTCAGATAAACGAAACCCTAAAAAAGGGGGAAAAAACACGAAAGAAAAATCATTAGTCAAACATAGTTTATGAAACACTTTAAAACCCATTCAGAATACTGTTAAAAGACTTCACCGTTTAATAAGGAGAAAGATGATGTCTATAAAAACAAGGTCAAAGTCAGACCGGGCGGGGAGGCCTACCTTTCGGCTTAAACTCAACTAGCCTCGCCCATGTCTATATGAACAATTTGTAAAACTCATAACACATATGAAAACCCAAAGCCAGTATTTACGGTCGATAGTCGGAAAAGTATTCAAATTATTTTGTGCAGCCCTGCATATTATCTATAGATTTGTATATATACTACATAGTATGCAGTTAGGAAACACATAACACAGTTGAAAATTCTTCAGCAATTTGTGTCAATAAGCGGATATGTACTTTGATTCTTTTATGCAGCCCTGTGTATGATCTATAGAATTGATACACATCAAGTAATATGCCAAAAACCAGTTAAATTCAAAAAGGCATTCTGCAATGAAAACCGCACTTCCAACAATTTCGATCACAGACAGTACTGTAACCTAATTCTTTTGTGTGTGCCTGCAAATGTGCGATAAATGCTATATGCATACCCGATTCTATAGTAAGCATCCTGTAGTGCATCTAAGTGATATATATCACGTTCAATATGCTTGAAATAGTGAACATCATTAAAATACTCTGTAAACGATTGTTTCCCTATAGGCCAATAATGTAACGAAATTATTTTGAGTGTCCCTGTGAACGAACTATAAATGTTACACATTTTATTTTCGATATCAAACATGTCATGGTAAACCTCAATAACATACATTAATTACATGGCAGTCCGAGTATATTACGCGATTTAGAACGCCGACAGACGGTCAGACAAACCGAATTCATAAATACTTTTCAACTATGTTGGAAAGTCATATGAGATGTAATCTTCCCAACTGTGCGAAAAAGTTCGGGCCAGGATTCGAACCCGGGATCCCTTGGCTGAAGCTACCAATGCTCTACTAATTGAGCAATCCCGAACGAATATGGCTGAACTAATTCACCCAGTTAACCTTAATGATCATAACATGTGGTCTGATATCTGAATCAGCACAACAAAATAAGTCACAGGTAATGGGACCTCCTGTAAACGCTGGAAACGTGATTACACAAGATTAATTTTGCCACAATTATTCTAATTGGTAAAGAAATCATATGATATGTAATCTTCCCAACTGGTCGAAAAAGTCCGGGCCAGGATTCGAACAGGATTAGTTCAGCCATATTCGTCAGGTATTGCTCAGTTGGTAAAGCATTGGCAGCTTCAGCCAAGGGATCCCGTGTTCGAATCCTGACCCGGACTTTTTCGCCCTGTTGGGAGGATTATATCTCATATGATTTCTTTACCAATTAGAATAATTGTGGCAAAATCAATCTAGTATATTGAAAAGTGTTAAAAAAAACACATTTACCGCTTGTACAAAAAGATACATTTTATGATATGAAATATGGATTTTAAAATTAATAATTGAAAAGTTATGAATTTTCTTCACATTAAGTAAACAAAAAACAGACCACTTTATCTTTCTCTGTTTTTGACGTTAAAACAGTCCGTAAATTAAGTAATTTTTAGCGGTTCAGGGAATTTATTCGTCCAAAATAGTATCTCGTTTGAAATCTGATGTTTATGTTTCAGTTCAAATCCGTTGCATATCAATATCACTTTACTTGATATTTAGCATTTTCTTAAACATAGATAATAGCATTATCTTTTTTGCCCCTTATCTGAAAGTAATATAAATTTGATGACCTTTGACATTAGAATGATTTAAGACTTTTTTTAAAATGAAGATTTTGTTTAGTCAAATATTATTTTTAATGCATTTTAAAAATACATTGAAATCATTATAACCCCTCCCCCACTTCCCCGTACTATTACTGATTATGGAGAAAAACAGAAACACCCATGTTTGGAAGGAAGGGTGAAGAGACCTTTTGAATTTGTCACATCAGCCAACCTATATTTATGCTACTGAGAGGAAAAATGAGTATAACAACACTAAAGAGACTAGAAAAAGTACTGTTAGAAACAAGCCCAAAAGCTGAAATATTCCTAGTAAGCTCTAAGACAATAAGGTAAGTCATTTGAAAATTTTGTTAAAATGTCTTCATCCGTTAAAATGTCGTAAATCCATTTTCGAGTTGGAGTGATATACCCTGTAATTTTGACTGACTGAATGGATTGCGACTTTGCTTTCCTATTAGAGATATGACGGACTCAGCCCGACGCGAGCACGGACTCACTTTTTATACCAATCTTCGATCTCGGGCTCAAAGTCGAATATTCGAATCTTTAGTAAATAGTCGAATTTTTAAAAAGAACAATAATTGTAACTTTTATAGATTTCTGCCAGTGGTTGGGTATAAATAACAAATGTGCTGTTTTAAGCAGATTTTCAGGGACATGAAAATCATGTGATCATGCGATGACATGAGAAAGTATTTAAAATTAATATAAGGGTTGCCAAAATGAAAAGTAGACACGTGCGACTGCGTCAGAATGTCTGCAGCTATAGCAGCGCTACCGATCAGGGATATAAAAGGCGGTAGGAGGTGTGCACCGCATACGGCGTTCAACTGTGAAACCTGTTCGCGGTTAGAGGAAATTGATCGAAAGTAAAGTCGTGCCATACATGGATGTGACCAGATCGGAACAACGCGCGGTAGTACGTTTTCTGATTGCGGAAGGTGAGCACTATCAATTCAACACAATATTGTAGTACTCTTACGAAACTGTGGAAAGCAATCAAAAGCAAACGTCCAGGCCTTCTCAGTTCTCACACAACAAGTGTTCCTTCTCCATGACCTTGCCCGCCCACACGTATCCCGTGAAACCCAGACGATCTTAAACAAATTGTTGGTACACCCGGCGTATAGTCCAGATTTGTCACCCTGTGACTTCCACATCTTTGGGCCACTTAAGAAGCAAGCTACTTCACTCAGACGAAAACACCCGCGCGCTAATGTTAATCCTATGGAAGAAATATTTTAAGATATCTCGTTCGCATTTCAATATTTTTAAATGATTTTTTTTTTTTTTTGGCATTGGATAGCTGAGGTCAATCTTTATGCACGCTCCTTTGTACTTTTTTGATTTTTGTTGCAGTTTTTTTTTTATTTATTTATTGAGGATACTTTCACCGCTGCCGAAACGATAGGACCTGTGTTACAAAGCCCATGACGATTTCTTTTGATTTCCAATAAAGGTATTATTTTTATTGCACTTGTCCACTTTGCATTTGGGCAACCCTTATACTTACTTCTATGTAAGGAGAGATTTTTAAATGAGAAAATTAATCTTGAAACAATTTAAAAATGTTATTTAAAATTTTCTACTGCGTTCTGTCGGTATCGGGTTCAGGCTCTGATGACACAAACTTTTCGGGCTAGGTCTCTGAAAAAGAGATCGAACTTATCTCTATTTCCTATACGGAAATTGTTTGCTGTACTGTTGTCTGCTACTTTTACAGTTTGTAATTTTGATATGAAAATCCTCGTATAGAGTAACAATCCGATTTCAGTATGATTTGTCCGAGTTCGTTTCGTCATATGAGCCCGGACGCAAAAACTTTATAGAAATAAAATGTGCAAAGAACCAAATCCAAAACCATAAACGTAACCGGAAAATGGGTTGAGTTCTTTGCAAATTGATTTTTTTCTTTTTTTGTATTTTCAAATGATGTTGTAGAAATGAAGTAGAATAATAATAATAATAATAATAAAATCTGAGATAAAATAACTATTTAAGGGTTTTTCCCCCCTGATACGGACAAACGAAAACAAATCGAATAGTATTTGAACAAGTGCGTTTTATAACGGGTGGTTATAATATAAGTATCTCTATTTGGAACTGTCGGTAGCTTGAAGAAATAACCGAAATGAAACCAAAATCGGTACACTTACTATTCGAGAAGGGGGAAGAAGAATGGAACTATAAAAAAAAATTAATTGCGATAATCGCCGACAGATGGCGCTTTTGAGTGTGAAATGTAATGTGTAATATTGAGTACCGTGGAGGTATAGCAAACCTCAATGACTTTACCGCATATCACAACATGTGTGAAACATCACTTCTGATGCGTTACATTCCGCAGTTGAACACGTCGTGCACTGCTTGGATTGTGTCCTCCAGCACAATAACCTTGCGGAACATGAACATGATCGGCACTGCCATGCGAAAGCCTAACCCCATTCACTGTGACATTTTCTAATAAATTAGGTGTGCCATCCGGTTTCACGCCTTATTCTTTGTTCGCGTATTACACATTACATTTCACACTCAGTAGCGCCATCTGTCGGTGATTATTGCAATTATTTTTTTTATTGTTCGATACTTCTTCCCCCTTTTCGAATAGTAAGTGTACCGATTTTGGTTTCATTCGGGTTATTCCTTCGAGCTACAGACAGCTCCAAATAGAGATACTTATATTATAACCACCCTGTATATTTAAAAAAAAGAAAAATGTAGGGTACTCTCAGTTTGATTCAAGAAAATCTCAATTTTGGCAATTATTCTTTGAGTGATTTCAACCAAGTGTAACTGACTTATTTGTATTTGTCTGCACTCAAAGGATCAAAAACTATGCAAGCCGTTTCAGTGATATGTTTAATGCCCTAAAATGTCCCATTCTTTAAAAAACGAACAACGTTCATATAAACATCATTGTTGTTAACACTACATAAAACTTAACAAATCGCATAAATATCCATAGTAACTTTGAAGCTGATTTCGCGAGAATTTCAATTTTTTTATTTCATCTCCTTAGATTAGTAAAATGTTTTAGGAATACACGTATCCCTGCGTAGCTCACCCCTGCCGCCGCCCCGTCCCTCTTACGAAAAAAAAAAAAAAAACCGTATTGATTATAAGTATCCTCTTATATCAGCAGTATTTCCGAACGTATCCTAGTTAAGAATGAATCAGCAGCGAATGATTAAGAGATAAAACAACAGAAGATAAATTCTACTTACCAGATCATAGCTCATTGAGGAGGGTTCACAGTTGGGTGCAACCTATGAATAAAGATAACTCCATTAAGTGTCATGTTTAATTGTTGAAAATCATATGTAATACGTAATGTTCATAATTATACGTCAAATATGAAACTTATCGACGCCATCCTTGTTTCATCACACACATACACGCACACATACGTAAAATTATCGCCAAAAGGAGACGGTTTCGAGTACTTAGTTTAAAAGCATTATCAGTAGCAGGAGAAGGAAAAAAAAAGTTGCGATAAGTCTTAAACTTGAGAGATAATCCTTTTCCTTTTTTGTCTATTTTGTTTATTTTTCTTGTAGGGTAAAAAACTGCCTGGTGATATATTAAAATGAAATACTACCGCTGTTTCTCTTTTGGCTAAAAGGCAAACAGATAAATTCGCAAAATTCAAGAAAAATAGACATTCATTGATTAAGTTGCACTTTCAAAATAAAGTAGCTTCCGCACGAATAATACATGCATAATTTAATAACTAGAATAAATATCTAATAATTAAAAAGAAACTGATATACAAAATGCATTTTTTGAAATAAAAAACTTAAAAATTACATTGCATAATAACGATAGGCGCAGTCAGTGTGGGGTTCAGACGTTCAGAGGCTTATGCACTGCAAAAAATAATTGTTGATTTTACAGTATAAAACTGGCACCCAGCTGCCAGTATTATACCGTAAAATTAACAGTATTAAACAGTAAAATAAGCAGTAATACGCTGCCGTGCAAGCAGTAATACGCTACCGCGCATGACTCCACGAAATTAGTTGCATCCAGAGCAGGGACCCACCCTGCCTACGCCACTGCAATAGCGCAATAATGTAACCAGTTTCAAAAGTGCAAATTCAACCTTTTCCAGGTATACATAGAGTTCATTTTTTGGCTATTTGCTTGCGCTTTTTATGAGTCATTCTTTTTCAAATAATACTGTTGTTATAAAATTATTAAAAAAAATTTGTATACTATATGATTTTTTTTATTTATATAATGATCCTAATTGGTTAAGAGTGCAATTAAAGTTAAATTCGTAAACATTTCAAACCGAGTTTCAGAATTTCTGTACAAAGCTATTTTTCAAGAACATATTTAGCCCTTAACTGCTGTTAGCGGTCTCACAGACAGCTGCTTTTTAAATTTCCAGGTTTAGCTTGTAATTCTCAGTTTAACTATAGATACTAGTGAAATTTTGTTTCGTTTGGATCCCTTGTATTAACACTAGAGACTTCTGAATAGGTGAATTTTAATTATAATAATAGTTCTGTACATAAAGATTAGTACAGAAACAGTATCTTATAAGTTAATCGAGCTTTTTATTCACCTTTAGATCAAAAGTGGTCTCAGAAAGTACACACAGTACACTGCAAAAAAATAAAAGTGTTGATTTTATAATATAATACGGGCATCCCGCTGCCAGTATTATACCGTAAAATTAACAGTAATAAACAGCAAAATAAGCAGTAATACGCTACCGTGCATACGCGTCAGCGTATTACTGCTTATTTCACTGTTTATTTCTGTTAATTTTACGGTATAATACTAGCAGCTGGGGTGCCAGTATTATACTGTAAAATCAACACTTTTTTTTTTTTTTTTTTTTTTTTTGCAGTGTAGCTATGCGACAATTTCTATCATAACAGTTAAGGGTTAATTTAAATTGGCCCAAATATGGTAATTATATGTAGAACTTAATTGGTAAAGCACTTGGTGCGCTATACCAAGGTATCTGGGTTCGATCGCGGTCTGCACACATTTTTCACTCAAGTTGGTTGTACGCTATTAGGCTAAGTGAAAAGAAAATTCACATTCTTTGTAGTGCTATTTAACCCTTTCCGGCATGGTGGGTCAAATTCTGTCCCACTTAATTTTAATCACAAAATGCCACAACGGCACCAGGATTTTGAAATAAATTTTTGCCTTTTATAATGTACGTGAAGAAAAGCTTTTGTAATTTTTAAATAAATTTGTTCTTAAATCCTGGTGTGATTCAATCTTTTCAACATTTTAGTAAAAGAAGTACTTTGTGCCTGAAAGGGTTAAAGGTTTTTCATGTATAGAAACGCATAATATTGTTATGGAATCGTGGACAAAGAAGACTTTTAATGAAGGAAAAACGAATTTATTTGCGTGCTTTTAAACTATAGATCTATAAGCATCGAATATTCCGAATAAATCATCAAATATTGGTACCCACTCTTAGATCATGAGGATTCCAAGTTTGATGTTTCGTTGAATTCTGCGCACATAAACTGGAGATAAAAGTATCACATAAATCGAACAAATCATCTATTTGCGGCACATTCTCTTTTGGGGAATATTTGCCCAAAAACTAATCAGCACCAGTTGACATAAAGATAGAACTTCATATGAAAATTTTATCTTATTTGACGCAGCAGTTCTTGGGTTAAAGCGCCCACAAAAGTTGTGTCACCTACAAACAGACAGGCATTTTCTAAAAACAGCCAAATCGTGTTCGACCTCGAAATTTTTCACCAATCCAATATCTTCTTCCTCTATAGATAGAAGAAAGTAAAAATGTGTGGAAATGTCAGGAATAAGTTGTGTCGCATAAGTCATTTTATCTGTTGTCTTGTGTATTTTTTGTGATATTTTGTGTTTTTTCTCGTTTTTTGTTTCAGATTTTTTACAAAGTTTTCTTGTTCATGTACAATTATTTGTATTTTCTCTTTTTGTAAAACATTTAATCGGAATTTGATATTTTGTTTTTAAAAAAATAAAAAAAAAATAACGAAATCTTTGTTAAAATTTTGCACTGCTGAAAGTATAGGTAATATTATTAATAGGTAATATTTCTTTACTAGCTGTTACCCGCGACTTCGTTCACGCAACATTAAAAGAAGAATAAATACATTAATTAAGCAAAATATTTTACTCCCAATAATTAAAAACGTTAATAATTAACTAACTATTTATCACATTTCATAGGAGACAATACGGTATTTATTATTATAGGGACCTTGATATAACTCAGTCTTAAAAAAGTGAAATTTTGTGCCAAATAATCGCGAAAATGAAATTGCAACCAGTGCAAAAAGGAGGGCCAAATAAAATCGTGGAAATAGACGAATTGGGTAAAAACAAATGTCAATTTTACATGATAAACAATTTTACTTTTAACGCCTTTGTGAAACGTTTTAACAGCCATCCTTCAAAAAAAAAAAAAAAAACATTAATTAGAAATAGTATATGCTTTTTCTTTACATTCAATTCTGCCTCATTGGTTTAATATATAGTTGAAACAAATCTTGTTTTCTAAATGACAGTATATTGGCAGGCAATTTTTGTTCTCCAGAATAAATTGATTCATGAAGTTTGAATATGTGAAAATATGTTTGTATTTTTCGGATAATTTACTGAAATCAAGATTTTGTTTTCACCATCTATTCAAAGTGAAAATAAATTCTGTTTTTCAGTTTTAATGAGAAAATGGTGTAAAAAATATACTGATCTGTTTTATTTCTCCTTTTTTATACACATATATGGAGTAAGTTACTTTCCGTTTTTAGAGAAACTTCGTTAAAAAAATGGTATTTAATTTAATTTTTTTAATTCTGAGAGTTTGTGTGACATCCTCGGATCAATTATAACCGGTATTCGCTAAACCGGTAGTAAATCGCGTTGCGTTCGATAGTCTAGGAGTAGTTGCGAAATACAAACACACGGTCAGTTTTTAATATAATAGATTCGTGTTCCTTTTCCTTTTCTTAAAATTATGATGCGATTTTTAGCAGAAAACTCGGATACTCATGCGGAACGAAATAACGGATACTCATGCTTAATAATCAGTATAGATAACAAAACATTTAAATTTTTCGTTATAAATATGGCGTGAAACTCATCTACTTTCTATACTTATTGATCCTTGTATTATTAATGTAAGGAATTGATTCACACTCATTTTAAAATATATTGGAAAATTCCCGTTTTATTTCAAATAGGACGTCTCCTTTTCCCCCAGAGAAATCCCTTTTTAATGACATGATTCTTGTTAATTTTATTTTCCAGGCAATTAATTTCAATACTGGCATCGGGAAAATTATGTTACTTTAACGAAATAATATTAAATCTTTAGGTTTTATCAATAAAAATGGAACTATTAACATTCGTCATTTTTTTTTTAGGTAATCGAGTTATTTCTTTTAGTTTTAAGAATGAAAAATCACTATTTCTCGCGATCCATGACATCATTTACGACATGGATAATTTTGCGAGCATATTATTGACATTTTCTAACCATTTTCTTTTGAAACTTCTTTTTACTTTTTAAAAATTTAAATAAAAAATACGGTATAGTTAGTTATATTAGCCGGTAAAACGGCAAGTATTGTTACCATACAAAAGAAAAAAAAAAAGAAAGAAAAAAAGTGAAGAAAAAACCCAAGATCATTTTATTTCACCAATCAAAGCATATCCGCTTTATTTTCAATAAATGACGTCATATTCGCCTGTTTCCTATGGTTACGCACATTGAAACCTTGTATTATTATCAAAAACTAAAAAAAGTACGTTTTATTTTTAATAATATTATTTAATCTTCTTCTTAATTCTTTAATTTTTTACATTTCATTTCCATTTTTTCCCGTGAAAATTTTTCAATTGAAACTAAATTGTTGAGTAAAAATTATTTTTTCGGGTTTTGAATTAGTTTTGGCAACGATAAAGTATTAGCAACGGTAAAGTAAATTTAACCGTTTTAAAATGCTATACGCAAAAATGTCCATTTATTCTCAATGGAAATAACGAAATTTTGAATTATTAAGAAAAATATTTGAATAAAATTAACAAAACCCAGCCTATGTTCATATGAGGGTTATAATCAGCCTATATGCAAAGATACAGGATCATTAAATGCTCCATTTTGACACTGGCTTCAGCCTAACATTTGCACACAATCAGATTTATAATATTATTAGGATTACTTATATATAGGTTACCCCATCTCAGTGTTGAATTCAGATACTTTTCTCCGAGAGGGATTTCTGTAACTCCGGGGGGAACATGATAAAGCTCCGGGGAGGGGGCGTCCCCCCACGGGCCACCCCCTGAATTCAACACTGCCCCCATCTCTCACAGCCGGAACAACCGATAAGTACCAATAGGTATGGAATAATCAGCATGAAGGTTATTTTAAACATAACAAATATTTATTAATCTTAACAGTTCTAGAGAGCAAATAAATCTGCCCATAAAACAGTTTTTCGTTACTTTGTCTTTTTCTTAAAATAATAAATAAATAAATAAAGATAGAAAACTTTCAAATTGTATACCTTACTTCCACTTCTCCCACCCTCCCCCTCCCAGAAAAGAGGATGCTAAACGCAAAACAAAAGTGGTGATTAAAAAAAAAGGAATAGGTAAAAATGAATGAGTAATCACCAGAAAATAATATTATTTTTAAATTTAAAAAATATATATATATGGATCTGTGCTATAAAAAATGAATGAATATACAAACAATAATTAAATACACCATGTTTCCCCCTGAAAATCGTTTCTCAGTACACCCAGTAAAAATAAATAAATAAATAAATTCAGAAATAAAGGTTGAAAGGAACATATGAAAATCTGAATAAAAAATAAATGACAAGTTTTTCCAACAAAAGTGACTAGACGAATAGAAAAAGCGAAAAAATAATCGCAACAATAAAAAAAAATACTTCACTTTGGTATGAATAAAACATACCACCAGAGATTGCGGCAGGCACAACGTGAGAAAGCTATTACAGTATTTCCATGCAAATGAAGCCTGAAGAGGTATAGGGTGCTATTTGACCTTAAACCCTGAACGGAACGTGAAGAGGTTTAAAAAAATAAATAAACAACCGATCGGACCACGGTGGAAGGAGAGTTGAGATGTAACTGGATTTCTGTGATGTTTGCAGCGCGAGAGAAAAGGAATGCATTGTTGTGGTAAATGGCTTTTTTTTCAGAGTTTTAGTTTCGATTTGAAAAACATTTTTGTCCGAATCAATCGCTGGTTTTGTTTTTATTTCCAACAAAAACTATATTGGAGCGGAATGTTATCTCTTTTCTAAGTAAATCTAAAAAAAAGAAGAAAAAAAGTGGGGGGGGGGGGGGGGTTCTTTCTGCAGAAGGGATTAAAAAAAAAAAAAAAAAAAAACTTTATAAAACAAATAGATATACAGAAAATGTTTTCTGAAAACTGCCGAGAGAGATGGGAGATGGGAAAGCGGGGAGAAAAAAGATAGAAGTGAAAGGATTTTTGAATATATCAAAGGTGTGAATTTTCAATTGCTACGAAGCGTACCACCAACAGAGCGAAAAATGTCCAGACCGGGAATCGAACCCGGACCCTTGGTATAACGCAGCCTACACTCTAGCATTTGAACTACTAGAATGATATTCAGTCTGGCATTTCTCACTCCGATATGTTGGTAAGGCTGCTATTTTGCAGCACAAGATGGAAAGTCATTCATGAGGTTAGTGGCATAATAGATGAGACGAACTAACACTCAGCATCGGAGAAAGTAAAAACCAAAAAGATAATAAGACAATTTATTTGTAAAAGCAAAGAAAATTAGTACAGCAAACAGTGAACTTGCAAGTGGTGAGTGACAGGCATAAGTTGGAAAGTGTTTCTTAATCTGTGCTTGACGCATAATTTTTCTTTCTTGTTTTTAAATAAAACGGGCAGTTCATCTAAATTGGAATATTTTCACATGTGGTCACACAGAAAAAATGCATTCATAGAAAAAAAAAAAAAATCAACCGATCAGTGCGATCGATCAGTCGACCGATTTCGTGGGATAGATTTCTCAAGTATCAACATCTTTTTATAATCGAAAAATGACTTAATATCTTGATTTTTTTTTTTTTATCTGCATTTAAATCTAAAAAATCAAAGCTGAAATAAGATTAACATTATTTGAAGCAGCATGTATAAAAAATATAACATATTATGTCATTTATTAGTTTTGATTAGAGTGCGAGTTTTCAACAAAATCTCATTTCAAATATACATCAAAATACGGGCACAGGCAGAACTAAATACGGGGAGGGGCAAGAGTCCTCATGCTGCACAAAGCTTGACTTACACATTTTGGGGTACAAGATACATCACTCACACATACTTGAGGATATATAGTTTATTATATATTTAAAGCTGGATATTTGTAATTTGCCAATATTAGTATACGTAAGTTTAGATGGCCATTAA
The DNA here is from genome assembly GCA_963931845.1 of Maratus michaelseni. Taxonomy (NCBI): domain Eukaryota; kingdom Metazoa; phylum Arthropoda; class Arachnida; order Araneae; family Salticidae; genus Maratus; species Maratus michaelseni. The sequence continues at coordinate 156,760,871 of OZ007596.1, read as the reverse complement.
ATGTTATAAACAACTTAACATTTATCAAATCCATCCGGTCTGTAAGTAAACTTTATTTAAGTCTAAAAAAAGCATTTTTTGCCCTTAAAGTTTGAAGCCCAAGGCCAACGAATGCAAGAATGCAAAAATAGATGTAACAATTAGAAAACTTACAGTAAAATATTTTCTTTTCCTTTTCATTTTTTTTTTTTTTTTTTTTTTTTTTTTTTTGTACGCGTGTGTGCCAGGGAGTATCCCCCCTTCCCACACACGATTTAAGACAATTTTAAAAACAGAAAAAGCAATACAGAAACGTAACAATTAAGAAATATTAAACTTCCCAAAAATTAGCCTCTACACTGAAAAAAAAGAAAAAAACAGTTGATTTTACGGTATAATACTGGTAGCTGGGATGGGATGCTAGTATTATACCGTAAAATCAACATTTTTTTTTTTTTTTTTTCAGTGTACCGTTTTTTTTTCTAAAATGAAGAATTGTAAAAGTTTCCCTTTTCTCCGTCTTAACCTCTCACTTCTGATAATAATAATAATAATAAAATAAAAAAATAAATAAAAAAATAAACAATCGAAAATTATTTAGCATGGGAGTTTTTTTTCTCTTATTGTTTAATTATTTTATGTCATATAAGAAGCATAAATCTTGCACATTTTTTTTTCTTTTAAATCATCAGGGATAAAGTCAAATTTAGTTTTGTTAAATTTGAAAATAGAGGGAGGGATAATGTCTCCTATACTTTAACACCCTTTGCTGTTTTCTCACGCATCAAAATTTTCTGAAATAATTTTATTGTTTTAAATGCATTCTTTCATAAAATCCGCCAGATTCGATTAACCACCGATTCTTGGTCATTGGCAATCTCTGTATTATAATAACTATCAATTTCGTAAAGTAAGAAACAGAGATTCAACATCCTCACCAGTATATCATTAAGGGTTCTTAAGTTCAGCCGACAAGACGTCTATCATAACAAGGCGTAATTGCGGCTTGTTTCATTCATTAGAAATTAGTGGAACAGGTTTGAGGAGTTTTGAATTCACTTTGGTGGGAATAATGTCAATGTTTCAGCAGCGATCATCTGACATCGATGGAATGGGACGGGACTCGTAAATTGGTTAAAGCCCAGGCACTCGTTATAATGGAATACTAAAAATGCCAGATGTCACGCAAATGGCGAAATACACTCTCGCAATAGAACGACGACTCATCTTCACAATTAAAACATAAGACTACTTGTTTTTATTACAGACTACTTTATACCTGTTTCGGTCAGAAAAAAGATAAAACAAAAAGGATATTTAAAAAAATAAAACATTTTAATGTAATTAATAATCAAAATTATACCATGAAGACAATGTTCGATGGCGGAAACAGATGTATTTAGTAAATATTCACAAAAGTCAGCCCTCTTGGGAAGAGGAAATGATAGAATTATGAGGAAAAAAAAGGTCGTATACATTTAAATTACAATAATAATAATAATAATAGTTTGCAGCTATACTTTAACGCCAAAATTTCCAAAATCTACAGAAAACTCGCCAAGTTAGTCCCCAAAGACGACTTCTGTATTGACCAATGTAACAAAATTATTAGTCACAAATGTCTGTACAATACTTTTACAGCAAGAAAGGTGTGAGTGGAGAAAGCCATTTATAGCCTTTTGTATCTAAATTAAGGTTTCGTTCGCTTTAAAAAGCATTACATTGCAGAAATTTCATTTTAAACATTTTGAATGAATATTCAAACTAAGCGCGGCAGCGTATTACTGCTTATTTTACTGTTTATTACTGTTAATTTTACGGTATAATATACTGGCAGCTGAGGTGCAAGTACTATACTGTAAAATCAACACTTTTTTTTGCAGTGTTTACATTTTGCATAAGCTATAAGTACTGTATAGATTACATATGCATGATTTAACACGCTGAAATTTAGTTCAGCTAGAAAACGCAATTCAAGAAAGATCGTCTCCTGGACGGAAATATATTCGAATTCTTTTGTGAAGTGCTGTATATAAGAACTATAGATTTTACACACGCCAAATAATGTACTAAAATTTGATTCAGTTAGAAAATGTATAACACAATTAGAAACGCACTTTCAACGATTACTGTTCACTAACAATAATATACCAAATTCTTTTTTTTTTTTTTTTTTTTTGCGAACTTGTAAAAAGAACTGAATGTTTTTCACGCAATATTAAGGCACATTAACCCTTTCAGGCGCAAAAGTAATTTTGTAGCTGAAATGTTCAAATAATTTGTCACCAGAATTTGCGGCCAAATTGATTTGAAAACAGATATACCCATTTCTCGACGTACATTATAAAAGCTAAATTTCATTCAAAAATTCTGTCTGGCAATTGCCAGTTGGGAATTAAAAGTAAGCGGTGTAAATAATGTACCACCGACCCTTCAAAGGGCTAAGGAACATATTGTAGTGAATCTCACAGAAACAGATTATCAATTTCACGCTGCTTGAAATAATTGTACTATAACATCATTAAAACGCTTTTCAAATAGTTAAACCGCAAAAAATAAACATATAGACCGAAATGTTATCGAGATTCTAAAACATTTTACAGTGCATTATACCAATTTCGTTACATTTGAAATAGCGTGGTGTTTTGAATTTTCAAATAATTACCGCCCATAGACCGTAATGCATACAAATACGTTTGTGTGTTCCTGTAAAAGACGTATAAATGGTATGAATGACATTTTATGTAGGGAACATGTTGTGTTATATATGTTATGGCACATATATTAATTTTATCATGTATCAGATACTATAATTTAAATAAGATTTACAACCCATAGAGCACAGCGACCTGAATTATTAATATTATTATTTTATTTTATTTATTTATATATTTTTGTGTGTGTGTGTGTGTTTTAATGAACGATAAGTAGCCGTTTCCAATAAGAAAGAAGAATGCATCAAGAAACCAATTTATTATTCACGTTTACATTCTTTTCCCCAATAATACACATTTGTAAAGTGACAATAATAACAATTATCATTATTTTTATTATTATTAACTTCGTCGATGCCAATAATTGATTTAAACTCATTTATTGAATTATTTTCATGTTTACTTTTTTTTAAAGTAAATTATTAATTTTGTTAGTAACAAGAACACATTTAATCAATTCTTTTTTATGCTTATTAGTTTCTTTTTTTTTTCTTTTCAACAATGAACTTTAGTGAAAAATAAATATTAGATTCGTCGATGCCGAGAATGCGTTTAAACAAATATGTTTACTTTCTTTTTCAGTAATACACTTTTGTAAAAGAGAAATATGATTAATAACTTCGTTGATGACAAGAATACATTTAATCAGTTTTACTGAATTATTTTTCATATTTACTTTTATTCTTCCATCAATGCAATTTTGTGAAAAAAAGTAATTATTAATTTCGTCTATATACCATTAACCTTCTGTGGGAATGGGAAGTGCAGATGTAAAACCTTCAAAAATTCAATATATATATATTTTTTTCTTAAATATTTTTACGTTTCTATCACGTTTCTGACGTCACCTTTCTCAGTATAAAATTAAAACAATGCGCTTTTGTTATAACAAATACTTCTTTCAAAACTTCTAAATACATTTTTCTCAAAATGATGTTTTTTGAACATTCGCATTATATGATACAAGTAACTAAGACTGTTGAACTATTGAAACCATTTTTTTTTTTTTTTTTTTTTTTTTTTGGACAAGTGTGGCATCTTAAATAATTATTTGCTTTTTGCCCCAAAATTTCAGTTTGAAATTTAAAAAATAATAATGTAATTTTCTTTGTGAAAATGAATCGTTTGTCAGATTTCTACACTAAATTTAAACAGTTTAAAATCCTTGTTTGTTCATATCAGAACCACTGTTACCAAACATCGGTCGGTGCCCACCATTCAGAAGGGTTTTGTGGTGGAGGAATGGACTTACTTATTATTATTATTTTTTTTCTGAGCTTCCCGATGTGAGATTTACTTTACTTTTATGGAATTTGTTACTTAAATTTGGTCTAAATTAATGGTGATTTTTGTTTCGATGTACGTTTTCAATTTTCACCCCCCAAAAGTCTAAAATAATAATAATAATAATATATTAATTTAACTAGCTGGCATCGCAACCCGAAACATTTATTAAATTATTTTTTAATAATTATTTTCTTTTCTCCAAAAACACACCTTTGAAGAAAAAAAAAAGAAAGAAAGAAAGAAAAGTAAATTGTTGATTTCGTTGACGCCAAGAAGTCATTAAAAAAATATTGAATTACTTTCATATTTCATTTCTTTTATCCAGCACTTTTGTAAAAGAAAAAAAAACAGTAATTATAAAGTTCGCCGATTCCAAGATTGCACTTAAAAAATTAAATTATTATTCAGATTCACACTCTTTCCTCCAACTCACCCCCCTCCTCCCAATTTTGTATAAAATATGTAATTATTAATTTCGCTGATGAATGCATTCATTCAATACCTTTTTATGTTTACTTTTTTCCCTCCAACAATGCACTTTTATGAAAAAAGTAATTATTCATTTCATCGATGACAACAATGCATTCAAACACATTTATTCATTTTTTTTCTTGATTCCAACAATGCACTGTATATATATATATATATATATATATATATATATATATATATATAATTATAATATCTATGAATTTCAAAAAACATATCAAGTTCTATTATCATACTACTTAAATCTCCAAAGAGATAATTAATGATATTGTGTATACAGAATACCACATAGCTAATAATTAACATGTGCAAACATAATATTACCATAGCTTGTGCTTCAATGGTAATTGGCCAAATTTTACTCATACCTAAAGAATATTGAAAAAAGAAAAAAGAAATAGAGAGAAAGGGGAAAAAAAAATTATAAATTGGAGTTGCAATTAAGTAAATACAAATGGATTAATAAATTAAATATGAACCATATACAATGTAAAATTGGACCACATGAGAATATATATATATATATATATATATATATATATATATATATATATATATATATATTCATCATGCAAAAGGTGCATATAATACATTTTTAATAAATTTTTAACACTTTCCAACATAGTTGAAAAGTATTTATATGAATTCGGTTTGTCTGTCCAGCTGTCTTTGTGTCCGTCTCACTGTCTGTCCGTGCTGTAACTCGCATAAATATACTCGGATTGCCCTGTAATTGATATATGTTATTGAGGTTTACCATAGCATGTTCGGTATTGAAAATGAAGTGTGTATCATTTATGGTTAGTTTACAGAGTCACTCAAAAGTATTTCGATACATTACGGTTAATGGGGAAAAATCGTTTTCTGTGCATTTCATTGATGCTACACTGTTTCAAACATAATGAAATGGATATGCATCACTGACGGGGATAACAACATGCTTTCTATATAGAGAATGTAGATATTGTAGTTCGTTTACCGGACACACAAACGAATTCCATTACGTTATGATCTATAGGGGAAAATCGTTTGCAGTATATTTTAATGTTGTTACACTATTTCAATGAAATTCATATACATTTCTGAGATGCACTACAGCATATTTTCTATAGATTACTGAGTATGTAGAATTCCTATTTTATTTACAGAGACACTCAAAATAATTCGGCTACAGGACTGACTAATATGAGCCATAACTGCTGGATGTGCGTTTTCAACTATGATAACTGTGATACTTAACTATTTTTTAGTGTATTACGAGGTGTGTAGATCATACACATATACAGAGCCACACGATAAAATTCGTACACGTTACCGACTATGGACAGCAATTGCTAAAAAAAAAAATTTACTTTTTTTTTTTAATGTTTTTTTTAGATATTCTGATTTCTTTATAGGAAGAAAAATTAAATTTCTTAATATTATTCCGATAGTGTTTTGGAAAGTGTTATATAATTTATAGCGATGCATGAATTTTCGTTCTTCATTTTTTATGTTTTCTTTCTTCACTCCAACAATTGTATTTTTGTGAAAACATGTAATTAATAATTTGCAATTCATGCATGCCAAAATAACACAAAACGAAATAAATAATTGTATAAAGAACAACAGTCCATCCAAATTTCGTGTTTAGTATTAATTTTTTTGTAAGTTTACACTGAAAAAAAAAAAAAAAAGGTTGATTTTACGCGAAAAATTAACAGTAATAAACAGTAAAATAAGAAGTAATGCGCGGCAACGTATTGCTGCTTATTTTACTCTTTATTACTATTAATTTTACGGTATAATACTAGCAGCTGCAATACCAGTATTATACCGTAAAATCAATTTCTTTTTTTTTGCAGTGTAGACAAAGTAAATAATTTGTACTTTTACTTTTAGAAGTCAGTGTACTTTGTTCATAGAAATTGCATTCAATCATTATTATTTTTTAAATGAATTATTCATTAAGTTTCAGGCCACGAAAAGCCAGAGGGCACGTGTATATTTTTGAGTCATTCACTCATATTTAATTCAAATGTTTATCTCGCACCAATGACTCACAAAATAAAAATTGTGTTTAATTTTTCTAAACTGTGAATAAATCACAATTATACATTTGGATTTCGCGTGAAGCCGGCAATAAAGAAAATGGTCACGAAACATCTTAGGTGAAAACGTCAAAGATTCCGACAGGTTATGTGAATGTATTCATCAGATATCGAACTTACTTCTAAGATGTAATATGTAAACGGTTAAAGAGAGAGGGCAAAAAAAAAAAATGTATTTAATGGGACACTAAATACAAGTTGTCAGGCAAAGATAGATTATGTTGCCACGCCTTAAAAAGAGCCCAGGGTGTAATTTATTGAATGAATTCAGCAAATATATGGTTTGGGTCGAATGGCGACCAGATGGAAAAAAAAAATATTCCGTAAAAATTCATTAGCGTTCAGTTTCACACGCAAAAAGCACTGAAATCTTCAGTACCTAATTGCTTTTCGAGTATTCAATTTGTATCACGATGGAAAATAAATAGCAAAATATGAAACATTTGATTAATATTTAAAAGGGAAAAAAACCTATACAGTGGCAATTTAAGTTCCACAGACCTGTAGTAGCAAACAATATTTATATTGGAATCCAATATTGCACGCATCGGAGATATTTCCAATGAAATTACAATATGGGTTAAATAGTGTTTTTACATTGAAAATATTTTCGACGAAATGCCACAATTACAGAAACATTAGCTTTACATTGGAAATAATGACAAAGAAATTACGAAATATTTTTTGCCTTATTGGTGCAATATTGGCAAAATGGAAATACCTCAATATTACATTATTATTTCATGCCTTTATTGGCCAAGCTATAAATAGCCAAAACAAACGATGCAGTCCGATATTGTTTACACCATATTCTCTGTACAATCGTATTATTTGTTTGTATATTATCTCATATAATATTAGCTTTACATGAGATTGGACAAGATGGTCAACTTATGTCTTCCAAGATCTCCGGATATTATACCTATTATTGAGGCACCCGGTAGCAGAAATTTAGAACTTCACGAAAAGCCAAGGTGGTGATATTTTTCTAGGAACTTATGGGAAAGTTGCGTATATTTTGCTATATTTCACTTGTAATTCAGACGAAATCCAATAATATCGAAATGGTTATTGTATATGAAATACCTCGGCAGTCAAAAGTCGCCGTATTCAGAATAAAGCGTACAACAAAACTTCCTGTAAGAAAACCTACGCAATTTTATGAATTTGTTGTGAAATTCTAAATGCAGACATCTGCCCAGAGGTATCACCTGGACATCGGCAAAAATGAAGTCGTAAAAACCCAAAATATAATACTTATGAAATTTTATATGAGAATAAATAAACAGGGTAAATTTCATCTTTAAAAATTTTCATAATTTATAGATTTCGTAAATATTTTAACCCTTTCAGGGGCAAGCAATTGTGTTCCTGTAACGTCGAATTCACACCGGTATTTACGAAAGAATTTAGTTCAAAATAAGGAAAGGCAATTTTTCAATATTTTCCCGTCAAAGTTAAAAAAGTAAAATTTTATTAAAAGTTTCTGGTTTGAATCGGATTAAAATTAGGTGGTATAATATAATATATACCACCGCCCCTCAAAGGGTTAACTGGCCCTATATCGTATAAATGGATTTGAGATTGTCCCATAATTTTATTTTATTTTATAAAGGAAATAAAAGTCATAAACTAATAAAGATACCAATTTAATATTTAACCCTTAATTGCATAGTGATGTAAATTTCCATCACTTTTTATTTAACTTTTAATAAATAAAACAACTTCTTCGCCACCACTATATTTATATAGAAATATTAATCCAGTAAATTTCCCATGAACTATGTTGCTTAACAAAGTTAAAAATCTATCTTAAAATTTCTGTGTCTAATCTATACTATTATATAAAGAGGAAACGGTGACTGACTGACTGACTGACTGGGTGACTCATCAACGCCCAGCCGAAACTACTAAAGTCAGGGTCACGCAATTTGGACTGTAGATTGCTGTTATGGCATAGGCAAGCAATAAGAAGGGATTTTTGAAAATTCCCCCCCGAAGGGGGTTAAAGGGGGGGGGGGGGTTCGAATGTTTTAGGTCATTTTGCCATATCTCAACAGCAGTTATAGGTAGGAGCTTGAAATTCAAGAAAACAAATCTACTAAAAAAATGATTAAACACCTCTTTCAGCGATTTTAGAAATTCCCCCCAGAAGGGGGTTAAAGGGTGGTGGTCGAATGTTTTAGGTCATTTCGCCATATCTCAGCAGCAGTTATAGGTAGGAGCTTGAAATTCCAGAAAACAAATCTACTAAAAAAATGATTAAACACCTATTTCAGCGATTTTAGAAATTCCATCCAGAAGGGGGTTAAAGGGGGGTGGTCGAATGTTTTAGGTCATTTCGCCATATCTCAGCAGCAGTTATAGGTAGGAGCTTGAAATTGAAGAAAACAAATCTACTAAAAAAATGATTAAACACCTATTTCAGCGATTTTAGAAATTCCCCCAGAAGGGGGTTAAAGGGGGGTGGTCGAATGTTTTAGATCATTTCGCCATATCTCAGCAGCAGTTATAGGTAGGAACGTAAAAATCAGGAAAACAAATCTACTAAAAAAAATTATTAAACACCTATTTCAGCGATATTAGAAATTCCATCCAGAAGGGGGTTAAAGGGGGGTGGTCGAATGTTTTAGGTCATTTCGCCATATCTCAGCAGCAGTTATAGGTAGGATCTTGAAATTCCAGAAAACAAATCTACTAAAAAAATGATTAAACACCTATTTCAGCGATTTTAGAAATTCCACCCAGAAGGGGGCTAAATGGGGCTGGTCGAATGTTTTAGGTCATTTCGCCATATCTCAGCAGCAGTTATAGGTAGGAGCTTGAAATTCCAGAAAAGAAATCTACTAAAAAAATGATTAAACACCTCTTTCAGCGATTTTAGAAATTCCCCCCAGAAGGGGGTTAAAGGGTGGTGGTCGAATGTTTTAGGTCATTTCGCCATATCTCAGCAGCAGTTATAGGTAGGAGCTTGAAATTCCAGAAAACAAATCTACTAAAAAAATGATTAAACACCTATTTCAGCGATTTTAGAAATTCCATCCAGAAGGGGGTTAAAGGGGGGTGGTCGAATGTTTTAGGTCATTTCGCCATATCTCAGCAGCAGTTATAGGTAGGAGCTTGAAATTGAAGAAAACAAATCTACTAAAAAAATGATTAAACACCTATTTCAGCGATTTTAGAAATTCCCCCAGAAGGGGGTTAAAGGGGGGTGGTCGAATGTTTTAGATCATTTCGCCATATCTCAGCAGCAGTTATAGGTAGGAACGTAAAAATCAGGAAAACAAATCTACTAAAAAAAATTATTAAACACCTATTTCAGCGATATTAGAAATTCCATCCAGAAGGGGGTTAAAGGGGGGTGGTCGAATGTTTTAGGTCATTTCGCCATATCTCAGCAGCAGTTATAGGTAGGATCTTGAAATTCCAGAAAACAAATCTACTAAAAAAATGATTAAACACCTATTTCAGCGATTTTAGAAATTCCACCCAGAAGGGGGCTAAATGGGGCTGGTCGAATGTTTTAGGTCATTTCGCCATATCTCAGCAGCAGTTATAGGTAGGAGCTTGAAATTCCAGAAAAGAAATCTACTAAAAAAATGATTAAACACCTATTTCAGCGATTTTAGAAATTCCCCCCAGAAGGGGGTTAAAGGGGGGTGGTCGAATGTTTTAGGTCATTTCGCCATATCTCAGCAACAGTTTTAGGTTGGAGCGCGAAATTCAGGAAAACTAATGTAATAAAAAAATTACATTGTCTACCCGTGCAAAGCCGGGACGGGCCGCTAGTATTTAATATATGTAATAAAAAACGCAATTGTAAAAGAAAAAATCATGCAATTAAGGGTTAAATAAGACTCTATGTCTTCCAAGATCTCCGGATATTATATATAATATCCGAAGATCTAAATCTGAAATATACCTCAGATTTTTTTTCTTTAAAAGTTTTGTCAAAGTTAATTCATTTGAGGTGCAAAATATGGAAGGGGACACAAAATAATTGGACAATTTCATAACTGAATAATACACTACCGCGCATGCGCGGCAGTGTATTACTGTTTATTACTGTTAATTTTACGGTATTATAATACTGGCAGCTGAGATGCCAGTATTATACCGTAAAATCAACTTTTTTTTTTCAACGTAGATTTAAATTATTATTTACTTTTCCACCAAACAATAGTTCTAATAAAAAATCACGACGGTTCAGAAATTTCCCATCCATGAAACTAATTTTTTTTTTCTTTAACATATTTCTGAAGCAATGACAGGCTGCAATTAATTAAAAGATTTGTCTGTCTTTAAAAAATTCAATCGCCGACAGAGATTGATGTATGAACAGTTCGCATGTTATATTCATTAGAGAATTCAACATCACGTCTGTGTTATTTTTTTTATGAAGTAAAATATAATGAAAGCATTTCTTGCGAGAGAAAGAATCCCCAGAATTTCCTTCCACAATTTGTAACAGCTGGAAGAAAGAATTAAATAAGGATTGAGAGAAAATGTAGGGTTTTTCCCCCCCATAAAAATACGGGAATGTTTAGTATTTCACCAATTCTTTTGAAAAGAATTTTCAAAATAACTCCTTTGCGAATTATTTCGAAACTTTCGTACCAAGATTGTTTTCATAAGTTTATAAATTATTAATAGACAGTAAGGACTCTGAAAAAAAAAAATATATTAATTGGACGAAAAATCTAAAAAAGTTTGTGCATAAGACAAAATTAAAAAAATTGCAATAAAATGCATATTTCAAGAAAAATCTAGCCAAATTTAAAAAAAAAAAAATAGTTAAAATAGACCATTTTATTTAAGAACATATAAATGAAAACGCTTCATTTAGGATATTTAAGGCAATGTCGAGATTAATCAGTTTTACTGTTTCTGCGGAAGAACGCGACAACCCCCTTTCGGATTCCCAGCGATAGTTTCCATTATACTAGCTCGATTCTGCAATTTCTATTTCTATATTATTTTCATTTGAAAGTCATATGCTTTACTTAAAAAGAACATGTAACTTTTAGACTAACAACGAGAAGTATAATTTATGTGTCTCACTGAAGACGACTACAGACACCATGGGCGTACCCAAGGGGTGGGCTGATGGGGCTACAGCCCCCCCCACCCCGAAATTTTCGAAAGTGATATGAAAAAAGTGCTGATTTTTTTCTTTCTTTTTTTTGAAAATTTTTAACTTTTTTTCTATCATACAGCGGACTAGCCATTCTCAGTAGTCCCATATTAGTCCTCATTGAAACCAAAGACGAGAAAGCGGGCTGATGGGGTTACAGCCCCCTCCTTCCGAAATAGTCGGAAATTAAATGATAAAAGTGTTTTTTCATTTCTTTTTTAGACAAGTCTGTAATTTTTTCTTCTGTCATACAGCGAAATAACCATTCTCGTTAACCCCATATTAGTCCACATTGACATCACAGTATACCCAAAGATGGGGAGGGGGCTGATAGAATTACAGCCCCCTCCTCTCGAAATAATCAAAAATGAAATGAAAAAATAGTGCCGATTTTTTTTTCTTTGTTTGAGATAAATTTGTATTCCCCCCCCCCCCCCTATTATTTAAGAGACTATCCACTCCCGTCGCTTTGGTTCCATATTAGTGCACAGTGACACCAGTTTATACCCAAAGAGGTGAAAGGGACTAATAGGCTTACAGCCCCCTCCCAAAATAGTCGAAAATGAAATGAAAAAGATTCTGATTTTTTTTCTTTTTGTTTGTTTGAGATAAATTTGTAATTTTGTTTTCTGCAATTCTTACTTTTTTAGATAAATCTGTATTTTTTTTATTCTGTCATACAGCGAAATAGCCATTTTCGTTAGTCCCATGTTAGTCCACATTGACATCACAGTATATCGAAAGGAGGGGAGGGGGTTGATGGGACTACACCCCTCCTCCCGAAATAAACGAAAATGAACTGAAAAAATAGTTCTTTTTTTCTTTCTGTTTGAGAAAAAATTGTATTTTTCCCCATATCATTCAACAGATTAGCCGCTCACTTCTCTTTACTTCCATGTTAGTATACCACATTATACCCAAAGAAGTGGAAGGGGGTTATGGGGTTACAGCCCCCTCCCAAAATAGTAAAAAATTAAATGAAAAAATTCTGATTTTTTTCTTTTCGTTAGAGATAAATTTGTAACTTTGTTTTCTGAAATATGACGAACTACCCATTCTGTTTAGTCTCATATCAGCACACAGTTACACCACAATATACTCAACGAGGGGTAAGGGGCTGATGGGGTTACAGGCCCCCTTGCGAAATAGTCGAAAATGAAATGAAAAAGGTGCTGATTTTTTTCTTTCTGTTTGAGATAAATTTGTAATTTAGTTTTCTGTTTTACCGAAAATTAGCTATTCTCGTTAGTCTTATATTAGTCCACACAGACACCACAGCATACCCAAAGAAGGGGAAGGAGATTGATGGGGTTACAGACCTCCACTCCCTTCTGAAATAGTCGAAAATGACATGGGAAAAAAGCACTGATATTTTTTTCTTTCCCTCCTGTCATTCAATGGACTAGCCACGCTCCTCTCTTTAGTCCAATATCAGTAAAGTTGCCAAAAGAGGTTGAAGGGGGCAATGGGGTTACAGCTCCCCCTCCCGAAATAATCAAAAATAAAATGAAAAAAAGTCTGATTTTTTTCTTTTCTTTAAGATAAATGTGTAATTTGTCATACAGCCATTCTAGTTAGTCCCATATATTAGTGCACAGTGAAACCTCAGCATACAATACCCAAAGACGGCGATGGGTTCGGGGGTTATGATGTTGCAGCTCCATTCCCCTCTGAAGAGGTCGCAGTAAAATGAAAAAAGGGCTGATATTGTTTCTTTCTTTTTTGATAAATTTGTTTTATTTTCTGGCATGCAACGAATCTGTCATTCTTCAATATTCTCCTCATTCCTGTGAACTAATTTACTTGAGACAAACAAAATCTATTTTCAAATCACTGAAAAATAGCTCCATCCCTGTTTTACTGGATGAATGAATACATATATGCTCAGTTCAAGAGACCTACAAGTAAGTTCGACAAATTTAGAAGCAGTTTAATTTAAGGAGTTTTTAATCTCTCCCACATGCGGCGCAAAGATTGTCAATGCGGAAGTATGTTAACGCACAGTAACACCACGGCTAATCTCAAGTCGATTTCAGCTAAATCGGAAATCAGGTGCGGAGGAGTTGACTGTAAAAGTAGCTTATTAACTTTCATTTTTCAGACACATTTCCATGCCATACCGAAATGTGTAGGGTGTTTAAGGGACCCCTGCTGAAGTGGTCAGATCAAAATGGGAAAAAGGGCTGATTTTGTTCCCTACTTCTTAGATCAATTTGTATATATATATATATATATATATATATATATATACAAATATATATGTATATATATATATATATATGTATATGTATATATATATACATATATATAATATTATACATATATAATATCATCATCATCATCATCATCATCAACCGTTTTCAATCCACTGCTGGATGTAGGTCTCCCCCAGATTTTTCCATTGTTGCCTGTCTAGTGCTTTAGTCATCCAATTAACACCGGCCACTTTTCTGATTTCGTCACTCCATCTTACTTGAGGTCGTCTTCTTGGTCGTTTTACATCTCTGGGATACCACTGTAGGGTGTTTGTGCTCCATCTATTGTCTTGTCTTCTTGCAATGTGCCCAGCCCATTTCCATTTTAGCCATTTAATTCTCTCGATAATGTCAAAAACTTTCGTCTGACTTCTTATCCACGTTATTCTCTTTCGGTCTCTTCTGGTTATGCCTAGCATACATCTTTCCATACTTCGCTGTGTTGTTTGTAATCTTTGTACCATCCGTTTTGTTAGTGTCCAAGTTTCTGCTCCATAAGTTAGTGCAGGCAAAACACATTGGTTAAACACCTTTCTTTTCAAACAAAGAGGCATGTTACTTTTCAGAATAATATTGTTCTTCCCAAAAGCACTCCATCCATTTCTTATTCTTCTATTGATTTCATTCATGATACTGTTGTCTGAAGATATTTCTTGTCCAAGGTACACATAACTTTCAACATCTTTAATCTCAGTGTTGTTGTAGACGATTTTCTTTTTTGATGCAAATGAATTGAACATCACCTTAGTCTTTTCCAAATTTATTTTTAATCCCACATTAATGCTAGCTTCTGCCAAATCTTTTAGCATATTTTGCAATTCTTCAGGGCTATTACTGAAAATTAAAATGTCATCAGCAAACCGGAGATGGCTTAAATATTCCCCATTTATTCTAATCCCTTTGTTTTCCCAATCCAGCTTCTTGAAAATACTCTCTAAGACAGCAGTAAAAAGCTTAGGCGAAATGGTGTCTCCTTGTCTTACTCCTCTTTCAAGCTTGATCTTCGCTTTTCCTTTGTCCAAACGGATGGTGGCTGTTGCTTTCTTGTAGATCTTCTTTATGATATTGATATAAGGTTTGTCTATACCAATGTTCTCCAGAGAAGTAATTACTGCAGATGTGTAGACCGAATCAAATGCTTTTTCATAATCAATAAAGGCAAGACAGAGAGGACATATATAATATATATATGTATATATTACATGGATAGCACTTGTCTTTCTTGTTAGTCCCATATTAGTGCACATTGACACTTTAGCTAATCTCTTCAGAAGTCGGAAGTCAGGTACTATATATGCGTGCAAGAACTAACTGTGAATGGTATTCATTAACTTTCGTTTTTAGCTCGATTACTTCCTCGTATTTGTAAGATACACAGTGATTTTTTGTCTGACTGCAAAGACATCTTTGGAATTCGGTAACGCTCCTCCCATTTATCTTCCTATTCCGTCCTAACTTTGCAGCCAATATTTTTCATCTTGAACAGTTTAAAGTCATTATTATTACTTGTGCAATGCACAAATAATAAGCAAAGTCTTTATTTTAGATATGTGTATAAAAATATTTTGTGTGTATATGTTTATAAAAAGAGCTTATTACTGTCTATCTCTTTTCGTTTTACACTGAAAAATCGGAACTTCTTTTATGATGTTGGATGTATCTTTTATTCTGGTTATTTGTGCTTTTCTTTATGCTGCTATTTAAACATCACATATTCTTATTAGGAAAAGAAAAAAAAATGTATTTATTTTATCAAATGTTTAGTATTCTAGCAAGAAACTTTAACATTCAATTACTCCCTCAAATCTTCCCTAATCCACTGAGTATCTGATATATTTTGGTTCAAATTAATTTAATAATAATTTTTGGATTTAAAGGAAACAAAAGACGAGATACACAGCTCATAAACAGTTGTATGAATTCTACAAATATATATTGTATGGGAGTTTTTGTTGAAAGGAAATAGAGAAAAAAAAAATTGGGGAACTTAAAAGTGAGGTCTAAGATCAGAAAATCTTCAAAAGCACTAAGTCATATGTTTGAGGTAAATGTTTTTTCAGTATTCTGAGAAAATTTTATATATAGCGTAATGCAGGACGTATAATACTGGTATGCATATAATAATGGGTGTGCTGTATCCATATGTCCCGAATGTCCACTGTACATGCAGGATAGGCCAACATTTTGTAGATAATGGCTAAATGATAGTTTCCTTGCAATTTAAAAAATATATATTCTCTTTTTCAAATGGGATCTAGCTTAAGAATCTAACACACATTCCTTAAATTTTAGCTCTATGTGTATTGCTCTGTGTGTGCAACACTTATTGTTAAATTGATCATTTTAAAACAATTTCACCAAATCAACAAATGCACGTACTGAAATTTTTTTGTGAATGACAATGTCAAGTAAGATTTGCCATTCATTATTGATTTTCGATTTTGGAAGAACCTTTAAACAAGATTTTGTTAACCAGATTTTTAAAAAGTTAGTTCAGTATATTATTTCAATTTAAAAACTATACCTATAAAGATGTTTGTATGTGTGCTGTTTTTTAACCCTCTAAGCGTGGGGAACGTAATATTCCGTTCACTAAGCTCCAGGTTTCACTGCAATACATGCAATGTTTAAGATAATATAATTCTATAGATTTAATGAATTTTCAAAACATTGAAGAATGATTAACCCATTTATGCCTAGCGTCCCAATTTTGGGACGCTTTAGTAAAATGGGAAAAAGTGCATTTCCCACCACTTTTTTTTATAGAAATTTGGTATCTTGTTTTGTCGAAGACTCCTCGGTAAAATAAGACACCAAATTTCTATTAAAAGAAAAGTGGTGTGAAATGCACTTTTTCCCATTTTACTAAAGCATCGGCTCCAGGCATAAATGGGTTAATACTCTCAAGGGTTACATTCATATTTGTAATAATGTTTTATTTATAACTAGCCGGTCTTCGCCCGTCTAGACGGTCGCTTGATGGGCCGATGACTTTTGCTGCGTATAGCCCGAATATTGGCCAGGGCTCTCAAAGTGCATTTTACATGCAAACAGATAATAAATAAATAAATAAAATACTTTATTTTAAATATTACGTAAATAACTCATAAAAATATCAAAAAAGCATAAAAATAAAGATTTCACGACATAAAAAATAAAATTTTTTCCTAAGCCCGTTGACAGAAACCCGCTTAGCCCTGCCGGTGTGAATCTTGGGAAAAGAGAGAGCTTCCGGCTGAAATAGACAAAAATGGGATAACTTAAGATACATGGCGAGTTTTGTAAATGGGGATTTCGCACCCATAAATTGTTAATTAGGTGATCAAAATAATGGACCCTGTGTGCTTCGCAACCATATATGGCCATTTCGGCGATAACTATAACGGAACTCCGTGTATTCTGCGCCTCATACATCATGAAAAAAACAATCCTATAACGGGGATCTGGGAATTTTGCGTATGTGAACGGTTAAAACGATAATTATTTTAACAGAGCTTTGTCGATTTCACACCTATAAACTAATTATACAGCAATCATTATAACGGAGCCTCGTGCATACTCAAGCCCATAAATATGGCGATCAGTATGTAAATCGTAAACCTATACCCCCCAAAAATTTCTTTGAGAACAGGAGGAAATGTACTATACTTTCTATACAGATTATGATCCGATTGCTAAAAGACGAAAAGCGTAAAAACAATTTATAAATAAATAAATAAATAAATAAAAGGCAAATCAAAATTTTCCCCAGAGAAATGTCGTGCGCATAATATTTAATCACAAATCAGCAATACTTTTATTTTTCGTGTAATCTTTCATAATCGGATTCATAGCCAAGGTTGGCGACAAATATGATCGATGCTGGCAACAATGTAGCTTCAAGATTGTGAGAGTGATAACAATAGTTACAACAATAACACCAGTTTTGCGCCAAACCACGCACGCTTACACACACATGTTGGCTAAGGGGTTTTGCTTCATTTCCGCAGAAAAGTTCTTTCCGTTAATTCCAGACAACAGCGAATGCAAATATTCTCTACATTTTTCTCTTACACTAATAAAAACAATTCGGCACATTTTGTTATACTGACATCATTCTCGCCAAGCATAATAGCTAGCACCAAATGAAACATTTGAAATTAAAAATGAAATTGTTGATGCAATAGTGATCATTAAAAAAAAATTATCATTTAAAATTACAAACTTTCCCAAACTATCTTATTAAACCACTTAAAATGAAAAAAGAAATAAATATTATGCAATAAAATAATAAAATGAAACTCAGTTTAAATTGCAGGCATGAAATAGTTAATGTCGTAGCCGGCATCTCGTAAAAAAAAAAAAAAAAAAAAAAAAAAAAAAAAAAAAAAAAAAACTTTATGTACAATTCCGTAGCCCTGAAACAATTTTATTGCAGCTTCATCATCATCAGGTAACTGCCAAATGGCTAAATTCATCTCGGCGTTAATGAAAAAATGTAATTTATAACTTTAAAAATATTGCAATTCGAAAAATAGCAAATTAAGATCGTTTGCGTGGATAACATTAAATAATAAAAAAAATGATTCACATTCAATAAATAGCGATCTCACAATGTTTGTCACACTTCTAAAACTAAAACTAATTTCTTTGGTTCATAATGAATGACGTCAAAGATGTTTTCTGATTTTAATCTCTGCAGGCGATTAAAGTCTACGTTTTCTCCGTGGTTCGGAAACGATAAAAATGACAATCAATTTGAATTCATTTTGAAGCGAGCATCCCGGAATTGTTGATGACAGTCACATGACTTAGGCTTTTATTATAGAGATGCTGAAAGAATCATATTTTTTTTAGCATTTAAAACAAAATTCAAAGAGAAAAAAACATTACAATTTTACCCTTTTTCAAAACGCTCAGAGGGTTAAAGAGACCGCTGTGTTTTTTCCAGGACACTTTGATGAAATTCAGGCTTCATCACGGCGAAATTCGCGTTTTCTTGCGATGCTTTGACGAAATTCGCGTTTTTTGCAATCCTTTGAAGAAATTAACGTTTTTACGCGACCATTTGACGGATAACGAATTTTTTTCCCCCCCGTGATCCTTTGTCGAAATTTACGTTCTTTCCGCTGCTTTTTGACGAAATTCGCTTTTTTTTCGCTACCCTTTGTCGAAATTTGCGTTTTCTTGCGTCTTTTTGTTGAAATTCACGTTTTTACCATGGTCCTATGACGAAATTTACGATTCTGCGGCTCTTTGACGAAATTTGCGTTTTTTTGCGATCCTTTGCCGAAAGTCGCGGTTTTCTGCGGCCTCTTGAGGGAATACGTGTTTTTTTGTGATTCTTTGTCGAAAGTCGCGTTTTTTCTGCGGGCCTTTGATGAAATTAGCGTTTTTTATGTATCTCTTTGACGTAATTCGCGTTTCCTCCGCGATCATTTGACAAAATTTGCGTTTCCTCCACGGTCATTTGACGAAATTTGACTTTTTTTCGCGATCCTTTGTCCAAATTTGCGTTTTTTCCACGTCTTTTTGACGAAATTTGTGATTTTTCCACGGTCTGTTGTCAAAATTCGCGTGTTTTTGACGAAATTTGCGTTTTTACCATGGCCCTTTAACGAAATTCGAGGTTTTCTGCGGCTGTTTGACGAAATTCGCGTTTTTTGCGATCCTTTGACTAAATACGCGTTTTTTGCACGGCCCTTTGACGAAATACGTGTTGTTTTTTCGCGATTCTTTCTCGAAATTCGCATTTTCCGTAGCCCTTTGATGAAATTCGCGCTTTTTTTGCAGCCCTTCGACGAAATTAGCGTTTTTTCAGCAGTCATGAGACGAAATTCGCGTTTCCTCTGTGATCATTTGACGAAATTCGCGTGTCCTCCGCGATCATTTGACGAAATTGGGATTTTCTCCGCGATTATTTGACGAAGTTTGCGTTTTCTCCACGATCATTTGACGAAATTTTAACTTTTTCCGCGATCCTTTCGACAAATTTCGTGTTTTTTCGTGGCCCTTTGACAAAATTCGAGTTTTATCCGCGTCCCTTAGACGAAATTCGCATTTTATCGGAGACCCTTCGACAAAATTCGGGTTTTTCCATGATCCTTTCACGAAATTGGAGATTTTTTTGCGGACGATTGACGAAGTTGATCTTTTTCGGCGGCCATTTGTCAAAAATAGCGATATATTTTTAAGTCCGAATTTTCGAATTGATGACCGATTTTTTTAAATTTTCGAAACCTCATGCCTTAACTTTTAAAAATTTGGAACAGAATCACCCCCCCCCCCTACTCCGCCTTTCCCCCCTCTAGCTACGTCCTTATTGTCAAAGTTGTTGTTGTTTACAACACAATTCAACGTGTTTCGTAATATTCAAAACGTTATGGAAATTTAAGTCACCCCCCCCCCCGAAATAAAATCCTGGCTACGCCACTGACAGACACCAAAGTAAAATGATATTACAGAACTTATAAATTGCTGCCCTAATGGCTTGGAAATAACTACGCAATTTTAAGTTCTAAAATCAATACCTAGATTGAAGGACTTTTTTTCATTTGTTGAGGGAAACCGGTGTTTATGACCAGTTGCTTCTATGTGGCTGTGTTAGCCTTATGACACAGATTTATGTTTATTTCATGCAATTTTGTTTTTGTTTCTTTTCGAAATTCCACGTACCATCACAGAATAAAGTAATATATCAAGTAATTGCATCGGTTTTCTTTGAGTGGTATTTATTGTCTCACTGATATGAATTCAGTCGTATTATAAACTAGAATACATATAGCTGAGTAGAGTCAAACAGACGGTATCAGACGGTAAAATTTGTTTGGACGAGACGATTTTGAACAGACTTGGCAAACCTGTCATTATTGCCACGCTTGTGTTCGTTTGCAAGTCTGACTTGTCTTGCTCCCGCCTTCAAAGTGGTTGCACGTCTTCTTTGCGCCTGACGAAAAAGGACAAAGTTCTTTCGAAAGGCCTAGCGCATTCCTTATTTTTATGGTGTTATTACGAAGTTTTTTGTGTTTTTATAGTATCACACCAGTTTATTGAATACTTTAGTGCGTTGTCTAAGCGAACTCGTCCAAGTTATGGAACTATGAACAAGCTTTATTCATAGCTCCATTGTCCAAATGAGTATAGTTAAATTCGTTAAACTAGGTTGTCATAGTTTGGATAAAAAGTCCTACCTGAGCATGCACCGCACCCTGTGTATGTTACTACTATCTTATAAAGTTCTTTATTATAAGCATGTTTATACATAATTTCATTTTGACTTTTACCATTATCGTTTTTATATCTTTAGGTCAGTGAAATGAGCTACAAAAAAAAATTAAGAGAAGACATAAAAATAGTATTTAAGGATTAAAAAAATGTTTTAAAATATACAAAATTCAAAATATTACAAGCAAACAGAAACTTGTAAGTTGCAAAGCAAAGTAAAATCTGAAGCCCAAGAAAAAATGTCTTAAGTTAAAAACGGAACACTCCAGAAGTAATTATATTTTTAATAAACAGGATGAAAACTATGCATATGTTTGAGATAGACGCCATTATAACGCCCACACTTCAATGTGATAAGCATGGCATGAAAACACATTTTCCACCGTGAGACACAAGCAATAAATCACAATCAAAACGGCGACGCAACACAATACAAGCGTCGAGTGCGGCACAAGCCTCACAGAATGAAAACATTTTTTTTCCCTTCCCTTTCTTCATTTTCTTCCATTTTTATGCTTTACAAAATTCATCATATCTTTCAACTCTTGTTCCTCATCACTCGGCATGAAAAGAGGAGAAAAAGAAGAGTGAAAACATTAAAAAAAGAACAGTGAAATTAATATACTGGCGAAAAAGGTGGGGGGGGGGGTAAAGAAGGGGGGAGACTGGTAAATAAAAAGAGATAGAACCACCAGATAAAAAGGCTTAAGTGTCAGAAGTCAACATCTGAGAAAACAGACTGTAATGTGGCTATGGACATACTTGAGTGTTTCACAGGGTTATGCGTAAAAGAACCGCAGACCTACTCCTTGATGACAGTGCGATACCATTGCGATTCCGAATGTATCATTTGTTATACACAAGTGTAACTAAGAAACAGAGGCATATTTGTGTAACGGGTAAGTGAATAGGGGGTTTAACTGTGTTCCATGAATGTTTAAGGATCCTTCACCTTAAGACAAAATGCATATTTACTATTTTTTTTATTAATTAGTACTCTCAAAATTTAACTACGGCATCATGACAATCAAACAATTGTAATATTTATGAAGTAAATATATGATTACATTCAATATGCAAAATAATATCAAATGGAGGTTATTTAATTTATAGGGTTACGCCAAGTAAGGTGATGTTCATCAACATAAAAATGCCACTGGAAGCATCGATCTAATCATACCAGTGAACTCGTAGCAATCTTTGAAGCATTAGGTATATATATATATATCCCTCATTCCTTTTAAACAGACAAATGGCCTTCTTGTGTTCACTAACTGTCAAGCAGCCATCCAGACAATCAATCACAGAAGCTTAATAATTACTTTAAAAAAAAAAAAAAATCCATTCTCGTCTCAATGAAAATAAAGAGTTAAACAAAATTTGCTGTAGTTACTTGCGCAAATTAACACAACGAACAACTAAACCGCAGATAAATTGGCCAAAACAGCTCTACATATAAACAATGACAATTTCAGTTTTGTTAACTTCTCAGATGGAAATGTTGTGGCGAAATTCAGATTCAAAGAACAGTCGTTCCAGTTAAATCCCAAACTTTACAACATGAAGGTAGATCGGCACACAACCAAAACAATTGTTACACTGAATGTTCGCCGTCACAAGGGAATGACAACTAATGATGAAGGTAGAAAAACCTACAGAAATTGTAATAACTGCGCTCACACAGAACTGACACCAATACACATCTTTCACTGTCCAGCCATCTTAATGACTCTGCTGTGTGTGGTGCCTGATTGGTGTTCCAAGTGTTTTAAACTTTTATAATGATAAATATTGCACAAATTGCCAATGCTGTTATGTCTTCCCATGCCACCATGCCACCATTTCGCTTACTTTTGTTTAATAAGTAATATCATGGACACGAACGACATCATCATCGTCATCATTGAATTGTAATTGTATCGACTTACATGCAATGTGAAGTTTACTTTTTATTGTTTTAAAAGGATTGATGACATAATTTACTGGAATCAATCTCAAAGTAGTAAGTTAATTGGTTATAAAATTATTATATAGTATGTGTCTTTTATGACACAAACCTGCGTATCTGCACTGGAAGCGGAACGGCACGAGATCTACAGCGGTAGCGACGCAGTAAAGATGTTACAAAAGGGAATGTTGAACAAATCAGACCATTTGTTATCACTATATTGGTAATGAACAAAACAATGCTAAAGAGAAAAGTTCGTTATTTAGAAGTTACCACCCACACACTCTACTGTATCCATTATTTTTGTCATATCCTTGTAAACGAATATGACTGGACACACCGTTTTGAATAGGGAGCATGCTGC
Organism: Maratus michaelseni; assembly: GCA_963931845.1. Taxonomy (NCBI): domain Eukaryota; kingdom Metazoa; phylum Arthropoda; class Arachnida; order Araneae; family Salticidae; genus Maratus; species Maratus michaelseni. The sequence continues at coordinate 156,737,408 of OZ007596.1, read as the reverse complement.
ATTGAATCTCAACAACATATATAAATTTCATAATTTTGTAATTATTAACGAGAGTCTGGCGCAGATAGGTAGACAGATGAACTAAATTCGTAAAAATTGTTCAACTATGTTAGAAAGTGTTAAACTGAAAAGGAAAAGGAACTGAGAAGCAATGACGGCGAATACCGACCAGCTATTTTTTTAGGTGCACTTTTGTTTATTCATTTTACTCTACATCATGCTGATATTTTCGATATAACTTATTAGTTGCATTTTTCTGTCTAAAAAGTAAAAAGAAAAAAAAAATAATTTAAGTAACTTAGAAACACAGTATTTGCTTAAATACTGTGCGTTGCAAAATGATAGGTCCACCCCAAAATTTTAAGATTTCTATTGGATTATTACACTGGAATATTAAAATAATATTTTGTACATTGCAATAAATAAATAAATAAATAAATAAATTGATTCCGGCTGCTAGTATTATACCGTAAAATGATTTTTTTTTCAATGTACAAATTATATAAGACTTTTACAAAAAGCAAATTATCCTGAGCAAAAAAAATATAGCAAATATATTTACAACAAGTTGGAAATTGTACGTCAAACGTGACAAATGAGGTGCGTTCGTACTATAGCTAGTTACATAAATATTCAGATCTTTTCTGATTTTTAATTCTGTGAAATGAATTATTTTATTACAGAAATTAATCTGCAGACGACATAAGTATCTCGGTCGCTTGACGATTAAACTTCGGAAGCTCCTGTAACAAAAAAGCACCGATTTAAAAAAAAAAAATTCAAATTTTTTAATAAATATTTTTATTAATATTTGCTAAAGTTTTGATTCGATTTTAATAAAATTTGAAATGTCTCGACAAAATTCTGCAAAGATAATATATTTTAAATTGCAAACCATTCGGTTGGGTAGTTTTTGCGTTGTTATATGCGGACGGACAGACGGACGGACCAAGCGACGACAATAGGTGCTGTTAATTAAAGCGTTAAAAAAAAAATTTAAACAGTAGTAAACAATTTCTAATTCACGTTACATCTTGCAAAAAATGCATCACGAGAAGAAAAGATGAGAGGATAAAAAAGAAAATAAATAAAACATGGACAATAGGTTTAACATCCTCCCACCTTTTGATTTTCTCGTATAATCAAAACTTGACATTAAATAAATACATTTACATGAACATTATAAATCAAGTCTCTCTGGCATTTTAATCATTCTACCAGATCTAGTCTTTTTAACTTGAGATTCATTCTTTGAAGGCTCAACCTGAGTTTCATTCAAAGATGGTTTAGGAAAATTAATTTTGGTACAGTCACTCGATGACACTTCTAGAGGATAAATTATTTGAACAGGCCGAAGTATCTGCGAATGAGACGTTTGTAACTTTAAAAGGCGAACTTTTCCATCTTTATCAGGAATGAGCTCTGTAACAAGTCGTAATGGCCAGTTAATTCTTTTCTTGTTATCTGCTCCCACCAAGACTATATCTCCTACAGCCACTGAACGTTGGAATCGTCTGCCGATCGGCCGTTGGATAAGTAGACCTAAATATTCTGATCTAAATCGATTTCTTAGATCCTTTTGCAGTTCTTGCCTATATTTAAGTCTCCTAGTGAGAGAGTTTTCCTCGATTGCATCAACGTCTGGTAAATCACACTCATGAATGTCTTTCAAAAACATGTCTGTAGATATGGGTTTGATAGATTCTTTCTCTGACATGTAAGTTAGTGGTCGAGAATTTATAATACTTTCACAATCAGCCAATACAGTTATCATCTCTTCATAGTTCAAACAGGCTTGTCCTAAGACTCTTTTTAATAGATCTTTCATCACTCTGATCAGTCTCTCCCACCATCCGCACCACCATGCAGCAGTCGGTGGGTTGAATTTCCATTCAATTGAATTGGTTGCTCCATCTTCACTATACGACTCCAATTCAATCTTTTCAAAAAATTAGCTGCACCAATAAAATTTGGACCATCGTCGCAATATATAATAGAACATCTTCCTCTGCGTGATACAAATCTTCTTAAAGCCATCAAAAAAGCCTCTGTTGATGCTGAAGTAACAAGTTCAAAATGTACAGCTCTGTAGATAGCGCATGTAAATATGATAACCTAACTCTTTTGATTATTTTTAAGAAATAGAGGGCCAGCCATATCAAGACCGATAATTTGAAATACTGCTGCATCTTTTACTCGATTTTCTGGTAGAGAAACAGGAAAAGATTCCAAATTCTTAGAATTAAATCTTTTACAAATGGTGCATTTGGATAAAACAGAAGTCACAGTTCTTCTTCCATTCAGAATCCAGTATTTTTCTCTGAGCAAATTTAAAAGAATCTGAGGACCTGCATGACAATTTTTGAGGTGAAAATGTAAAATTAATCGTTTGGTAACTTCATGATTTGAAGGAACAACCATAGGTGTGAGGAAATCCATATTGTCTTGTCTATATACACAATTTTAGTCTTTAAACGTATTATTTCTTGTTGATCTTTAAACGTCTCAAGAGTTTTCAATCTCTCATCGCTTTCATGAGAAAAACATTCCTGTTGTATCATCCAAATTATCTTCCTTTCTGCTTTCTTAAATTCATGACTTGTCAATTCTCCTCTAATTTGTTCTTTTGAATTAGAAGAATTATGTCTGAAACGTAGTATCCAACCAACAAGACGCACGATTTTTTCATAACTGGAAAAATACCGGTAGTACCAGGTTTTCTCTGGACTTTCATCAACATTAACCAGTAATTTTGTAGACTTCAATTTCTCTTTTTCAATTTCTTCTTCATTTAGGTTTTGACATGTGAAATTCATATATTTATAATATTCTTCAGGATTTCGAAGCCAAGATGGATCCTCCCACCATTTGAGAGATACCAGCTTCTTTACTTTACAGCCTCTAGATGGCAGATCTGCTGGATTCATTTCACCAGGTATATGTTTCCATAAAACAGGATCACTCAAATTTTTAATTTCTTGAACTCTGTTTCTAACAAAGACTGACCAGTTCTCTTTTCTGGATATCCATGCAAGAACCGTCGTGGAATCGCTCCAAAAATATCTTCCCATATCTTCCCAGCCCAATGCGTCAATTACTGATTTAGCCAATCTGGCACCAATCAAAGCAGCTAAAAGTTCCATTCTAGGTATGGTTGCACATTTTAAAGGACCTATGCGGGATTTCGAAGCAAGAAGGAATAATTCAACATGATCTTTACTTGCTATCCTCAAAAATATAACAGCAGCATACGCATATTGACTTGCATCACAAAATGTGTGAAGAGTACAATCTTTTACATTATCTGGGGTGAACTGAATATATCTTGGAATCTGAATTTCTTGTAAAATATTCAATTCTCGAAACCATTCAATAAACTCATATTTTAGATCACTTGCAATTTCTTCATCCCAGGCGATACCTTCTTTCCATGTTTTCTGCAACATCATCTTGGGACAAATCATAACAGGAGACGTAAAACCAATAGGATCAAAAACTTTATGTGCAACTGATAGCATGATTCGTTTAGTTATTTTTTCTAAATTTATATCTTTCGTCCAGCTTACATTAACCTTCAAAACGTCTAGAAATCTATTCCATTGTAATCCTAGTACAGCAGTTTCTTCGCCATTTTCGATATTTTTTCTTTCTTCTGTATGTTCCCATCCTCTCAAATCAAATCCACCTTTAGCCATAAGACACTTAGAATCAGCAATAAACTTTTCTAATTCTTTTTGCGTATGGATACTAGCAACGACATTGTCAACATAAAAGCTTCTCAGCAATTGCTGTTTAAGATGCGGATCGTATTCTTCATCGTTTTTTATGTGATATTCTATGACGGAAGCAAGAAGAAACGTGGAACTTTTGACTCCAAACACGACTCTAGCATGTCAAAACATTTTAATATTTCTCTCTTCTGGATCGTTCCACCACAAGAAACGCAAAAAGTCGCGATCTTCTTTCCGTACAGCGATTTGTAAAAATGCTTTCCTGATATCAGCTACAACGCCAAATTTCTTTTCTCTAAAACGTAAGAGAATGTCAGGAATTAATTCAATGAGATTTGGCCCAGAATGCAAACACTGATTCAGAGATGGATGGTTCTGTATTCTAGCTGATGCGTCGAACACTGGACGAATGGGAGTTGTACTACTTTCTTTTATTACTGGTCGATGAGGCAAATAGTTTCCGTAAAGATTCATTTCAGACTCGGGAATTTCCTCAATAATTTTATCATCAAGCCAGCCTAAAAGCACTTGTTCATATTTTTGATAAAGGTTATTGCTAAGCAACTTGTTTGTAACATTAATTAATCTTTTCTTGGCTAAACTCAAATTATAGGGTAAAGGTGGTGTATCTTCCACCCATGGCAAAGAAATTTCATAACGATTATCCTCATTCATATTTACTGTCTGTAAAAAATGCTCTTTTACCTGACGATCGATCTCCATTTTAGAGTGTTTTTCAATTGGATCATTTATTCCAAGTAAATCTAGTTTCCATAAGTCGCTAATTTCTGCTTCATTCACGAACATAGATGTAACGGTTAAAGCTAAGTTTTCTTTAAATACGTTATCTTGAGGCACTTTTCCCATTAAGGTCCATCCTAAGTGTGTTTCCAGTGCTACTAGTCCAGACGACAATATTTCTCTACGACCTTTCAGTAATTTTCCAATTACATCGGCTCCAATCAATACTTGAATAGATTCAGGAGTCTCACCAATATCCGTCAGAGTGATGCCTTTTTCCGATAATTCATTATACCAGGATCCTTTCCCTACAGGCATAACATTTTCGCAGATAATGTTTTGGTCCAAAACCTCAAAATTGCATTTAAAATTTTCTTTCAAATCGCTTAATCTTATCTTGTAGTAGTTATGATTATATTCTTTTGTTATGACTCCGCCAAAAAGGGAATGAGCGACTTTTTCTTCTCTAAGAGTAAATACTTCATTTCTTCGGCTAAATGTTTTAAAATATACGATCTCTGAGAACCTGAGTCTAAAATGAGTCGAACAACTACCTTTTTGTTATCTGAAGTGATTTTTACTTTGAGTGTCTGAAGAAAGACCTTGGGATTTCTACTGACACTAGCCATATTTACTTCACTTCCTCTACTGACATTAGCCATACTTACTTCATTTCCAGACGATTTTTCTTCCTCTTTCCTTTCTTTTAATTTGTTTTTATTGAGCATTTTACACATCACAGATGCATGTTTTTTATCACACATGAAACACTTCAGGATAGCTTTACATTGTTTCGTTGTGTGGCCTGACGCCAAACATAAAAAACAACACCTTTTGTCTTTCAATATATTCTGCTTCTCACTAAAACTCATCTTCCGTGCTGAGAAACATTCTGAACTGAGATGTCTTCCGTTACAAAAAACGCAATTTTTCCTTAAGTCTTGCTTTGAAGAAGTTGTTAATAGAGTAGCAGCAGTTGGTAAATGTTTAGAAACATCGGTGTAACCTTTCCTTTTTCTAAAGTTTCTGTCATCATCTTTTTTCGCGAAGCCAAAACCTGCTACTGCCAAATTTATTCTTTCATCGCCTTCAACTTCACTTTTGATAAAATTCATTAAATTATCTAGACGTTCTTTTGGATCGGAAATAGCAGAAGACGTATAGGTTCTGTTCCACGCTTTTAAAAATTCCGCAGTAAAACAAGATTCTACCATTGGATATAATATTGAGGCGCATTTATCTGTTGTGACTCCTAATGTCTCAAGAGCTCTTAAATACGATTCAAGTTTATCATACAAGGATGTAAGAGAAAACTTTTCTTTTGACTGTACTGATATTATTAATTTCAATAACTCTCTAACATATACTTCAACTAAAAGATCTTCCCGACCAAAACGAGCCTGAAGACTCTCTATAGCTTTGGCATAGTTAGCGCCAGTTGGCGGAAAACTATCTACAACTTCTCTCGCTCTAGATCCAGCTACTGTTGCTTGAATCAAATACTGGAATTTATTTTCGGGCACAATATTCTCATCCGTATGAATCTGTTCAAATTGACTCCAGAATGGTAGCCACTCTTTTAAATCTCCATCAAATTGACGAAATTCTAACCTAGGTAACGTAAATTTTCGTTTAGAATCATTAGTTTCATTAACAGTTGAAATGTACTCACCTTGAATTTGACCTTGTGACTGGATTTTTGCTAATTCCAATTGATGGTCTAGTTCTAATTTTTTCAACTGTACTTCTTGATCCTTCTCCAACTGTAACTTCTCCTTCTCCTTCTCCTTTTCTAATTGTAAGTTTTTTTCATTCTCTAATTTCTTCTCAGCATCTTTTTCTTTTCTTTCAGCAATGGCTGTTGATAAAATTTCTTGTACAAAATCAGGATCCTGCTTATATTCCTTACTATTCAAAATTATTTCTTTTAGGGTTCCAATCGTATAATCTTGCGGAATTGTTTCACCAAGTTCTTCTACTACAAACTTTAAATCGGTTTTTTTAAAACCTTTTACGGCTTGAAACATCTTGCTTCAATAAATCTAGTCCTGTCGCGGACACGCCAAAATGTTAATTAAAGCGTTCAAAAAGATGTTATTTTAACACCTCAGCTTTCAAAAGACAATGCGGACGCCAATTAATAACTTAAAGCATACAGAAAGAAGTCAATTAACCTCTTAAGCTTTCAAAATACTCATAATTTATTCAGCAGTAGAAATTTCTACCTAATTCCATAAAATATTTTAAACAGTAGTAAACAATTTCTAATTCACGTTACATCTTACAAAAAAATGCATCACGAGAATAAAAGATGAGAGGATAAAAAAGGAAATAAATAAAACATGGACAATAGGTTTAACAGGTGCTACGTATTTATATAATTACGAACGCACCTAAAAATAAATGCTATATAACGAGAACTGTGTGTTGCAAAATAATTGGTCCACCAAATGAAATACAGTTAATTTGTTTTATTAGGAATTTTTATACCCCCTTTTATCAGAATCGCTTCGTAAATGTATTTTTCCAGTGAATCAACGAGTTTCTGCAAATGATGCCAACCGATAATACGTCACTGGGAAAAAAAAATAAAAATGTTTGTTTGTTTAGTTTACTTACGGGATTGTTTTCCGCCAACTTATGCAGCTATTACCTCGTAGGTTTTCCATGGGGACTTAATGTACGATTTCAAAACTGGCCAGTGGATAATGTGTATACCACTCAAACGTAGGGAATTTGTGGAGTAATTCGGAGCATTGTCTTGTTGCAACATAAAACATAGCCCTCAAATTTCGTCAGGAAACGAGTAAAATGTGATTATTAACAAGTACGTTTTGGTAATCTCTAGCATTTATGTGATTATTTAAAACTACGACACGTGTTTTTTTCTTGAAAATCCAAAGACCATTACTCCATTACACATCCACCTCCGCCTTACCGTTTGGAAAAATGTTCTTTTCTTCGCATGTCATGCCAGAAAAACTGCCAATCATCTGACCCATCTAAATTAAATCTTTTCCAAAATTTTTTTTTATGAAAGTCTAATTTAGATGGGTCAGATGGTTATCAATTTTACTGGCAAGACCTGCGAAAAGATTATTTTTCCCACTTCAAAACAGCAAGGGCGAGGTGGTTCCGTATAATGGTTCGGGCAGGGTTTGAATGGCAAGGAAAAACATGTATCGTATTTGTTAATAATAACATAAATGCTACACTATTAAAAAAAAAAAAAAAAAAAAATATATATATATATATATATATATATATATATATATATATATATATATATATATATATATTGATTTTACGGTATAATACTGGCATCCCAGTAGCCAGTATTATACCGTAAATCAACATTTTTTTTTTCATTGTAGAGATTATTAAAATGTACTTAATAACCACTTTTTACCAATTTCTGAAGAAATTGGAGGGTTATGTTTAATGTTTCAACAAGACAATGCCTCAATTCACCCTACAAATTCTACGTTTGAGTGTTTTGTGTTTCGAATGGTGCATACATTATTGACTGGCTTGCTTTAAGTTTTGGTTAAAACCCATAGAAAATCTATGGGGAACTCTTATAAAAGTTGCATATGCTGATGGAAATCAATTCCACAAGGTAACTAAAACAAGTAATTTTGCTTTAGTGATGTATTATTGGTTTGCATCACTTGAAGAAATTCATTAATTCAATGCCGAAAAAAAAAAATATATATATATATATGAAGTGATTCTGAAAAATGAAGTAACAATTTCTTAATAAAAACAATTTTATAACTGAATTTTATTTGGTGGACCTATCATTTTGCCTTTTTCATATATTGCTCCGGGTTTTGTAACTATATTTGGTATAATTTTTTATTAATCATAATTTACTGTTATAAGACTGTTATAGTTTTTACAAAATACAGTCGCACCCGGTTAAGACGCTCACGTTTAATACGCGGATTTTTCCGGTTCCTTGAACATCGTCCACAAGACTAATGCAAAAACATCACGTTTAATACGCGAACGGTTATTACGCGATAAAGTGTCGGTCTCTTGAGGCAAAAAATAATTCATAGATAAAGATGCGAATTTCTCCTCTATTCTGAGTTTTGTCAATTTAATGGGATTTTTTTTATTCCGATATCTACCACTATTTCCGAAAAGTAAAATTCAACTTTTTAATTGTATGTTAATTAAGGCGAATATTACTATTCGAAAATAGTGGTAGCTATTGAATAAAAAAATCAGACTTTAGCAACACTTTGATCCCGCGTGAACAGTCGACTTTGATCCGGCGATGTAATATTAATATTCTTTTACTCGCACTTCGTGTATGTTCTTATTGATTTAGAGAAACATAGACACATTTTTGTCGCTTTTTGTTATTTATTTTTCTTTCTTTGCGCCGCATATCTTGTGAATCTCCCCCCCCCCCCTCTCGTACACCGTCCGTAGTAAATAAAGTCTCTCTAGTATTGGGTGTTTTTAAATGTGTTTGAAGAGAAATAGAAACTTTTTTACATTTTCAATTCTGTATTTCTTCATTACTTTCTTCTGATTCCTTGTCTTCTCCTGTTTTTTTCATGCCTGGTGAATTACTTGCACCACGAGTTTCATGGGGTCAAGTCGTCTCTGATTGCGTGTCAAGTTTTAGCAAATTTTCTATTAAGATGGAGAATTGTCTTAAAATTAAAAGGAAGGCGTTGCTCATTATCACAAGTATTAACTACGATTTTAATAATTGGGTTGTTCTGCAAAGATTTAATATTTTTGATTGTTAAAAAAAAAAAAAAAAAAAAAAAAAAAAAAAAAATATGCTAGGAGGAAAATTATTTTTGTTGTTTTATTTTCGGTTGTAACGTACACGTTAAAGTCATATTTAAATCCATATATTTTCAGTTATATTTTTTAGTCGGTCCCTAAAAAACACAATGAATTAAATTTGAATTAAAGTTAATTTAAATCTAAATATGCGTAAAATACATTATTTTTGACCGTAAACATACACTGCAAAAAAAAGTGTTGATTTTATAGTATAATACTGGCACCCCACCTGCCAGTATTATACCTTAAAAGTAACAGTAATAAACAGTAAAATAAACAGTAATACGCTACCGCGCATACGCGGTTGCGTATTACTGCTTATTTTACTGTTTATTACTGTTAATTTTACGGTATTTTACTGTAAAATCAACTTTTTTGCAGTGTATAAGCGAAAGCTCTAAAGTTCATTTAGATGATTAGATTTGTAAATGAACTCAGTTATTGCAACATTATGCAGATCACGTTTAATTACGCGAGCCCGCTTAATACGCGACTTTTGTCCAGTCCCATGAATGCGTCTTGATCGGGTTCGAGTGTATTCTAATATAATAATTCAATAGAAATCTTAACATTTTTGGGTAGACCTATCATTTTACAACGCAATGTATTTCTTGAGTAGTACTAAGAAACGCACAACAATATTCATTTTTTTTTCAATTCTAACATACTCATAATATCGCGAAGTGGGCACTTGAATTTGGCCTTAATTACTGTCGCAGAGTCTCAATTATGAGCGTCGTAAATTTCAGCATTTGTTTCTTATGAATGAGTATTTTTGCATTTTCATTCATAGAAAAAAATACCAACTAATTGACGTCGAGACAGACATGGCAAAGGAAACAGTGCCACATATCTCTATTACGATGTTCATCTCTAGGAATAGGTATTAAGAGGATTTTTTTTTTATTTTGAGTTCCGAGCATTGTTTTCGTTGAGTAACCATTACGCAACAAATCTCTAAAGACATTTTTTTTTTTCCTCAAGGAAGTGCGTTTACTGATAATAAATGAAACGTAATATGCAAAAATTAGAAAACGTATATATTAGATAAAGTGACGGAATGCGTTTCTTTTAAATAAATAATTAAAAGAGAATACAGGATATGGCACAAGTTCAAATTCTACTAACCAGAAAGTTAAATAATACATATCAAGGCCGTACCCCCAAAATAATTTCGATTAGCACCCGAATTGGCATTATTTCAATAAATAAAGTGCATTACTCTTACGGGAAAAAAAAAAAAACAGGTATAAACAGGGTAACAATTCTTTTTTTTTAATCTAAAATGAAAAAAGAACTAAGTTAATGAGAGAATACCAGTAGATTTTTTAAATATTTTTTTTATGCAATTCGTTTTGTTAATCTTTTAAATATCAAACCTTTAACTGCTCGTCTAATTGAGGGTATTTCTGAAACTTAGGATCACGAAATGATCTTACGTTTTTATCTGCTTCGATTAGTACACATTTTTAACACTTTATTTGCATCAATTTCCAATAAATACTTCATTTACTTTTAATGCTGTTCCATAGACAACGGCTCTGATACTATTGTTTTCAAAAAATTAGATTGATTCAACTCAAAGTCTGTCGCAAAACTTCTCTTAGGTAATATAATTTTAATTTTGAAAATATGAACAATGGAAACAAATACTAGCAAATCTAATTTAAATTGATTTAGGTTCAATCAGAAAGGTTAAAACAGCTCCCAGGATTGGGGATGTAGCATTTTCAGTTACACCATTTTCAGCAACCACATTCACTACAGGAGGGGGGGGGGATAATAAATCGCAAAAGAAAGGGGGAAAAACAGCGATTTTTTTTCTTTCAATTCACAAAAACATTAATGTTTTACAGGCTAACGTTCCCAATTGGGAACACCGAACCGAAAATTCATTTAAAGAGACTTAAGACTCTTTTAAAAAAAAAAAAAAAAAAAATGTATTAAGGATTATTTCTGAACATTTTAAAACAAACCGCATGAAAAAATCCTACATTTATCCAAGGAATATTTTCAAAGAGCTAATTTTAAAATCATTTTTCTGAAAATGTGATGATGGAGCATTGGGCGTAAGGTAGTGAAAAAACTTTTCAATATTTTTTCATGAAATTTTCAGGATATATAGTATATGGCTCTATAAAGTGAACCTAAATTTTTATCTTTTATTTTTGTTGAAAAAAATATTTTTTTCTTGGTGTTATAATGCTAAAATTTAGAAATTTTTACATTAGCAACATACAGTTTTGTTTTTAAAAGATAAAATTAAAACTATATGCTATTAGTCCAGTAGAAATAGCATTTTACCTTACAAAAATGCGGGTAGTTCTGATTTTTGGGTATGTTGTAAAGGTTGACCCTCTAATAAAAAAACCAAGTTTTCGACCTTCTAGACCTTGTGCGTTTTTCACAATATTGAAAAAACCAATATTTTTCGGCACTTTTTTTTATTTTTCTTAAATAACTCAGTTTCAATGCATTTTACAGAAAAAAGTACTGTTACCGTTTTGTAGAGCATAAAATTCTCTACAACATGCAGTATTCATGTTTGTAAATTGTCCAAATAAGGGGTAAGACACGGAGCCGGGAAAAAAGGATTAAATTTGGAAAAAATGTAAAAATCCACAAATGGCGTTAGTTTTTGCTTAATAACCCACTTTTAGTGCATTTTAGAAACAAAATTGTCATAATCAACTTTTTAGAGCATGAGATAGTCGATAATTTCATTTATTATAGGTTGACCCTCTAAAAAACCAAGTTTTCGATCTTCTAGACATTGTGCGTTTTTCACAATATTGAAAAAAAAAACAATATTTTTCGACACTTTTTTTGATTTTTCTTAAATAACTCAATTTTAGTGCACTTAACAGAAAAAAGCACTTTCACCATTTTGTAGAGCATGAAATTTTCTACAACATGCAGCATTCAGATTTGTAAATTGTCCAAATAGGGGGTAAGATACGGAGCCGGGAAAATAAGGTAAAATTTGCAAAAATCCACTAAAGCCGTTAGTTTTTGCTTAATAACCGACTTTTAGTGCTTTTAGAGACAAAAGCACTTTCATTATTTTGCAGAGCATAAAATTATCTACAACATGCAGTATTCATGTTTGTAAATTGTCCAGTGTTTTTGTCTCTAAAACGCACTAAAAGTCGGTTATTAAGCAAAAACTAACGTCATTTGGGGATTTTTACATTTTTTCCAAATTTAACCCTATTTTCCCAGTTCCGTATCTTATCTCCTATTTGGACACTTTACAAACATGAATACTGCATGTTGTAGAGAATTTTATGCTCTACAAAATAATGAAAGTGCTTTTGTCTCTAAAACGCACTAAAAGTCGGTTATTAAGCAAAAACTAACGTCTTTAGTGGATTTTCTCAAATTTTACCTTATTTTCCCGGCTCCGTATCTTACCCCCTATTTGGACAATTTACAAATCTGAATACTGCATGTTGTAGAGAATTTTATGCTCTACAAAATGGTGAAAGTGCTTTTTCTGTAAAATGCACTAAAATTGAGTTATTTAAGAAAAATAAAAAAAAGTGCCGAAAAATATTGGTTTTTTTAATATTGTGAAAAACGCACAAGGTGTAGAAGATCGAAAACTTGGTTTTTTTATTAGAGGATCAACCTATAATAAATGAAACTATGGACTATCTTATGCTCTAAAAAGTTGATTATGACAATTTTGTTTCTAAAATGCCCAAAAAGTGGGTTATTAAGCAAAAACTAACGTCATTTGTGGATTTTTACATTTTTTCCAAATTTAACCCTTTTCCCGGCTCCGTATCTTAACCCCTATTTGGACAATTTACAAACATGAATACTGCATGTTGTAGAGAATTTTATGCTCTATAAAATGGTGAAAGTGCTTTTGTCTCTAAAACGCACTAAAAGTAGGTTATTAAGCAAAAACTAACGTCTTTAGTGGATTTTTGCATTTTTTGCAAATTTTACCCTATTTTCCCGGCTCCGTATCTTACCCCCTATTTGGACAATTTACAAACATTAATACTGCATGTTGTAGAGAATTTTATGCTCTATAAAATGGTGAAAGTGCTTTTGCCTCTAAAACGCACTAAAAGTAGGTTATTAAGAAAAAACTAACGTTTTTAGTGGATTTTTGCATTTTTTTGCAAATTTTACCCTATTTTCCCGGCTCCGTATCTTACCCCCTATTTGGACAATTTACAAACCTGAATACTGCATGTTGCAGAGAATTTTATGCTCTATAAAATGGTGAAAGTGCTTTTGTCTCTAAAACGCACTAAAAGTAGGTTATTAAGGAAAAACTAACGTTTTTAGTGGATTTTTGCATTTTTTTGCAAATTTTACCCTATTTTCCCGGCTTCGTATCTTACCCCCTATTTGGACAATTTACAAACCTGAATACTGCATGTTGTAGATAATTTTATGCTCTACAAAATGGTGACAGTACTTTTTTCTGTAAAATGCATTAAAATTGAATTATTTAAGAAAAATCGAAAAAAGTGCCGAAAAATATTGGTTTTTTCAATATTGTGAAAAACGCACAAGGTACAGAAGGTCGAAAACTTGGTTTTTTTATTAGAGGGTCAACCTTTACAGCATACCCAAAAATCAGAACTACCCGAATTTTTGTAAGGCAAGGTCCTTTTTTGCGCTATTTCTACTGGACTATATAATAAACAGCGTTTTAAGATTATACGATATAATTTTTCTTTTTTTTTTAATTTAGTGTAAGTACAAGACTCTCAAGTATGATTATATACGAAAACTTTTGATTTTCATGCAGAAATTCTTTTATAATCCTGCACGCAAACCCTTTTCCGCTCGACAAATGTCTAAAAAAATTTTAAAAAATCCTATAAAAACTATTTTTTTTTCCATTATGATCTGAAAAATATGTGAAATGAAAGAAGAAACATGCATCTATTATTGCTTTAAAAAATTGGGTTTTTGTAATGTGTACTTTTTAAGATATAAAATGGTCAATATTTTGCCCTTTGGACATTTTAAGAGTATTAAATTCCCTTAAGAATTAAAATTCCTCAATATTGACTTGAAAATCTATATAATAGATATATATTAAAAATATCATGTAATTGAAAGGTGGCTTGATTTTATTTTTATTTTTTTTTATTTTTTTTAAAGCAGAAACCACATTTCATAAAGGTAATATAATCATAAAAGGTAAATGTATAGAAAATCATAAAAGTGGCCTTTTTTCAGAGAAAAAGTTTTCATTTAAATTTATAAATTTTTAACTAAATTCATACCAGTTCTTAAATTTAAAAATAAATCTTTCATTAATTCTTACTACTTTGCTTTTTATTTAATCTACTCATCACTATGAGTAGATATAAAATAAGAGTTCTGCGCCAGAGGCGTACGAGGCGTAGGCTCAAGGTCGAAGGAAGGTCACTGGAAGGGACAGGTGTGGACACCGGAAGTTGTGCGGGCTGTGAAGGTCACCGGAAGTCGCAGGTGTGGATAACATACATGTTGAGACAGGAAACCGGAAGGAATTTGGAGATAAGGACAGGATGAGACGTATTTTTTATGAGTTTTGAACAGGTTCTTTCTTGACAGGGAAAATTTTTCTGCATCAGATGTGCTAATGTCTCAAGGTTAGCGGAAGGGATAGGTGTGGACACCGGATGTAGCAGGTTGGGGATAACAGGCATGTTGAGACAGGAAGTGAACAGGAAGTACGATCGGAAACGCGAAAGGAAGTTTAACCGGAAACACCACAGGAAGTGAATGCGATAAGGAGAGAGGGGGAGGGCTTATTTTTGTGGGGGGGCTTATGCTAACCTGAAATAAAAATGGAATTATTTCTTACTTTGTAAAAATTTAACATAAAATGTATCTTTTTTTTTTTTTTTCACCTGAAATAAAAATTTTATTTGCTAACTAACATCTAATATAAAAATGGAAATCTTTCTGACTTTGTTTTACTTTCTAAAAGTTTTACATGAAATTTATTTTAAGACTGGAAACGCGACAGGAAATAAGATCGGAAACGGGATTAGACATGCTTTTTCCAAAAAGGGTTTTCAGGAAGCAGTAAACATGTTTTAGGAACATGTTTGGGAGCTTGTTGGAACAGGACAGGTGGTTTGTGAGACCGGAAGTAATTAAGATGAGAGAGATAAAGAAGGTGCATGATTAGACATATAGATTTTGTTCTTTGTAGAGGGTGAAATTTTGTTTTATTTTTTATTTAAAGTGTTTTCATTTTTTTTTTTAATTTATTTAAAGCGTTTCAAATTATTTTTTATATTATTTTTTTTTTGTAGTGTTTTACGTATTATTTTAATTTTTAGTGACATTAGAACCTGCAATTTCTGTATCACACATGCCTTATCTTAGGTCACCAAGGATGTGTGTGTGTTGTTATCTCTTTAAATGCGAGAGATGGTTACTTCAGACCTGCGTTGAGATACCTTTATCATAGTTTTAATGAACTGCAGGAAATTGTCTTTCCCTATTGAGTAATTCGCGAGTTTTGGTTTAATATGAATGCTATTACATCTGTTTGTTTAATTTACAAGCACATTTCTCTTACAACACTCTGTCAACAGATCATTTCCATATTCGAAATAATAATTTAGAGGGAAAATTTTTACTTTCTATACGAAATTTTATTTATAGAGATTGACGAAGATAGTATGCCTAATTCTTTCTTGTACATTTCTTGTACAACATTATATTCGAAATAGAGTTTTGTTACCAAAAATAACGTGTTTATACATTTTAAAAACGAAAGCAAAGTGATTTTCAAAAATGTAACTATAAGCTATACACCCACGCATTTTTGTTATTGAATTAAATTACAAGGTTTAATATTGTATTCAGCGTACTATTTTCTTATAAAAGCCGTTTCACAAACTTGTATACTAAAAGTAATGTGTCATTTTTAGGGGAAAAAATTAATTCAAGTCATTGAGACTAATCCTTTATGGGGGAAAAATTTGTCATACTTCTTTGTGTTACATTACATCTTCCGTTTTTTAAGTTTACAAATTTGTGGACTAACTTAAATAATCGTTTTTAGGATACTTAAACAATATATATATATATACTTTTTAATTATATAATTTTTTTTAATTGACTTGTAATATAGCTTTTTTTTTCTTAAAAGGGTACTGTAGAATAACTTATGTCACAAATACTACATCCTTCTTTAGTTAAATATGTTTCACTTAAGACATGACAAAGTGTCTTAGAAACATTTCATTTTGGAGTTAAGTGATTAAAGAAGAAAAATATTATTTATATAAACACAACACATAAGACCAGTGACTGAGAGGTTCTGGTTTTAAAGCTACTAGACGTTTGGGTTTAAACTTCTCTCGCGCTCGTCGACCTAACCGTTCGGAGTTTTCTTCGAACCTTGTCAATACGAGTTAGGAGCCCTTAGAATGACCCCTAGAGTGACCTATATCCCAAGCGTAGATAATCGGTTTTAACAAATAACCAACCATCCACAACACATAAGACATTTTAGATCATTACATAAGACATTTTAGATTATTACATTTAGTTAAGAAGTGATTTGACGTGCAAAATATTATTTATAAAATCATACAATAAGAGAATTTTAAAGATTTTTTCCTTTTAAATGAACAATTTTTAGTGACTATTTAACTTATTAAAGAGAGCGGGTATTTTGTTTAGAGTTATACGATTAAAATAAATTTTCAATAGATTTGACTTTATACAACCAACATTTTAAAAAAAGGGAATGGAATCTAGTTTTTATAAAGTAACGTTTTTCAATTTTACAAATACTTCACACCCCGTCTTTTTCCCCCCTCTTTTAGTAGACTTTACATACATAAGACATAAAAAGCGTTTTAGAATATATCATTTAGAAATTAAGTGGTTTGATAAATAAAATACTATTTATAAAAGCAATAGATACAAAAGTAATAAAGATTTTTACTTACAAATGTACGAACTTCTGATAGGTAAGACTTTCTAAATCATTGTGCAAGAATTAAGTGGTTATTGAACTTATAACATTATAGGATGAAATAATCATATGACGTATTTTTAAACCAATAAAATGTCAATATTTTTAAACCAATAAAATGAGAATATTTTTAAACCAATAAAAAGTTAGTATTTTTTACACGAGCGCCCTCTATTACTATATAAATTTCAATGAAACGAGTTCATAACATTCTACTGTAACCTGGTATCGTTGTAATAGGTTGTATTTTTCGTTAAGTTAGTTTTCATTTAAGTTATTATGGAACAAGTTATGAATTCTTATGTTGGTGACGTAACCAACTTGGAGTGTCAACACTCATCACCAAAGTTAAATAATCAAGAGATGGATTCTACACTTTTATCCAAAGAAGGACTCGTTTCGAATTATGAAGTGAAACCCACCTCATCAGGACTAAAGAAACAGAAGTTACCCCATGTGTGTAAGACGTGTAACAAAGCATTTCCTCGAAAAGTTAACTTAATGTTTCACATGAAATGTCATTTAAAAGAAAAGTCTTTTCGTTGTGAGGTGTGTGCTGAAGTTTTTTCACAAAAGAGTGATTTACATAATCATCAAAAGATTCACAAATCGCCCAAACAATACAAGTGTAGTGATTGCAACGAGATATTTTCAAGAATGGCTGACTTATTGAAACATAAGAAGACTCATAAGATTCGTAAACAACAGTCATGTACAAAGTGTAGCGAAATGTTTGATTGTGAATCAGATTTAGTACAACATTGTGATACTTTTCATAAAGTTGTGAAATCACCCTATTCAAAAGATTTGTTATTTGAAAAAGTGAAGCATTTTAAAAGACAAAAGGATGTGCGAAATATTTATACTAAAACTATCATTGTGTCCAATGAGATGAATCAAAAAGACTTTCGTTCATTTTTTAACAGTGTTCGATCAGATGTTTTAAACGAATTAAATTATCAATTGCAAATGAAAAAGTCAATAAAATGGTATGCAGCCGTTAAAGTGGATGTATATCGTGAATCACAGGATGGTGACTTAGAGAGAGCAACCCCCTTTTTCCTTTCCAAAAGTGAACTGGAATTAACAGAACAAAACATACATGTACATGTTGAGAATGCCTTTCTTAAGCTGTACAACGGCTTTGAAGATTTCACAGAACGTGTGTTTAATTGGACATTACAAAAAATTTTGAAATTAGAATTGATTACAGCTCAATATGACAGACTTATTTGATTTGTATTACTTTAAATGATTAATAAATAGTTTTAATATGAAAAAGTATAGTGTTTTTTTTTTTTTAGTTGATGTAAATTACTTTGAACAGTTTGACAATGCAACATAAACTACTGTTTAACATTTTGAATGTCTTAGACAAAATGGGAATGAATTTGTTGAAATTATGTAAAACATAATGAAATAAATGTGATGTATTTATTATATGTTACTTAAACTACAAGAGAAATGATTGGAAATGTGTTATTTTAAATCTATGATACTTTTAATCACTAACAAAGTAAGACGTGACGTTATGAATCATCGATGGGTTTTCCTTTGAATAGGTATTAATCTTACTTATTGATAAGAAAGTTGAATTTTTCTCTTCGTTTAAACAATGACACTACATGTTTTGATAATTTTCTCTCAACAGTCAACATCAATGTTTTTAACCTAGTTAAGAAATTTTTTAACTTAAACCGTCACTGAGTTTATCCTAGATAAGTAAATTTTTATATTTAACCTACATATAAATTAAATGATTAACTATAACCATGACTGTTTTTAAAATCTAGATAAGTAGACGTTTTTATGAAACACATCCAGTGTTCTGCTGACTTTTATCGAGATTACATCAGTTAGTGAAGCAGATTAAATTGTATAAAAATATTTTATGAAATGAATATGCGATCCCACGAAGAAGTGTTTCCACCTTCAAAGCGTCCATGCTTAGAAAAAGCTATGGAAAAATCAAATACTTGTGAGAAGGAGTTAAAAGACCCAAGATTAAAACTTTCTAAAATGGACAATGACTGCGTAACTATATCACATGATATCTCCTCTACTAAGAACTTACCAGATGTGAAACCTGAGATCGCTATGAAATTTTCAAACTTTACCGATGGTTACGATGCAACATCTTTCGAGAATCCACATCAAGAGTCAGTTTTTGCCCAGGACTATTTAAATACATTTTTCAAAGACATGAATTTTGAAAATTTAGATTGTTCTACCCCCTTAACCTCGCTAAAGGATGAATCCTTTCAAGAACCTACGAATAATATCTTACAGACTACTGTTAAACATGAGATGAACGAGCTACAAGCAAACAGACTTTCGCAAGCAAGTGGTGAAATACAAAGCATCACTACACCTACATTTGCCACTAAAAGTGACAAATTATGCAATTCCAATGTGTTTCACAAAGAACTAAGTGACTGTTTCTACTTAACTTTGAAGTTAAAAAATAAACAATATTCTATACATATACGAGAATTTAAACGCAATGTATCTACTAATGAAGAAATCCCAACCAAAAACGGAGTTAATATGGATATTCTTAGCTGGTATGAGTTTCAATATAAAATCCTTGCATTTAATTTAAGATACAAAAGTGCATCCTTTGTTTCTAATAACACGATTTTAGTGTTAAATCAAGATTCTATGATGCGAATTAAAAATTTGAAGAATTTTTCTCATGTTGACTTAAACGAACAACAAATGGAAAAATTAAAAGAAAGTACCTCACACTTAAATACTGTACTTTTACAACATATGTACACAAAACTATTACCCTTTCTCATTAAACAGAAATGTGTGGTGAGTAACAGATCCACAGAAAAAGAACCTGTGTTATGGTCTAAACTTAATACGTGTATCGAGAATAATATGGTAACAATACTTAACCAGTTGTATGAATGTACAGGATGTATTTTTCGACATGCAAGTCAAAGCCTTCACTCATGCTTCGCATTTAATAATAAGGAAAAATTTAATCAACTAGGTGAAGCTTTGTTAATGCTCATCGATTTCGATTATGTAATTTCAACGTTTTTGAATGGAGTTTATAGTGTTAGTGAACACTTTGTACATAAGCTTCATGAACAAACTGTTTATAATGAATTGTTTAAGACAAAATAAATGATTTGTTTTGTTAAAGATCTGTGTGTGTTTATTTCTACAAAGTGTCTCTGTGTGAATTTATTATTTTTTTATCTAATCGAACTTTTAAGTGAAGAGATGTAATTTAACTTTTTTGTATATTCCAATTCAAAAATTTCAACAATTGCAAAAAAGATTAAACTATTGAAAAAAAAAAAAATATCCACGTTAGAAAAAAATTTTGAAAAAATGATTAGTTAACAAAAATAAAATAAAATAAAATAAAATAAAATAAAATAAAGTTAACAAAACAGCTTAAAAACATTAAAGTTAACAAAAAGTTTATAAATGTTAAAAGTTAACAAAAAAAAAACTTATGTTGAAAAGTTAAAAAAACAATGAAAAGTAAACAAAAATATAGTTTTTAAATTAAAATTTTTTAAAGTCTTCAAGTTAATCAAAATTAACTTTTTACTTTTAACTATTGAGAGACTATGATCTAACTGTTTATCCTCGCAACCAACTGGTGCATATCAACTATATACTCTATATCTGCATATGCGCAGAAAAACATAGACATTTACACTAACGACTTTAAATTCGTTAAATTTGTTCGACTTTAAATTCTTTGCCAACTTTTAAGTTTAATTACTATACACAACTCGATTACCTTTCCCACAAAACACCTTTCAGAAACAAAACAGAAATTAACACTTACCGAAAAACACGTCCACTTTGGGTGTTAGTCTTCACTCAACTAACGTTTCTCCCTTATCTTTGCTAGGGAGCGCTGCAATCGCCGCTAGAGGCGTCAGTAGTCTTCAGGTGTGTGATAAGAATAAACTTTAAATCCAACTTACACTCGCTCAGTCATTCTTGCTTCTCTCTACCTTGCTAACAACCGTTTGCTGCTGGCTCATTGTTTGGTTGTTTAAACTTGTTGAATGACGTCATCATGTGTTTGTCTAAACTTGTTCAGTTTTGTTTTTATGCAGTACGTCTATTTAGATGAGTCATCACTCGCTTATCTTAGTTGACTTGTCCAAACTTGTTTTTGTGTGGCACGTCTATTTGGGTGAGTCATCGTTCGCTTATCTTGCTTTACTTGTTTGAACTTGTCTAGTATCCACTACCTCATGTCTTTTGTCATAGCTTGAATATACTTTACACCAATCACTTAAATATAAAAGTCTTGTCACAACTTACTTAAACTTTGATAAAAATATTAATTATTTATAAATTTCATCAAATTCTTATTTTTCTGATACATTTACTATGTAATTTTCGTTCAAAAATATGGTAAAGCCCGATTTTAAATCGAAGTCTAAGATAAATTCCCCAAATTTGTAACATTTTAACACTAATAATAAATATTGTAAGCACCCAGTACATACAAGTTTTGTAAAAATAATATTACTTATAGCTAACTCGTTATGTCCCATGATACAAAACTTCAATATAACTAAAATCAGTGTTAAACGAAAATCTAATCACGTGTCTTTATATATTATTTTGAAATGCAAAGCATTATATCTAAACGAATGATATAAGGAGTAGTTAGAATAGTTCTTATATTTTTGTTAGTAAAAAATTTATACACATTATCTTACAAGGTTGCAATATTCAACACACGGTTCACCATATTTAAAAACGATTCACCATGATTTAAAAACTTAGTAACATATTTTAAATTTATAAATTTAAATTAAAAATACTTAAGTATTTATAATTGTTTATTTATAAAAATATGTTTTAATTTAAATTTATAAATTTAAAATATGTTACTAAGTTTTTAAATCATGGTGAATCGTTTTTAAATATGGTGAACCGTGTGTTGAATATTGCAACCTTGTAAGATAATGTGTATAAATTTTTTACTAACAAAAATATAAGAACTATTCTAACTACTCCTTATATCATTCGTTTAGATATAATGCTTTGCATTTCAAAATAATATATAAAGACACGTGATTAGATTTTCGTTTAACACTGATTTTAGTTATATTGAAGTTTTGTATCATGGGACATAACGAGTTAGCTATAAGTAATATTATTTTTACAAAACTTGTATGTACTGGGTGCTTACAATATTTATTATTAGTGTTAAAATGTTACAAATTTGGGGAATTTATCTTAGACTTCGATTTAAAATCGGGCTTTACCATATTTTTGAACGAAAATTACATAGTAAATGTATCAGAAAAATAAGAATTTGATGAAATTTATAAATAATTAATATTTTTATCAAAGTTTAAGTAAGTTGTGACAAGACTTTTATATTTAAGTGATTGGTGTAAAGTATATTCAAGCTATGACAAAAGACATGAGGTAGTGGATACTAGACAAGTTCAAACAAGTAAAGCAAGATAAGCGAACGATGACTCACCCAAATAGACGTGCCACACAAAAACAAGTTTGGACAAGTCAACTAAGATAAGCGAGTGATGACTCATCTAAATAGACGTACTGCATAAAAACAAAACTGAACAAGTTTAGACAAACACATGATGACGTCATTCAACAAGTTTAAACAACCAAACAATGAGCCAGCAGCAAACGGTTGTTAGCAAGGTAGAGAGAAGCAAGAATGACTGAGCGAGTGTAAGTTGGATTTAAAGTTTATTCTTATCACACACCTGAAGACTACTGACGCCTCTAGCGGCGATTGCAGCGCTCCCTAGCAAAGATAAGGGAGAAACGTTAGTTGAGTGAAGACTAACACCCAAAGTGGACGTGTTTTTCGGTAAGTGTTAATTTCTGTTTTGTTTCTGAAAGGTGTTTTGTGGGAAAGGTAATCGAGTTGTGTATAGTAATTAAACTTAAAAGTTGGCAAAGAATTTAAAGTCGAACAAATTTAACGAATTTAAAGTCGTTAGTGTAAATGTCTATGTTTTTCTGCGCATATGCAGATATAGAGTATATAGTTGATATGCACCAGTTGGTTGCGAGGATAAACAGTTAGATCATAGTCTCTCAATAGTTAAAAGTAAAAAGTTAATTTTGATTAACTTGAAGACTTTAAAAAATTTTAATTTAAAAACTATATTTTTGTTTACTTTTCATTGTTTTTTTAACTTTTCAACATAAGTTTTTTTTTTGTTAACTTTTAACATTTATAAACTTTTTGTTAACTTTAATGTTTTTAAGCTGTTTTGTTAACTTTATTTTATTTTATTTTATTTTATTTTATTTTATTTTTGTTAACTAATCATTTTTTCAAAATTTTTTTCTAACGTGGATATTTTTTTTTTTTTCAATAGTTTAATCTTTTTTGCAATTGTTGAAATTTTTGAATTGGAATATACAAAAAAGTTAAATTACATCTCTTCACTTAAAAGTTCGATTAGATAAAAAACTAATAAATTCACACAGAGACACTTTGTAGAAATAAACACACACAGATCTTTAACAAAACAAATCATTTATTTTGTCTTAAACAATTCATTATAAACAGTTTGTTCATGAAGCTTATGTACAAAGTGTTCACTAACACTATAAACTCCATTCAAAAACGTTGAAATTACATAATCGAAATCGATGAGCATTAACAAAGCTTCACCTAGTTGATTAAATTTTTCCTTATTATTAAATGCGAAGCATGAGTGAAGGCTTTGACTTGCATGTCGAAAAATACATCCTGTACATTCATACAACTGGTTAAGTATTGTTACCATATTATTCTCGATACACGTATTAAGTTTAGACCATAACACAGGTTCTTTTTCTGTGGATCTGTTACTCACCACACATTTCTGTTTAATGAGAAAGGGTAATAGTTTTGTGTACATATGTTGTAAAAGTACAGTATTTAAGTGTGAGGTACTTTCTTTTAATTTTTCCATTTGTTGTTCGTTTAAGTCAACATGAGAAAAATTCTTCAAATTTTTAATTCGCATCATAGAATCTTGATTTAACACTAAAATCGTGTTATTAGAAACAAAGGATGCACTTTTGTATCTTAAATTAAATGCAAGGATTTTATATTGAAACTCATACCAGCTAAGAATATCCATATTAACTCCGTTTTTGGTTGGGATTTCTTCATTAGTAGATACATTGCGTTTAAATTCTCGTATATGTATAGAATATTGTTTATTTTTTAACTTCAAAGTTAAGTAGAAACAGTCACTTAGTTCTTTGTGAAACACATTGGAATTGCATAATTTGTCACTTTTAGTGGCAAATGTAGGTGTAGTGATGCTTTGTATTTCACCACTTGCTTGCGAAAGTCTGTTTGCTTGTAGCTCGTTCATCTCATGTTTAACAGTAGTCTGTAAGATATTATTCGTAGGTTCTTGAAAGGATTCATCCTTTAGCGAGGTTAAGGGGGTAGAACAATCTAAATTTTCAAAATTCATGTCTTTGAAAAATGTATTTAAATAGTCCTGGGCAAAAACTGACTCTTGATGTGGATTCTCGAAAGATGTTGCATCGTAACCATCGGTAAAGTTTGAAAATTTCATAGCGATCTCAGGTTTCACATCTGGTAAGTTCTTAGTAGAGGAGATATAATGTGATATAGTTACGCAGTCATTGTCCATTTTAGAAAGTTTTAATCTTGGGTCTTTTAACTCCTTCTCACAAGTATTTGATTTTTCCATAGCTTTTTCTAAGCATGGACGCTTTGAAGGTGGAAACACTTCTTCGTGGGATCGCATATTCATTTCATAAAATATTTTTATACAATTTAATCTGCTTCACTAACTGATGTAATCTCGATAAAAGTCAGCAGAACACTGGATGTGTTTCATAAAAACGTCTACTTATCTAGATTTTAAAAACAGTCATGGTTATAGTTAATCATTTAATTTATATGTAGGTTAAATATAAAAATTTACTTATCTAGGATAAACTCAGTGACGGTTTAAGTTAAAAAATTTCTTAACTAGGTTAAAAACATTGATGTTGACTGTTGAGAGAAAATTATCAAAACATGTAGTGTCATTGTTTAAACGAAGAGAAAAATTCAACTTTCTTATCAATAAGTAAGATTAATACCTATTCAAAGGAAAACCCATCGATGATTCATAACGTCACGTCTTACTTTGTTAGTGATTAAAAGTATCATAGATTTAAAATAACACATTTCCAATCATTTCTCTTGTAGTTTAAGTAACATATAATAAATACATCACATTTATTTCATTATGTTTTACATAATTTCAACAAATTCATTCCCATTTTGTCTAAGACATTCAAAATGTTAAACAGTAGTTTATGTTGCATTGTCAAACTGTTCAAAGTAATTTACATCAACTAAAAAAAAAAAACACTATACTTTTTCATATTAAAACTATTTATTAATCATTTAAAGTAATACAAATCAAATAAGTCTGTCATATTGAGCTGTAATCAATTCTAATTTCAAAATTTTTTGTAATGTCCAATTAAACACACGTTCTGTGAAATCTTCAAAGCCGTTGTACAGCTTAAGAAAGGCATTCTCAACATGTACATGTATGTTTTGTTCTGTTAATTCCAGTTCACTTTTGGAAAGGAAAAAGGGGGTTGCTCTCTCTAAGTCACCATCCTGTGATTCACGATATACATCCACTTTAACGGCTGCATACCATTTTATTGACTTTTTCATTTGCAATTGATAATTTAATTCGTTTAAAACATCTGATCGAACACTGTTAAAAAATGAACGAAAGTCTTTTTGATTCATCTCATTGGACACAATGATAGTTTTAGTATAAATATTTCGCACATCCTTTTGTCTTTTAAAATGCTTCACTTTTTCAAATAACAAATCTTTTGAATAGGGTGATTTCACAACTTTATGAAAAGTATCACAATGTTGTACTAAATCTGATTCACAATCAAACATTTCGCTACACTTTGTACATGACTGTTGTTTACGAATCTTATGAGTCTTCTTATGTTTCAATAAGTCAGCCATTCTTGAAAATATCTCGTTGCAATCACTACACTTGTATTGTTTGGGCGATTTGTGAATCTTTTGATGATTATGTAAATCACTCTTTTGTGAAAAAACTTCAGCACACACCTCACAACGAAAAGACTTTTCTTTTAAATGACATTTCATGTGAAACATTAAGTTAACTTTTCGAGGAAATGCTTTGTTACACGTCTTACACACATGGGGTAACTTCTGTTTCTTTAGTCCTGATGAGGTGGGTTTCAC
Source organism: Maratus michaelseni (assembly GCA_963931845.1). Taxonomy (NCBI): domain Eukaryota; kingdom Metazoa; phylum Arthropoda; class Arachnida; order Araneae; family Salticidae; genus Maratus; species Maratus michaelseni. The sequence continues at coordinate 156,710,917 of OZ007596.1, read as the reverse complement.
TTCATAATTCGAAACAAGTCCTTCTTTGGATAAAAGTGTAGAATCCATCTCTTGATTATTTAACTTTGGTGATGAGTGTTGACACTCCAAGTTGGTTACGTCACCAACATAAGAATTCATAACTTGTTCCATAATAACTTAAATGAAAACTAACTTAACGAAAAATACAACCTATTACAACGATACCAGGTTACAGTAGAATGTTATGAACTCGTTTCATTGAAATTTATATAGTAATAGAGGGCGCTCGTGTAAAAAATACTAACTTTTTATTGGTTTAAAAATATTCTCATTTTATTGGTTTAAAAATATTGACATTTTATTGGTTTAAAAATACGTCATATGATTATTTCATCCTATAATGTTATAAGTTCAATAACCACTTAATTCTTGCACAATGATTTAGAAAGTCTTACCTATCAGAAGTTCGTACATTTGTAAGTAAAAATCTTTATTACTTTTGTATCTATTGCTTTTATAAATAGTATTTTATTTATCAAACCACTTAATTTCTAAATGATGTATTCTAAAACGCTTTTTATGTCTTATGTATGTAAAGTCTACTAAAAGAGGGGGGAAAAAGACGGGGTGTGAAGTATTTGTAAAATTGAAAAACGTTACTTTATAAAAACTAGATTCCATTCCCTTTTTTTAAAATGTTGGTTGTATAAAGTCAAATCTATTGAAAATTTATTTTAATCGTATAACTCTAAACAAAATACCCGCTCTCTTTAATAAGTTAAATAGTCACTAAAAATTGTTCATTTAAAAGGAAAAAATCTTTAAAATTCTCTTATTGTATGATTTTATAAATAATATTTTGCACGTCAAATCACTTCTTAACTAAATGTAATAATCTAAAATGTCTTATGTAATGATCTAAAATGTCTTATGTGTTGTGGATGGTTGGTTATTTGTTAAAACCGATTATCTACGCTTGGGATATAGGTCACTCTAGGGGTCATTCTAAGGGCTCCTAACTCGTATTGACAAGGTTCGAAGAAAACTCCGAACGGTTAGGTCGACGAGCGCGAGAGAAGTTTAAACCCAAACGTCTAGTAGCTTTAAAACCAGAACCTCTCAGTCACTGGTCTTATGTGTTGTGTTTATATAAATAATATTTTTCTTCTTTAATCACTTAACTCCAAAATGAAATGTTTCTAAGACACTTTGTCATGTCTTAAGTGAAACATATTTAACTAAAGAAGGATGTAGTATTTGTGACATAAGTTATTCTACAGTACCCTTTTAAGAAAAAAAAAGCTATATTACAAGTCAATTAAAAAAAATTATATAATTAAAAAGTATATATATATATATTGTTTAAGTATCCTAAAAACGATTATTTAAGTTAGTCCACAAATTTGTAAACTTAAAAAACGGAAGATGTAATGTAACACAAAGAAGTATGACAAATTTTTCCCCCATAAAGGATTAGTCTCAATGACTTGAATTAATTTTTTCCCCTAAAAATGACACATTACTTTTAGTATACAAGTTTGTGAAACGGCTTTTATAAGAAAATAGTACGCTGAATACAATATTAAACCTTGTAATTTAATTCAATAACAAAAATGCGTGGGTGTATAGCTTATAGTTACATTTTTGAAAATCACTTTGCTTTCGTTTTTAAAATGTATAAACACGTTATTTTTGGTAACAAAACTCTATTTCGAATATAATGTTGTACAAGAAATGTACAAGAAAGAATTAGGCATACTATCTTCGTCAATCTCTATAAATAAAATTTCGTATAGAAAGTAAAAATTTTCCCTCTAAATTATTATTTCGAATATGGAAATGATCTGTTGACAGAGTGTTGTAAGAGAAATGTGCTTGTAAATTAAACAAACAGATGTAATAGCATTCATATTAAACCAAAACTCGCGAATTACTCAATAGGGAAAGACAATTTCCTGCAGTTCATTAAAACTATGATAAAGGTATCTCAACGCAGGTCTGAAGTAACCATCTCTCGCATTTAAAGAGATAACAACACACACACATCCTTGGTGACCTAAGATAAGGCATGTGTGATACAGAAATTGCAGGTTCTAATGTCACTAAAAATTAAAATAATACGTAAAACACTACAAAAAAAAATAATATAAAAAATAATTTGAAACGCTTTAAATAAATTAAAAAAAAAAATGAAAACACTTTAAATAAAAAATAAAACAAAATTTCACCCTCTACAAAGAACAAAATCTATATGTCTAATCATGCACCTTCTTTATCTCTCTCATCTTAATTACTTCCGGTCTCACAAACCACCTGTCCTGTTCCAACAAGCTCCCAAACATGTTCCTAAAACATGTTTACTGCTTCCTGAAAACCCTTTTTGGAAAAAGCATGTCTAATCCCGTTTCCGATCTTATTTCCTGTCGCGTTTCCAGTCTTAAAATAAATTTCATGTAAAACTTTTAGAAAGTAAAACAAAGTCAGAAAGATTTCCATTTTTATATTAGATGTTAGTTAGCAAATAAAATTTTTATTTCAGGTGAAAAAAAAAAAAAAGATACATTTTATGTTAAATTTTTACAAAGTAAGAAATAATTCCATTTTTATTTCAGGTTAGCATAAGCCCCCCCACAAAAATAAGCCCTCCCCCTCTCTCCTTATCGCATTCACTTCCTGTGGTGTTTCCGGTTAAACTTCCTTTCGCGTTTCCGATCGTACTTCCTGTTCACTTCCTGTCTCAACATGCCTGTTATCCCCAACCTGCTACATCCGGTGTCCACACCTATCCCTTCCGCTAACCTTGAGACATTAGCACATCTGATGCAGAAAAATTTTCCCTGTCAAGAAAGAACCTGTTCAAAACTCATAAAAAATACGTCTCATCCTGTCCTTATCTCCAAATTCCTTCCGGTTTCCTGTCTCAACATGTATGTTATCCACACCTGCGACTTCCGGTGACCTTCACAGCCCGCACAACTTCCGGTGTCCACACCTGTCCCTTCCAGTGACCTTCCTTCGACCTTGAGCCTACGCCTCGTACGCCTCTGGCGCAGAACTCTTATTTTATATCTACTACTATGTTCTATTATTTAAATCCAGTGTGAAAGAACAGTTAAAAATGGCTAATAGTTCCAATTGGAACCACTATAAAAATTATATATATAATTTTTTTTCGCCGATTTTGAATGACTAAAAGCATTAGAAATCTAAAAAGAAAAGAATTAAAAACATATCTGGATCTGAATTCAGCTTGAAAAAAGCTTATTTAACAATAATATTTTCATCCACAGTCAAATATTTTGCTTAACTGATTTAATTTCGGAGGGATTTGGGACTCCTGTGTAGGATTGCCGAATTTCAGCCAGGCCAACAGAAACCGACCGGCTTTTATTTAAAACAAAAAGGTTATTTAGAGACAGTTAACATTAAATTGCATTAATTTATTTTTAATGTACTCATAAATGTTTTCTACTAAAAAAAAAATATATATATCATTTTCCATTAAATTTTATCAAATAAATATGTCTTTAGAACAACTAGAAGGCAACTATGAAGACAATATGTCTGAAAGAAAAATATATACATATTCAGAAGAATACATTAAATTAGACTCCAATGTGAAGTTTTGACATTTTATATTACATAGCTCCAAATATGCTATACATTTTAAAGATTATATTTAATTAAACAAATAACAAAACAACAAACATAACAAAGGAAACATTATTCTTACATACTGTTATTTACTTATAAAATGAATTAAAAGTAAATAATTTATATGTATCTAATAAATGAAATTATCTAATATAATATTTGAGAACATTTATATTTGGTTAGTAATTAGTATTCTGATGAGATGACATATAAAAATGATATATTTTAAAAAGTTTTTCTGCCTTTTCTGCTTCAAAACGATTATGTAACTTATTCCATATAAGTGTATATGAAGAGATTAAATCATAGAATGATCAATGTTGAAAGATAAATCAGAAAGGATATAATATTCGAGGAGATTTTACTACATGTAAGTGTATATAATAAAAATAGAATAATTATAAAAAATTGTTTTTTTTTTTAATCTTTTTTTAATATTTAGCTGATATATTTGTAATTTTGACTACAAATCACTAGCAGCTCCATCTATGTGTTATTCCAATATTAATGTCTTCATTATTGAGAAATTGTGTTACTTATTCAATTCTATGTTTAATGTCCTTAAAATTAATTGAAAAATACTTGAAAATGTGCAGTTTTTGGTTAAAATGCATACGGTATAAAAAACAATTTTAGCCAAAAAAAAAACAAAAAAAAAAAAAAAAAACGGTTGGAACCATCAAAAGCCCTCGGTGCGGCTTTTTTGTAACCACGCCGTTATGATTCCCTTTTGGGCACAGCCTTGATGCGTACAACTTAAGGAATTAAGGAAATTTGTTATTCACTGTAACGGAAAACTAAATTGGTTCTGGCGGATGGGAAAACTGTTAAATGCTGAAGAGTTTATGTAACATAAACAAAACACTGTTTCTGTTCTTGTAGTTATTAAATGTGCTTTAGTTAAAATTAAAAAAAAAGATTGAATCTTTGATTTTCTCTGCTTTTTACTGGTATATCAAAATTCCTAATTTGGTGCAATAATAATATGGCAATTGAATTTCAAGCGCTTAAAAGTAGCTTGTTTCAAAAGAAAAAAACAATGAGTATAGATGGGCGATTGATAATGAAGTACATGATTGCTGTTTCCCCCGAGGAGCAGGCATTAATGTACAAATTCCGAATGACCTTCGAGCAATCGAATGAAAACAACATCAGTTTTTGTTTGATGATAAGAAGGTCAAATAGGAAAAAAATGTATTTTAGTCATTTATCTTGCTCTTCGACAAAACTTCTTTGCCACTTCGCTCATTTTAGAAGAAAAGATAGGGAAAAAAAGAAGAAAAGAGAATACTTCATGCCTTCAACTTTCTTTTACTAAGATAGCGGAACCCAGATAGTATGTAAGGAATGGTGTGAAGTTGCTAACACAGCGATTGCGTGGGTAACACAGAAATTCAAGACGCCCTGCCCTGCCTTCGAGGATTTGGCGTGATGGACATTCACATCGAATGGCAAATAAACAACGGAAAAAATTCGAGAAGACATACACGGCTTATCTGATTTAGTTTGTTTTATTGCTATTTATTTATTTTTTTAATTCCATAAAAGGCGTTGAACTGCATAAAACGCGCTGACTTTTTTCTTGTAGCAGCTCCGTTAAAAAAAAAAAAAAAAAAAAAAAAAAAAAAAACAATAAACCCGTTGGATTTAATGGTGAGTGAAAATTCGGCCGTCTGTTCATGCATTTCCAATTCGTTTTGTTTATTTGTTTATTTTGTTATTAATATTATTAAAGCTCATTTGCACTCATCAAAAAAATTATGCAGCACAATTTTCAAATATCTGGCAGAAATGAAAGGACAAATCTGGTGCATGAAGATAAACAACGAATCACATAGAAATATAGGATTGCAATTCACTTGTTCAGTCAAAAATACTCGGCGTGGCGTCTCACATGTTCATTCACAAGCTTTCCTCACATTATTGAAGATATTATAAGTTTTCAACAGATTTACCTTACTTTGTGAGAGCATAAGTGCTGGATATAGCCACCACCCACCTTCAAGCAACACCGAGCCAGACGTTCCATATTTCGGAATGTAGCTGACATTATATATGGTAGCCACAGTCTAAAATACTGTGCATTTCTAGCACTTCTCGTGATGTCATCGCATTTCACACAAAGCACAGAGAATGTGTGGAAAATAATTGGAGAACAGGACATATCCCTTAAAAAAGAGAATAACTAGCTTGGATAGATATGAAATTCGATTTAATCAGTAACACATGATTCCACATACTTTATGCAAATAATTATGCGAATTTTTTCTTCTTATTTGCAAAATATGTTAAAAAAATAGGAGCTAGGATATAAAATACGCAGTTCTGACAATTGAATAGTGCAAGATTAATTTTCTAAGTACAAGAGATAGTTAGTGTCTCCTGTTTCTTTATACAGTTAAAGGTAAAAGATTGTTTACTGTCATAGGTCATTCGAAAATCTGTAGAATTATGCAAATAAGTAAATTAACTAGAGAGGACTTATTGAGAGTACTTCGTAAGAAATTCCCTTTCATAAAGAAGATTCGCAAATATATATTTGAATTTCAGTATTTGATTGTTCTTGAAGTTGACAAGCTTATATCCCGCTGATGATAATACTCACAGTAACCCTCCAACGCCCATAAGTAAACTTATATATATTTTTTTCACCTTCATAGCTTGTATGGTATTGTTTTTACTAAAAAAGAGTAATAGAAAACAAATTTTATCAAAAAGTATGTGTAGGGCTGATAATTCGGACTGTCACCTATATGAGTGACAAACAAATTCAATATCGCATCACGGTAACAAAAACTAATCAAACTTTCGAAATCCTACAAATATCAATGTAATATTTATTTAAATTTAAGATTCAGGGAAAGAAAAAAAAATACGAGACTAGCTTCTTTTTTGACATTTTTATCCCAAAAAAGAAGACTAACTCAAGTCTTTGCTTGCTTGGAGGAGGTACAAAATTTTGGAAGATTATAGTATCATATCAGAAAATCCGAGAGATATGGGACTTTTCCTATGATTAAGTAAGCTCTTCTAGATCCCAATAAAGGCGCCACGGTACATATTTACTTAAAATCTAAGCCTAGAGGTCCTTCCAAAGACACGTCACGTGTAGGTGACACTAGGTGTTGGCGTGTTAAAGATGCTTTCAATATTTTATTTCCCCAGTTCAAACAAGTGAATCTTTGTGACACAAACACATTTCCATTCCCATTTGCGCGAAAGTCTCAGATATTCTTATTCAAATTCCAAACAATCAAACAACTTATCTGTTTTTCCTAAAAATGGATTCATCTTTTGTTATCAACGTATAGTTGCTCACTTATGATTACTTGTTGTGACCAGCATCACGACCCGAAAAATGGTACAAAACGACAACTTTGATGGCAGTTTCTAAAAGATCCTTTTGTTTTACAGAAGAAAAAAAAATTAAAACATTGCTCGATTACTTAGAATATGAGTAATAAGAGCTGCAAATTTTATGAATTTACACATGAAAATGACTTCGTTGTCAAAAAAATAGTGTAGATTTGATTAAAACTTTAAATGCATATTATTAAGTGCAAAACATGTACGATTTTTTTCTCATGTATGGAATGTAGTGCTCTAGGCATGATGTGAATCTTTTAATATCAAACACCGAATGACTCTTCTTCACTGGTAATAGACAAATTTGCCAGTTTTTGTGTCAATAAATGAAGTAATAGATTTGAGTAAGTCTAAATAGGTTCTTCAGCTACAGAATAAATATCCGACCTTATCAGAATAAATATACCACACTACAAATTTCTAAACTTTTTAGTATTTTTTAAGTATATACAGGGTATTACAAAGCTCTTGCAACATACTTTGAGAGGAGATAAAACACACTTAGACAAGCACTAATTACCATACAATGTATGGTCGAAATTCAAGCGGTGAAATGCTAGAGGGTAATCGTGGTCTGGTCATGAAGTCTGAACATGCTGGTAAAAGACGTATTTACGCCATAAATTCTAGCATATAATTATTATCCACATTAGCATTCCGATTAGCAAAAGTATTAGGTACATATAAAACCTGGTCTCAATTACTCAATATTGAATAGCAAACAGATTTTCTTCCACAATTAGAAAGCACCTCCTCGCGGTTCACTGTTCTTTGTTTGAGTATACGACCAAGCATTGTGTGGGGATTTGCGCTTCTTAGCGTGTTTCAACTCCTCTCAAAGTATGTTGCAAGAATTTTGTAACATCCTGTATATCTGGTGAGATATTTGAAAAGGTTAGAATAGGTTCTCCTACAACAAAATCCTTATCCAAGTAATGACTTTAAACATTGGCGAGAATGGTAATTGCTCAATACGTGAAATTCATTCTAGATCACTATACAAAGGGATACCTCGAGTTCCAGTTTTATTACCAGAAGTAATCCTTTTCTAAATTCAGTTTTTATTGTTTTGTGGTAAAAGTATGTGACAAATCAACGCCCGTTATCAGCGAAGATTCACCTCATGTAATATTCATCAACTCGTTTTCAGTTTCGCCGTCTGCCCTTCGGTTCCGACCAGATAAATACGGCACTGACGTAAGTTTCTTTACTCCTCGACTAAATGTCAAGTAGAAGGAGACTGTACCGAAAAACAGTCAAGGATTTCTGTAATGTATCTCTTTGATTTTCTAAGTTTCAAGTTAGCCCATGTGCTTTCTCCCACATAAAACATACCTACAATAACACTCTTTAATTTCTCTCCTCCTGGATTATTCAAGGTCTTCGTGTTTGTACTTTTCTACACAGATATACCAAATAATTCTCTTTAGTTTCTTTTTTTTTTCATTAAATTTTAAAGAATGGATTTCATTTTATTCTCTTGTTGACAGTGACGGATCACAGGATAGATAAAAACAGACGATTGCTTCGAACTTGTAATATCCAAACGCCAAGCATACTTCGTAATTAAGAGGCTTTCCCGATGATGTAAATATTTTCTAAATATTGTTGTTTAAATCTGTTTTCATATGAAAAGTGACTACCTTCTGATACATTCATATGGTCCTTTTCATTCGTAAATGCATGAAATTGGCAACTGTTTACTTACCAATGAATAGAATAACGTTTTCTGTTTTCGATTTAAATGCATTTGATTTTTCATACAATGGTGCCAAAATTGATGTTTTAAAATTCGGGAAGCGACAGCCGTGGAAAAATCTTCAACAGGGAGTAACGGATTCATCAAGCTATATTCAAGATATATTTTTGGATATATCTCGACTCTTCAACATATATCTTATATATTATATAAGAACATATTACATATATATATATGTATATTGTCAAATGTTTAAGATATATTCAAGATATTTCTTCAAAACATACCTCGTTAATTAGTAAAATGAAAACGTCTATTCGATTCATAGGCACTTAAACAGTAATAGCCAAAAAATTCATATTTTTACGTACAGAAATGCGTTCATAAATATGTCAGATCAATGGCGTTGTTGATCGGGAAATAAAATATATATAATCTATATGATCCCGTAAGTTTTGTTAAGACTATTCGCGAATCCAAACTCGCTACTTTTTGACATGTTTACGAAATCATTTCCATTCGTTTATGCATATAATTTTCACGCTTTATTTCAGTTTCATGAAAATCGCTTTTTTTTTTTCACATTCACATAAAAGTAAACCATATTTCGGAAAATAATACGAAAGTATTCAATTGGTTCTTAAACAAATTTAACGATTATGAAAAACCAATAGATTATAATTAACGATATATTACATTTAGAGAAAAACAAAACGACTGTTCCGTATTTTACTGTCTATCTGAAAATTCTACGCATGTCATGCACTTTAAAGCGCCTTAACTTTTTAACACGTTTGTAATTCTTTTCAAGTATGTTTTAAAGCTTGTGAACAAATTTTAAGTGATAAAGCTGGCCTACACTTTATAACGATGTACAAGAAGCGCACCATTTTTTAAAATTTATCAATAAGGAATAATAATATAATAATATCTATAATGCATTCTACTTATACACTGCAAAAAAAAAAAGTGTTGATTTTGCAGTATAATACTGACACCCAGCTTCCAGTATTATACCGTAAAATTAACAGTAATAAACAGTAAAATAAGCAGTAATACGCTGCCGCGCATGCGCGGTACCGTATTACTGCTTATTTTACTGTTTATTACTGTTAATTTTACGGTATAATACTGACTGCTGGGATGTCAGTATTATGCTGTAAAATCAACACTTTTTTTTTTTTTTCAGTGTAGCATAGATAATAAAACTTATACACATGGGTATTCATGGTTTATTATTTATACTCATAGCACGGATAATTGAACATATACACATGGATATTATGGCTTATTTCTAACTCATAGTATGGGTATAGCATATAACTTATAGCATTCTACTTATAGCTTATGTGAGAACAGGCAACTAAAAACATGAAAATCAAATGAGTGGTCTGCTGTACAATATGTGAATCGGACATTTCCGCAAGTGATTTCGGTTTTAATATGAACAATTGAAGGAAATAACAAAAAGTAACCATTGTCAGAGTTGGGTAGACAAAAACAGTCTAAATCAATTTTTGTTCTCTCTTCTTGCACAATGTCTGAGAAAAGATCCTCAAAAAGTGAAGGAATATGTTACGAAATTTTTTAGAAGTGACTGGAAAAAAAAGTAGATGCACTGAATACACAATAAGACGTCGTAGAAAAACAAAGGATAATAATTTAATACTGAATATGAATAAAAGAAATACGGGAAAAATACTTCAAACTTGGTTTTATTTTCTAATGCGACCATCTCAGTAAGAATTGGAAAAAACTAACCGATTTTTAGGTTTTCGTACCTTAAAAGGAAAAAACGGAATCCTTATTAAGTCTCGCTTTGGAAATCCCGATTATGGGAAATCACTTAATAAATCGACACAGAATTATAAAAAAAATATATGATTTTGGAATTTTTTTTTCTTTACATGTGCTATAAGATCTTCCTTCGTGCCAAATTTCCAGGTTCTAAGTCAACCGGAGGTACCCTATAGGTTTTGAGAGTAAAACCTATACTATTTTTTAAACATAATCGGAAGTAACACTTCCGATTATGTTTAAAAAACTATCCACACTGCAGTTTGTTATGCAATTATATGGAAAAGGAATTTAACAATTAGAAGTTACATCTGCATAATTTTTAAACTCTGAATGACTTCATGTTTCATATCCTTAGCGAAGAATCGATATATAATGTCAAAATTGGGTCATAATACGGAAAATTTGGTGTTGCGTCAATTCGTCGCGCACAATTCATCGCGGAACAATTCATCGCAGCGTCAACTCGTCGCAGCGTCAATTCGTCGTGGTGTCAATTCGTTGCAATGTCAATTTGTCGCAACGAAAATGTTTTTGAAGGCTATGATGATAAAATTAAAGATAATGTAGTAAAATTATTTAATGATAATTTGTTTTTTAGATATGGAGAATTATAACTAACAATTTACATCATTAAATAACTTTATTAAGTTATCTTTACTTTTATCATCATGGCCTTCAAATATATTTTCGTTGCGACGAATTGACATTGCGACGAATTGACACCACGACGAATTGACGCCGCGACGAATTGACGCTGATGAGTTGTCGACGCGACGAATTGACGCTGCGATGAATTGTACGCGATGAATTGTTCTGCGACGAATTGACACCACGAGGAATTGACGCCGCGACGAATTGACGCTGATGAGTTGTCGACGCGACGAATTGACGCTGCGATGAATTGTGCGCGATGAATTGTTCCGCGATGAATTGTGCGAGACGAATTGACGCAGAACCAGAAAATTTCAAAATGGAAATGGGATGTCAAAATTCGGTCATAATGCAGAAAATTTCAAAATGTGTTACAATTTCAATATGAAGACAGCCCCGAAGATTTTTTTTTTAAACATAAACTGAAAGAAGACATAATTCCCAATATGTTCCCTCTTTCTCTGTTTTTAACACTTTCCAACATAGTTGAAAAGTGTTTATGACTTCGGTTTGTCTGGCCGTCCGTCCGTGCTCTAACTCGCGTAAATATACTCGGATTGGCCTGAAATTTTTGTAATGTTATTGTCGATTACTACAGGATGTTCCGTATTGAAAATGAAGTGTATAGCACTTATAGATTTTTTTACAGGGACAGTCAAAAGTATTCCGTTACATTACAGTCAATGGAAAATAATCATTTCAGGGTGCATTTTCATGATGCTACGCCATTTGAAACATTATGAAATTGATATATAATTATGAAGTGCATTAAAACATGCTTTTTGTAGAATATGGGGTGCAAAGTATTTATTATTCATTTACACCATCAAACACTGTTACACATTGTTCTACGGGGAAAAATCGTTTTCAGTTTAATTTAATGATGTTTCACTATATTTCAAACATAATGAAAATTATATAAATTACTAAGGAGCACTATAAAATGTTCGCTTAAAACTATGGTGTGCATTGCCTTTATCGTACATTTACAGGGACACACAAAAGATATCGGTTACAGTAAAGGATAATTACAGTCTATGTGTGATAAGTACGTTTTCAACTTTGGCTTGCGTTTTTAAGTTTAATTAAATTTTTATAGTACGTGGTGTGTACAAATTCGGTTGATCCTATACAGGGCGGCACAAGGGAATTCGTAAGTATTACAGACTATGAGAGTGAATTGCTTAAGGGTAGTTTTTAATTGTCTTACGCATTTTCCTGCTGAACTATATTTAGTAGACTAATAGAATTTGTGGAATATAAATAAATTTATATACAGGGCTACGCAAAGAACAAGATATATTGCCGTTTACAGTTGGCAATTGCTTTAAGCGAGTTTTAAGTTGCCTTCTGCACTGTTTACCTGAATGCGTTTTTTTACCTTTTAGCTTAATATGTGGTGTGTACAAAAGCGTTTAGATAATATACAGGGCTGTACAAAAGATTTTGAGTGCATTTCCATCGATTGGCAAAAGTTGTTAAATGTGGATTTTCTAACTGAACTAAATTTTATCATGCTTATGTAGTATATATCTAAATCTATAGATCATATACAGGGCTGCACAAAATAATTCGACTACATTTTTGGCAATGGAATGTAATTTCAAAAACTGTATTTTTCAATGTGTTACGTTTTCTAAATTGTTTGTTTACTATAACTTCTTTCATCTTATTTAACGGTGCAGTTTTGTTACAGCTTTCTGCGTGTGTTGTAAAGTGTTTCATTCTTGTTTTTCTTGACGAGACTGCGCATATCTGAAAGCTAAATTTAATAGAAATGTAAAAAAAGAAAAAAAAAATGGATACAATATAAATTTTAATTATATTCTGATTATAGTTATTGTTTTTGATAAAATCATTTACATCAGTGTAATTAGTAAGATACTAAAAAAGATGAAGTTACTATTAATTTTTTTTTAAAACTATAGTTTCATGTGTATGTTCAGTAACTGCACGCGATGGAAGCTGGAATCAAAGATACTGCTATATATATATATATATTTAAATGAATGAAAATACTTTTTATTTTACTTTAGAGGCATGAATTTAGTGTTATAAATATTAAAAACAGACGAAACAAACAACAACAAAAAAAAAACTTAATTTTCATGCACGGAGGGGGAAACACATAATATTTTTTATTTTACTCCTTACTATATAAAACTAATGCGCATATAGAGTACAAGTAATTTAACAGGAAATGGCCAATTTTCATAATTTTTTTTATAGTATAATGACAAAATCTCGCAATATGCACAAAAATGTCAGTAACCTTAGATCTTCCACACAGCCACACTCAATAAAGCAGTCAAAAAAAGCACAGTCAAATAAGCAGTAATACGCTACCGCGCATGTTCGGCAGCGTATTACTGCTTATTTGACTGTTTATTACTGTTAATTTTACGGTATAATACTGGCAGCTGGGATGGCAATATTATACTGTAAAATCAACATTTTTTTTTTTTTTTTTTTTTTTTTTTTTACAGTGTAGCAATTTATCCGTGAATTCTGTCAGTTACCCAGGGAAAAAGTTCTGGAAGAGAAAATACCCTTTTGGAATTCCAAAGATTTAAATGAAAAGTTTTAGTATTAAAATAACATAACTCACTGTGATATTCAAAGATATTTGCTCTCAAGAAAATCAAAAATCATAGTTACCTAGAAAGAGAAAAAATCAATCATTTAGAAAATAATAATAATAGTAATTTGTTATGACATTTTAAACATAAATAGAGCACTTTAATTTTATTACACTGTTTAAAAAAAAAATAGATGGTTTTTATGGGGAAAAACTGCCAGCTAGAATGTTAGTAAAACCATTTATTACATGGAAAATAAAATCTGTCTTTTTTTTTTTTTACGAACATTTTGCTTGTCAACTATTGAAGTACTATATGATAAATTATATTTGACTTTTTCAAGAATATATCCCCCCCCCCCCCACCCTCAAAATAAACAATTGCCGTATCATTTGACAATTATTTTCTATTTGATAACTTTTTTTTTTTCTTTTCATCCTTTGAAGTATAATTCCTTCAGTGTCCATTCCACTGAAGGAATTCCACTTTTTATGGTGTTTTATCCTTCGTTCTTCACATGTGTATTCATATATATATATATATATAATGTAATAAATCATAAAGAATGACGTCAATACACACTTATAAAATATTAAATCTAATTTAAATAATAAACAAGAACGTTTTAACGAAAAAATAAAATAGATTTCAAGGGATCGTTTCTTAATTTCGTGTTTTTTGTGCCAATCCTGTATTGTTATCCACACTAGAGTTCTGCATGGGTCGGCTTATATAAAATTAAAACCGAACATTTTATTTTAAGTCTACCCAAAACCCGACACACGTATTTTAATATCAATTATAAAAGTATAATCTATAATTATATCTTTAATATCAATTTTATCGTCTATGTAAAAAAATTAACATAAATATACTCATTGATATTCAAATATATACATATATATATATATATATATATAACCATATATATTTTATTTCATTTTAAACAATATTGTGGATATTCTTAGAAAAAAGTGGTTACCAAGCTCGACCCGCGAGAGCCAAAACAGATCCGAAACGTAAACAATTAGAGTCAACCCGACCTGCAACAACAAAAAAAATATATTTCCAACCCCAACCTGACCCGACAAAAATTGCGGGTCGGGTAAAATCAGATTACCGGACCTGTTACAGGAATGTAATCCACATTCATTATAAATTCCATTGTTATCAATATCGCTTATTTTGCAGTGCAGTACATGTTGATATATTTAAGTTTTTGAAGTATCCCTGTAAAAAATCCATACTTAACACCACGACTATTTTGAAAACATAAAGTAGTGAAGTGGGGGTACCTAGACACTATATTGAATTTTTGTGATGATTGGTCAATTTTCATGAAAATTAAAGGCTATAAAATAAATAAAATAAAATAAAGAAAAAAAGAAGAAGGGAAACAGACAAACAGACGAATATATAATTTTTAGACCTAATAATATTGTAACAAAACCATCCGCAGGCCGAGACTTTCCCAACAACAACAAAAGTATGAAAATCAGTGCATCCGTTCAAGCGTTATGCGTGGACATACATAGAAAAAAAGATACAAACGAATTGTATAACCTCCTTCTTTGAAAGTCGGTTAATGGTTTCTAAAACTTTAACAACGAATCAACTTCAAGATATATGTATATTAAATTTAAGAAAGAAAAAAAAAGGTTTAAGATCAAAAAGAGAAATGTCATTGTATTTCTTCATTATATGTAAATTGAAATTAAAAGCGAGATACAAGACTTTAATGACAAAATGCAGTGTGTAAGTTTAAAAAGAAAAAAAATTCGAGCAAGTAAAACACAAAAAGGCATGGAAAGCATGAATAATTTCCGATAACCGTGGAAAATCATGTCATTTCATCTCGTCGGTGAATGTTTATTTTATATACATATATTTATTTTAGCTATTGTTCCCAGGATTGTTAAAAAAAAATATCTTTTTTATTCAGATGAATAATGAGACACTAATAAGCAAATAATAAAAAAGATATGATTAAAAACTTCAACCAAAATTTAATAAATGCGTTAATACTCTTTGTAGTATAATATGCTTATAAAATGAAAAGCTATTTTGATGTAAAAAAGAAAATGAAAGCGAAAAAAAAAAAAAAAAAAAACTAACCATTTATTATAAGCTGAACAAAATGCCACGAAAAATCAGGGAAAATACAATGCAATGTCTTTATGTCTTTTTCAAATTTACAACGCATAATTGTTATGAATTATTCCTCTGTTTGTCCGAGTCGTTTTGACAAGTGTGAAATGATTATTTATTATGCTTTGTCAATCTGCACAGAACTTTCTTTCATATTTACCAGGTTACCTGCTCGTTGTAAGGTTGTAGTAAAGAAGTCCGGACCATAAAACTTCAAGCCAAGAAAAGAAAAAAAAATGTGATATATGATCTTTGCGTAAACAATTACGTAGGATTTTTTTCAATATACATTTATATTTTCTACATTCCGAACACATAGCTTAAGGAATATATTGTAACCATGATTTGTGTGTGTGTGCACTGCAAAAAATAATTGTTGATTTTACAGTATAAAACTGGCATCCCAGCTGCCAGTATTATACCGTAAAATTAACAGTATTAAACAGTAAAAAAAGCAGTAATACGCTGCCGTGTAAGCAGTAATACGCTACCGCGCATGCGCGGTAGCGTATTACTGCTTACACGGCAGCGTATTACTGCTTTTTTTACTGTTTAATACTGTTAATTTTACGGTATAATACTGGCAGCTGAGTATTATACCGTAAAATTAACAGTATTAAACAGTAAAAAAAGCAGTAATACGCTGCCGTGTAAGCAGTAATACGCTACCGCGCATATTAAACAGTAAAAAAAGCAGTAATACGCTGCCGTGTAAGCAGTAATACGCTACCGCGCATGCGCGGTAGCGTATTACTGCTTACACGGCAGCGTATTACTGCTTTTGTTACTGTTTAATACTGTTAATTTTACGGTATAATACTGGCAGCTGGGATGCCAGTTTTATACTGTAAAATCAACAATTATTTTTTGCAGTGTGTATGTATGAGTGAACACGACGGTAACTTCCGATTGAGCTCCGATTTGGTGACTATGTTAGAGACCATAATTGCAAGAACTGTATAATAGCTTTTCGTAAAAGTAGGCAGGCGGATTAGGTAAACCATGTCAAAACATTTTACAACCGATTCTACACTGCAAAGAAAAAAAAAAGGGAAAAAAATGTTGTTTTTTTGCAGTGTATACGGAAAATTGGCAAGGAAATGCGACAGAGTGTAAATGGTAAATGTTACGGTGACGTAATCAAGCTTCAGTGGCTCAGAGGTAAAGTTCAAATAGGATGGTTCAGAGTTCAAATCCAGTCAATTCAATTGACTCAGAAATTTATGTCTTTTCTTTTCTTTTCTTTCTTTCTTTCTTTCTTTTTTTCTTTTTTTTTTTAAATCTTTCCGGACAACACCAATTTTCGGAAAGTCGAGTGCAGTCGCTCCAGATTTTTACTTTCGTCTATATGCAAGAAGAAAGTATTGAATTCGTGAAAAATTTCGACTTCTGATTTTCGACGGATTTATACGTTTTAGAAGGTTCTGAACACGATTTGACTGTTTTCAGAAAATGTCTGTCCGAGTCTGTCTGTGTGCGGTACAATTTTTGGTGGGCGCCGGAGCAACTAACTCACGAACTACTGTACGGAATTTAACAAAACTTCAGATTCATTTAGACCTTGACATAAGTTGGGGCTGATTAGATTTGGGTGTATATCGGCCAACAGGTGGCGCTGCTATACTGCATTTTTTTCACGATTTCCAAAATAGCTATATCTCAAGAACTAATGCACGCAATTTCATCAAACTTCATATTCTGTTAGACCTTGGCATAAATAGATGCAGATTCAATTTTGACTTTCGACAGTCAACAGAGGACGGTATGCTGTACTTGTTGAAATATTCCTAATGTTGTCCACAATCACTTGATGTAATAAATTACTTGCTGTCATAAATTTAGCCAGCGTGACTTTTTTCTATTATTATTCATTGATCACTGTAATTCTATGCTAAATTCAAAGAAAGGTATTATACTTCATATCCATAATTGTTATAATTGTTGCTGTGTGAGTAAGTTATTTAAATTAATGCATTAGAATAAAATAGAAGAAAGTTTTGTGATAGCCACAACATAGACTATTTAGAATAAATTTTACATCTATGGTTTTCGGGCACGAGAATACTGTTGGGCTAGGTTACATGTTCGAGAAAATTCACTTAGTGGGTCATTTTGGTCATAGGTCATTATGGGTCAAGCTATTTTTATCTTAAAAACGGCTCACCCGATTTGAACTAAATTTTGTATCCTACAGTTGTAGGGAACGAGAAGACTATTGGGCTAGGACACATGTTCGAGCAATTTCGATTAGTGGGTCATTTGGGTCATGGGTCATTATGGGTCAAGCTATTTTTATCTTAAAAACGACCCAGACGATTTGAACTAAATGTTATATCTTACGGGTTTCGGGCAAGAGAAAACAATTGGGCTTGGTTACATGTTCGAGAAAACTTGATTAGTGGGTCATTTTGGTCATAGGTCGCGATATTTGAACTCAAAGCTAATTTTGACCGAGCATAGCTCGGTCTTTCCGGCTCGTTTTTATTAAACAAAAAGTAGGGCAATTGTTATTTTCGTCCTTTTGCGCAATATGAAGGTTACAGAATCCTCTTATTCGGAAAATACATCGATTTGATGCTACTATAAAAGTAAACTTTATGATTGAACATGCAAATGTTTACATGTCACTGATTTGTTAGCGGCCAATTCTGTACAGTCGTGAATGAAAAAAAAATGAACGCACCATCCCATGCTACTTTATCACCACCAATTTCTCGCATATGCTTGCTTTCCTAATAGGAATTAAATTTTTGTAAGTAGGGATCGTCTACATATTAAAAATTGTAGCAGCTTTCATTTTTAAAATTGTAACATCTACTTTTGACACTTTTATTTCAGTTCTTTGGATCAAAGCGGCCCAGAAAGAGATCAAATTTTGAGGGTGCTAATGTCAAATACACGTGAAAAACTTTTATATCTTCCCCAAAAAAGCCATACGGTTGAAATGTTTCTATTTTAATAAGGTACAACGAACAGACCCAAACATATTCCAGACATTTTTTTTCATTCAGAAATATATTTTTAAGTATGAACATCATTAATAAATTCATATTAAAAATGTATAACCTATGTTAATTTTTACATAAAAAGAATAAATATTATCCGACAAATTGGTATTCTAATATGTAATAGAATATGTTTTTACGACTGATTTCTATCATTAGTTTTTGAGATATAGAGAAATTTTACTTTTCGACGATCTAAGGAGGGTCGGGTTCTTGTTATCTTTGGCATCTACAGAAAAGAAAATCTCCAACAATAACAGGAAAAAATTTATAGAATTTTCTTTTACGTTAAGTGAGTTTTTTTTTTTTTTTTTTTTTTTTAAATATTTAGAATTTCTATACAATTTTTCTGGTATCTAATTGAATGTTCTCAGTATTTTTTCTTTGAAAAGCTTTAATTTTATTTCTCAAAACTTATAAAAGAATATATGTTAGGATTTTATTCATAACTCTAATGAATATTTAAGAAAATGTACATAAACCTACACCTTTTTCCGAGATGCTTTGCAACAATAAATTGAAGTAAAATGTCAAAAATGGGTGTTACAATTTGAAAAATGTAAGTTGGTACAATTTTTAATATATAGACGACCCCTATTTCATAAATTTCACACATATTCAAAATAATAGATACAATTCCTAATCTATCGGCATATCCGCATCGCTCTGAGACAATTTGGTAATAAAATAGCATAAGGTAGTGCTTTTTTTTTTCTTTCACGACTTCATGAAATTGATATAATTTTCACTGTTTTTTTTTTTTTTATATTATATGTGTTAAGGATTTTATTTATAACTAGGGGGGGGGGGGGTTCTTTTATTTGTAACTAAAATTATTATCTTTACTTATGGCGTCGGAAATATTTTGTGGCTTATGCAATATGAAATATATGAAAATTCACGTTCAGAAACTAACTACAGTTTGAACCGCATCATCATTTATATGCAATGCATACAAGAAAAAAAAAATCACAAACCTAACTGAAAAATGTGTTTTTTTATTCTTAAATTGAATTAGTTTACTACGATTACGGCAAAATGACGTAATATTTCATAGTTCTCATTCCATATGTACACTGCGAAGGTCAAATACTTTTTTTGCGTAACACGATATCAAAAATACCATTTTCATTTGAATCAAAAGAAAGTAGCAGTATACTATATTTGCATTCTTTCAAATCTTTTGTCATTGAATAACAATAAACTGCATCACTGAATATGGATTTAGTCTAAACTGCACATTACCTAAGAACTTTTAATTATACAATTTAGCAAGAAATAAAGAAATATGAATAAAAATTTACAACCGAAATTTAATAAGTGCATTGGCTTTTGTCTGTCAATTAAATTGAAGGTGCAGATACAAAAGAAAAAAATACACTCGAATAAAAGATATAACGAAATAGAAAACTCCTAAATTTTCTGATAGAACAGAAAATGAAATGTCACAGACGGAAATAGAAACAAGTGGGTAAGTGTGATCAAAGATCGCACAAAGGGTTTCGTTTAATATTCTTTTCAAAACACTTTTATCGTTTCTTTAATAAAACCAAATAAATTTCATTTTCCGAAAAAAAAAAAAAAAAAGTTATGTTTTTTATAAAGTAAAAATTTACCGGTCTATTTTTCTCGTTTATTCGAATATCTGAACCGGCCCGATAGCGGCTAAGCCCGCTATTATATACTCTGTCATAATAATATCTATCATGACTGATAATATAATATGTGTCATCGCATTTAGTCATGTGGACTAAATGCGATATTAAAAAAAAAAATCAACTTCAAAATTAAACATGTTAAACCTTCAAAATGTTAAAATATGCTAATATTTCCATAATTGGGTTTTTACCATGATTCAATACGTTCCTCAAACTTATATATTTACTATTATCTATTACTCATATTGATACTCTTTTTGTATTATTCTCAAACATTTGAAAAATCCGTTATGATGTCAGATTAATTTTCTTTTTAATTCTCTAATGACGTCCTATTAAGCTGCTTTCTGTATTTACACATACTCATACTCCTTGTATTATTGAGAAATGTTTGAAAATTTCCGTTTTATTACCAAATGACGTCGTATTAATCTTTTTTTTTCAGTTGGTGAAACTTTTTATTTAATTTTCATTTTTCACGTGGAAATCTTTCAATAGAAAATTAATTATTGCAGAAAGAATTTTATTGTGGATTTTTAATTGTTAGCAACTGCTATAACGAAAAATGTTTAAATTTAATACGAAAAGGCTGTTAGATTTTTGGTTTTTTATCTCTATATATTAAAATAATACGATTTTTTCAAATTTTACGATTTTGAGCTTCATAGCAAGTATTCAGCTATAAGTACTCAAAATTTCATGCCTGAAAGTTAAATAGTTTCTGAGAACCAGATCTGTGACAGATAGACAACGAAGCGGGAGTAATAGGGTTTCGTGAGATGAACGAAACCCTAAAAGAAGAACGGAAAAGAATTATGTAGCCATCGTTTCCAAATTTACACATTTGGCAAAGCATTATTGTTATAAGTTATAGTTTGTAACAAAGGACTGATGTAGAGATATAATGAAATAGTTATCACATATTTGTTCACTGTAATAATAATAATAATAAAATGTGAACTGAAAAGAATTTGTTTATATCATATATTGTGTTTTAAACTATAACATTAAACTACATATAACTCGAAAATTCAATTGTGTATAGTTTAGCAAAAAATTCGAAAATCTCAATTAAAATCGTAATTGAAATTTAATACGTATGTTGATAGTTATCTGCTATTTAAATACGGTTGCATAGAAAAAAGATCTTTTCTTTAAAGAGGCCCGGGTGCAAAAAAATTACTTAATTACTTTATTATATGAAAAAAAAATATCTTTTAGTCACATTGGGACCCTTATAAGTAAAGGGGATAAGTTTGAGTGCTGGTGCAAAGTTTTTTTAAGACTACAACTGACTTTTTTTTTTTTTTTTTTTTTTTTATTTCCTTGGGAGTCCTGTAAGCGCGGGAGTAGGACATTGAACTCGCCACACCCCGTTATGGCTTGTCCTGAGAAAAAGAAAAACTATTTTTAAGTGAAAAGTATAAAGAAACAGAATTTTCCTTTTAGTTTTTATGCTAACAATTCGAACGTGGCGAAAGGAGATAATGAAAGAAAAAAAGAAATAAAGGAAAATTACAAACAACACAACCTAGTAATTACACTCTTGCACAACATAATTATTACAAGTTAAAATCAGATAAACTGAAATCTATAAAAATTGACGTTGAAAAACTTTCTAAAAAGATTTAACCCTATAATCGAAATTTGTAGGATGTAGGAAAAGTTTTTGTCAATGAAAATTACATGGTTTTACTTTCATTCTTAAATGAGATTACTTTGCTATATGCTTACGGCAAAAATGACGTAATGTTTCATTGGTTTTCGTTTCACATGGATACAGCACAAGGTCAAACGTTTTTGTCACCAAAAAAAAAAAAAAATCACAAATATCGATATAGATTTCATCTACCGAATGAAAAGTCAAAGCTATATTGTATGCATTGAATGATTTTTTTTTTTTTTTTTTTTTTTTAAATAATAAAAAAACAGGGAGCTACGTTTTCCAGTAGATTTCCTGTTACTACTAAACTTTTGATCATATCACTGCAAAAAAAAGGGGGGAAAAAGAAAGTTGATTTTACGGTATCATACTGGCATTCCAGCAGCCAGTAATATACCGTAAAATTAACAATAATAAACGGTAAAATAAGCAGTAATACACTGCCGCGCATGCATCTCAGCTGCAAGTATTATACCGTAAAATTAACATTAATAAACAGTAAAATACGCAGTAATACGCTAACCGGGCATGCGTGGCAGTGTATTACTACTTATTTTACTATTTATTACTGTTAATTTTACGGTATAATACTGTCAGCTGGGATGACAGTATTTTACCATAAAATCAAAAAAAAAAAAAAAAAAAAAAAAAATTGCAAAAAATGCATGCGCGACAGTGTATTGCTACTTATTTTACTGTTCATTACCGTAAATTCAACATTTTTTTTTTTTCAGTGTACAATTTATCAAATAATTCAAAAATAGCAATAATAACAGCAATAAAATTCAATAAGTAGTTGACATGCATTTGTTATAAATACAGGTGCTAAGAAAAAAAAGAAAGCAAAAACATGAAAAGCACAGTGAAAAGACACCTTATTTTCCTGATAGTTTCATGAAAATTAAATGTCACAAAAGGAAACAGAAGAAAGGTAAAAAAAGAAAAGAAATATGTAAATGCAATGTCATCTCTCTGAAATTTACAGACCTGACAAAGCATAATTGTTAGAAGTTATAGCTGTTTGTTTGAGGCGTTGACAAGCGTGAAATACTGATTATTTATTCAGCTTGTCACACTGTACAAACCTTTTATTCATTATTGCTTGCATAAAGGAAGGAGAATAAACGAAGGAGGGGGGATATGAGGTTCAGCAAACGCATACATATAGAAATGCCTACTAAGAAAAATACACAAAAATGTTCATAGTATGTAAATTTTTACCGTTTAATAAGTGAAAATAAGAATGAAAAGAGTTTAATATAGATCAGCTTGTTTCACAGCAAAGAAGAAGGAATGTGAAAAAAAAAACTGCAAGAAACTAATTTTAAAATCGTATAAAATAAATTATAAAATCGAGTAAAGTAATGCATAAAAAATTAAAAATAAAAGTTATATTAAAAAACTTAATAAAATAAAAAATATTACATTAAATTTTTTTTCAAAATGGTTTAAAAATGTTATATGAGCTTGTGCTTGGGTTACATTTTACTCATAAATCAACGTTTTAAGATATATCTGACTGCAGGATTTATGACAGCGCGAGAATTTCGACTTGCAAAAGTTAACAATAAATAGAATAATTTGTTATCTAAATTGTCCTATTTCAGCAAACATCACGCTCGAAGTTTTTTCTATATCATTCATGCTGCTTTACCTTTTAAAAGATATAGTTTTACTTACTGGCTAAATTAACTCTATCTGAACAGCATAATTATTATTTTTTTGAATACTTAAAAAAAGATGTATGCAATCTGCATATTAAAAATAAATATGAAATAAAATAAAGTAAAAGAAATAAAGAAATAAATAAAGAGACTACTTCATTTTCAACGCTTTTCAGCATAGTTGAAAAGCGTTTGACTGTCCGTTTGACCATCAGTTCGCGCTCTAACTTTCGTAAATAAATATATATATATATATATATATATATATGTGGGTTGCCACGAAATTGATATATATATGTCATTGAGATAAGGACTGCATGTTCCCTATTGAAAATGGTATGTAGCATTTCAGTCCGTTTACTTACTAAAAAGAACATGCATACATTACGATCTATGGGTGATAATGTTTGAAGTATTATTTTAATGATGTTTACACTACGTCAAACATTACGAAATTGATATGCATTCTTCATATACACTGCAATATGTTTCTTGTAAAAAAAGATTGTGCGTAGCATTTATTATTTATCAACTACAGTATCACACAAAAGAACATGATTGCATTACTGTATGTAGGCACACTGCAAAAAATAATTGTTGATTTTACAGTATAAAACTGGCACCCCAGCTGCAAGTATTATACCGTAAAATTAACAGTATTAAACAGTAAAAAAGGCAGTAATACGCTGCCGTGTAAGCAGTAATAATAAAATAAATAAATAAATAAAATAAATAAAATAAATAATAATGTTGACTTTACGGTGGCATCCCAGCTGCCAGTATTACACCATAAAATCAACAGTAATAAACAGTAAAATAAGCAGTAATACACTGCCGCGTATACCGTAAAATCAACAATTTATTTATTTATTTATTTATTTATTTATTTATTTATTATTATTTGTAGTGTACCTACTTATGGACGTGGAATGCATTCTTATTTTTAAAATATCTTCACAGGAAATTATTATTTTAAACTCCCCCCCCCCCGTGTACTCTTTTTAACACATGTCTTTTTTCTTTTTTAGTTATCAAAATATTTCTAAAATATATGCTTCATTTTATTTGAAGCGTTAAAATCTTACTCGCAGCTCGTCAGCTGCGAGTAAAATTTTAACACAAAAAAGTATAAATTAAGCACATATTTTAGGAATATTTTGATAACTAAAAAAGAAAAAAAGACATATTTTAAAAAGAGTACACAGGAGTGGGAAAAAAAGCTTAAAATAATAATTTCCTGAAGAGATACTTTAAAAATATGAATGCATTCCACGTCCACAGGTTTAACATTATCGGGAGGAATTTGAGATCTCACTGAGCATTACCCTTATCGATTATGGTGCGTAAATAAAAACTACCAATGATATAATTTTTTTTTTTCCTTCATTTTCATTCCTTTATTTCAAATAACTTGCTTAATAGAAATACAACACAATTTCGACCACTCTTGACAAAATGCTTTAATATAACAATTTATTAGTCCTTTTAGAAAACAGAACACGTGTATGTAAATATACAGTGTAACTGTTTAAGCAGCTTTATCCCAGTTCGCTGCATTCCAGACATGATACGCTTCACGCATGGTAAATTCAAATAACGAAAATACAATAATGACGCTACGCATTAACAATGAAACCTTTATTTCCAATTTCAATTCATTTTTTCCATCAGTACACTGCAAAAAATAATTGTCGATTTTACAGTATAAAACTGGCAACCCAGCTGCCAGTATTATACCGTAAAATTAACAGTATTAAACCGTAAAATAAGCAGTAATACGTGCGCGGTAGCGTATTACTGCTTGCGCGGCAGCGTATTACTGCTTATTTTACGGTTTAATACTGTTAATTTTACGGTATAATACTGGCAGCTGGGTTGCCAGTTTTATACTGTAAAATCGACAATTATTTTTTGCAGTGTATAGAAATGATGCTCCACGTTCATTGTGCGAGTAATACAAACACAAAAAAAAATTAATTTCGACGGGGAAAAAAAAAAAAAAAAAAAAAAAAAGAAGATGAAGAAGAAAACATAATGCACGTAATCATTATATATTTTTTAAATAATTTTATCACACTAAAAATGCATCATAATATTTAATGCACGAGTCTTCTCTTTTCATTGTCCAATAACTAATATTTAAGCCGTTAGTTTTAGTTTTTAGAGGTATGGTTCCGATTGCAAACATTTTTCAAACACCGTTTGTTCCGCATCATATTAAAAGCCATTTACGTCAAAATATTTTAAAAGTTACAATATATAATTTTTTAAACGGTCCTCGTGTATCAGAAAATTATATTTAGAGAAACCTTTTGCATCATGCTCCATCAATAACAACAAATAACAATCCCTCTCTTTTACGATAAAAAATTACAAAAGTTATGATATTCTCTTTGTGATACTTATCGGAATTATGATATTTAAAACGTACAGTCAGCAAGGAAAAAAAAAAAAAAGAAGAAGAAGGAGACCGCATACATTTTAATCATCAAATTGTCACAGAAGAAAATTGAAATTGAGATTTGACTTGGAAATTTATGTCTTCCTTCAATTTATGTTGAAGAAAAAAAAAGCTTACGGAGCCGTACCCATACAGAAATTGTAACAAACTGAAATTTTCCATATGAACACAAATTTTGACAAAGAATTTTGAAAAGGAGAAGAAATTCACCTTTGGAATTTTCGGTCAATTTTTTTTAGGTTAGCAAATGGGAAGTCATTCGGTCAAGTAGTTTAGAAATTATGCAGATGAAAAATTGTGAATTCCTAATGTTACATTACATTTTTAATCGTTTCAAAACAGATTGCATTGCGGGCAGATTTTTAAGCATAACTCAAAAAACTACTACGCAGAAAGAGTTGTAATTTTAGATTCGCATATTTGAAGCTTATGAAAATCTGAAAAAATATTGAGTTACATTTCACATTTTTTTCGAATAATAATTTCATAATTTTTATGTACTTTAATTCATAATCGAAAAAATATGTATTGTAACTTGTAAAATTTTAATAGAAAATGATTTCTAGAAGCTGGAAAAATGCGAATTTAAAACATCACTTCATTCTGCCAAGTAGTTTTTGAGTTATGCTTAAAAAACTTCGTGCATCGAAATTTGTTTTCCAATAATTAATAATAATCTATTTAACAGTAGGAATTCAAAAGTTTAAATGTTCTCCCAATGACTTCCTGTGTGTGGTATCTAGGATGGTGAAACTTACCAAAATACAACCTGTGGCCAGAAAGTTCGGTGAAGGATCCTGTAGAGGTCGCTGCTGTACTAGTAGAATATCAAAGCGCCGCGCGTGGTGAAGGTCAATATATATGTTTGAACGTTTGACAAGGTTACAAGTGCGTTTATTCCCTGTTACGTTTAACGCCGAGCGCGAAAGGTTTATTGTGAATTGTTGCGGTAAACAAAATGGATGAGAGAATAAACATGTTGTTTTGTTTCAAACATCGAAAATCGGCAAAAGAAACTCACGAAATGTTCAAAGAAATTTATAAAGATGAAGCCGTCACATCAAAGAGTGTTTACGAATGTCTTAAGCGTTTCCGAGAAGGGCGGACCAGCCTGGAAGATAATGCCCGGCCACACACCGCCTTGGTTGTATGGCAGTTCCTGGCCGCGAATGGAGTTGTGATACTTGATCACCCCCTTATTCACCTGATTTAGCACCTGCAGACTTCTTCCTCTTCCCCAGATTGAAGTCAGCCGTGAAGGGAAAGAAGCCGTGAAAGGAAAGAGATTTATGGACTAACCGACATTCAACACAACGTGACGGCCGAGCAGAAAACCATTCCGAAAGAACTGTTTTACAGGAGTTTCCAGGACTAATATACTCGTTCCCAACAGTGCATTACCATCCATGGAGATTATTTTGAAGGACAGTAAATTGTATTTGATGCTGTACAATACTGTATTTGAAATAAAAATTCATTCACCGAACTTTCTGGCCACAGGTTGTATCTAAATAAATGTTCGAATTGAAAATTTCAGTTTGTTATAATTTCAGTATGGAGACCCCCTAAGTTTTTTTTATATTTTTAAACATAAATTGAAAAAAGACATAATTTCCAGTGAAACGGCTATTTTTTTTTCTTTTGCCGTTTGTACAGTTCGGTTTTTAGTGTTGGAAATTGCTCAAAATTCATAAAATTCAAGGTACCAAAACTCGGTAAGTTTTAATCATACAAAAAATCAAACTTTTTTTTTTGTTTTACTTGTTTAAGCACGAGGAATGTTTTTTAAATATAACGTATAGAACACGGGGGCCGTATAAAGATGTAAATTTCGTAACTTTTACAAAAACAACTATTTTGATGTAAATGTCTTAATATGATAATTTGAAACATTTTTGCAATTGGAACTATATCTCTAAAACTAGCAGTTTAGGTATCAGCTATTGGACAAGGATAAGAGGAGACATCGTATATATTCATACGCGAGTATCTATTTTGAAATCTTTTGAATAATATCTGCCCCCTATGAGACAAGCTCGTGAATCCCCGTCTAGAAAAGGCAGGTTTCTAAAAACACACTAATTTGTTCTGTTTTATAAAGATTACCCGAATACGGAAGATTAAATGATATTATCACGACCAGTGACGATCTTCTGAAATCGAGTTGCCATTCATTCACATTTGACTGGGAAATCTTTCTGTTCCCAATGCCGCATCCACCGTTGTCGCGACAGTTGACGACTGTTTTCGTGATTGATTAAGAATTACACATTTACAAAATCAGCTTGTATAAAATGGTTAAGTAAAAAAAAAAAAAAAAAAAAAAAAAAAAGGTGCTGCCTTCTGGACTTTTAAAACATTTAGAAGAAAAGTTTTCTTTCAGATGCTATAAGAAAATCGTTTTAAATTTGGTGTAATTTTCACCATTTTACATCTCTATCCCGTATCAGAGTGCTTTTCACACAAAATAATTTAATTATTTTAAAGTTTTCTTTCTTTTTCAATATTCACGTGTAAATATATATCAGTGGACCCGTGGGAGGTTTACGCAGTGCAGTCTAATATTTGTTAGCAATCTAAGCAATAGTTCAAAGCTAATAGTTTTTAGCAATATTTTTTAGTTCTATAGGGGATTAATGGGAATAACAAATTAAACATTAAATTTCCCGCTAGAACTTGGTACGATCATATAAATGTTTACATACTCTTTACTGCCAAACGAGAAAGGGTAGTCGGAATGTTTGGAATGGTTTTCCTAAAACGTTAACAACTGATTTCAGCTTGCACAAACTATTCCAACAACCCCCTTTTTAACGTTAATGATTCCGTGACCAGGATGTAAAAAATATGAAACACAATGAACATATTAAGTAATATATATGAAAATTACATGACAAGGATGTAAAAAATATGAAACACAATGAACATATTAAGTAATATATATGAAAATTACATGACAAGGATGTAAAAAATATGAAACACAATGAACATATTAAGTAATATATATGAAAATTACATGACATGTAAGTCTTTCACTTGACATCTAATATTGTGTAAAGTTTGTGTTTCTGGCAAGCTATGAATTATTGATGCGGGGAAGATGCGCAAGGAGGGATAGATGCAAAGTTCTTGCAGTATCCCCCCCCCCCTCCCTCAATGATGAAGAAAAACGTTCATGAGTCCATTTATACCGAAACATAAGATGACTATGAATACCATATCACAGAAGAGAGCTCGTGCATCATCTGATCATGAATAAGGAGGAAGAGATGCGAAATCCTTAGAGCAGTATGAATATTGGAAGGAGTCAAAGAACGAACATCAGGCCCTGGGACACACTTTGACTTAATCGGGCCCTGCTTCATCAATAGGTATCTCTGTATATCTGACGTTATCTTTTAAGCATGTGATTAACAAATATTACGATAAAAAAATCTCGACTCATATGAAATTATTATTATTATTATTATTATTATTATTATTATTATTATTTTGATTTAACATGAAACATTATAAGCTAAAAATATTCTCTATTTTTAAATGAAATCGCACAATATTTTTTCTTCTCCTGTAAATGGATTAAAAGAATATTTTCAAAGAATTTTACTCCTCAACTCAACTGGGTTAAATGAAGATTAAAGATACCATTCCATCCTATCAAATATCGCATTTTCGAGTGTCGGTCATTTATCAATATGTTTTGAGCTCACAAAAATGCATAAAATGTAGGCTAGGCAGTTCTTCCATCATAAAGGCTACGAAGAAGTTTATGCTCTAACTGCTATTTATGACATCCTGCGAGGCAATCTTCAATCACCAACTTCCCGTAATTTACTGGCGGAAAATCCCATAAGGCAGATGTAAAACTTTAATTTCGGGTAATGCTGCGAATGCTCCAAAAGCTGGTGTTGAAAAAAAAAAAAAATGTTTCAGATGACTGCGCAAGTTGCATCATTAAAGACTCTCACAGAGTGATGGGGAACGAAGCTTCTCACGGCAATAAAGACTTGATACTAGAATTGGCCTTCTGGTAGGTAAATGATAAATTTAATGCTATTTGAACTTGGTCAAATTAGATTTCCCAACCCAACCACTATTCAATTGCACTTTTATGTAAACGATATCTTAACGATTTTCACAACTGACGTTGTCGCATGGGCGCTGGGAGAACGAATTCCAGAAAGAAGAAGATCTGCATGTAATTCACTGCCTTGGACGTGTTTTTTTTTTTTTTTTTTTTTTTTTTTTAATGGAGAAATACAAATATGAAGTAAACTAATAATTTAACCACTCCCCCCGTATAAGACAAGTATTAAAAAAAGATATAGATTTTTAACAAATAAAAAAGTATTAAAAATCTTCTTATCGTATTAAAAATCTTAGTTTCTTTTTTTCTTAGTGTTTAATAATTTAATTCACTTGGAAAAAATACACTTTATTATTATTTTTTTCAAAATCATCAGAGTAAAAGAAAATTTAGTTGATAAATTTGAAAGTCCAGGAAAATGCAATACCCCTCCCCCTCCCTCCCGGTGTCCATGTTTTTTCGTTTAATATTTACAAAATATATAATTTGGCTATACCGTGTTTTTCAAAAATGACGATTATCTCACAAACTTCTGATGACAGAAAGGTACTTCCAATTACAAGAAAGTATACAAATCAGGCACAGCTTTTAGATACGACAGTAATTTTGCAAAAAACTGTATACATATTGAATTACGATTTTTTTTTTTTTAATAAGAGTCTCTGGGTCCATTTAGAAACATTTCCTCGATGTTCTGACAAGTAAAACGGTAAAAATTCCATTTCATCTACGACCAAAACGCATCGAGTTATGATAAGTTGAATTTTATGAAATTTCGAGGCTTTTCAACACTAAAAACGGATAGACGATTCTTTAGTGCCCGAAAGCTCCGAAATTTCGTAAACTTTAAAGCATCATAACTCGATGCGTTTTGGTCGTAGATGAAACGGAATTTTTACCGTTTTACTTGTCAGAGCATCGAGAAAATGTGTCTAAATGGAACTTATAGGATTTTAAGAGATATTCGCCAACCCCTTCATTTTTAATCACCCGGTATAATATAAATATTTACCTCATTTAAGATATTTTTGTAACTGGACGACTAATGGTTGCGAAAATTAAGGCCGCTTACGGACTTTTATGGGGTTCGTTGTGTACATTACTAAACTGTTGACTACACTGCAAAAAAAAATTGCTGATTTTACAGTATAATACTGGCATCCCAGCTGCCAGTATTATACCGTAAAATTAACAGTAATAAACAGTAAAATAAGCAGTAATACGCTGCCGCGCAACAATTTTTTTTGCAGTGTACATGTGAAAATCACAAGATTGACCTTGTCTGTAATCTATAACAGTTTCACATTAATCTAATATACAATATTACTCTTTTTAATGCTTTAAAATTAATATTTGCTCATCAATGAAACAAACAATTAAAAATTCCGTAAAAGAGAGAAATGAATAAATAAAATCTCAAAAATAGACAAATAAAGGAAGAATTGAGGTAAAATTGATATAAGCAATCAAAAGATTTAAACTAAGTTATGAAACGTGCTATAGTAGCTATGTAAAGCCATAATTTTTACCTTTTGTTCTGCATTACTATTTCATTTCTCATTTCTCATTTCTCTTAAAACTATCTCATAGTCATTGAAACATCATAGTAGGATATATGAAGGTGAATTTACGCATAGAGTTGGTGGAAACATAAAAGTAGTCTTAAGTGATCAGTGATAGAGGAACCGTATTCAGAAAATGGGAGAAACCATTGTTCATCCCATCATATAAATCGTAAAATTGTAATAAATGCCAAGCCCATTCTAGTGTGTACATTTAGAACAGGATATTTATCTATCAAGATTGTTTAGTTGACCCTGATTGATTAGTCCATTATTTTAGAATTTATACACCTTTACGTCGTTAAAATAAATGGATTGGGGAAACTGATTTTGAACGCTATCAATCTAGCACCCATATTGAAAAAAAAAGCGTTAATGGTGTGCATATACACTATTCTAACATACAGCTCGTTCGTTTGGTGCATTGCATGATGGGTGTCCGTATGTAACTTCATCTGTTTCTGCACTTTCTAACGAAAAAAAAAAATCTGTGTTTTACGTCCTGTAGCATTTGAGTAATCAGCCTTATTCTAACGCACTATCAAGACCATGGCTAAAAAATAAAGCTTCATTCAGCCATAAGAGGTACTTTACACTAGACCACGCACTTAGAATCTCAAAATCAAAATGCTTCGTTTTGTAGGCATAACATAAGACATCAACCACACAAGAAAAAGAAAATGGGACGTAAACATTGCTTCAACAGGTTAAACCAAAACAATATCCAACTGAATAATAACTTTATCATTAATACGCTCTTAAATAAGAGTGGGAAGTAGTATCAAAGCACGAGGGAAAGTCATTAAATAAGTCACAAAAGATAATTAAATAATAACTTACAATGATATTCACTTCAAAACTATTTTTATTTCTCAACATATTCTCCACTTATATCACGTTTTATCAGTGCCCAAACACCAGCTACATAACATTCTTTGCTGTCTCAGGCATATTAGGACTTCAAGTAGAACCTTTTCATCATCTGTGAACATCATCTGGCTTCCAAGATGGTTTTTTAGTGGACTAAACAGATGAAAATCGCTTGGGGCTAACTCGAAGCTGTATGGTGAATGTTGAAGAAGTTGCCAACCAAACTTTTGAATTGTCTCCTATGTGTTCAACTTGAAGTCCTAATGTGGCTGAGACAGCAACCCAAAGAATGTTATGTAGTTGGTGTTGGGACACTGAAAAAACGATGATATAAGTGCATGAATACTGGCGGAAAATATGTTGAGAAATAAAAATAGTTTTGAAGTTAATATCATTGTAAGTTATTATTTAGTTATCTTTTGTGACTTATACTTAATGACTTTCCCTCGTAATAAATCCCTTCGCGACGAGCGCCAGATATATATGCCGCATAAAGTGTTCAGAATACTTGATTGTTCCTACCAGTAATTTTTAATTGAAAATGCATTCTGAGATTAAATTAAGCAAAAAAAATTCGATTTTTAAAAACCGGTCACAAAAGATTAAAAATTTTGTAAAGGACGCTCGTCGTGAAAGGGTTA
The DNA here is from genome assembly GCA_963931845.1 of Maratus michaelseni. Lineage (NCBI taxonomy): Eukaryota > Metazoa > Arthropoda > Arachnida > Araneae > Salticidae > Maratus > Maratus michaelseni. Next base: position 156,677,448 of record OZ007596.1, on the reverse strand, counting down.
ACGGTGCAAGTACTTCAGCTTCAACATTAATCCATAATATCGCACAATAAATTTACAGGAATCTTTGCTCTAAGTAAAGTACACAATGTAAACACTTTTTTGAAACGCAGTTATTAAATTGCTTAAAATTACATTTCTCAGAAATTAATAATAATAATACGAATGCTTTAACAGTTTTGAAGAATTATACATGCAAATTGTACACAAATTATTTATATTTTCTTCCGGACATTTAAAAAAAAATAAAAACTTTAATATCTTCATTGACTTTTTTTTCTCTCTATTACAAAATTATATGTACAAATGTTTATGTCTATGCTAAAACACGATTTGCTCAAGCATAATATACAGTTAACGAAAAACCACAACTACAATTTATGCCTTAAGAAAAAAAAAAAGATTTATTCACAGATTCCACTAAAAGTAAGAAACACAACAAGAAAGCCCGATCACTGCACGAAGTATTTTCTAACCCATTTACAAAAATGATCCACATATCTCACAAAATCCATTTATCAACAGCTATTTCTCAAATACTTCAAGATGTTTTATCCATAGAAGAAAGAGCTGGTGGCTGGTGAGCACGTGTATGCCATATTTCGTATCGGCCAGCAAAAATAATCCCCTTTTCACCATCAAAGCGTGAAAACCATTTGTCGACAAGACTCGAACATCTATCTGATTTTATTCTTAAAATACCTCTTTACGGAATGGGAGAAATTGTTTTTCTTAGTTCTCTGGAAGAGAGAGAGCAAAAGGAGTTTTGGGGAGAAAAAGTCAACCATAAGTTTCTAGGTTTAAAAAGAAATTATGGCTAAGAGTTGCTAGAGATAATAAATCTTTGAATTTATATTCCTTAGGATAAACGCCATAATGGCTTGTAAAAGACTACGCATTATGGATATCGCAGTTTTTTCTGTCTTAGCTACTGATGAAAAACCAGATGCTTAGTAAAGCTCCTTTCGAGAATTCCTTTGAAATGAGTTATGTTTGCCTGATCATACATAAAGATAAATAATAGTCTCAGTTTTATGCTATGAAAAATCATTCCCAGATAACACAAAAACTGATTTTTTTATTATAAAGCTTGGTTTAAAATGGGAATGGATGTAACAGAAAAATAAATGCATACTGACATTATGCTTCTATTTTTCATGATATCTATATTATATATATATAACGCTAAAGTGCGTAGCGGCAAAAAAGGAATTATTTCTCCTTTGCTAACTGGCAACGAGTGGTTCGTTTTCACTAATTTGAGAATATTAAGAAAAATATTTGATTTATCGATTTAAAACTCATCACACATTATGTAGAAAAATTTTCTGCATCCGAAAATGCAATTTTTGTATAAATCTGGTTGTAATTTTTCTTATTTTTGCAAAAAAAAACTATCTACTTTCTAAAAAGGAAAGAAAATAAAGTTGAAGTCAAACGAAAAAACGCGCCATTTTGTTATTAATTAAAACATTAGCTCCATTGTTTACCTTATGCAGTTTAACCTCATTGTTGTCCGCATCGTTATGACGTCAATGTTATTAATGCACATTTTTGTGATTTATAATATAGAAGGAATAATAATAAATAATTAATTAATTAATAATAATAAATAATAATAAATGAATAAAATAATCTTATTGGACGGAGATTTCCGCCAAGTCCTACCTGTCATTTTTAGAGGTTCAAGATCGCTAACAGTTTCAAGTTGCATAAAGAAGCATAGACTTTGTTCTCAATTTTGCATTTTGAAACTTACAGAAAATAGGCGCACCCTTCAAACAGAGAGAGACTTAGAAAGATGGCTATTACAGTGGGGAAACTATTAAGTTGACCCGAAATTTGCTATCCAGATATACAAGATCCACAGCAGCAACTTTTCAGTGACATCAGTTTTAAGACAGTGACACCTCAAAAGCTTAAAGGAAGAGCCATACTAACAGCGACAAAGAATTTGTCAATTGAAATTAATAATCGTGTTTTACAATGTATGACAGGAACTGAAAGGGTTTATGAAAGCACTGACATCATCATAATAAGTGCTGATCTACAAGATCAACTTGCATATACTGAAGAATTTTTAAACAGTTTAACACCAACTGGAATGCCACCTCATAAACTGAAATTAAAGCCAGGAGCTATCATAATGTTACTAAGAAATTTTAGTACTTTCTAAAGGTCTGTGCAATGGTACAAGACTTATAGTTAGTAACTTGCTGAATAATGTTACTAAAGCACAAAAAAAAAAAAAAAAAAGAAGAAAAAAATTCTAATATTAATGAAATTTTTCTCACCTCTCAAATACCACTTATATCCATCAGACAATATATGCCTTTTTAAAGCGTTTACAATTTACTATCCAATTTGCCTTTTCAATTTTTATAAATAAAACCCAGGGTTAAACTTTTGAAAGAAATTGCTTCGATTTGTCAAATCCAGTGTTTAGCTAATGGTCAGTTGTATGTAGGTCTTTCAAGACTCAGATCTTTTGATTCAGTTACTGTAGTATATCTGAGGTCTGAAATTTACAATTGTGTATATAAAGAAGTTTTCTATGCTGAAAAAAAATTATAATTGTGAATGGTGTAGATACTTTCAATATAATATGTATACACTTTTTTTAATTTTAAAGAGTATCCAGTAACTATTCTGAGCCTGGAAAGGTTTTTATATGCATGATGCTGAAAAAATACCTCTGTTTTAGGTAGATTTCGTAAGAAATACTACCTATTACATTCTCACCTAAGTTGGAAATTTTGAAAAATTTTTGCAGATCTACGCCGATCATGACTCCCAGAACCCAAAACCACCCCCAGTTCAAAAGTTTATCTATCTATCTATCTATCTATCTATCTATCTATCTATCTATGTCACTTTTTTCTGACCACGATATCTGGAAAAATTCTGCATTAATCTTTTACAAACTGATACATAAAATCAAGGGGCATAAAATCTCGGTCAAGTTCGTTAATGGGCAAAATCGAACCAAGGGGGGAAGGGTGGGGGGGCTTTTTGTGAAAACAGAAAAAACCCCATAATTTTTTAATTATTATACGTATCGAATCCATTTAAAGTTATTAATACTTCTAGGAGAAGGGCCGAAAATTTATGTATGACAGATTTTTGATATAATTAAAAATGGCTCCAAGGGGGGGAAAAAGGGGGGTTTTAGAAGAAAAAAAATCATAGCTTCGTCAATTCACAAGATATCAAATCCGCGTAAATTTATTATTAATCCTCTTAATATTAACTAAAACTTTTATATTGACAAGTTTTTTATAGGACCAACCGTTATAGCAAAAAAAAATTTAAAACAAAAAAAAATCCCTGCTGGCTCCGCCTGCAAACAAGTTATTTTTCGAAGTAGGCGATTCCAACTCCCGCATCTTTTCGAAACTGATACATAAAATCAAGGGGCATAAAATCTCAGTCAAGTTCGTTAATGGGCAAAATCGAACCAGGGGGGGGGGATGGGGGGGGGCTTTTTGTGAAAACAGAAAAAAAAAACATAATTTCTTAATTATGATACGTATCGAATCCGTTTGACGTTATTATTACTTCTAGGAGAAGGGCCGAAAATTTATGTATGACAGATTTTTGATATAATTAAAAATTGCCTTAAGCGGGGGAAGGGGGGGTTTAGAAGAAAAAAATTCATAACTTCATCAATTCCCAAGGTTTCAAATCCGCTTGAATTTATTATAAATCCTCTTAATATTATCTAAAACTGTTATATTGACAAGTTTTTTATAGGACCAACCGTTATAGCAAAAAAAATTAAAAACAAAAAAACCCTGCCGGCTGCGCCTGCAAACAAGTTGTTTTTCGAAGTAGGCGGTTCCAACTCCCGCATCTGTTCGAAACTGATACATAAAATCAAGAGGCATAAAATCTCGGTCAAGTTCGTTAATAGGCAAAATCGAACCAGGGGGGGGGGATGGGGGGGGGCCTTTTTGTGAAAACAGAAAAAAACCCATAATGTCTTAGTTATGATACGTATCGAATCCGTTTGAAGTTATTATTACTTCTAGGAGAAGGGCCGAAAATTTATGTATGACAGATTTTTGATATAATTAAAAATTGCCTTAAGAGGGGGGGGGGGGGGGGTTAGAAGAAAAAAATGCATAACTTCGTCAATTCCCAAGATTTCAAATCCGCTTAAATTTATTATAAATCCTCTTAATATTATCTAAAACTTTTATATTGACAAGTTTTTTATAGGACCAACCGTTATACCAAAAAAAAAAAAAAAAAAAAAAATTAAAAACAAAAAAATCCCTGCCGGATCCGCCTGCAAACCAGTTAGGTTTCGAAGTAGGCGGTTCAAACTGCCGCATCATCGTAAAAAAGGTCATTTCTTCCGCAATTCCGGACAAACAGGCGCCCCACGGTCTGCGTCTTCGAAATCTACCTGTGCCTGTAGGCCGAGCCGTCAGGGATTTTTTATACTTCTAAATGGTGTCCGTATCTTATGATGTGTATAGATATTTTATTTCAAAGTACCCAGTCCTAAGTGAAGTATTTATACATATACAGCATAGTATTTATACATATAATGCTGAAATTCGTATTCTAATATGCATATATTTAAAATACTTATAAATTTATTATAAATTAACGCAGATACTCTGCTCGGGATCGACTAGTTATTATTATTGAGGAACTTGCGTAAAATATTTATACGTAATTTATATCCTTACATAAAGGATTCCCTATATTTTTATGATACTTTAGTTTACCAAATTGCACAGTCGGCTGAAAACAATATATACATCTATGGAACGCACCATACTATTTAATCACAAAATTGTTCCAAAGAGACGTTAAATGTTATTTTATTGATAATTATATTTTCGCCAATTTTTTATGAATAAAAGAATGTTAAGTAGTCTTCCCCTTTACAAAAAAAAAAAAAAAAAAAAAAAAAAAAATATTAATTTATTCAGTCGCACGATTTATTCACATTTTAAATAATAATCACCGTTCACATTCATTATTTTCACTACCTTGATTGTTGCTTAAAACCTCATTACGAAGGTACGCAAATTCCTCGGCTCGAGAATAAAATGAAAACAATAACTGAGAACAAAATTACAGAATGAAAACAGACGTTACAAGTAAACAAACAACAGACAAGATAGATGCCAGATAACAAACCACAAATATAGCATCACACTCTCCAGAAAAACACTTCCCTCCGCTCAAAATCTACATAAACAATTTGCCTAGGTCTCGATTGATAATGAATCTACTGTGCAAGTAAGAAAAACAGCTATCGCGCCCCGTCTCTAAAAAACAGCTTTTTGATGTCGGTATTACGCAGGTCTTTTTACGCGGTCGTACATCAACATTATCAAGAGTTCCCTCCGTTTATCTGAGACCATCCTGAACTTTTTACAAGCCACTAAATTTTCCCAGGGGCTGATTTATACGACAGGGCGAAGACCCGTGCCCTACAGCGGGAGACCCCTCTAACACATTCTTGACTAGGCAAATAAATCCTAACGGAAATTTCTTGGCATAGTGGAAACTTATAAATCTGAACAAATACGAATGGGTTGGGTTCGAGGAAAATGTATGTTTTTTTTGCTCGGTTTTACAAGTGTCTGTAAAACGGAGAATTATCAAAAAGAGAATAATGTAATGTTGCCAGAAGTTTCCTTTAAAACAGGGTTTGAAAAATCACGGTCGCCGGCTTGTCATAGTGACTAAAATTCCAGGCCGCTGTTTTAGTTTAAAGAAAAAATAATCTCCACCTAAAAGAAAAGAAACAATTTGGAATTAACGATGATGAGAATACGAACAAGGATTCCCTGTGAGCGATGTACGGTTTTCCCGCACAGCAAAAAGAAAACCGAGAAGGAGATATTGATAGGAAATTCTGCAGCTATTACTGATGTCGTTACAGTAATTGATAATTTTTTTATGGCCAAATGATAAAGATTTATTCAAATATGAAGATAATGAAATAAAAACTTTAAAGTTTATTTTAGGATGTTTCTGACTGATGAAAGGAAAGACAGAGAAATTTTTCGAAGATCTTTAGTGATTTTAATTTAAAACACTTTGAAAAAATATTAACAGAACAATTGGTATAGGAAAAACCTCAGCCAATGAAAAAGATATTCCGCGATACGTACACCCTTCTTGACCGCCACGTGATCAAGATAGGCTGATTTCTCACTAATTATGTGTTCAAAAATTGCATTAATTTGCATAGCAGTGCTGTTGAGTGAATGTCATTTGATAAGTTTATTATTCTTGATGTGGAACAAGGCTCGGTTTGTGCAACTCTTATGTCAAATGAAAAAAAATTACATCCAGCGAAAGAGAAGACCGCGAAACTTCCGGTTGTCATGTGATAAAGATAGGTTTGTTTCCACCAATTTTTGAATTGCCATATGATCAAGGTAGAGTGAAAAATAGCCGAGATCGGTGGAGTACCGTGGCCTGTCTCTTTCGTTAGATGAGCAAAAAATTTAAATATTGAAAGATGGATTTTCATATTTAAGTCAACATATTGAGATAGTAACGATTATGTTAGCTGTTACAATTTCGTGTAAGAGTTTTCTTATATGATCCTTATAAAAAATAAATTAAGAAATGATTAGAAGCAGGTAGTTTCTAGAATTTATTGATGATTAAATCTGAATGAGATATTTAATCCTGAGAGAATTTGCTGTTTTTAAATTAAAGATATTAGGCATGTAAATGGCCATAAAGTATTAACGATATATGATGTGTAAAGTGTGTACAAGTTTTATTTTTACCTATTCAGTTTAATATTTTATTAAAAGATTTTTTAAAATTTATTATTTATTATTTTTTCTATCTTTGCTGTAAACGCGTAAGCAGATGAATTCAAACTGTTCCCTTCCTCCCTATCTACAAACCACTTTGACCACTTAGATTCAGGTTATTTTTCCATTACAACTGTTTCGCAAGTGATACAGACGAGTTCCATTGCAGTGCCATCCGATGAATCACAAAAATTAGAAACAAATACATTTTTAGCAGTCATTGTCAAAATCTCAGCTCTTGAAATGTATAAGAAAAAACCCCACTGCACAAGAAGGGCTTAAATATACTTAAAAATATAACATTAATATCATTAGAGAGCTGATATTTATATTTTATTTCAAATTACGAACAATGTGAATGTGTATGTGGGATTGGATACCTCGCTTACGATAGACCTAGAGCGTAAATTATGTCTCACAATATAAATAAAGCATAAACATTATTGAATAATGTAAAATTAAAGTACAGATAACTGTATTTATATGAAAATAATAATAATAAGTTTATTTATTTGAAATCTGTATGGGACTAATCTGAAACTTTTATGCATGTGTGCATGCGAGTAATTTTATGACTTTGGCATGAAAATAACATATTTTGATTATAATCTTCATTATTATTATTTGTATACTTTTTGGAAAAACAGAAAAACTGTATAAATCATATCGGTTCAACATAGAATTGCACAGCTGTGCCCCCTCTTTCAATCATGCATAGTAAAACCTGTCTATAACGGAATTTTGCCTTAAATTAAAGAATTTCCGCTTATTGTTGCACGAAGATGAAATAGAAGACCATCTAAAACATTATATATTTGGCCTCTAGAGATTCAGTTTTTCCTTGTTTTATTGTGTTAGAAAGTTAAATCTGTTTGAAGAGGATCATAAATCATACATTTCAACTTCACATAATTTAATGATAGCTTGAAAAAAAAAACATTTTTTTTTTTAAATAACCGGGGAAAAAAAGATTAATTCTGGTGTTTGAAACAGAATATATTACTCTCCAACCATCAGACTTTTATACTCATTAAAAATAAATAAATAAAATCAACAGCATTAAAAAGAGTAGCACTTAACAAACACTCAACATCACTTTCATTATACAACACAAGAAAAATAAAAAATAAAAGTAATAAAATAAAAAAATATTCTAGAATTTCTTGAAATTCTGTAATCACAACATCAGCTGAAGCACTTTGTACTCCATCTTTTCATATAAATGACTTCATTCAGCTACAAACTTGAAAGATCTCACAACATCTTCATGAAGAAGTGGTTTAGCAGTTTTATCAAACTTTGGAAAGAAATAAGGAGAGGAGGGGGAGGAAAAAAGTCATTTCGGTAGCAAGTGAAACAGCTATCTAATATGTGAATTTGCTCCGTAACAATGTGCGGTGATAAAGTGGAAATTTTCACACTCACAACTCTTAGCGGAGTTCGTGGGAAATGGGTAATTTTCAAGACCTTTAAACTGTTTCTCACGCTGAATATGGAAGTTATAATGATGGCAGTAAAAAATGTCTTAGTCTAAGAGATTTTTTTAGACAGAAAGCATCGTTTGAGAATCAGAAAATTTAATTAAGTACAAGAATTCTTCCATAAAAACTGTGAGTGAAGTCATGGAAAATCGACAAATATAGGTACATGAACTGTTATTACTTTTATTATTGTCTTGTTTTAATTTTACACGCTTTTATTTAATTTAACTTTGCACTTGGTATGTAAAGATGGAATTTCGTAATCGATTTTGCACTCACTTGCTGATACGCCAGAATTATAAAAAAAATATAAACACAAGTGGGTTTATGGTGACAATACAACATTTGAATACTTTTAGAACTTAATTATAAAATACTAAATCAATTTTAAGGTATTTTTCCGTTAGCTGGACACAGGTGATAAATCGCCAAATATTATTTCAAATAAACAATATAGTTAAAACTGGATATGAGTTAAAACAATGAAGTTAATTATGCACTAAAGTAATGTCACGAATGTTGGGCCACTATTTGGTATTCGGCCCTTATGCCAAATATTCGGTTGGCAGAATAATGAAGGCTAGTTTGCCGAATATTGCTAATATCTCATCGAATATTGCTCGGTATCTCGCCGAATAAATTATATTTACATCTTCCTTCATTCATATTGTTATTATCAGTTTTTGTGTATGCTTTTAATGCATACTGAGTAAGTTGTAGAACTTTGTGTTGTTGTATATTGTATATGCTGGTTCAATTGTCAAAGCATTCATTAAACATAGTGTATTCTACTTTAACCATACATGTTGCTTTAATTTAATTTGTAATTTAAGACTGGAGACTGATTTCAGAAAAAAGACTCATTCTTATAAATTTGTTGATTACTAGGGGCACAATAAAATTTAATTAACTAAAGTTTATTTCAGAAAGTATCTCACAATGAATTATTAGAGAGAGAGTAAGTATTATTATCGGTTTTGAATGTAAGAAAACATAAAAGTATCATTGGATAGTAAAAGTGAAGTCCATTATTTGTATTTTAATAGAAATAACTTTCCATCCTGACTTACAGAAAATTAATTTGATATATCTAAAAATAAAATGATCAAATTCAATTTCTTATTTTTTTGTGCTAAAATAAATTAAAAAAGACATATAATAATGACAGTACCGGCTAACAGAGGTTCCTATTTTAGATAAAATGTTTATGGATTACTTTCCTGAGAAAAAAAATTATGCTATTATAATTTATTTGTAGTAAAAGTTGTTTTATTATTAGCATCAAGGGGTTTGAAATATTACAAAAAATACACCAAGCTATTAAAAATTTTAAGCAAAAATAATAATAAAACATCAATTTGTGTTTAATTACTTTTGTATTTTAAATATATATATATACATCAATGTAATTAATATATATATATATATAATCAGAAGTTATTTTCGTTTTTTGGGAAAAAAAATGGTATTCGGCTAAATCACTATTCGTCACATCCCTACACTAAACTATGCTTGCTAAAATAAGCCAATTGGCAGAGAAACTGCAACAATTAAATATTTTAAATTCTAAAAAGTAGAAAATAAAATAACAATATAAAAATAAATGTTTTTTAATAAGTTTTTACTAAAATTTTCTTCTTTCAGATGATATGCAAACATTCAGTCTATTTTTTCAAATCGGTTGACGAAGCATCTTATAAAAGTTACTTCACAGAACTCATTGACGCCGGCAGAACGAATTTCAGGAAGGGACCTGACTTGACTTCACTCACTTGTGAGAAGCTAACCGTTGGGTATAAGCACCAGTATCACGAGAAGCGGCGAACCAGCTTCAGATTTGCTCATATACAAAGTATTACATTACATTACCGAGCCTGATTATCACAGGGGCGCATGGGGCACGTGCCCCGGGCCCCTATTTTCAGAGGGCTCCAAAATGAATTTTGTGCACTCTCTGAAAATACAAATTAATACATAATTACATTTATTAATATAAAATTCGATAGAAAACATTATTTTCCCAGTCATGTAAACTAAACTATCTCATTATGCTTCACTGACGACAATGAATTGCAATCTAAACTTCAAAATTCGGTATAGAACTGGTATTACATCAAACATATTTCATTTAATACCTTAGAATTAAAGATTTATTGACTCTAAATAGCACATAGTGCAGAAGATTTTACCTTCATATATTTCTTTTTAATGCATTTTTATATATGTCTACAATATATCCTTTTTATAAAGCTGTAATTTAAATTCTAAAATGCACGTAAAGATGTACGTGTTTATAATGCACGAATTTCCCTGTGAAAGAAGGGACCAACATGGTCTGTGCGCCCCGGTCCCCACATAGAGATGATCAGGCACTGATTACATAACAATAATTCAGAAAAAATTCCATACACCCAACGTACAGTAGGTATTCAATTACATGTATAAAAAAAGCATGTACAGAAATGTACATGCTACATAAACAGTAGCTACAAATTAAAAGTGATAACAATAAAATAAAGGAAATATACACTGTATAATTTAATCAACTTATTATATAGCAGAAAATATTTTTCAAATAGTAAACATCGGATTCTGCAAATCTTTCTTATGGGAGAAAAGTGTTTATTTACTATGCTATAATTTTCTTTAAGTATTTTTTTTTAAAAAAAAGGTTAGCGGGATTGTACAAAGCTACTTGGATAATTTTCCTTAAAGTCAAATTTAAAGTAGCGTTTCATTAGGGAACATTTTCCATAAAAATAATGAACTATTTATTGTACTTGCTGTTTAGTGGGCAAGATTTTAAAACACGTGGTGTCTGCAGCCTCTGACAAAAAATTCTTAGTTTAGCTTGTTTAACGTTTACACTCTCCATTTTAAGAAACACGAGTTTAAGAAAGTTTCGAAAGTTATCACTATTTTGACAACCAGGCTTCCGCGGCAAAATTAAGTTTGGCGATTCCTATCGAAACTTTCTTAAACTTGTGTTTCTTAGAATGGAGAATGTAAACGTTAAATAAGCTAAATTAAGATTTTTTTTTTTTTTTTGTCAGATCCGTGAAGGAAAAAAATTGTTGAAGGAAATGAAGCGCTCAAGTTATTTAATTTCAGTCACGTAGAGTTCAGTGAAGTAGCTTTTTTAAAGGGCTTGCTTTAAAAATTAAGCCTGAACGATGGGACCATAGCATATTATCGGAGGGAGAATATTTTGAAAGGCAAAAGAAACAAAGTAATTTTGCTGTACCTATATTTATTTTATTTTTTTATGTTATCACTTTCAGTTTTACAGGAACATAGTTCAGAATGATAGTCATAATTTCAAATGCTTTTTAAAAGTCATAAATTCAGAGAGTGGTGAGTGGCCAGGAATAATGGCCTAGAAAATCCCTCCTTTGTAATTCCACAATGCCCCTGGAACTTGAAAAATCCTTACCAATGGAAAATGTTCGAATTCAACACTGCTTTTAAGGATACAAAAACATTCAAAACACTTATATTGTTATACCATATTTTAACTAAACCTTCTAAATACTTTTGATAAAAGAAATAGATGGTGTTTCCCCCCCCCTCCCCCCAACAATTCTGTTGAAAATTTTGTCTATGTTCTAGGTTATTTAAATGCATAAAAATATTCAACTGATTTAAACAAAAAGCATACAATTAAACAATCGACTTACTTAAATACACACAACTATTATGTTCTTCGAAAAATCAAAGTTATAGTTACCTGAAAAGAGAAAAAAGAATAGCTTAGAAAATAATAATAATTTGTTATCATTTTAAATATAAATACAGCATTTTAATTTTACTACACTAAAAAAAAATAATAAATAATAAGTTTGATTTTTAAAGGAAAAAGTGCTAGCCAAAACGCTTGGAAAACCGTTGTATAAAATACTATATTTGACTTTTAAAAACAGATTTTTTTTCGTAATTTTTAAAAATTATTATTGGATCTTTTCCGTTAAAATAGCCGTTTTTACCTCTTTATTTTGTGTGTATGTATATTTCTTCACGGATAACATCGACTGGATATATCAATTATTCTGAAACGTATTTATCTCGATGGGGACAATATCAAGTGTAAAGAGGGGTATCCATGGAATCTGCTGTATGTGCAAAATATATTTAAGAAGAAAAATAAAATTAACATTTTACAACATTAAATACAAACCATACTTGTTTTAACATTTTGCTAATAATATATCATTTTAAATGAAGGGACAATTTTTATGAAGCACACAATGCAGTCTTGACCACCTAAATTTTAATTTTATTAAATTAATAACTAGATGATAGTAATGTTAAGAATATATTTAAAAAAAATAGAATTTAAAAATGCTTAAGAACTCGTCACTTAAAAACTAATCAAAATTCCTCACTCAAAATTAACCACCAATATCATCATTCGAGATGCGGGGGGGGGGGGTGTATTTAAATATTTTACAATTTTCTGAAATGCATGGGCTACACATTGATATTTAGGATTTCATATAAATGACTTTATTAATCTGAATATATACATATATAAATGGCCCATCATCGTATTAAAGCAGTAGGATATTCAGAATATTCTTTTGGTGACGTAGCGAAAGGGGGGGGGGGGAGTAGGAGACGACCTTATAGGGGGATCCGAAAATTCTATTTAAAGTCAACCTGAAACGCCACTTAAACCCGACAAAAAAAATTTGACGACCCGAACCCAACACTCTTCAATGCAAACCCAAAATGTCCAAAATACTTAAACTCGAACCCGAAATGGAAAAAAAAAAAAAAAAATCCATATTTTAATACAATTATGGAAAAATAATCTACAATTATATCTTTAACATGGACTTTATCTTCTAATGTTGAAAAATCAACGCATACGAGGGTTGTAAACGAAGTAGTGGCAACGTAGTCCAGAAAGTCGCAGAAAAGCAGGCATGGGCAAACAGGATATGGTAGAAGCGAGGTGGCGCTGTTATCGATGTGTAGAGTGCAGTCGATTCTGTAAGAAGGGGTAGTTGCTGTGTGGCGTTGAAGTGGACAGGGGCGTTTTTACGCTTTAACCCCTTCAGGGGCAAGGTACTCTTGGAGCTAAAATATTGAAATGATAGATTGATACCAAGATTCACGAACGAATTTATTTTAAAATGAGTAAAAGCTTTCCTTCATGTACCTTATAAATTCAAAATTTGATTCTGAAATTCTGGTGTCATTGTGGCATTTTGGTATTAAAATTAAGTGGTATATATAATATACCGGTGCCCTTCAAGGGGTTAAAGCATGTTTACCAAAAAGTGATCAGCGGCCGTGGATTAAAATTGCGTCTGGCTATGCGGCACAAACATTCACTTTTATTGTGAGACAATCTCCCTATCTTGTTGTATGACAACGCTCGTTGTCATGTCGCACACGATGTAACCAATCTATTTCGACGGTGCCATTGGGAGGTCTTGGAACACCTCCCGTACTCATCTGACATGAGTCCTTGTGATTTCGGCCTGTTTCCTAAGTTGAAGGAACCTCTCCGAAACATCCGATTTCTTGATCTGGTATCTGTGCTCCGAGCAGTAAGGCACTCCGTCGCTGTCATCAGCAACAAAAACCTTGCCAACGGTATCCTACGGCTTCCGGACATTTGGCAAAAAGTAAACTTTGCTGGTGATCATATTGTAGGAATGTAATGAAAATTTACTGGTAAATTCGTTAAAAATTGTTTTCTATCTATGTTGCCACTATTTTATTTACAACCTTCGTATATAGGATCATTAATGTTCAAATATATAGTTTTTTTTTTATCTGAAAAAATATTTCAGACCTTTTTTAAACATCGAGTCAACCCGAACCCGATCCTCAAGAGTCCAATTCCAACCCGAAATACTTAAAGTGAACCGGACCCTACCCGACGGTTCAGGTCCGGATAAATCTGGTTACCGATTCGATGCAAAGCTCTAGGTTACGGAAATGGGCTGCATTCTACGACACGTTTATTGGTTACAACATTTATTTATTTAAAATAAATTAGTTAAATTAGAAAAAAATTGTTTCCCCAATCTCGGAATTGAGTCTATGCAATTCCGAAATCCATGGATTAGACAACTTTACAAAACCCACAACCTTTTAGTTTTTTTTAAAAGTCAAACATATAATTTGAAGCAGAAAAATTATTTAATAAAACGTTTATTGCCTTTATGTGGTTATTTATTTATTTTAAATAATAAAAATTCTAGTTTATTTTATTTAAAAAAAAAAAAAAAAACCCGGAAGGTTGGCTGCTATAAAATTAAATTCGGGATTTTACTTCCTACATTAAAAAAAAAAAAAAAAAAAAAAAAAAAAAAAAAAAAGATTGATTTTACGGTATAATACTGGCACCCCAGCTGCTAGTATTATACCGTAAAATTAACAGTAATAAACAGTAAAATAAGCAGCAATACGCTGCCTTTACTGTTTATTACTGTTAATTTTACGGTATAATATACTGGCAACTCTTATTAGGCAAAACAAGTACCCTCACCGAATTCCGTAACAATATGCGACGATAACAGATTAAAAAAAAAAAAAAAAAAAAAAAATGACAATTTTTAGGACGTTTACGATCTATCTCTAAACTTCTCTCACAGCAGTTACGCTGTGACGTTTCCAGAATGAAAGCATGTAGGAAAACATCTTTTCAGAGTCAAAACACTTAATTAAGTAATTCAGAAAGGCAGTCACGATTTCAAATGCTTTTAAAGAATGTAAAGGCATAAAAAAAAGTACTATTTATATGATAACGGTGGGCGTAACTATATTTTGTAAGTATTTTTAACGAAAAGTGCTAAGCATTTTTTTTTTTTTTTTAAATAATTCTGCTAGAAATATTGTAAAAAAAAAAAAAAAAAAAAAAAAAGGGGGGGTGGGGATGCTAATAGTAAACCGTAACATAAAAAACAAAATTTAAATTAAAAGACAGAAAGTTAAAACAAGTGGGTAAGTGTGATCGAAGATCGCTCAATGGGTTTCATTTAACATTCCTTTCAAAACACTTTATCCTTTCTTTAATAAATCCAAATAAATTTCATTTAGCAACAATAAAAAAAAGCCATCTTTTTTATAAAGTAAAAATTTACCGGTCTATTTTTTCGAATATCTAAACCAGCCCGATAGCGGACAAAGCCCGCTATTATATTCTGTCATAATAATATCTGTCATGCGGACTAAATGCGATACAATTTAAAAAATAATTTCAAAATTAAACATGTTGTACACCTTCAAAATGTTAAAATATGCGAATATTTCCATAATCGGATTTCTATCATGATTCAATATGTTTCTCAAACTCATATATTTACTATTCTCTATTACTCATATTGATACTCGCTTTGTATTATTCTGAAACATCTGAAAAATTCGGTAAACTTCCGATATGACTTCAGTTTTCTTTTTAATTCTCTAATGAAGTGTTATTAATCTGCTTTCTGTACATACACATATAGTCATACTCCTTGTATTATTGAGAAATCTTTGAAAATTTCTTGTTTTATTACTACTATGACGTCAATCATTTTTATTTCATATTAATCTTTTTTTCAATTGGTGAAACTTTTTGTTTCATTTTCATTTTTCACGTGGAAATCGTTCAATAGAAAATTAATTATTGTAGAAATATTTTCATTGTGGATTTTTAATTTTTGGCAATTGCTATAACGAAAAATGATTAAATATAATAGGAAAAGGCTGTTAGAATTTTGGTTTTTTATCTCTACTTATTAAAATAATACGATTTTTTTTTCAAATTTTAATATTTTGAGCTTCATAGCTGGTATTCAGCTAGATATACACAAAGTTTCACCTGTGTAAGTTACATAGTTTCTGAGAATGGCTCTGTGACGGGCAGACAACGGAGTGGGAGTAATAGGGTTTCGTAAGATGAACGAAACCCTAAAAAAAAAAAATTATGAATTACAGCCCAAACTTTACAACAATATGTTCAAATTATATTGTTTCTTATTTTTAGTTGGAACGGCATCATTTTCTCCACTGTTTTATTAAATCACGTGTTACAGTATTCAGAATCTAATTTTAATTTTATCAAAATAACATTATTATCAATATCTATTCCTGAGCCGCATGGATCGCCTGGCGAAAAATTTACCATGCTACTATTGCAATAATATTTTTACACATATGGCTACCAAAAATTTTTGTAATACCGTGTGTTTCCCCCAACATAAGACTATTCCAGACTTACATTGATTTTTACTCGGATCATTTCTCTGACAGGATGCAAAGAAAATCTGGGAGTGACACTGTTATAACAGCGGAGCTAAAACGTAGGTAAAACCAACAGATTAAAGAAATATTGCACTGAACCATGAAACATTATTATCACGTATTGAACAAACGAGGAAAACAATAATAATAAAGATATTCAGGAATTTCCTGGAATTTCGCAATCACTTTTGCTGACGTGATTTGTTTTCTATGTTCTAAAATAACTCTCATTCAGAAAAATCTCTATAATGAAGTAATTTGCCTTTTTATCAAAGTCTGGGGAAAAATAAGGAAAAATGAAACACATTCCGACAGGAAGCAAAACAATCATTTAATATATATTAATTTTGTCCATGCCACGGTAACGCAGGAAATTTTTACATATACTCACAACACTGAGCGCAATTCATGGGGTAGATAAACAATTTTCGGGATATTTTATAGCAATTATCTTTAGTTTTGCTAAGTATCCCGTTTTTTAGGAGGTCTTCAAAGCTAGGGAAATAAAATATGAAGTTGCTTAGGAGACTAACGATAGACGCTTTTTTACGCTTTCCAACATAGTTGAAAAGTGTTTATGATTCCGGTTTGTCAGTCTGCCGCCTGTCCGCGCTCTAACTCTCACAAATATACTAGATTACCCTGTAATTGATAGATCTTATTGAGGTTTACTATAGTATGTTCGCTCTTGAAAATGAAGTGTATAGCATTTACAGTTCGTTTACAGGGATATACACAAAATTCCGCTACATTATAGTCTCGTGGGAAAAACTGTTTGCGGCGCTTTTTAATGTTTTTACGATACTTCAAATATAATGAAATTGATATGCATCATTGAGGTGAGTACAACATGTTTTCTACAGAGCATATAGAGTACGTAAGCATTTATATTTAGTTTACTTTTAGGGACGCACAAAAGAATTCTATCACAGTACGTTCTATGGGAAAAAAAATTTTCGCAAAGAATTTCAATGATGTTCCACTATTTCAAACATAATGAAATTGATAGGCATCATTGAGGTGCACTACAATATAGTATTTTCTGTAGATTATGGAGCGCGCAGCTTCGTACACAGGTACACAAAAGAATTCGGTTAAAGGACTGACTATGGGGAATAATTTGCTGGAAACTGCGTTTTCAGCTTTGGTATGCATTTATTTTAAGCATATTACGTGGTGTGTATAAATTATATAAATCATATACAAGGCTGGAGGAAAGAATTCAAACACATTACTGGTTATGGACAGGAATTGCTGAAAATTGATTTTTAGTAAATTACACCGCAAAAAAAAGAAAAAAAAAGTGTTGATATTACAGTATAATACTAGCATCCCAGCTGCCAGTATTTTACCGTAAAATTAACAGTAATACGCTACAGCGCACACTTTTTTTTGCAGTGTATGTGTGTTTTTAAATTGTTCATTTAGATCTCATTTCCAGTATATGAAAGAAGGAAATTACTTAACAATATCCTGATAGTGTGTTGACAACTCTTTCAAAATTTATCCCTGATGCATGATTTTTCGTCCTTGTTTATTTCTATCATCACATTCTCAAGGAACAAACCAAATAAGATAGTTTTAACAGATCTAATTTAACGTAATACTTTTCAAACGTAAATTAAATTTATATATTTTTGTT
Source organism: Maratus michaelseni (assembly GCA_963931845.1). Lineage (NCBI taxonomy): Eukaryota > Metazoa > Arthropoda > Arachnida > Araneae > Salticidae > Maratus > Maratus michaelseni. Next base: position 156,659,287 of record OZ007596.1, on the reverse strand, counting down.
TTATGTAATATCTTAAAAGTAGGAATAATTTTTTATTCGCAATTTAAACTGTGTTTCTACATGGATTGTTATTTTTATGCGGTTACAACATTTATTTATTTAAAATAAATGAGTTAAATTAGAAAACAAATTGTTTCCTCAATCTCGGAATTGAGTCTATGCAATCCCGAAATCCACGGATTAGACAATTTTACATCGCCCACAACCTTTTTTTTATTTATTTTTTTAAAAGTTAAACATATAATTTGAAGCAGAAAAATTATTTAATAAAACGTTTCTTGCCTCTATATGGTTATTAATTTATTTTAAATAATAAAAATTCTGGTTTATTTAAAAAAAAAAAAAAAAAAAAAAAAAAAAAAAAAAAAAAACCCGGAAGGTTGGCTGCTATAAAACTAAATTCGGGATTTTACTTCCTACATTGGAAAAAAAAAGATTGATTTTACGGTATAATACTGGAACCCCACAGCTGCCAGTATTATACCGTAAAATCAGCAGTTTTTTTTTCTTTTAGTGTATGCTTAGTTAATTCTATTCAAATACAAACTTGATAAATATCTTAGCATAATCCTACAGAAGTGATTTGCACTTTACACTTGGAAGAAATTAGAAAACGAAAAAAAAATAGTGGAACAGCCATTTAATGCATGAATTTGCTGCACAACAATGTGCGATGATGATAGAGGAAAATTTCAAAGTGGTAAATAGGTAATTTTAGAGATCTTTTACATCATTTTACAGCACTTCTCACGCTGAAAATGACAGCTAAACTGCGAGATATTTTAGAAAGAAAGCATCATTTGAAAGTCAAAACACTTAATTGAGCAGCTTAAAATGACACTCACGATTTCAAATGCCTTTGGAGGGTGCATAGACATCAAAGGATTATGCTGTTAATGCCCTCGGCGTACCCGAATTTTCTACATCTTTTCTATTACAAAAATGATAAAAGAAACCTCCTAATGGATAGATTTGATCTATGCGCAGATTTATAAAATTAATAAATACGACTTACGCTTAAATATCATAAATAATGGTATAATGCACCAGGGCTTAAATTGCGCCGGAGCCCACCGGAGCCCGGCTCCGGTATTTCTCTGCTTTTAGTAAATATTTAAATATTGGTCGGAATTCACCGGAGCTCATAAATACTGGGCTTCGGAGCCCAGTGCATGCGCTTCCGAAAATCCGAAGCCTAAATTACCCTTTCCTTTTCCTCCCATATGGAAGCTCTTGCATTCTTTTCTAACAAAACACTATATGTGACATAATTATTTATCAATCCATAATTACTTATCAACTCCCAAAACAACCGTAAGCTGTCGCGATAGCGGTGGGTAAGGCCTTGGTAACCGAAAAATACCCCATTTAAATGAAAAAGAATTACAACCTGATTACAGAAGATAGTCACCGCTCGTGATATCATCATCATCATCATCTTTTTAAAACAGGATACATTACCAGGTTTTAAGAAGTTGCGAAATAAGAACGGGGGTTGGTGAGCATAACGAGCTGGGGGCAGAGCCCCCTAGTACATATAAAATAAAGAACTCTTTTTCTTTTTTAATGCTTCTTTTTTAATTTTTTAATGCAGAATGAAGGGGAAACAGAAATCATATATATATATTTTATTATTATTCTAGTGATATTTGCAGATTTATGTCTGGCATTGATGGCGGCGACATATATATGGCGCCTTTTAAGAGAGCGAAAAATGAATTCCCTTTCAGTTCGATTTTCTTTTGTGACACTAGGATATTTTTTAATTGGATCATTTAAAAAAAAAATTAGATATCTAACTGAAAAGAATATTTTCTGTTTTTAGTCAACGAGCATCAGGTTGAGGTTATTATTATTATTTTTTTTTTAGTTTTTAATCTTCTATTGTAGACGACTACAAAATAACGTTAGTAAATTTTCTATTTATTTTTTATCAGAACACTATCCTCTGCACATTTACGAAGTCACTTTCATTTGTAAGTAGATATAATTGACACGTAATGTTATTCTTACAGTAAGCAATTGAGCAGTTCTCCTTTTTCTATAAAATCATCGAATCTTTCCGATCACGGTATCAAATGTTTAATTTTATCTGATTTTCAAGGACTCATCACGAAAGACTATGTTATACGTAAGGAATCGATTATAGTTTAAGATATGCACCTTTTATAGGAAATTGAAACACTTTGTTCGATTCTTCAGCATATAAATATTAATTTTTGAAAATTTCATTCATTTTTTTTCATAAGAATGCATAGCTGCGAACTGCTCTTTTTTTGTATTAACACTATTTTCGAATCACAATCCTTACTTTATTTAATCGCAGAATTCTACGATTAATTAACATTAAAATTAGGCAAATATTTTTATTTGGCCGGAGTGATAACTAAAAAGTGGAATAATCGACAGCTAAGTAAATGCAGATATATTTAAAATTTTTATTTTGCTAAAGAAAAAAATTGCTTAAAATTTTGCAAATACATATAATTTATGAAATATAAATATGCAGATTGGAGTGACGGTGGAGGGGGGGGGGACACGCTACGGTTATTAGTACTGCAGAATATTAGAGCTCCGGTACTTTTTTTTGTTAGAAATTAGGCCCTGCAATGCACAATATAAGGTAAAAACTTCTTAAAGCATAAAAAAGTAAAGCGTTTCGAAAGAACGACGTCATTCTTCATCAGGCGCAAGCAAGACATGTTGCTATTTTGGAAGGAGGAGGATGACTACATTTTAAATCTTGCTCCTGATTTCAAAGTGATGTCTTGTTTGCGACTAATGAACTTAAACAACTTTCTTTAGAAACGCGTTGTGTATTACTTATTTTTATTATGTTTTAAGAAGTTTTTATCTTATATTAAACATTGTTTAATTTTTTAATTTTCTTCATGCTGAATACTTCAACCTTACAGACATCCTTTCCATAGTTATATAGATTAGATATAGTCTCTGATATACTTACATCCACCCATCTTATATTATTACATTCAAATTTACATATAACAAAAGAATAGATATAACATCTCAACAAATTTAAGTAACGGTAACAAGGAATCTTCTGTATTCTTGATTCAACTGAAACCTAATAAATCTATCATGTTGATGTTAATGTTGATGGCGTTTTATTTTTATTTGAAATGACTAATAGAGAGGAAAAAATAAGTTAACAATACAATTATGATACAACAATGGTATTTTTCCATGATCGAGGTGCTTTTATTATAACTGACACGATGTTTTCCCGACGATTGAAAGCAATTAGCAACTGCAACAAACAAATTTCATAAAATTAATTGAAGAATTTTGCTTCCTAGTTTCTCAACTGATACAATGAAACTCCAATTACCCGGACTAATGTGTTTTGGGCGTAATTTCGATATGCAAAAATAAGTTTACTTCAGGAAAAATGTTATTTTATGACATAAATATTTCTCTAAAATAGCTTTTGATAATCCTTTCAAATATAAACTTTGTTTTAAATGGGAATTTCAATGTAGTTAATTATATATACATACAATCTGCAATGCTATTTTTCCTTAAATGGAATATTTTGTTTGCTGATATCGATCCGGATATTTGGCGATTCGGATGACTGGAATCTAGATAATTAGAGTTTTCTGTATCATTCATCTGCAAACTTTAAAGATCTCCCTGCATTTTAAGTATGGGACAAATAAGAAAAAAAAATCGTTGAAAAATAACCCTTTAATATACGAATTTACTGCGCAACAATGTGCGGTGATAATATTAGAAAAGGAGAAGAGCATATAAGGGCCTTTTTTCGCTCATCGCCCATGCCACGTGACATTATTTTTCTCAAGTACTAGCACACACATTGACAAATGGTGAATAGACTGTTATCTGGAAGGATATATATATATTTTTTATAGACAATTAAACAATTTAAAATTAGAACTTTATTAACAGAAGTAAACTGTTAACTAAGCGTTTACGTAGCTGTCATCTAATCAATCGCCAGGAGATCATCTTGTTACAGGAATTTGAAGTGCTATGCCTATTCCACAACAAGCTTTTCTCACGTCATCCAACGTCACGATGGCGCTTTTCTTTCATATAGCTAATCAACGTCCCGATTTTTCTCACAAGTGTTAGCCAAGAACCAATTAAATATGAGTAATAATTCCCCACAAGCATTGCAAGCTCCGCCCAGCGCGTGTGGTCCAACCGCGACCTACGTTATACACGGCCGGTGCATGACGTTTAAAACGTCACATGGAGTGGATCATTTTTACACAGTGATTGGTGCAAAACAGTGGGAGTGCCGCTTTGCACCAATCACTGTGTAAAAATGATCCATTCCATGTGACGTTTTAAACGTCATGCACCGGCCGTGTATAACGTAGGTCGCGGTATAACGCAGGTCGCGGTCCAACACCGAGGAAGAGATGCGCATGCACGCAACATTTTCCAACTTTTGCGCCGACTACTTTCTACTGCTTTTTTTCTTGAGAGCTAGAGTACCTTTATTTATCGGAGTAGACCATATGCCTAAGACATACGTTTATGGGGTTGCCACTTTATTTTTCCCAAGTACTAGCACACACATTGACAAATAGTGAATAGAAAATTATCTGGAAAAACATTTGTTTTCTTATAGACTGTTAAAAATTTTGAAATTAGAATTTTATTAACAGAAGTGAACTTTTAACTAAGCATTTACGTAATAGGGCAGTTGCAATTGACGTCAGGTTGGAGGTCACACACTACAAATAGGCAGTTCTAATTGGTGGAAGTACCCTGACCTCCAAGTGAAGTAGAATGGTTGATTAGCTGATTGCAACTTCTCTATTGTCATCTAATCAATCGCCAGTAGGCTATCTTGTTGCAGCAATTTGAAGTGATTTTTTTTTTAACTTTTAGCTGAACAATGCCGCCAGTAACCCAGATACCACAACACGGAGGAAGAGATACGCGCAACATTATACATCTCTTGCGCTAGCTCCTTTCCTCTGTTTTCCCCTTGAGAGCTAGAGTACTTTTATTTATCGGAGTAGAACATACGCCCAAGACATATGCTTATGGGATTGCCACAGGACATTATTTTTTCCAAGTACTAGCACACACATTGACAAATAGTGAAAAGATAGTTATCGGGAGAAATATTTATATTTTTATAGACAGGGGCGATTTTCACAATGGAAGAAATCAGTTTTAACCGGCTAGGACAAAATGTGTTTTGACCATCAATGATCAAAACTCATTTTGACTGGTAAAGGAGATTAAAGCTTAATTTGTTAAATATTAAATATAGTGCGATATTTGGACGGTTGTCAAAATAACATTTAAAATTATTTAATACAGCATTTCGAAAGATTTGAAACTATTTTACACAATACTACACTCTAATTTTCATTACTTTATAGCATAAAAAATTATGAAGATAAGCAATTATTGTAAGAATTGAATTATTTTTAATAATTTGATTACCTATTTTTTCTAAAAAAAAGTGAAAGACGCTAAATCGCATTAAATAATATATCTATATATATATATATCATTTTCTTTTCTTTTGGAACTAAAAAAGCGAATATAAGTAAAACGTTTAGCTCTATTAAGCTATTCTCGATCAGACCAAACTGGGAAGATAATATTTCTAGATACGAAATGCGCAACAATTTATCAAGTGTATTACGAAATATACAAATTCCAAATCATTATTTTAAACTTAAACTAATTTATATTTCTGTATTACTGCCCACACAATTTCAAGTCGCAATGCATTAGTTGGATTTAGGAAACATGTAGTATTTCTGTTTGAGATGACATTTCATAAGGCAAAAGAGTTGCACCTATATTTCAAAATTATTAAAATATTAATAATTTTTAATTATTAAATATATAGTATAATGTATTAATATTCACTTAAATATACAGTTTGAACAATTCATGTAAGGTTAAGTTTATTTAATAGAGTTTCGACTATTTTTGAGTGGTTAAAACCCAACTTGACCAGTTTTAGACAGTTAAAATCGGTTTTGACCTATTTGGAACTGTTCTGGGTTAAAATTAGTTTTGACCCGTCAAAATTACACACTGTAAAAAAATTTTCCTGGAAAAAAAAAAAAAAAAAAAAAAAAAAAACAGAAATTGTATTGGTAATCGAGACGCCAGTACTGTTTCCGTATTTTAACGGAAAAAAAAATCCGTAAATTCCTGGAAATTTTCCGTGATTTCTGAAATATCCGTTTTTAAATTTCCGTTTTTTAACAGATATCTTCCGTATTTTTTAGATATTTGTATATCGTTAAAATAAATTTTACAGGACCATATATATATATATTTCTCAAGGAACATCTTATAACACTTTTTATTTTTCTTTCATTTCTGTGCGAGCTTTCAGTAAATAACCAACACTTGCCACGAAGGGGTTCGAACGCGGAAACTTCTGTGTAGTAAACTGGCGGGCTGTACCATTACGCTAAGACCAGACACTTCGTTCCCTCAAATGTTGTTATTTATTTTACATGCTTTTAATGATGCAAAAACTTAAAGGTTTTATAGTTAGATGGATTTTTTCAATATTTTATTTTCATAATTTTTAATATCTTGCTTTATTATATAATGCTTTATAACAGATAAATTTTAACTTTTATGTATTATATGCGTAAAACATTGTATTAGGACTAATGATTGCTTCTTTTTGCAATAGTACATATACTTTTTAAAATTATTTGTCTGTTGATCTATTTATCAATTCTAAAAACAATAATTATCTTAAGTAGACGTATTTATTACATGCTATTAAAGTAAATTTTCTTTATCTCTTATTTTAAAAACTTGTGTGAATAAACAATTTCATAATAAATTAAATTATTATATTTAATCTTTACTGAGAGCTTTTGTGACGATTCTGTTAAACTGAATAATTAAAAAAAAATCTTAACAAAAAAATAGATTTTTGGAGAAAATTTTGAAATTAATCACCTTAGGATAGGTAAGTTTAGATTTGGACTTGATAATTTAGTTTAAATTAATTTAGTTTAATTTATAATATTATAAACTTCATTTTTATAAAAGTAAACAAAAAGTTATTAATTATTTTTTATAAATTTAAAGAAAAAATATGAACTTCATAAAATTATAATTTATAAAATAATAAATTTTAGTTTAATTCACAAATTTATAAGACAAATCAGCTTAGTTTAACACCTACTTACCGATAATTTGCAAAAATATTATTTTATGAAACATTAAAAATATTAAAAAAAAAAAAAAAAAAAAAAAAAAAGATTTTTAGCGAAAATTTTGAAATTAATGACCTTGGGATAGGTATGTTTAAATTTGGATTTATTAATTTAGTCTAAATTAATTTAGTTTAATTTATAAAATTATAAACTAACTAAATATATTATAAACTTTATAAAATAAACTAACTAAATATATTATAAACTTTATAAAATTATAAACTAACTAAATATATTATAAACTTTATAAAATAAACTAACTAAATATATTATAAACTTTATAAAATTATAAACTAACTAAATATATTATAAACTTTATAAAATTATAAACTTCATTTTTATAAAAGTAAAGAAAAAATCATTAATTATTTTTATAAATTTAAAGAAAAAAATATATAAACTTTCTAAAATTATAATTTATAAAATAACAAATTTTAGGTTAATTCACAAATTTATAAGACAAATCAGTTTTGCTCAATACCAATAATTTGCAAAGATATTATTTTACGAAACCTTTAATAACTTAATATTGTCTCACGTTAATAAAATTAAAATAACATTTTAAAATGTCAGTGAAAAAATTCATAATTTGAAGCACTATAAAGAAAAAAAAGTAGATTTAAAACAAAAAAAATTTCTGTAATTTATATAAATGAAGTAGATTTCTAAAGATTTCACTAAAAAATAAAAAATATCATTATTATTTTCACAAAAAATTACCGTCCAGACACGGGCCCGGTTAGAATGAGCTCCAGGATTGGCCCGAGTCTAATGACAGAAAATAGGCCCACGGGTAGGACCGGTCCAGGCCTGGATCCTAGAAGACTCTGGACCCTAGTAAATACAACAATCTTAATTCGCATTTCAAACAAGACGATATCTGTATACAAACCTCTGAACGTTATTTCCGGAAATGGGGAAATACGGACATTGTACTGTTTTGTAAAAAACCCACCAAATTTATGGAAAACTTTCTGCATATCTACGGATTTGAAATCTCCTTTACGGAACTAATGTCATTTACGGAAATTGTACTGTTGTTTTTCAAAAATGAAACTTCTCCGTAAAATTTTACGGAAAACCTCTTGAATTTTCACGGATTTTTTTTAGAGTGCAACCCTGGTTTATGTTTGCCATGTTTTTTTTTTTTTTTCTAAATATCGCAACCCGCATGAACTTGATTGAACCGATATTTAGATCAGTAGACTAACATTAAGCTTGGCAATAATTTAGAGGTTTCCAAATATGGTGTTGTGAAATAAAACTTTAGATCTATATGCCACTACTCCGATAAAAAAGAAAATACTCTATCGGGAGATAAACAGACACTAATCGTACTCCCAGAAAGGTTTTATTTCGCATTAAAAGACTCGATGAACCAAAAAAAAAAAAAAAAACTTACCATTATTCAAAAATTTTAAACAATTTGCTATAAACTGAGGTATATGTTATTTTGGTTCACGGGGTCTATCTAACTAAAATACGCAATAAAATAAAACTTCGAAACATAGGAAAGAGGCAAACACATTAGGCTATTCTTACAGACAAGCGTGATGATTTTACAATCAACTATAAAAAAAAAAAAAAAAAAAATTATTGATTTTAAAGAGAACATTTAATTTTTATGAAATTACTGGACTAAACTATACGGCTTATCTACGCTTGTCATTTCACACCACAGTATCTCCACAGTATATCCACTTTGGTTTCGTGGGAAATGAGCAATTTTCAGGAACTTTTACAGCACTTCTCACTCACTAGATTGCGAGATTTTTAGAAAGAAAGCACGTAAGAAGCATCTTTTGAGATTCAAAGCATTTAATTGAGTAGCTTAAAATGACACTCACGATTCCAAATGCCTTTGGAGGGCACTGAGACATTAGAAAAACATTATGCTAATGTCCTCGGCATAGCTGAATTTTCTACATCCTTGTGATAAAGAAAAAAACAGTCAAGAAAAAGGTAGAAACGTCCTTTGAACTTATTTTAAGATTAAAATCTAATTGCTTGACTACGATTATGTACCAAAACGCTTCTTTTTATATTATATTTTATAAATTAGCTTTAATTGTGCTATTATTATTATTTTTTAAATAATTCTGCGTACGCAAATATTATGAGCAAGGAGGACACCGGCAAGGAGGGGCGGGGGAAGGTCATTACCCCTCCATCGATTTTGAAATTTGTTTGATTAACTTTTATAAAACCCTTGTGAAATGAAAAAGTCATTTCACAAAATTTTACACATTTGATTGATCTCTTGATTTAATGAAAAAAACTGTAAATTTTATTCATCGTGAATAAATCTGTATTTTTTTTTTTTCGTTCATATATTTAAAACTATCTTAAACGGGGAATTCAAGGGCGGGACTTTCTTCACAATATATATACATATGTATATGCACATAAAATAATACTTTTTTAATTCTCAAATTTCTGTACTGTTTTTTATGTTTATATAAATTATGTTGATAACGTAAAATGAAATGACTAAAACAATTCTCATAGAAGTGTTTTCATCTTTATAAAAAGTACACTCTAAAATTGGGAGGAGTGAGAAGTTGACTCTTTGGAAGAGTGAGAGGCATTTTCACTCTTTTTGGAGTGAATTTTATAAAAATACACTCCTTAAAGAGTGGAATTTTCCACTCCCTAGAAAGGAGTGAGATATGTCACTCCGTTGTCGAGAGTGACTATCTCACTCCTTTGACAAGAGTGAAATATTTCACTCCGTTGAAGAGTGAAAGCCTGGCATTATATAATTTTGTCCATATTTATTTATTGAGAGAAACGAAATTATCATTTTTTTTCTTTTTCTTTTTAGGTAGATTTCGTAAGAAATATTACCTATTACATTATCCCCTATGTTGGAATTTCTCAAAATTTTTGCAGATCTACGCCGATTATAACCCCTAGAACCCCAAACCATCCCCAGTTCAAAACTTTATCTATCTATCTATCTGTCTATATAGCTATATCATTTTTTTATGAACACGATAACTTCAATAATTCTGCACAAATCTCTTCCATCAAGGGACATAAAATCTCGGTCAAGTTCGTTAATGAGCAAAATCGAAATGGAGAATGAAGATTATTATGAAGAATATTATGAAGAAATATATGGTTTTAAGACACTTTTTTTTTACTGTACAATTTTTTAAAAATGTAATTTTAAAAAAAATTCAAAATTTCAAGTAAAATTTCAAAGTTTTTTCAAAAATTACAAAACTTATAGGTGGAATATCTCAAATTTTTCATCTTGGTAAATTAAAAAAAAAAAAAAAAAAAAAAAAAAAAATATTTTATTTAAAATTTTTAAGATTTGAAATTTTATAATTTTACCCATGTGAAATCTTCCAAAGATGACCCAAAAACAGTAATTTATATGGTTTTAAGACACTTATTTTTTTACTGTAGAATTTTTTAAAAATGTAATTTTTTCCAAAAAAAATTTCAAAATTTCAAGTAAAATTTCAAAGTTTTTTCGAAAATTACAAAATTTATAGGTGGAATGTCTAAAAAATTTTCATCTTGGTAAATTTAAAAAAAATTTAAATATTTTGAAAGTTTAAAATTTTATTTAAAATTTTTAAGATTCGAAATTTTATAATTTTACCCCTGTGAAATCTCCCAGAAATGACCCAAAAACAGTCAAAATGATTTAAATTATATAAAGCAAATAATTTATTATACTTTTGTTGTCGCGATATGCGATAATTAGTCGCTTTTGAGGACTGATATTTCGAACATCTGTTGCCGTGACACGCAAGCAGAACCCGTACAGGTGTCGAGGATATATTAGTGACGTGGCCTGTGTCTCTCTGCCTCTGCTTTCGAGAGTATAAAAGCAACAACAAGCATGTTTGCGCGGCAAAAACACAAAGTTGTATTGGAATTTTTCTTCTCTTTCCATGCAACTTTCAACTTACATCATCTTTGAACTTTCAAGGGAGGGATTTGAGACCTATAGCTACAAGTCTGTCGTCTCGAATGATCCATATAAATTTATTTTAATGACAGAAACACGTACACGACTTCAACAATTACATAAATCTGGACGAGAAAGTACAAGGACAACTTACATCAGCACATTGTTTACAGAAAAGGTAAGTTATTGACTTTTATGTAGTAATTTTGTATAATAAACATTGTAAGTACTAACCGACGTGGTTAACATAACATCCGATGTAGCCATTTTTTCATATGTTAAATTTTGAAATATATGTGAGCAAAAGTTATTTTTGAAAGTCCGCTTGTTTTTCATCTGTCCTCTATGTAACTAGATTTATATTAATAATTAATTTATTTATTTATTTATCAGGGTTTAAATTATAAGTCTCAGTTAAAAGAAAATATTCCACATGGCTTTGCATTGTTTCTATAAAAATATAAATATACAGGTGATTTTAATTTAATTTTGTCCCATGTGTTACTGGATAGAGGTAGGTGTGAAATTTCTGATGATTTTTTAAAAACAAATATATAAATTTTAAAGTAGCATTTGTCAGAAAAATTTATTTTTCTAATTTCGGGAGAAGGGGGGGGGGGGGGGGGAGGGGGAGGACTCTGCGTTCCTCCCGCCTATGCCACTGAAGTAACTTTATTTTAGAGATTAATACATTAAAACAATAAACTTATTTTTCAGAAATCTTCAAAATTTTAGTAAAAATTTACAAATTTAGAAAACTTTAACTTTTTTTTTCTGGATTTTGGAATTCCGGATAATAGGTCCTATACTGTAATTAAAATCCAGAAATTAAAAAATGAAAAATCTGTAAAAATCTCAACTGATTTTTTACTTCAAATCTAAATTACCATATTTAAATTTACTCTGGTATATTTTGCCCCTTTACACCAACAAAATCAATACTTTTCTCTCACTGGAAACTTTATTTTTAAATATTTATACCAGATAACGATACATATCTGCTCATAATACATAAACTATGGCATGTAAACATTCAATTATTTAATTTATTTTATTTACTATGTACTTATATATTTGTAGAGATTTATCAAAATATTTAATCTATATGTTATATTCAGCAACTTAGTGAAAGCATGTGTTTGTTCATATAAAAGGTGCATAAAAGTGCTTAATTTTGACTTTTAACTAATCCTATTTCTGAATCTTCCTACACTGTTAAGGAGTTAAAGCCCTAGTTTCAAAATAAAAAATAGAATATTCTATCAATTTGGTGTACCTTTGCTTAATTAATATATAAACACATTTCTAAGATTGTTACATTCTTGGTGTTGAACATATGTCCACTCAGTTACTGTATGTCCGCTGTGTTACTGACATGTTTTTGTAATTTTCGGTTAGCCGGGCACCAGTGATATAGGGTAGATGTGCCAGTAATGGACACCCTTAAGGAATTTCTTTAAAAATTATTTTTAATTAATAGTTATAATTGTTATATTCCACATTTTTTAAATATATTAATCTACCAACAATATTTAACCATGCTCATAGTCACATTTCCCAATGTGAATCGAAATGTTAATTGTAAATAACAGAAATAAATCAAAACACCCTAAATTCCAGTAATGGACACCCCACAAAAAGTAATAGATAATTGATATTATGATTGTATTTAAAACTAGAATTTAAAGAAAGCATATTAATGAAATAAAAAAAGCAGAATTTTTATTGGTTATGTTTTCATAAACCAAAAATGTTGAAGGTGGCCCATTACTGGCACATCTACCCTATGTGTGTACCTAATGTGTGTATATATATATGAATATATATGTATGTATGAATATACATGTATATTTATATATGTACGTATATCACTGGTGCCCGACTAACCGAAAAGTTTTTTTTTTTTTTTTTTTTTTTTATCCTGGCAAAAAAGGAAAAAGCTTTTAAGAATCCAATGAATTATATGTATAAGTAAGTATGACTAAAATCTTATTATAGGGTAGATGTGCCAATAATGAACACCCTTAAAGAATTTCTTTAAAAAATTTTTAATTAATAGTTATAATTGTTATATTCCACATTTTTTAATATTATATTAATCTACCAACAATATTCAACCATGCTCATAGTCGCATTTCTTAATGTGAATCGAAATTTAATTGTAAATAACAAAAATAAATCAAAACACCCTAAATTCCAGTAATGGACACCCCACAAAAAGTAATAGATAATTGATATTATGATTGTATTTAAAACTAGAATTTAAAGAAAGCATATTAATAAAATAAAAAAGCTGAAATTTTATTGGTTATTTTTTTATAAACCAAAAATGTTGAAGTTGGTCCATTACTGGCACATCTATCCTATTACAGTACTTTTTACCAAGTTGTATAAAGTTTTATAGTGCGAGAATACTAAAAAGGTAACACATGGAACATAATATGCCAATTTCATGAGAAAATATGTACATAAACAAAAAATTATGTGGCAGTGAGAATGATTATTCTTAGCCAAACAGTGAATTTTCTAGTTAGTAAACAGAAACCGGTACACTTTTTTACTTTAATGGCCACTTTTTTGCAATCTAAATTCTTGTTAATTTAAAGTAAAATACTTTACTTTATTTAGATTATAATAAACAACATTATTTAGATTATAATAAGCAGCATTATTTAGATTATAATAAACAGAGCATTTTCTGAACTGTTTTAGAATTGCAATCAATTTACGAAACTAGTTTTTAAACTTATTAACATACAAAAACAATTGAAAATGAAACTAAAAAAATATTTAAAAATACAAAAATATGCTTTGATTTTGTTTGTTATAATTTGTTGATGGAGGGGAGGTAGGTCCCACCCCTTAAACCTCGTGGAAAGCTAAAACTAGCTTTTTTTTTTTTTTTTTTTTTTCACCAGGGAGGGAAAGGATTGTGTCAGTTGCTTTGCCCCCTTCCTCCTTCTCAAAATAAATTTACAAAGAGAATTCTAAAGTTTTTTAATAGCCGACTTATTTTTAAATTAAAAGTATGTGATCATAAATTACGTAATATTGCAAACAATGTAATCAGCTTTGTCAAATATTTATTCAATAAAACCTGTGAACCAGAATCGAAAAGTACAGGAAAACTTCTGCTTTATACAGATTTTCATCTTAGCATGTGTAGTTGTTGATGCATAACAATATGCAATCGGTAATTTTTAAAATAAAATCTAGAAAACTTGAATTAAAAGCTTATAAAATAAATTTAAATTACTATTAACATCTTAATTATAAAAGTATTGCACAATTAATGTAATAAAATAAGCTTCACTTAAAAAAATGTTAACAGCAGAAGCTAGAAATTCAGCCTCCGAAAACAATTTAATTTTATATGCCCCGAGTGAAATCATTTATAAACTATTCTTTATTGGGTTATATTGATTTTCTTTTATTGCCTTTCTTTCAGGGAGTAGCTTGCAGATGGAAGTATGGTGCTCCCTTTAAAACAGGTCACTTCAACTGAACGAAATGGGCACTTTTTCTGAAAAGGATTTTTAGTGCTTTTCGTAAGTAATAGCTTAATTATTTTAAAGTTATCTTTCTATTTAAATATTCACACATAAACATATTTTGATACTTTTCGGTTAGCCGGGCGGCAGTGATATATACATACACAGGAATTGAATTTTAGAGTGGGATTGCGGGATTTGCGCCGAAAATTTTGAAATCCCGCCCAAAAAATTTCACCATTTTCCGGAGAATTTTGCTTTATTTAATTTACCTGCAACCGAACGATAAATTTCGTGATTTTTTTTTTCCCCGCAACCGATCAATGAACTTTGCGTTTTTTCCGCAACTGATTGACGAACTTTGCGTGTTTTCCGCGACAGATCAACGAACTTTGCGTGTTTTCCGCGACAGATTGACGAACTTTGCCCTTTTTTTTTTTTTTTTTTTTGCCGACAGATCAACAAATTTTGCGTTGTTTTGGAGACAGATCGGCGAACTTTGCATTTTATTTTCACAATCGGTCTACGAACTTTTCTTTTTTTTTTCTTTTTTTTTTTTTTTTTTTTTCGCGATCGATCGACGAATTTTGAATTTTTTCCACGATTGATCGACAAAATTTGTGTTTTTTCTGTGATTGTTCTACAAAAATCATCGATCGACGAAATTTGCGTAATTTCTATTTATTTTTTTTATTCGACAGATTGACAAAGTTCGTGTTTTTTTTTTTTTTTTTTTTTTTTTTTTTTTTTTAAACCTGTGTCTGACTGAAAAATTTAGATTTTCTTCTCTGCGTTAGACTGATGAATTTCACGATTTTTCCCCACGACCGACTGATTAATTTCACAATATTTTCCCACGACTGATTGAGGATTTTCACAATATTTTCTGATGAGCAATCAACGAATTTCACATTTTTTTCTTTGACTGACTAACGAACTTTGCGAATTTTTCCGTAACAGATTGGTGAATTATTCTGTTTCTTCTGGTGACAGATTGGTGAAATTCACTTTTTTTTTTCTCGCGCCTTACTGAAAAATTTAAAGATTTTTTTTCTCGACTGACTAATTTTGTGTTATTTTCTTGCGACCGATTAGCAAACTTCGCCATTTTTTCCCACGACTGATCGACAAATTTACAGATTTTTTTTTTTCTATGAACATAGACATAGATAAGGAATTCTAATAAAATAGCCTTTCGAAGAAGAAAATCGTTTCTCGAAAAATGTTTCAAATACAATGTCTGTGTAGAACAGTTGTATTAGTTCATCTACCTCTTCAAATCGTCTGGTAGGTATAATAGATTTATTCTATGGTATTTATCTGTATTGTTGTTTGTAGGTGGCGTTACCTTAGCACAGTTGTACACTGGCTGCCATGAAGTCCCAAAGTCGGAAATCAATATTAACACTATTTCGTTAGAAATCCTTCTCTATTTCTGTTCATGCTTGTAAGATTAATTTCATTATCTTATACCTCAACCAATTGACTAAATTCACAATTTTTTCCAACGACAAATAGACGTATTTAAAGATTTTTTCCTGCGACCGAAAAGAGGGAAAAGAAAAAAAATAGTGGGGTAAAAATACGTAAAATAATAGTGGGGTTTAAAGATTTTTTTTTTCTCCCTCCCAAATATTACAACTCCCCTCCATTTTAAAATGTTGGTAGGGAGACTCCCCTCCTTGGAAAAATTGAATTTCAAGCCCTGCATACATATGTGCGTCCATGTGTGTGCGTATATATCACTGGCATCAGGCTAACTGAAAGAAAAGTACCCATATTTTTTTATTGAAAAGTATTTGTAAATTTTATTTGGGCTTTTTAAAATCTGACAACAATAATTGGGAAAAAAAAAAAATTGGCCATTTCAAACTATGACTTAAATCTTTATTCAGCTAATGAAATTTTGAATACAAATTCTACAAAATTAGTCGAATAAAAAAATTATTGGATTTAGCACACTACAATCTAATGGTGTACAGAGTAGTGCTTTTCTGTGTACCGAGTAATTGTGTGTAAGAAAGAATTGCTGATGGGAAAATGCAGTGCATTTATTGGTAACACTTCCATGTGTATGTGTGTTTTTATATATTCATAAACATACATCTTGAGCATATAATCTAATCATGTTTTTTAAATTAGCTTCAATTTTTGAAATTTTTTTGCACCTTTTTAAAGACAATTTTAGTAAATAAAAAAAATAAATACAGCAGTAGTATTATTTAAAAAATATATATATAAAGTTCAATCAATCAAATATGATACTAAAACTGATTCTTTAACCCATCATTAGTCAAATTTACAATAATAAAAATAAATGTCCTATCTCTTGAAAATATAGAATGATTAGTGTTTTTGCACTATAATTTGCAATACAACAAATTTAATAATTATTTTTTAATAGTATTTATTGTATTTTTTGTTTCTACATACTTTTTTTTATCCAAAATTAGTCTTTTCCTACAGATTTTAAAAATACTTTTCTCTTAAATATAATTTTACATGGGTTTTTTTTTCTTATCTTTTTCTATAATTTATAGATAAATTTTTATGTACAGAGTAAATAGTTTTTACAAATTATTGCATATATTATACATTTAGATTCAAGTAACATTTTGTAGATCAGTTTTAAATTCATTTGTCTTCAAATATGCTTAAAAAGCAAGATTCTTGTAACTACTTGGTATTGGCAGAGTACTCGCTGAAATTTTGACAAGTACCGAGTACTCGCAAGGGTTGATCCAGGCAAAATTTGGGGCTATTTAGGGCCACTTCACAAAAATCTTTATCATAAAACAGGCCCCTTCACAAAATTCGTTTTGATAAAATTGGCCCTTTTACAAATTCTATTCCATAAAAACTTACTATTTATTAATTATTATTTTGTGACTTTTAAAATGTGTAATTTGTAAACAAACAAGTTCACCACAGACGAAAACTTCAGCAAAAGAATTTAAAAGTTTTTGTTGATAAAAGCTTGGTTCAAATATGAGTAACTGGATTTAAACTTTCGTTAAAAAATGTTATTTTTCACAAAAATATAATAAATTTCACAAAAATAACCTTTACATTTCGCAAAATGGGGCCTCTCCCAAAAAAAAATCCCTGACGGCTCAGCCTACAGGCACAGGTAGATTTCGAAGACGCAGACCGTGGGACGCCTGTTTGTCGGGAACTGCGGAAGAAATGACCTTTTTTACGATGATGCGGCAGTTGGAACCGCCTACTTCGAAACCTAACTTGTTTGCAGGCAGAGCCTGCAAGGATATTTTTTTTTTTTTTAGTATAACGGTTGGTCCTATAAAAAACTTGTCAATACAAAAGTTTTAGATAATATTATGAGGATTTATAATAAATTTAAGCGGTTTGAAATCTTGAGAATTGACGAAGTTTGAATTTTTTTCTTCTAACCCCCCCCCCCCTCTTAAGGCAATTTTTAATGATATCAAAAATATGTCATACATACATTTTCGGCCCTTCTCCTAGAAGTAATAATAACTTCAAACGGATTCGATACGTATCATAATTAAGAAATTATGGGGGTTTTTCTGTTTTCACAAAAAGCCCCCCCCCCCCCCTTGGTTCGATTTTGCCCATTAACGAACTTGACCGAGATTTTATGCTCCTTGATTTTATGTATCAGTTTCGAAAAGATGCGGGAGTTGGAACCGCTTACTTCGAAAAATAACTTGTTTGCAGGCGGAGCCGGCAGGGTTTGTTTTTTTTTTTTTTTTTTTTTGCTATAACGGTTGGTCCTATAAAAAACTTATCAATATAAAAGTTTTAGATAATATTAAGAGGATTAATAATAAATTTACGCGGATTTGATATCTTGTGAATTGACGAAGCTATGATTTTTTTTCTCCTAAAACCCCCCCTTTTTCCCCCCTTGGAGCCATTTTTATTATATCAAAAATCTGTCATACATAAATTTTCGGACCTTCTCCTAGAAGTATTAATAACTTTAAACAGATTAGATACGTATAATAATTAATATTAAGATATTATGGGGGGGTTTTCTGTTTTCACAAAAAGCCCCTGCCCTCCCCCCCTTGGTTCGATTTTGCCCATTAAAGAACTTGACCGAGATTTTATGCCCCTTGATTTTATGTATCAGTTTGGAAGAGATTTATGCAGAATTTTTCCAGTTATCGTGTTCAGAAAAAAGTGACATAGATAGATAGATATATAAAGTTTTGAACTGGGGGTGGTTTTGGGTTCTGGGAGTCATGATCGGCGTAGATCTGCAAAAATTTTTCAAAATTTCCAACTTACGTGAGAATATAATAGGTAGTATTTCTTATGAAATCTACCTAAAACCTGCATCCACCCCTGACTCGGTACGGCTGTACTATAATCTAGTCAAATATGTGCCTGCAAAAAGGGTTAAGTTCCTATTTATAGTTTTTGATTCTATAAAGCTTATAATATAACTGAAATAAATTGACCAATTTCGACATTAAACAGTGCTTAAAATAATTCTTAGAATTAAAAGCTGTCCGTTTCAGTGTGTCATACATATCTCTATAAAGTTACCAATTTCATGTTTTTATATGTAATACTTTATTTAGTATAAGTCGAAAGAGCACCGGTTACTTTTTTTTAGAATAGAGAAAAATATTATAATCCATTTTAATATCAAAAGTAATATTTTATTTCAAATGAAATGCAAAGTAACATTACAAATATGGCTTAATTTCCTTTTATTTTAGTAATGTACAGATTTTGATTTTTCTTTCTTTGCTGAAAAAATTTGTTTTAAATAATATTTGTTATCCCCCTTCCCACTGAATTTCATTTTTTTTTTTTTATGCGACATGGCAAATTTTGTGATATTTTCCTTGATCGTTCGTCAATTTTTTTTTTTTTTTTTTTTTCTGTGACCTTTGAATGAGAATTGTGATTACTTTCTTATGTTTCACAAAATTTGCAATTATTTCCAGCAATTGTTCAACGAAATTCTTTTTTTTCCCCGCAGCCGAATGACGGGATTATAGATTTCATCCGCAACTGATTGATGAAATTCATAGGTTTTTTTCTGCACTTGTTTTTAAAAAATTCTTGATTTGATTTTTTTTTTTTTCCCCACATCAAATTGATGAAATTTGTGACTTTTTACGTGATCTCTTGACAAAATTTGCTATTTATTTCCATGGTTGTTCGGCAAACTGTTTTTATTTTCTACATCTTTTGGACGAAATTCTAGATTAAAAAAAAAAAAAAAAAAAAAAAAAATCCCTGCCACTGTTTGATTAAATTCTTTTTTTTTTTTTTTTTTTTTTTTTTCCAATGAACGATTAAAGAATTGATTATGAAGAATTCTGTGAAAAGTTAATAATTTGCAGAAAACTTACATGTCCATACCTTGTGTCTCCCTCTATGAACATCTCTGAATAAATCTGTGGGGGAAGGGCTCCGTGGTCTCCTGCCTACGCCACTGAAGTAACATTATTTTAGTGGTTAACACATTGAAACAAAGATTTAAAAAAAAAAAAATTTCAATTTATCTGCCAAGTCTTAGTAAAATTTTATAAAATCAGAAAATTTTTGAATGAATTTTTTTTTTTTTTAATTCCGAATAATGGGTTCTATACTGTAATAAAATTAATTGCTGAGAATCTGCCAATTGGCGCCTAGTTTTTACACCTATGGACATCAACTAGTGTGTAATGTTGTCTATTTGTAACATGCTTCAATTACTAGTAGCTTTTATAGTGATCTCTACTGATCCATGTATATAGTCGTTTATGGTGTAATAATTAAAACATTTTTGTTTAATCTTTCTTTTAACCTTTAAAAATATGTTAGTTTGATCAAAAATGGGATATTTTTATTAACGATTTTTAATCTTTTGTAGTGTTTCAAAAAATATTTAATATTATCCGTTTAACTTACAAACTTCTTTGCCCACCGAGGTTCGTCTATAAATTAAAATTGCCTGGACAACAATGTTCAGTTTTTCAAACTTTCATTTTAAAAATACATAAAATTGAGCTTTATTTAAAAATTCATTGAAATTAAATTCTTTGTTTAAAGATTCACAACTTGCTTAAAAAAAAGTTGAGCTTCCTAAATAAGTTCTTATTTTTCTTCTGACAATAACCCCCCCCCCCCCCAAAAAAAAAAAATAAAAAAAATAAAATAGATCTTTTTAAGTAATTGAGATTTGGAATTTTTTTTTATATGATCTACATTTGCTGGTTTATCCTACATTACAACCATCAATAAGTAGATCAATTTTAACTAACATTTTGTTTTTTTACCAGTAGAAAAGGAAACTACTTAATGAAATTCAATATTGAATTCTTATATTTATGTAATGGCTTTAATGTAGTTCAGTTTGTATATTTCTGCCTGGTTTAAAATTTAATTTTTTTTTTCACAGGAAACAAACTTTATACAGCTTTGATTTTATTAATGGAAATCATCCAAAGATACATCAGCCCATGCCAAAGATAAAGTATCTACTGAACATTTTGAAGATTACTGACATGGTGGAAGGAATCCTATTATCTGTGTTTTAAAGGTTATGCGAACTGTTTCTGGTAGATTTAGATGTCCCTTATGGTTTAATTTGTAAAATTTTTGACAGTATTGGGGTATTTGCACTATAAGTATGCAACGACTGTTGTTTTTAAAACTAAATGTTAACTGTAAAGAATTCAAACAAATAAACAAGTACCATTAGTTGATTATTTATGTTGTAATTTCAAATAAACGCAGCGGCTGTACCGCAATGGTCATTTTTTTTGTGTGTGTGTGTGCCGTGTTTTCTTTCACTTTTTCCCAACAGCAGCTAGATTTTAGGGTCGTCTATCAAAGCCCTCTGCAGTCAGTAGAATGATTGCATCCAGGTGCAACAGTCAAAATGTGCAATGACTGCATTGGTGAAATGATGAGAAAAAGCTGATTGCATGTGTGTAAATAAACAAAAATAAGTATTTTTTTTTTTTTAATACCTTTTCTAAGTGCAAATACATTAGTTAAAACATTTTCAACCAACAACTATAATTTAGTGCAGCTCTTTTCAAGTAAGTGTAATAATTTTCTCTTATTGGGTTTTAATAATATTGGACATGTTTTTTGTTTTGTTTTTTACTGTATTCAATGTTATTTTCAATTATAAAATTTATGTTATTTTTAATTATAAAATTTACATATTTAAATTTAAGCTCATTTTCTTTTTCCCCATGTTGGCAGTCTGATAAAATTATTGTTCATAGTCTTATTTATAATTATGCATCTTTCCAAAAGTGGGTTTCTATAGTGATAACAGTAAATTTCATAGTAAGCTGAATCTTGATTTAACTGTATGCTTAAAATATTCGGTGTGCAAAATATCTACTTAAAAAAATGCACAAAATCTGAGGTGCAAAATACGCTTATATTTTGTGCACTTTTTATTTTACACATTTTTTGCATACCCAAAAATTCCTAAATTGTGCATTTTTATGCATAATCAGAGGTTCTGATTATGCATAAAAAATGCACAATTTAGGGATTATTTGGTATGCAAAAAATGTGTAAAATAAAAAGTGCACAAAATCTGAGCATATTTGACTCTTCTGATTATGCACTTGTCCATAATTCAGTTTGCACTTTTTATATACAAGCAGAGGTGCCAAATACGCTCAGATTTTGTGCACTTTTCTAGCTGGGATTACAAAGCATACCTTTTATTATACATGTGAAATACCACTGCTTCGACCGATCGATGGTGTCTTTTTTTTCTTTTAAACATTTCAATATCAATTTTGCTTTTTAACCATAAATATAAAATAAACCTATGTGGAGAATTGATATTTTATCTTTTTTTGTACTATTTATTTTTTTTTAATCATTGTTCAGCACTATATAATGCGGTTATTTTATTTTTGTGGCAACACTAATTTGAGGGAAAATCTTGCATTTCATTTATAAAAACAATGTTGATTTAATTTTTAATTAATAGCAATATTTAATCAAAAACCATATTTTAACGAAATGTGGAGGTAGTACTATGCCAGAAGCTGCTTCAAAAACCTTTCGAAGGAGGATACCTGTGTTATTGTGTGTTATGTAAATTCATAGAAAAAGGGATGTTGACAACAGAAATAATATGTATGATTTTAGAATAATAGGACTTTGCAAAATAATGCTAATTTACTGAAAAGTACAATCAAAAGATAGTTTATATTTAAAACAAAAATTAAAGTGAAATCACACATTGTTAATCATAGAATATCCATCTATTAAATAGTTATTAATAAAACTTTTAAAAAAAACTAAAATACAGTAAACAACAATAATGTTTGATTAGATTTAAATTCATTAGCAATTAATACTGAGATCTAAAGATTTAAAATTTGAATTACACATGAAAAAAAAACTATCATATCTTTATAAGGCATGCAGTGAAAGCAAACACAATAGTGATAAGCTTGGAATAAAATATTTTAGTTTATTTCTGTCAGTAATCTAATTTAATTCATTATGTAACTCTAATTGAATTTTTCCTTAAGAGTTCAATTACCATTACAAACTATGAATTACATAAATATTGCCAATAAAGTATTTTATTCCAATCTTTACCATGCTTGTGTCTATTTTCATTGCATGCTCTAAAATATATGATTCTTTTAAAATGCCCATAAAAGAAACAAAAAAAAAATAATTCACTCCATAAAAAGTGAACATTCACTCCTATGGAAGAGTGGCTATTCACTCCTTTAAGAGTGAGACATCCACTCCTTTTGCAAGAGTGGATAATCACTCCTATGAAAGAGTGGGTAGCCACTCCTATGAAAGAGTGACTATTCACTCCTATCAGGGTGAAAAAACCCACTCTTTTTGCAAGAGTGGATAGTCACTCCTCTGAAAGAGTGAGTATCCACCCCTGTTTAGAGTGAATATTCACTTCTCGGGAGTGAGTATTCACTCTTTTAGAGAGTGAACAATTTCACTTTTGCCTAGAGTGAATAGTCACTCTAAAGAGGTTGGGCAAATTTTGACTCTGCGATAGAGTGAATATCCACTCCTCCGGAGTGAATAGTCACTCTTTCTTATTTAGAGTGTAACTATATGTAAAAACAATGTTTCAACCTTTTCGCTTAAGTGAGAAAAAAAAAATCAGATATTTAATTTATGTAAAAGTCTCAAATCAAGAAGAGAGTTCCGAATTATAGTCATATTCAATAAATAAATAAATAACCTGCAAGATCAATTCAACTGAAAATTTTACAAAAAAGCGAGATTTTTAAGAAAAAAGAAAGAAAGATCGTGAGAAATAAATAGGTTATAGACATTTTTAGCCTATACGTAGTTCTCATGTGAAAATAATCATCGTACATAACGGAAATAGGTTTTTTAAAAGACGCACGTATGGGATGTATGAAATATAGGAAATTGCACGATGCATGACTAAAAGAATGGTAGTCACGATTTAGGGGTAAACTGGAAAAGGGTGCAAATCACTAAAATAACCCACGTTCAATCCAAAATTTATTCAAATGCGATGTACTGAAGATCATAAAACACAAAAGGAGGCTGCTTTTTATTCATGGCGAACTATTCCAATCTAAAGAATTTATTTTTATAGATGATTATCAACAGAAAACGAATTTAGCACAATCACGACTATTTATAGCGTTTCCTTCCTCCAGTGCTGAATCAATTCTGAATAATTTTCAACGTAGGTCCAATTTAATTTTTGCTTCTATAAAAATGGAAATCAAGCAGATTCATGACACAAATTTTACTTATTCATGAAAAAGACTTCAAAGTAAACAAATGATTTGTTTTAAAATACCCAGAATATATATATAATATATATATATATTTCGAAAAAACATTTTTTTTTTTTTTTTTAAATCTGTTGTATGCCTCCTTAAGAAATCAAAAGTTAATTCACAATAAACATTTTCCTGTTATCAAAATACACTGAAATAAAATTTTCCAATTATTTCCATATACGCGTAAAATCCAGATTTATTTTTCAAAAACAGAGAGGGGGGAAAAAAACAAGCTTTTGAGGAATTCATATCTACAAAAATTTCGGATGAATTAAGATTTGACCTCACGTAGAATCAACCTTAAAGGAATGAAAAACAACTGCTGTTCATTCATTCATCTTTATTTAGGAGCGCGCTCAGGCGCAGGCAATTAATCAATTGCTAAAGGTATATCAAAGATGTTTTCTCAGAAATTTACATCTTTTGTTTTCTTTCTTTATTATACTTAGAGGGAGGGGGAGGGGGTGTACAGAATGAGTAAGTTTGAAAATAACATGATGATTGTTGAACATTATTTAAACATTTGTTTATTCTAAAGATAATAAGATAGTACAATTTTTCTGAAAATAAACATGAAAGATAATTCTGCGGTGATGTAAAGATTTTTTTTTTTTTTTTAAATGTATTCGCAATTCCTAAAAGTAGAAAAGCTAAGATTAAATGTAAATACATTGTTGAAATAGAGTATAATATTCAGTCTGAAAAGTGTTTTAGACTAGTATCATCAAGATTTAATTATTTTTATTATTTAATTTATCGTCTATATGGAATCTTCTGAACTGATATATATATATTTTAATTTACTTTTTCAGAATCTTCTGCATTAAAAAATCCCCCTTTAAATATCTATTTCTTTTAATTGAGATCACTTTTAAAAGGATACATTATACGATAATCCCCGAGAAGTTTTTTTTTCTTTTTTCAATTACTTAGGAAAGTTGGAGTACACTATCATCTTATATGAAATTTTCTGAACAGAATTTTTTCTATGAATTTACTTTTCAGCATCATCTACATTTTAGCTATTTAAATAAAATCAATTCTCCTTTTAAATATTTATTTTATTTTCATTAAGATTACTTATAAAAGAAATAGATTATACAATAATCCACAGGAAGTTTTTTTTTTCTTTTTTGAATTGTCCAGCAAAATTAGATTTTCTAAAATTTAAAGTAATTTTAATACTATATTAAAGTTGATTATACTTAATTCCATGTCGCAAATAAGCACTGAAGTTCAAATGCTATAATTTAGTACAGTGGTAAATGTTTAACAGTGAATTATTGAACAATGGATATACTCTTTTTTTCTAATTGTTTTTTCATGGCATTTATAAGTATTTATTTTCATGAAAATCTTATTTTTTGTTGTTGTTGTTGTTGATATGTATTTGTGAATAGAAACAAGTTAAAGCAGCATAATCTAATAACACTGCCTAATATAAACTAACATTCGAGTTAGGTGTCCTGTTAGGAATTTTAAAACATTGTCATTCTGTATTTTTTTTATCGCATCAGATCATTCACCATTCTTCTGAAATGTATATATCTAATAACCGTTTCAGAAATAGTGTATACTTTGATTCCTTAATTATCATTTATTACGCCTAAATTATTAAACACTTCCACTTTATGATATAATTTAATATGGTTAGTTGAATATTGAGTAGCATGTTTTGTTGAAGGAAAGTTCAAATCGTTGATGCCTTGTAACACGTTATGCAGACGTAATAGGTTGCTGTCAATGTTAATTTTAGAAGCCCTCTAAATTAAAAGCTGGACCCTATCAATGTATTAGGCATGATCTTTTTTTCTCGTTAAATTTTATTTGTATATTGTGTTATGTGTATGGATTTCTGACAGTATTTTACAAATTTCGAGGAAATTTAACCAAGTGTGTGCAACTACATTTACTTTAAGGATAACGCTCTTACAATGATTGAAATTATATATTTTGTTACATCTCAACTGATGCATATAATATCTGTTTAAGTTGCTATTTTTTCCACTTACATATTATAAGTTTTTATTCAGCTACTATAACAGTCAATAATTTTTTTAAAAAGCATTAAAGACTGTATCATATATGATATAGAACAAATATACTTTTAAATAACATGAAAACTTTTGTGCTTTTTATGGTATCAATAATAGACGCTTTCAGTCGTGCCGTCAGTAATGACATTTTGCTTGGAAACTGACTCCAAACAAACGGTTGCTATGTTGCATTTTCTATTATGTTTGTATATTATAGCTTAATTTTATAGCTATATCTCAAGGCAAAGTGTTTTAATACATTATATGCAGTGGTAACATTTTCTACGATTTATATTTAATAAGAAATGAAACATAGCAACCGTTTGTTTGGAGTCAGTATCCAACCAAAACGTCATTACTGACGTCACACTGAAAGCGTCTATATTATTTTCAGAGATTTTCACAAACACGCGTGCACACGCACACTAGAGTCCTGCGCGACCTGGACCCAAAAATTGAACATGAATCCCAACCCAAACCCTACAGACCGAAAAAAAAAAAAAAGTCAACCCGAAATTTGACCCCGAACTCGAAATGAAAGAAAAGTAATCCACATTTTAATACAATTATGGAAAAGTAGTCTACAATTATACCTCTAATATAAATTTTATCTTTTTTTGTATAAAAATGAACATCTATTATACACTGATTAATATTCAAATATATAGTTTTCTTTGCAATTGAAAAATATTCAGCATTTTTCTTTTGAAAAATTGGGTCAACCCGACCAGAAAGAATCAAAACTCAACCTGAAACCGACCGGAACCCGCAACATTTAAAGTCAGCCCGATCCGAACCCCAACCAGCAACGAAAAAAAGTAGTTCAACCCGAACCAAACCGCAAGTCGGGTCGGAATCTTGTAAAATGTGGTTACCCGACCCGATGCAGGACTCAACTACACACACGCGAGACATTTACAGTTAAAAAGAGGGGGAGGTTTTGTTTTTCTTTATTTATAAGTGCCTCCAATTTCTACTATACTAATTAATCTTTGAGTAACGATTTAATGGAGGTTAAAAAAGGAGCGTCGGAATTTTTTATTGGTTTCTATTCTGCTTAAGTGCATTGTTTCGAAGGAGTGGCTGAAAGAAATGACAAAAGATGAATCATTTAATAAGGAGATCTGATTTATTTTTTCTCTTTTTCAAAACACCTACGATGGTATTAAATTAGAGGAGATAAGTGCACTATGAAGAGGAATGATGGGAAAACACATTAAATCAGTTTTTTCAAACTTTATTTTATTGCACGGCACTTTTGAACCTATAGTTAAACTTTCACGACACACTTAAATCATGATGATGGTAGAAAAATATGATCTTTTTTTCTTTTTATTGGGCAGAATAAAAACATGCTGTCAATACCAAATATTAGAAGAACTTCCAAAATAAAATATAATTAACATTCTTTAAAATATATATTCGTCGTTATTCGCTGAATTCTGTTATTTTTTATATTTTAACACTGAAAGAAGAAACTGAGTTTGATATATTTTTAAAATATCTCCCTTGCTGGACTGAATTTTAAGGTAGACATATACTCATAACTTTTCTAAAGTTTCTAGTATGGATAGAGTTCTATTAATAATCTGAATTGCAGAAAAGTTTATTTCTCACAAATACAGACGTAACAAGTATTTATACTACATATTTTAGATTATTTGAAAATTTAATACAGATCTAATTAAACTATAATAATTTAATTAATGATATTTAACACGGCACGGCGGGCGGGTAAAAACCTTTGCCTTAAATCTTCGAACAAAAACAGACGTTCAATGTTTCGATCAAGATTTTTATCGCCTTTTAGTTCCTTTTTAGATAGATTCCATGACAAAAAGTAAAAGGCGGGGAGGCGATAGTATGCAACCCTGTGTTATCAGATGCAAGAAAAAACAAGAAAGAAAAATCATGCGTCAAGCATAGATTATGTAACACTTTCCAACGCTTCCAAAATAATCTTACAAATCATACCGTTTAATAAGCTAAAAGATAACATCTAATTAAACAATTTGGAAAACGCTTAAAATATTTAAAAACATAATTTTAGGAATTTCCAACATATACAATATTCGGAAAAATATCCAAATACTTTTATTCAGCCCTGTATATGATCTATAGATTTGTATATATACTACATAGGATGCTAAATGTTTGTTCAGTTAGGAAACGCGTAGCGCAGTTTAAAATTCTCCGTCAGGAGTTTCTGTCAATAAACGGAAATGTGTTCGCGAACTTTTGTGCTTCCCTGTATAGGATCTACAGAATTTATACACACCACGTAATAGAAAAAAAACGAGTTAAAATTAAAATTGCGTTCAGTAGCTTAAAATGCACTTCCAGGAATTATTGTTAACAGACAGTAGATAATTATTTTGTGTGTCCCTGTAAATGAACGATGACTGCTCTACACACAATATTCTGTAGTAAGCCTCTTGTAATGAACCTTAGTGATATATATAAATTTCAATGCGTTTAAAATAGTGAAACATAATTTAAATAAACCGCAGACGATTTTTCTCCATAGACGTAATGTAACGGAATTCTTTTGACTGTCTCTGTAAAGTAACTATAAGTGCTATCCACACCCTATTCCATATTAAGCTTCTTCTAATGCACCTTAGTGATATATATATATTTCAATGTGTTTAAAATAGTGAAACATTTTTTAAATAATCCGCAAATGATTTTTCCCCATAGACCGCAATGTAACGGAATTCTTTTGAGTGTCCCTGTAAAAAAACTATAAGTGCTACACACTTCCGTTGAAATAGGGAACATGCTATAGATAACGACAATAACATATAAAAATTGCAGAGCAATCCGAGCATATTTACGGGAGTTAGAGCACGGACAGACGGCCATCCGGCCAGACAAACCGAATTCATAAACAATTTTCAACTAGGTTGGAAAGTGTTAAAAAGACATATTTTATGTAAGAGTAGAAATAGGGGAATCTAATTTCCAGGTTTGCCGAAAGTGGAGTGTCCTCTAAGGCAAAATATAATACCACTTCCGGTGTATTTTTAGCTGCTTATCCTTAATTATGTAATACAAGAATAACAAAATATGGAAATTGTTGACTTCATCTAGTACTAAAATAATATGTTAGTCTGCCTTATCGCTACCGGTGCCAAACACGTGGCAAAAGTATTTTTATCGTAATTCTTTTTAAAGTTTACCCATGTTATCGAATACAAGGGTAATTTGAATCTTAAAATTCGGTTTAAATAGTTTTTTTACAGAAAATCCGAGATCTGTGAACGTTCAGCTGTCGCTAGACCTTTGGCAGAACAATTTATAAAGTGTGCGTTTATATCATTTTGCATCGATTCCATCGAGGAAAACTACGTAAGTGAAATGCTTGTACACTGTAAAAAAAAAATCTGTAAGTTTACAAAACTAGTTTTTGTAAAGCTACAGAAATCTGTATGCTTACTAACATTTTATTTGTAACGCGGGTAAAATGTTATCCATCGCTTTGTGAACGTACATGAAATATTCATGTTTCTCATATCAGCCAATTAGAATGCTTTCTGTGGTGACGTAGTGACTATTGACGCAGTCGCAGGAGCGTAAAAGCCCTGGCAGCAATACCTTTCTTGTTTGCTTGCAGCGCGGCGTGAAGAAATCAGGTTTCAGCACGTGTTTGTAATGTCCTAAGTTTTTGAAAGGTAAGTTATTTTCTCTTATTTATTGTATTATTTCTCTTTCAATTTCAATGTTTATAAATTTTTTGTACTAGTATTTGTTATATTTTTTTCAGTTCTGAAAAAATGTTTTCTAAACCAGCCAGAAAGATCTCGATGCCGCTGAAATAAGTAGAAAATTTCAACAGACCCGTCGTTTCGTCTTTACAAAGATGTCTGCAATGGAGAAAGAAAAATCCGCGTCTCTTATTTAACCATCGGAGTGTGAAAAGTAGGCTATTTATAGATTTTTTCTTTTATTAAACAATTTTACACGCTAATAATAAAAAAAAATGTATATCATCATCAACATGTTTAAAAAAAAAAAAAAAATAATATGGATTTTTTTCTGCATTAAAAGCTTTAAAATAAATAGTAATTGCTTTTGAGGTAAATATTAAGTGTTAGATCTAGCAAATTTGAGTTTTAAAACATTAAAAACTACAAAATTTCTTATAAAACACAGGCATTGAAAGTTTTTAGCTTTTTCACTGAAATCGGATTTTTCTTAATCTTAATGTCATTTTGTCTCTTTCTGAGACATACAAAATCATGAAAAAAATCATGATCTAAAATACGGGGGGGGGGGGGGGGGAGGTAAATGGATAAAATTATAATGGTGTACAAATTCTATGCTTTTAAGTTTCCCTTGTAACATTTTCAACATTGTAAATATATGACTAACAATATAAGCTTCTTTTTTTTTTTTTTTCTAGTTTTCCCAGTTTCACAAAATATTCTTTGAAATGTAAAATGAAGCGGGGGACTAAAGAAAAAAAAAGAACTAGATTTTTAAAAAATATATTTCTTTAAAAAGCACTAAACTAAAATACATAATAAATTACTTCTATTTTGTGCTCCTAATGCCTGCACATGTAAATTTTATGACATTATCTCTGATTTTTGTTTTAATGCATGTTTGCTTCAGTTTGAGTATCTATGCTACAGTACGGAAATTTTAACACAAGGATGTGCTTGAACTCATAATATAGTATAAATAAAAGAAATTAGCGTGGACAGATATAATACTGGTTTTAACACCTAAATTAATACTAGAACTATGTTAGTGAAGAACTGCTCAGTAAATCGACAAAGAAATTGCATATGAAAGTATATATATATATATATTTATTTATTTTTGACAGTGTAAAATTTGAAATTGAGTGGTGTTTAAAAGTTAATAAGTTTGATAAAAATGAAATTGTTCGCCCAGGTCATTACCACTGTTGATATGTCAGCGTTACATGTTTTTAGTTTATAATATAGATTCTTAATTTAGAAAATTCGGCAAACTTGTTACTTTTGAATTCCAAATTAAATTTAAAATTAAAATGTTTCTTCTGTTTATTGGGATTTGTTTTTATTCACTTTCTATGTAAAATTAAATTATTTAAATATTTTAATAATTGTTTTGACCGCTTGGTCAAAACATATCTTCATATTTATCAGGATGTTTAAAACTACATTTTTTACATAGTTGAAACCAATACAACCCTGGTCTGTAAGCTGTTTACTTTCTTTTGTGAGTACTTGTTTTTTTAAATTATTCAAAATATTTCCAAACGACAAAAAAGCAGAAAAAGGAAATTTGTTTTTAATGTAACATTCTCATTTCATTTATCATTCAAGATCTCTAAAATTACTTTTTGTTCAGTATTAATAGCTTTAGTTTAAATAATATAATACAACAATCTTAGGCACTTAATTAATAAAATGTATTATGACAGGGTGCACTTACCTGCTAATTCTGTCTATTTATAAATAGTTAAATTAATTTATATGAGTTGAAGTTTTTATAGCAATCAGGGGTCTGTCCAGAATTTTTTCCCTGGGTCCTGTTTTAGTGAAATTGGAAACAACTTTTTATATTCGTGAAAAATCTAATCCTAATTTTGTGAATTTGAAATGATCGTTATATTCAGGTTCTTGTTTATACATTTTTACAGAGATATATGGATGTAAAATACATGTATTTTCTTTATATATGTAAAAGTGACATGTCAGATTTTACTTTTGAATGATTAATTTGGGAAATGTTTGGTTTAAAGATGGAAAAATTTTGTGAAAAGCCTATTTTTACGACAAAGAATTTTGTGAAGGATCCTGTTTTGAAATGAAAAATTTTGTGAAGAGTCCTTTAAAGGACCCAATTTTTTCCTAAACAGATCCCTGGCAATAGGTATTCAAACGTCTGTTTTTATCAGTATTGAAAGGTTATATATCATTAAGTATATCACATTTCAAGAGGAGGAGGCGAGGGATGTGAAAGAGAGAGGGTGTTTACACATTTTGTGACATTGAATCAAAAATTGAATTGAAATATATCAACAGAAAGACAGATTTTCATATGTTGAACATACAAATTATATAAAGCTAAATTGGGTAAAAGACGTGTTGCATCAGAATGCTTAATTTCTAATTGTATGATTATCATTTGCGGAATTGTTAGAGAAAGAATTGGACTTAAAAACGTAAACGAATTTTCTTAAGATCTCTGAATTTGGTTTGCGGTAAATTTCAGTGCTTCAAAAGTTTTACAGATATTTTTATGAATTTTTTTTTTACATATATATATATATATATATATATATATATATATATATATATAGATAGACAGATATAGATATGCTGTGAACTGAAAGTTAAAATGTATGTTGTATTTTTTTTAGACATTTATATATATATTTAAAAGTTACCTGCATTTTGTGCTCCTAATGCCTGCACATGTACATTTTATGACATTATCTCTGATTTTTGCTTTAATGCATTTTGTTGCTGCAATGTTTGCTTCAGTTTGAGTATCTGCTAATATAGTACAGAAAATTTAACACAAGGATGCGCTTGAACTCATAATATAGTATAAATAAAGGAAATTGGTGTGGACAGAAATAATACTGGTTTTGGTTTTAACGCCTAAATTAATAATACTAGAACTATGTTAGTGAAGAACTATTCAGTAAATCATCGACAAAGAAATTGCATATGAAAGTATATATATATAGATACATTTTTTTTTTTTTTTATGTTGTAAATTTTAAAATTGGGATGGATATTAGATAAATAAATGGTACTTTAGAACTCATAGACTGTAAATTCTTTATTGAAAGAATAACTAACAGTGTTTTTGCATGATAAAAATTGTTTTTTATGCATATTTTTATTAATTTTTATTTTCTATTCATGTTTGCGATTTCAACTAAGGTTCTTTACAATTAGGTCTGAAAGGTATCTCATGAATAAAAATTACCATATTATATGTGAAAAAAATACGCATGGAGCATTTTTGCTTTTTGATCAACCAAAGCGCAGCGTTACTGCGAAAGTATCTCGTAAAACGGTGGATATTATTTTAGTAAAAATGTAGGTTTTTTACATATTTATTGTTAAAATTTTATTGTATGCATATATACATATATATTATAAGTAATATTGATTTATTTTATGGTATTTAATGTTCATTAATATTGAAATACTAATGTTTCTGACTTAAAAGTTGATTTTCTCAAAATGAAAATTTTCGAATATAACGTCAATTTTCAAAATGTTCCATGTGCCTTCCTAATTTTCCGAGTTCTTCAAAATTTGTTATGTATTTACCTTATGGTACATAAAATGGATATTAGATAAATAAATAGTACTTTAGAACTCATAGGCTCTAAATTCTTTATTGGAAGAATAATTAACAGTATTTTTGCACGCTAAAAATTGGTTTTTACACTTATTATTATTTTATTAATTATATTTTCTATTCATTTTTACGATTCCAATTAAGTTTTAATCTTAGATATGAAAGGTATCTCATAAATAAAAATCAGTGTATTATATGTAAAAGAACTGCGCATAGAGCATTTTCAATTAATTATTTTAATAATTACCAAAATAATTAATATTTTTCCTTAAAATTTTAGTTATTTTTACATAACTACATTTGCAATCACATTTAATTTTCAAGCAAATCGGTTATTTTTTTTTTTTTTTTTTTAAGTCTACCTTTGCCTTAAACTGATTTAGTTAAATCAGAATTTTCGATGATGGCTTGAAATCTATTTAGTTAAATCGGAATTTTCGATGATAGCTTGAAATCGATTTAGTTAAATCTGTTTTACGATGTTTGCTTTAAATCGATTTAAGCCAATAGATAAATACGATTTCCAGTGTTAATTTTAAATCTATTTAAAACCTATTTGTTCGACTGCAAGAACACCAATCGTTCTACATTTTCAAGAGATAAGGCATTTCTTTTATTATTGTAAATACCTTAGGAAAAGTGTGTTTACTTCACTGTGTTTTAAAATTTTCATATGTTTAAATAAAATGCATCTTAAATTATGTCAACATTCATAAAAAAAGCTTGTGTATTTTCTGAAAATTAGCTGATACTGATAATTTTGCATAGTAGTAAGACTCTAAAGACTTGTTTTTTTTTTTTTTTTTTTTTTTTTTTTTTATCTAGTTAAAGCAAAATTTTGTCTTCCTGATTCTGCATCCTTCAACTTGATATATTAGACCTGGATACCATGGATAAATCCAATGTAAGTAAATATTTATATTATATAAATTAAATTTTGTCATGGTTTTAAATTTTTTTTTTGGGTTATTCAGAGTTTTCCCAAGGAAGTTTCAGAAGAGTGCTGCACACTGCCTACCCTTTTATTAAAAACCCTTCTACCCAGGGCTGGATTTTTGTCGGCAGAAAGGGGTTTCTTCTGTGCCATTGGTAGAAAGTCGTTATAACCAGTTTTAACTGGCAAACGCATTTCGTTACATATTCTGAGGCTTTTTAATAGTATTAAATTCCTTAAGTTAATTTTATTCAGGATAAATAACAAATAAAATACAGTAAACTCTCAAATCCGCAACCCTAAAATCCACACATTGTTTCAGATGTAAACAGTGAAACTTACAGTTAAGATATAGGGGGGAAATTCAAGCTTTTTTATTTTTATCATTCTGTACTCATTTTGTTATGTAATTCTGGTTAATATTGAACTCTTGCTTTTTCATAAAGGAAGTATAAATTTATCTCTGAAAATTTTCAAGATAATACTTATATTAGTGGTGATTGATCTTTTTATCAAATACATTTATGTATTAATCAAGCTTTTCTGTTTATTAAATCTGGCCAAACATCAAATAAAATTTTGTAATTTTATGGTTTTGTAATTTTTATGGTTTATTAATTATTTATGTCATCTTTACATTATTTCTCATAATTATTTTAATATTTTACTTTATTGTAAGCATTCATGATAATTTCCAGTGCATTATTACATTCAAATTACTGTTTAAAAAATGTAAACAAAACAGTGACCAGAAATCCGCACAACCTCTGGTCCCAAGCTGTATGGATTTGAGAGTCTACTGTATTGTGGATAGTTTGTATTAAAAAAAATGAATAATGTAACAGATGAAATTTTTGTTATATTATGGTTGTGTAATTTTATTTATAAATATTAGATTTAGATTAGATTTTATTTATAAATATAAGAGTATTTAAAAATCTCAGTTTTATATTTCCTATAAAAGGTGTATATCGTAACTTATAATTGATTCCTTAATTAAAGCAATATTTCATTTTCCTGAAAATCAGCTTAAATTAAAAATTTGACACCGTTATCTGAAAGATCCTGTGCTTTTATAGGAAAAGTTGAAACACTCTAGCCAGGTCCAGTAACTCCCAGTAACTGAACCCAGCGTTAGATTTCGCCTTCAAACCGGTCCAGTCAGGTAGACGATGAATACCATTTTAGCTTTCGACACGGGTTTTCGGCTGAACTCGGGGTCGAAGTTATTCGTGAATACGAGCGTTAGATTGCTTTCTATCGGAATAACAATATATGAAAATTATGTCTACTAACGAATGAGAGTGACATCGTAAATGTGCAGAGCAGAACTTTAGCATCAGCAGAGTTCATAATTAAAAATAGAATCGCTAATGTTGTCTTCATATGAAGGGCGAGTATGACTCGAACACAATAGAAGACTAAAAATTTGCAAACTGATAAAGCTAATGCTGATTGACTAAAAATGAAAAAAAGTATTTATGTCGCATTAGATCTCGAAAAAAATAAAATAAAATAAACGGTCCAATAAAAAAAAATTATCTACTGTCACAAACGAAAATTTATCAAATAATTTATAAAAAATATTTATTGAAAATTTATTAAATTTTCTTCAGTTTTTATGTTTACATGTTTTGTGAAATTCTAGATCATATTTTAACTGCGTCTAGTAAATCAGGTGAAGTTTAATGCAAAAAAGTTATATTTTTCTTACATTAATGAGAAATAAACATGAATTTTTTTAAGGGAAAATTCTGATTTTATGGAGTTTTGACTTGCAATTTCTGAAAAGCTCCTTGATTTTCAGTTTGTTATTCACAGCATGAGTGTAAAATATCATTGTTTATCCACAATTGTATTTGTCATCCAAAACAAATTTAAATATGTTTTATAATAATTCAATTTTGTTTTCATATTAAAAAATGTCGAACAGTAAAAATTGAAAATATTGCTCAAAATACCTAAATTTTATATAAAGCAGTGTCTCTTGCATAAATTATATCTTATTTTAAGTGTTGCAAGCAATCTGAACATACTATGTTTCTTAAATTTTTACATTTGAAAAATAATCTTAGAAAAAGTCCTTCATTTTATGCA
Source organism: Maratus michaelseni (assembly GCA_963931845.1). Taxonomy (NCBI): domain Eukaryota; kingdom Metazoa; phylum Arthropoda; class Arachnida; order Araneae; family Salticidae; genus Maratus; species Maratus michaelseni. The sequence goes on along the minus strand of OZ007596.1, from coordinate 156,622,506 downwards.
ATTTTCATTTTCAATGGTGTCGATCACTCGCATGCATATATGTACTTAGTTTGTGTTATGTAAATACAGTTTGTTTACATGTTTTGTGAAATTATAGATCCTATTTTAACTGCGTGTAGTAAATCAGGTGAAGTTTAATGCAAAAAAGTTGTATTTTTCTTACATTAATGAGAAATAAACATGAATTTTTTTAAGGGAAAATTCTGATTTTATGGAGTTTTGACTTGCAACTTCTGAAAAGCTCCTTGATTTTCAGTTTGTTACTCACAGCATGAGTGTAAAATATCATTGTTTATCCACAATTGTATTTGTCATCCAAAACAAATTTAAATATGTTTTATAATAATTCAATTTTGTTTTCATATTAAAAAATGTCGAACAGTAAAAATTGAAAATATTGCTCAAAATACCTAAATTTTATATAAAGCAGTGTCTCTTGCATAAATTATATCTTATTTTAAGTGTTGCAAGCAATCTGAACATACTATGTTTCTTAAATTTTTACATTTGAAAAATAATCTTAGAAAAAGTCCTTCATTTTATGCAATTTTCATTTTCAATGGTGTCGATCACTCGCATGCATATATGTACTTAGTTTGTGTTATGTAAATACAGTTTGTTTACATGTTTTGTGAAATTATAGATCATATTTTAACTGCGTGTAGTAAATCAGGTGAAGTTTAATGCAAAAAAGTTATACTTTTCTTACATTAATGAGAAATAAACATGAATTTTTTTAAGGGAAAATTGAAAAACACATGATTTTTACATGTTTGATTGACGACATTTTTTTCTGCACCCAACCGATGAAATTAAGGATTCTTATGCAACCGATAGATGAAATTAATGAGTTTTACATGTATGATGAACTATTTTCTTGATTCTTATGTGCCCGTTTGACAAATTTTGTTAATTTCCCCCCCCCCCCCCCCCTTTTCCAAGAGGCACTTTTCTAAATTTATTGACACTTCTCATGTCATATATCGTTGAGAAGGTCTGTGACAGCTTAATCATATTATGTATCTCCGGTTTCCCCCCCCCCCCCACTTCGCCCCGCCAATTGTTACCTGGTTAGGTCGACGAGTGCGGCACTTCCAAAAATTTAAACAAAGAGTATTTTAAACGTATGCTGAGTTTTAACTCCCGAATTCTCCAAAACTAAGACCAGTTTTAAAAAATCCTTTCAAAAAAGTAGTTAGGTGTATGACACCTACAACATACTTTAAAATCATCTGTGCAAAATTGCTATGCACCATCCTTGTTAGTACTTTTATTTTTATGTTATAAAACAATGCCTCAGAAAATTTTATGAATTTATTTTGGAAATCTGCTGTTTCATAAAGTTGGCTGGTATTGTCCTCCCTCCCCCCCTCCCCCCAAAAAAGAAACCTGGTTGTGAAGAAATATATATATATATATATATATATATATATATATATATATTCGGATTTAAATAGTTCTTGCTCTGTTTTCATTTTATATAGGTAATGATTTAGATAACATTTTTTTTTTTTTTTTTTTTTTTTTTTCCAATTTACTTAGTAATTTTAGTTTTTATATCATAAAATAGTGTCCCATAAAATCTTCTAATTTATTTTGTAAATCTCTTGCTTTTTTTGGTAATAGACGTTGACAGGCATGCAGGAGGAGAGTCAAAATTAATTTTATCAGTTAAAAGGGGTTACTCGATGAAAATTACAAATATATCAAAATATTTTTTTTTTCCACTCAGTTTGTGTGTTTATTTTTTTTATAATATTTAAAATATTTATGTAATATGTGTTTTATCTTTTAATAGGGAATACTTGGTTATATGTAATACAAAAGATCAAAGCCCCTCCCCACAAGAAGCAGATGTGCAAACTAAAGATTCAGAGCCTGATTGATACTAATGCAAATTTTTATTGTACATGTTTATATATCTTAAATAATTTTACTAAATATGTATATAAAAATAAATATTGTTTGTAAAAATATGTTTAATAAATGTATATTAAGATTCTAATATTCTTTTTCTTTCTTTTTTTTTTTTTAATGATATCGCAGTAATAATAACAAATGCAGGGTGTGTACAGCCCTTAAAAAAAACTTATTTCTGATGAAGAATTTCTAAAAAAAAAAATTATTTTCTCATTGTTGCTGTACCTAGTTTATTATAGAAATAACATTCAAGAATTTTTTCCTTCAAATTCTATTATCACTGATATTTGACTGTTTATTTTATGTTTGAACAGATTTTATGAAATCACACTATCCTAGATTTTTGCAGCATCAGAAACCTATATTTTCTGAGTTTACAAATTTAGGTGAAAACTGAATAAGGACTAGTGAACATTTTGACCAAAATGTTAAATGTTACATAAACATACTTTATTAATGTAAAAAAGGGCAAGTTTTACAGAGCATCATTCATAGTCAAAAGGATTGTTGTTACATTTAGTTGTGAGTATACCTATGTTTTCATATAGCTACAAAACACGTTGAAAAAAAAATCACCATATTTATTTGCAGAAATCTGCAACTAAATAAAGTGAAGATTATTTTTAAAATATAATGGTTACATAAAAGCATTATTAAAAAAAATATATTTTATTTGAGATTGCTGGTCAATAAAATATTAAATCATTTTGTAAGGATAAGCACATTTAATATTAGGATTGCCAGTTAGGCAGTTTTTTTATTTAAAATGCTACTGCGTTTCCAAACAGCAATATTTGCCAGATAAATGATAGTAGAAATAATATATAATAATGACAGATCAAATGCGTCAAATATTGCTATTTGAAAATAGTGGTAGCAATCAGAAAAAAAAATCCTTCCCTTCCCATATGATAACACTGCAATTATCCCCTTTTTCTTCCTCCCAGAATGAACCCATAAAAGTAATATTGCCTGAAGACACCAGTTTAAAATTTACGGGCAATCGTACTTTTTTAACATATTAAACAGATTTCTAATTTTACGGGGAATTATACTTTTTAACATATTAAGCTAATTTTATAGGTCATATCCATTTTTTCACAGGGCACATATCACCAGTTGTTTTATTTATAAACTCAGTAAGGATATTTTATTTATATTGCTGTATTAAAATCTTTATTTTAGTTTACCTAAAAATCGTAAAATCAGCTTCTGCTCATTTAGTGCTGTTTTTATAATGCTCATTTAATATCGAATTGAATTTCTACATATTTAAATATCTATAGTAAAACGTAAGTCAATTTTTTTATCCATAACATACAAAGACTTATGGCGATTGCTGTGGTAATATTGAAACACGTTAGGACTTATTGCTTATTTTGAATCTAAGTATTTTGATATATGTGAGGAAAACTCCATTCTAGATATTTAAAACTGAAAAATTCGATTTCATATTAAAAGAATACCATTACAAAAACTCCAATATACAAAAATATTTACGTACAATTTTTTCTGTATAATATTGAAAAGACATTAGTAAACTACTGCAAAAATTTTGTACAGTTACAAATACTTTTTGGTGAGTGTAAATAAAATATTTTCGATACAATACTAAAAAAATATTAGCAAATTTACAATAATAATTCTTCTAAAGTGGCAATGAACTTTCTGGCGAGAATACAAAAGCTGTTTCAGATACAATACTACAAAATCACTGGTAATTTTTCTGACATTACTTTAATAAAATTACCAAAAACTGTTTTGCTAAAGTACATTAAATGTTTTAAGGGGGGGGGGGGGCAGATACACTTACAAAAGATTATTTTGTACATTTACTAAGAATTGTTTTGTAAATTTGTGAGGGACTTTATAGTACATTTACTACGATTTATTTAGTATTGTACTTAAGGGGGAAGTTCAGGTTGAGCTGCCGGAAAATGACAATAATTTGACCATTACTAAAAGTTTTGTAGTTTCAAAACCAATTAATGAAATACAACAATTTTTTTCTATACTTTCATAAAATACTAATGGTTTTTAAAAAAACATTCAAATATATATATTTAGCATTATATATAATATATATAATTAATACATATATATAATTATACATTAATTAGTTAAATTTTAATGACTAAATTAATGTTTTAAAAATATATTTTCAGATATGCACTTTGCGCGCAAGATTTTAAAAATTCTACTGCAGATACATATTTAATATTGTATTTATATTTACTTATACTACTATATTTTACACTGAACCTCAATTTAGCCTGAGTTTTGTCATAGAAAATTTTTTATTTAATAAATAAGCACATTTTTTTTTTTTTTTTACTAAAATTAATAACAATGATTTTTAAAGTCATTAATTATGCAAATGAATTTGAATGTACTTTTAAATTTAGGTTCAGTGTAAAATATAGTAGTATAAGTAAATATAAATGCAATATTAAATATATATCTGCAGTAGAATTTTTAAAATCTTGTGCGCAAAATGCATATTTGAAAATTCATATTTGAAAAATGTTAATTTTGTCATTAAAATTTAACTAATTAATATTGCTAAATTTATAGATATTTGAATGTTTTTGAAAACCGTTAGTATTTTACGAAAGTATAAAAAAAAATTCTATTTCATTAATTGGTTTTGAAACTACAGAGCTTTTAGTAATGATCAAATTAATGACATTTTCCGGCTGCTCAACCTGAACTCCACCCTTAAGTACAATACTAAATAAGTCGTAGTAAATGTACTGTAGAGTTCCTCACAAATTTACAAAACAATTCTTAGTAAATGTACAAAAAAATCTTTTGTAAGTGTACTAAATAATCCTTAGTAAATTTACTAAAAATTCTTTAGGAAACACTTTAAAAAACGTTAGTACGTTTACTAAATAATCCTTAGTAAATTTACTAAAAATTCTTTAGGAAACTTCCTGAAAAAACGTTAGTACGTTTACTAAATAATCCTTAGTAAATTTACTAAAAATTCTTTAGGAAACTTCCTGAAAAAACGTTAGTACGTTTACTAAATAATCCTTAGTAAATTTACTAAAAACTCTTTAGGAAACTCCCTAAAAAATCGTTAGTAAGTTTACTAAATAATCCTTAGTAAATTTACTAAAAATTCTTTAGGAAACTCCCTAAAAAATCGTTAGTAAGTTTACAAAAAATTCTTTAGTAAACTTCCTAAAAAATCGTTAGTAAGTTTACTGAACATTATTTAGTAACAGTTACTAAAACAACTTTAGTAATTTTACATGAATTTTTTTTGTTACAGTTACATGAAAAGTTCTAGGCATCCCAGTTTCCTAGAAAATTCTTAGTAACCTTACAGATTTTTTTTTACAGTGTAGAAATCTAACGCTGAACAACTTTTAGTAGGCATCCAGATTCATTTTTCGGTACTTTCGAAACGAGACTGACCAAATGCAAGCCTACATTTTACAAAACTTCCGAAAGCAGGAAACAATTCGCAAAAACATGTCAATATACATAGTATATCAATAAATATACCAATAAAATATGTCAATAAATATGTCAATAAATTTATCAATACATTTGATACATCTGACATTCTAAATTATCTATATATTTTTTGATTGAATTTTTTGTAACTGTTCGAAATTTAAAACTTTACAATTGTATGTTTATTAATCAAAAGTTTTTTTTTCTCTTTTACTTCACCAGTTGGCTTGCAATCAAGACATTTTCTCGCTATGGAAAAATAAATTTGTGTTCAGCGTTAGATTTCTTACAAGCATTCCACAACATCTTTGATGTTAAGAAAGAGACGCAAAACTTTCCGAATGGCGTACTTTTCTTCGATGAAATCGATGCAAAATGATATGAACGCACACTTTATAAATTGTTCGGCAAAAGTTCTAGTGACAGCTCACCGTTGGCAAACCTCAATTTTCCGTAACTAAATTTAATTTTAAAATACAAATTTTTCTTGTATTCAATAACATAGTTAGACCTTAAAAATAATTACGATAAAAATACTTCTGCCACGTGTTTGGCACTGGTTGCGACAATGCAGACCAGGATATTATTATAATATTAGATGAAGGTGACAATTTCCATAATTTGTTATTCTTGTATTACATAACTTAGCCTCTAAAAATACACCGGACGTAGTATTAATTTTTGGCTTAGACACCACTAACTTTCGGCAGACCTGGATCATTAGATTTTCCTATTTCAAGTCTTACATAAATAATATAATTTTTTTCTTGTATCTGAGGACAAAGAGTTTCATACGGTCGCCTTCTGAATTATACGAAGGTACCTTATTGCAGCCGTCCGGAGAAAAACAATTTCGGAAAATTTTGGTGTATTTTCGCCGATTATGACCCCCAAACCCCAAAATCACCCTCAGTTCAAATATTGATTTATGTATGTATATCTGATTTCTGTCATGCGATAGTACTCGTACTTATGTACCAATTTGCATTTCACTGAGCATATGTACACTGTACAGGACTTATCAATGTCTCGACCGAGTTCGTTGGCCAGTTTCATCCAGTTTTGTTACAAAATGGCGGCCACTTAAAGATTTAAAATTCGATAAAATATGTAAAAGAAAAAATAAATGAAAACAGTTTTTCTCTTAAGTATTCGGCCTTGATACAAGAATTCCGAAGCATTTTTTATTTCGCCTTTATCTTAAAAAAAAAAAAAAAAAAAAAAAAAAAAGGCTGAGGTATAGCAGTTTGAAATTCTAGGGTAGCTGACAGTTTGAAACAACAGATTAAAAAAAAATAAGGGATTCCTCCATAAACTGGTTTAATTTATAAGTTTTATTGAACGTTATTTTCCGCAAAATTCCTTTCATTGTTGTAAACATATGTTCTAACTCCCATACGCTTAAAACTACATATAGTCATATCCACCAATGTCAAATTATCGAAAAGAGTGGCGATACTTAGCGAAATATTGCCAAATTTGGCGACAAATGAAACATTGGTGATAGCTGACAACTTTTTTGAAATTCCCATCCAAATGTAATATTGACGAAACCTGGATATCTTCTATAACCGTGTTCTGCGCATTTTAGCTTCGTGTGTTTGAGTAAAATTAGCTGAATTCTTAAAAAAGGAATAAGGGAAGCTATCTTTACCACCCAGAATAGGCCGGGAGGACTTTATCTTTTCCTTTTTTTTCTTATTGTTTGTTTGTTATAGGAAAGCAGGTCTGAAAGGGTTCAACAATATGTACTGCCCCATGAATGATAATGTATCTGAATTTTTTAATATGGTAAAGAGAAAAAATTTCAGATACATTAGCGATTGAATGGATACCGGAGTCCATTTCTGGGATTAATAATTGATTCAAATATAGTTGTTATTATCAAGACGTTTATTGAGAAATTCAGAGCAACATAAGTTAAGATATAGTATAAAGTGCTTGTCGTGTTTTTGTGCATTTCTTTTCTGTTTAAATCTATTGTTTCAAAGGTGTGACTGAAAAAAAAAGACAAAAGATGAACCATTTTAAAAGCAAATCTGATTTTCTTTTGTTTTTCAAACCGCCTATACGACGATATTAAATTAGACGAGATAAGTGCATTTTAAAGAGGATTAATGGGAAACACCTTTACAAGAAGCTTGTAATCAAGGATTCCGAAATAAGTAATTGTTTGCTTTGCACTTAAATAAACAAACACTACGAAACTCGAAACTTTATTGAATTTTTCAACATGCAAACAAATTATTTGTAAAAACACTTCTAACTCTTCTAAATTTCCAAAAAAAAAAAAAAAAAGTTAAAAAAAAGTGACAACTCAATCTTTTTTAAAGAGAATTTCGCTTTCTTTTCTTTCTTTTTCTTTTTTTTTTTTAATGTGCAAAACACGTAAATTTAAGTTCTATCCATTTTTAACATTGTCCAACCTAGTTGAAAAATGTTTATGACTTCGATTTGTCTGTCTGACCGACTGTACGTTCTCTAACTATTGTAAATATACTCGGACTTCCATGTAATTGAGGTTTAGTGTAACCATGATCGCTATTGAAAACGAAGGGCATTTTTAGTTCGTATACAGGAACATTAAAATATTTTTGTGATAAAAACGTTTGAAGTGCATTTTAATCATGTTACACTATTTCAAACATAAGTGAAATTGTTATGCATTTATGAGGTGCTACTAAAACATGCTTTCTGTAGAACAAACTAATTCTGTAGAACTTTCTGTCTTCGTGCAAAGCAATTATCATTCATTTACAGGGTCACACAAACGAATTCCGTTACATAATGGTCATTGTAGTGTATTTTAATGATGTTACACTATATAAAACGTAATGAAAACAGATATGCATATCGATGAGCACTATAAGAAGCTTACACCACATAATAGCATCTATTGTAACATTTTTTGTTCGTTGACATACAAAAGAATTCGGTAAAGTGTCTATGAGTGAGAGAAGCTTTAGGTCTGTAAGCGATAAGTGCGTTTTCAGAAAAGAATTCGTAAGTACTATACTGTCTATGGGAGTGAATTGCTCAAAATTGGTTTTTAATTGTGTTATGCATTTTCCTGTTGAACCATATTTAATAATGATCAGAGAATTTTATAGAATATAAATAAATTTACACAACGGGCTACGCAAAGAACTAATTGCATTGCTGTTTATGGTTGGTACACTGCAAAAAAAAAAAAAAAAGTGCTGATTTTACAGTAATGCGCTGTAGCGTATTACTGCTTATTTTACTATTTATTACTGTTAATTTTACAGTATAATACTGGCAGCTGGGGTGCCAGTATTATACTGTAAAATCAACCCTTTTTTTTCAGTGTAATTGCTGGAAGTGCATTTTTAGTTATGTTGCGCGTCCTGAATTAAATTTAAGCTTTATATATGGTGCGTATAAAAATCTCTAGATAATATAAACGGTTGTACAAAATAATTCGAATGCATTTCCGTTTTTTGGGGAAATTTGCTAAAAGTGAATTTTCAACCAACTCTGCATTTTTAACATTTCAACTATGTTATGCGTTTTCTAAGTTAACTAAATTTTAGCATGCTATGTAATATATGCAAATCTATAGATCATATATGGGGTTGCACAGAATAATTGGGCTAATTTTCTGACTTTGGACGGTTATTGTTAAAACTGGATATTTAAATGTGTTGTGTGTTTTCTAAACTGCTTCCTAACATATCTTCTTTCGCCTTATTAAACAGTGAAGTTTCATTGCAGTTTTTGGCTGTGTTGGAAAGTGTTTCAAAATCCATGCTTGACGCATGTTTTTTCGTTCCTGTTTTTACATGTATCGTAAAATACTTACGGGGAAAACACATTTTTAATCGTCGAAAGATAATGTTACCGCTTGGAAAATTTTCAATTGATTAATTTTTATTCAAATATTTATTTTGAATTTAAAGTATAAAACATTCTTTGAAGTATTTCTTGTTAAAGCAATATTAATAATGTAAAATAATTTTTAGTACACGCCATTCTCATTATGGAGATTATAAAGTTCTTGTCGAGATTTTTTATGTGCTTCTTTTCTATCTAAATGTATTCTTTTAAAGGTGTGTTTCATGGCAATGACAAAAGATGGATCATTTAAGAAACAGAACTGATTTTTATTTCTTTTCTTCAAAACACCCACGATCGCATTAAATTAAAAAGATTAAATGGGAGATAAAGTGCACTATGAAGACGATTGATGGGAAACACCTTAACGAGAAGGCCATTAATAAAGAATTCCCAAGTAACATATAATCAAGAATCCCGAGATGAGTGATTCTTTGTTTCTAGAGAATTTAAAAGAACAATAAAACTAGAAGTTGCATTGTTTTTCTCGGAGCGTGCAAATAATTCATTTCTAAAAACTCTTCTCCAGTCTCTCTTTATATTTTCAAAGTGCTTTCAGACAAAAAAAAAAAACTGGTATTGTTATATTAATTATTCTGCGAAAAAAAAATAATAATAAATAAAGAAGTTCACTTAAATAACATAAAATTCTGCAGAGTTTAAAATTTTGTGAAATAATCATAAAAATATAATTCAACAATAACCTCTTTGCATAGACGATAATGTATTCGAATATTTGTAATGTCATAAAAATAACATTGTTACAATGGTTTTGAATGAAAAACATGAGGGAGCAAGTCCATTTCTATAAAATAATGGATTTTAATTTATTCAATTAAGACTTTTTGTAAAATTTAGAACACAATAAAGTACAATATGTACTGATCTATATTATAAAGTATTGTATCAATTTAACTGTAATAGTACCACGGGATTTTCAAGCGTTCGTAGTTTTTTTATGTTTTGAATCAGAAATAAAATTCAATAAAATGTAGTTTCTTTCTATACGAGATATCTATTTGATTTCATTTATTAACTTTAATTTATTAATTTTTCTGGTTCAAACACGCGAAAATCAAAAACTAAATGGGTTCTATAAAGGCCACAATGGTACTAAAAGTGTTAATAGAAATTGAAAAAAGTTAGCTGGAGTCATTTTTATGAGGTTTTCTGCGACAGAATTGCTTATTGCTGTCAATCGCCGACAGAAAATCGTGTCATAAAAGCACCCCAATCATGAATTAAAATCATTGTTTACTATTTTGGAAGAGAATCCATTATTGATTCATTTCTCTAATGTTATTCACCTATACATATTACCAGCGGGGAAGACCGAGCTATGCTCGGTTAAAATTAGCTTTGTGACATTGGGCACAAACTTCAATCATTTCGTAGACTTGTAAGTCTTTTGCAGATCGCTAGATTCACTGTCCAAGTTCACGGACTTTAGGCTTCGACCGAAGAACTTCCTTATATAGGTGTGGGTTTAATTGCAAGAACGTTCTATGTATCCCGATTAGTTGAATTCCGTTTTCAAGAATTTCCTATGGACTCTGGATGAGAGTCATGTATCTCGGCTCCTATTGGTAATTTCTAGAAAATTCAGATTCTAAAAGCTAATTTTTTTGCCTAATGTTGCCAAAATTTGGCGAAAAGTCTCAAACTTGGTGAAACTTTTTCATTTGGCGCCAAGCATGTGTTTTGGCATTGGTAATCTTGAAAAGCGATTTTCCCACCAACATTTCGCCAAATTTGGCGAAATGTTGGTAAATGAACGTTGGTAACTTTAACGTGTTGAGTCTAGCGGGGATTATTTTGAATAAACATAGGTCAAAATTTTCATTTCAGTTCCTAATTTTTTGTTTATAGGATTAGTCCGGGAAATTTTGGGACACACTATGTGTATGATATGAAATCGGAGTGTCTGCCGGTGATTTTCAGAAAAACACCCAAGTTCATTCGTCTTTTAGACGTAAAGTTTTATATATATATATATATATATATATATATATATAATAGTCTGTTTGGTCGAAATTGAATCAAAACAGTTACATAACTAACACTAAATTCATCAGGGGCAGATAGAGAATGCTTCTGGCTACAATCTGAAGTTTGTCGCATTCTGATATCTGATTTTTGAGAAATCGAAAAAAGAACCGGGAAAATCAATCAATCAACCAATCATTCAATACTCAAATACTCGTGATAAAAACTGATCCATTTTAAGGAATCTTGGTGCGATTGAAAGGTCTAATTACTATTTATAAATGATAATAATTACATTTTTAATTAATTAAATGTACACATATATATTTTCGAAATAAATTATGAATACATATAGATGATAAAATATGAGGACCAAGATAAAAATGGAATAGATTGGAATAGATGGATGGATATTCGATGGAAGAATGGATAAAATATGAGGACCTAGGAAGTTTTTAACGGAAATCAATTTCTAGAAGCTTCAAATTTGCGAATTTAAAATTGCAGCTTTTTTCGCCAAGCAGTTCTTAAGTTATGCTTAAAAAACTACCCGTACTAACAATCTGTTTTGCAACGATTACAAATGAATTTAACATTAAAGTTTCAAACTTTAAATCTTCACCATTCCTAAACTACTTGACCGAATGACTTCCCATTATGATATCCCAAGGTAATATTTACCAACAAATCCAATAGTATCATAAAAATAGGTTTCGAAATGAAAATTTTACAGTTTGGTAATAATTTCAATATGAAGATGATCCCTAAGTTTATTTTTTTTTAACATAAATTTTAAGAAGACACAATTTCCCGTCGAAAGCTACATTTTTTACATTTTTTTTCTGGGACAATTTGGTGATTAAAATGTATAGTTGTTTCCTCTTTTTTTTTTTTTTTTTTTTTTTTTGGCTATGACTGGTACTATTATTACTACATGCAGTTAATAACAAAAGTAATTGTATATTCAAAATTATGGTAAATGCAAAGACATGTCTTATTATTTGAACGCCAAACCCCGAAATAGTTAAATTAGCAAGGATAAAGGAGACTCTTTTTTGCCATTGGTAGACTTCTATTTTTCTAATAAATATGTTCTAACTTGTTTATTTTTAACTAGCTGATCCTCAGGCATTGCTCGGGCCCGTCATAATAACCTTAAATTTACCTAAAATCAGCGTTGAATGATTTTATATTTTTAAACAAATATCTTTCCATATGAACCTAATGTTGTTGACCCCACTTCCTTCGGCAATGTTACGTCGTCGACTTTGTATGATTTTATATTTTTAAACGAGAGTTTATCCAAGCGAAGGCAATACTGCCTGCGGCACCGTACACTGTTTGCAAACAAACCTCAAATTTGTATGATTTTATATTTATTAAACGAAAATCTTTCCAAACGAACTGAGAGGTCCTCGTTATAGTGATTGCCGATTTAATTTCAGACATTTAGATATATTAGAATCGACCCTCAATCATTCAAAATGCGAAATATTTTCCAGTGTATTGACAATCTGTGTTGAAAACAATGTTAAATAGAAACCATGAACAGGCAAATAAAGAAAACTGTGGCAGACCACTAGAGAGCAATGCAGCGATGCCAACAAGTTTCTTGTCAGTCGGATCACAGCCATGCTGTGATCAGCCCCGCGTCCAGGTACTAACTCGTCAAGCTAGGCACTCATGCCCGGCAGGTAGGGGCCTGGTTAGCGGTATATATATATATATATATATATATATACGAATACCTCTCTGAAAATGTTCTAAAGCACAACCAATATCTTCAAAGGCACTGAGGGAAAATAATAATTAAAAAAAAAAATCTGGTGAATCCTTGAAACTACTTCAAGATTTTTTTTTTCTTTTTGAAACAGTAAATATTAATATTTTTTTTAAACAAAGATATCATTAGTACAGGAAAAGTACCGGGAATAAGTGTTTTTTATTTCCTCTCTCTTTGTATTTTCGTCCGCAAAACCGGAGAAAAACCGGAAAAGATAAAAAACGAATATAAATCGACCTCCACGAAATAATTTTATTGAAATAGCAAATATTAATATTTTTCGAAACCAAAGAAACCGCTACAACCGGAAAAATATGTTGAATAAGTGGGTAATTTTCGTTTTTTATATTTCCGTCAGTAAAAGGGATCTGGCAGTTTTAAAAAGTCGAAAAAAGAAAACGTGAAAAGCTATTAGAAATGACGAAAACCAACATGGATTCGAACTTCGGAAAATAAAAAAAAATATTTTTTAATAGTAAATATTAATACATCTTTAGATAGAAAAAGGTACCCCGAATAAGTGTTTTTTTTTTCTACTTTCGTCCGGGAAAGGATGCTGCAGTTTCAAAATGCTGAGAATTAGAAAACTTGAAAACTTGCCTCCAATCGAGCTTCAGTAAAAATGTCTTTTGAAATAGTAAATAATAATTTTTTTTAAACGAAAAATACAGTTGAAACCAGGAACGTGCGGCAAAAATGCTCGTGTTTTCTTTTCCTTTCTTTTCTTTAGTTTTCTTTTTTTCTTTTTTTTTTTTTTTTTTTTTTTTTTTTTGTAACTTTAAGGGGGTACCTAACGACAGTGACTTTAAAATGTAAAAACAAAACCAATGCTTCGCTTTCATCTGCGTGTGAAGGACGTTCGCCATTTGGCGATGTTCATTACAATTTTTCATTACTATTCATACTTATTAATAATATATACACATAACTCATAACAATTATAAAATTGATAATTTTCACTAATTATTAAAAAATTATAAAATTGGTTTCAAGGTGCACAACTTTAGACATTCCTCCCAAATCTTGTAGCCCTGCATGCAGCGTGAACCGAGCAACACACACACACGCAGAGAGAGAGATAGAGAGAGAGAGAGAGACCTCTATCGTCATTATTGTAGCAGATATTATTTCTAAAAACCTCCAAATCAGAGGTAATTTTAAAACAAACTTTTTTTAGCTTAATCCAAAATACTTCTGCATCCCCTTTAAACTTCGTGAAACACCTGTCATGTTTGTTTTTGAAGCGACCTCACACAGTTACGACTTCGTGAAAGATTCGCTCCATAATTCAAAATAAATGTTATCCATTTCTTTCTTGTGTTTGTTTTTCCGCTTGTTTCTGCTTGTTTATCGATTCTGCAAACGCTATTAATCATTTTAAATCCTTGATGACTGCTTCAAGAAAATTCTCTATTAATTCATCTTTTCTCTTCCATATTAATAATGCTTTTTTAAAAAAGAAATCTATAATCACTTTCGGTAAAACAAAGAAGATACAGAATTGATTTTGAAATTTTTAGCTAAGTATGATTTAATTTTATGAAAAATTTATAGGTATGAAATATCAGAACTGAAATTTTATTTTCAATATAAAAATATTAAAGTACACTAAGTAAACAAAAACTATATATTAGCTATGAAATATACCACATTTTCCATTTTAGGGGGAACGTGTTTGTGTTTGATTTTTGACTAGGCTCTCAAGATCCAGGCCATAAGCTCAGGAATTTAGAGAACCCCTAAGCTAATTTAGCTCATTATAAGAAAGGCTCTTTTTTGATTGAGATATAATGTTTACTCAAGTTACTGAGGTTTTTACACAAGTTGCTTGAACTGAAAAGTATAGCGTGCATTGCATTTACCGTTCATTTACAGGGACACACAAAAATATTCGGTTACAGAGTTCGGCTGTTTATGAGCGATAATTGTTGGAAGTGCGTTCTCAACTTTGGTTAGCGGTTTTAAGTTTAACTAAATTTTTGAATACGTATAACTTTTATAGATCTTATACAGGGCTGCACAAAAGAATTCGAGTACATTTCCGCTTATTGACGGAAATTGCTAAAGGTGAATTTTTAACTGTGTGATGCGCTTCTTAATTGAACAAAATTTTTGCATACTATGAACTATATATACAAATCTATGTATCATATACAGGGCTGCGCAAAAGAATTCGGATATTTTTTCCGACTGCAGATGGTAATTGCTGAAATGGGGTTTTCAAAAGTGTTATGCATTTTCCAAACATTATATTTTTCACCTCATTAAACGGTGAAGTTTTGTTACAGTATTCCGAATGTGTTGGAAAGTGTTTTATAATCTAGGCTAGAAGTAGGATTTTTCTTTTTTTCTTGTTTTCTTATGCAAAAGTATGCAAACTATTGTTTAAATTCATTATACTTGATGCGATTTACAAAAATGTTCACTCTTTTGTCCTTACGTATTTTTTTTCTGTGTTCTTTTCAGTAAACAATTGTCCTCTGTTTCACGTCTTCAATCCTGCCCCCGCCCTCTTTCATTTTTCAAAATAAAATTGCACGTAATATACAATTTATTTAAATAAAGAAAATCAATGAAATATTTATTAAAAATAAACTGTTAAAATTTTTTGAAGTAATAATAATAATAATAAAGGCATACCCAAATTATACGGTCATTTGGGGAAAGAAATAAACTCAAAAGGCGCTAATGAGACTAAAAGACCCCTTTTACTTATCTTTGAATGAAAAGTCAGAGCTAAAAAATGTTCTGCATTCGAACTCTTTACTTATAGGAACACCCAATGAGAATATTATTTATTTATTTAATTAAAAAAAAAAGAACTTTTAAAGAAAAATTTTAAAAACACGGTCTGCCCGTTCCTTTTATTATGAGGCATTAAAATTCTCTATTGCATGCCAAATCGTCTGCTATGCGACAATTACGCGAAACTTTCGTTTTTCTGGAAATTTCTATAAAATGTAAGGGGTGAGAAACATAGGTGCCCGCAAAATAAAATATAGGGAGGGGGGGGGGGCGGCAAGATTTTGGAAAAGGCGTGCCGGTACTCTGCTATCAGACTTCTTTTTTAAAATGAAGAATATAAGCATTAAACTATTTTTTTTCTTCTTTTTGTCAAAACACGCACGCAAAACAACTTTTAACCCCTTCGGGACCGGCGTCTTTTACACAAATTTTATTTGGTTGGCATCACTTTTTTTTTTAGAAAGCTACTACTTAAACTATCACAAAAATGCTCTAATTAGAAAAAGTAAATATTACTTTTATTTTTTACTGGTGCCTAAAACAAATTCTGTATGCTCTTTTTGAGGGTGCATATATGCACCCATGGTCCCGAATGGGTTAATACGTGAACATAAAAAACAATACAGAAATGTAGCAAATGGAAAATATAATATTCAAAATGAAAAACATAAGCTTTTCCAGACTTTTTTTTATGATGAACTAAAACAGTTTATTATATCAATTCCGTCAGGGATTTTCGGTCCCACTGAACAACCAGTTTAAGATAATTTTTGTAAACATGAATGTAAACAAGAATGAAAATTCGTGCGTCAAGCATAGATTATGAAACACTTTCCAACACATCCAGAAAACTGTACCGAAACTTCACCGTTAAATAAAGTGAAAGACGATAGGTAAGTAAAATGTTTAGAAAATATATAACGCATTTAAAAATCCAGTTTTAGCAATTACCTTCTACAGTAAAAAAAGTGGTCAAATTATTTTGTGAAGCCCTGTATAGGATCTTTGCATATATACTGCATAGCATGCTAAAGATTAGTTCAGTTAGAAAATTTCTTTCTAGCATAATCTTCGCCAATAGATGGAAATACACTGGAATTCTTTTGTGCAGTTCTGTATATTATCTAACGAATTTTGCACGCACCACATATTAAGATAATATTTAATTCAGGTAAAAAAAAAACATAACGCAACTTAAAACGCATTTCCAGCATTTACCAATCATAAACGACAATGCATCTTGTTCTTCGCGTAGCCCTGCATATGAATTTGATTATATTCCACAGACTTCTATTAGTATACTAAATATAATTCAAAAGGAAAAGGAATACCACAATTAAAAACTGCTCTTAAGCAATTCACTCCCATAGTCAGTAACACTTACGAATTCCTTTGTGTAGTCCTGTATATGATTAACAGAATTTAAACATACCACCCAAGTTGCACAAAATGGTTGGGCCAACATTGGTCGTTGCATGTTGACCCACAGTAAGAAATATCCGCTTTGCCATACCATTGGTCAACTAACTATTTGCGAACAAAGGCCCAACCGTTTGCTGCTTAGAAACGCTCCATATTAGAAGAATCTATGCACCTCACATTTCCCAATCCCACCATTTTGAACGGTTTCTACAAACTGAAAACGAGCTACTTCGTCACCTACTGTGCAAAAATTTATTTAAACTTAAAAATGCAAAACAATGTTGAAAACGCAATTCCAGTAATTATCGCTTATAGACAGTACTGCAACCGAATCCTTTTATGCGTCCTAGTAAATGAACGATAAATTCAATGCTCACCATACTTTTCAGTAAGCAACTTATAGTGCACCTCAGTAATGCACATAAATTTCTTTGTGTTTGCAATAGTGTAACATCATTAAAATACACTGCAAACAGTAAACCATTAGTAACAGAATTCTTCTGTGTGACCCTGTAAATGAATAATAAATGCTTTGCACCCGATATTCTACAGAAAGCATGTTTTAGGGCACTTCATAAATGCATATCAATTTCATTATGTTTGAAATGGTATAACATCATCAAAATGCACTTGAAACGATTTTTCCCCATTGACCGCAATGTAACGGAATATTTTTGACTATACCTCTAAAAGAACTATAAATGCTAACCACTTCATTTTCAATAGCGATCGTGCTATAGTAAACGTCAACAACATATGAAAATTACAGGATAATCCGAGTATATTTACGAGAGTTAGAGCTCGGGCAGACGGCGAGACAAACCGAAGTCATAAACACTGTTCATCTATGTTGGAAAGAGTTAATAAAAAATAGAAAACTAAATATTATCTTCCACGGAGGCAGGACGAAAAATCTTTAGTTCCTTTTTTTGTTGTTGTTTTTGCTGTTTAATTATTTAAAGTTATTTTAAAATAATATTTTTTTTTTTCAAAATTAAAGAAAAACAAAAATTAATTAGGAGTGCCAATGATACGAAAAGCACAAGGGCAAAAAATATGAATAAATTTTATTATACGTGCACCCCCCCCCCTCCCCTTTAAATACAGTCCATAAAAAAAATTGAACACCCCTACTTTAGAGTATATGCATACTCTTACAGCTGGCCAAGCAAAAGAGGTTAACCCGCAGCTGCAAATAGTAGTAGAAATTGTAGATCAATAAATAGAGTATGCGTTCGTTGATCTCCTGTAGTTCAACGTCTGCAAAAATTTAATGATTAGATTAAAGAAATGAGAAATCCAATCAATAATGATAAAAGTGCAAAAGCTTAGTTATTATAATCAGTAATAGCAGTACTTACAACGGTTTATAAAAATAACAACATAGATCGGCATTTTAAAAAGCATAGACATAATACATTCATAGACATAGACATAGACATTCATAATACAGCTTCGGTCGTTTATCCGATTTATTTTTAAGATCTCTTAAAAAAAAACCTGGTGTTTTTTAACAATCAAATATTTTATTTAAATGCTAAAAACAGATATTTTTTTTCTGTAGAATGAGCTGTATTTTACTGCCGTCAGTATATATATATATATATATATATATATATATATATATATATATATATATATATACATATATATATATATATATATATATAATATTTTTTTTTCTATAAGATCAAAACATTTTTATATTCCAAGAATCCTATTCTTATTATATAAATAATAACAGTATGTTGACTATTACTTGCAATCCTATTTTAAAAAAAAAATAAAAAATTAGTTGAACGTTTAATACTCGTATTTACCAGATCTCGAAATTTTACGAAAATAACGAATGGAATTAAATTTCTAGAATAAAATTTAACCAGAAAAATGTCAGAGGTAAAATGCAACCGATGACATTAAAACTATATTTTGTAGTACAAACATATAATACTGTATGAATGAGTAGGGAGTTCAAAAAAGAAACGTATAAAGGTTTTAAAATGTAAAACATGGATGAGAACTATATAACCAATGTTCCACTACTCTACAATAAATACAACCGAACATCTTTTGCATTCCTCTTTTTTTTTTAAAAAAAAGCAACATTAATAATAATAATAACATGCATTTCAACCGCTTCTCGAACTATCCCGATTTAACTCGTGTAATTCGGTTTTTCATTTGTAATCCCCAATGTAAATCAAAATTATTATCAGAAAATTTGAGTTTATCGGAATTTTCAGATATGAGAAGATGTAATTTGATATTACTATTCCAGATTGACCATTTGAAAATTCCGATATGTTGGATTTGTCACTATTTCAACAATTAAAAATATAATAATCTCTTTTTTATATTATGACTGATTTCAGTTTATAATATCTAAAAATGTAGCAAAAAAGATGAGGATGTTATGCAGACTATTTCATTTGAACTCATACGGGAAGCAGTGACGATATTTCAATATTGCAACAAAAAAAAAAAAAAAAAAAAAAAATTAAACCTTCATATAATGATTGAGTTCAGTTTCTCATAGCTAAAAGCACAATAAAAAAATATGATGATATTTTTGCAAGCTCTTTCGTTTTAACTGATAGGAATATAATTCATTATTTTCCATAACTATGGGCATGTTTTCTTATTTTAATTCGTTAGCACTTCGCGATATCGCACACTTATTCATACATAGTCGCGATTTTTGAGATATTAACAAAAGTGAATCTCAAACATGCTTCCTTGTTTGCCATTGAAAACACGTTTAAATATCTTTAAAAACGACCTAATTAAAATAGCTTTATATATTTTTTTGTTATGACGCTATACAACCCTACTGTCTACAAATCTTCAGATAATCGAACGTAACGTGGCTCATATTGAAGTAAATATGCTATTTTTTGTCACGCTATAAAAAAAAATTTAATTATTTTTCAATCCATTTTAAATAATAAACTGTGGTTTTCATACTTGAAGATGTTTTTCTATTTTTCTGAAAAACTGGGATTTTTGAGTTGTGATCACTTTACGAATGAGCATGCGATATCAATTTTTGATAGTGTAAACAAGTACTCACCTTATTCCGGTGGCAAGAACACCTACAATTGGGCGATGCATCCCTGGTGGAAGGTAATGGTACATATGCTCTACCATTTGACTTTTTGCGTTTAAAACATCCCATGACTTGACACCGACAATGACTCGACACTTAACAACACGATGTTTGTTTGGTTCGCACCATTCCGCCTTTTGCAAATGTCAATTCTCAAATTTGTAAAATTTCAGGACTAGAATAGCTGCGACAAAGCAATTGACTTAGCAGTATTTTTTTTTTTTTTTTAAATGCAGTTATTTTATTTTTTCTGCAAAGCAGATCATCATCTCTGCTAAACTCCTTGATCAATATCTTATAAGCGCAATGTATTTCTTCTTCTTTTTTTCAGCAACGGAAGTTTTTCCTTTCTTTTATCTTTTTTTCTTTCTAGAAACTAAGATACGGCAAACTCTTTTTTTAATTTGATTCACAATACTGAAGATTTAGAGCATAAAACTTTTTTTTAAAATATATTCAAGCATGACGCATAGTCACCGATGACAAATACACGCGTAAATATTGGCAGGATTAGAGGAATTTGCCCACATTGCAATCATCAGGTTTTATTCATTTATTTTTATATAATTTTTGTTTCATTTCAAATGAAGCATGAAAACTCTTGAACGCACAGTTTCTTAGTAAAAAACGCACAGTAAACAAACGGAACTGCAAAACTCATGCTGATCACTTTAATTCTTGTTTTTAAAAATGTTCTAATTCCAGTTCTTTCAAAAACAGTTAAGGAAAAAGTATATATTTTTGTCAGTGAATAAAATTTAAGTACTTTAAAAGATAAACTTCGTAAACTAAGAGGAAAAACACAGACACGTGACCGAATAATTTTAGATAAAATTCCTTGCTGCACAGTTCAGAATATAAAAAAATATAAAAAGATTGTTTTTCTTCTAAAATTTGATAATTATTGCAGACCCCTGGACAACAGTCACTAGCGATGGAAAAATGTAAACACAGTCGGCAAAACTCGAGCCGGTCACCCACGCTTTGCTGCTCCAAAATCTTTCACCTCACTCCTCTTTCTCACTATTATCCATGTGTAGAGAAGACGTTACATTTTTTCGTTCGTGGGACACTACCACCAAACGACAATGCTTTTTTCCAGAAACGGGACAACTTGACGTAACAATTCATGACCCGCAAAGTACGCGCTTTTTTTAAGGGAAGATTTTGTAGGCGGAAAGAGCGAAGAAGCATGCGAGGAAAGCAGACGACAGCTTTGGGGTGTCCGACACGAGAGCATGCGCGGCAGGGTTTGCGGAACTCTCCTCTCGTGCGTCTGCTTGCTCCTCTCACTCACTTGCCTCTCCCCACTCACCCTCTCCCACTCCCTCCTTCTTTCCGTCAAGGTCAAAGTTAAAAGAATTGGACCGTTCGTTTCATTTTATTCTCTCTATCATTTTCTGTACGAGATACACAAAGTATATCCTCAACTTTTTTTATTTTCTTTCTGAGAAAAAAAAAAAAATATTCCTGGTGATCACGGCGGTAATTTCGATTCATTTTTCGTGCATTCGAAATTGGCAACGCACGAGAAATTGACGTAAACAGCGAAACGGATTACCTACTGTTCTGTTTTTCTTTAGACCTTTTAATACGACGATAAATGAGATTAAATCCTTACTGATTTAGGAATTCCTACCCCCCCCCCCCTTTACACACACACACACACCACACCAGCATCACCACCCTTCACAATTCCATCCAGGCACACGTTCTAGCTCTTTAAATCCAAATTTTAAATAACAAGAAACAGGATATTTCCCAAAATTCGCAGTTTTCTGTCCATATAATGAGGAAGAGGCCTATAGTGGCTTGATCGCAGATTTTAAAAAATCCAAAATTACAGACTAACTATAAAACATTAAAAAAAAAAAAAAAAAAAAAAAAAAAACTTATAATTGTCCCTGTTGTTGTATAGTAATCCTGCTGTGCTGTTCAAGTTTCCGTCTGTATATGCGAAGTATTTTTTCGAAAATAAAAGTATATTTGACCTTTAAAATTAATAATTTGAGTCCCCCCCCCCGAAAAAAAAAAGAAAGAAAAAAATATATATATAGAATTTTTTTTTTGTATACAGTACAGATTTAGAGAGATAGTGAGTGGGTGGGGGGAGGGCTGTCTCAATGGCAGATTTTATTTATGCACCAAATTACTAAAGATTAATAAATATTTTTTATTTCATTTTAAAAGATATATTTTGTACTCAATAAAATCTGCAGATGAGGCAGATTTAATATTTAAAATGTATAATATACATTTTTTTTTCTCTTTTAAGGAAATAAATCAAAAATCAAACCCTTCCTAACAGCAATTCTTTTTTTTTTTTTAAATCTGTTTATGTTACTGATTTTTTTTTTTTTTTTTTTTTTTTTTTTTGTTAGAATTAAGAAAACTTGTGTTTCTATGGATACGTTGCTTCTAGAAAAAACACTTCGTTGGATATTCGAAACGAAGTAATTTGCACTTATGAAGAAACAAAACCTATTAGAAAAGTCGCTCAATTGTTGAATTCAAAACATTTGACAAAGTTAACACTATTCAGTTCATCATAGAGTTCAAAATGTAATAACATCAAACAGACCATTAACAATGATTCCAAATTGAAGTGCATATTATTATAGAAGCTTATATACACTGCTCAAAACAATTAAAGGATATTGCAGTTTTAGGTGGATTTTGTATCTGGGAAACTTTTTAGCTGATTGATACATGGTCGACAGACATAGTAGGTTATATGAGAATAAATTACACATGTTTGGCAGAAAAAAATGCATTTTATTGCGCATTTGTGTACAAAAGGAAAAAAACACAATTTGTGCATATGAGAAAAAAAGAATAAGAAAAGGTGTTTTCCTCAAAGAAAATCATTTTCAGTAGGGGGTATGGTTTCCACGGGCGGCCAGCAACGTTGAACACCTTTGAGGCATGGACTCAATGAGGCTATTAATGACGAGTTGGGGTATTCTGCCCCACTCTTCCACAAGAGCTCTTTCCAGTTCTTGGAGAGTTTGTGGGGGTTGTTGGCGGCCAGAAACTCGTCTTCCTAGAGCGTCCCAAACGTGCTCGATTGGATTCATGTCTGGAGAACACGCTGGCCATTCCATTCGAACGATTCCTTCCTCGAAAAGGAAATCCTCCACCAGGTTTGCACGATGTGGCCTGCAGTTATCGTCCATTAAAATGAAGTTATCTCCGATTGCTGCAGCGTAAGGGACTACAATAGGTCTGAGGATCTCATCCCTATATCGGCGACCAGTCAGAGCTCCATCTCGAATGATGTAGAGGTCAGTGCGCCCGTCAATGGAGATGCCACCATACACCAACACTCCTCCACCGCCAAATCTGACACTTTCGTGCACGAACGCAGGATTATTCCTACTGCCACGGTCCCTCCAGATGAAAATACGCCTATTATCCGGATGCACAGAAAAACGGGACTCGTCAGAAAACAGAATATTGCTCCATTCATTTCTTCTCCAGTTGACATGCTCGGTTGCCCACTCCCTGCGGTCGCGACGATGCCTTGATGTTAATCTAACACATACCATCGGTCGGCGAGCATACAGACCTACAGCATGGAGCCGGTTTCGGACAGTCTGAGTTGAAATCGTGGTGCCTGTAGCCGAGCGAAGGTGTTGTTGGAGAAGAGTAGCGTTCATGTTTCGGTGTCTCCAAGCTGTTAACGCTAAATACCGATCTTCATTGGGCGTTGTTGCCCGTCTACGACCTTGCCCTGGTCTTCGGCCTGCACATCCACTCTCCAAAAAACGGTTCCAGATCCTGGAAATGAGACTTTGTGACACTCCAATGGCGTGCGCTACTTCGGCTTGAGTTTGGCCCCCTTCTAACCTACCAACAATTCTCCAAGCTTCTGAATCTGTCAAATGACTTCGCTGAGACATCGTACTCATCGAAACAAAGCAATCACCCAATGCCGATCATCCTTGTCTTCATTCTCTTTTATCCAGTTGAAAGTCAAATTTCATTCGCTGCCGCTGAAGCGACGTTTTTGACGTCGAACTCAAAATTTGCATACTCCACAGTTTGAAAACCAGAAAAATTTGCATTTATGATTCTCTTCTTCTATTTTCGGCAAAAAATTTTTTGTTTATATCTTTATTTTATATAAAACTTCAAATATCCTTTAATTGTTTTGAGCAGTGTATATTAAGTACATCTTGATTTTAATAGAGTTTAATTGCTTGGGTGGAATACGTTTTCATTCATAAAATATTAAAAGCGTGATCGATCTACAGAATTTCATTGAAGAATGAAAAAATAAAAATAAATAAATAAATAAATAAATAAAATTTTTTAATTATTATTATTTAAAAAAATAAAGTGAAAATTAAGATTTTGAATACTCTACTAAACAAATTTAATTGCCGAAACGTCAGTTGAGGCTCACTGTTGAGACCCGAAAAGTTTTTGGTTTCTGTCTGTTTGTTTGTCTGTCTGTCTGTTCCGCGATAACTGCCGCAAAAATGATCCGATTAGGTTGATTTTTGGTGAGTATGTTGGTGAGGTACCCAGAATTAGCTGTATAGTTTTTAGTTACATTTGGTTCATTTTTTCGAAAAATATAGAACATTTCTTTTTAGGTCATAATGCTTTTCTATGGTAATGCAGACGACTTTTCAAATTTCATTTTTATCTGAAATGAAAATGGAACATTTGCATAATGGATTTAGACGTAAAATTATGAATGTTAAATTTTCTATATGGATTTCCAATAGTTTTAAAATTTTATCGATAAATTAGAATTTAGAAATTAATTGCTTAAAATATTTGAAAATGTTTTTGCATCTGCTCGGGAAATATAGACATCTTATTTTCATATTTTTTACAATTTGTAAAATGCATTTCTTTTTACTTTGGTCTTTAATTTATTAGTTGCATAACAACCCTATTTCAAAGAATATCCAAATAATAAAATTCAAGTAACTCTCATTTATTTGCTGCAATATTTATGTATTTTTTTTTATAAATGTATTTTTGTATTATCTAAAAAATTACAAGAATAAGTTCATAAGAATGTCAGAATATTAATGCATAAACCGTGTTTAATTTAACGTTTTTAATTTCTAAAATCACCGAATTATTTTATATGCCTCTAAATATATACTTAATTAAAAAAAATTAATTTGCGGATTGGAAGATGATAAATAATATGAAAAGTGAGATTATAAAACAACGACTTTCAGAGCTGACGTTGAGGCTCCTAATCTGAAGATTTACTAGTATATTTGATTTAGGTAAAAAAAAAAAGGATAAAAATTTTAAGAAAGCCAAAATAAAAACTCCGAAAACAAATCTTATTACAATAGTGAAATTTGCAGGTAAGGTTTTATGGTGTTAGGCTGAATATAACTACAAATTCTACACTGCAAGAAAAAAAAAATGTTTATTTTACGGTATAATACTGGCATCCTAGCTGTCAATTTTATACCGTAAAATTAACAGTAATAAACAGTAAAACAAGCAGTAGTACGCTGTACGCTAACCACGCATAACATTTCTTTTTTTTTTTTTTTGTGCAACGTATGAATTTATCTTACTATCTATCTTCTTCTATATATACAGGCTTTCTGTATAGAATATGGAGTGCAAAGCACTTATCATTCATTTACAGGATACAAATGAATTTCGTTATACATAATGGTTTACGGGGGAAAATCGTTTGCAGTGTATTAATGATGTTACACTATTTCAAACGTAATGAAATTTATATGCATACTGAGGAGCACTGTAAGAAGATTACTATAAAGAATAGCATTTATCGTTTGCAGTGCAAATTATTTTAATGATGTTACTATATTTCACGCATAATGAAATTTATATGCTACAATGCGATGCAATATAAGTTGCTTACTGAAAAGTATAGCGTGCATTGCATTTATCGTTCATTTACAGGGACACACAAAAGACTTCGGTTACAGCACTGTCTATGAGCGATAATTGCTGGAAGTGCGTTTTCAACTTTGGTTTGCGTTTTTAAGTTTACCTATTTTTTACATAGTAAGTACGTGTCGTGTATAAATTCCGTCGATCATATACAGGGCTATACACAAAGGAATTTGTAAGTATTACTGACTGTGGAAAAGAATTGATTAAGGTTATTTTTTGTGTTATAAATTTTCTTTCTGAATTATATTTAGTATACTAATAGAAGTTTCTGGAATGTAAATAAATTCCTATATAGGGTTACGCAAATAACAAGATACATTGCCTTTTATGGTCGTTAATTGCTGGTTATATAAATTGCTGGTTTAAGTGCGTTTTATGTTGTGTTATGCGTTTTTTTACCTGAATTAAATTTTACATTCATAAGTGATGTGTACAAAATCCTTTAGATAATATTATACAGGGCTGTACAAAATAATTCGATTGTGTTTCCATCTATTGGCGAAAATTGCTAAAAATGAATTTACTAACTGAACTAAATTTTGTAAAGCTGCACAAAATAATTCGACTACTGTTTTGATTATGGAAAGTAATTGCTAACAGTGGATTTTTGAAATGTGTTATATATTTTATATACTGTTTACATACACATCTTCTTTCACCTCATTGAACAGTGAAGTTTCGTTACAATTTTCTGGATGTGTTGAAAAGCGTTTCATAATCTATGCTTGACGCATGAATTTTCGTTCTTGTTGCTTTTAATTTCAATAAATGTCACACTGCAAACGCTTATTTATTTTTCCACTTTGCTTTTTTGCATAACACTGATGAGACACTCTAATAATGATTTTTTTTTCTTTTTTTTTTTTGGAATATAAAAAATACCAAACCAAATTATGCCCATTTTGGTTCTTAAGTAAGAATTCTGAGACTATGGAAAAATGGTCCTTTTCGCGCAGTCGTAAGAAAAATGCTTCAAATTTATGTATAAAAATGCATGTTTTCTTTTCAAAATGCCGTAGTTTCAATGACGGATTTTCGTCATAAAATAAAGAAAAAAAATCCCTGACGGCTCGGCCTACAGGCACAGGTAGATTTCGAAGACGCAGAACGTGGGGCGCCTGTTTGTCGGGAATTGCGGAAGAAATGACCTTTTTGCGATGATGCTGCAGTTGGAACCGCCTACTTCGAAACCAAACTTGTTTGCAAGCGGAGCCAGCAAGGATTTTTTTTTTTTTTTTTTTTTTTTTTTTTTTTTGCTATAAGAGTTGGTACTATAAAAAACATGTCAATATAAAAGTTTTAGATAATATTAAGAGAATTTATAATTAATTTAAGCGGATTTAAAATCTTGGGAATTGACGAAGTTATGAATTTTTTTTCTTCTAAAAACCCCCTCCCCCCTCCCCTAAGACAATTTTTAATTATATCAAAAATCTGTCATACATAAATTTTCGGTCCTTTTCCTAGAAGTAATAATAACTTCAAACGGATTCGATACGTATCATAATTAAGAAATTATGGGTTTTTTCTGTTCTCACAAAAAGTCCCCCCCCCATCCCCCCCCTGGTTCGATTTTGCCCATTAACGAACTTGACCGAGATTTTATGCCCCTTGATTTTATGTATAAGTTTCGAAAAGATGCGGGAGTTGGAACCGCCTACTTCGAAAAATAACTTGTTTGCAGGCGGAGCCGGCAGGGATTTTTTTGTTTTTAATTTTTTTTTTGCTATAACGGTTAGTCCTATAAAAAACTTGTCAATATAAAAGTTTTAGATAATATTAAGAAGATTTATAATAAATTTAAGCGGATTTGAAATCTTGGGAATTGACGAAGTTATGAATTTTTTTCTTCTAAAACCCCCCTCCCCCCCCCCTTAAGGCATTTAATTATATCAAACATCTGTCATACATAAGTTTTTGGCCCTGTTCCTAGAAGTAATAATAACTTTACACGGATTCGATACGTATCATAATTAAGAAATTATGGGGTTTTTTTTGTTTTCACAAAAAGTCCCCCCCATTTCCCCCCCCCCTGGTTCGATTTTGCCCATTAACGAACTTGACCGAGATTTTATGCCCCTTGATTTTATGTTATAAGTTTCGAAAAGATGCGGGAGTTGGAACCGCCTACTTCGAAAAATAACTTGTTTGCAGGCGGAGCCGGCAGGGATTTTTTTGTTTTTAATTTTTTTTTTTGCTATAACGGTTAGTCCTATAAAAAACTTGTCAATATAAAAGTTTTAGATAATATTAAGAAGATTTATAATAAATTTAAGCAGATTTGAAATTTTGGGAATTGACGAAGTTATGAATTTTTTTCTTCTAAAACCCCCCTCCCCCCCCTTAAGGCAATTTTTAATTATATCAAACATCTGTCATACATAAGTTTTTGGCCCTGTTCCTAGAAGTAATAATAACTTTACACGGATTCGATACGTATCATAATTAAGAAATTATGGGTTTTTTCTGTTCTCACAAAAAGTCCCCCCCCATCCCCCCCCCCCTGGTTCGATTTTGCCCATTAACGAACTTGACCGAGATTTTATGCCCCTTGATTTTATGTATAAGTTTCGAAAAGATGCGGGAGTTGGAACCGCCTACTTCGAAAAATAACTTGTTTGCAGGCGGAGCCGGCAGGGATTTTTTTGTTTTTATTTTTTTTTTTTGCTATAACGGTTAGTCCTATAAAAAACTTGTCAATATAAAAGTTTTAGATAATATTAAGAAGATTTATAATAAATTTAAGCGGATTTGAAATCTTGGGAATTGACGAAGTTATGAATTTTTTTCTTCTAAAACCCCCCTCCCCCCCCTTAAGGCATTTAATTATATCAAACATCTGTCATACATAAGTTTTTGGCCCTGTTCCTAGAAGTAATAATAACTTTACACGGATTCGATACGTATCATAATTAAGAAATTATGGGTTTTTTTTTGTTTTCACAAAAAGTCCCCCCCATTTCCCCCCCCCCTGGTTCGATTTTGCCCATTAACGAACTTGACCGAGATTTTATGCCCCTTGATTTTATGTTATAAGTTTCGAAAAGATGCGGGAGTTGGAACCGCCTACTTCGAAAAATAACTTGTTTGCAGGCGGAGCCGGCAGGGATTTTTTTGTTTTTAATTTTTTTTTTTGCTATAACGGTTAGTCCTATAAAAAACTTGTCAATATAAAAGTTTTAGATAATATTAAGAAGATTTATAATAAATTTAAGCAGATTTGAAATTTTGGGAATTGACGAAGTTATGAATTTTTTTCTTCTAAAACCCCCCTCCCCCCCCTTAAGGCAATTTTTAATTATATCAAACATCTGTCATACATAAGTTTTTGGCCCTGTTCCTAGAAGTAATAATAACTTTACACGGATTCGATACGTATCATAATTAAGAAATTATGGGTTTTTTCTGTTCTCACAAAAAGTCCCCCCCATCCCCCCCCTGGTTCGATTTTGCCCATTAACGAACTTGACCGAGATTTTATGCCCCTTGATTTTATGTATAAGTTTCGAAAAGATGCGGGAGTTGGAACCGCCTACTTCGAAAAATAACTTGTTTGCAGGCGGAGCCGGCAGGGATTTTTTTGTTTTTAATTTTTTTTTTTTGCTATAACGGTTAGTCCTATAAAAAACTTGTCAATATAAAAGTTTTAGATAATATTAAGAAGATTTATAATAAATTTAAGCGGATTTGAAATCTTGGGAATTGACGAAGTTATGAATTTTTTTCTTCTAAACCCCCCCCCCCCCCCCTTAAGGCATTTAATTATATCAAACATCTGTCATACATAAGTTTTTGGCCCTGTTCCTAGAAGTAATAATAACTTTACACGGATTCGATACGTATCATAATTAAGAAATTATGGGTTTTTTTCTGTTTTCACAAAAAGTCCCCCCCATTTCCCCCCCCCCCTGGTTCGATTTTGCCCATTAACGAACTTGACCGAGATTTTATGCCCCTTGATTTTATGTTATAAGTTTCGAAAAGATGCGGGAGTTGGAACCGCCTACTTCGAAAAATAACTTGTTTGCAGGCGGAGCCAGCAGGGATTTTTTTGTTTTTAATTTTTTTTTGCTATAACGGTTAGTCCTATAAAAAACTTGTCAATATAAAAGTTTTAGATAATATTAAGAAGATTTATAATAAATTTAAGCAGATTTGAAATTTTGGGAATTGACGAAGTTATGAATTTTTTTCTTCTAAAACCCCCCTCCCCCCCCCCCCCCCTTAAGGCAATTTTTAATTATATCAAACATCTGTCATACATAAGTTTTTGGCCCTGTTCCTAGAAGTAATAATAACTTTACACGGATTCGATACGTATCATAATTAAGAAATTATGGGTTTTTTTCTGTTTTCACAAAAAGCCCCCCCCCCCCCCCGATTCGATTTTGCCCATTAACGAACTTGAGCGAGATTTTATGCCCCTTGATTTTATGTATCAGTTTCGAAAAGATGCGGGAGTTGGAACCGCCTACTTCGAAAAATAACTTGTTTGCAGGCGGAGCCGGCAGGGATTTTTTTTGTTTTTTTGCTATAATGGTTGGTCCTATAAAAAACTTGTCAATATAAAAGTTTTAGATAATACTAAGAGGATTAATAATAAATTTACGCGGATTTGATATCTTGTGAATTGACGAAGCTATGATTTTTTTTCTTCTAAAACCCCCCTTTTTTCCCTCCTTTGGGGCCATTTTTAATTATATCAAAAATCTGTCATACATAAATTTTCGGCCCTTTTCCTAGAAGTAATAATAACTTTAAACGGATTCGATACGTATAATAATAAAGAAATTATGAGGATTTTTCTGTTTTCACAAAAAGCCCCCCCCCCCCCATTCCCCCCCTGGTTCGATTTTGCCCATTAACGAACTTGACCGAGATTTTATGACCCTGGATTTTATGTATCAGTTTGGAAGAGATTTATGCAGAATTTTTCCAGTTATCGTGGTCAGAAAAAAGTGACATAGATAGATAGATAGATAGATAGATAAAGTTTTGAACTGGGGGTGGTTTTGGGTTCTGGGAGTCATGATCGGCGTAGATCTGCAAAAATTTTTCAAAATTTCCAACTTAGGTGAGAATGTAATAGGTAGTATTTCTTACGAAATCTACCTAAAAAATACCATTGTGATGGGGGGACTTAAATTTTAGTCTAGGCTGAAAATCAAAGAGAAAAGTACTTCGCCTTTTAAACAATCAATGTAATATATTTACTTTTTATGGATAAAATTGCCGGTATACTTTTACAATGTCATATTCTCATATTCATCATTATTTTCATGTTTAGGGTTTTCGATTGAACAGTTATTATTTCTTTTCACTGCTAAAAAGAAAAAAAAAATGATTTGATGGTTGCCAGTTGCCATATTATACCGTAAAATCAACATTTTTTTTTTTTTTTTTTTTTTTTTTTTTTTTTTTTGGCAGTGGAGGGCTTATGAATGTTTTACGTTTAAGGCGGGATTTGTTATAACCAGGTTCCGTTTTCACAGAATTTACTGAAATAAGTACAGTAAAACCTGTAAAAACAAAATAGTGAGAGACTGGGGAAAAATTCCGTTTTAGGTAGTTTTTTTTTTTGAGCAAGTAGTTTTCTTTTCTCGAGGCCGTACAAATTTTCCGTTATAAACAACAAGTTTTGTTTTAGTAGGTTTACTACATACGTTCCACGTGATGAAGTAGACTAACGCTAAAGACGGTACTAAAGATATTTAAAAGAATTTGTACATCATGAAAAATCGGGATTTTTGGCGTTCCGTGCACTTGTTCCACGGGACTGTTCTTAAAAGCCTTGAAAATCAAGACATTCCGCGTAAATGGGATACCTGGCAACACTAAGTTCTCACTGTAATAAAACTTTTAATAATTACAAAGTTTTAAAATTATTAAATGTAATATAGATGATATTATTATTAAACAAGAACGAAAAATCATGCTTCAAGCATAGATTATGTAACACTTTCCAACGCTTCCAAAATAATTTTACAAATCATACCGTTTAATAAGCTGAAAGATAGCATCTAAGTAAATAATTTGGAAAACGCATAACATATTTAAAAACATAATTTCAGGAATTTGCAACCTATACAGTATTCGGAAAAATATCCGAATACTTTTATTCAGCCCTGTATAGGATCTATAAATTTGTATATATACTACATAGGATGCTAAATTTTAGTTCAGTTAGGAAAAGCGTAGCACAGTTTAAAATTCTCCTTCTGGAGTTTGTCAGTAAATGGAAATGTGTTCGCGAATTTTTGTGCTTCCCTGTATATGATCTACAGAATTTATACACACCACGTAAATACACAAAAAGTGAGTTAAATTTAAAATCGCGTTCAGTAACTTAAAACGCACTTCCAGGAATTATTGTAAACAGACAGTAGAGAATTCTTTTGTGTGTCCCTGTAAATGAACGATGACTGCTATACACACAATATTCTGTAGTAAGCCTCTTGTAATGCACCTTAGTGATATATATAAATTTCAATGTGTTTAAAATAATGAAACATTATTTAAATAAACCGCAGACGATTTTTCTCCATAGATGTAATGTAACGGAATTCTTTTGACTGTTCCTGTAAAGTTACAATAAGTGCTATGCACACCCTATTCCATATTAAGCTTCTTGTAATGCACCTTAGTGATATATATCAATTACAACGTGTTTGAAATTGAGTAACATCATTAAAATAAACCGCAAATGATTTTTCCCCATAGATCGCAATGTAACGAAATTCTTTTGAGTGTCCCTGTAAAAAAACTATAAGTGCTACACACTTCCGTTGAAATAGGGAACATGCTATAGAGAACTACAATAACATATAAAAATTGCAGAGCAATCCGAGCATATTTACGGGAGTTAGAGCACGGACAGACGGCCATACGGCCATCCGGCCAGACAAACCGAAGTCATAAACACTTTTCAACTAGGTTGGAAAGTGTTAAAACGGTAAAACCTCCACAACGACATTCCCAAACAGAGAACAGCTCTATTTAGAGAACACCCTTTTTCAATCCGCAGCATAAGTAATTTTTTTTATACGTTTATCTCTAAAAGCCGAAAATTTCTGACCACCAGGAAAATTCCGCCGTCCTGAGGTGTCCGCTATATATATTGTATTTGTAGTGTATTATGAATTTTAGAAATGGTTCAAGAAGTTACTGTGGGGGGAGGGTGGGGGTCTCAGCCAACCTTCCTCTGTCTGGTTACGGGCCGGACGACTTCCTCTTTAAAAGACGAAAATTAGGTGTCAGGAATGTGTTTAAAAAATTAAAATGTGCATAAGGCCTGCTTTACGTTTAATACATCTCTGATACTCCCAGCAGCGTCAAAAATATGAGAAATATATTTAAAAGATTATGGATAAAAGATTTATTGATAAATCAAAACGCATGTTATTGCACTTCGCGAAATAATTTTCAAAGACTTCGATCCGTAATAATTTGTCGTTTTGGTTATCGTTCCAGCTCAGTTAAAGTATATCGTTCCTTTAAAAATTAATGGTTTTTCAGCTTTTTGGCTCGGTTCCGGTTCGAGAGCCTGCCAAATTATCAAATTCCTATTTTCTGTTCGCTCCAGCTTTTCTACAATTTTACAAAACTCTTCTTTTAATGATTCAATTAATGTCCTCCTAAGGATGTTTGTCAGTCAGATCTTCAATTTTTCTCGCTAATGTTAAACGTCTGGGCGTGGAATGCATTCTTATTTTTAAAGCATCTCATCAGGAATGTAATATTTTTAACTTATCTTTTTTTTTTTTTTTTTTTTTTTTGTGTGTGTGTGTGTGTGTGTGTGAACTCTGCATAAATGATGTCGCTTTCCTTTTTAGTTGACAAATTATTTGTAAAATATATACTTAATTTTATATGAAGTAATTCTACCACATAAAATATTAAATTAAACATATAAAAAAAGTGCACACGGACTAAAAGAAAAATAACTTTAAAATATTAATTTCCTGATGAGATATTTTAAAAATAAGAATGCATCATTCCACGCCCAGAGATTTAACATTGAACAGGGTAATTGGAGACCTGACTGACCAACAATCCTGAAACCTGTCCTAAAAAGAAAAACATCCCTAAGTATTGAAATTAGAATGGGAAAAAATTTGAGGGTTTTCGGGTCCGTTTTAGGAATCGGGAATTTGGGCACATGCATTAAAATATGATACTTCATTATTATACCTTAGCAAATAAATATTTCCATTTTTGGCAATTTGATCCAATTTCGATACAGATATATTTTTTTCCCTTTTAACTTTGCGATTTCTTATATACGAAACAGACCAGAAGTAAATGATATCAATGGCTTGTATTTTAATTTATCTTGAAAATAATTGAAATTTCATTATTATTTATTTATTTTCTCAATGGTAATAAAGTTATAAATAATAATAAAGGAATGAAACTAATAATTACGCATACATTAACATATATACTAATTAAAAACAACATAGATATCCAAAAACATATACGTACGATTTCATAAAATACTTTACTGGAGGTGTTTATATATATACAAAACTGCATCTTCACATAGATAACCGAGCGCTTTCGAGCAAACTTTTGCTGATCCTGAGGGTTACAAATCAAAAGGCATGCACACAGATGACAAATGTCTCGCCATAAGTTTTTATTTGATTAACATATATGTTCTGCAGAACATAAAATTTATCATAAAATCACGTAAAAGACACAAAATTTGAAGAACGTTGGCTTAATACAATTTTATTCCATTTAACTCTTTATTTATCATAAACTCTTTATTTTATTTTATTGTAACTGTACGTGACCCCCAACAGCTGCAAAGTCAACATCCATAAGTAAATGGAAACAGTGACGCCCCTAAATATTTCCAAATACAATAAAAACCTTGGAGGGTGTATGTATAAGAGCGGGGGTGTTTGTGACGTCATGGTACCCCTGTGTTGACATTCCCATTCATTCGTAACCTACACATCTAAAAGGATATGGATTCAAGCTGCTTCCGTAGACAGAAATAATAACAAATGTATCGGAGGGTACAGGGGAATCGGTTAAGAGAAATGGAATTTTTATGGCGGTGACGTCAGACAAAACAAACTCCATTGAAGCCGAGAAATCAGATGTAAGAATGTAATTAAAAGTAAGATTTACGAATTTGCTGCGCTGTATTAAAACTGGAATTTAAATATTTACCAACATAAACGAGCATACTTATTGTTAAAGGGAAATTTTAATAGCTTCATTTTCAAGTGAACTGATGTGAAGATAAATGTTTGGCTATAGATTGTTATATATATATATATATATATATATATATATATAATTGCTAGTATATTTTTATGAAATATTGTATTATTTTTAAAACACGTGTAGATTCTTCCAGGCTGATTATTAAAATTTACACGTGTTTTTCCATTTCCAATTCTATATTTTAATTCTCTTTTTATCCAAATTTCCATTTTATTACATTTTGTGTCATATTAGATCATTTTTCATTTCAAATTCCATTTGAATTCACTTGATATCCAAATTCCAATTATCTTATATTTTATGGTATATATATATATATATATATAATTAAATATTCTTCACAAATTTCAGTATTTTTGACTGATTACCATTGTTGAAATTGCTTTGGTAATATTATGTTTGCACTAGTTAATTTATTAACTTTGTGGTATTCTGTCTACACTTTATTACTAATTATCTCATTGGAGATTAGGTTAGAATGTTGCGAGAACTTGATTAATGTTTTTTGAAATTCAAAGATATTATAAATATTATATATATATATAATTTTTTTTTAATCCGCAATATTTCACAAATAATGAAAAAAGAAAAAAAAAACTGTGAGGAACCCTTCACAGAAAATGTAGATCTGGAGAATATTATCCGGAAAATATTACATAAATGTTTCACTGTGTAGTCCCTCACGATGATTTAACCGATGATCTTGAATAAGTTAGCAGTGCTAGGAGTAAATAAAGTTGCGGGGAGGGGGGAGGATAAAATGAATTATTTAATTAAAAAACTAGATTTTGCTAATTTCTAGTAGTGATTATCATATTAATTAATGAATAAATTTATCTAAATTTGCGTTATTCAAGGTTAAAAATTTCCTTGTTAAAAGTTATGGTGTGTGGATTAAGACTATACAACACAATTATTAGAAGGGATTTTAAACAAAACACGGGTACAAGCGCAAATATGGAAAGGTATTGTTACCCATATAGCAAGCATGGTGGCAATGGCGTCACTGCAAATCACGCATGTCACAGGATAAATGTAACTTAAAACTACTCGAATGTAAAATCACATTGTTAAAAAATAAATAAATACAAATTTAAACAATCCCATACATTGAACAATGTTTTTTTTTTCTTTGGGAGAGAGTGAAGGAAGTGTCCAAGTACTTTCTTTAGAGTGATAAACAACTTTTTTTTTTT
Organism: Maratus michaelseni; assembly: GCA_963931845.1. Taxonomy (NCBI): domain Eukaryota; kingdom Metazoa; phylum Arthropoda; class Arachnida; order Araneae; family Salticidae; genus Maratus; species Maratus michaelseni. The sequence continues at coordinate 156,585,878 of OZ007596.1, read as the reverse complement.
TTTCGTGATTTCATGATCGTAAGTTGAGATAGTAATAATGAAGATAAATCAAAAGATAAATAATTTTGTTCTGTAAGAAGAGAATATTTTATTTTATTTATTTTGCTTCCATTTTTTATTTACTTATTTTCATTGGTTCAGACTTATTTGGAAAAAATAGAATCATTTTTCTCACAGTTACTTAAAATATAGCAAGAAAATACCAGTCTGCAAAATTAAGCAAAATTTTTTTATTTTACTTTAAACCTTTGGCTTAAATTTTATTATTTATAGAAAGAAATGACTAATAAAACAGAATAGATCTTCGAGTAGGTTATTGAGCAGTTACGTTACGCTATTTAAAAGTATATTTACATACTGCTATATAAAAGGTGACATTTTCGCAACCTAGTTTTGTACTCATTTAAAGATAAAGTATACGTAGAATGCCTTAGCCACCAATGATTTTTGGGAGATGGGGACATCCTTTACAGGTAGGATGTCGGAGCAAGTTGTCCTTCCGACAATCAGGCTCTGTTCGGTACTAGTAATACTTTCTCTCCGAACAACATTTCTCACATGATGCGAAACCATTATATGATTTTTAAACTCTGAAAAAAAAAAAAAAAACGCGATTTTACGCGATTTTATTTCAGATAAATGACATTTAAAAAAAATAATATTTTTTAATTTTCATGGCAAGTTCATAAAATTAGAATTTTAAAATAGTTATAAACTATATAATCACTGACAAGCAGTAATACGCTACCGCGCATGCGCGGTAGCGTATTACTGCTTATTTTACTGTTTATTAATGTTAATTTTACGGTATAATACTGGCAGCTGGGGTGCCAGTATTATACTGTAAAATCAACACCTTTTTTTTGCAGTGTATATATTAAAAGTTATTTGTGTTTTTTTTTTCTTTCAGCCCAATAAAAATCTATTTACAATGCTTCTCAAAATGAATAACGATGTGTCTCATTTTAACATTAAAATTCTGAGTACATCTGAGTTTTCAGTTTCAAAGAATAAGACAATAAATGGACAGATGTGTTAAGTAAGCAGTTAATTTAAGTTGAATTATTAGTTTAACTTAGAAGATAAGTCATTTTCACTTACAGAATAGACTTTTTTTAATAAAAGGATATAAGAAATTAAAAGATATAAAGAATTACAACTCCGATTAAAAAAATTAGAATAATGAAAAGAAATACGGTCAAGGGAAATGAAAATCGAATTTATCAAATAAATAATCAACAATATCAAATATAAAGTACTATAATATGAATCTGCATATTTTGCAGATTATAAAAATGTAAACACATTACAATGAAATAGAAAATATATTTAAATCAGCTAACAACAAAAAATTCAAAATATTAGAATACTTTCTAACATAGTTCAAAAAATTAGAATAATGAAAATATATTGAAGATAATTTAAACTCTAAGTATTTTTACTTGCTAATCAGTACTTTGTTGCATCACCCTTAGCTTTAATGACAGCTCTTAAACGTTCTGGCATGTTTTTAACTAAAGGTTCACAATGTTTTTTATCCAAATTCGCCCATATGCTCTTTATACTAGAAATAAGTTCTTTTTTGTCTCTAGGCGGAACTTCTTGAAGTCGTTTCTTCATAATTCCCCACAAATTCTCGATAGGATTTAGATCGGGTGAGTTTGCAGGCCAAGGGAGTACAGGTATGTCCTTATCTTTGAGCCATTTAGTTGTTGATTTGGAAGTGTGGGGAGAAGCTAAATCTTGCTGAAACAAGAAATCGTCATCACATAAATCCTCAGCTGAAGGAATCATGAAATGTTCAAGAATTTCTTTATAGACTTCTGAATTGACTGTTGTGGAAACAATACACAACCTGCCTGGGCCTTCAGCAGTCATGCAGCCCCATACCATAACAGAGGTCGCAAATTTAACCGAACGTTTTAAACATTCTTTCTTATAAGCTTCATGTTTGAGTCTCCAGACACGTATACCTTGATTTCCGTGAGACACACAAAACACACTTTCATCGCTGAAAAGTATCTTTTTCCAATCGTAGTGATCCCAAAATAGCCTTTGTTTACACCATTTAACTCTAGCAGCCCTTTGATAAGAATGATAAGAATTAGATGATAAGAATGGCTTTATCTTAGGCACACGTGATCTAAAACCTAATTTGCGAAGTCGTCGTAGTGTTGTAGATTTGGAGACATTTATACCCATTTCTTTCCATTTTCTATGCACATATCTCACACTCCGAAAACGATGTTTCTTCACAATCTTTTTCAATTGCCTTTCATCTCTTCTTGAAGTTACTGGCTTTCGACCACTTTTAAAGTGTTTATTTTGAAAACACTTATTATTAGAATATTCTCTCAAAACTCTACTCACACTTGCTTGAGAGCATTTTACTTCTTTTGCTATAAAAAGTTGTGTTTTTCCTATTTCGTGCAAGTACACAATACGATATTTCACAGCCTCAGATAAATCGCTCTTTCGTCCCATATTAAGCAAATACTACGCTACAATCAAATGCCAAACGACTTCTCATTTTCAACGGAGCACATTTTATAGTCCCACAGATGTTAATCCCGCAGCCGTTCTCTCAACTTATAAGAAAAATTTGAATATTCTAATTTTATGAACCATGCTATCGAGGTATTCTATTTCTTTGAATTATTCTAATATTTTTTAAATAGTTAATTATTAATATATCAGATAAAAATAAATATTTATGTTATATTTATAAATGCTCTGAAGATAATTAGATACTTTTAATATATTTTTTCCTGGACGCAGTATGCAAATTGACGCGTTAGCAACATCAAACTCATTCTTTTTTACATTATTCTAATTTTTTGAATCGGAGTTGTATTATATTTATAAAATTATACAAAGAGTTATTTAAATGAAGAACTTTCATTTCACTTTTACAAATAACCTTTCCTTTCAAGAAATAAAATGTCGCGTCGGTACAAAGATTTCGCTTCATTTGCAAATTCAATTAAACATTTTAATATCTTAAAAAATACGGTAAAACCTGTAAAAACGGAACCTATTTTTAACGGATAATTTTGTGGTGCCGATGAAGAGCACATAATAAGAGATGGTTTGGTTGCTAAGACAAAACTTGCCTAAAACAAAACAGTTTTTGAGTCTATTGCGATTTCATATTAGCAGTTTTTACTGCATTTCTTATACACAATCATACAAGAATCAAGTATCTAAAAATATATCTATTCTATCCCCAGAATGATTCTATTCGAATATGTATTGAAAAAATAAACGATACGTCATATTGAGGGGAATGCCCCCGAAATTTGAGCCCCAGGCGTGGCAGCTTCAACAAACGACCACCCTCGCTCTAGCTCCACTTTTTATTGTCAAAAGAAGGGGCAGGAAGAAAATAACTTATTAGAAGTCATTGCTGACATCCCAAATAGAGCCCCAGCTTTTGTGATGGAAGAATAAATGGCTAAATGTTTTCATTTGACACGTGCCAAGCCTCAAAATCTGAGTTCACTCACATTCGACTCAGGAAATACAGTTATTCGAAGTCAATTAACCCCTTACGAAAAGCTATATGAGTGATATTTATATATGGGACAGCAATAAAGGAGATGGCAAGTACATGACGCGTGGTCACTGCTAAACAGGATATTGAGAATTCTGAAGTAATTCACTAATGGTACAGTGGATTTTCGCGAGAGTTGGAACTCCTGATTAAGGGCTGAACTACTGAATGCGTAGATGAAGTGAATTATTCTCTCTGTAATTGGTATGGTACTGGATAATAAATCCATTAAAGTGATTACATAGGCACCGACAAAAGGAAATCCAGGGAAGAGCAAGATTTTTAAACAAACATGTCTGTGGATCGCAGATTAGGCTTGTTGATTTTTTCGATACCACTCTAAAATGTATTTTATGAAATTGATTATCAATCTAAAAAGTCCAGGGAAACCCCAGCTGTCAAAACAACAGTCGCTTTCAAAATTTTCATAAGAATGCTTTTTTTTCTTTAATAGAGAGAATGTAAACTGAAATAGACTAAACTAATTTATATTTTTTTCTTTTGTCAAAACCCTCCGTGCAAGACAACTTTTAAAAATATCAACATAAAAAGTAATGCAGAAACTCAACAATTAAGAAATATTAAACGAGTTATAAGTTTTGTTTTTTGTCAGGAAAGCAGAGCCCATCTAAATCTCCCGTTTAAAATACTTTTTTAAGCACATGAACGAAAAGAAAAAAACAACAACAATAAAACATGTGTTGCATGAGTGATTTAGGAGCGCACAGTAGGGCGTTTGATGATCTAGGTGGACAAAATTCATTTTTCCGATTTTCTCGGAATTTAACAAGACCGCATATTCTTGTAGCTGAATGTCTCTTTTGTCGAGATCCGTACGATTTTTATCGAAAAAATTCGTGGTGTCGATTAATTACAACCATAAGGAAGACATTTGCGCAATTGGTTTAAAAGTGTTTCAACGGTTGCATTTATTTCCCTAAGTTCGGAAGCACGTCTTAACTATTCTGTTTAATGTGAAAGCAAGAGTTTACTGAAAATATATTACATATTTGTCGAGGTAAGATTTAACCTACTGTTGTTTGAAAATAAGCGCCATTAAACTAGTTTAAGTGCTTTTTTTTCAGAAATTGTATTTTTGGTTGATTCATGTTGTTGTTAACAAACTTTATCTTGACTTTTAATACATTATTAAACATTATTAAGCAATAAGATTTTTTAGTAAAAGTGTCATTCCTAAAGTATCGGAAATTTAGGAAAACTCCTGCGAAAGATTGCGAATCGTAAAGTTTTTATCAATAAACCAGCTTTATATTAACTTTCAGTGTATGTATTATATTTAGTGAAATTTTTGCAAGTCAATTTTAAACCACTTTTAATTATCCGATTAATCTGAAACTTTGAATTCATGTGTAGTTTTAATGATAATACAATATTATTATCATTTGACGAGCGTAGAAGTTATACTGTTTCTACATGGTTACACAAAAGTTTAGTTTAAATCTTGCAAGTTAATTTTAAACCACTCCCAATTATTCGATTAATCGAAAACTTTCAATACATCTGTAGTTTAAATGACAATACAATATTATTTTAATTTAAGGAAAGTAGAAGTTATACTGTATCTACAGGGCTACACAAAAGTTTAGTTTAAATCTTGCAAATCAATTTTAATCCACTTATAATTATCGGATTGAACTGAAACTTAGCTTACATGTCTATTTTACATGATAATTTAATTATATTATAATTTGAGGAGCGTAACAATTATGCCTTTTTTACAGGGACACACAAAAGATTGTGGAAAGATTGTTATTTAGTAACACAAATATTAATTCAATTTCAACAAAATTAATCTAGATTATCGAGATGCACAATAACATCTTATAAAGTGAAAATAAAGTGAGCAGCAGCTATATTTCTCTTAAGGGCTACACAAATAATTCGGATGCATCACCGTCTATAAGCAAAAATTTTATTTCAAATTCAATAAAATTTATATAGATTATTGATTTACACAACAGTATTTTTTCAACAGAAAATAATTTGCGTAGCATATATATTTTTTACAGAGTCACACAAAACATAAAAGCTTATTTTTTAAAATATGTTTTTATTTTTAAACTTTTATTTTTTTCAGGATGACTACACAAATTTCTCGACAATCTGTTGTTGGCTTGTGGGTTTCCTTTCCAAAGGAAAGCAAATTCGAAGCTGTCCTTTCATTTGTCTTGGAAAAACTGGGGAATCCTCAGTTAACCGAAGACATTTTTAAGAACCTGAAATCACGTGTCCGGACATTTTGTTTTCAAATTCAACAAAAATGGTCTAAATCGGAATGAAATAGACAACGTTTTTATCAATACAATTCCGCCTGGATTCAAGGAACCTTTCACCTACCGGATTGCGTTATTCAAGCAATAGAAAACGAAAATGTCTTAAATAAAAGCCACCCTGGTAGACCAGTGAAACCATATTATTATTATTTTAATTATTATTTAATCATTAAGTTATATTAACTTAGAGTGTAAGTATGTATGTTTTGTTCAAATCTTGCTAGTCACTTTTAAACCACTTTTAATAAATAACAATAATAATAATAATAATAATATAAATAATAATAATATAAATAATTAAATAAACCAAATATTTATCACTGTTTGAGCATTTTATTAGTGATACATTTGAAAAATAAGCAAAACCTAATTAAACTCCAACGCAATAATTTTGTTCACCTAAATCGTCAAAACGCCCCACTGTGGGGCGGTTGAGACCCCCTATCAGGAAATATTATCATTCCTTTTTCTCATATTGTTTTATTATTTTGAACCACGGAGGATGAATAACGTTTAGTAGGGAAGAAATAAATGTTCGCTAAAACCAAAACTTTGCTATTCAACCCTACAAATTAAGGCACTTCATTTCCTCCCACTAAATCCAAAATCTCGCGCTAGACATGAACTTATCATAAGTAGCATATTGTTCAATCGTATATTTTAGTTCTACATCTATAAAGTACAGTAGAACCCGGATAAAACGAGCCCGATTAAATCGAAATATCAGATAAATCGAAGTTTTTACAATTCTTTACAAGTTGCACCATTTTTCCTTGTTTTTTTAACCCGCCTAAAAAAAATACTATACAAAAGTTGAATGTCGCGTATAACGATAAGTTTTGTACAAGAAAAAAAACAACAACAAACAACCCCTTTATAAATATATTTCCAAATTGATGAACGACTCTTAATTGAAGTACGGGTATCGAAGAAGTCGATCGGGTAAAAAAATTAAAATTAATTTGAATCAAATGATGGTGAAGAAATTATTACAAAAAAGAAAAATTTCGAACATTATCAAGATTGAAAGTTTGAACAAATTTAAAATGTTACCTTACACTAATTAATCTTTTAAAGTTAACGGATATTGAAAAAATAGTTAAAACTGCCATATCACAAATTCTAAGAAACAAATTTAAATGGATACTTACTTTAAAACTATTTAAGTTTTATAGAGTTTGTAGCAATAAAATTGTGTTTTCTATGTAATTTTTATTGTTTATAATATTTTATGTGCTTGAAATGGTTGATTCGTATTAATGTAAAGTTCCGTATCTCTGTAACGGGAAATTGTTCATACTTGCTATAGTTACGATAAATTAATATAATTAGTATTAAATAATAAAATATAATTAAGAAAATTTAATTAAAAATTTAAAACAATTATAAAAATAAAAGAGTTGTTCTTCTATTATATATTATTCTAAACCTTTTATGGTAGACTAGCAGTCCCTAATAAATACGTACCTAAACTTCTTAAAGAATTATTAAAGTTGTAAAGAAACCGGTTACAAAAATGTTCGCGTATGGCGAACAATTTTAGCATCGTTATATGCGGATTGCACTGTATATTAAAAGCTGAAAAACTAAAATTTACCGACATTCTTCTTCACATAATCTTCAACTAACAGGTAGAAAAACTACTCTTTTCACTTCAATTCCATAATCAATCTTACCTGAAATGAGGTAAAGCATATTGAAAATTATTTAATAAAAATCAATCAAACAATAAAAATACATTTAAAAAAAATCAGCACATTTTTTATTCTCACAAATTGCAGTTGCAAAAAATAGTTGAATAAAACAGATATAAAAATGTATAAAAAACGTACAAATATCCTAAAATTATACAAAAAGGTCTATTCAAATATTCCATCTTCAAAATATTCAGTGTCATAATAATGGGTAAATGCAGACGATTTTATTTAAATTCAAATGTGAAAGATTTTAAAAAACTAAATTAACTGTAATATTAAACTGTAAAGGTAACAAAACCACTTCCGTAAATTAAAACCAACTAAGTAATTTCTAAAATTATTTTTCAACATCGTTGAAAACTAAAAAGGTGCGAGATGAATTTACAGCTGTAATAAATTTTCTTCTTATGGAATACCTGCATGTCTGAACAAAGGAAAAACTTAGACAAATAAAAAATCTGATTCTTTGGAGCGGAGAAAGTTGAGGAGTAAGAACAAGTGGTAAAAAAAGAGACGCTCGGTGAAATTGCTATTTTTGATGTTGCACTCTAGTAATTTCGACAAAACCAACTTAAAAAAAAAAGTTCTATCGTTGTAAATAACATGACAAGCAAGACTAATCATACACGTTCTTAAAAGAAGCAAACAAAAAACTCCCCAGAAAAGTACAATGCTAGTGAAATTTTCATATAGTAAAAAAATATGGGAGGGGGAGGGGGAGATAACAAAAAAATACATACAAGTGCTGCGAAAGGTTCAACCACTGACCTGATTTTTTTAATCAGCCAGTTTATTTACTTTTATTTTTCCATTTTTATTTAAATATGTGACAAGACGCAAAATGTTTGGTAAATTCGAACATTGAAAAAAAAAAACCTTTATTACATTTCCAGAGTTTTACGTACTTTTGCAAACACGTTTTTACGATGATTTATGAAATGACTTATATTGTATTTGCAGAGACATATTAGCAAAAGACACTGAAATGTATAAATTTTGAACAGAAATTATCATTTAAACTGAAGTGAAGAGACATTTAACGGGGTTGCCAAATAGAAGAAAAGTAAATGGTACATTTTCTCTTTTTTATAATTATTTTTTCCGGAGAATTATCCTTTTAATTAATTAATAATATTATGTCCATAAAAAGAATTGACAGCTAACTATGTAAAAATAGAAAATTATAATGTGAAATTGTGTTAATTTTTATGAAATTTCTCCCCTTGCGCGTTTCCAAAGTTCTTATACAAAATTGTTAAAAAGTAAGGAAACTTGAGGCTGCAAACAAACGTCACTTTTATTTTACCACATTTGGCAACATGATACTCTATCCATATTTGCTCCGACGTTTTCCAAGATGATGCATCATTTTCGCGCTCTTAAAATTCCGATGAAAGCCACAAAAATCATCTGTTTCTTGAGGAAAGAGGTTCTTAGGAAGATCTTACAAACAAGATATGTCACAATTGTCTTAGACCTTATGATCCAGCCGACACTGTGTGATGTTTATTGAGAAAGACACTAAAAATTTATTGGATGACTAATTTTTCTTCCAAATCTTTATTAAACAAATTAGAAGTTCATATGGGAATATCGCATTCCCACAATTCATAGTGGCAATTCAGCTAACAGACTTCTTTTGTTTTTAACAGTAACGGCTTCATCAAGATACTTTCCCGCCATAACAGCTGACACAAGAATAATGTAACACAATCCGTTACACGCATGCGTGTTTTTCAATTTGAGGGTTCAGATGAAACGTGAACTATAAACAACATAAATGTAGCTTATTATTATTTTTTCATCTGATGCCTTATTCGATCACCTATTGACGAATTCGGCAGATTAAAAATGTAATGGAAATTTCTGATTGAGCTTTCATTATGGGAGAACCTAAAACCACTAGCATTATTAATAAGTAAGCTAGTGACACTCATACCAAGATCAAGACCGCAGCCAGATTATTAATTTACCGTATACACTCGTGTATATGTCAACCCCCCCCCCCCCCCAAATCTTGCGCAAAATTTTGAAAAAAAATTCAATTTTCGTGTTTAAGTCGAACCACATTTCTGGTATTATGTTGAAAAAGGATTTTAATCAAAAATAAAGAAAATTAATAAATTTTCATTAAATTAGTAAACATTTTACGTTTCTAATCAGACTTTTTTTTATTCAACGTTTTAAAATTGTATAACTATGTAAAACTGAAGAAGCTTAAACTATCTTGAAACCTATTCACATCAATTTAATGATACATAAAAAGAAAAAAGTCTTTGAAAAATCTATCCAAGCCTTATTTACAAGGGTAAACAATTTTTTAAACTGCTAAAATATAGTACTTCTTTGTATTGTAGGACTTTTTAGGAGATAAATCTAGAAGCATTCTCAAGTTGAGCTCTTTTTAAAAAGGGGATTAAAATGTTGAAATGAATGCCCCTGTATTGAAGGCAATTCTATCCTAAGAGAAAATGGGTACAGAACAATTACGGGGAGCTATTGTTGTCAATCACAGAGGGAAATCACCATTATCCGCTTTTATCTATCTCCTACCTAAACCCGGTAACTCCGGTATTTCACTCTGCTATTTCATACTTTTTCCGGAGTTTGAAATATTCTTTATTTTTATTCTTTTTTTACTAACTCGTATATAAGTCGACCCATCATTTTCAACTCCCAAATTTTCTCCAAAATTCTTCGACTTATACACGAGTATATACGGTATTTATTTATTTTCGTGTGTGTAACACTATACTAGGAAGCTACAATGCCTTTTTTAAATGAAAGTAATGTGGACCGTAATGGACCCTTATCAACTTATTTCAGGGGACGGAAGATAGGCCCGTGTCTACTCCTTCCTCTACATACGGCCTTGGTCGGACCCAAGGCCCAATTCTGTTAAATGATCAACAAATCTAGGTTATCAAATAAACTTTTAATTTTAAAATAAAAATAAGTAAGAACAATCAAATGATGAATCTGTAATATTTGAAGCATTTTAAAAATTGAGCGGAGTTATTTACCAGCACTATGCACCAAACACATTTTTTATCACATGGCATAATAATGAAAACATGTATTTAGTAACTGTTATAACATGAATTAAAAAAAAAAGTTATGTCAGCAGCAAAATCCGACAAAATCTTTGTTTCCGCCTCCACTCCCCCGTTCTGCGGATTTGGCATAAACAAAACTGCATGACAATTTCCGGGCCGGCTCTAAACGTAGACACATTAGTCACAATTAGAGAGTTTATTTAGTATTAAAGCCGCGGTTCTAATAAAATATTGAATTTTTTTAAGATTATTTTTCTATGACTAAAAGTGCAAAAGAAAGTTAATGAAAGAAAGTGCCTAGGGATATGTTCTCGGGTAGGCTCAGTGCATGCCGGATACCGCAAAAGGCAACTAGGCTGCAGCCTTGGGCTCACCACAGACGGAGGCCCCTAAAATCAGTAAAATAATTTAGAAAAAAATGTCTTAAATCTCTTAGAAGAAATTACTTTCAATCTCGGAAATCTCTCGGAGCCTCTATAAGCACCTTGTCTGTACTTTTCCGTTCTCTGAAAACAGCTTAAATTGGGTATGCTGTAGACAAAATATTTTGTTTAGAATTCTTTTTTAAGAAAATATTTAAGATGAAGAGATTTTTAAGGTTTTTTTAGCATGAAACAGCATGTGAAAATTTTAGTTAACCCGAGTTTCATGAGCAATTTTATAAAATAGAGAACATTTTCCGAACACTCCTAAATTTTTTTCTAGCTGGGTCATTCCATGCTAAATGAGCAAATCAGAACATTTTTTTCGCTCGCTCGCCCCTTTTTATCTTTCAGCAATTCTAGCCGGAATAAGTTCTACCATAAAACGTTTGAACATATGAAATTGACAATTTTTTTTTTAATGTAAAAAAGTAATTCTCCATTGAAAACATAACTAAAAATGCATTTAGTTGGCGCTACCAATGGACATATAAATCATTTAAATACTATGAAAAAAGGATCTTGGAAACATAATTAGTTTAAAACTTGTTGCACCTATAATATTGTACAGCGCGGCTTAAATTCATTAGGAAAAAAAAATTATTATAGATTTTTACAAAAAAAAAAATATTTTTTACTTCAATTTACAGCAACAGATGGCGGCAGGTGCAACCTAGACAGTTGATTTTTTTTTTTTTTTGATTTTTAAGTGAGTGAAATTCGTAAATGAATTCTAAATAAGAGTTGAGAATTCTTTTGAAATTAACGATATTACTCATAATTAAAATGAGGAATCATCTCAGACGCTTTGAATTACGTACATGTTATTTTATTTTTAATAATTGCTAGTTTGAGTTTCATTCTATGGTTTCACTGCTCTCACAGTGACCGCCATATTGGATTGGAGGCGGAGCTGATCTAACACAATCTAGTCTGTTCATTGGTCTAAGCTCTGGAAACTACGGTTGTTGCCAAACCATAAGCTACAAATTCAGCCCTATTTTCGCGCCACGTAAGACAAATATATATATAGATACATAAGAGGAAAAATTGTTATTTTATTTTTTTTTTAAGTTTCTAAGCTATTTTGAAAATGAAGAAAATAAATGGCAACTTCCAAATTTCAGAAATTTGGTTTTCATATGTAACATTACATCGTACATCAATTTCGCATATGTTTTTAAATTTCTTCGATTTTTTTTAACGTTTTCAATTTTCTCAAAATTTTCAATTTTTCAATTTTTACAACCAATTTAAGGTTAACCATGGTGTTACGAAACTATTATTACTAAATAAATATGATAATAACTGTCCATGGATTACAATATTATGAAAAAAATTTATTGATGTTAAATAATTTTCAAGATTCGGAACTTTAAACTTGCAACTTTGAACGATTCCATACAAGCCATTCTATGTCACAATTTTTTAAAATGTCCAGAACTTCCAAAATATTTAATTTTTTGTCAAGATATTTTGAATAGCTCTATTTAAATATGAATTGAATCTGTGTACCAAATTTTATTAAAATCGGTTACTATGTGGCCACGACTTTTTTTAAATTTTTGCTCATTTTGCATGGAATGACCCAGCTACTATTTTAGTTTGAATGGAGCCTGAAAAGCTGCAGTCTTAAGCTCTAGACAACCATAATCGATCTCTGGTCAGGCCTGCATAAATTTAATACGATGAAAGAAAACTGATTATATTTTTAAAACGCTGATAATAAAACAGTCATCCCGTCTCGCTCTCTCTCTTTTTTTGTTTGTCTCTGTCTCACTATTTGCGAACCTTTCTTTCCCGCCCATTACTGGAATATACCACATTGAATAACCTCCATTTAGTCGAAGTCGGTTAAACGCGATGTCGAAAACAAAACCCTTTTATTCTGACGAAATCTCTGCCCCCCGCGGACTTGTCATAACGCGGGACATCTGCATGATGTTGAACATGTCAGGGACAGTTGTCCTAAACATCCCCCACTCAATAGAGACAGGTGTAATACGAAAGGACAGATCAAATGGGGAGCATAGTCCTCTGTCTGTAGGTGTCTAGGATTTCTGAATGCAGGAAGAGGATACGAATTTTTGACGACTGTAGGAATTCCGCTCGGGGACTCCTTTCCTGCGGAAGTCATCAAAATTTGGAGGTGTGATAAGGCTGTAAGGTACGCGGATACACCCGAGGAATTTTTAATACAACGCAACTCCCTGTAAAATTACTAGAAAACTTATTAATCAATGTCAAATTTTTATTAAGAGGGTGAAAGTTAAGTATTATCTCAACAGTAATGACATTTCATTTAGAGGCAGGGGTACCTGGAAATTTTAAGGGTTACATTAAACCTGTTTTTCTAATTATTAACTTTCGAATGCTTGAACGAAAATGCCTAGTTTTGTGTATTAGTATGTTATGTGATTACATTTCATTTGCGAACATTGAATTATTGGTATATAAAAGTATTAATTATTCTAATGATTAGTTATCTATATATTTAAAACGCACAACAGATTTGTAAAGACCGATTTCAGTTGATCTGAACATGCGCAATGAGCACTTTAGGTCAATGAGCACTTCTCTGTCACTAAATGGAGTGGAAACCCAGTTTTGAACTGGTTTCAATTCAGAGAGACATTGAGCGAAGTCGAGATGCCCGAGTGGTCTAAAGTGCCAGTAAAAGGAATTCTGGCTCTCTAAAGGGAGAGTAGATTCGAACCCGGCTCCTGGGATAAGATGTTTCTAAGATATCGTTAGTGTTCAGATAACGCAGGTCAAAAATGTAAATTATATTTTATTCTGGAGGTAAATTTATAGAATTTGTTTTGTTTTTCCCCTTCCTTATTATTAAGTAAAATTTACCACCCCCAATATTTTTTAATTAATGATTTTGTAGATAAAATTTTAAATTAAAAGCTTTGGCACGTAATTATCGATTAAATTGAAATTATCTGCAATTTTTGGCGTAATTTTTTCCTTCCACAATTGATCGATAAGGCATACAGACCAAATTTTTTAAAAAAGAAACCCCTTGGAGTTGCTTTTTTTTTTTTTTTAAATCTGAAAATTGAATTATCTGAAAAATGTTCTGCTGTCTGTATCCGTGTATATGCAGCCGACGCTCAGTCAGGGTATAAAAGGAGAGGTTTATATGTATTTTTTAACTACTGCTAACAAATATTCTGTGAAAATTTGAGACATTTTAATGATGTTGTATGATTTTTTTTTATTCTGTGGTACCTGTAAGCTGTTTATCGTCAAGTTTTAACGGCTGCTATCTAGTGTTTAATTTATTTCCTTACTTTGTCCCTGAGAGATTGTTTAATTTACGTAAATTTCATAGAGTAAAAGAATAACTACGTTAAACTTTTAGTATTAATTTAGAAAAAGTTATCCGGCTTCGATTTGCACCTCTGCGGCAGCAACCTGGTAACACTCATAAAATGTACCAATAAAAGCTACATATTTACCCAATTGCCATAGATTTACACAAAATGAGCCTTGTTCCGCGTTAAGAATAATTAGACATGTCAAATGACAAAAGTTATACCTACTCGACGGCATAGCTAATTATTGCATTTAAAAAAAAAACATAATTAGTGGTAACTAAGCTTAGGAACAAGATTTCTTTCTTTTCTTTTTCTTCTTCTTTTTTTTATATATATATAAATAATCGAAAATATAAGTTTAATGCAAAGTATACCCAGTTAATAAACAGTTTTTATAAATTTGTGTGGACTTTTTGATAAGTGCATTTGTGCCTCTTATGTTAAAACCGATAAAAATCAAAATTTTGATTTAAAAATTTAATTATTTTATTTTATTTTCCTTTTCTTAAATACCACTCAAAGAATACCAACTTTTTTTCGTAATAGTAGAGAAAATCATGGAGTCAATTGTTAAATTCTATCGTAGTTGAACATTTTTATTGCAGTTCAATCGCGAGCAAATCAATAGACAGACAAAGAGACAGCATAAACACAATTCAATTATCTTGAAAAGTGGTAGAAACAGTTTTCTCGGTTTGTTCGGAGAACCGTCGTTAAAATATTTGTTCCACTGTTTTAGTGTTTCAAAGGTGAGATGTTACACAGTTTTATAAAAATTGCAGTAATACACATTCTTTCTTTAGAAAGAGAACTGTATTGTATAATATAACAGTTATCTATGTTATTAGATTGTTTCCACGACAACAAACTGAATGAAATCGAATTTCTGCCCAATCGATGAACATAAGAAATTAGAATCTGCGTGAAATAAGACCAAGTAATTCCATAAACATAAGAAAGTAGTTTAATGAAATATAAAAACGGCTAGAATGATCCAAACCTTACGTAGGTTTTAAAGTATCTATGTTTATGTTTATAAATATAATTTCCTAAAATTAAAAAAAAAAAAAAAAAAAAAAAAAAAAACTTATATAAAAGCTAATATTATTTTACTTTGAAATAGCATTATTCATGTATTACAAGAAATTTTATAAATTGAAATGCAATTTAATTAAAGGCAATTAATAAACAAGGACGAAAAATCATGCGTCAAGCATAGATTATGAAACACTTTCCAACATATCCAGAAAACTGTAACGAAACTTCACCGTTAAATAAGGTGAAAGAAGATTATGAATGTAAAGAGTAAAGGAAACATATAACACATTTAGCAGTCCAGTTTTAGCAATTACCTTCCATAGTCAAAAATGCAGTCGAATTATTTTGTTCAGCCCTGTATAGGATCTATAGATTTGGATATATACTACATAGCATGATAAAATTTAATTCATTTATAAAATTCACATTTACCAATTTTCTCCAATTGATGGAAATGCACTCGAAAATATGTTGTACAACTCTGTATATTATTTAAAGACTTTTGTACACCCCCCATATTAAGCTAAATTTTAATTCAGGTAAAAAACGCATAAGGCAACTTAAAACAAATTTCCAGCAATTACCAACCATAAACGAAAATGTTACCTTGTTCTTTGCATAGCCCTGTATATGAACATATTTATTTTCCACAAACTTCTATAAGTCTACTAACTATAGTTCAGAAGGAAAATGCGTAACACAATTGAAAACTAAACCCTAAGTAATTCACTTCCATAGTATGTAATACTTACGAATTCCCTTGTGTATATGATCAACCAAATTTATACACACCACGTACTATGCAAAAATTTAACTAAACCTAAAAACCAAGAGAGAAATGTTGGTCCCTTATTGCACGTATACTGTGACCGATATCTTTTGTGTACCCCTATAAATGAAAGATAAACGCAATGCACACCATACTTTTAAGTGAACAATTTATAGTAAAACCTCAGCATATAAATTTCATTATGTTTGAAACAGTGAAACATCATTAAATTATAATGCAAACGATTTTTCCCCGTAGAACAACATGCAACAGAATTCTTTTGTGTGACCCTGTAAATGGATAATAAATGCTTTGCATTCCATATGCATGTTTTAGTGCGTTTCATAATTGTATATCAATTCCATCATGTTTCAAATGGCGTAACATCATCAAAATGCACTTGAAACGATTTTTTCCCATTGACTGTAATGTAACGGAATACTTTTGACTGTCCTTGTAAAAAAACTATAAGTGCTATGAATCCATTTTGAATAGGGATCAGCTATAGTAAACTGCAATAACATACAAAAATTTCGGGGCAATTCGTGTATATTTACGTGAGTTAGAGCTTGGACGGACGGCCAGATGGCAGACGGCAAGGCAAACCGAAGTCATAATCACTTTTCAACTAGGTTGGAAAGTGTTAAAAATAATAAATTTTAAATACTCAGTAATATCCTTGACACCAACGAATAACATACAAATCTTCAGAAAGCGAAACAAAACAAAAATAAATAAATAAATAAAAGAGAAAAAGAAAGAAAAACAAAAGGATTTAAAAAAAGTCGTGGTTCTGGAGAAATATCACTATTTAAAAGCGAAGGTAAGCAGAAAAAAAAAAAAGACAGTCAGAGAATAAAAAAAAAAAGAGAGAGAGATTATTCCATACATTTTAACACCAAATTGTCCAAGTTGAAAAACGGACATAGCCATTCGACAGGAAATCATGTCTACGTTCAATTTATATTTAAAAAATAGGCTTAGCGGGTCGTCTTCATACTGAAATTGTACCAAATTCTGAATTTTTCAATACAAAAACCTAATTTTGACATCATTTTTTTTTTTTTTGTTTTGTTTTGTCAATTTTACGTTAGGATATCAAACAGGAAGTCATTCGCTCAAGTTGTTTAGGAATTAGGATGATCTAAAGCTTGGAAATTTTTCAAGGCTAATCAAAAGGATTATTTAAAAAAAACTATTGAAACTGTATTCAATATTAATTATTTAATATTTACTAATTATAATTATTAAAATTAAAATATTATGTCAATTTTAAACATAGTCACTTTCTTGTTACTTAAAATTTTCTCCGAAAAGAAAAATGAATATGAATGCATGCTTAAAAAAATTCGCATAATTTTCGTTCCTTACAGTTGAAAAAAAAGCGTTAAATATATCCAAGTATAGTGGTACCTCGGTTCTCGAACTTAATTCGTTCGAATGAATAGTTTGAGAACCTTATCAAGTTTTTGCTTAAGAAATAATTAAAATAGGATTAATTGAGTGCTATCTCCAAGTTATTTCCTGTATTACCTGTTTCAAACAATGCACTGTAATATAGTATAAGAAAATATCCTACAGCGAAATATAAAAACAATACGGAACATTATATTCGATAATAGCAATTTGATAACATTTTAATAAAAGTTTAACGAAGATCTCACCCATCCCTTATTGGTGAAACTTTGGTTCACTTCAGATTGACGAGAAGGAAGGACGTTTCCATTGTTACTTTCTCAGATAATTAGAACCACTAAGTTAACTTACTGTTTTTAAATCGCAAAATGTGTGAAATTTGTTAGCCTCGGGGTCACTATATCGCATGCAATATGTGTTTCCCGCTTACGTAAAATAAAAAATAAAAAAAGGATTTAGCAAGAAATCTCAAAGTGCATGAATTTCGTTAACGCTGTGATTACTATTACCTCATGTATGTGCGGTTTACGCCCCGCCCTAAACCTCCCCCAAATAATAATAATATTAAATCATTTGGGGCACTTATTTACTATGTTTTTTCTTCAGTCTATTTAGCGACGACCCTTTCGCTATGCAAGAACCGTATTTCGGTTCGAGAACCGAATCGAATGTCGCAAGAATTTCTTGTTCGAAAACCGAGACGTTCGAAGAATCGTATTTCTACTGTAAATACACTATAGACGATATGTTTATATGTTTGACTATATAAAGTAAATTAGTAACGAAATAAATAACAACAAAGGTAACAATTCGAACATCTTTAGAAAGGTAAACATTTAGGATATTCTACTAAGTATGCTGGGTGGAAGGAACTGATTTCACGGCGATAATGCTCTCATTGCGGGAAAAGTACTTTTACAGGCTTTACACCGCGCCGCGGTTTTAGAAGCGAACTCCGTTGGATGACGGAGCGGAAGAAACTTGATTTCTTCGCGAAAATGCTCGCGAGAAAGTATTTTTATAGACTTTTATGTCGTTTTTGAAGTAAATTATGGGGGGAGAAAAGGTAATAAAAACCTGATTTTTTTTTTTTAAGTCAAACTAAGAACATAACATCGAAGCACAAACACATGGAGTTGCCTTGAATCTCTCTAAAATCTGGTTCTCGCTTAACCTTCCGCCTACCAGTCGGGTCCAGGGTCCAATGGACCCGACAGGTACATTCAAAATGACAATTCGAACCAGAATTTGTTTCATAAAATAAGTAAAATATAAACCACAGGGAACTAAAGTAAATAAATAAGTTAAATAGTTTAAAATAAAAATGCTGGTGTGAAATGTTTTTATCAAGATTGGGTAAAATTTCCGGTAGTTTGACACTGCAAAAAAAAAAAAAACATGTGTTTGATTTTACAGTATTATACTGGCATTCCATCTTCCAGTTTTATACCGTAAAATTAACAGTAATAATCAGTAAAATAAGCAGTAATACTCTGGTAGTGTATTAATGCTTATTAGCTCACACTCTCTCTATATACAGGGTGTTCCGTTAAAGGGGTCCAATATTAATAGGGGTAATAGAGGAGATCACACGGAGCATAAATCAGTATATAATGCCTGGCCGGATCTCAATAATTTTCAAGTTACAGCAAATAGAATGAAAAATCGGAAATTTGTAAAAAAAAAACCCTCATTGCTAAACTATCGATAATGCTACATAAAAACGAAGCACATATTTAGAAAGAGCAGAAAAAATCCTACGAAATGACATAAGTTGTTTTAGAATATTGAGAATTAATGGCGAGTTACAAGCTCTGAAACAGTGAAAAAATACAAAATCAAATATTTAGCAAAATAGTTAATCGTTAATTCCAAAAATGCAACTCTACCTACATCAAGGAAAATGTTATAAAATTTGGTCCATTCCGAAAGCTTTCGAAGAAGCTGACAATAAACCATATCAGTTTAATTGTATGGGAGAAATCAAGCAGTTCCCTAGTTACAACTCTGTACTGTTGCACGCTCGGAAAGAGCGAAACTCCACCCATGACGATTGTAAACACCCCGTTTTAATATCTTTCAATTATACATTTCTGATCAACCTCTATCAATACCCTTTCATTATTCAGTCTGGTCAAGTGAATGACATATTGTGCAGCTCTCGCCTTGTCTTAAAGCAAACTCCGTGACTGCTGCGTTTCCTCCATGAACTTTCAGGATGATGAAGAAGAAGTACTTTTTATGCAAATTTTCTATGTGTATAGGAAGAAAAGTGTAATAAAACAGCAGTCATCAGTGGGCGTTATGTTAAAGGGAGGCTGTTGTAAGTGGGATTGTAGTAAGTTGATGTATAATAATTATGCCGGAATACTCTAACGAAGAATATGCGGACATGCATCTGATGTACGGGCAAGCTCATGGAAATGCATGTCTAGTACAGCGCATGTACCGTGAGCAATTTCCAAGGAGACGTTGCCCAAGTTCGAAACTCTTCATAAAAATCGATAGACGATTACGGGAGACTGGATCGTTTAATACAGCAAGCATTGATGCAGGGAAACCTCGACATGTACGAACACCTGCAATGGAAGAAGATGTACTGAATATTTTTAAAGATAACCCCTCCACGAGTACACGAGCTGCTGCGTCTGAAGTCGGTGTTTCTCACCAAAGTGTGTGGCGTGTTCTGCGTGCAGAAAACATGCACCCCTTTCATGTGCAGCGGGTACAACTGTTATCAGTAACAGATTGTGCTCAGCGGACAGAATTCGTACGCTGGTTGCTTAATGTAACAGAAAATAATCCACAATTTCTGGAAAATATTTTATTTACTGATGAAGCAACATTTACGAGAGAGGGCGTGGTAAACACGCACAATATGCACACATGGTCATATACAAATCCGCACACTGTTTTCTCGTCGAACGCACAACAAAAGTTCAGTGTGAACATATGGGCAGGTGTCCTCAGCGATTATCTCATAGGACCATATTTACTCCCAGATGTACTCAATGGCAGTACGTACTTGGTTTTCCTACGGGATATCTTACCGCAGTTACTGCAAAATGTGCCAGCAACATTGCGCCACAATATGTGGTTTATGCACGATGGCGCACCGGCACATTTTTTCATAGGTGTTCGCAATCACCTCAATTCAACATATTCTGGGAAATGGATTGGACGCAGTGGACCTGTTGCTTGGCCTGCACGCTCTCCAGACCTCAATCCGTTAGACTTTTTTGTTTGGGGACACCTTAAATTGCTGGTGTATGAAACGCCTGTGGATACACCGGAGGATTTACTAGCGCGAATCGTTGTCGCTGCAGGAGACATTCCCAACTCCGTCGGAGTTTTTCGGCGTGTTCGCCAATCTTTACGACGCACAGTGGGTCAATCCTTAAGAAAATGCGAACATAGGGCCAAAAAATAGTCATTAAATAATTAAATTTTTTCAATGAAATATTTTAAAAGAATGTCTACAAAATACGAATATGTGTTTATCTTTTAAATTATACAAAATTATATCTTATTTGTACTGCTCGGAATATACATCTTTCAGCAGAGGAATTTTTCTGCGAATTTTAGTGATTTTTAAATGTGCTCAGAAATGAAACCTAGGTAACCACTAATAATAACTCGTTTAAAATATCATTATGAATTTCCTAAAACACATTTTAAACCACTACTGATTGCATTTTGATTGAATTTTATGTATCATTTTACATTATGAACAGCCCATATAAAATTAACGGTATCAGAAACTTAAAAATTGTGCAACTTAAATTGCATGAAGTTGCCTGAAATTTCAAACACATCTTTGTGTTCCTAAAAGCCTGTATTTTAATGTGGTATAGGGCAATATTTGCGCAAACCTGCGCATTTTTGAAATAAATGGATTTGAAACACTCTATAAGTGGCTATCGCACAATTTTCCATTAACGGAAAGCATAGTAAATTGTCTGTAGACAAAAATATTTTTTAATAAATATTATACTGTAAGAATTTTCTAAGATGAAATAATGTAAAAAAATAATTTAAAATTAAACTATAAAATTAAATTCAATATATACGTATCTTGTGTTAGATAAATATTTACATGAAAATGCTGAAAAGAGCAAAGACTCTCAGAGGGTTAAATCTACTCTAATAAATGGATGCATAATGTGTGAGTGCTAAAATGTTATTTAAAGTAAAAGTTCTAATGCTTCTGGAAATTTTTTGTTCCTTTGAGCGTTTCTTACTTTGCGTCTAATACAGGAAATCAATGGTTCAGATGTTATAAGTAAATGGTGCAACAAGTCTTCGTTACATGCTCTTCGACTTATTTTTCTCGTATGGGAATCCCGGTACCTCCGAAACTCTTTATTTCGAGCTTCGCCAGCTTCTTCCGATAATAAACCAATTGGCCAATTGGAACAGCAAAATTTGTAATTATATTTTTTCCATGAATTAATAACTTATGAATAGAAGCTGGCATATAATACCACCCGTACTTCGAAACACATTCTTTAGCTGTTTCCAGTGCAAATTCGCCAATTTTTTAGGCATTAATTACTTCGTCACAGGAGATAACTTGCATTATAATTGCAAAACGTTTAATTAGTTCTTTATCCAATCCAGTGATCTCAGCTGTAATTTCAAACTCAGCAAAAAATGTCCTTGCAGTGTTTAAATCGTGTGTCAAACCACTCCCCTGTTTAACAACATCAATTAGCAAACATAATTCTTTTCTGAATTCGCATTGAATTTTTCTCTTTGATTCTTCTTTTTGCTTCTTTTGGTCTTCAGTTCTAGCACTTAAAGCTTTAAATGATAAATTGTAAGAAATATGAAGCAAATATTCCATAGACCGTATCTTTACATGTAGACTAGATACACCAAAGCTGTATGTGGATGCGTTTACACTTCTTTGAACAATTTTATCAATGTTATTCATTTCCGAAGGGCTTTGCACCACAAATATAACATGTTGAACAGGAGGATGTATTTGAAATTTCCGTAATAATTTTTCTATCAATCATTGTTAAATTCATTTCATGATCAATGGTTATATTTTTATGTGCTATATCAAAAGATCTTTTAAAACCCTCAGATGCTAATTTTTGTTTGCTGCATGCAAAAGAGCTTCTCCAGAAGTATCCTCTCTTAAACGTTGAGTTAGTTTTCTTTTATGAGTTTCGGTTACATCTGAAAAAGATTTCCGAGACGTTGATTTCTGCGAATTTTCAACTTCAGATGGTTTAAATTCATTACCAACTTTAAAGGAACACTGAAGCCAAGAATCGTTTTTAGTATTGAAACGATCTAATTTTCGTTGAGATTTATGCCATCGATCTCTTACAGCTACACAAAACTTACGTAAACGCTTCTTTAAATTTTCTTCATCAATTTCTGAAGCACTTAGTCCACAGTAGAACAGCACGTACAAAACTAAGAATTGATTTTTCATAACTAAAACCATTATTTAAATACAGAAACAAATCTCTGTTTGTTATCATCTTTCAAAAGAATATAAAAAAAAGCAAAATGAAATAATCTTGCTTAAAATAAAAAAGAAATATACTAAAATTAATATCACTACAAAATTATTTTATAAAATTATTATTATTATATTATTATGATTATTATTATAATCCCGATGATAAAAAATATGCACTGAAATAGGCTCTAAAATGTTGCAGAAGAATGTTCCGGTTTTGTAGAACGATTTTGAAAAGTTATCTAAACATTACATATGTTGCCAATTAAAAATTAAACAAATATTTTGAATATTTTGCCAATGTCCTTAGTATATAAGTAAAAACATGATTGGTAATAAAATTATTGTCTGCTAAGCTTTTCTTTTTCTTTGATTTTCAAGTTTAATTTAGTTATCCAGTATGCCTCTAAAAGTCCTGTTTTAAACAAAAAAAGATTAAATTGCTCATAAAAACCATGCAAATCTATTGAATATAATATATTTTACTTCTTTAAACCTAAATATAACAAAAAAAATCTTATATATAGGCTTATACTATTGTGATAATCCTATGTTCGACATCTGCTATACTTTGACCCACTGTGCGACGTCGCTGTCGGCTGTGCGATTCTGTTAATGGGCGCAACTTCGAACACCTATTATAATAATGTCCGTTCGTCTGCCTTCCGACATTGAACTGTGCAGCGCAGGCCAGAAGACTATGCTTCACATATGTCATAAAGTACGTGGAATGTAATTCTTTATTTGTCATTTTTCTTTTATTTTCAACACTTTTTGGCACAGTATTTTGTAAGTCACAGACTGTGGTGTACTCAAATTGTAAATTACAAAGTTTGTATGAATTAATTTAAAATTTAGTGTCTTTTTTAAATTTATAATTAATAAAATTATTATGCTATTTGTTATTATTATTTCCTATCATAAATTATGATGCACATATACATACAATAATTGTCCATGTAAAACATGTACTGAAACTTCTTGCATAGTTACAAATCGCAATATTTTTAATTATTTCCGAATTTTCACCACCAGTTTAATTTTAAGGAATTTAACTTAAGCTTTATATCAATAAAAGACCACTTTAAAATGTAGACTATTATTGTAAAGTTATTTTGGTTCATTCAACTCTTGAATAATTAAAAATGTTGCATCTCAGAAGAAGCATGATCGAAAATGTATAGTTGAGAGTAATTAAAAAGGCGGTGTTTCCAATCGTGATGGGCGGAGTTTAACCTTTGCTAGTGTCAAAGAAAGCGGAGTTGTAACTAAGAAACTGATTAATTTCTCTCACACAATTAAACCGATATGGTTCATTGTAAGCTTTTTCGAAAGTTTTCGGAATGGACCAAATTTTACTACATTTTCCTTGTTGTAGCTAGAGTTGTCTTTTTGGAATTAACGATTAACTATTTTGATGTATATTGGATTTCGTACTTTTTTCACTGTTTCAGGGCTTGTAACTCGTCAATAAATATTGCTATTTTAATACAATTGATGTCATTTTGTAGGTTTTTTTCTGCTCTTTCTAAATATGTGCTTCGTTTTTATGTAGCATTATCGATAGTTTAGCAATGAGGGTTCTTTTACAATTTTCCGAATTTTCATTCTATTTGCTGTAACTTGAAAACTATTGAGATCCGACCAGGCTTTATATACTGATGTATGCTCCATGTGATCTCCTCTATTACCCCTATTAATATTGGACCCCTTTAACGGAACACCCTGTATATCTTGTTCAAATTTTCAATCGTTAATAAAATATTTTCTATTCATCCACTCAAGTTCAAATAATTTTTTTTAAACTTGTACTGGATGACACTTTATGTTAATACAGTTTTTTCAAATATTAATTCATTAATTAAATTAAATTAATTAATTTTAGTTTTATATAGGAGAAAAAAATTCCTCCCATTGTTTTCATAAATGAAATGAAAAATTTATCTCAAATGAGTGATGACACAGAAATAAAATACCGCAACGATGATTATAAAATAATGTTCAATAAAGATAACGTGGGACATTAATGCTGCACGGGTTTATTTTATATATTTATGATTAAAAAGTAGGAATTGACTTGAAATTTTTTTTTACTGTTAATTATACTGTAAAATCAACGCTTTTTTTTTTCAATGTAGGGTTAAAGACGCTTTACGTTTGTGGAGATTGGAAAGGTATTTTGTCATATTATGACTTTCTGCATCCTGCCGAACAAACAGTCGATAAGT
Source organism: Maratus michaelseni (assembly GCA_963931845.1). Classification (NCBI taxonomy): domain Eukaryota; kingdom Metazoa; phylum Arthropoda; class Arachnida; order Araneae; family Salticidae; genus Maratus; species Maratus michaelseni. Next base: position 156,560,600 of record OZ007596.1, on the reverse strand, counting down.
TGAGATCAATATTGCTTGCAACTACATGGGAATAAACTTTTGGGGTCACAATCTGGTATTATTTGAAATTTTTTCCTTTGAAAATTTTTATGGAAATAATAAATATGACATTTGTTGATATGATAAAATATAGAAAAGCCAGATGTGCAAAAGGGTAAATATGTTTTTCGAATTTTTGAATATGCCAAAGATTACAATATTGCAATAATTTATTAATGTGTGACTAATTACTTATTTGATATGTTGTCTAATAATAAATATGCATGGTGATAAGATGCAAAATTGTAAATATATCTATTTATACAATACGCAAGTGAGGTGACGATTCTGCGCAGAACTCATCCATCTAACAGCAATTTCATATCAAATTTAAACATTTTTCGTTTAGCAGCTGCCAACAATTAAAAATCCACAATAAAATTCTTTCCACATCCATTGGAAGATTTCCACGCGAAAAATGAAAATGAAATAAAAATTTTCAAGAATGAAAAAGAATGACGTCATATTGGAAGTATAACAGAGATTTTCAAAGAGTTCTCAATAACACAAGGAGCATAAATATGAGTAAGTACAGAAAGCAGGGTGACTATGACGTCAGTAGGTGCATATATATCATCATATGAGTTTGAGGAACGTATTGAATCATGATAAAAAAACGATTACGGAAATATTGGCATATTTTAACATTTTAGGGTTCTCAGAATTCGTTTTCGCTATTTTCAAATATATTCCAAATACATATATACGTGTGTGTATGCATGTATATTAGAATTTCCACAAACGTTCAGGTCCCCAGAGCTCATTCTTAGTGACGAACTGAAATAAAGATTTCACATTAAACAAAATAAATAAATAAAATTAACATGTTTATATGTCTTGCAATAAAAGTCAGTAAAAGCTATTTGTACTGATATTGCATTCAATTCAAATATATATAATTGATATTGCATTTATTGTCATCTTATTTACACCAGATAGCAAATTTGTTGTCAAAATCCCAGAGGTGCATGCATTAATCAGGCTCTGAACTTAATGAAAACTGACGTGAAACGCTATTGTCGATGACGTTGTTGTCGTTTATGAATACTTTTATCAATTATTTCAAATTTTAAGTGAAAACCCTGACCCACCGTCCTAGGACGGGCATTTACACTTAGTATATATATAACTGCATAACTAAAATTACAGTAATATCTGTGCAGTAAGAGGGATATTTTTCTTAAATTTCCGATCTTTTGTAACATTATTATTGGTCATTGATTATATAATTGTCATGTGATGTAGTTACAAATGTGCTATCAGGATTTTGATTTATCTTCAGTTACGAGATTAATTGGATCCCTTTTTAATCAGTCTTTTATCCTGTACTGATTATATTTAATACTTTGCATCTTTAGAATACGGTGAGGCTAAAGTTAAAAGAGACATTTATCGATATGTATTTGTTAAATAAACATATATGTAGAGTTATTTATATTTGTATTTTAAGAAATGAAAAACGTTTAATTTGTTGTTACAGTAAATGAAAGAGATCTCGAATAAGCACCAGGCTCTAGGTTCCGCTTTGTCTTGATCAGGCATCGTATGTTTGAATACATAAGAATTATTGAAAGCAAATAACATTAAGGACAATACACTGCAAAAAAAAAAGAAAGAAGAAAAAAGGTCCATTTCAGGAATCCTTTTTTTATTCAGAAATTCCGAATCCATACCGGAATTTACGAAAGAAAAATTTTTACTTTATGTAATCACGAAACGAATGTCATTAAATAAAGCAAAAATTACTATTCAGAGTTTGTGAAATAAATTCGGAAATTTTGAATTAAAAAAAAATATATATATTCTGAAATGCACGCTTCGGATGCAAATGGGTTAAAACATCTTTAAGAAAAAAAAAAGGAATTATTAGTAACTAAGCTCTGAAAATATGAATATATTGTATTGTTATCGGGAACGCATTTCTAGAACTCTAGCGCATCAGGAAATGAATACAAAATCCGATTAGGAAATTCCATCTTTACAAACATGAACCAAATTAAGTTAAATAAAAGCATGTAAAAATGAACATCATAAAACTATTAAATGTCATAAAACTACTTATGATTAACGAAGTGATCCATACACATATTACACAAAATTCAATTAAAGTGAGTGGCAACACTAGTTTATTTTCCAGCATAAACTCTTATAAAAAGTATTTAAGTAACACTTCACTTAACCTTCGCCAAATTTGAGGTTTATTAGATCGATCGATACACTTCCAGAAATTATGATAGCTGCAGGGGATACATCAGGAATCAAATCAAGTGAAATTTCAAGGCGATAAATTGAGATATGATAGTTACATATATATCCGCTAAAATCAGATAGTTACCCTTTTTTACGATCTTCTTTTGGGAATAACTTATTTAAAGATACGTGAATTGCAACGCTAGTGAAATACCAGGAATATTTTAGACTTCATCTTCGGGGCATCCTTAAAGCAAAATCGATTGGTTTTTACTTCTAGAATTTTTGCACATTTATTTTATTTTGGCATCAAATACAGTCGAACTTCGGTATCATGAACGCCCCAGTTGTCAAACAATTCGGTTCTGGAACAAGAAAAGTGATATTTGATTCAATTTACTTATGAGAGAGTCTTCGCCAAATTAGACCGAATGGAAAAACGCAGCAGAAGCTACCGAAACGATTTCTCTTTAGTGGGAGGTGGGGGAGGGGGGAGGGACGCAAAGCGCACATAAATGTGGTACAGTACAAGGATTGAAGCGTTAACGAAATTCATGCATTTTTAGATACCTGTTCAGTGTGAGGTTGCTGATTCCACCGCCTTTTATTTGTTTTCTTTTTTTTTTATATATTTTTTAATTCTTGGGCATGAATTACATATACATACAAAATAGTGATCCGTTGGTAACGAATTTCATGCACTGTGAGATTCACAAATAGAGAGTTAATTTTGTCGTCCTAATGATGTAACAAACAAAAATGCTTCCCTCCCCCCTCCCATGCACACCTTTAAATTCAATCTCAAATTATCCAGAGTTTCACTTAAAAAAAAAAAAAAAAAAAAAAAAAAAAAGGTACGGGTATGACTTTTGTTAAGCTTTTAATACATATAAAATTGTCATCGTCTCATGTAATATACAGTACTGTAATGTGTTTTTATATTATATTGTATTGTACTACACAGTGTATCGTTTGATTAAGAGATAAATAAGATGAATTATTAAGATAAATTATAATAAAATTAAAGATAAATTATTCAAAGAAACTACCCTTATGTTCTTACACTGAAAAAAAAATTATTTTACAGTATAATATACAAGGTAAATTACAAGGAGTAAAACTTGGGAGGTGGGAACCACTTAATCGTATTTCCATTTCTTATGGTAAAATTGATTCAGTTCTGGAACAATCTGAGTTCAGAACAATTTTTTGGAATGAAAATGTTCGATAACCGAGGTACCACTGTACACGTGTAAGAGAACAAATCATATGTTTCAAACAGAAATTTTAATCATTGAAATGCTACAGTTAAAAGTAAATGAATGTACCCTTTTTCGCATAATTTGTGAGATGGAGTTTCCAAAGTATCTGATTGCAACTTAAAGCAATGAAAACCGACAGCTAAACAATGTTTTGTTTTTGCTTTTGTTTTCTAATTAAAACATTCTTTCTCTGTCGTAAAATATCATTCACCGATCGGATTTATAAAGAAATGTTTCTCTATGAAACAGAAGATTGTATGAATTAGGTGCACGCTGGTTATCGTAAATGTTACAAGTAGAAAAAGGCTGAGAAAAAGTAAGGAAAAGATAAATTATTCAAAGAAAGAAAGAAACAATATATATCTATATATATATATATATATTTAAATAAGGGAATATCTAATTTCATTTCTTCTTTTTTTATTCCGATATTGATAAGTTTTACTCACAGTTGCCTAACACATAAATATTAAAATAATATTTACACTGAAAAAAAAAGGTGTTGATTTTACAGTATAATACTGACATCCCAACTGCCAGTATTATACCGTAAAATTATACGCGGTTAGTGTATTACTGCTTATTTTACTGTTTATTACTGTTAATTTTACGGTATAATACTGGCAGCTGGAATGCCAGTATTATACTGTAAAATCAACACTTTTTTTTCAGTATAGGATGGTCTTTTACCTTATTAAATACTACAAACACACACAGAGTCAAAACTAATAACACAAAATATTAATTTTTTAAATAAAATATTTTAATATCATTAAACAAATATTTCTTCTTATTTAATTTTGTTTGTTCTTTTTTTAAAAACTGATTTATTTTCTTTAACCCCTTGGGGACGAGCGACATGTATACGTGACGCATAAGATGCTCAAAATCCTCCATTATTCCCACCAGTTATTTTTTATTGTAAACTTTGCCTTATTAAATCATAACATTCCTGCAATTTAATTCGACAAAAATTTCTGTCATGAAAAACCGGTGGTAAAAGATTAAAAAATCTGTAAAGGACGCTCGTCGCGAAGGGGTTAACAAAACCATTGTTGATTAGTGCTGTTATATCTTATGTTCTTACACTGCAAAAAAAAAAAAAAAAAAAAAAAAATTGTTGATTTAATGGTATACTAGCATCCCAGCCACCAGTATTATACAGTAAAATTAACAGTAATAAACAGTAATACGCTACCGCTCAAAGCGCGGCAGTGTATTACTGCTTATTGTACTATTTATTACTGTTAAATTTACGGTATAATACTGACAACTGGGGTGCCAGTATTATACCCTTAAATCAACATTTTTTTTTCTTATTATTTTTTTCTTTTGCAGTGTACTAGTAAAAAATATTTAGTTAAAAAGAGTAAACAAACAAAGTTATTTTCTGGCATAAACCATTTAACAACTATACAAAAACGTTTTATTTATCTTCCTCACATTTATAACTTATTAGATCGAAATACTAACAAAAATTCTAATAATTGGCAGATTGGTATTTCGAAAATAATAATAATAATAAAAACTTCCAAGCGGTTGGAAAATCGCAATTAACTTCTAAAATTAGACATTTTTACTTATTTTTTATAAACCCTCCTTTTAAGGAATATTTTTTTTCTTTTTGCTCGAAGAAACAGTTTATGGTTATAAAACATTTCTCATATTTTAGTCTGTCTCCTAAGGGTTTTCTTGATGTAAATTCGATTGATTTTTATCGGCAATTTTAGCAAATTTATTTGATTTCATGCGTCGAATACACTACACATATATCTTTAAAGATAATTTAATGGCACAATTGACAGCATGGTAATTACTTTTGTACATGTATACATTATAGGTGCAGATTACCAAAATGTGGAAGGAGCCAGTGGCCACTTTATGAAACAAACACACAAAAGCAATATTTTTTCTCCATTAAATTTGGATGAGGGGATTTCATAAGAATCTTCCCACCATAATTGTAGACAGTTTGTAGGAGCTTGTAATGTAAGGACTACTGAACATCTTATAAATAAACGATTCTCTAAAGTTTTTTGTTCTATAGATAAACTTTCACCCCCCCCCCCCCCCCAAAGTAAAGGTGAAAATAAAGAATTTTGTTTAAAAAAAAAATTAAACGATAATTAGAGGACCCTCTTTACAGTCATTTTGGGGCCTTTTTGAAAATTTAGAGGGGAAGCATGTGCTTCACGTGCCTTTTGGATAATCAGGCGCTGCCTAGGATGCTACAATATAAAATCGAAACTTAAGCTCATTTCTGTGTATTTTTGGCTTACTTCGTAGACCTACGTTAAACATATCTTTCCCATTCATTCAGCGAAAGTATCGACATTAGACCATTTTTTCCCCGAGCAATCTGCAGGACGTTAATCTACATTATACAGGAAAAACATGCCCGTGAGTAACGCTGATGTCATATCGACGGGGGCAACGACCAGACCAATCTATTTCGCATTTTTCACAAAATCATTTGCAAAGTTTTAATTTTTACACCGTCGAATAAGGAGGAAAATGTACTTTATAATGCATTTTGTTTGAAAAATGTATCTCAATTTACTGATTTTTTATGGTTTAAAAAATCATTTTTAAGCATGGTTTTTTAAAAGAAATCTATCTCTATCTGCGCAGCCTGATTAAGGAAGATTAACTCGTTTGCACTTAAAACAATATAAATAGTTCCGCATTTATTTCTGGCTAATATTATATACCGAAATTAAAAAAAAAAAAAAAAAAGAAAGGAAGAGGGAGAGAGAGAGAGAGAGAAACTGTCTTTTTCACAGCAAAGTGCTGTAGCTTTATTTCAGATTTGCGGATTGTCCTTTCTTATAGTTGTCCAATAGCTAATTCCCAAACCATTAGTTTTAGAAGTAATAATTAGTTCAAATTGCAAAAAATGTTTCAAATGTTGTTTTCCATCCTATCAAAATCCATTTACCCCGAAATAGTTTTTGCTTTTTTAAAGTTTTGAAATTTAAATTTTTATACGGTCCCTGGGTCGTACAAAAATGCATTTTCTACTGTTTTACGTGTTATAGCATGGAGAATGTTTTCTAAATGTAACTTAAAATACTCGGGGACAAAATATACCTTTTGATGTAAATGGCTTTTGATATGATGAAACTACATTCGAAATATTTTCCCAATTGGAACTATTCCTCTAAAACTAACGGTTTAGGAATTAGCTTTGGTCAATGAAAACAAAGGACAGCCTGTAAAATGTGTAATATAGAAGGTGTTTAAAAATACATGCCCAAATTTTAAAACGTAGTGGATAAGAGCGCTATTTTTTTTTTTTTTTTTTTTTTTTTTTTTGTACTGCAGTTATACTTGCATAAATACACATTGCAAAGGAAAAAAAATATCCAAATATTAGAAAACAAATAATCGCAGTTTTTTTTTGTCCTTAAATATCACAGTTTAAAATATTTTAACACTGAAAAAAAAAAAAAAAAAAAAAAAAAAGGTTGATTTTACAGTATAATACTGGCAGCTGGGATGCCAGTATTATACTGTAAAATCAACACTTTTTTTTTTTTTTTTTTTTTTTTTTTGTAGTGTACAAATAGAGAGAAGAATAATAGAATAACTTATGACTGGATAATTTTGCAGCTGTAACAGTATGTCAGTATCTTTTTGAAATCTGGCAACCACTGACGTTACTTTTTATATTATTTCTACAGAACGCTGTCATAATTAAAAGTTAGAGTAACCGTAATGAATACATTTTCTGTTAAGATAAAAGCGTCAAAACTAGTTAAGACTTGATCATCAGGTTTCATTTTTGTGGAAATTTCAGTCACCTAAATCAGTACAGCGACCCGAAAAATTGAATAATTTCGTATTCTCAGACTGCATGAATAATTTCGTATTCTCGGATTGCATGGGATGAAATTTTCTTATTTGTCTATGTAACCTTTTGCCATTTATTTTATTTAGTTTTTAGTTTTTCTTTTGTGTAAAGAAAAGAGCAAACAAGTGGACAGCAGGTGCTCGCCAGAACTAATACCTCATTTGCATAGGATTTACAGATACAGATTGAATTTAAAAAATAAAATCAAATGAGGTTCACGGGATATGATTACATAAATTTAGAAGAAATTGGATAACTATATGTAAGTCAACCATACTTAACTTTTTATTCTCGCGGGCCGCAAACATATGCTTTCTTCATTAGGTAGACCGCAACCAGTGTGATGGGCAAAATACATCGACAAACCATTTTCGATTCAAAATACATTAGTTTTACACTGCAAAAAAAAAGTGTTGATTTTACGGTATAACACTGGCAGCTGGGGTGCCAGTATTATACTGTAAAATCAACACTTTTTTTTGCAGTGTACGTTCTGGAACATCAAATAAAATTTAATATGATGGATACATACAAAATTGTAACTAGGACGCCGATAGCATAAACACGAGCTGCTTTTTCAGGACTGCAAACATTTCGCGAGATTTTACACTTAAATCTCTGTCACTTGGCGATTCATTGTCGGGGGCCGCCATAACCGAAAAGTAACCTTATTTTGTTAACGTAAGTTCAAAGAAGACCTAATTCACAAGCTAATGGCTATTTTCGTTTTCGCTGCGTCTGTTTGGTGCAAAAATTGCACGGGAGATTCCGTTCCTCTTTCCATTTGACGTATAATAAAAATTTAATATGAAAGTGAATTTAATATCAAAATTTAATATGAAAATTTAGAAGTTTGTTACAATTTCAATATGGAGACTTATTTTTTACTAAACTTATTTTTTAAATCTAAATTCAAAGAAGACATAATTCCTATGCGAATGGCTATTTTCGTTTTCTCTGCGTCTATTTGGTGATAAAATTGTATGAGGGGGGGGGGGGGGAGGCTCTTTTCTTTTGAGCGACTGTAATTTAAAAATGCAATACGCAGCAAAACTCCGAATAATACATTATATAACTAAAAATCACCGGACACTTTTGATTTTAGATGTTTTGTCTAATATCTAGAGAAATACTTGACGAATTCTTCGGGAATTTAAAGAGCATGTTCAACGTCACTATTTTTCAGTAAAGGTTTGATAATGAGAGCAATTAGGGGACCAAAAACAAATTGAAGAAAAAAAATAATATTTGGGATCGCTCTAATAAAATAAAATCCTCGAAATAATCTGTGGCTGCAATACATTAATATGCGGATATCGTAGAACATCTACGTTCATTTTTGTAAGAGTACACTGCAAAAAAAAAAAAAAAGTGTTGATAAGTGTTGAATACTGGCACCGCAGCTGCCAGTATTATACCGTAAAATTAACGGTAATAAACAGTAAAATAAGCAGTAATACTGGCAGCTAGGATGCTAGTATTATACTGTAACATCAACCTTTTTTTTTCCAGTATAGCACGTATATTCATGAAGAAATAAAGGTTTCTCTAAGAAATTCAAGAACATTTCTCATGCTTTCTGTTTATAACATGCAGTCTTTTCAACCAAATATGACGCCACTTTCAGAAAACTTGACAAAGTACAATAGAAACAACATAGTGTGATTAAATTATAAATATATTATGCACTTGATGAAATATAAGCATTTGTATGAAATAATTCTTAACTGCGCGCATGAGCGAACTGTATAAAGATTTTCTTCCTTTTTTTTTATCTCCCTCTCTCTAAATATATATAAATTTGTACTCAATTCTATAGTGCAACTCATATAAAAAGACCAGTCAAATATCTTAAAAATTCTTAAAGATATCGGCGCTATAATGAGCTAAATGTCAGTTGTCTTCAAAAAATAGCTGAATAATAAAGGATTTTCCAACAATTGTCATTTATTGTTAACTGATTTCCGACAAGGACTTGGTAGTTAACAAATCTCAACGCGTAGCTTTAAAATGGTCGTTTCGATTTTGATAATTATTTTTTTTGTTGAAAAGACTCGATTTGATTGGTTTTCCAAAAAAAGAAAAAACATCAATAAACTATAGTATGTTGTGGCCACAAAACTTTCCTCTATATAAATCAAATCGTCTGCCATTAAAACTAAATGAGAATCTATTCGTTCTTGAGATACAGCTGACGCGGAAATCATGAAAAACAGAGCACAGCGACATCTGATGGTCGATATACACCGAAACTTAATCAGCGTCTATTTATGTCAAGATCTAAAAGAATATGAAGTTTGATGAAATTCCGTGCATAAATTCTTGAGATATAGCTATCACTGAAATTGTGAAATATTCAGCATTGCAGCGATACCTGTTGGGCGATTTACACCAAAACCTAATCAGCACCAATTTATGTCAAAGTCTAAGTAACTGTTTCTGAAGTTTGGTTAAATTCTGTGCATTAGTTCTTGAGTCAGAGCGCCCACAAAATTTATGTCATATACAGACAGACACACAGACAGACTCATGGGCAGACATTTTCTAAAATCAGTCTTTCGAATTTCAGTCAAATCGTGTTCCGGACTTTCTAAAACGGATAAATCCGTCGAAAACCGGAAATCGAAATTTTTTATGAATTCAATACGTTTTTCTTGTAAAGACAGAAAAAAGTAAAAATGAAAAATAATAATAATAATAATAATAATAATAAAACCGTCATTTTTGGAAAATTCTTTATCATCCCAGCTACTTTTTGAAAGCAACTTGAAATTCAGCTCTCACTATCGTCGATATCTTTCTGAATTTTCACGTTAGTCAACTGGTCTTTTTATATGAGCTGCTCTATAGTGTTGAGTTGTTACCAAATCATGAGGGAAAAAAAAAAAACCTTTGTCATATTCGCGCCTGCGCAGTTAAAAATTATTTTATACAAATGCTCCTATTTCATCCAATATTTAATATAGTTATATTCTAATTACTTTTAGGTTAAACAATTAAACTTTATACATATTATCTACTAATAAAAGAAAGTTTTGCTCTGTGTGTGTGTGACGGCTACCAAAATCTACCACACATAGGAGTTTGAAAATTTGGGCGAGATATTCTACGGCAGGTCCTGATGCACCTGAGGATCAGACTTAATTTTTTGTGACCTGGGTCCCTTTACGTTTTTGTGCCTTTAATTGTTAATAACTTGCCCCCTTTTTATCCAATCTTTTTCGTTTTTGGAGTCCTTTCTCTATTTAGTTATTCCCCCATTTCTACATTCTAGTTAAGACCCTGACCTGCTGGAGCCCGGTACGGGGGCCCCGTTGAAGTTTTTGTTCCCTAAATTGTTAATAACTTGCCTCCTTTGAATTCGATCTTCTTCGCTTTTGGGGCCTTTTCTCATTTAGTTATTCCCCATTTATACATTCCAGTTAGAACCCAGGGCCCCTTGAACTTGCACTGTGTGCCATGCGTTTTTCCCCTCCCCCCCCAATTGTCCCTCTCAATGCATACTGTATATACTCGGTTATAAGCCAATCCCCAAATTCGACATGAAAACAGGTTTAATACCAATATTTTGCAGTAGTTTTCTTTGCCAGGGCCGTAGCTAGGGGAGTGCCAGGGGAGGCTCAGCACCCCCTGAAAATTTTTGAGCCCCCCCTGGGAAAGTTGTCAAGGACACCAAATGAAATTCTGTTTCAAAAGTCGTGTGTTAAAAATTTAACTTAGTTTTGGGGGCTTTTCACAGTTTTGCATAGTTACTAAATTATAGTATTTGTTTAAAAACTGCAAATAAGTGCTTCAATATGCGCACATCCAATCTGCACATACTCAGAATTAGCAACCTTTTGCTGATGCAAACATTGACTTTTACATAAGTTATATACTGAAATTTTTCATTTTGCAGCATTTTCCATTATTAACATAAAACAAAATTATTCTAATGACTTTGATAGTAAATATAATGCTTATGATAAACATTATGTTTCGTATTTGAGTCATCCTAGTTACAAAAAAATATATATAAGATCCTTGATTTATAAATCATACTAATGAAAAAAACCTAATAGCCAATTTAAATACAAGCATTTGACTAAACACAAAAATAATTTTAAAATACAAAATGCATCCTTGGTTTTTCTAATGTTTGTTATCCTATAAAAACATAACTTTAGAATTCTTAAGGGCAGGGAATATTCAGAAAAAAAAAATTAAAGATTGCAACTCTTTTGAAACAGGTGAACTGTCAGCTTTTTATTTACTTATTGACATCATCACTTGGAGACCACTGACCAGGCCCCTACCTACCGGGATTCGACCCAGTTTGACGGGTTTGAGTGCCTGGTCATTGGGGCGAAATTCGCCTGATCGCCCTATTGGGGCGGTCCACAAAGACAAGTACCCAGTTCGGCCAATCAACTGAGTCCGGATTTTTCTGTGTTGTTCACTCCTAAATTTAAATGTTCTGAGATCTGACGCCGCACACCACGTACTCGTCATGACAGTTGAAATGGGGCTGGACAATTTAGTGCCGAAACGTTGGTACTGAACTTAGCTTGAAAAAGGGGAGAGAATTTTGAGGGAAACTAAATAAAGAAATTAACTAGATAATGAAACCACTGAAATGAAAATATAATTAGCCAATAGCTAAGTCGTACCATCGGGGAAAATTTTTGGGCCGAGTTGCAAGGCAGACGAAAACGCTGCAGGGGCTGACGGGACTGCGCCTTTCTACCGTACCCCACCTGGTAAAAACTGGCTCCGTGGGCTGTCCCATTAGAGCGGGTCCGGTAGCTTTTGCGGACAATGTCCATTTGCACCTAATAAAGAGGCGAACAGTCAAAAATAAAATGAATAAAAAAACTGCTGCTAAAAAAAAAACCTTGTGCTACCAGTTGGGGCCGGCCATTGGCTCGTCCCAACCGGCAGCACGAGGAACTGCAAGGGGAACCTGGAAGAGAAGAATGTTACATTTTAAACTGAACTTATTCTGAATTACACTTTAACTACATTATTGAAATTAATTTACTTTTATTGTGCTGATTGACTTGGCTACCCGTCCATTGGGCCCATGAAAGGTTGTTAAATAATTAACAATTTGTAATTTAAAATATGTACTATTGCCGTTAACTGACTAAACCATAATGGGTTGTTGTTGTTGTTGTTGGTTTGGCCCAAGGGCCCGGTTTTGCAGCTTTTTATTTCTATATAGCTGACATGATCCATATAACTGTGAAACTAGTCTCCTAATTTTGAACCAATTCCAGATGAGAGACCTGCATCTGGATTGGCACCCCCAGAGGTAGCGCTTATATAGAACTTGGAGGACATTAGAGCCACGAACAGATTTAACGTGCACCAGCTCCCATTAACGTACACGGTTTGACATCACTTATTATTTCACTAGTATAATTATACACTGAAAATTTTCATTCTGCAGCCAGTGGAGTAGTCGTTAAAAATCCAGAGGGCATACGCTGTAGGCAGAGGGTATACCCTAAAGAGTATATGTTGTAGTGTTTTTGAGTAGAGGGTATCCGGTATTCCTTAAAATAATCCAGAAGGTATACCGTATAAGTCGTATCCACCGTATATCCTTCATTACATTCCCGTCTGCAGCTTTTACTTTTCTTATCATCAAATAAAGTTATTATAAAGAGTTTAATACAAAACGTAGTGCCTACAATATGAATATGCAATAATTTATCTTTCTATATAGTACTTTGATCATATATATCTCTGTTTGTGCATGCATGTGCCAGAGAGAGAGAAATAGTATGAGCCCCCCCTGCATTTTCTTGAGCACCCCCTGTTGTTTACTTCTAGCTACATCCCTGTTCTTCGCGCCTTAAATTATTTAGAATTAAATGGGGTAAAATAAGGCGTAGAAAACCATTCTGAATTAAACATGTTTTCATCTTGAATTTGGGGGTCAGCTTATATGTGAGTATGTATGATAACTTTAAAGGTTAGTCTTGGACATCTCTCTCTAGGCCACTACCCATATAATTTTATTGGTTCCTAGGGCCCAATTTTCGAATCATTTCTTTAAAGTTTTATTTTAATGATATACCTTTTGCTTAATTTCGACTAATTGAAGATCTAAAGTGCTAAACACTAGGAAATTTTTAAGATGTTTTCTTCTCGCAGACCTGCTCAAAACTATCAGTTGGCTCTTTTTGGGTCCTCTCCCATAGCTCTCTTAAAAATCATCCGATTCACTAGCTGTTTAGGTGTGTTCATAATTATATAAATACGTAGCACCTATAGTCATTTGCTGGTCTGTCTGCATATAACAGTGCAAAAACTACCCAACTGAATGGTTTGAATTTTAATATATATATATATATAATCAATGCAGAATTTTGTCAAGTCATTTTAAGTTTTATGAAAATTGAATCAAAACTCAAAAAGATATTAATAAAAATATTTAGTATAAAGAAAATTTTAAAGTAATTTGTATTGTTTAAAAATCGGTACTTCTTTGTTATAGCAGCTTCCGAGGATTAATTGTCAAGTGACTGAGATGTATCACCAACTTATCTGGCATGTATGACATTTATAATCATATATGACCAAGTTATAGTCACATTCTTCATTCTATTAAATCCTATCATACGTAATTAATTCAATGATATCCCATGATAGGTAATGCTTCTAGGTTGCCATAGTGATTACATCATATTTAAGATGGAGTCATATTATTTTCTTTTTACTGAATTTAAAAACCGAATTTTTATACTAAAATTGTTTAATTATAGCAATTATGTAATCTACCAACAGTTCTTTAGATAGATGTTTCCGGAGAAATAGATATTAAATGAAAAAAGAGTGTAAATATGGATTTAAAGTTCTGAAATTTTCAAAGCTAGGCTTAAGTTTCCCATTGAATTTTCAGTAAATATCAATAAAAGAAAAAATGTTGCCAACTTAAAATGCACTTATTTTATTACGAAAATTATCATAACATACGGTATAATTTATTTCACTGAAACTAGTTATAGTACGAACACACCTGATTTGTCATGTTTGACATATGATTTCCAACTTTTTTTTTCTAACAACTTCTTAGGACTCCCAGCTACCACATGAACAACAAAAAAAATTCTCAGACAAGACCCAGGCACCCTTTAAGTTTTTGTGCCATAAATTGTTAATGAGTTGCCCCTTGTTTATTCGATCTTCTTTGTTTTTAGGGCTCATTTCTCCATTTAGTTATTCCCCCATTTCTACATTCCAGTTTAGACCCTAGCTCCCTGGGCCCCAGTACAAGGCCCCTTGAAGTTTTTATCTCTAAATTGCTAATAACGTGCCCCTTTTTAATCCGATCTTCTTCATTTTGGGGGCCTTTTCTTTATTTAGTTATTCCCTCATTTCTAAATTCCACTTAGGACCTTGCTTCCCGGTCTGGGGCCCTTGACTTTTTTTGTGCCTTGAAAGACAAAAAAATTTCTCGTACCTCAGCTACAACCAATTTTGAATATTAATCTCCTTCTTTGGGCCCTTGGTGCAGCTTCTTTAAAAAAAAATCATTCAAACTTGAGTTTTGTTTAAGGTTATTATCATCGTCCCGGGCAACGCCGGGTGGGTCAGCTAGTTTTTAATAAAGGAATTTTAATGCATAACCTGAAATTCTGTTTCATTCCTGTATAAAACACCAAGGAAAAATATAACTTCATTATAAATATTTAAAATTAAAAGTAATTTTATTTTTACTTATAAATCTCTAAAAGTAATTTAACTTAAAATAAAACTAAATGTGACTTAAAGTAAAACAGTATTAAATAATTAAAACAGAAAAAAGCATAAACTAAACCTATATTTGAAGAAAATAACTCTTCAACCATATTAGTAAATATTTTATGCTTAAATTAAAAAAAAAAAAGTATGTATTTATTTGTGAAAATACTACAGTTATTATACAAATGCGTTATGGTTAAAATTTGTTTACTTCTGACAGCATTGTACAAATAAACAGAATATTTTAATGTTTAAATTACATTTTTTATGCAACATTATTAATATACATATATTGAAACAGATATAGTTTTTGTAAATTATATTTCAATATATTTCAAATGTTTTAATGATGTGTGAAACATGTTTGTAATTTATTGTTCTGAGATGTCATTATATAAAGAAATAAGTAAGCATACACCATAACAAATAACAGCATATCTATTGCCGGATATCCGATCGGATATCCGGCCGGATATCCAATATCCGGAAGGCAAAAAGCTTCGAATATCCGAAATCCGGCAAAATCCATATCCGGTTCATCCCTACATCAAACACAACTTTATTAAAAATGGCAAGTTAAATTCCAGATTAGTCCAACATGCTTTAAAACGGATCGTCAATTTTGAAAAATAACTGCAAAGATTACCATTACAGACTTTTCATGAAGGGGTGGTTCACTAAGCTATATCCATACATCTTGAACGAATCAGGTACAACTATGAATATTTCTTGTTTCTGAAAGAAAAACTCCAACTTTAACTGAATCCAGTTGTGTTCGATGTTTTGTTGTTGTGGTTGATGTTAGTATTGAAGAGGCTATGCGGTAACATATATATATATATAGTATATATATATATATATATATATATATATATATATATATATAATATCTATGAATTTCAAAAACATATCAAGTTCTAATATCATTCTACTAAAATCTACTAAGAGATAATTAATGATATTGTGTTATCAGAATACCACATAGCTAATAATTATTATATATACATATATATATATATATATATATATATATATGTATATAACAACAGTGAAGGTCTTAAATAATTTTTATGCGCATCTGAAATAATAACAATAAAAAAAAAATAAAAAAAAAATAGATTAATGAATGTGTGCCTCGGGCTGCAGGTTGAAAATGTGCCGGGGACAGAAGGCAGGGGGAAAGTTCAGGTAAAGATGCTATTATATCTCGATAATATGAAATTCAGGAAATTGGTTCCAAAAGTTAAAAATATTTTCATAAAAAAAGAAGAAAAAAAAATGAAAACTTATAACGATGCCAAAAAAAAAAAAAAAATCTACTATCTAAAATTCTGAATTTATTATTCTATTACATTAAAATCTGACTGCGTTTTCATTTCACGTGTATTTCTACTAGAATATGATGAATTACCTTTTGAAAAGATTCGTAAGGATCCGAGGAAATTAACTTTCGAAAATTTCAAATTTTAAATTGCTTTCTGAAATATAATTAAAAAATATATTAATGGAATATATGTAATGGTGGCAACTTTTATATTGCATTGTTGTGAGAAAAAATGGCCTAAAAAGGGAGTATCAGTTGGCTATTGGTGCTATTGGTCCTATTTTTATTAAATTTAAAAAGAAAAAAGTATTTTAATAATAATTTTAGCCTTTTTCATTAAAATTTAAAAGAAAAAATATTTTAATAATAAGTTTATGAAATAAAAAGCGTTCAAGACTTTTCTCGAGTCCCCTAAAAGTAGAATCCTTCAAAAGACAAAATTGACATATTTTTTTCAAAAGAAAGCACAGCACACACACAAAAAAAAAACATGCATATTTAATACCTAAAACTGAAACATTTTTCTATGCATAGTGAAATCTGACGTCATTTTCATTGTACAATCACAGAAATTAAAGATTAAATAATTCAAGGTTGAAATGCTTTTATTTTTAAATGACATCATTGAATTCGTGAAATTTCACCGAAGAAAACTGGATCATTTTTCTTAAATTTCCTCAAAAAAAAAAAAAAAAAAAAAGATTTTTATCTTTTTATGAGAAATTTAATAAAATTAATGTGTATGCTATATATATATATATTTATTTATTTGGTACGCTGTTTTTTATTTATGAACTTTAATTTTAAAATATTTTCCAATTAAAAGTTTTCTGTGGTAATAGATGGTGATTTGCAGCTCAACTCTGGTTTCCTAGAAGTAATTTCCAAATATAAACATCCCAAATTTTCTTTATTCGTGTTATTTTATACTATTACTTCATAATAATGTCATAGATTACTGTAATCGATACATCTTCTATTGAGATAAAAGTGTCAAAAGTTTTTTTTAACAAAATCATCAAATTTCATACATGTTGGGATTCTGATCACCTGATTCAGTACAGCGACCCGAAAGATCGAATAATTTTATATTCTCAAATTGCACGAACAGAATTTTTTTTATTCATCTTTGCAGAGTGTGTAACCTTCCAGAATCAAGCTTTTAAAGATATGTTTTCTTCAGTTGAGAAAAAAAAAGAGAAAACAAGTGGTACTTGACCAGACCTAATGCTTAATTTGCATACGATTTATAGAATGAAAAATAAAACAAAAAAATATAAATATAAAGGTAAATAAAGCATAGTGGATGTGATTACACGTAAAGAACTTCGGCGGAAATTGATAATTGCGAGAATAAGAGGAGATTAATAAAAATATGCAAAAGTTAAATCTACTGATATATTTTTATTTAATTAAAAAATAAATAAAGTAAATAAATAAAAAATGCATTTAAATTCTAATATTAAACCAACACAATCATTAAATCACTTTAACTCTGTTTAACAACACCATTTCTACGAATGGAATCAATTTTCTCACCTTTACCTTTTTTTCTGGGCGGGTGGGCGGGGCGAGTTCAATTGTACCAGCTTTTAATCGGTATGTTTTAGATTAGATGTCTTCAACTCGTGGCCCACGGGACACGACTGGCCTGTCGAGGGTATTTTAGTGGCTTGCCGTGTTATTTCAAGTATTAAGAATGAAACGTTTTCAACGTCAAAAGTACTTTATTTATAGGGAAAACCCAATTATTATTTTATTGGGGGTATACGAATTTTATGCTTTTTTTTTTCGAGTCAAATATACTTGTTTTGAGCTAGTAAATTTATTTAATAAAATGTTTCTACCTTTCAATGCAGAACTTATTTCCTTTCATTTATTAAATAAAATTTCTGGTTAAAAAGCTTATTTATTTATTTTTTAAATATAAATTTTGATAGCTGTGGCAGTCCTCTTCTTTACGTAAAAGTATATCCAAGAAACAGGGAAAAACTTCTCGGTATACACATAATTTTCTGCTCATCAGCTCGAATGCCGGCGAAGTGAATTTGCCCCTTTCGTACTTTTCAAAGCTGGAACCTGTCGAGACCGACAGTATCACTTTGTGCCAACAAATCTGGATGACATACATGCAGGGCTGCCAACTACTACGCTTATTTCGAGTCAAATAAATCTTTTAGAATCGGAAAGTTTAGTTAACAAACGCAATAAAGTATAAAACATTGCATATCATTAATTAAATTCAGTATGCAATTTATTAATATTTTTCTGGTTCTAAACATGAATATTTGATTTAAAAAAGCGTAGTAGTTGGCAACCCTGTACATGTATGCTTTTTAGTGTGCCGTTAAGGCGACGGACTGTAGTAGACAGTGTTGCTAGCATCTTTTACTTTATTGAGAGTAGCCTGATTGTTTATGCCTACGTAATAAATACCACTATTACTAAATCACGTAATCGTACAGAATTTCTGGTATTAAAATTAAATATTTTGAGAAATATACACTGTTAAAAATTTGCAGCAAACTGTCCAGTCATTTGACCGTTTTTATAGAAAATGATTACATAACCGTAAATTAACTCTATTCTGACCATATTATTGCCCATATTATGGTCAGAATAGAGTTCAATTACGGTCATGTAAACATTTTCTATAAAAACGGTCAAATGACTGGACAGTTTGCTGCAAATTTTTAACAGTGTAGGTAAATAAAATATTTTTTATGACACAAGAAGAAAATGAGAATTCTGTAGTTCCTCAACGTCATAGCCGACTCCTGGTCTTGAAACTTAGGTGCATGTACATTTTTTGCCTACCACAATTAATTTAATTATGGGCGGCCTGATGAACTTAAGAATATATTAATGTGGATCTCGAGCGTGTGAAGTTGAAGATCACTAGGTAATACTTGTATCTAATTCGACTAATGAACTCGTTCGTTTTCGATGTTTTTTGTTATCCAAGATTTTGCATAAACTTTTCTTTTTAAAAACGACCAAAAATCCTGGACGGATATCGCTTTGGGAACATTAGTTGAATCGTCAACTTTTTCACAGAATTGATTCATTGTTGATGCAAAGAATTTACAAATTGTTCGCATAATGGAAACTTGCTAAATCTGACCAAAAACTGTAATTTCCTTGATAATTTGCAGTAATATAAAGAATTAAACGTTTATTATTACATCCGTTAAAATAAATATATTTATTTATTGCTAAATTTGACTTTCGTACTCAAGGTTGACTCTTCCCTTTTTGCGCAATCGCAATTCAAAAAAGAACTTTTTCTTTCAAATTTTGTTTCGCTGCATCTTTTATATGTGAAAGGAAAATTCAAAATATTTGAAAAATAAAAACGATTATTAAAAATTAAGACATGATTCATCGTCGAGATTTCAGAATCGTTTTCAGTATTTGTGGTAAAGACGTTCAACACTTTACTTTT
This sequence comes from Maratus michaelseni, assembly GCA_963931845.1. Classification (NCBI taxonomy): domain Eukaryota; kingdom Metazoa; phylum Arthropoda; class Arachnida; order Araneae; family Salticidae; genus Maratus; species Maratus michaelseni. The sequence continues at coordinate 156,540,756 of OZ007596.1, read as the reverse complement.
TCTGCTTACTATTGTGTTTCATTTCTTTGAGAAATGATTTTCTTTATTATGCTATTGATATATTTGAAGTATTAAGAATATAATTAATCATATCGTGAGAACATTGATCAGAAATTTCGTCTTTGAGATAAAAATAGTTATTCAACGCTTCAGTTTTCGTAGAACCGAAGAGTTTTGCGATTCTTCTAGAACCATGTTGGGTTGAGGCAAGCAAACCTTATTAAAAAAAGATTCAAAATCTCCTAAACAGTTCGTTGGGGTGCTCCTTCTTTACAGTTGTAATATTTGTATGTCAGATAATAGGCTCTAGATGGCAGCACTGCAAATTGTAATGTGTCTGTTCGCTAGCGTCCTCTTTTTCAATATTGTACTGAAAGTAGCAACTGAATGAGTGTAGTTATGTCTTGATGTCGTGATCTTACGTGTTGTGAAGTTTAATTGAACATGTAAAATGGCTTTCTCTCGTCCACAGTTATTAAATATGTCTGCATACTTATTTTAATTAATATTCAAGACATACTAATGGGCGACGATGCGCAAAAAAAGCGGAAAAGTTCTCACCAGAAATATTTGAAAAAAGAAGTGATGCGCCAAAAATGAACTTGGCTCTACGGTTCTGATTTCAGTATGCCATGATATATGTTAATAAAATGATGGTATAATATAATTTTATTTCATGGAAAAGTTTGTCATTTACGGGGCTGGTAAGACATTCTTTTCTTTTTTAAATTTCATAGAGTACTATAATGTTTCAAAACTTCAAGGAGTTTAACGATTCCATTGAAACGTTCCAAGCGCGTACGTTAAAAGGCTGGAAAAATGTTTTATATTCTATGATGTTAAAGATGAAAAGAATGTCCCTGCTATTATTTCTTGCATGAGTCCTAAATTGTATAATTTATTATGTGATTTATATTTTCCTAAAATTGCAGAATTATTGAAATATGAATAGATTGTTGATCTCCTGCTAAAGCACTTAAGCCCCGCCCCAAATAAATTTTGTAAGAGAATTAAATTTCGTAATTCCAAAACGAAAATGAATCTATACAAGATTTTTATGCTAGAAGATCTTGCACGGAATTGCACTAGTTGTGTCAAATTAAAAAATAATCCTCTTAAGGTAGATACACATAATTGGGAATGGCCTACAGTTCAATGGCAAAGAATTCATATTGATTATTTTGGTTCAGTTATGGGTAAAATGATTTTCCTTGCGGTTGATGCTCATAGCAAATAGCCAGAAGTTTTCACTGTCCCTAATACAACTTCAGAACATACGATTTCTTGTCTTTCTTCATTTTTTGCTAGATACGGGTATCCTATATCTTTGGTATCTGATAATGCTAAACAATTTACTTCTACGGAATTTGAGACATTCTTAAAGAATCATGGTGTAAAACACAGGTTTAGTGCTCCATACCATCCAGCTACAAATGGTAAGGCTGAGAGATATGTGAAAATCCTGAAACGCGTTTTAAAAACCTTATCTTCAGAATCTGGTACTTTACAAATGAAATTAAATAACTTTTTTTTACAGTAAGAAAGATGCCTCAAGTTACAACGGAGGAGAGGCCTGCATCTCTATTTCTAAGGCGGCATATAGGAACAAAAATTGATTTGATACTTCCAAACGTTTCAAATTTTGTTCATGATAAGCAAAATGCGAGAAATTCCAAAACTAAAGTAAAATAATTTAAAATTAACCAGAAAGTGGCTGTTAGAAATTATATTCCTGAAGCCAAATGGAAAATTGGTCGCATGGTTGCAAAATAAGGCAAGTTACATTATAGAAATCGAGTTGGTTCAAATATTTGGAAAAGACATGTTGATCAGATAACTAATGTAGGTACACATGTACATTTAACTAAATGATACAAATTCTGAAGAATGTGATACAGAAAGTAACAGAAGTGAAAATGCAGTTGCTAAACAATGTGATTCTCAACTAATGCACCCTAGTGCCTCAGATCTTCGACCAGCCGACTCTTTCGACCCAAATACTCCAAATCCTATACCAGCAGACTTTTTCCACCCAACTACTTCAAGTAACTAAATCAACTAAATCTTGTGTCACAAACTACTCCATGTCTTATTTCAGCTGACTCTGATATGACCTGTTCCAAAAGCTAAGGTTGCAGAACTTTTAAAAACTAATTCTTCTTCTTCCTCCCCACAGATACCTAGACATTCTACAAACTTTCGAAGAGCTCCTACCAGACTCAAATATTAAAAGGGAGGGATTTGTAATGTTTGTATTTCAGACAATAGACTCTAGATGGCAACATTACAAATTTTAATGTGTCTGTTCGCTACCGTCCTCTTTTTCATTATTGTACAGTAAGTAGCCACTAAATGGGTGTAGTTATGTCTTGATGCCGTGATCTTACGTGTTGTGACTGTGATGTTTAATTAAATATGTAAAATGGCCTTCTCTCGGTCACATTTATTAAAGATGTGTGCTTACTTATTTTAATTAATATTTAAGATATCATAAAAGTAAATATATACAGGGTGTTCGAAAAATCTGGAAACGGTCGAATAATTCGAGAAATATACATCGGATTGAAAAACGGAAAAATGCATGTTCAATATTTTTGAAAAATCTATTTAGGGCCCCTACCCTCCTCCAACTCTGCCCCCTGTGGTAAGGAGGCAACTTTGAAATCTTAAATGATAACCCTCCTTTTTTATTGCAGATTCGGATTCTATGGGGAAAAATACGTAACTTTTGTATTTAACGTTTTTTTCGGAAAATCACAGATGTAAATCGTAAAATGCAATGAGAATCGTTTGCATTGAAAAGTATGAATGTGGTCGAATAACTCGAGAAATATACATCGGATTGAAAAACGGAAAAATACGTTTTCAATATTTTAGGAAAATCTATTTAGGTATCTTTTTTATATATATATATATATATATATAAAAGTTGTCATTTTTCTAAAATATTGAACACGTATTTTTCCGTTTTTCAATCCGAGATCTGGTTCATGACGCCAGATCACGTGATTTGCGCCAACTCAATCGGCCAAGAAATCCCTCCTAGGGAGGAGGAAAGCAAACAAGAACTTTTAATTAACTTGAGATGAATAAATTTTGGGTACTTTTATGTTAGCTGGGCGCAGGTGATAAATCGCTCAATATTGTTCCCATTGCCATCATTTGTATTGCATTAATTTAATTTAATATATAAACCTTTCACTCATTTCATTTGAAATACATAACATTAATTTAAAATACATATGACATACATTTAAAATACATGCCTTTCATTCATTTCAAATACAAAATAATAATAATAATAATAATAATAATAATAATAATAATAATAAATAATAAATAATATCATAAACTAAAACATTTTATTTCAACATCAAAGCAGTAGTTCTAATTTCCACACGCAAAAAATAAAAGCTGTTGTTTACGAAAAAAAAAAAAAAAAAAAAACCCATTAGCGAGATTTGTGCGCCCGGCTAATATAAAAGTAGCACATTTTTCTTTGTAAAAATTATAATAGCCAGTAATTCTCAAACAGCACTGAAAGTAATTTTCTTATTTCTCTTTGTAGTGTGTAATCTTCAATCAAACTTTTAAAAATGTTTCTCATTTGGGGAAGATGATGAAGAAAAAAAGAATGAACAAGTGGATATCAAGTGCTGGGTCAGACCCAATACCTTATTCTCATACGATTTATACTGAATTAAAAAGAAAAGAAAAGCAAACGAAGCAATCTGGATATGATAATACTTATACACAGACACATTCAGCAGAAATTGGATATTTATGCATAATATTATTACAGAAAAATATTTCCGTTTATAAATTAGAAGAAATGGTTCTTTTAAAAATGATGTGATTCATTTCTCACAAACACTGCACTTTTAAACTCCTCGAGAATAGTCTGAAATAGCATTATTCAAATTGAAAATACGTTTTCTTTACAATTTGAATGTAAAAATGGCATCAATAAAAATCTCCAAGATTTACTTCGTTTCTCCTTTTTTTTCACAAACACACACACAAGAAAAAAAAAAAAAGTCTTGTAAATTAATCTAACTTAAATTTTTTTTATAGTTATCACAACATACTCGAATCTATATAAAAATAATTTATAGTCGTTTGAGCTAACAATTCGTTAAATTCTCGAAGGAGTACATATAAAATTAAGTCATATTTTAATATCGTCAGATCTCATAATGCCCGTCATAGGCTAATCGTAATGAATACCTCTTCTATTGAGATAAAAGTGTCAAAAGTTTCTTTCTTTCTTTTTAAACAAATTTATCGGATTTCATATATGTTGCGATTTCGTTCCTCGATCCGAAAGATCGAATAATTTTTCATTCTCAAATAGCACTAAACGAAATTTTCTTATTTTTCTTTGCAGCGTGTAACCTTCCTCATCAAAATTTAAAAGTGTTTTCTTCAGATGGAGAAGGGGGGAAAAATAGCAGGTGTTTGGCCAGACCCAATACCTGATTTGCATGCGATTTATAGGTATAGATTGGATGCAAAATAATAAAAAATAAAAAACTGAAGCCCACTGAATGGGAATACACGCAAACAGATTCGGCGAAAATTGGATAATTGCGTAAGTGGTGGTCTGTCGAGGTGTGAACGCTTGTTACATCTGGATAATGTGAAATTAGGCAAATGAGTTTTCGAGATTTAAAGTTATCGTACACGTTACCCGATGCACACGGTCACGATGGAGCATACACTTATAAATGGAGTCATTTTGTGTCTGACAGCTGCACAATGAGTGAAAATTTCAATTTTTACACCTTTTGCTTAAGCACTAGACTGCAGCGTTTCACCAAAAACTCATATTTTTAATCAAGGGAAAATGCGGATACTACAGTCAGCTTTACAGGGTGTTATTTCTAGAATTTGGATTTTTATGGACTGCCTGTAATTTTGTTTGTTTGTTCGTTTTTATGGAAAACTTAACTTTAGCTAAATATGCCATAATATCCATAGGTATGCTGAAAATTTTTTAACACTAGAACTGTGAAGACGGGTCATTTTGACCCGTGCCGTTGTCGATTCGCACCAGAAATTTGTTAATAAATTAAGTTAAATATACACCGCACAAAAATAAGTTGAATAAATAAGTTAAATAGTTTTAAATATTAATTCTGGTGTGAAATATTTTTTATAAAAGTTGAGTAAAATTTCCCGCGGTTCTAATGTTAAATAATAATTTTTATAAGCCTCTATATACTCGTATTTTGGGGATGTGACCATATTTTTAAAAAGGTATTTTTAAGAGTTTTAAAAATATAAGGGAAAATGTTCCCCTACATTTTAGTCAATATATCGATCATTATTTCTTTAAATTAATTGATAAAACTTGAATTTATTTTATTTTACTTTTTAATTATCGAGCAAAACAATGTAAAAATGTACTTAAAAAATTAAGGAATAAAATGTAACCTATTTTTGATTTCGGCAACACAAAGCAGATGATAGTTCTTGTTGTTTACATCTAACTTGTTTATTTTGGCATTGATGCTATCTATGTATTGTGTCTGTTTGATAATTTATAAATGAGTGTATGAATTTTTAAATACCAAAACTATCAACAGATATGCTATTCACTTTGCAGTAAGTTTTAAAAGTCATTTGAATGTTCTGAGGTGTAGTGTCTTTAATGTTACTGTGACTGTCCCTTAAAACTAAGCGGACGTTATTAGCCGGCATACAAAAAGAAGTCAACACATAAAGCAGGCTATTTTTCATCTATAAAACTATTTTCACATCCATATTGATGGAATTTGTGACTGCAGAACATTAAAATGTTGTATGTAATAAAGTTTAATTCTTTTTACTAAGTGTATCATCATTTGTAAAATGCACCTTTGTGCATTAATAAGTATTGCGAAATTCACTTATTTTTTGGTAACGTCTGTAATCTACATTTTTTGCCTATATTTTCTCAATGTTTTGTCCATAATGTTGTTCGTATTTGACCCCATTTTTGCCCATAAAAATCTATAATTCCACAAGTTTTCTCTAATTTCACAATTTATTATGGATATCAACAAATTATAACTAAGAACACAATGTAAACACATTGATAATTTGCGTTACTATCGAGGTGCAATAAATCAAAACACAGTTTTAAAACATTAAAACTATCAGATGTTAAAATCCATTCAAAACACAGTTTTAAAACATTAAAACTATTAGATGCTTATATATTTATTAGATGCTTTCTATATATTTTTATTTGTATTTTATCGATACTGGATATGTCAGAACACACAGAAGTAATGAGAATGCACATCGATAGTAACGCAAATTTTCAATGTGATTTTTACATTGTGTTTTATAAAATTTGATAAGGTGAATTTCGACGTTCGTATTATATAGATTTTTCTATATATTTTTATTTGTATTTTATCGATACTGGATATGTCAGAACCAGAACGCACAGAAGTAATGAGTGCACCTCGATAGTAACGCAAATTATCAATGTGTTTACATTGTGTTTTATAAAATTTGATAATGTGAATTTTGACGTTCGTATTATATGGATTTTTCTATATATTTTTATTTGCATTTTATCGATACTGGATATGTCAGAACGCACAGAAGTAATGAGTGCACCTCGATAGTAACGCAAATTATCAATGTGTTTACATTGTGTTTTATAAAATTTGATAAGGTGAATTTTGACGTTCGTATTATATGGATTTTTCTATATATTTTTATTTGTATTTTATCGATACTGGATATGTCAGAACGCACAGAAGTAATGAGTGCACCTCGATAGTAACGCAAATTATCAATGTGTTTACATTGTGTTTTATAAAATTTGATAAGGGGAATTTTGACGTTCATATTATATGGATTTTTCCATATATTTTTATTTGTATTTTATCGATACTGGATATGTCAGAACGCACAGAAGTAATGAGGACAGAAAGGTTGCGATGCACCTCGATAGTAACGCAAATTATCAATGTGTTTACATTGTGTTTTATAAAATTTGATAAGGTGAATTTTGACGTTCGTATTATATGAATTTTTCTATATATTTTTAAATTATAACTATACAGTTATTCTTTAATTACTACTTAAAGTGATAAAAACATTACACCAAAGGCTTAAAAATACCTTTTAATAGAAAGATAACATGTTTCATGCGATATAACGACGACTTTTTCAAGATGAAAATGATAAATAAGCTATTTTCGCAAAGTTTTTGAAAATGAAAATCATTTTGAAAAACTTTGGGAAAATAGTTTATTTATAATTTTAACCGCAAAGAAGTCTCCGTCAGAGCGCATGAAACATGCCATCTTTATAATAAAAGGTATTTTAAAGTGTTTTTATCACTTTAAGCAGTAATTACATCTTTAATTTTACGTTAACAAGTAATTTTATTATATTATTTGCACAGTTATTCTGTTTTTTAAATATCTTAACTTTTTTGATTAAATGGAATTCGCCGCGACTGCAATGTTTTAGTTCATTAAGAGCCGAATTTTATACTTATTCGAGTCCTGAAACATATCGGGTTGACTCAAAATGATTCAGTTTCGGGTTGGATTTGAGTTTACCCGATTTTTCCAAAAAAAAAAAAAAAAAAAAGTTCAAAATGTTATTTCGTATGAAAAACTATATGTTTCAATATGCATTTGTTCAGTTTCTTGCATAAAATAAAATTGCTATTTATGCTATGATTTTAGACTATTTTTTCGCAATTGTCTTAATACAACGACATTAATTTTATATCATTTCGAGTTTTATGTCTAGTTAGTTAACGTTGGGTTCGGATTGAATCGCGAATCGGCGAAAAATATTTTGTCTGACTCGGGTTCACTTCAAACGAATTTTTCGAGTCCCGGTTCTGGTAAGGTTATACTCGACTCGTCCAACACTCGAAAGTAAATATTAATCAGTTGTCCCTCATTGGTGGTCAATATTTTTGCTATCATGGGTGCATTTTGAATTTTTTAACTATATGCATAGGTGCATCGCGCATCTCCTTCCCTACCCACACTGCAAAAAATAATTGTTGATTTTACAGTATAAAACTGGCACCCCAGCTGCCAGTATTATACCGTAAAATTAACAGTATTAAACAGTAAAATAAGCAGTAATACGCTGCCGTGCAAGCAGTAATACGCTACCGCGCATGCGCGGTAGCGTATTACTGCTTGCAATTATTATTGTCGTATTACTGCTTGCTTAAGCGTGTAATTCAAATACAGATCTGTTAAATTTTCGGTTTATTTATATTATTTTACTATTTTATTTATTGATTGATGAAGTTTTAATTTCGTGTTAGAATATTAGTCAGAAACAAACATCGAACTACTGATGCTGTTTTAAGTGCAAAAGGGTTAAACTTCTTTAATTGCAGATTTTAAAAAAGTCAAGCTTGAGAATTATCTTTAAAAATATAAAAAGTCCGTAAATTGCGATACAGTTTTCACGTAAATCGCGTTTGAAAGTAAATTGTGCGATGTCTAGAAGTTACATATTGCAGTAAAAGCAAAATTTAATGGTCAGGTATTGCCACTGTCGACATGACGTCAGTGTTACTCACGGACATGTTTTTGCTTTATAATATAGATATATATAGTGCTCCTTTAATTACCATGTACTTATTTATATACTAATAAAAGAAAGTTTCCCTCTGTGTGTCTGTTGGCGATGGCTAGGAAAATCCAGCCCACCTAGAAGGCTGCAAATTTAGATATAGGTAGTCCAAAGCCTCTCCTGGTGCACCATTACGTCAGAATTTTAATATTTTGAAAATTAAAGTAGTTATTAATTAAAAACTGATCAAAGATCACAAATAAAAACGTCATTATTCAAAAGCTAGCTGGCGCATGTGCAGAAACCAATATCCGTATCTTCCAGAATAGAAGAGAGAAAGCACAACACATCCCGTTTTTGTTTTAAGTTTTTCTAAATTCGCCATGGGCAAACGGTTAGAAATACGGAAAAACCGTCTACATATTCTGAAAGAAAATACTTTTACGTCTCAAACGATCTGGTTGGTTTGAAAAAAATTTACATTTAACCCTTTCAAAAAAATAATCAAAAAGCATCGAATTCATGTTTTTTATTTTCTCCCGTTTCCCGAGACTTGCATCCACCGAAATACAAAAAATACGGAAAAACGAAGGTCACCAAATTAAAGAACTGACTTTGCCCTTTCCAAAGCCCCCTTTGGTTTTAAAAAATACAAAAATTAACCCTTCTAAAAAGTATATTTTCTGTATGCCGTTTTGTGATTTTTGCGATTTTGGCAATTTTTAAAAATTCGCATCGGCGATTCAGAGAAAAGTACGAAAAACTAAAAATACCAGACAATATCTACATTTATTCCTTTTTCGACATCTGTATTTGTTTTTGAAAAATACAAATATTAACCCTTCAAAACAAATTCGTGCGCAGGACTCTCTTTTGTGAATTCCGATTTTCTATGATATATAAAATCTGGCATCGGCTTTCTAAAATAACCAAACAAAAATCAAACACACCTAAAGACATCTACGTTCTGTCGGATTTAGGCAGAAACCTTTAGTTTAAAAATAAAATCACGTTAACGCTTTCGAAAACGTTTTTTACCGTAAGTCAATTTCGCTTTTTTAACTATTTCCCCTATCTTTAAAAATCCGAATTGGCGTTTATAAACAAGATACGAAAAACTAAAAATACCTCAACTAATCTACATCCCTTTGTTTTTTAAAATCTGGTATCCGTTTTGAAAATTTTTTATTTTAACAATCCAAAAAAAAATCCTTTCCAAAACTCACTCACGCGATTTTCGTTTTTCGGTCCAGGTTTAAAAATCAGCATCGACTCAGGAAATGTGAGTACGGACAAACAGTAGACTCCAGATCATAGACGCGTTCATTTTCTTCAAAACGCATGATTGGGTTTTAAAAAATATCTACATTAACCCTTTAGAAACCGATCGATTACGTAACCAACTTTCGCAATTTCCGCTATTTTGGCAATGTTTACCCGTGGTTAAATTTCAATTCTACTAGGAAATTTGCTTGGGTCGAGTGTTCTGAAAAGGCCTCTTCCAGAACAGACTGCGCCCCCTGGCGGTGGAAGGTGGAACTATGGACCCGATTACGACGGGGTTTGGTTTAAGTTTCGTATAGAACAGATTATTAATATTTTTGGCCCGTGCAACGCCGGGCGGGTTAACTAGTTAATAAATAAAATAATAGTCTTTAGGACAACGCAAGTGACTTAAACAAATTGTAATTCATTTGAAGGAGGAGGGCTTGAGCCCCACAGCAAATGATATTAATTTTAAAAGTATGATTTTTGAAAGGATTTTGAAAAGAAAGAGATAAAAAGAAAAAAAAAGGGAGAGAGAGATAACTTATGAATGACAAATATGCCAGACGAACAAGACACAATCATCGTCAATGTCAAATACGTGAACCCGGAAATTGACAAGTCAAGTACAACTCTTCAAACATCCTCTAATATCTCAAAGCGTTTCGCGCGAAGGTTATTAATACACCTTTTTGTTATTTGCGTACAAATTTCACGTTAACATCGACCAAAACTGTAAAAAAAAACGGAGAAAGGTTATCAAAAGTTTTTCTCTCGACGCAGACTAAAATAGTGTTTCCTCTGCGAAATGTTAGAAGGAATAAAAGTGGAAAAAAATGTCTGAGAAAAGATAAAAATGGCTTCGCGGGCGGCGGAAATTTCTTTTCTAGATCATGTAATGCTTTAAAAAAGATGTTCTTCGAAGGTGGAGTTTTGATTTTCGTCTTTGTAATGTCACTTTTTGAAAGTTCAAGGGACAGATGGTAGATGTTGCATTGAGGTTGGGTCAATATTATGACACTCCGCAACCCAAATTGGAACGTTTATAAAACGATATTGCCATATATTTTATATCATGTAATAAGATGGTTGTAAATCACAGGTAAGTCGAGTAGAAATAGTAATGAAGCGATTCGAAAATAAAAAAAAGTGCCATTTGAAAAGAAACGTGATGCTATTTGAAATGGAAAATATATTATACATAGTACAATCTGCGGCTTTGCACGCGCGATTATTGAAATATACCAAGGGGAATTAGTGTGCCTATTAATATTGGAGGAAATTATACTGCTACGGATAATTTAGATATTATTAATTAAATCGCGTTGTGAAGAAATCTCATTTTTGCACTGCATTAGGTGAACATGAAGTTTGAATTAAACAGAATGTCTTCACTCGTACTCATTTGCAGCCAAAACTTTCCAAAAAACCGATACATTGCAGGTTATTTAGGAAGTCTCTTTAAAAGATATCATACAGTGAAAGAATTTTTAAAATCAGTTCGGTAGCCTCAGAGCCTATTTCATACAAGCAAACAATTACTTCTTTTTAACAGTGCTAATATAACTTGAATCACTACAAAATTAAAATGTCGTTAAGTAATAAGTTAGAAAACACTGGCTTAGTATATATTTAACTGTCATTTTTGTGCTGCGAAAGGCTAAATATGCTGTACTTCCTTACCTAGGGTGGTAATAATATTTGTTTATTAGTGTCATTTTAATTCATGATGGTAGTTACTGGTACTTGCGTTTTCCCTTATTACTCAAAAATGTTGTATCTAACACTGGATTAATAAATAATCTATAAGGGGCAGTCAAATGAAAACAGAACACCGGTCATAAAACACATTCCTCGCCAAAGTTGGTAACATTGTTGTAACATATCGATACATCCATCTCGAGGCTTGGTAGAAATGCATAATGACAGCTCACAGGTACTCGCTGTTGTTTTTTTTTTCATTTCTTTGTAGGTGAGCGTAGTGAAAAGTGTGTTCGTCCAGCATTAGAAATGGAGGCAAGCAAAGAAGAGCAGAGAGGTGTGGTTCGGTTTTTGGTGGCTGAAGGTGCTGGAACACGCGAAATTCATCGTCGCATGTCTGCTGTCTATGACGACCACTGGCTCGAGTTGCCTGTCCTGGCCAAGGATCGTGTTGAAGTGATGTGCGTCCTTCTCGGAATCTCTTATGCCACTCCTGCACACTTGTCAGTGACATGCAGTGTTCGCCTTAGATAGCAGACATGCGACGCTGAATTTCACGTGTTCCAGCACCCTCAGCCACCCAAAACCGAACCACACCTCTCTGCTCTTCTTTGCTTGCCTCCATTTCTAATGCTGGACGAACACACTTTTCACTACGCTCATCTACAAAGAAATGAAAAACAACTGTGACTACCTGTGAGTTGTCATTATGGATTTCTACCAACCCTCGAGATGGAAATATCGATATGTTACAACAATGTTGCTAACTTTGGCGAAGAATGTGTCTTATGCCGAGTTTTCTGTTTTCATTTGACTGATTCTATATATTTCTCCTCTTTTAAATTAAAAAATAAAATAAAAAATAAGTAAAGCATTGCTCGTGCGCATCTACATCTTAGTTATCTAAATTTAAAGTTTTTCGCTTTTGGACCCCTATGAGGGCAGTGGCACAGAGGTAAAAGTAGGCTAGTATTAAGCAGATAATGTTACCAATATTATCATGAAAGGATTTTTGAAATCAACTCAGTAGTTCCAAATAATTGTTATTTTTAGAATGTTTTCCACCCATTTCATCTTTTAAATTCCGATATTTTATGACCCATTCTCAGCGAGCATTTACATCTCATAGGTTACTACCATGCTAAATTTCAAGTTTCTAGCTCCAACAGTATTACAGAAATGCAAGTTTAGAATTTTTTTTTTCGCATTTCCCCCTTTAAATTTCGAATTTTTTAAAGGTTGTTCTGTGCGAGCATTTACGTCTTAAAAGTAACAGTCACGTTAAGTTTAAAGTTTCTATATCTTACAATTCCATAGAAATCGTAATTTAGAACGTTTGTGGAACGTTTTCCGCTCAATTCATCCTTTTAAATTTCGATTTTTTAAGAAATTGTTTTTAGCCAGCATTTACATCTTGTAAATAACCACCATGCCAAAATTCAAATTTCTAGCTGCAACATTATCACAGAAATCGCAATTTTAGAAAGAATTTTTCTCTTGCACTCCTTTGAATTCGAATTTTTTAAAAACTGTTCTATGCGACCACTTACGTCTTAAAAGTAAGTCATGTCAAATTTAGTTTCTAGCCCTAAGAGTTCCAAAAAACCAATAATTTCGAATGTCTTTAAAATGTTTTCCGGTCAGCCGAATTTTATGGATTTACGTATAATTAAACTTCGGAATTAGCTTTAAAATTTAAAAAAATTGATAAAGTGTAGATTAAAAAAAACTCTGTTTCTTATTGTTTATATAATATTTTTTAAAAGTACTAAATTTCTCACATAAGTCATTTATAACGTCCAGCGGCTGTATTTGTACATTGATACCATCCAAATAATACTTTTTTGAGTTGAAAAATTTTAAACCATCCTTACAGAATAACGAGCGGCTATGGCCAAAAAATGGGTTGGTTTGAAAAAGGGCGTTTAAAAGAAGATTGGACACAAACTAGTGTTGGGCGAATTCGAGCTGTTTTAATAGATTGTCTCGATTGTTTAGATATCTCGATAGTTTTCGATTCTTGACTCGATGCTTCTTTACAAGTGAGAGGCCGAATCTTATCAGTTGCTATTAATATCCAAGGGCGCCCATAAGGGGAGGTGGCAGGGCGGGGGTGCTCGAGCCCCAACCCTTTAAATGTGCTATAGTAATTTTTTTTTTTATCAATTTAACATTTAAGTAAAGGAAACTTCTTTTAAAGAATTTTTAAAAGCAATAATTTATTACTGACTTGCTGTAACTATGGGACTTTTTTTTATTTAAAAAATGATTTGCTCAAATCTGCTATGAATTCACTTTTAAAAACACAACAATGAATTTAGGTGATAATTTGAACACATCTTACTTATTACTTTTATAACCATTATAGAACTCTTAGGTACCTTTCTATTGAAAAAGATCATCATCATCATCTGTAAAGGAGGACCTCTCATAAAAGCAGCTATCAAATGATCATGCACTGTTCTTTTTGGAATATTTAGTCTGTGTGATGGCTCCTGAACTGCGTAACATGGATTTTCAGCAACAGTTTCCTTTTAAGAGGTCCTCCTTTACAGATGATGGTCGTCTACAGCGGGCATCATCTTCGAGGCTGAAATTTACGCTCTTAAACTTCTCAAACCATCTTCGAACTGTGTCATCAGCACTTTGTCCACACTGCAAAAAATAATTGTTGATTTTACAGTATAAAACTGGCACCCCAGCTGCAAGTATTATACCGTAAAATTAACAGTATTAAACAGTAAAATAAGCAGTAATACGCTGCCTTGCAAGCAGTAATACGCTACCGCGCATGTGCGGTAGCGTATTACTGCTTGCACGGCAGCGTATTACTGCTTATTTTACTGTTTAATACTGTTAATTTTACGGTATAATACTTGCAGCTGGGGTGCCAGTTTTATACTGTAAAATCAACAATTATTTTTTGCAGTGTATAAATATAGTGAATTTATTATACCAAAGTTATGCGTGACTAAGATACTTAGAAAGTTAAGAGTAACACGAATAGGATTGAAAACTTATACCAGGGAAAGAATACTGAAACGATCTTATTAACTAGTTTCATTTTGTAATCAATACTTAATTTCCTATTTACCGAAAAATTAATTGCTATCTGTTAATCTCAGTATAATGCACAGACATTTATACTAAAAATAACATAATCTATCTTATTAACTAAGGTAATTTAATTTTGCAATCAATATTTAATGTGCTATTTATGGAAAAATCAATTAGTGTTCGGTAATTTTATTGTTAGTATAGTGCACAGGCATCCATACTGAAAATAACATAATCAATCTTATTTGATTACGTAATTAATATTTAATGTTCTATACATCAAAAAATTAATTAGTCTCTGTTAACCTCAGTGCATAATCATTAAAATTTTAAATGCGATGCAAAATGCCAAAACTAGAATCGGAGAATTAATTGGGGCATCAAACATTATATTATTGTAGCTTTTTGAGATGCTATTCCTTGCAATCTTTTATCTTTTCAGCTCATTATTTCGAAAATTAAAATACACTAAAGAGAGAACATGTCTTCCCGAAGCTCATTAGAATCAATGATATCGAGCGTGAGAACCTTATTTCTAAGAATAGCAATAGAAATCGGAATGACATTTATTGTTTCGGAGAACGGGCACAAACAGATCTTGGGAATTACTAATATATATCTATAGTAAAACATATTGTCTGCTCAAAGCAACAATAGAACGAGTTGCAAATATCTGTGGCCGATAAGTCTTCTACATAAAATGACCCCTGCGATACACTGCAAAAAGTGTTGATTTTACAGTATAATACTAGCATCCCAGCTGCCAGTATTTTACTGTTTATTACTGTTAATTTTACGGTATAATACTAGCAGGTGGGATGCTAGTATTATACTGTAAAATCAACTTTTTTTTTTCAGTGTATCGCAGGGGTCATTTTTAAAGTATATCCTAGAACAATCATTGACTAACAAAAGACAATCAAAAAATTATTTATAAAACGCTAAGTAAATAATACATATTGGGTGTTAAAAATATCGTAAAATAAGTAACTATGCTAAAATAATTTGGTTATTCACACTAGAGTTAATAACCTATTTATTCATATTAGAAAAATACAATTTATTTAACTTCTATGTATAATTAAATATCTATTCAGTAAATCATCCAGTTACTCATTGAACTAATATGGATATTTTTTCCAAAAAACCTCTGTTTGTATTATAAACGATTTTTCTTCTGTGTATGAGAAAATTGGAGTGGAAATTTTATTTTAATGTTTTTATAAATCCTTGTACCCTTAACATAAACATACATCAAAATCATAATGGTAACTTTGTCCGCTCTGTGCCAGTTAAAAAATGTACATATGTAGAAATAATGTGACAAATAGCCAATTTGGTTCACGAAAGAGATCTATCTAACAATTGTAGGGAACTTGCATTTTATATAATATTGAATTGATATAATAAACAATAAAAAATAGCAATAACAAAATTAGAAGGAACATTTATATTCACCTTCAAAAAAGGGTCGCATAATATTATCGGCTCTAGTCCTTTGCGCTTTTCAAAATTTGTATCTATGCTTGTATAAAGCGCATTCCGTTTTTAAAAAAGAAAAACGAAAAAGTACTTTGTAATAAGATGTAGTATACTAAATTAACAGCAGAACAGGTTGGAATTTGAGAAAAAAGAACCTGTAAAACTCCTGACTGAGAGAAAGAGAGAAAAGAGTCTTTATCTTATTTTCCGTATTTACTCACAAATATTGCCCACCCCCAGGCAACATTCATGAAATATCATGAAATTGAGGTTTCTGCTATGTGTATTTTACTCTCACTGGAAACTCTGTTTTAAAAAATATGGATGTCGTTAATATAATACCATCAATATGCGTGCTGCAAATTATTTTATATTAAACTGAGATACAACGACTATTTCCAAAATTTTCTTAAAAATAATTATTCTTAACGAAAAATCGAAATTTATATGAAACAGAATTCTCACTTCTGTTTCATTAAAAAAAAAAAATATTTTTCTTTTAAATTTTGATTTAAAATGAAAATTTTAAATTTTCTTAAAAATAAATAAATAAATAATGAAAAAGAAAGAGAAAAAAAATCTTTTATGTAAATTTAGATTTTTCTTTTAAATTTTTATTGTTTCAAAATTATTTTAATTCCAATTTTACAACATTATAGAAAATCAGGCTGATTTTGTTTTAATTGGGGGGTGGGGGTGGGCGATGGCGCAGTTTAAAATTGAAATCAGTACTTTAAGGTTGAGTTTTTATACGAATTTTATTAATGCTTTTTAATCGGGAACACTGTAAGAAAAATGTTAAATATATCAATTACATATTTCACCGAATAAATGAAACTGTTATTTCATTTATTAGCAGTTTTAAGAGATTTTTTTATTCTTTCATTAAATATACAGGTATGTAATTAATAACAGTTTCAAATATTAAATTCCATAATTCATATTTTATATCATAAAATCATAGAAACATGCAAAAAATCAATGTGATAAGAATATTATTTTAAGAGATATAAATACAAATATATAAAAATGATTTAACATTAGAAAGCCAAAAATTAGGATAATTTTAATTCCAAGACTTTTAGACTAAATGACTTGAAATTGGGTGTCTGGGGAAAAATTAAATGTTTAATAAGTCAGATTGTTGCTATTAAAAATTTAAAAGATAAGTTCAAATTTTAATATGTAGATGGCCTCCAAACCCTAATTCATTCATAGAATTTAATAGTGATGGACAGAATGAATGATTTTGATATTCGAATTAATCATTCGAGCATGCGCAAAAACATAAATGCCAATCTTCCTATTTAAAAAAAAAAAATTAGTATTCAGAAATTTTGTATAAAAAAAAAGAAGTTTCTTACTTTTATTAAATTTAAATTAAGAGCCACATAAAAATAAGAAACTTCTTTTTTTTTTGTACAAATTTTCTGGAGATAATGGTTAAAACAAATACGAGGTTTGCAACTATGCTTTTGGCTTTTTTTACAAAATCTCTGGTGGCAATTGATTAAAAAAAAAAAATACGAAGGTTGGCAGCTATGCTTTTGCGCAAGCTCGAATGATTCATTCGAATGACAAAATTATTCATTATGCCAATCACCAGTATTTAATCCCAATCGAGTAGCAACAGCATAATTTTTATATTTATTTGCAGTAAATTAGTGTGAGTATGTGTGTGCGGCAGGAGTAATATTTATGTTTATATTACGTCCACGATTTAAGGGTCCTCTCCCCTCACGCAAAAAGACCCGCTCGCTAATGTTAATCCTATAGGACATTATTTTTCTAATATCTCGTTTGAATTTCAATAATTTTTTTTTTCTTTGGCATTGGATAGCTGAGATCAATCTCTATTTACACCGTTGATTACTTTTTTGATTTTCTTTACGGATTTTATTTTATTTATTTATTTATTTTTTTTACGAAGATACTTTCACTTTCGGTTGCATTGCAATATTTTTAAACGATTTTTTTGGTTACGAAAGTGAAAGTATCTTCATAAAAAAAAATCCGCAAAATAATCAACGGCGGAAATAGAGATTAATCTCAGCTATCCAATGCAAGAAAAAAAAATCGTTTAAAAGTATTGAAATGCAAACGAGATATTAGAAAAATAATGCCCCATAGGATTAACGGCTAGGATTAGCGGGTCTTTTCGCGTGAGGGGAGAGGACCCTTAAGAAAAATACATAAAAAACCCAAATCAACCTTTCTTGTAATCTACTATAACCCCCTTTTTATCTCCAATTAATGACGTTGGGAGTTATTTTCAGAGAGGAGATGCATCACCTTTGAATTCGGCCTTCTCCTTCACCTTTACTTTGACATTCAACAACTAATTGCGAGTTCTGGAGCGGATCCAATCAGTTTGCTTTGCACATAAGAGAAGATAACAATCCACTGTTTTTTCAATGAGAAAAATAAAACCTAACATAATATTACAGATATTAAGACAAAAGACATTACAGACCAATTGGCATTCTGTTACAGTTCTTCTTTATATTATAGAGGTTATCAAAATCGACATTCAAGATTATAGAAAAGAAATTTTCTGTTCAGAAATCGCCAGGATTATTAAATACAAAGATGGCCATAAAATAACTTTCCCTGTTTGGAAACATCTATAAAGGAAACTAATGAACGGAACGACACTAAAATTTATATTTTGACTTTTGAAGACATGGAAAGATGAATTCCACGAAAAAATAAAAATTAATAAAAATAAAATTACTATCATTTAGCACGAAAGTTTCTAATATGGAACTGCCGGAGTCGTAAGAGTCCAATATTTGCATTAATTGCTATATAGTAAAATGGATTATACAAATTGTTTTCTGCTTACGTGGCAGCAATGTCCCGATTTTCAGGGGTTTCGAGACCCGTCCCGTGGAACCGCCTGGGACGCCAAACGTCCCGATTTTTCATGATGCACAAATTCTCTTAAATTTCTTTCATTATAATGCTATTCATTGACTAGAACTTAATACAAAAAAACCTGTGAAAACAGAGCCAGTAATAGAAAAATTTTATGATTCACGAAAGGAATATCGCCAAAAGACGGAATATTTTTTTGGTTTCCAGATATTCTGTTTTTACAAGTTTTACAATACTTTGTTCAGTAAAACTTGTTTCTAACGGAATCCTGTCTTAAACGTCAAATCTCACAGTCCCTATACTGCAAAAAAAAAAAAAAAGTGTTGATTTTACAGTATAATAGTGGCACTGGTACCCCAGCTGCCAGTATTATACCATTAAATTAACAGTAATAAACAGTAAAATAAGCAGTAATACGCTACCGCGCATGCGCGGCAGCGTATTTGCAGTGTACGGAAGGGGGATGCCATGCAATTATAACTACTCAATCAGAAACCTCTCCAAAATGGAATTTTGTTTCGGTTTCTAGAGATTCCGCTTTCACAGATTCCATTCTACAGACTATTGTGTTTATTTAGCACAGTAAAACCTACTAAAACAGAATAGGAAATGGCCGGAAAAAAATCCCGAGAAACTATGAATTGTTTACGTTTAAGACAGAAATCCGTTATAAGCAGATTCCGATTTGATAGAATTTACTGTATTTTGTCCCGATTTAGAAGCCACTGTCCCGCATTTTCTGTCTCTCTGTCCCACATTTTGTGACAGTGAATGTGGCAACACTAGTGACAGCTGATGTACTAATTTCCCTTGAAAAAGTATTGAGAACATTTAGAAGAAAATGGCGCGCCAGAATGTATGCAAGGGAGTCGAGGGTACCACTATTTCTAAATAGCTAAATATTCCAATAGCCAAATATTTCCAAATAAAATCTTCGCCTTATTTAATCGCTGGAATTCTGCGATTAAATAAGACGAAGATTGTTAATCGAAAATAATGGCACACTTCCTGGGTGATAAATTGTGCTGAGTATGTGTCCAGTCTTCCTGTACCAAAAAAACAGAAAAACTTTGGTATTTGATATATATAGCGCCATATTTTTACGAAAATTCTTTTCTTCATGTCTTCAAAAGTCTAAATACAAAATTTAGTCTCATTCCGTTCGTTAGTTTTAGCAACAGATGCTCTAAACAGGGAATGTTACTTAAGGACCACTCTGTATTTACAGGACTACACTGGAGGGGGGGGGGGGGGGAATGTTGATTTTACGGTATTATACTATGACATCCCAGTTGCCAGTGTTATACCATAAAATTAACAGTAATAAACAGTAAAATAAGCAGTAATACGCTACGCGCGGCAGCTTATTATAGCGTATTTTCAGAATAAAAAACGCTGCTGTAAGTAGCAAAATCTTTGCCGAATTCTTCAGCTATTAACTCCTGGCATGCTGCTAATAGGAAAGAATAGTTTTTAATAAATTTCAAAACTTTACTTGAATACATAATGGATATTTTTTATATAAAAAAAGCTTTTTGAGTGGGTAATCTGAAAAAAAAAAAATCTATTAAATGTAAAAAATCTATTACAGTTTTCCATAAAAAGAAATAGTTTCCACCTATATTCCGTAACCCGGGATGCCCGCGTTAGATCCCCTAGTTTTCTTTGAAAAGTGATTTCCTTTTTTTTTTTCTCTCTCTCGTAAGTTGAATGTTCAAATTATACATTTGTACAATTTCCTATTCATATTTAAACCAGGAACCTTTATTGCATCCATAAATAAATGCAGTCTCTGAGACCGCACCTCTCCTGTTTTATGTTTTACTTTTTCACCTCTACTGTTACGGGTTAAACAAAAGAGTTTTACAATTAAATAACATGACTTACTGAGATACACACAGCCACTATAATCCCAAGAAAATCAAAAGTTATGGTTACCTGGAAAGAGAAAAAAAATAATCATTTAGAAAATAATAATTCAAGGTGTAAATACAACACTTTAATTTTAATACACTGTAAAAAATAAAATAAAGTAAATATAAATGTAAATGAAATAAAATCTTGATTTTAACGGGAAGGGAAGGGGAGAGTCAGCTTGACACCAATAAAGGCTCGGAACAAATTTCATCCTTAATTCGTGAAGAAAGTAACTGATAAAACAACATTTCATTGCCACATTTTCTTTTTTGTGTTTTATTAATTAGCATATTTACTCGCACTTTTACGAACCCGTATTTTTGAAAAGAAATTTTCAGTAAATAACAAATTTTCGCATGCAACTTGAATTATTGAAATTGGAATCCAATCGCATATATGGCTTAACGATATTATTTCCTCAATTTGTTTAAATTTTAAAGTAGTGTTTTAGTTTGGTTCTGTTTATCGAAAGGAGCAAATTCGCCTTATTGTTACTCGCAGTCTTTTCTTTTTACTTGTTTTTACCTGCTACACTGCGGAAAAAAAATTATTTTACAGTATAATACTGGCATCCCAGCTGCCAGTATTATACCGTAAAATTAACAGTAATAAACAGTAAAATAAGCAGTAATACACTACCGCACATGCGCGGCAGTGTATTACTGCTTATTTTACTGTTTATTACTGTTAATTTTACGGTATAATACTGGCAGCTGGGATGCATGCGCGGCAGTGTATTACTGCTTATTTTACTGTTTATTACTGTTAACTTTACGGTATAATACTGGCAGCTGGCATGCATCCGCGGCAGTGTATTACTGCTTATTTTACTGTTTATTACTGTTAACTTTACGGTATAATACTGGCAGCTGGGATTCTAGTATTATACTGTAAAATCAACATTCTTTTTCTTTGCAGTGTACAAAAACGCTAAAAAACAAATGAAGAGTCATCCTTTTTTTTTTCGTCATGCTTCAAGAGGAGGGGGAGGCACAGAGTGTGACAGGGGGAAGAAGTGGGTTAACTTATTATGATGTCACATCTAAAATATGAAAACTATTAAGTAGGCAAATTCATAAAAAAAAAATATGTACTTTGACTCAGGAAGTAGAATGCTTATTTTTCCGTTGAATTGCAACAGCTTGAAATAAAAAGGTCTTGATGGTTATTATGGCTCGACCCCGAGTCTTCAGAAAAAATAAAACTCGGCCCCGGCCCAAGAATAATGAAGTCTAGACCTGGAGCGGCTCGACTCTAATGAAATAATTCTGGTCCGAGCCCGAATCACTGCCCGTGTCAATACAGACCTCTAAATTTTTCCTCCCGAGTTCATGTTGAGTTGGCATTTTATTTATGTATTTTTGTAAAAAATATATTGATGTTGTTCGACGAAATCTTTAGAAATTTAATTTGGTTTAACAAATTACAGACATATATTTTTTAAATTCTACCTTTTTTCTTTGTAGATAAAATTATGATTTTCTTTTTTCATACTTTTCTTTCATGCTAAAATACGTTGATTTTCTTGCTGAATCTTCATTTGAATGTAATTGTTTAAGTCATATTTTTTATCACTGTTTATTATGTACGTTATTGTCTGAGTGGTTATTAATATTGTTGTTATTCTGTATTCCATAAATTTCGAACGTAATCTGAAAATTAAATCTATGCATAAGTAGTGTGCTTTTTGAATAATTTTAATTGTAGGATAATGTTAATTCAGAAATGATGTTCTGCATGTTTTGTAGAAATTCAGTTGAGGCAGGTACGAGTCGAACTTTTAGCCTTTGTACCGAACCAATATATTTTTTGCACCGCCAGGGCCGAACTTTTAGTCTTTATATCAGGCCAATACTTTTTTTTGTACCTCCCGGGCCAAACTTTTAGCATACGAGGTTAATAATGTTTCGTATAGGCCGTGCCGGACAAATAACTTTCTTTGTATGAGTCGGGCTGGGCTAGGGCCTGGAAATTTTGAACCGTGTTGACCTGTACAATAAAGGACCATTTTTTTACGAAAAGCATCCGGAGTTTCTTACGAATTTTCTTTTTTTTTAATGGTCAAACTTTCAAATCTCAATTTCGCTTTATCGTTTCCGGATTTTCCATCTATGGTCATTGGTCTTTTCTTCAATTCAATAATCTTAACACCAGTTCTATATCATAATGAAAATAAGGCAAGATAGAACTTTTAATCGAAATAACTTTTTCAGCATTTCCAATTTTCTTGAGTTCAAAAATTTTTCAGTAAGTTGAAAAGACAAATTCTCTTCAAATAACGTTACACATCATGTTTTGTGATTCCTTATCATTCTAAAGATATTATGTTTTACTTGTGGCATGCTTTAAAAATACCTTTAATGAAAGATTTTTTTTTTTTGTTTTGTAAATATTTGAAAGTAGTTTAAAGCACTAAAAGTTTCTTACATTTCTCACAGTCCTTTTAAATAGAACGTTGCTTCTGATGGCATTCGCATCATTATAATCATCATTAGTTTAATCACTAAGCCATTAAATTAGATGGTATTTGAATATGGTTGAATTTAAAGTCAAATATTTTAATGATACAGCAACTTTTTTCCCCCCAATACAATAATACTCTTTCGCTGTTTATTTTAATAAAACATTTCAGTATGTGAAAAAAACTACCTTATTAACAAGAAATGTAATTATAACGATAGCTCTGAAAAATACTCTGAATTAAATAACAAGAAGAGTTTGACTGATCTCAGCTGTAGGTTCAACCATTTTATCCCTGGAATTTTAAATTACCCAGTCGTTTAAGGGAGATATTGTATGTCTTACTGCTCATTACCATCTCACTGAATATTGTAAGCCAGTGGAAAAAGCTTGCTTTAATTTGTCGTCCTGCAGGATACACAACACAGCATTAAGTAAAAATTTAAATTCGTTTTCAAAAATGATTGCGAAAAGGAAGAGGAGGGAGAGGAGTGAAGAATTGCAAAACATTTATGGAAAAGGTGAACTCAACTACATATGCGTAGTCATAATTTCACAGAGAGGTTAGGTATATAGAAAAATATATTACGTACACGATGAGAAATGACTTTGCAAAGACATAAGAATCACATTAAACATGGAACGTTCCTTGTGGACATTAAAATGCAGTTATGAATTTTCTAAACATCTCGTTTATATAGAGAAAAAATTATTTTTAATTAACTGTCAACTCATTCTTAGAAGTTGACGAGAAAATTTCTGAGTAAAATACTACAGATGCCGACCGGACATCTCGAAAATGAATAATTTGTCTCAGAAATTACAGTTCGCAAAATAAAGAAATAGAGGGGATTTTTCCAGAGACATTTTCTCAACATTTCAGAGCCTAATAGAATCAGAGAGAGAATGCAAAATCTTTCTGCAGAATGGTATACTGGATTTCCTTAAAAAAAAATAAACAAATAATAAAAACTGAAATGGAACCTGTTCGTAACGACATGGCTTCTATTTAAAAGGACATAGATGCAAAAAACTTTCTGAAGCCCTCATTTTTCACCAATTTTAAAAAGAAAGAAAACAAATATTTCGTCTCATCTGGGACTTCTATAAGCATACAGGTAAAGGTAAAAAACTCGGCCCAGCCTGACTCAATTTCTACAGTACATGCCGATATTTCTGAAGAAACATTATCCTACAATACAAATTCTTCAAAAAGCACACTTGTTTATGCATTGATTTTATCTTCAGATTATGTGTTCGCAGTTCATGGAATACGATGTAACTATAGTATTAATGACCACTTAAACACTAAACGTACATAAACACTCATTAAAACAATTGACTTAGGGATTTAGACAATAACGTTCAAATGAAGATTCAGTAAGAAAATGGATTTAGTTTAGAAGGGAAGAAAAGAATGGTTAAAGAAAATCATAATTTTAAAGCTTTGTAAAGAAAAAAAAAAGTAGATTTAAAAATAACAATTATCTGTAATTTATTAAACAGAATTAAATTTGTTAAAATTGCTTTAAACAAATGTACAATTTCCCTATTAATTTTAATAAAAATACAAATAATAAGAGGCCACTCCATCACAATCTCTGGTTTCGGCCCAGACCCGGGCCTGTGCAGACCTCGATGAAGGGTTTAGGTGCAGGCCCGGATGCAAAAACTTTAAATGACCTCAAGTTTAGTTTCAGAGGTTTAAAAAAGAAATCAACGCCAAGGGCATCAGGTATAGTATACATTGAAAAAAAATTGTTGATTTTACGGTATAATACCAGCTGCTAGTATTATACCGTAAAATTAACAGTAATAAACAGTAAAATAACCAGTAATACTCTACCGCGCATGCGCGGCATTGTATTGTTGCTTATTTTACTGTTTATTACTGTTAACTTTACGGTATAATACTGGCAGCTGATATGTCAGTATTATACCGAAAAATCAACAATTTTTTTAAAAAAATTTTTAGTGTAAAATAACCTTATTTGTTACAATAATAATTCTAGTGTTTTTTTTTTCTTCTTCTTCTTTCGTTCCTTTTACAAAGTAGTCTAGCGGATTATGCACTACAAAGTCCTTAGGGTAATTTAAAGCAGAATTTAAAAATGACAGAATGTAATTCTTATCTAATAGATTAGTTAGGATTCTTTACAGATGATACTTGGAATAATTCTTATAGTAATCGGATTAAAAAGCTCGACATCGCTTTATCTATTTAGTAGATGACGAAAGATCCTTGTCTGATAAGTTAGTTGGTACATTTTTTTCTCATTCGTTCCTTGTTTGATACACAGCGTAATAATATGTTTCATTTGAATACAATATGCATGTTTGATGCTATGGTTAAAACTTAATAGGACTTATGAGAATTCCTTTTAAAATGACACATTTCGGAGAAAATGTGATTTTTTTTTTCTGAATTAACATTTTATTAAATGAGAGCGTCTTCCTCTGTTCTAAATAAATAGTTTATAAAAGAAAACAGACATAAATCTAGGAAATTTTTCCATAGAAACTTTTTTCACGCCTTGCATTCATAATATTCAAATTTTAATTGCTTAAAAGGCGTATAGCCAACCTTAGAGAAAAAGTATCCAAGCCGGGACTCGAACCCGGGTCGTCAGTATAGCACACTGACGTTCTACCAACTGAACCACTTGGAACGAAAAAGAAAATTTGCTTGGAAATTTTAAGCAATTAACATTTGAATATTATATGCAAGGCGTGAAAATTTTTCTATGGAAAAATTTCCAAGTATTAAAAATAAATTTATTCAATTATCGATGCTGGATTCTCTTTGGTTTCGTGTTTGTCCCAGGGTTGGTGGCTCGCGGAAAAATATTCCATCTTGTGCTGCGTTTGTAGCCTTGCCAACATGTTATAGTGAAAAGTGCCAAGCTGGGTGTTGTTCTAAGTAGTTCAGTTGGTAGAACGTCAGTGCGCAATACTGACGACCCGGGTCCGAGTCTCGGCTTGGATACTTTTTCACTATGTTGGCTATACACTTTTTAAGCAATTAACATTTGGATATTATATGCAAGGCGTGAAAAATTTTCTATGGAAAAATTTCCAAGTATTAAAAATAAATTTATTCAATTATCGATGCTGGATTCTCTTTGGTTTCGTGTTTGTCCCAGGGTTGGTGGCTCGCGGAAAAATATTCCATCTTGTGCTGCGTTTGTAGCCTTGCCAACATGTTATAGTGAGAAGTGCCAAGATGGGTATCGGTCTAAGTGGTTCAGTTGGTAGAGCGTCAGTGTGCTATACTGACGACCGGTTTGAGTCCCGGCTTGGATACTTTTTCACTATGTTGACTTTTAAGCAATTAAAATTTGAATATTAAAAAAACAGTTTTTATGTTGTAAAATATTAGTGCTACATGCTTAAACTATTTGCTTAAAGTTTATAAATTAAAATTATTGAAAGTTTTGATCTTATAACGTTAAAATATTTTCATTTATATTTTCAAAAATTATAATCTTATCTTGCTTTATTTTTTTATTTTATTTATTTATTTTTTTTTAAATAAGAGTATACTATTTAAAAACACAAATATCTTTATTTCAAATTTCTCACAATTTTCTGATATGAAATATGAAAAAAAAAAAAAAAAAATTCCACCTAAAGAAATTTTTGTTGCATTCGATTGATAAATTTATCCTATATGTGTATGGAGATTTTTTTCGCAGTACCAAGTTTTATTGTTATATTTTAAAAAGTCTACTTCTACTATATTATTAATGTTCGAAAACGACGCCTCTCTGTCTGCCTATTGTTTTTGTCTGTAACTCTAAAAACTTTTCTCACAGACGGAGTAGAAAGGCACTAAAGTTATCAAAATACGCAGGAAAATTCGAGAATTCCATTCTTTCAGGTTTCGAAAAAATCCGCCGGTAATTAGAAAAGATATTAATTAAAAACATTAAAAACTCATTAAAAATTGCGCGAAAAGATTTATCCAATTTGCAGCTGCGTTTGATAAAAATTATTTCCAAGCAAGAAAGAGACATAGTGTCTGCGGCTAAAAATACTAAAGTAGGGTTTTAAAATGGGCATGCAAATTATAAGATCTAATTCACCTACAGTTTTGAAAATAACACCACGTGAATCATCTCTTTCTCCACATTAAAAGATTGTAAAACTTAAGGAAATCCATCCATTAGAACCAAAGATATTAATTATTATTTCTTTAATTTGATTGCATAAAAATTATTCCTTTTAACTTGATTCTTTCGAGCCAGACATTGGGACGTCTAGCTGTCTAGAAGGATGAAATATATGAAACCAGTTTAAGTGGGGTTATTATAGGCTATATAAAATTATTAAAATTATTGAATTTAAGGACTTGAAAATTATGTATCCCTTTGTAATATGAAATGCCCAGTCCAAAAAATTAATTTTCGTAAAAATCGGATAATAATTCCTGAAGATATCAATTAAAAAAAGTTTTAATTTTGTGTGGAAAAAAAACGAGTTGTAATTTGGATACTGGGGATGTTTTTCTCAGAGACAGATCGTCTGGAAAATATTTTATTTCCGAAAGACAGGATAAACGCACTAGGGCTTTCAGGCATCGTTATTATATATTTTTTTAATTATTGCATTTATTGATTTGAAATGTATGCATCCACGTGTATTTTTGAACAAGGATTCTAAATATGTAATTTTGGCTTTTCACCGATAATTAGAAATGGAAATATCAATTAAAAACCCTTTAACAAAGCAATTCATTTCTAAAAAAATGACATGTGATCTGATATTTCAGAGAATGAAACATTTTGATAAAAAACCGCATTTTCTTTATACTAAGAGATTTTGGGCCCTGTTATTTTTTAAATTATTATTATTGGATTTATCGATTTTAAATTTATGCATCCATGTTTAGATTTTTACGAGGATTCTAAATATGTAAATTTGGTTTTCCTCCGATAATTAGGAAGGAATTTACAAATAATGTTTTATTTAATTATCAGACAGCTTAAAATTAAATGCCAGATATTAAGGCCGCTCTATCCCCAGATTAAAAGAAACATAATAAGGTGATCTGTTTGAAACTTGAAGATATTTTATAACACATAATATATGGGAAGAAGGAAGCGCCTTGCCCCCCCCCCCCCCTGAAGGAAGGTACTTTTCGAAATTTTAAACACACCCCTCATGTGATATATCGTTGGAAATGTCTGTGACCGCTTAATCATATTATGTTACGGAATAAACTATGTTACGGATTTCCACCAAACTGATTCCAAACATTATAATTAAAGTAATAAGGACCCTCTATAACATTTTTTAAAGTTTCTGAGTTTATACCACTTTTTTCGAATAATATCAGATTTTATATTTTGATTTCATAATATCTCGAATTCTACGAGTCCAATCGCAACGCGGTTTTGCTCATTCGACTCGATATCGATAGCGCTTACCTATTTTAGTTCCAAATTTCACCACCAGGGGGCGCTTCCGGAAATCGGGTTCTATGGGACGGATCACGACGGGGCATGGCTCATTCGACTCGACATCGATAGCTTTACAGATTTCGGTCATGTTCGTATAGAACACGTTGCGCCCCCTGGTGGTGGAAGGTGTAATTAAAGGATTTTTCAGCCAACTCGGGTTCTATGGGATACATCACGACGCGGTTTGGCTCAATCGACTCGACATCGATAGAGGATATTAGAGCTTATCTATTTTAGTTCGTTTTTTACCACCAGGGGGCGTTTTCTCATCTCTGTTTCTATGGCCCGGATCACGACGGGGTATGACTCATTCGACTCAACATCGATAGAGGATACTAGAGCTTATCGATTTTTGTTCCGAGTTTCACCACCAGGGGGCGCTTTCCTATCTCTGTTTCTATGGGAAGGATCACGTCGGGGTATGGCTCATTCGACTCGACATCGATAGAGATTACCAATTTTAGTTCGCTTTTTCACCACCAGGGGCGCTTTCCTATCTCCGGTTCTATGGGCACGAAGACGACGGGGTATGGCTCATTCGACTCGACATCGGAAGACTTAACGATTTCAGTTATGATAGTATAAATAGATTGCGCCACATGGTGGTGGAAGGTAGAACTAACGCATACTGCAACGCGTGCGCAGCACGACTGCTATACGGTGCCGCAGGCAGCGGGGACCCGAGCCCGAGCCGTCCGTCCGGAGACGGTTTTTACTATTTGATGTGCAATTTAAGGGATTGTCCGGTGCGTGCATAGCACGACGGGTATACGGTACCGAAGATAGCGGGGACCAGGGTCGGAGGTTCGTTCGGATAGAGGTTTGTACTATTCAATGTGCAAATTAAGGGACTATCCGGTGCCGAAGGCAGCGGGGACCCGGTTCGGAGGTTCGTTAGGTTCGAGGTGGATGCGAGACAGAGGGTCGTTCGTTTCGATGTTTTTTAAAAAAGGAGATTTCAAAATATTCGAGGCACCGATGTAAATTAGGGGCCCGCTAGCGGGCGAAGCCAGCTAGTATTCTAATATGGTTGCTTAGTTAGGAGTTGGAAAATTAATGGATTTCATTTAATTATAATTTAATATAATTTTAATCATCACTAGCATTTTTTTCTTTTCGTTTAGTAGCTAAAACAATGCTACTGAATTTGCCATAAAAGCCATTTACGATACTGTTAAAAAATTGTTATTGTGAATACTTGATATAAGAACCAGATTTCAATTGGAAGAGAACCCCTGAAATCGGGTCTTTATAAAATACTTTATTATATTTATCTTAGTCATACTGATTGATAAAGATATACGAACTTAATTTTTTCAACTGAGGGAAAAAATGCCTTGGCCAGGCGTCGAACCTAAGACCTTTTACTTAAACTGTCAACACTACCTATTGAGCTACTTGGACCAACAACCGCCCGGCACATTTCACTCAGAAAACTTTATTACCAATTCGAACTGATAGCAATTCGAACTGATTTGTAAAGCTATCATACAAACTCTGTTTTCACTTAGTTGGAAAAATTCAGTTCGTGTGATATCTTTACCAGTCAGTATCATTGTCAATAATGTTTTCTGAGTGAAATGTGTCCACCGGTTGTCGGTCCAGGTACCTCAATAGGTAGAGCATAGGCAGTTTAAGTCAAAGGTCTTGGATTCGATTCAAGGCCTGAATATTTTTTCACTCTGAAAAATTCCGTTTGTATTTTATAAAATAATCTTCACATAGGAACTTCGAGTGTAAAATTGTATTTATGCTAATTAAAGGGCGTGTTTTTGCTTTGTTTTATTTTATTTTGTTTTTTGTCAAAAGATTAAGATCGATAAGGCTACAAAAGTGGCCCCTGCGACATTCAAGTTATTTTAAAGTATATCATAGAACAATTGTTAGCTATGAATACACAATTAAAATTCAGAAACTTTAAGAATGGGGTATTAAAAATGGGTATTGACATTACTTAATTATGATTTGAAATAATTTATTTATGAACATTAAAGAAATATAAGTCATTTATTAATATTACAGAGAAATAATTTTATGTAAATACTAGGGGGCCTACCCCCTGCGAGCTACGTTCGCCAACCCCCGATCAGACCTTCGAGGCCTCTAAAAACATGACAATTTGCTTTGTTTTAAAAATATTGGTAAATCTGTAATTGGTTTGCCATGCTTTTAACGTTTTAATGGGACATTTTTTTATTATCATGGCCTCATACACAGCTGTTGCGACAACTGGCGACTGTTTTCGGGATTGATAAGTAAAATCAATTACAACTTGAAAACCAGCTTGTATAAAATGGTTAGGTTTAAATTGTGGCTACATCTCGGACTTTTATAACAACGATCTGTATTCTATTCTTCCTTTGCGTTTAAGGATGAGAAAAATTCCATCTGCTTGTAAATAACATTAAGAACCACGGTATTGAAAAGTACTATGTTATAGATATTTTCAGTAACAGGTTTTATGGATTTTTATGGACGCGGATTTTTATGGACAGTTGGTATTAATTTCACCATCAAGCGTTTAATATCTTATTAAAAATAGCTCTGAAACATAATCAGTCGTTTAATCAGTCGTTTCATGAAATCGTTTCATAAATTCGTTTCATAAAATCGTTTCGCAAATTCGTTTCATTAGAATTTTATATATATAGGGTAGATTCATTATTAAAAAAGTAATGCTACTGAAATATTCATTTGTTTTAAACTTTAATAGCATTTCTCTAATATATAGGGACTATTTTTTTTCCTTGCTGCGAATAAAAGAGAGAAAGGAGAAATTTACCATAATTTACCATGTCATTTTACCATATTGATGTCATATTCTCATTAAAATAGAAAAAAAAAATCAAGCAGTATATTTTATTCTCCTTCCATTCAGTTGGGCAATTATTATTTTATATATTCGTTTCAAATATCCGAATTAGTGATTTTATAAATTCGTTTAATTAAATTTTACAAAAAAATAACAAAATCATATCAATAAATAATAATTACTATTAATTTCTCCCCCCCCCCTTTCTTTTCCTGTTACATAAATGACGTCATTTGGACGAATTTATTCAAAATCTTTTCAGTTTATAAATTAAATTAAATGCCGACAGACGATTGAATCCTGACGATAGAAATGTGATTTTTTTTTTCAAATTTTCCTGAAAAACATAATTTAATCACAATCTTGTCTTCATTATCGATTGAAATAAAAGATAAATTCAATTTCAATTTGAAAATGACGAATAAAAATAAATCAATAATCCCTATCGGGATCCTTTTCAATTTTTTTCCCTTTTTTGTCACCAAAAAAACTGAGTAATTAGTTGCCATCATTACAGAAATGTCATTAAAATTAGAAAAAAATTAATATCTCGAAAACTAATTCCAATTTCAAAATTCTATTACAGCCGCGGATTTTTATGGACAGTTGGTATTAATTTCACCATCAAGCGTTTAATATTTTATTAAAAATAGCCCTGAAACATAATCAGTCGTTTAATCAGTCGTTTCATGAAATCGTTTCATAAATTCGTTTCATAAAATCGTTTCGCAAATTCGTTTCATTAGTATTTTATATAAATAGGGTAGATGATATCAATACTAGGGGGCCTACCCCCTGCCAGCTTCGCTCGCCAACCCCCACTCAGACTTCGAGGACTCTAAAAACATGACAGCGTGCTTTATTTTAAAAATATTGGTAAATCTGTAATTCGGTTGCCATGCTTTTAACGTTTTAATGGGGCATTTTTTGATTATCATGACCTCATAGACAGCTGTTGAGACAACTGACGACTGTTTTCGGGATTGATAAGTAAAATCTATTACAACTTGAAAACCAGCTTGTATAAAATGGTTAGGTTTAAATTGTGGCTACCTCTCGGATTTTTATAACAACGATCTGTATTCTGTTCTTCCTTTGCATTTAAGGATAAGAAAAATTCCATCTGCTTGTGAATAACATTAAGAACCACGGTATTGAAAAGTACCAAGTTATAGACATTTTCAGTAACAGGTTTTAATTTTCTCTCTATTTTAGTGCACCATCATGCATATTTTCATGTTATTTTAAATATGTAAATTATTTATTTTAATTAATATGTATATACGAATTTTCTAATAATTATTTATCATACAAAATTAATTAAATATTTTGTGCATGCATGTTTGCATTTATTCGGCATCAACTGATGAGATAATTAAAGAAATTTGCTATCCGCGATAATTTTACACCATGTTATGTCACTTGAATATTGTCCATAAGAAAATCGGGTACTTTTCCAGTAGGATCCTTTGCTTTTAGGTTTGGCGTAATTCGAGCTTAAAAAAGGATAGATTCGTTAATATACATAGATTTGTTGCCAAAAGTTATGAAAACAAACCCAATGAACTTTTGATGCTTTTCTATTATGGGGTTTCTGACGCTTTTTTAAAAAGTTTGGCGGTAAAAACCAAGCAGGATAGAAAACCAAGCAGGATATTTTATTCTCCTTCCGTTCAGTTGGGCAATTATTATTTCATATATTCGTTTCAAATATCCGAATTAGTGATTTTATAAATTCGTTTAATTAAATTTTACAGAAAAATAACAAAATGATATCAATAAATAATAATTACTATTAATTCCTTCCCCCCCCCCCCTTTCGTTTGCGTTTACATAAATGACGTCATTTGGACGAATTTATTCAAAATATTTTCAGTTTATAAATTAAATTAAATGCTGACAGACGATTGAATCCTGACGATAGAAATGTGATTTTTTTTCCCCAATTTTCCTGAAAAACACAATTTAATCACAATCTTGTCTTCATTATTGATTGAAATAAAGATAATTTCAATTTCAATTTGAAAATGACGAATAAAAAAAAATCAATAATCCCTATCGGGATCCTTTTCAATTTTTTTTCCTTTTTTGTGACAAAAAAACTGAGTAATTAGTTGCCATCATTACAGAAATGTCATTAAATTTAGAAAAAAAAAATAATATCTCGAAAACTAATTCCAATTTCAAAATTCTATTACCAGTTTTGACATCCGCGGATTTTTATGGACAATTGGTATTAATTTCACCATCAAGCGTTTAATATTTCATTAAAAATAGCCCTGAAACATAATCAGTCGTTTAATCAGTCGTTTCATAAAATCGTTTCATAAATTCGTTTCATAAAATCGTTTCGCAAATTCGTTTCATTAGAATTTTATATATATAGGGTAGATTCATTATTAAAAAAGTAATGCTACTGAAATATTCATTTGTTTTAAACTTTAATAGCATTTCTCTAATATATAGGGACTATTTTTTTTTCCTTGCTGCGAATAAAAGAGAGAAAGGAGAA
The DNA here is from genome assembly GCA_963931845.1 of Maratus michaelseni. Lineage (NCBI taxonomy): Eukaryota > Metazoa > Arthropoda > Arachnida > Araneae > Salticidae > Maratus > Maratus michaelseni. The sequence goes on along the minus strand of OZ007596.1, from coordinate 156,506,657 downwards.
ATTTACCATAATTTACCATGTCATTTTACCATAATTGATGTCATATTCTCATTAAAATAGAAAAAAAAATCAAGCAGTATATTTTATTCTCCTTCCATTCAGTTGGGCAATTATTATTTTATATATTCGTTTCAAATATCCGAATTAGTGATTTTATAAATTCGTTTAATTAAATTTTACAAAAAAATAACAAAATCATATCAATAAATAATAATTACTATTAATTTCTCCCCCCCCCCTTTCTTTTGCTGTTACATAAATGACGTCATTTGGACGAATTTATTCAAAATATTTTCAGTTTATAAATTAAATTAAATGCTGACAGACGATTGAATCCTGACGATAGAAATGTGATTTTTTTTTTCAGATTTTCCTGAAAAACATAATTTAATCACAATCTTGTCTTCATTATCGATTGAAATAAAAGATAAATTCAATTTCAATTTGAAAATGACGAATAAAAATAAATCAATAATCCCTATCGGGATCCTTTTCAATTTTTTTCCCTTTTTTGTCACAAAAAAAACTGAGTAATTAGTTGCCATCATTACAGAAATGTCATTAAAATTAAAAAAAAATTAATATCTCGAAAACTAATTCCAATTTCAAAATTCTATTACAGCCGCGGATTTTTATGGACAGTTGGTATTAATTTCACCATCAAGCGTTTAATATTTTATTAAAAATAGCCCTGAAACATAATCAGTCGTTTAATCAGTCGTTTCATAAAATCGTTTCATAAATTCGTTTCATAAAATCGTTTCACAAATTCGTTTCATTAGGATTTTATATATATATTGGGTAGAAATAATAATTACTATTAATTTCTTACCCCCCCCCCCCGCCTTTCTTTTGCGTTTACATAAATGACGTCATTTGGACGAATTTATTCAAAATATTTTCAGTTTATAAATTAAATTAAATTCCGACAGACGATTGAATCCTGACGATAGAAATGTGATTTTTTTCTTCAAATTTTCTTGAAAAACATAATTTAATCACAATCTTGTCTTCATTATCGATTGAAATAAAAGATAAATTCAATTTCAATTTGAAAATGACGAATAAAAATAAATCAATAATCCCTATCGGGATCCTTTTCAATTTTTTTCCCTTTTTGTCACAAAAAACTGAGTAATTAGTTGCCATCATTACAGAAATGTCATTAAATTTAGAAAAAAAAAAAAAATAATATCTCGAAAACTAATTCCAATTTCAAAATTCTATTACCAGTTTTGACATCCGCGGATTTTTATGGACAATTGGTATTAATTTCACCATCAAGCGTTTAATATTTTATTAAAAATAGCCCTGAAACATAATCAGTCGTTTAATCAGTCGTTTCATAAAATCGTTTCATAAATTCGTTTCATAAAATCGTTTCGCAAATTCGTTTCATTAGAATTTTATATATATAGGGTAGATTCATTATTAAAAAAGTAATGCTTACTGAAATATTCATTTGTTTTAAACTTTAATAGCATTTCTCTAATATATAGGGACTATTTTTTTTCCTTGCTGCGAATAAATGAGAGAAAGGAGAAATTTACCATAATTTACCTTGTCATTTTACCATAATTGATGTCATATTCTCATTAAAATAGAAAAAAAAATCAAGCAGTATATTTTATTCTCCTTCCATTCAGTTGGGCAATTATTATTTTATATATTCGTTTCAAATATCCGAATTAGTGATTTTATAAATTCGTTTAATTAAATTTTACAAAAAAATAACAAAATCATATCAGTAAATAATAATTACTATTAATTTCTCCCCCCCCCTTTCTTTTGCTGTTACATAAATGACGTCATTTGGACGAATTTATTCAAAATATTTTCAGTTTATAAATTAAATTAAATGCCGACAGACGATTGAATCCTGACGATAGAAATGTGATTTTTTTTTTTTCAAATTTTCCTGAAAAACATAATTTAATCACAATCTTGTCTTCATTATCGATTGAAATAAAAGATAAATTCAATTTCAATTTGAAAATGACGAATAAAAATAAATCAATAATCCCTATCGGGATCCTTTTCAATTTTTTTCCCTTTTTTGTCACAAAAAAAACTGAGTAATTAGTTGCCATCATTACAGAAATGTCATTAAAATTAGAAAAAAATTAATATCTCGAAAACTAATTCCAATTTCAAAATTCTATTACAGCCGCGGATTTTTATGGACAGTTGGTATTAATTTCACCATCAAGCGTTTAATATTTTATTAAAAATAGCCCTGAAACATAATCAGTCGTTTAATCAGTCGTTTCATAAAATCGTTTCATAAATTCGTTTCATAAAATCGTTTCACAAATTCGTTTCATTAGGATTTTATATATATAGGGTAGAAATAATAATTACTATTAATTTCTTCCCCCCCCCCCCCGCCTTTCTTTTGCGTTTACATAAATGACGTCATTTGGACGAATTTATTCAAAATATTTTCAGTTTATAAATTAAATTAAATTCCGACAGACGATTGAATCCTGACGATAGAAATGTGATTTTTTTCTTCAAATTTTCTTGAAAAACATAATTTAATCACAATCTTGTCTTCATTATCGATTGAAATAAAAGATAAATTCAATTTCAATTTGAAAATGACGAATAAAAATAAATCAATAATCCCTATCGGGATCCTTTTCAATTTTTTTCCCTTTTTGTCACAAAAAACTGAGTAATTAGTTGCCATCATTACAGAAATGTCATTAAATTTAGAAAAAAAAAAATAATATCTCGAAAACTAATTCCAATTTCAAAATTCTATTACCAGTTTTGACATCCGCGGATTTTTATGGACAATTGGTATTAATTTCACCATCAAGCGTTTAATATTTTATTAAAAATAGCCCTGAAACATAATCAGTCGTTTAATCAGTCGTTTCATAAAATCGTTTCATAAATTCGTTTCATAAAATCGTTTCGCAAATTCGTTTCATTAGAATTTTATATATATATAGGGTAGATTCATTATTAAAAAAGTAATGCTTACTGAAATATTCATTTGTTTTAAACTTTAATAGCATTTCTCTAATATATAGGGACTATTTTTTTTCCTTGCTGCGAATAAAAGAGAGAAAGGAGAAATTTACCATAATTTACCATGTCATTTTACCATAATTGATGTCATATTCTCATTAAAATAGAAAAAAAAATCAAGCAGTATATTTTATTCTCCTTCCATTCAGTTGGGCAATTATTATTTCATATATTCGTTTCAAATATCCGAATTAGTGATTTTATAAATTCGTTTAATTAAATTTTACAAAAAAATAACAAAATCATATCAATAAATAATAATTACTATTAATTTCTCCCCCCCCCCTTTCTTTTGCTGTTACATAAATGACGTCATTTGGACGAATTTATTCAAAATATTTTCAGTTTATAAATTAAATTAAATGCCGACAGACGATTGAATCCTGACGATAGAAATGTGATTTTTTTTTTCAAATTTTCCTGAAAAACATAATTTAATCACAATCTTGTCTTCATTATCGATTGAAATAAAAGATAAATTCAATTTCAATTTGAAAATGACGAATAAAAATAAATCAATAATCCCTATCGGGATCCTTTTCAATTTTTTTTCCCTTTTTTGTCACAAAAAAAACTGAGTAATTAGTTGCCATCATTACAGAAATGTCATTAAAATTAGAAAAAAATTAATATCTCGAAAACTAATTCCAATTTCAAAATTCTATTACAGCCGCGGATTTTTATGGACAGTTGGTATTAATTTCACCATCAAGCGTTTAATATTTTATTAAAAATAGCCCTGAAACATAATCAGTCGTTTAATCAGTCGTTTCATGAAATCGTTTCATAAATTCGTTTCATAAAATCGTTTCGCAAATTCGTTTCATTAGTATTTTATATAAATAGGGTAGATGATATCAATACTAGGGGGCCTACCCCCTGCGAGCTTCGCTCGCCAACCCCCACTCAGACTTCGAGGACTCTAAAAACATGACAGCGTGCTTTATTTTAAAAATATTGGTAAATCTGTAATTCGGTTGCCATGCTTTTAACGTTTTAATGGGGCATTTAATGATTATCATGACCTCATAGACAGCTGTTGAGACAACTGACGACTGTTTTCGGGATTGCTAAGTAAAATCTATTACAACTTGAAAACCAGCTTGTATAAAATGGTTAGGTTTAAATTGTGGCTACCTCTCGGATTTTTATAACAACGATCTGTATTCTGTTCTTCCTTTGCATTTAAGGATAAGAAAAATTCCATCTGCTTGTGAATAACATTAAGAACCACGGTATTGAAAAGTACCAAGTTATAGACATTTTCAGTAACAGGTTTTAATTTTCTCTCTATTTTAGTGCACCATCATGCATATTTTCATGTTATTTTAAATATGTAAATTATTTATTTTAATTAATATGTATATACGAATTTTCTAATAATTATTTATCAAACAAAATTAATTAAATATTTTGTGCATGCATGCTTGCATTTATTCGGCATCAACTGATGAGATAATTAAAGAAATTTGCTATCCGGGATAATTTTACACCATGTTATGTCACTTGAATATTGTCCATAAGAAAATCGGGTACTTTTCCAGTATAGGATCCTTTGCTTTTAGGTTTGGCGTAATTCGAGCTTAAAAAAGGATAGATTCGTTAATATACATAGATTTGTTGCCAAAAGTTATGAAAACAAACCCAATGAACTTTTGGTGCTTTTCTATTATGGGGTTTCTGACGCTTTTTTAAAAAGTTTGGCGGAAAAAACTAAGCAGGATAGAAAACCAAGCAGGATATTTTATTCTCCTTCCGTTCAGTTGGGCAATTATTATTTCATATATTCGTTTCAAATATCCGAATTAGTGATTTTATAAATTCGTTTAATTAAATTTTACAGAAAAATAACAAAATGATATCAATAAATAATAATTACTATTAATTCCTTCCCCCCCCTTTCGTTTGCGTTTACATAAATGACGTCATTTGGACGAATTTATTCAAAATATTTTCAGTTTATAAATTAAATTAAATGCTGACAGACGATTGAATCCTGACGATAGAAATGTGATTTTTTTTCCCAATTTTCCTGAAAAACACAATTTAATCACAATCTTGTCTTCATTATTGATTGAAATAAAGATAATTTCAATTTCAATTTGAAAATGACGAATAAAAAGAAATCAATAATCCCTATCGGGATCCTTTTCAATTTTTTTTCCTTTTTTGTGACAAAAAAAGAGTAATTAGTTGCCATCATTACAGAAATGTCATTAAATTTAGAAAAAAAAAATAATATCTCGAAAACTAATTCCAATTTCAAAATTCTATTACCAGTTTTGACATCCGCGGATTTTTATGGACAATTGGTATTAATTTCACCATCAAGCGTTTAATATTTTATTAAAAATAGCCCTGAAACATAATCAGTCGTTTAATCAGTCGTTTCATAAAATCGTTTCATAAATTCGTTTCATAAAATCGTTTCACAAATTCGTTTCATTAGGATTTTATATATATAGGGTAGAAATAATAATTACTATTAATTTCTCCCCCCCCCCCCCCCGCCTTTCTTTTGCGTTTACATAAATGGCGTCATTTGGACGAATTTATTCAAAATATTTTCAGTTTATAAATTAAATTAAATTCCGACAGACGATTGAATCCTGACGATAGAAATGTGATTTTTTTTTCAAATTTTCCTGAAAAACATAATTTAATCACAATCTTGTCTTCATTATGGATTGAAATAAAAGATAAATTCAATTTCAATTTGAAAATGACGAATAAAAAGAAATCAATAATCCCTATCGTGATCCTTTTCAATTTTTTTCCCTTTTTTGTCACAAAAAAACTGAGTAATTAGTTGCCATCATTACAGAAATGTCATTAAAATTAGAAAAAAATTAATATCTCGAAAACTAATTCCAATTTCAAAATTCTATTACCAGTTTTGACATCCGCGGATTTTTATGGACAGTTGGTATTAATTTCACCATCAAGCTTTTAATATCTTATTAAAAATAGCTCTGAAACATAATCAGTCGTTTCATGAAATCGTTTCATAAATTCGTTTCATAAAATCGTTTCGCAAATTCGTTTCATTAGAATTTTATATAAATAGGGTAGATATAAAATATATAACGTAATAAATTTTATTTATCATGCAAACAAAACTGTTTTTTTTTCCCTTAAGCATGAGTGAATTCGTGTACCAATTTTATTTTAATCTTTTATGCTTATACATTTAACACAAACATATCAAAATGAAAATGGTACCGTCTTTCGATGTGCGTTGAACAAATAGGAAAAGCAATTCTAAAAAAATAGTAAAAATGTTAAAAAATAGCTAAGTTTGGCCACCGGGAAATATCTCTTTAATAATTGCAGTGAACCTAAATATTGTATGACATTGAATAAATATAAAAAAACAATTATTAAATTAACTATGAAATTTTTTTAGAAGAAACTTTCGTGTTCACAGTTCATAGTTTTATCGCCATCAGTCCTTTGGGGGTGATTGTTAAAAAATTTTCACTAAATGCTTTAATAATAAATACTTTTCAGTATATATTTTTATAGTACATACTTTTATAGTAAATACTTTTATAGTAAATACGTTTCAGTTCACTTTTTTAGAAGAAACTTTTATGTTCACCAATAAAAGGGGCCACATTCATAGTCTAATCGACCCTAGTCCTTTGCGGGTGACTGCTAATTTCTTAATAGTAAATACTTTTTCCAGTAAATACTTTCCAGTTTACTTTTTTTGAAGAACCTTTTAACTCCACCAATGAAAGGGGACACTTTCATAGTTTTATTGACCTCACTCCTCTGTGGTCTTTTAAAAAAATATAAAGTTTGTGTTCCCTTTAATACGTAGATAAATATGTATCAGAATTTTACAGAATCCTTATCAGAGTACCTGGTTTATTTCTACTGTTATTTGTGACGGAATTGGTAGGTGTTTCTCTTAACAAAAGAAAAAAAATCCGAGGACGTGCTTATTTTGGAAATAGCCCTATTTGGTGAACTAAAACATTATTATATACAGTTCTAATATGAATATCACCGTTAATAATTATAAATTTAAACACCATTCCAATGCACATCAGCACTCCTATTGCCCATAATATTTAATCCATCACTTTAAAAACCCATTTGGCAGACCATTTCATAGGTATCACATCCAATTACAGACGTCATGAGGATGTCCAGCGGACATCAGTTGCATTAATAGACTTCTCCTCCCTTTTTAATAACAAGCCTAAAAATGATGGATCATGGGCTTCGAAATATTTGGAGAAGGGGCCAGTTAAGGTTATGTAGATAAATGGTGGGCAGGTACTTGGAAAAATAAATGGATGAGAGTAAATAAACGTATCACTTAAAACAAAAAATAAAAGTACAGAAAAATAGCATTAACTTCTCACGAGCCCTCTAAAAGGTGTCGAATAATTTCAGCCTATTTTAGCAATTTCATTTTAATAAATAGCAACAAGAAAAAATTACAAAATGAAAAAAAGAAAAGAAACTGTGTTTGCAGAAGATTTTTTTATGTTAAGATTCTTTTGATTTTAAAACATATATTTTTTTTTCACTTTGATGCATCAATAAAATCTACAAATGAAACAGATTTTTAATGTTTTAATTCATTAAACTAAAAATAAATAAATAACCAACATAGTATGTTGTGGCCATCCCGAAACTTCCTTCTATAAACGTGCATTTTAACTAGAGATATAAGCATATCGCATTTTTCGAACAAATTATTGAATTTCGGCACCCCGTCTTAGATGTCTGCAAACAAAATTGAATGACAACAATGTATTTCTATATTCAGAATGCTAAGCGTGAAGTTTCGTTGATTTCAATGCATTTAAACTGGTGATATAAGCATTGTAACTTTTGAACAAATGATTGAATTTCGGCGCCTCAACTTAGATGACCACAACCAAATATTAGAAGAGTTTGCAACGATATGATTACAAATGTCCCAGGTTAGCAACAAAACGAAGTTAATTACGCGAATAAACAATGCCAAATTGCTTTTGACTGAATTATAGATCTTTCCCCAACAAAACTCCTTGAGAATGATAAATAAAGTTACTTATGCGAAATTTTTAGTAATAATATTTTTGGTGAATACTTGAATTGAAGACTTTTTTGCATTTCTTTAATGAGCACAATAACACGGAAAAATAAATAGACTTGCTATATCTTTTATTTTTCCTTATTACATTATTCTTCAGTCTGTTGCCTAAATAAAACGATTACCGAAAAAAAATCGTTTATTTGTCACTAATTTTAGCTGTTAGTGCTGTGAGTCAGCCAAAATTTCTTTATAATGATTGAAATTTTATATAATCTGAATTTTAGGTACTTTTTCATTCTATTTTTTTTTTTTTTTTTACTTTATCTAGGTTAAAATGATAAATCAACAAATGTTGTTCCATTGGAAATCATTTGCATTTAAACGTTTTTGTACATTGCAAACATTGCTTTTTTAGTGTTAGTAAAATAAATGCAGATGAAAAATATATAATAGTAAATCTTCTTTTATCCGTTTGCTCCATAATCAAAAACCATAAATTTACTAATTGCTAAGTACAAATTTCGTGTAATTTTCTGCAATTGGATTCATCGTCCAGAGACCTTTTCAAATATAAAGAAGCTTGCAACAATATAGTAAATATGTCAATTGGCGGTTGACCCGATTACGGAACATTAGTCCAATATCTTTTTAAAACCTTCAAAAAGAAGAAAATATATGCAAAAACGAAAACGAAATTAAAGAGAATATCGAAAATTTATTTCAGCTACAATTTTTATTGCAAAATGTTATATAAAAAATGCCAATTAAAAAGAAGATTGAAAATTCATTTCAGCAAGCAATTTTTATTGCAAAATGTTTTCTTTTGTGATAGTAATAATGCATAATTGTGTAAATTTTCTTAAGAATAATCTTTAGTTCTTAACACTGGAAGCAGTGAATATTACTATAACGGAAATTGGCGATATGTTGAAAAAATAAAATTTAATTACACTAAAATTCAAATATTTGACTCCCTTTTTATAATATCTCAACTGCTATTTATATAATTTATATTCCAACATAAAAAAAAAATTACTCTAAAAATTCTGTCGTACACTTGATAAAACATCATTTTTATGAACATCGTTTGGACAGATGCTTATGACTTTTTGGTTTAAATTTAAAATCAAATTGTTTGGCGACAAAAGTAAAATCAAAATCATAAATAAACAACATACAACTTGCGAGTACAGTCATTTTAATAATTACATCTGCTAGTTTCTTCTGTAAGTCACATGATGGAGGAGTTAGATAAAAATAAATAAAAATAAAATCAAAAAGAACAAATCAAAAACAAAATTGTTACTCAGATTGTATCTAATCAAATTTTCAGATGCATTTTTCTTAACCTGCCGCAAAAGATAAATCGCAAAATATTGTTTGAATTCCAATCTTTCATATTGAATAATTATTTAAGCATTACGGAAATTCCCTTTCATGTTTAAATTAAATATGTTCGTTTTATAATATTATCTCTCATCAAAACTGTTTTTCTTACTCCCACCCCCCTCTTTTTTTATAATATTAACAACTTTTTTTTTTTTTTCGAGGTGTATAGCCATTTCAATTCTTTCACCAATGATAACGGTCGCCAAAAAATGACCTTTTCGTCCAAAATAACAGAACTTTCCATCATAATTCTGTAACTAATCTACGTAGAACGTTGTGTTATATACTAAATCCTTCCCTGAAAAATTATCTATCGAACAGTGTAAGTTCCATCAAAATCCCTTCAGCAGAACTCGAGTTTTAAGCAGTCGGAACGAAATTTCCATTTGTATTTTATATATATTAGTAGATAACTTTAATAATTATTTTTTTTTATAACACTACTTCTCATGATGTCGCTTTTCTAGGAACGATTCCAAAATTTATGGGATTTGAGACCTTGAATATGAATGTGATGTCTTCCAAGATATGGTTGTAAACTAATTTAGTAAATACAGTATCCGTGCCATGACATATTGGTCAATTTTTTGTTGTTGTATTGTATACAACGGTGATTTTCTTTCAAGCATTAATTCTTGTGATATCTCTTTTCTGGGAACGACTTAAAGATTTATAGCGTTTCAGTCCTTGAATATGAATGTTATTTTTTCAAGTTGTGGTCGCTAAATAAACTAACTCAACAATTTTTCAAAATGTACACCGCCTTCGCGACAATTATTTATGTTCTCCGTCACCAAAATGAATGACCTCGAAAATTTCAATAAATCTTGTAAAAATACGAATGGTGATTGCTTTTATTTGTTTAACAATTCGTCATTTCAAAAAATGGTGGTTTACATGTGTTTGTTTTTGCATTTTTGCACATTTGTTAGAATTCTGCAGTATAAATGGGACTCATAATGGGATATTGAAATACTTTCTTTGGAGATTAATTTACTTGGAGAATATCCGGGCCAGGAAAAATAAAATGAGCCAGGATCGGACAATATAAAAGAATAATTTGATGCAGGCTGAAAAAAAGTTTATCCACAGACCGAATCTGGTTTACTGTCAACTACAGATGATGCGGAAAGAGTCGCTTCACATTTCTTTATCATTTTTAGGTAGATTTCGTAAGAAATACTACCTATTACATTCTCACCTAAGTTGGAAATTTTGAAAAATTTTTGCAGATCTACGCCGATCATGACTCCCAGAACCCAAAAACACCCCCAGTTCAAAACTTTATCTATCTATCTATCTATCTATCTATCTATCTATCTATGTCACTTTTTTCTGACCACGATAACTGGAAAAATTCTGCATAAATCTCTTCCAAACTGATACATAAAATCAAGGGTCATAAAATCTCGGTCAAGTTCGTTAATGGGCAAAATCGAACCAAGGGGGGGGAAATGGGGGGGCTTTTTGTGAAAACAGAAAAATCCTCATAATTTCTTTATTATTATACGTATCGAATCCGTTTAAAGTTATTATTACTTCTAGGAAAAGGGCCGAAAATGTATGTATGACAGATTTTTGATATAATTAAAAATGGCCCCAAGGGGGGGGGGAAAGGGGGGTTTTAGAAGAAAAAAAATCATAGCTTCGTCAATTCACAAGATATCAAATCCGCATAAATTTATTATTAATTCTCTTAGTATTATCTAAAACTTTTATATTGACAAGTTTTTTATAGGACCAACCGTTATAGCAAAAAAAAATTAAAAACAAAAAAATCCCTGCCGGCTCCGCCTGCAAACAGGTTATTTTTCGAAGTAGGCGGTTCCAACTCCCGCATCTTTTCGAAACTGATACATAAAATCAAGGGGCATAAAATCTCGGTCAAGTTCGTTAATGGGCAAAATCGAACGAAGGGGGGGGGGGGCTTTTTGTGAAAACAGAAAAAAAACCATAATTTCTTAATTATGATACGTATCGAATCCGTTTAAAGTTTATATTACTACTTCTAGGAACAGGGCCAAAAACTTATGTATGACAGATTTTTGATATAATTAAAAATTGCCTTAAGGGGGGGGGGAGGGAAGGGGGGTTTTGAAGAAAAAATTCATAACTTCGTCAAATCCCAAGATTTCAAATCCGCTTAAATTTATTATAAATCTTCTTAATATTATCTAAAACTTTTATATTGACAAGTTTTTTATAGGACTAACCGTTATAGCAAAAAAAAATAAAAATAAAATTAAAAACAAAAAAATCCCTGCCGGCTCCGCCTGCAAACAAGTTATTTTTCGAAGTAGGCGGTTCCAACTCCCGCATCTTTTCGAAACTGATACATAAAATCAAGGGGCATAAAATCTCGGTCAAGTTCGTTAATGGGCAAAATCGAACCAAGGGGGGATGGGGGGGACTTTTTGTGAAAACAGAAAAAAACCCATAATTTCTTAATTATGATACGTATCGAATCCGTTTGAAGTTATTATTACTTCTAGGAGAAGGGCCGAAAATTTATTTATGACAGATTTTTGATATAATTAAAAATTGCCTTAAGGGGGGGGGAGGACGGGGGTTTTAGAAGAAAAAAATTCGTAACTTCGTCAATTCCCAAGATTTCAAATCCGCTTAAATTTATTATAAATCCCCTTAATATTATCTAAAATTTTTATATTGACATGTTTTTTATAGAACCAACTCTTATAGCAAAAAAAAAAAAAAAAAAAAAAAAAAAATCCTTGCTGGCTCCGCTTGCAAACAAGTTTGGTTTCGAAGTAGGCGGTTCCAACTGCAGCATCATCGCAAAAAGGTCATTTCTTCCGCAATTCCCGACAAACAGGCGCCCCACGTTCTACGTCTTCGAAATCTACCTGTGCCTGTAGGCCGAGCCGTCAGGGATTTTTAAATAGATCAGTCATGTACTCTGGATTATTTTTTTATTACGCTTATTTCTACTATTTTCTCTGAAATGTATATACTTTTAATTTTGAAATTATCAAAACATAACTGAAATAATTTTGTTTGGATATCTTACTTATTTGTGCGAGAATGCTGTTCTTTTGCTATTAAGGTAACTAAAAAATAACTTTTTACACTTTTTATTTTATTTACTTTGTGAATAGGCGGATTTATAAATTTACTGACTTATTTTTTATTTTTCATGAAAGTACAAGTTGGACAAAAAAAGCTGAACTCCACGCGAATACAAAATTACCACACAAATAACGTGCATACACGGCTATGGCAGGAATGTAGTGGACAGTATACGGTGGTATACGCCGTATACTTTCTGGATTTTTTTAATGAACTCCGTATATACGACCTGTTTCTGAATTAAAGCTATAGCGTATACTTTCTAGTGTTTATCCTCTGTCTATAGCGAATGTATACTCTCTGGTATTTTTTACCGACTTCACCACTGAGCCATGGCGTACTTAATATATAATTATATTTATATATTAACCCTTTGACTACGAGTCGGGACATATACGTCTCAGTGGACTACTTTGTTATTCTATTCGTAGCTCTTTTTGAAAAATAATCTCTGTCATACACTTATACATATTTGGATATTTTCAAGAGAGATCTACCACAAAGGACAATATTTGTAAATTGTGGTACGAATGGGATATAAAAATTGTCACCAATCCTGGCCCGTGATCAAAGGATTGTCACGATTCTTAACGGTTTTGTATAGATCTCATAAACAGCCAGAAAGGCATTAAAAATATCAGATTTCTGCGAAAATGGGGAAAATTTTCACGTCTGTAAATTTCTTTAACACTTAACCCTCTCATTACCGATGTTTTTTTTCTTTCAATCTTTGAAATCTTCGATCAATCTTTGAATTACCAGAATTAAAATGCTATTAAAGATTGCGATAAAAAAATTAATATATGCCATAAATGAAGCCTGGATGTTTAAAAGACATCACTCAAAATAAAATTTAGTCGAAAACCTTCCTCATATGAGGATCAGGGGAACGCGAGGGTTAACTGCTGTTAGGGGACGGACTCACAGACCGCTTGCCTTTTTCAGTCGGTAGAGTTTAACTTGTAAATTTCAGTTTAACTATAAATACGAGTACAATTTTGTTTCATTTGGAGGTATAGTACTATCGCTATAGGGACTTCTGAATAGGGAAATTTTAATTACAGTAGTACTGTACATAAAGTTTAGAATAGAAACAGTATCCTATGAGTTTATCTAAGCTTTTTATTCATCTTTCGATTAAGCGGTCTCAGATACTGTTTCACAGTAAGTATGAGACAATTTTTGTCCCAGTAGTTAAGGGTTAATTCTCATTGAGGAAATCTTGTATTGTATAAAAGATTTCTTAAACTGTTCAATTTGAAGTAATACGATTAAATATTCTACATGAAAGTAGTGATCGTAGGAGATCTACTATCACATTGATTTTTTTTTGTCCTAATTGAACATAATTAACGTTAAGAAAACATGTTATTACCAGTGATGTAAAATATCCAGATACTTTTTTTTAAAGGGTAAATACCCAGGTAAATACCCTTTACCCTGGGTAAATACCCAGGGTAAAGGGTATTTACCTGGGTATTTATTCTTCCATTAAATAAGATCATGAAAAACACTTCTTTTGTTATAAGATATTATGGATGAGTGTAAAAGAAAGAAAAAATAAGAAATTTAGAAATTTTGTAATTCTTAAATTTTGCAAAATTAAAAATATCTGTTGCAAGATGGCGAGGACTAGCAACAGATCCTTATCTGTTCTAAAATTTTTCCTGAATAAGTTTTTTTTTTTTTTTTTTTTCAATGAAAGCATGGGAAGAACTGAAAGTATACAGGGTTATTCTAAATGATGGACCCATTTTCAAAAAAATTTATTTATTAAAGTACAAATCCAAAATGAACAATCTTTATACCAATGAAAAGAGGAAGTTTCAAAGTTTTTTTAAGACATAATAAATGTTCAACGTGCCCACCGTTTGCTGCACGGCAAACATCTACGCGATAGCCAAACTCGTCCCACACACGAGAACGCGTATCTGCTGCCTCACTCACAACTGACAATGAAACGAAATCGCGGCCTATTGCCGGACGACCTCTACCGGCTGCCTCTGGAACCATCACCACTTTGAAAGCCGTGCACTCAGTAACAGCAGATACGCGTTCTCGTGTGTGGGACGAGTTTGGCTATCGCGTAGATGTTTGCCGTGCAGCAAACGGTGGACACATTGAACATTTATTATGTCTTAAAAAAAAAACTTTGAAACTTCCTGTTTTCATTGGTATAAAGATTGTTCATTTTGGATTTGTACTTTAATAAATACATTTTTTTGAAAATGGGTCCAACATTTAGAATAACCCTGTATTTTCTGGTAAGTTTATTAAATACAAAATGAATCTGAGATTTATTTTATTGTACAGATTCAACAAGTTAAATTACAGGTTTAAAAATAGAGACCCCTTTTTATCAATGCTAATCCAAAGCACATCCTCCTCTAAAAGTTTTTCTTTAGATGAGAAGACAACTGAGCTTCTTAATTAACTGTCATAATTTGTAACATAAACATGTGATCTTTTAAGTTTTTAAGACAATGTAAATAACTTCCCCACTTAGTTTTTCATGGCAATTTTAAAAAATCATTTTTCTCGCCTTCTTCATCTTGAATTCAATTAAACATTGCATATAATTGGTTACTTCGTTTTATGGTATTCACTATATCAATTAAAAACTAAACTCTGTGGCGCTACAGTCTCTACGTATCGTGGTTTACAGTGTCTAACTCTGTTTTCTTGACCATAGGCTCTAGGGTGTTATACAGCATATATCCCGGTCAAGTGGTCAACCTAACGCGGAACCCCTAGTGTTTAGTTCCCAAGCAAGCAAGATTGGTATTCATTCTATCGTGCCCGAAGGGATGAAAGATTGAGTGAAACTTGCCCAGTCCGGAGTATTTTTCTTTAACTAATATGAAAGCTGCAGTTCTATTTAAAGCATTGCCAGCTATGATTACGAGAAATTTTTCAGGATTATAATTTTAATAGTACACTGTAAAAAAAAAAAAATGTAAATCTACAAAACTAGTTTTTGTAAAGCTACAGAAATCTGTATGCTTACTAAAATTTTATCAGTATTTAGTAACAGTTGCTAAAACAACTTTTGTAATTTTACATGAATGTTTTTTGTTGCAGTTACATAAAAAGTTCTAGGCATCCCAGTTTCCTAAAAAAATTTTAGTAACCTCAAAGTTTTTTTTTTACAGTAAGTAAAGCATGAAAATATCCAGTTTTCGGGTATTTAACCTAGGCAAACACCTGGGTATATATCTAGAAAATAAATACCTACCCGCTGGATATTCACCCTTGCCACATCGCTGGTTATAACATGTGATTAATCTTTCTTTTCTTTCCTTTCCTACATTTCTATTTTTTTTAATTTGATTTTTAAATAAGTAAAAAAAAAAAAAAAACCTTTTTGATAATGATGAATGAAACTTTAGATATTCGTAAATGCAAATACTTTGTTTACCATAAATGATAAACCAGCATGGATTAATTAATACTATAATTTCATTGTTGAATAGCAGAGAGCCGAAGGCAAGTGAAAGTGCTTACGTATCCACATCAATCTGAAGATTAAATAAATATGATTTCTCGGCAATGGCTCGATCAATTACAATGTAATTTACCACAGACGTAGATTTTAGTAAGACGGAGGTAATAGGTTAATATGATTTTTAACTTCGATAAGTGGCTTGAATAATTAAAGGCAGAAGTTCAAATGTGAACCCTATAGGCGATCCTGTGTTTCTGGCGTATGCCATTAGGATTCATCGATCACAAGGACTTACACTTGATAAGTTGTGGGCATTAATAGGGGCGAATTTTCACTTGAAGTAGCATATGTCGGCTACTCATGTGTAAGAAAGCTGACAGTTCTCTTATTTGACCCGTCCTTCAATATTGATCGTTTATTGAAAATTACGCGATTACAAGAAGTCATTGATTCCAAAACGTTTAGAGTTGTAGTGTTTTTAAAATGCTCAATAAGCTCTGAATGACTTTTAAAAAATATAAAACTTCACGAATTTCCATCGCTCACACAATCCCTTGAAAACTTAAGTGGTATTTTTTCTTTCTTTTTTAAATACAGTATTTTCTTTTGAATTCCGTATTCTCTTAAGAGCTACCTTCATCTGTGGTACGATAAGTTATCTGAATTTCATACACACAAGCTAACCTTCTGCGCTTCCCTTAAGAATTCTTAATTCAGCCAAGTTATTTAGAAATTTGGTTACCTTTTACAGATTATATTTGCACCACTATGACAGTACTTGTATAACTAATTTTATTTCATTTTTTACAAAACAGACATTTTGTTAAATATTTAACAAATCACCAGAGGCGAAATAAACGTTATAAATAAACATACTTGTGTCATACCTGCATGCTTGAATTCAAATACCACCACGATTTTTATCTATTAACTAACTTGACTTCCTGGATACACATAACGAACACCTCATATATATCATTATGTTTACATTTTTTCCCCCACGAAGTCATAACAGTTATGACAAGCAACAACCACTGTAAACTCGGTGATGCTTTTTCAACGTCCAAATCTACCCAGAGACCCATCATCTACACCTGTCATCGTAACGCATAAATGACAATTTCTCCGGGGCATTCATTTTTTGAAGGAGAGAAGTGTATCATAATATTGCAGACCTGTGGCATAAAATGCTTCGGTCCCTTTTTAAGTCTTGACGAATGACGCTGTCTAAAATTGCTGATAACTTCGTGCAGGGAATTCCTACTGGAGGCCGTAAATAGAAAATTCGCTCCTGTGTGTAAAGAATAGGATCTTTCTTTCCTGAACAATGCTGTTGTTTTGTTATTTAAACGTTGTTTTACATGCGCGCTACAGTTAGCAGAAGTGTCGAAAATGTGGAAAGATATTAGTCTTGTCCGTTGAATTTTTTAGAGAAATCTATTTCAGTACATAAAATGTAACATAAGAATAACATAATGAAAGAAATTGAGAAGTTCTGCCAGTGAAATACTGCGATTCGAGAAAATTTGTAATTAACTGTGCACCGGCGAGTTTTTAATATATCTAAAATATTTTGAAGATTAGGAGACAAAGCACAAAATTGATATTTGACATCAAAATCATGGCTTAAATCACATCTTCATGACACAGTACCAAACAGCTGTAAGGAGACTTCAAGAGTGGAATCATGTGTGGATTTGAGTGGGTAGATGACCTTCTGGACTTTTACCTACTGGGCTTAAATATGCCCGTATAAATAGCAATTTATTCTACACATAAATTATTTTTGGTGGAGATAAGTGTGCCATAATGTTTCAGATCAGTGGCATAAAATGCTTCGATCCCTCTTTAACTCTTGAGGAATGATTCTGTCAAAAATTGGTGATGATTTCGTGCAGGAAATTTCTACTGGCAGCTGTAAAAAGAAAATTTGCTTCTATAAAACTGTATGCTGATGTGTAAGGAAGAATAAGAACTTTCTAGCCTGAAAAATGCTGTTGTTTTGTTTCTTAAACGTTGTTTTACACCCGCGACATCCTGTAAATTTGCGTTAGGAGAAATGTTGAATTTGAAGGAGGAATTTCAAAATATTTTAAAAGAAAATTTTATTAACAAAAGGAAAGTTAGAAATTCTTTCTCGTTTTAACTGCGCACCAGATGCTATAAAGGGAAAGAGACTCCAAATGCACAAAAGCTGTAATCTAACGCTTGTTGCCTTTGAGTAATATACATAGCGTCACAGAATTAAAAAGACTGGTCAATCACGTAACCATACCGGATCAATAGCCAATGAATTTAAATGATGAAAAAAACTGACATTCAAAGCCCTTTTTAAAACATCTACTTTCTATGTAAGGAAATACAGAAGCTACAACCCACCCAGGTCTCGTGTTTATAAAGTATCAATAAGGATATTTCTTGTATGAAAATTTTGTGTTGGTATTTCTTAAACTTTACATGGATTGCATGGCATCTTGTAAGCTTGAGTTAGAAGAAATGTTGAGTTAAGGGCGAAATATTTGCGTAGTAACATTTTTAGAGAATTTTTTTTAAATAGAAAAATACCAGATTAATCAAAGTAAAAGAAACAGACATGAAAAACAAATTAAAAAGGCATTGTTTCACAAGCAGATTATAGTTTCAAGTCACAGTGACAAAAATTCGTAAAAAGAAAAAAAAAACTTTTAAAAAAATACTTTGCCCCGCTTGGTGCGTCAGTAAAATCTGCAGACCCGAGGCAGATTTTAAATGTTTTTTATTGTCCATCTCTTTGCATTATTTTCTTCATCTCCTTTCCCTAGTCGGAGTGTCTATCTTTTTCCACCCGATACTAAAAGAGCTACTTAGTAATTAAAAACGCTTCCGAATTTTGTATTCTTATTCCTTTTCTTAATAATTTTCTATAACTTTTGATAAAATAGCATAATTTATGATAAGAGTGAAACAAATCAGTTATAACAATATATTGTTGTCCGATTGAATTGTGTCGACCGCAGTTGTCCAAGATAACTTATTAGTTGGTAAAGCAATGACTTCTTAAGCCAAAGCAGAGTCCTCCATCGGTTCGGATAAACAGATTTTACCTGAACCCGACCCGAACCAAGCTGACGCTCATTTATTTCGTTGCGGGTCGGGTTGACATTAATTGTTTCGGGTCTGCGTCGGTTTCGGGTTGGATTTTGACTTTTGTTCTTAAGTTCTGATTTTTCAAAGGAAACTCCTGAATATTTTTCAGATGAAAAAAACATATATTTGAACATTAATGAGTATCTATATGTTCATTTTTCCACATAAAAGAAAATTGATAGTGGAAATATTATTGTAGATTACTTATCCATAATTGTATTAGAATATGGATTAATTTTCTTTCATTTCAGGTTCGGGTTTAAATATTTCGGATTGAAGTGTGTCGGGTTTGTGTTGGGTTACGGTTCGATGAAATTTGTTTTGTCTGTTTTGGGTGGGGTTGCGGGTTAACGAAATTTTTTTTGCCGGCTTCGGTGAATATAATTTTCGGGTTCGGGCATGGTTTAACTCGAACCACGCAGGATTCTAAGCCAAAGGTCCTAGGTTTGACTCCCAGCCTGGATACTTTTTCACTCAGTTGGAAAATGTTCAACTTGTATAGTAACAATATGTCTATGTGCTTTGCAAAATTTAGTGACAATGGCAATGATCGATCAACCCTTTTTAATCAGAAGAAAATAGCTCCCCGGATGCAAACTTTTTTGTTTAAACGCAGCCAGTCTAGCTACACGATGCTACAGTGATACAGTTCTAGTTTATTATCAAGGTACCCCATAAATAAGATCTTCACCGCACTCAAACCTAAAATAAAAGGCAAAGAAACTCCTTTATGGAAAAAAATACCATATTTCTTGACGAGAAATGATTTACAATCCTCTCTAAAGACGTAATAAGGAATTTACATCAACAGGGAAGACGCAAGGAGTTCTTGACTAGTACATTAGATGTGAAGTTATCCATCTGCCACTTCAAACTTAACAACCTCTCACTCAATAATTCTTGTCTCAGTGGAGGGAGTAGGAGGAATGAAAGAAAAAAAAAACATAAATAAAAAGTATTAATAAACTCTTATTCCACAATGGGAAAGTTGAAACGTTCACATCGCACGCTCTGATTTACCCCAAAAAGTACCCCATAGTCTCTCCAAGATGTCAAAACCACCCAAGCTAATAAGTTTTTACAGTGATACAACTGCCATGCTTCATATTATTGACTGTTTAGTGTCCTCGCCCTTTTTCAGAAAATGCATTTAAAGCGCGTCGTTTATCACTTACGAGAGAGGATTTTCTGAGTTGATTGATCTTCAGTGATATATATCAGCACTGAAGTATTATGTTATAATTGATTTTAATCATTTGCCTTACTTAAATTTCTACTTTCTTTAAGTAGCTTTGAAATTTACTCTCAGTGCAAAAAATAAAATAAAATGCAATTATATAAATTTAACTTGTGGCATACAGTGAACTCCCATTAGTGCGAACTTCCAAAGGAAGCCTTTTTTTTTTTTTTTTTTTTTTGTCTGCACTATCCGAAGCCCACATTAAACGATGTAAACATATTTGAATGGTGAATTCCTTTCGTTGAGTAAACTGAATTCGGTTTTTCACAGAAATTAAATAGGTTACCAACTTAATGCTAAAGTAAACAACTTTTTCTTAAATGTAGTACACTGAAAAAAAAAAAAAAAAAAAAAAAAAAAAATGTTGATTTTACAGTATAATACTGGCACCCAGCAGCTATTATTATACCGTAAAATTAACAGTAATAAACAATAAAATAAACAGTAATACACTGCCACGCATGCCTAGATTAAGAAAAATCGGTCTTCTTTTTAAAGTGATACTTTTAATCATACAGTACCGAACCTGTTAGGAGGATCTTTTCAATTAATTTTGAGACCGATTTAATCGATACTATAAATAAAGAGTATTTCCAAATCGTTACACATTTCTTACAATACGTTCTTATTGTAAATTTTTCCATTCTAATGGCAGTACTGTTTTCTCAATATTGGTATTACGCATTAAATATTTTCAATATAAAATCTGTAAATATATAGTATTGGAGCAATATTGAGTTAATAATTGTTAATAATTGCTACATGGATACTGAATGAAATGTTCATCAATAAACATTATATTGATATAAACAGACAAAAATATGTCAAACGCTTTTCCACAATACAAAAAATGGTCTCATAAAATAAGACAATGTACCTAATAAACTTTGGTTTGGGGATAAATAATGCCTGTAGATGTACTTACATCATTCGTAAAAATAATGGTGACGGTCAAAGATATATGCTTTACATGAAAAGAAAAACTGCTTTGCGACTTAACAATTTAGTTTATCTCTCCCGCTACTTTTAATCAGATAAGCACTGAATTCCCCTTCCCAGAAGGAACTTTTTGTCCCAAGATATATATATATATAAAAAAAAAAAAAAACATTATATACTTAACAAAATTAAACATATATCCTTCGCGTACAAAGCACCTCATTTAGTTAATAGAAAACCTAATGAGAGCCCCTAAGTGCTTCTAAGTATTTCTGGGTCGCAGTTAAAAGAAAAAACGTCATATTAAAATGAAGACAAAAAGGCAAGAAAAAATTATTTTGTAGAAACTCTTCTCTAAAATAGTCGAAATAAACAAGTCTTTTAATGGTTAAACTAAGTGGCAACCCGATGTAATATTGCATTTGCATTGGCACGAGATTATTATTTTTCTCTTTTCAAGTGAAAACTTCTATGGGAGCACAGCCACGCTTGGAAATGAAACGTTTATTTATGCAGCAACAAAACGAAGATTCGATCAGATATTTATTTTTCCTAGGCAGGGAATAAAGCTCATCCGTAACACTTAGAAATGAAACGCTTATTTATGCAACAACTCTTGACGCCAATTAAAAGTAGTCTATTTTCGCGGATTTTCTTTATAGACAATACTATTTATATATTCACATAACACACGCACTAGTGTCCTCTGCGCCAAATTGTCGCTATTTATAGATATATCGCCAAATTGCCGATAACTGGACAACATGGCGATATTCCCATTCAAATTCGATTTTGGCCATAACTAAGAATCTCATAATTGGGGTCCTTGTCAAAGTGTCGTATTTTTTATTTATGTACTGTAATACTTATGTATTGACATATATTCATATACATACACGAATGTCCAAATTATCGCCGAACTTGGCGATAATTGGCGAAAAAAAGTCGTTGCTATAAATAAAAACACCCACATTTGCGATAAGTCGCTAATTTCGAGAAATTCGCATTCAAATCAGATTTTGACCATATTTAAGAATTTTTCATAATCAGTGTACGTGTCAAAGTGATGTATTTGGCAAAACATTAATTTCATTCTTGCTACCAGCGGTGAATTTTTGTGGAAAATATATTGTGGGATACATTGTGGGACTTTGAGACGACTCAGGCGGGCAATTCAAAACAAACGTAGGGGCATGCTGACAAGCTAAATTTGCTTGCTTCATGACAACGCTCGTTCTCACATAGCGCTTCAAACAAAAGCACTACTCAAAAGTTTCAAGTGGGAAGTTTTAGACTATCCACCTTACAGCCCGGACCTTGCTCCCAGCGACTACCACTTATTCCTTTACCTGAAGAAACATCTTGCAGGGCAAAACTTCCACGACGAGGATGAAATCAAAATCGAAGTTGAAATGTGGTTTCGACAACAGGCGGTAAACTTCTATGATTGTAGGATACAAAAGCTTGTACCAAGACTTTACAAATGCTTGGACAAAGACGGCAACTATGTCAAAAACACAAGGCATATACCAAATAATAAGTAATTTGTAACTGACATTTTACCAATCAAAAGTTTTTGAATGAGTATAAGGCAGTGTATCTTTACTTTTCGAAAACCCCTCGTATGCTCGGATTGCCCTGTAATTTTTACATGCTATTGATGTTTACTATAGCAAGATCGCTATTGAAAATGAAATGTGTAGCATTTATGGTTCGTTTACAGGGACAATCAAAAGTATTCCGTTACATTACGTCAATGGGAAAAAAATCGTTTTAAGTGCACTTTGATAATGTTACACGTACACCATTTCAAACGTAATGAAATTGATATGCATTTATGAAGTGCATTAAAACATGCTTTCTGTAGAATATGAGGTAGCATTTATTGTTCATTTACAGGGCAACACAAAAGATTTCTGTTACATAATGATCTACGGGAAAAATCGCTTGCACTGTATTTTAATGATGATACACAATTTCAAACATAATGAAATTTATATATATATTACTTAGCCACACCATAAAGTGCTTACTGAAAAGTATGGTGCACATTGCATTTATAGTTCATTTATGGGGACGCAAAAAAGTATTCGGTTACAGTACTGCGTATGAGTTTGCTGGAAGTGCGTTTTCAACTTCGGTTTACCTTTTTAAATTTAACTAAATTTTAGCATATTACGTGGTGAGTGTAAATTCTGTTGATCATATACAGAGCTACACAAAGGAATTCGTAAGGATTACTGACTATGGAAAAGAATTGCTTAAGGGTAATTTTTAATTGTGTTATGCATTTTCTTTCTGAACTATATTTAGGATACGTACTAATGGAAGTTTGTGGAATATAAATAAATTTATATATATAGCTATGCAAAGAACAAGATACATTGCCGTTTAAGGTTGGTAATTGCTGGAAGTGCATTTTAAGTTGTGTTATCCGTTTTTTTACATGAATTAAATCTTACCTTAATATGTGATGTGTCTTTAGACAATACACAGAGCTGTACAAAAGAATTCGATTGCATTCCCATCTATTGGTGAAAATTGCTAAAAGTGAATTTACTATCTGAACTAAATTGTAGAATGCTATGTAGCATATATATATAAATGTGTAGATCATATACATGGATGCGCAAAATAATTCAGATATTTTTCCAACTAAAGATGGTAATTGCTGAAATTGGGTTTCAAACGTGTTATGCATTTTCTAAATTGTTAGACATCATCTTCCAAGTTTTGTTAGAATATTCTGAATATTTTGGAAAATGTTTCATAGTCTATGCTTGACGCACGATTTTTCTTTCTCTCTTTTTTTTCTTTAATCTTTAATAGCCCAAACAAATTTTTAAAAGAATCCGTGATTGAAATACCTTGAGAATATTGCTTGAAAATATTGTATGAAAGGATATAGGAAAAATAAACCATAAATAAAGCGTACCGTGCGTTTATTGCTTGTTTATCAAGCGCGCGTGTTCTGAAATTATTATTATAATCTTGATTTATTAATCAAACTTTGAAATACATGGGGATTTTAAAATATCTTGTAAAAATAAGCGGGGGGGGGGGGGGGGGATATCAGATATTAGAAGTAGGGAACGAACAAAAATCGTCAGAAACACAAGTTTGCAAAATTATCTTATTTAATCGAAAAAAAGCAGAGTGTCCCATTGAAATGTGAATTCGAATTGTTGTTTAGAACTTCAACAATAATGAAGATATTGTAACGATATTTTCAACGGACGTATGATTACATTCCGTTACCAAAAAATCTATCTAATTTATCGGGGTGTCCAACTTGGCTTCACTATAACTGCAAGCAACTGGACCAAACTCATAATTAGTTTTCTCCCTCCACCTCCTCC
This sequence comes from Maratus michaelseni, assembly GCA_963931845.1. Classification (NCBI taxonomy): domain Eukaryota; kingdom Metazoa; phylum Arthropoda; class Arachnida; order Araneae; family Salticidae; genus Maratus; species Maratus michaelseni. The sequence continues at coordinate 156,481,995 of OZ007596.1, read as the reverse complement.
GCTTTCTTTTTACTTTTTTTTCTGTTGTAAGCAGCATTTCATACATGCATATAAAAAATGTACAAACATACGTGACAAATATGTATTTTTATGGTACATTTGACGCGGAATTCACAGAATAAGCAGAAAAAAATGCATTTTTCAATACGGAGGCAGAAAAAAGCCATGGAGCCGACAGCAGTTGACATACATATCCAAATAAAATCTACCAAGACACGTTTTTAGAACTTATCCTTACAGAACCGTTATGGGAAAAAATGACAGATCTGTAGTTGTGACAAGTGACATAATTTGTCAACATTATTTACTTGGAGCGTAATTATATACACAACTAGGTTATCATAAAAATACTTTTCAAGTATGATTTTGTTACTTTCTGTGCACTGCAAAAAGAAAATTGTTGATTTTATGGTATAATACTAGCAGCTGGAATGCTAGTATTATATCATAAAATCAACAAAAAAAATTTTGAAGTGTGTCCACTTTTTTTTTACAAGAAATACGCTATACGCAGAGTGTATATACAGAGTGTCAAATAAAAATTGTTTCAACTCCACTCACCATTAAAAAGAAAAGAGGCAGACGTCTAAAGTCTTAGTCTGAAAGACAAATTTTGCGTGTATTAAAAAATTATACGTCAATTAAAAAATTATACCATTTTAAAAAAGCAAGTTAAGATGATACCCATATAGCAGCTTTTAAATGGGGCTCTATTCGAAATTCTCTCTCGTAATTTAAACTACATATCTGAAAATCAGCTGGTATAAAAATGGTTAACTTAAAAATATCACTGGACTCTTTTAACGACGCTATGGACAATATTACTTTTTTTTGGTTCGAGGTTACAAAAATTCTTCTGCTTGGGACTAACATTCAGAACCGCGGCTTTGGAAAGCCCTGTGTATTAAAAAATTACGCTTATGCTTTATGTTCATATCGAGTTTTAGATATTTTCAGGAGCTTATGCATGACTTATTTACTCTATTTTAATGCACCTTCATACATATTTTTCATGTTATTTTAAAAATGTGAATTGTTTATTTTAATTAATAAGTATATACGAATTTTCTAATATGTATTTATCGAAAAGTAATTCGTACAAAATAAATCTAAAGTATTTTACGCATGCATTTACCTGTTCTGTAATTTATGCTATGCATCAAGAGATGAAATATATCAACAAACTTGCTAGCCGCGGTAATGTTACACCAGGTGATTTCCACTGTGACGTCACATGAATATTGTCCATAAGAAAATCGTTTTAAATGTATCGTTTTAATATATGACGTCATTTTCACTATTAAATGCGTTTCTTGAGTAATAATTGTTTTTTCTGTTTTTAGTTGTCACGCGTAAATACATTTTTAAATTGAACAGAAATATTTTTATTTGCGCTGTTTTACAATTTGGCAACAATTAAAAATATGATCTAAATATGAACTAATGGAAATTTAAATTATTAAAAAAATATCTATAAAAATTGGTCAAATTAAAAAAATAATAATTGCACATTGAAAACCGGAAGCTTGTCAAGTATGTCCATGCAAAATAGGGTTAAATTACTATGCATAGCTTTTCCTCCAATAAAACTTTTTTTAACGGAACTATTTTGACTGATTTCAACATTAAACAGCTCTTAAAATAACTCTTCGGTTTAAAAACTGTCTGCTTCAGCGTATTTATTGAACAGTTCTCTGTAAAACTACGAATTTTCATATTTTTTTTATATATGCTATAGTCTTCTTAATATTAGCCGAGAAAGGCATCCAGCTACAAAAAAATTATTTACGACGACAGCGTTATTTTTTTTTTTTTAAATAAAGACTATATTTTTACTTTTATACTTATTTTTACTTTTTAATTAGTGTGTACGAATTCGGAAAATATTACAAGGCAACCGTAAATCAATATTTTTCTATGGCAATCTATAGATATTTTGATTAAAGAGCAAATTATTAGGTTTTGCATTATTAAGAATTTTGTTTATTCTCAATCAGCTGACAAACTGATAATAGATGAAAAGTAATCTCGTCTGTCAATAGATTTAATAATAATCAAATTTTAATTGCTTAATAGGCGTATAGCCAACATAGTGAAAAAGTACCCAAGCCGGGACTCGAACCTGGGTACTTTTTTCACTATGTTGGCTATACGCCAATTAAGCAATTAAAATTTGATTATTATAAATGCATGGCGGGAGAAATTTTCTATGGAAACATTTCCAAAGTATTAAATATGAATTTATGTCAAAATATTTGTTGGATTTGTTGGATTTTTTTTTTTTTTTTAAATAAAATGATTATTTAATTCATTCGTTCGCAGACAATTTTCCATTTTATACTACCGCGAAAAAGCACTTTTCGACAAAAATCAACAGAAAAACACACCTTCATTTTTTAAAAGCTGTACTACTATAGATGCTTTATGTCTATGGCGTACGATGCGCTAAGCACGAGTTTATAACAAATTAATCAGCATAGAACGTGGTCAGTATTTGGGTGGATGGCCCACCCTTGGTTGATGGATGACCAGCACTAGAATCACTGCGTTGTTCTTGTCTCCGTGTAGATCCACTGACTTTTACTTAAAATCAATAGTCTGGAATGCCTTCTAGCTGAGAAGTTAGTATTGGTAGCTGGAAGAGAGGTACCGATCCAAGAGAGTCCCCCTCCTCGTTCCGTTAAGGATCAAAATTATGAAGACGTCTTTGAGAAATCCAATCTCTCCCGCGGCCCTGGCACCCCAAAGGCTTGATGTCAGCTTTACGGGAGGGGACGGAAATATCAGGGGAAAAGAAAGTGCCACGTCACTTTATGGCCAGCAATTAGGTGTCTTCAAAACTACCTCAGAAAACAACAATGATATTGCACTTTTTAAAATGTGCTTCATAGAAACATAAATTCCTCTTATTCTTTGTACGTTTGTCAAACCTAAAAAGAAGCTTCTTGCAATTAGGAACACAGCGCAAATTACAGGCGATCTCTCGTATATGAATACATTTTGGATAAAAGTAAAGTAACGTTAATGCACGATTTCTTACATCCAAATAAATATCAGAGAATTCAATATCGATCCTACATAATATTGCAATGATGCATCCCTTACGTAATTCATCGCTTTTATTCTACAAAACAAACAGCCATATATACCGCAATGTTTTGTGTTCCACGCTATAGATATCGAGTAATAAATAGTACGAGATATTTAGTATCTGAGTCATACATAATATAAAAGATTTGCTGACCTCTTACGTGACCATGAAGACTTTGTAAATTCCAATTGGGCGTGTGGGCTGTCATTTTCTATGTATCACGGTTGCATTTGAAAAGACCGAACGTTCACACCCACGACTTCATGACAATCGGGCAGTGGAGTTAAAAAGGAAAAGTATGTAAATTGAAAGAAAAACCTCCACTGACCGCTTTTCATATTCAAATATAGCGTAATATTGCTTTTAGCGATTTGTCCTCTACAATGAAGGCTCTTCAGCTAATGTACAAGGGGCGAGTGCGTCCAGTTTATAATCCTAAAATGATTTCTAGCAGCATGACTTCTGAGAAAACAATGTCTGAGGGAAAGAACAACAATTCTATTCGATGTAAAAATTTATTTATTGAATTATTACAAAAGAAAAGTTTTCATAAATGAGAATCTGAATCTACTTGTTCTTTTATTTCTTTCTTAGTTTTTAATCTGCGTTTTTAATTGTCTCATTAAACGTGTGCATGTCACGCTCAAATATAACAAACATACGTTACTTAACAAAAAGCCATAAATATAATTTTACATATCGTAGATTTCAAGAAAATTTGTTTAATATATGTGCAGGCACAATACGGAAGTATTTTGTCCGAAAAATTTGGAGAATTAAAGTTGCGCACTTCAAACTTAAAGAATTATATCTTATAGCGGATGTTTTAGCAATGTTATACAATGTTCTCATAGCAGTATGCCTCGTTTTATTTTCTCCTTTTTGTGTGACTGAGTGATTTATCGGGGGACGCATTCGAAAAAGCGAAGTTATTTGAAAGGAAAAAGTATCTATTCAAAAGATGCGTACACTGCAAAAAATAATTGTTGATTTTACAGTATAAAACTGGCACCCCAGCTGCCAGTATTATACCGTAAAATTAACAGTATTAAACAGTAAAAAAATCAGTAATACGCTGCCGTGTAAGCAGTAATACGCTACCGCGCATGCGCGGTAGCGTGCGTATTACTGCTTACACGGCAGCGTATTACTGCTTTTTTTACTGTTTAATACTGTTAATTTTACGGTATAATACTGGCAGCTGGGGTGCCAGTTTTATACTGTAAAATCAACAATTATTTTTTGCAGTGTATGTGTGTTTTTCAAAATTGAAACTTAAATATTCACAGCAATTGTAGGTCAAAAAATATTTAAAAATGAGTACAGTTTACACTTTTTTAAGTGTACCCCAGTTAACCCATTTTTAACAGTTTTACTAAAAACATTTTTAGAATAATCTTTTAACTTTGGAAAGGAAAATCTAACTTTAAAATGAGATATTCAAAAAATGAAAATTCAATTCATGCACTAAAAGAATAAGTTCTTGTTTGGTGACATCCCACTTACCCCATGCATTTTCTCTATGCATTCTCCCAGAAGCCTGAGGCCTGTTGGGGGGGAGGGGGATATTCTTTTACAGTTTTTTTTTTTTAATTTGCTTTGTTTACGAGATAATGGATATGAGAAAGCTATAAACTAAAAATTTAGCAGTTGGTAGCAACACTTGGTCTAACTTTGTCTTTTAATACAAAAGTTTTTAAGTGCAACAAGACTAATTTTTGTTCCTCATCACGAACTCAAGAGTATCAGTTTCAGTTTGCTAATGAAATCTCGTTTCAATGACAGAAAAAAAACAAACAAAGGGCATGTTTTAAATACATAAAGTAGAATCACGTCACGTTTTAAAAGCCATATTTTTCAAACTAAGTATTCCGAATATTATCTAAAATACGCGCTGCAGGCAAAACACGTGTTGACGATGGATATCTTTACAAAAAACCATAAATTTAAAGAGATTAGTCAAATTCACAGAAACAGAGGCAAATGCGAACATAGATGTCGACATTCTTTGTGTGTTACTTTACAAAGGAAGTGTATATGGAGCAACTAAATGAACATTCCAAACACTTTATAGAATGTTTTGTATTCAGATACTAAAAATAACTGAAAAAATATGTAACGCAAAATATGCAATTTATTCTACTAAAATACTTTAATTATAGAGCTAATCTTAAGTAATCGGATTCACATCCAAAGTTGGAGTAAAACATAATCAAACCTTCTAACAATTAATTTCAAGTGTATGAGAAAAAGAACAACTTATTTTAAAGAACAAGACTATTTTAGCCTTTTTGCAAACGTATTTCGTTTGATTTTTTTAAACGAAGATATTTCTTACTTCCTTTTTTAACAAAATTAATACATAAATTTCCATACGCTTTTATATAGTAAAATCTTTTGTTCTCACAAAACAAAGTAAAAATATTTCATTGTGAGTAAAAAAACAAGATAAGGAAAAAAGATTTTATAAAAAGTTGTTGTATCGGCATAAAATGAACGTGAGCAATGAAAATAATTTAATTGAAATATAAGGGAAAATGTTTATCAGTTATCGTCACAAAATAGTTGAAAAAATGGTTCAGGTACCAAACCCGTCGTCCGATTTCTTCGAAAATGTATACAGTTCTTGCGAAAGTGGTCTGTAACATTATTCATCAAATGGAAGCTCAATCGAAAACACAGTTTGGGCGCTATTGTGTTAACTCTAACACATACATGGCGAAATCATAGGAAAATCACCAAAAACAAGCTTTGAGGATCTAAAAAGGTAAAGAAATTCTAATATACACGCATATACACACACATATCAATATGGAATATATTTGAAAATAGCGGAAACGAATTCAGGAAACCTCAAAATGTAAAAATAAACCAAAATTTCTATAATCTTTTTTTTTTTTTAAATCATGATTACAATACTTTCCTTACACTGTGTGTGTATGGAAAGTAACAAATACAGACGAAAATACGCGTAATTATAAACAGATAACGTAAAATTTAATTGCACAGTCGCAACAAAAATGTAAAATGGTTTTCAAAAATAGAAAGATGTTACCAAAAGCTATCTATACCATCATTTCACATTAAAAAAAAAAAAACTTCTGCCCATTTCCAAGTGTTCATTCGATTAGTATCCTAAACTAAAGATCGCTGAAACTATACGTTCTCACTGGTGAATCCATTCACCATTACTGATTGTCGGTAAGTAGTGCCTTTGTCGACCAATCTTAGCTTAACACAGCTTAGAGATCTTAATTCAGTGAACATCTGAATTTGGCGGAAGATCGATTATAGAGTTTTTTTTAGCACTTTCCAACCTAGTTGAAAAGTGCTTATGACTTCGGTTTGTCTGGCCGTCTGTCCGTGCTCTAACTCCCGTAAATATACTCGGATTGCTCTGCAATTTTTATATGTTATTGTCGTTATCTATGGCACGTTCCCTATTTCAACTGAAGTGTGTAGCACTTATAGTTTTCTTACAGGGACACTCAAAAGAATTCCGTTACATTGCGGTCTATGGGGAAAAATCATTTGCGGTTTATTTTTAAAATGTTTCACTATTGTAAACGCATTGAAATTTATATAGATCACTAAGATGCATTAGAAGAAGCTTAATATGGAATAGTAGGTGTATAGCACTTAGAGTTACTTTACAGGGACAGTCAAAATAATTCCGTTACATTACGTCTATGGAGAAAAATCGTCTGCGGCTTATTTAAATAATGTTCCACTATTTTAAACGCATTGAAGTTTATATATATTACTAAGCACAGAGTAAGGAGATTTAAACAGAGAATCAACTCTCATAGACTTCAATGGTAACTTCTTTAACATGGGATTACACATAGACAGTGGCGCTAGCTGCGGATGACGTGAAAACTACAGCCGTAACAGAAGAGAGGTAGCTAAATAGAGCTATATATCGCTTTCTTGGCGACAAATGAGGGAAGGGGAAAAAAAAAAAAACGGCGACTACTTGCTTCTTGTTTTGGTTGGTTGGTTGATTGATTTTAAGACGGTCGATTATCTATCTACGCGAATGAAAACAGATTTATTATTTTTAACATGTTCTGAAACAATCGGAATTCAACTTTATTTTAAAATAAGTGCTGTGGTAAAACAATTTTTTTTTTCCAAGTTTGAAAGGAAAATTTGATTTTTTTAATTCTTCAAAATGTAAGTTGTGATTTATTTTCATGTGTTATTTTTGTTCTTGTTTTTTCAAGTTCCATAATGTTCGAAATATTTTATATATATTGAGTGTTGACAGATTTGTGCCGAAACGTCATGTTAAGGCTCACTGTGGAGACGCGAAATGTTTTTGGTTTCCGTCTGTCTGTTTGCCGTAAAAATGGTCCGATTAGGTTGATTTTTAGTAGGTATGTTGGCTAGGTATCCGGAATTAGCTGTATAGTTTTTAGTTAAATTTGGTTCATTCGTTCGGAAAATATAGAATATTTTTTTTACGTCATAATGCTTTCTTATGGGGATGCAGACGATTTTTCAAATTTCATTTTTATCTGAAATGAAAATGGAATATTTGCGTAATGGATTTAGATGTAAAATTATGAAGGCTCAATTTTCAATATGGATTTCCAATAGTTTTAAAATTTTGCTTATAAATTTAATAGAATTTAGAAATTAATTGCTTAAAATATTTGAAAATGTTTTTGCATCTGTTCGGGAAATATAAACATCTTACTTTCATATTTTTTACAATTTTTAAAATCATTTATTTTTACTTACCACTTTAATTTAAGGATTCTAATTTCTGGAACATTCGAACAATTTTATATGCTTATAAACATGCATGCAATTGAAAAAATAATAATTGCGGATTGTACGAAGTTAAAATGATATTTTTTAAAAAAATGATCTGCAGATTTACTAGTATAGGAAAAAACTTAGTACCATGTTTACATTGCGATAGAAAATATTATATGAATAAAATTTTACACGGAGAAATTTTTTTTAAACATGAATGAGATTTATGGTATGGCAGTTATTTTAACGATAATATAAAGTCAAAATTTGTTAAAAATCTGCCAACACTGAATGTATATAAAATATTTCATACATAATGGAATTTGAAAAATAAAAACAAAAATAACACATAGAAATAAACCACAACTTACCGATTCTTAGGAATAAAAAATAACTTTGACATCTTGTTCTTGCAAACAATACACTCCTCTCTTCGTAGCATTTTGAAGAATTATAATAATTATAATCAACTATTTGATCTTCAAAGAATAATTTTAATAATAAGTATTAAACAAGATTCGAAAATAAATTAGCGAACGCCGAAAATTTGCACATGCGCAAATGACAACAGAAAGACGCCAAGCAGAATAGGGTTACACTTAAAATGAAATCACGAAGATAAAAATCGCCAAACCGATGATTTAGTTCTTATGTCATCCGCCGCAGTCGCTCTTTTCAGGCGAAGTTGGATCTCTGTCTTACTCTGTGTTACTAAGGTGCATTACAAGAGGCTTACTACAGAATAGTGTGTGTATAGCAGTCATCGTTCATTTACAGGGACACACAAAAGAATTCTCTACTGTCTGTTAACAATAATTCCTGGAAGTGCGTTTTAAGTTACTAAACGCGATTTTAATCTTAACTAGCTTTTTGTCTATTACGTGGTGTGTATAAATTCTGTAGATCCTATACAGGGCAGCACAAAAATTCGCGAACACATTTCCGTTTATTGACAGAAACTCCAGAAGGAAAATTTAAACGGTGCTACGCGTTTCCTAACTAAACTAAAATTTAGCATCCTATGTATATATACAAATCTATAGATCCTATACAGGGCTACATAAAAGTATTCGGATATTTTTCCGAATATTGTATATATTGAAAATTCCTGAAATTACGTTTTTAAATATGTTATGCGTTTTCCAAATTGTTTACTTAGATGTCATCTTTCAGCTTATTAAACGGTAATGATTTGTAAAATTATTTTAGAAGCGTTGGAAAGTGCTACATAATCTATGCTGGACGCATGATTTTTCGTTCTTGTTTAAAGATAATATTGATACATGAGCAGTTCGATGTTATAGGTCGAGAAGACAAAAAATGGACAAAATCAGATTTGACAATAATATGAGACTCGGTCTACTAATATCGCCCAGTTTGCGTTTCGAAGCAAGCTCTCACCTTCTTAGCACACAAAAATAAACAATTTTTATTAAATTTAAATTATTGTCGATATTTATCCAGAAATAGCTTAGAGCAGGGCCGTAACCAGATAGGGCAGGATGCACTGAGACCCTCCTCCCTCCCCCTAGTAACTTCTTGAGCAGTCTTCAGACTTCATAATCTTTTAATCTATATATTTAAAACACAAGCCTTTTTTTCCTCATCTGCTCCGTGTTTTCAAATAAGCTAATTTTAATAATCATAATTTTTTAACTGAAAGCTGTTAATTTGTATAAGAGCCCACACTAGCTATTTTTTAAGATATTTTCGTTTTGTATTTTATCTTTAATTTTAAAAGGCTTTAATGAAATTTCTTCAGAATGATGGCGATCGTGTTACTTCCATTGTTACAGAGAAAAGGGAAATAAAGGGAATTACTAATATCTTCACTCATGCCTTTTTCTCATATAATATATATATATATATATATTATATGAGCAAAAAATGGCATCACGTTTAAAAAACACGCATTTTCCCTCATAAATTTCAATATTTTTTCATACCGCTGATACTGATCGAGTTTGAGTCGCTAATCTCAGGGGGATGCGAAATGCTTCAGTGAGAGAAAATGACGTCATACTAAAAAGGAAACGAGTATTTTCTTTGATAAAACTAAATATTTTACTGCGAATGCGTTCAAAAAACAAAAATTTCTGGACTTCGCCGGTACCGAGATTAGGACCTCAAGTCAAGAGTGCGAATGTTCACATGCAAAGTTATAGCTGGCAAACGTGACGTCAAGTTTGGAAGTACATTTAATAATAACCTATTGCGCGTTACAATATTTTTTAAATGGTGAATATTAATATGAGAAGTACCACGGTAAATTTCACGATGGTTAAAATGATGTTAATTTTTAATTTCATCGAAAAAAATTTAAATCCAAGATTTTGTCGAAGTGACATAATTTTTAGTGATGTTTCACTCCGTAATACCAAAGATCAGAGCCTTAATTGATAACCGAAATTACTTATCGTGAGTACATGTTACTGATTACTTATAGGAATAAAGTTTAATTTTTCAATAATTTGAAAAGTTGAAGTTAATGGAATCAGCATTTGGGTTACTTTAGTCTAAAATAATATATGTTTAAGAGTTAGACTAGCCAATGTAAGATTGATTTTTTATTGTAATTATTTTTGTAAGTTTATTATAAATTAAATCTAGTAGTTCCTTTTAAATATATTCCTTTGTCGAATTTCGACGGGTTCCAACTCGTAATAATTAATACCACCTATATTTCATTTAATTTTTTTAAAACTATTTAATAAAAAGTTATACGACAGGGAATTATTTACCGGCTACTTCTCTCTATATTTATTCATGATTAAAGAAGAAAAAAATACATATATGTTACGAATTAACCCCGCCAAAAAATGTTCAAAGCCCCCTCTGGCTTTACCGGCTGGTTACGGCCGTGGCTGTGGCTTAGGGGGAAATCCTTCATGAAGATTAAGTATCTGCTACGCTTTTAAAAGACTTGGAATTTCAACATGTTAGGAGCAAAACGTGTTCCCAAGGGATTAATTAATGACTGAAATCGTAAAATATGAGGTCATTTAAATAAAGAAGAATAAAACCACATGTATGAGACATGCGTAATTTATGCTTGACGTTTAAACAGAAAGAGAATCAGGGTTTATATAATGTTTACAACAAAAAATATATAAACATTAAAATATTCCAAAATAGACCATAATTATCCTTTTCGAACATCTTTAGGAGAAAACATGTATTTTATTAAGAATGTAAGAGTCATGGGTTATAATCAATCATGTTTTTAAATAAATGCAAAAACAATGAAATATTCCAAGTTATTTCTAATTTCTTTTGCAGGCATTTTCCTAAGAAAATAAATGCATTTTCACAAAGATGAATATACATATATTCGTGTATGTCAGTTGTTTTTAAGGTAATTTTGAAGGACTATTTCAAAATCAATAAATTCAAAATCAACACCCCCACCCCGCTTAGCTCGAGGCATCTAGGTACATCGCACACTTTGCACGCGCCAGATCTGCATATAAAATAGATGTAAGTTTAGATGTGTGTATTTACGCAGATACGTAAGAAAAGGATGCATGTAAGTAAGGAGTATTATTCATATAATGAAAGTAAATTAAAATTTAATAAGTATATCGTAAAATCCCAACGACTGTAAGTCCCCCCTCGAAAGTAAGCTCCCCACCCACTTTTAAGCAATTTTGATTTTCTCTTCCATTTCCAAATATAAGCCTCCCACCCCCAAATATTTTTGTGCAAAAAATTTATTTAAAAAATACAAGGGAGAGAATTTTCCACCTTTTGACTTTTGGCGGATATTTTGCACGGACTTTTGTTTTATATAATTATACTGAATGCCCCACCCCCTCCACGTACATGAAATGTCCATTTCCCTTCTCTGCCCCTCCCCCCAACAGAAATCTTGTGAATCTTAAAAAATTCTTCTGTTCAATTTGTTCTCTATTAACGATAAGTAAAAAATCAGTCATCTAAATTACAAACCCCTCGATCTGTAATTTAAGCTTTGCACTCCCTTCTCAGTATACAAAGTTTATAATCTTTAAACCACTTTTTATTATTATTTTAATAATGTGCTCTATTTGTTGCTTTTTAGTAACAATAAATAAATAATCAGCCACTTTAAACATCCATATATCCCAAAATGTCTGCTTCCCCTTTTTACCAAAATTTTTAAAACGGTTATTTAAAAGAAGAAAATCTTATGTCCTATTTGTTGTTCTCTAGTAACAATAAATAGAAAATCTGCCACGTAAATTATCTCTTGACCCTAAAAATGTCTATCCCACTCCCATGCGCACAAAATTTAAAATCTCTAAAACTCTACTTTAAAAAAATCCGCTGCTGCATTTGTTGCTGCTCTCTAGTAACAATAAATGAATAATCAGACATATAAATTATCCTCCTTTCCTCAAACTCCACTTCCTTCCACTTCCTCCTCAGTTCATCCACCCAGCAAATAGTTTAAAATATTTAATATAAAAATAAATTCTGCCCTATTTCTTATTTTATAGTAAGGATAAATACCACTCATCTAAAATCTTCCTCCCACCTGAAATTGTTGCTTCGCCCTTCCCCCCTCCCCAAGGGGTGAATTTCTTTCTAATTATGTGGAGGAAAAAGTTAAACTTTTTCTCTATTTTGCAGTTTGGCTGTTCTCACCCTGAATCACATGTATATTTTATATTTTAAAATAAATATGTTCTCTAAAATAACTTTTCAACCCCATTAACAAAATATCGAGGAAAGAACAACCAAACTAAAATAATAATAATAATAAGAGTAAAGGGGAAAAAAGCGGGAAATCTTCTTTCTGCCCCTTACCCTTCTCTACATGAGTATTTATTGTTGCTACAAAGTAACAATCTATATATTTAAAACGCTAAGCTTTTTCTTTCGACAATCCGTGAGAACAAACTACTGCATCAAATTACATCATTCTTTTTTTTTAATGAAAGATATTTGGACACAGATTTGTTATCGTGCATTCGTTTGTTCGAAAATTTAATTAATTAGCCGTAATTTTCAATTAAACTTTTACTGGTGCTTATGACGTCATAAAGTCGACAACTCCCACTGTCGCAAGGCATAGAGTTTATTCTGTAAACTCTATGGTTCGCTAATCTTTTGACATTAGCTAATATCAACTAGGTAATATTTTAACATCTATATATTTAAAACGCTAAGCGATTTCTTTCGACAATCCGTGAGAACAAACTACTGCATCAAATTACATCATTCTTTTTTTTAAATGAAAGATATTTGGACACAGATTTGTTATCGTGCATTCGTTTGTTCGAAAATTTAATTAATTAACCGTAATTTTCAATTAAACTTTTACGTCTGCTAATGACGTCATATTCGGATAACGCCTACTGTTCCGAAGCACAGAGTTTATTTTCTAAACTCTGTGGTTGAATAAAAAAGAAATAATAAATATTAAAAGCACGTGGTTTTAAGGCCGAATTTGTTAATTTGCAAGTTAAATTTCGGTAAAAATACTTATCCGCGTATTTTATAAGCGAATAAAAATTCACATTTATTGTGATGTCACGGGAATATTGTCCATTGGGTTTATTTTATCATTATGTAATTATAACTTTGTTGATGCCATTTTTTCATTACAATTAAATACAAAATATATTTATATTTGTGTGCATGGTGTTTAAGCATTAATGTAAGGTATATGAAGTACGTGTGAAAAGTTTGCGCCGGTGAAAATGACGTTATGCTTAGCTTGAAGTGCATTTTAACATTGATAAAACTAAAGAGAAAAATGTATATGATTGTGTTAACATGACATAATTTTACTGATTTTTGCATTCATAATTATAAAGATTAGAATTGGAGGCGTCATGATTTCTTCATCTTGATTGCATACCTTGATTACATGTAATTGTTTTTTTTTTTAATTATAGGATAGAAGATTTTTTTTTAATAAAAAAAAATCACAAAAGTAAAGGATTTCAGGAAATTTAAAGTTATTAAAAATAGTGTTATACAGTCGAACCTCGTTAACACGAAATCGCTTAACGCGAAATTTCGCTTAACACGAAATTATTTTCAGGTCCCGTCAGATGAGTCTGAAAAGCAATGTTAATTAATTCGTTTAACACGAAATAGAATTTCGGAAAATCCCGCTTAAGGCGAAATTTTTTTTTTTCGCTTCAAAGTCGAAACATGTTTCCTTATGCAATGTTTTCGATATTTCAAACTTAAATGTCACATACTCTTATTAAAAGTGGAATTTCTCATGGTTTAAAAACGATTTAAAGTGCAAAAGGGTTTCAAAAAATTCTGAAATACTGAATTCCTGAATAATCCATGCTTTTCTTTGATCTCTGATATGCGCAAGTTTTCCCACATTAACCATATGAGCAATAGATTAGTCACAATGAAAGTTTGGGGAAGGAATTTCTTTTTTTGAAAGTGATTGTTCCATTACTCGGTTGACTGTATTGACAGTAACATAAACTATAAATCGGGGGCCTGAATTCTCCTATTTTTGAGTGAAAGAAGTGACTATCTCTACTTCACTACCTAACTAACATAATGGAAACGCTGTTCACAGTTGCTCTGTAGAATTCTGTGAAAGATGAGTCGAATACAGCAAGCAGTATCTTAAGGAACCAAGCAAAAAAATTAAACGAAGTTAGCGATAAAGTGCTGAAAAAATCGTAAAATGCGGCGAAGTATGGGATACCTACAATTCTTCTACAATTTTAAAGAATCGCGAAAAGATTGAAGCGGTTTATGCTGTGAGTTAATTCAAACCAGTAACAAAACGAATGTGTAGAAGAAAGAATGAATAAATTGAAAGTGCTCTCTTGCGGTGGATAAAAGAGGCAATAAGCAAGAACATTGTTTTAACTTTTGCAGTTTTGCAAGATGAAGCAGAGGCTTTTGCTGATGCTCTCGGTGAGAGCGATTTCATATTTTCTAACGGATGGCTGACAAGATTTAAATAGCTTCATAGACTTGCCTGCAGAAAGATATGTAGCCAAAATCGGTAAATTCTTTCTTAGACATTGTTTTTTCCAAGTACATTTGTATAGATGAATACGTGCTGACTTCAGATGTGACGACATATGAAGAAATAATTGCTGTAAAATAAAGATGACAACATTGAAGTGGACAGACAAGGAAGAAGAAATTGACACAGAAGGGAAAAGTTCAGTGTCAATAAATGAATCTACCGCAGCATTGAAAACTCTACAACGTTTCCTTATGGATCAAGAGGATACTTCCCGAGCTTTGGACAAATTAGATTAGGTCCATTCGTTCCTAAAAAAAGTACTCTACAAAAATTGAAGCCAAAGTCAATAACAGACTATTTAAAAACATGATTAGCATGTAAATAAAATTATTATTGCCTAAAAAACGATAGTTAATTTGTTAATGAAATTTACTATTTCTTATTAATTTATGATTTTTTGAGCAGGGATAGATTTGTAGATTGATTTGTTTAGTTTTTATATCTAACATAGATGGCGCCACTATTATGACGGTTAACACGAAATTTCGGACACCACGAAAAAAATTCCCAGTCCCTTCAATTTCGTGTTAACGAGGTTCGACTGTAGTAGAAAAAAGTCATGAAATAATTATTGTATTTTTAGCTAGAATAAACAATGTAAGACTAATATTTCATAGGAATTATTTTGGTAGATTTATTATAAGTTCATTTAGCAGTTCCTTATTTGCGCAAAGTCCAATTTTTTTCACTGTGAATTTCTCTTTCGATGTCAAAAAATGTTTTTCCACTTTTGGACGCCAGCCAAAATACAGTGGCAATTTTTAGAAATGTACAACAGTTGTGACAACAAAGGCGCTATCGCTTTAGCTTTCATCGCGCTTACATCACTTCGAAATACTACAAATTTCTATTTTTTACTACATTTTACAATTTCAATTCTTACATCATCAATTAGAAAAAAAATTTAGCTTTCGATTGAAATTTATTTGAAAACTGCCGATTAATTTAACGACTTTTTAAATAATTTTCAAGCATGAAAAGTTTCTCAATTCTATCTTATCAATGACCACCAGTTTACTTCAATAATGTAAAATAGCCCCTGGGAAAGTTGCCACAATCGAAAATAGGTTTCCCTAACCATCATAAAAAGTGAATAATAATTTTTTAAAAAAAAGTGATAAATCATAAGATCAGATTATCCATAAGATAGAACATTTTGGCGCTAAACAAAAATCTGCCAGGAAAAAAAAAAAAAAAAAAAGACTATTTTTAGTTTATGTTGAACATAAAATTGATATGTTGAATTCGTTGATGAATATGTTCCACCAGATATCAGGATATGCTAGGAATTGCATTTTTTTATTTTTTTACATTTGCCAACTGTATAAGAGGAAAAATATCCCCGACTGTGATGGAAAAGGGATAATCATCCTGATTATGTCAAGGAACCGAAGAAAACATACAAATAAATTACACTTGAAAACATTAAAAATCTCCCTCATCTGCAGATAGATTTATTACTGTAAAAAACTTCTTAATCTTTGCATAAAAATTGATTAGCTTAAAACAATGGATGCGTTTTAGAAGATATGGATTTGAAACGAACAATGATTAAAGAGGACATTTTAAAACTTTTAATTTAATCATTTTAAAACTTTTTTAACGTCGAATTTCGACGGTGCTTTAAGGCAGATGCAATGCACATGCGCATAGGAGCTCATTCGGTTGCATTATCACAGCGGGGGGAGGGGGGGGGGAGATGTGTGCTTTATTTACTATGTTCTGTTATTTACTGAATATGATATGAACGTAGGAATATACTATTTGTATATAGTTCATAGGTCCATGAATTTTTTTTCTTGCCGTGGGGAATATGGTGGTAATGTCAAACTGATTTGCATTACACAGTTATTTACGGATTGTTTGTTTGAAGTTTGCATCGGAAATAGTACTGTATTTGACTGGTGAAAAAAAATTAAATAAAATATTTGAAAGACTGTTTTATACGCGCCCCTTCATAAATAATAAAGAAGCTTATTTTACTGATGTTGTTATAGTATTTTTTTGCGTCAAGTTTTGACGGGTTCCATCTAGTCTATATATTTAAAACGCTAAATGATTTCTTTCGATAGTCCGTGAGAAGAAACTGCTGCATCAAATTACATCATTCTTTTTTTAAATGAAAGATATTTGGACACAGATTTGTTATCGTACATTTGTTTGTTCGAAAATTTTATTAATTAGACGTAACTTTAAATTCAAATTTTACTTCTGCTATGACGTCATAAAGTTAATCGCCAGAGGATGCTCCAACTTTTCATAAAATTGAAGTCTGACTCTAACCGTAACTTCAAGCTATCTGGGTAAGGTAGAATTGTAAACAAAGATCGAATTTGTTATAAAAATATCAATGTCACCAATTTATTTACTTTTAACATTTGCTGAAACATTAAAACTAATACAAAAAAATTAAAATATATTAAATTACTCATAAATTTGTTTTTAAACGTTAATAAATTTTATTAAATAAAAAATACCCTTACATGGAACAGAAGTAGCAGACGCACAGGGATTGGCGCGATTTATTTTTTGCGCTTTTTTCGCACATTATTTTTATTAAACACACGCAATTAATTGTATTAATTAATTTTAAATTATTTTATTTTATTTATTTACACACATATTCAATTTTATTAACACCAAGTTATTAACACAAAGCAAAAATCGCCATTTTGGGGCCAAAAAGAAACCACGATGCGTCTGCGACATCTGTGCCGATTTAATCAAAATTGTTTGGGTGCACCGCATCTTGCAGAATTAATTAAATCCATGATCATTGTTTCTTTAGGAGATTCAAAATAAGAAAATTTAATTCTTAACGAAATACAATTATTTGGTCGGAATTTTTTTCTTAGTTTGGGCTTAGTTAATATTCTGGTACTTCTCCATTATTCCATCGATCACTATCAAAAAAAAAAAAAAAAAAAAAAAAAAACTATCACCAAATTATTTGCCAAACTGTAGCACCCAATAAACAAATGGAAGAAGGTTGCCATTAGAATCTCAGAAAAAAAAAAAAGAAAAAAGAAATAAATTTGGAAAAGCCCAATTCACTAAAGTAATCATTTATCAGTAACTTTAAACAATAAAATTTACAATATATTAATGAAAATAGAAACAAAAAAATCCTTGGAAATTTATTTAATTAAATTATTTTTCTAAATTATCTCTCTCGACTGCTGGATAAATGTTTGTGACGTCAGTTAAAATTGATCTATTGTACGTAACTGCGCATCGCAACATTTTTTCAATTCTTTTTCGCTTTTAATATCATGTTGTCGAAGATGTAATTTCTATTTTAATTAATGAATTAACTAATAAATCAGTAAAACATCATTAAAAATACATTAAACGTCGAATTAAACATCACTTGATGAGATAACAAGCACGTGTAACGCATTTGACGTAAAGTGAGTTTGACGCCACGATAATACATTTTTGGCGTTAAAATCCTATAGTTAAGCGATAGTTATTTTCTTAATGGAAAGTGGTCGACCGGATAACGGAGAAGTATCAAAATTCTTAGAAATCGTATGAAATTGAAGGGCATATGTATTTAATGTGTTTAAAAATACGATTAATGTTTCTCAAACTTTGAATCTGAAAAACAAGAGAGTACGACGTATTATTACGTATTACGTATGTCGCGGTATGAGCCACCATCTGGACAGGGTATATACGACAGATGCCATTTTTTCAGCACAATTAAATACAAAATATATTTTTATTTGTATACATGGTGGTTAAGCATAAAAGCAACGTATATAAAGTACGTGTGAAAAGTTTGCGGCTGTGAAAATGACGCTATGCTTATCTTGAAATGCATTTTTACATTGATAAGTCTAAAAAAATATATAGGATTGTGTCAATATGATGTAATTATAACCGATTTTTAAATTCTTCATTATAAAGAGTAGAATGTATAACGATTGTGACAACAAACGGCGCTATCGCTTTTGTTTTTATCGCGCTTACATCACTTCTAAATACCGTACAATTCCAATTTATACATCATCGATTATAAAAATGTTAACTTTCGAATGAAATTTATTTGAAAACTGCCGCTTAATTTAACAACATTTTAAATAATTTTCAAGCATGAATTATTTTTTTTAATCTATCTCACCAATGGCCGCCAGTTTGCTTCAGTAATATAAAATAGCACCTGGGAAATTTGCCACAATTGGAAATTGATTTCCCTAACCAACATAAAAAGTGAAGAAAATAATTTAAAAAAAACCCTATGAATAAATCATAAAATTAGATTAACCATAAGATAGAGTCTTTTGGCGCTAAACTGAAATCTTTCAAACAAAAAAAAAAACTATTTTCAATTTATGCTTAACATAAAATTGATATCATGTTGAATTCCTGTTGATGTATGTGTTGCATCAGAATATGTTTGGAATTGTATTTTATTATTATTTTAAAGATCCATGGTGTATTTCACTGTATAAGAGGGAAAAGATCACGAATGTGGAAGAGGGATAATCATGATTATGGAAAGGAACCGAAAAAACTATACAAATAAATTATACTTGAAAACATCAAAAATCAGCATCATCTGCATCATCTGCAGATTGTATATTATTATTGTAAAAAAATTTCTCCATCTTTACATAAAAATTGATTGGCTTAAAACAATGGATGCATTTTAGAAAATATGGATTTGAAACAAACAATGATTAAAGAGGACATTTTAAAACTTTTAATTTAAACATTTTAAAACTTTTTTAACGTCGAATTTCGACGGTGCTTTTGAACAGATGCACATAAAAGTTCACTCGGTTGCATTATCACAGGGAGAGAGATGTGTGCTTTATTTACTGAATATGATATGGACGTACGAATATACTATTTGTATGATACTTCATAGGTCCATGAAATTTTCTTTTTGCAGTGTTGAATATGGCGGTAATGTCGAACTTATTTACATTAAACAGCTGTTTACGGATTGTTTGTTTGGAGTTTGCAACGGAAATGGTACCGTATTTCACCGGGGGAAAAAACTTTTAAAATAAAATATTTAAAAGACTTTTTCATACGCACCCCTTCTTAAATAATAAAGAAGCTTATTTTACTGATATTGTTATAGCATTTTTTTTCCGTCAGGTTTTGACGGGTTCCATCTAGTAAAACATAAAAATCTTAAAAAAAAAAAGTAACATCTTAAAAATAAATAAATAAATAAATAAAGATTTTAAACCTTGTTTGCTGAGGAAGGGAAAGGGGGAAGCGGAATTATTATTGTTATTATTATTATTATTATTATTAGAAAAGGAGATGATGATGTGATGATTATGTGATTATTGTTACAAGAAATTTATAAATAGAACAAAAAATATATATGAAGACTTTTCTAAAGATTATAAAACTGTGTGTTCTGGGATAGAGGAAAAGGGGAAAAAGAGGGCTTTTGAGGGGGTGGGAAGGTAATTTAGATGATCAGTTAATGATTGTTACAGGATAGGGAGGGGATAATTTAGGATATATATATTATTTATTTATTTTTACTATAGACTATTAAATAGCTCATAAAAATTAATTAAAGAATTATAAAGATATGCACGTTTGGTACAAGAGGAGGTGGGGGGGAGCGGTAATTTTGAAAGAGATATTTAGATGATTGAATATTTATTGTTACAATAAAGTAACAAATAAAATAGAAAAATTTTACATTTGGTGTGCTGTGTGTGTGGGGGGAGGGGGGGGGGGTCCCAAATTTAATTGGTTTCTCTTTTTGAAAAAGGAGGCGCTTACAATCAGGATTAACTCTGACGCATAAATATAATCAGCCAAAAGTTTTTTTTTTTTTTTTTTTTTTTTTTTTTTTCTTTTCGAACGAACATTTTTTCACTTGTCAGATTTTACGGTCTTTCACCTAGTCAGCATTAAAAAACTAGTATTACATTTAAACACCATGGACTAATTGATTAGAGACCTTCGGCAAGTTTATCTGCACAACATACTTAAAAAAATGTCTGAATTTCAATATGTTACGAGAAACATGCGTTCCCAAGAGAATGAATATGATCGTAAAATAAGAGGCCATTTAAAAAAGAACAGTAGAAGAATACCACATATATGAGACATGCTAATGCATGGCGTTTAAACAGAAAGGAAATCAAGGTCTTTAATGTTTACAAAGAAAAATGTATGAAAGATTCCAAAATAAATTACAATTGTCCTTTTCGAATGCTTTTGGAAAAAAATATACTTCGTTAGGAATGTAAGAGTCATGTTATAATCAATCATGTTTAAAAAAAAAAGAAAAAAGAAGACAATGAAATATTACAAAGTGAGTTTTCTTTCAAAGTATTTTCTTAAGAAAATGCATTTCTACGAAGAAGAATATCCGTTCGCGTATATTGTTTTTAAGGTAATTTCGAAGCAATATTTCAAAACCAATATTTATCTTATATATCACAAATTACTATGAATACTTAGAATTTAAATAGATTTAAAACAGCAAGAATTAAATACATACTTTTCTAAAACCAATCAATCATACGTAATATAAATAAGATCTTAGGAAACGTACTTACGTAAAATAAATAGGATATAAATAAGCAATCAAAGTTGTGCTATTAATAAAAAATCCTGTTTATTGAAACAGACATTTTAGTAAAACAAATTATTCTTACTAGTGGACCCGAGCGAGGATTTCGCACTGCTGTTTAATATTTTTTTGTAATACCTAATATTTTGAGATGTACATTTAGATTTCTAAAGAAAAATTGAGGACCAAACATATCTGCAAACAACATTAGTCAATCCAGAATATCATTTCATTTATTCCGAACAGTAAAATCTCAATACAAAAAGTCACGTGCGAGAGAGAAAAAAATTGTATTTTAACTGCATTAGAGAATGACATCATCTTCTTCAGGAAAAACACGGGACAAAGAAAATTAAACTGAAATACACTTAAATTACAATTTAATCCATTATAACAAATCATACCTTTTATGCTACACGTGAATACTACCGCTTCGATCGATCAATAACATATTTATCTTCTATCTAAACGTTTCAATTTCAATTTTGGTTTTTAATTATAAATATAAAATAAACACGTGAGAAAACGTCCCATTTTATCTATTTTGTACTATTTATTATTTTTTAAAACCTTTAAGTTCATTTATGAAAACAGTGCCGATTTATTTTTTAATTAACAGCAATTTTTAATCGAAAAACATGTTTTAACGAAACGTGAGTGTACTTTGTCAGAAGTCAGAAGCCAGTTCAAAATCTTTTCATATGGTATCTCATTTATCGTTCTGCGTTTTGTATTTTCTTAGAAAAAGGGATGCTGACAACAGAAATTATATATATGATAAGCAGGGCTATTAGATTATCTGGAATCGGGGAATACAGCAAGTTGATTCTCCCACTCCCCCTCCCCCCTCCCCCCCCCCTAAAGTAACCGCTTGAAAATTATTTATATTTGGTTTATGGGTTTATGGAAGATTTTCGGCTTGAAATATAAGTATGTCTTATGAAATTGTTTTGACGTCGAGGAACAAGGTAGAAATATGTGTGTTTTATATAAATAAAACAAATATTTTTACATTTCAAAAACCATTTTTGATTTTTTTTAAATTGAAAAATGCGGCTTTTCTACTCTTTTTCCTCCATGTTGCATGAGAGCGTGGGAGTGTTCAGTGATATCCAAGATTTATCTGGTTGGTTTCCCCTAAAATCAATGAATGAATAAGCACGTTAAAAATATAGAATTATCTAGTGCTTGGCTGAAGGATTTCTAAAATTTCGCATTTTTTAACAAAATGGCGGATTATCAAACTTAATGCATCAGATTTCAACAAAAAATTTGATTTCGTTTTGCTAATAAAAAAACAAAGGAGTTAAAAGTTTTAAAATCCCGATCGTTTAAGGACTACGGAAATATATAGGCTTTCCTTTAAAAAAAAAAATAATAATTACTGCGGTGCGTAAATAAAATTTGCTAAAAAGGCATTTCTTTCTTATTATCATTTACTATTAGATTAATTTTAACACAATTATTGAAATTGGTAAAGAAATCATACGAGTTGCAATTTTCCAACTGGACGAAAAATGTCCTAATTTTAACACAATAATTCAAATTGGTAAAGAAATCATACGAGTTGCAATTTTCCAACTGGACGAAAAATGTCCTAATTTTAACACAATAATTCAAATTGGTAAAGAAATCATACGAGTTGCAATTTTCCAACTGGACGAAAAATGTCCTAATTTTAACACAATAATTCAAATTGGTAAAGAAATCATACGAGTTGAAATTTTCCAACTGGACGAAAAATGTCCAAATATCGTACAATTATATTAAGTGTAATCACGTATCCAGAGTTTACTGGAGTTCCATTACCTGCGATCTATTCTGTTGAGCTGATTAAAATATCAGACCAGATGCTATGATCAATAAGGTTAACTGGATGAATTATGCCCTCCAGATTCGACCGGGATAGCTCAGTTGGTAGAGCATGGCAGCTTCAGCCAAGAGATACCAGGTTCGAATCCTGGCCCGGACATTTTTCGTCCAGTTGGAAAATTACAACTAGTATTATTATTATTATTATTCTAGCTATTATTATTATCGTTATTATTATTTCCGTGAGGAATTTTTACTGAACACTACCGCCGTTTAAAAAACATCCACTTTAAGAAGAAAAAAATGCGTATCATTGAACTAATGTTAACTGTTATTTTTTCCTTCTTTTCTGTTTGACATGACTTGCAACATATAAAAATGTTCTAATTTTTCACGTATAAAAAAAATTAAATCTGTTTCACACCGACTTATGAGCGTGCTAGCCTTGAAGATGTAAGTAGAGCGGAGATAAAACGTAAATTAAAAGATATTCTTTTGATAACAGTATTTGAACGTGTGAAGAGATACACTCTTTCACTACGGTTCCGATTCTATTTCCAGAGCTCGCGCATCATTGTAACTGATGTTTTGTGGCCTTAAACTGCTGCTCGGAATTTTATTTACAACTTACGATTTGTGTATTTGAATCAGATAAGTCCAGTCTCGCCGCTGACACACGGATGCATCTTGTAATCTCGCATTTTTCTTAATATGTTTATGTTTCGACAGAGTATGAGATCATCTATTATCTAATGTGTGTCGCAGAAACGTGATATTATGGTGCAAGGAGAAATATGTTTGAGTTTACACAGTTCATTTTACATACAAAGAAAAAGTATCTCTACACTGTAAAAAATATCCCAGTAAAATTATAGGGAAAACCACCAGAAAGTATGCCAAAGAAAATCCGTTAGAATATTCTTTGCACATAAATTATTACAACTCCCAACTGGCAAACCAATATTAGTTATATTGCGGCCGAATATTAACCTAACATTGCAATCATCGGAAATATTTCCAAATGAAATACCAATACTGGTGAAATATTGGCTTTACACCGGAAGTAATGTACATATCCAATATTTGCAATAAAACACCATTATTACAGAAGTGTTGGCTTTATATATCCAATATTGACAATAAACATCACTCTTATAGAAATATCGGTATATTTCAAATATTGACACTAAAACAGGAATATTGCAGATATATTGGCAAATGGCGAAATATATCTTGACAGTATTGGACTAATATTGTCAAAATCTAAAACACCTACTAATCAAAACAATATTTTATGTTAATATTACCAATTACAATATTGGACAAGATATAGGCAATACAAGCAGTATTGTTTTTGTTTTGCTACTAAGTTCGTATGTAAGCATCGTTTCGCAACTGTTTTGAATGAAATTTTCTTCAGACAAAATTTATAATATTTAATGTGCTTATCCTTTAAAGAATTTTTTTTTCTACTGTGATGGGGTGATGTGGTGATGATTTAAGTGATGGGGAACAGCGGGGGAACCTATAATGATATATCAAAAAGTTTTCTACAATTGAAGGAGTTTTCCGGAAAATCAAAGTAACCAATTATCAATATTTTACTTCCATTGAAAATGGGTTTTCTCCGTAAATATTTTATGATACCCTTTAAAACAACGGGCAAGGCTTATATTTACATATTTTGCCCATGAAAAACAAAATATATATATATTTATTTTACCTAATGATATCAAACAGTTTTCAACAGTTGGAAGGGGTTTCCCGGAAAATTTAGTAAAAATTAATATTGACCTACTTTCGTAAAAAAGAGTTTTTTCCGTTACTGTTTTATGGTACCCTCCAAAATAACGGACTGGGCTTATAGTTACAGGTTTTGCTCATGAAAAACGCATTTTTATACCCGTCGAAAATAGTGAAACTTCTTCCTTTTTTTTGTAATTTTGTTTTAACAATGTAATCATGTAATATTTGAAAGATTCATCCCATGTATGTTACAACGACTTTTCAGTTTAGTGCATATTGTAAAGAGAAGTTAAGTCAAAAATACCTTGTACTTATCTTAATGGTGACTACATAGTTCATTCATACAATGTTGATATTACCGGGCTTTGGAAGCAGAAAACTATTTGAAGAAAACTTTCAGCTAAACCCACAACTGAAACAAAATATTTAAATTTAATTAAATAGTGGTAAAACAGAAGTATATTTATTACAAAATGAAATAAATTATACCACTGCATTTTTTTTTCCAGGAATTCCAACGTAATCTATTATGACTCAAATATATAAGAAGTTCTCGAATAGAATATAGATCCGTGGGAAAAGACATTAAGCACGGCATAGGCGCTTAAACAAAGGTACAAGCATCTCTGGCATATTAATGAGATCAGTGACATTAGAATGACCAGTTAAAGAGGCATCGATGATCACATCACATTTAGGAATACGGTTCCATAAATTAAGATGCTGTTGATTGCATAAGTTAGCAGCAAATGCCTCTAATCAGGCAGTAGATAAGCGGTTAAGATGTCACTGGAATAACCGGGCATTAAAGACAAGTAGATGTTATTCGAAACAATCGGCTCGTTTAATATGATGACAAGTTGTGGCAAATTGTTTAACATTTGTTTATGTCATGTTCCTAAATGTTTGATATATACGACGAAGAGGTGCAATTAAGCGTAATGTTATATCGATGAACGATTCCTGTCTAAAGCCTTTATATTATGCATGCAATATACTCCTGTTTTAGGTTTAGAGATGAAGTTTATGAATTATTGAATAATAAAGCTGTGGGTAAAATTATATTTACTTTCCAAGGTAATTGTAAGGCATCGTACAAAATTTTTGTTTTATCTTCGTAAAGAAAATGGCGTGTTCGAAGACATCATGCAAAATTCTTTTTCCCCTTTTGTAAAAAACAAAACAAAAAAACAAGTTTTTTTTTTTTATTATTATTATTTAATAAAAGTGACAAAAGGCCTTTTTTCATGACATTAACGCATCACATTTTATTTTTCTCGATTTAACTGCATTGAACTTCAATTATGGGATGTTGAAAACAAAATAAACACGCATTCAAAATTTTACAACAAGGTTTCTGTATATTGACGTAATTTAGCCCTAGAAGTAGGAAAGTAAACGTGAATTATCAATAAGGCAATATAGGGTTTGCAATATGACATAAGGATTTAAAACAATTCTACAAGGGTAATCTACGGCAGGAAAATTGAAAATCAGGGATGATTTCAGCAGTTTATATATGTTATATATTAATTTTAAAATAGGTGTGCGGTGAGCCTGTATATTTTAGGTGGCATTTGATGCATCCTTGTACAGATGATTAAAATTTTTTTAACTGAGTTTACGTTTGAATTCACGTTGTGTTGCACACCATTTTATATTTGATCAAATTTCATTTTTATGTTATCATACTAGTCACCTACCTACCTGCCTTTCATACTTTTTATTATCATACTAATAATCACCTACTCGCAGCTAGGCTTCGGCTCTCAAATAACAAAAAAGATTACTAAATTTAAACATATACAGCATACATGTAATTTCATCGATTTCCAGAATTTTTCCATACATTTAGTATTAGTTGTGGGGTAACATAGTGAAGTCAAAGCGGAAATGAATGTCGGTCACACTTTCGGTTTTCTCAAACTTTTACTGTACGCCATTGATAAAAAAATATTTTTAAAAAAGTCGATGGAAAAAAATCTTGTAAATAGTATATCTATTTACAAGATTAAAAAAAAAAAATGTTGAAAGATATTACTAAAATCTATCTATTTATAAGTATAGGGAAATTAAACATTTTCATTATGTATCTATTTAGAGGATGGAACTCATGAGGCTGCATTTAAAAAAAGAATTATTTATAGATCTATAAATCAAATTTTCAACATTATTTATTTACAAATATCTGATTCATAAAAACTGAGTGAAAAACGTATAGTATAAATGAAATTATAAAGGATTACATTTCATCATTAGAAAAGTTCCAATCTCAAAACGAAAAGATGACAAAGACGTATAAACGGTGCTATCTGTACTTTATTAATACTAGTACTATATAATATCATTCATCAATCAAATATCTAATATTTATTATAAATTCATGGAACAAAAGTATAGAGAAACTACCGAACGAATTATTTTGTATGTACAACAAAAGATTAACTGCAAACTTAATATTAATATGCAATAAAATTGAATTGGATAATATTAACTCTTTTAAAAAAGTGTATCGTTCTCCTAAATAAAAGAAATTATGATACAGAAATACACAGAAACATTTCCGAAACACACAGAAACATTTCTGAAACACACAGCAACATTTCTGAAACACACAGAAACATTTCCGATATATACGGAAACGTTACTATATACTTTTCCGAAATATGCGGAACATAACAGAACCGATGGGCCACATTGCTGCCCCACCAGATAGAGTAACGTTTCCGAGTTTTTTTTTTTTTTTACAGTGTATGTACAAAGTTTAAAAGAAATCAATTCATCTATTTTAACGAATTTGAATAGGTAAATCTTGGGGTTGTCAAATGGACCCTATTAATGGTTATACCTGAACCCATTGCATTTCTGATTTACAGTTTTGTTTATGCTGAGATTATATGCAAAGCAATTCCTCCTTATAAAAATAAAATCAAGTTTTTCTGTAATAATAACTATAAGTTTGTAATATCCAAAATCTGACTTACTGTAAGTAACATTGATTCTTGAAATATATATTTTTTTCATTTTTCAGAAATGAAATGGCGAAATAAAAATTATTTTTAAAAGTATTTACAAGGTTTTAATATCAAAAATCTGACTTACTGTAAGTACAATTCTTGAAATATTTTTTTTCATTTTTCAAAAATGAAATGGCGAAGTAAAAATTATTTTTAAAAGTAATTTTCCCTCTCTCTCCTCTAAAAACCCAATTTTTCTCGAAAAACAACAGAACAACAACAATCTGTACGAAAATCAGCCGATTACATATTTAGTGTTTTAGAAATGGCAGCAACATTTTGCCAGATTCTAAGAACAATCATTCTAAAAGGTTGCATCACGCGTCACATTTGTAGGGATATGTAATCTATTAGGAATCGAAATAAATTCTCAGTAAGGTGGCAGTGTCACATTATTCCACGAAGATTGCTGAAACAGATGGGTGGTGTCATTTATAATGAAAAGTAAAACATGGGAAAGATTTTTTTTTCTCTCTCTCTCCGAGTTACAAAATTATTATTTTCATTTCTCTGAACTTATTCTGGGAGGGTGCGGCCAGGGAGGCCTTCACGGAACTTTAATTTAGCGTTTGGTTATCTATTGTGAAGATTCGACGTGGTGCACTCCGTGTTTGGGTTAACACCCACACCACGTGTGTAAGACGAAAAGGTCTCATGTGTCAAAATAACACATTATTGATTTAGAATCATTTTTTCTATCAATTGTTTTTGGATAAGATAGGGGCTTTTTCTTAAATGCAAGCAGGCTACTTTCTGACACAGTCACAGTCCTGAATTCATTTTAATTCATAAAAGCATAAAATTGGCTGATTTTTATACTCAGAAACAATGAAATCGAACAGTATTTTCCATTTTTCGATAAAAGCAAAAGATCTTTCTGAAAATGCTGTCAAAGTTGATGTTTTCTCCCAAATTTCAAAACGCGACAGCCTGAGAAGGTGTTATGCGACAACAATCGCTTTGAATTCAAGATATAATATGCTTACCCAAAAATGAAAAACGCTAGTCGATTCTAAATCACTTCAATAGTCATACCTGCCAGTTTCAGGCTATTACGTTTAAAAATGAGTCCTCGAATGTACCAGAAAGTTCCGTTACTGATCGAGGATTTTGTTTTCTTGAGAACCGACTTAAAGCTACTTTCTGATAATATTACGAAATCATTTTCTTTCCTTTCTTATATACTTAAAAATTTTCAGATTTTCTTATTAAATTTCCAAAGATTCAGTTTTTTTTTCTTTTTTGGCTGTCTTGTAAAATAAAGCAATTATTTTGGACAAGAGCGCGACCTTTTTTTCAAATAGGCAATGATGCCAGAAAATGTTTCGGAGTTCTAAATTATTTTCAATAGTAAAGAAAAGATCTTTCAGTCTTATTGGGGGCCCTCTACAGGGCCTGCTTATCACAGGGACATACGGGGCATGTGCCCCGAGCCCACATTTTATTCACTTTCTGAAGATACAAAGTTCATACACTGCAAAAGATAATTGTTGATTTTACTGGCAACTGGGCAATACTGGCAATACTGGCAGCTGGGTGCCAGTTTTATACTGTAAAATCAACAATTATTTTTTGCAGTGTAGCAAAATTGATTTTTACCATTCATGCAAACAAAACTATTGCAATGTTCTTCAGTATAACGACAATAAAAAGGAATGTATATTTCGAAATTCAGAGAAGAACATGTATTACATCAAACATGTTTCATTCAGTCCCTTAAGTTTGGAGTTTTGCTCACTCTAAATAGCATATATAGTGCAGAAGATTTTACCGTCCCATAATTTTTTAATGCATTTTTACATGTACTATCTATAATGTATTCTTTTATAAAGCCATGGTTAAAATTTTGAACTTCGCATAAAGCTGTTTATCATGTTTATAATATATTTTTCTTGAGGAAGGGGGCCCCGACACAAACCTGTGTGCTTCAGGTTCCACTTACAGTTGATCAGGCGATGGCCCTCTAGCCTCTACTGTATTAAAAAAATTTTTTTTGAGAATGTGTCTAAAAATGGTGTAATATCAAATTTCCCTTCTGGTACTTATTTAACACTTTCTATTATCTTAGTTTTGATGTAAATAATTCAAATGGCAACCTGCACTCCTGGCAAACTGGCTTCTGTACCAAATACCATAACGTGTTTCTGAAAATTAAAATTAAAAAATACATACGTATATGATACTTACAATAATGTTTAAAAAAATATATTTCAAGATCGTAATATGTCAGTTTGAATAACAAAAACCTCGATTTTAACTACGTATTTGGTACTTCGTAGGCTTATGCGCAATACGTAGAGTCATTTACATATGAAAACTAAGTAATATAAGCTTCGGAAATTGATATCAGAATAATTTTAAACACATTTTACAACCTGTTTTGTTTTTAAAGTTATATTTTGTGGATATTTATGTACTGTGTACTAAGCTCCTAGCAGAATCATAAAGAAATCCAATATTAACAACTACTTTTGAACTGCCCCCCCCCCCCACCCTAAAAAGAAAACTGCCCTGTTGTAGTTGTGGGGCTTGTGTCCCATGGCGGAAATCACGCGTGTAGATTAAAGAATGAGGATAACTTAAAAAAAATATATATGTATTAAAAAGATAATAAAGAAAGAGATTTTTTGCTGTACCTTTCCGATTCTAACGGCATCTTTCCTTTAAAAAAAAAATTAACATTTACTATTTCAAAAACATTTTTCCTAAAGCTCGATTACGTGTTAGTTTTCACATTTTTCCGTTTTTTCTGCTGTTTTAAATTGTCATCCACGAGTCCAGGTTCAAAATACAAAAAATAATTTTAAAAAAAAAACTTATTCAAGGCACATTTTTGTTTCTAACCGTGCCTAACAAAATTATAAAAATTAAAATAAAATAGTTAATTAATATTTACTATTTCAAGGGGGAAAAAAAAGAAAAAAAATTCTGAAGTTTAATTTTATGTTGGTTTTCGTGTTTTCCGATTCGTTTCCACGGTTTCCGTTTTTTCTGCACTTTGAAACTTCCATTCCGGTTTCTTTGCAAATACAAAAGAACCTGTTTATTCATAGTACTTTACCGGTTCTGACAGTATCTTTGGTTTTAAAAAATATTAACATTTACTATTTTTAAAAAATCTGATAGACAATTTTGTGGGGGTTTTTGTCTGCACTTTTAAAATGTCATCCTATTTTTCAGAAAGAAAATACAAAATAAAAACAAAAAAATACTCACTTATTCGGGGAACATTTCAAGTTCTAAAGATGACATTAGTTAGAAGAAATATTAATATTTATTATTTCAAAAAAAATATTTTCTGGATGTCGTTTCACGAACTTGCCGGTCACTTCCCCTCCCCCCATCTCCGTACCTTCACAGATATCATTTCGCGGTTTAAGAGAATTGTGCTTTCGCGACAAGTTGTCAAAACTGGAAGATATTTCTCTATTATAAAAACAGTGAGAGTAGAGGGGCGTTTTTTATTATTTAGGTTTTCTCGGGAACTTTTGGTCAGCATTGGAAGTTTAATATATTTAAATGTCAGAAATTAAATTATCAATCACTGTAACGTGCCTCTTAGTTCGTTTGGAAAGATTTCTGTTTAATAAATATAAAATCATACAAATTCGAGGTTCATTTGCAAAAACAGACTGGAGCATTGCCTAGCATACCCTGCCAAAAATCAATGGACCACGCACAATAAATCCCTCCCTGAGAAAAAGTGGTTTTATTCAACACTTTATTTAGATATTTTTAAGGTTAATATTTCGGTCCGGGAGGGACAGTAACTAGCCCATAAAATAAAACTACATTTGAGAAAATGTAACATAACATGTTCTTCCACAAAACTCTTCAATTAATGTGCTTAGACCGTGCTATAGTGTGGGCAGACTTTTCCTGTTTACTTGCTTGAATTCTAAATGCATTTCGTAAAAGAAACACAAATAAATCCTTAAAGTTTGATTTATTTTAGGTTTAATTTGTACACCTGTCGTTGAGAGTAACGCCAAACCGCGCACAGAAAGACAATGTATCAGTTTGGAGAGCACCTCACGTTTATTCTCGGGAATAATGGTCAAGGTTTTATGCCGAGAAATTTCCATTTCATGTACTAAGAACTCGATCATAAATATTATGAGTTCGTACAAAAGAGGTATCATCATTGCGATAACAAACGGATACACCCACGCAACAAAGCAGTTATTTTAGAGAGTTAAAAAGAAATTTTTTTGTTCTTTTACCTGCACTGAATTAATCAAAGTGTAATTTATTATCTTGGAAATGATGTTTATAAAATATAAATATGGGCGAGGGATATGAAGTAGGGCAGTTGCTTCCTCAAATAAATTTCCCTTAATTTTTTGAGAAAATATACATTTATTTATGACTTAATAATAATAATTTCTCAAAACACAAAATTCAAAAGAGTACGCCTTTCGAACTTTGTACACGTGAGTCTAATATATATTTAAAAAAAAAACAAGCTTTGAAACGTTCGCTAACATTGATCATTTCAAAAATACCCGAGTCAGTCCTCAAAAATTAACATTAAAAGTTAATATTTAAAAAGTATTTTTTTTAACACTTTCCAACATACCGTAAAAGCGCTTATGAATTCGAATTGTCTGTCTGTCTGCCGTTTGTCCGTGCTCTAACTCACGCAAATATACTCAGATTAACATTAAAAGTTAATATTTAAAAAGTACTTTTTCTAACACTTTCCAACATAGCTGAAAAGTGTTTATGAATTCGGTTTGTCTGTATGTCTACCGTTCGTCCGTGCTCTAACTCGCGCAAATATACCCAGATTTCCATGAAATTTATATATGTTATTGAGGTTTACTACGGCATGTTCAGTATTGAAAATGAATTGTGTAGCATTTATAGTCCGTTTACAAGGATAATCAAAAGTATTCCGTTAAATTACAGTCTATGATGAGCAAAAATCATTTGCAGTGTATTTTAATGATGTTACACTATTTCAAACATATTGAAATTGATATATTTATCTGAAGGACACTGGAAGATGATGAGTACTATAGAACATGGTGTGCATAGCATTCATTGTTCATTTACAGAGACACAAAAATAATTCGGTTACAGTACTAATTCGGTTACTGTCTATGGACAATAATTGCTGAAAGTGAGTTTTCAGTTGTGGTACACGTTTTTAAATTTTACAATTTTTTTTTATATTACTTGGTGTGTATAAATTTTATAGATCTTATACAGGGCTGCACATAACGTTTCCAGTGCATTTCGTTTACTGGTGGAAATTGCCGAAAGAGAATTTTCAACTGTGTTATGCGTTTTCTAACTAAACTAAATTTTAACAGGCTGTGTAGTATATATAGAAATCCACGGAACCATGGATCATATACAGGGGTGTACAAAAATAATTCGGATATTTTTTCGACTATTGATACTAATTTCTGAATTTGTTATGCGTTTTAAAAATTGTTTTACTTAGACATCATCTTTCGCATTATTAACAGTGAATTATTTTTATAGTATTCTGAATGTGTTAGAAAGTGTTTTATAATCTATGTTTAACGCATGAATTTCCGTTCTTTCTTTCTCTTTTTTTTTTTTTTTTTTTTTTTTTTTTTTTTTTTTTTAAGTTCGTTGAATTATGCTTTGAAAGATAAATGAAATCTTATTATTTGTTATAGATAGTCTAAGTCCAACAGAAAATTTTTAATTTGCCCCATGTGGAGCCTCCGCCATTTTCCTCGCAGTGCGGTCGGGTGCAATGTACGACCTCTGCGTTTATAAAAGCCTTTTAATGAGAGAAAAAAAAAAACATTTTTTGAACTTTTGAAAACAAAAAGGAAAAAAATAGGTTTTAAAAATTTTACACTTTCACTACACTAGGTTATAAGGAGACTAGCTTATTGTGAATATTTATTATTATTATTATTTATCCTTAAAACTAATTCGGGGCCTTAAAATGTTTCTTACGCGCGGGAATCTTTAAAAAGAAGGCCAGTCCTATACTACACGGAATTCACATGGACCCGCAACCCGGTTGGAGCCTGCAAACACAATTTTCGTCGACTAATAATGCGACACGAAACCGAAACACATTTACGCTGAAACCTGAAATAAAAGAAAATTAATGCTGCTTAATAATTTCTTTCGTTATGAAGTAAACTGAATAAATACAGAAGTATAGTTGCATTTAACGTTGCTTTCGTGCCCACAATTAGCGAACTGTAGTAATACGAAATACCTCAGCAGTATTAACAGACTAGTTAAAAAACGCAGATCTGGACATAAAAACCATTCTTCAATAATTATTTGTCGAAACTTCAGTTATATAATATATATGGTGTATAATGGGGACCCGAAATGTCTTTGTTGCTTGTCTGTATGTCTCATGATAACTCACATAGAAAGCATCCGATTAGTCTGTAATTGGGTAGGTATATTGGTGAGGTACCCGGAATTACCTGTATAGTTTTTGGTTAAATTTGGATCATTCGTTCGAAAAATATACAACATTTTCTTTTACGCCGCCATAATGATTTTCTATGGGAATACAGACGAAGACGATTTTCAAATTTTACTATTCATTGAAAAGAAAATGACGAATTTGATTTGGACAATTGATTTGAATGTTAAATTATGGATTTTAAAATGTCCCAACGAGGTTCTTAAATTACTCCGATTAGTTTGAACTATTGTATGCCAGACAATCTAAATTATCTATATATTGTTTAATGGAATTTTGTGCATCGGTTCAAAAAACATAAAGTATTTAAACTTTTTAGTTTTATATATTTGTTAATCAGAAGTAGTTTATTTTTTCTTGATTACTTTACCAGTTGCCTAACAGCTCAATTTCATAATGTGTCAGAAAAAGAAAATTTATTAACACAATTCATTCATTGTAACTTTTCTGATTACGAAAGTTTTGAAAAAAAAAAACAGTTTAAATAAAATATAGGATAGCTAGCTAATCTTCCGTAATCGAATCAACGAACAATGACAGCGTCAACTATGAACGATGCTAGAAACAATATAGTTTAAAAATAATGTAGCTACTATTAAAGAACTGTCACAAAAACCACCCTATTGTGCAAGTCATACTTGGTAAAATGCGCCATTTGTCAGTGGACCTGGTTACAGTAGATTATGCAATAGGTTTAAATGTCTACACATAAGTAAATGTGTTGCAACTAAATTGCAAATAAACATTTTGGAGCCTCACTGATTAAATGAATAAGTAAAACTTGTTTTGTTAAGCTCTGTACTTGACAGCTGAAGTACTTATCAATACAAAATGTACGGAATGCGTCCATGTCGGAAAAGTATCCTTCCTGTCGCTTCTGGTTTGTCCCGATTTTGGTAGAAATATATAATCTAACATTATTTAATTGGGGATTTCAGCATGTTAGATATGTAATGTGTGAAGTGAGATAAAAATTAAAAGGGCCTTGCAAAATTGACGTTGCTGAGGTCCCTGATCTGAAGATTTACTATTTAAGAACACCGCTGACCAATCAGCCATTCAATTGCGAGGTAAAACCCTCTGCTTAATATACCACCATTTCTTCCTGATGAACGTCGGGAAACGCATAATAGAGACATCAAAACAATGATCTACCTACATTCACGTGATTCGAGAGCATAATTTGATTACGTCATAAATGCAAAAACACAATCGCTGCCTTATCATAACAAAGAAACGTCCGACAAGAATGATAAATATCATACTGACCAGCAAACGTAAAGAAAGATACAGCACGAAGCAATCGCACCCGAGCGTGATACAACATATATTATTTTCCAGTAGAATGACAGCGGGATTGTTAAATTGAATAAAAGATGATATGGTACTTACCCATGCACTGTTTTTCTAAATGCTTTTATTTAACTTACACAGAAGTGATTAAATCCATTTCATTCACTCAGGGCCGTGGAGAGAAATCACGAGACTTGGTATGGTAGTTTATGTGGGTTATCTAATAACTTCATTTAAAAAGTACAACTATTATTATATTTTTTTACTTATTTTGACCCCTGCTTTCTCGACGAACACGGACGCTTTGTGGCTATAAACTCAGCAGCCCCTCCTCCCGTTACGCCAGCATTTTCTTATCATGCTCATAACTAACTTATAAATTATGAGCATGATAATTTCTAAGGTAATTATCAGCATGATGAGTTATATAAAGGCAGGCTGTGTTTAAAATAAAGTGCTTGTAAAGTATGAACTATAATATTCAGAAGACTATGGTAGGGGTTGATGGGAGGCTTTGAAAAAGTGATATGTAATATGTTTTATCAAATCCTCTCGTGCACCACCCTTTAATAGATTAGTCAGTGGTTCCCAAACTTTATCGTTACACGACCCGCCTTAAGTTTTGAATTTTTTCGAGGCCCACCTAATATGTAGGCATATAGAGCATTTTGTGTAAGATGAAGTTTTTCGCAGCCAAGCGTACACACGAGTACAGTAATTAGCAATACTAATGTGAAAGTTGAAATTATCAAAACTTTTTTACAACGTAAAAAATATGTTTATTAATGAATGCATTTGAAAAAATACAGTTTAAAAGTCAACGATGCTTATAGCATTGTTATGTACCAAGGACACAATCTATGTCGGGTTTGGAACTTTTTAAATTTTATCCTCAAGCCGTTCTCTACACAAAATTTAATAAAACACTGTCATATTACAAAGTTATTTAGTATATCTTTGTACCATATTTTACTTTAAAGATGTAACATATTGTTTTTATTATATTATATGACAGCAGATAAAATTAATTATACCTTTTTGAAGACGTAACTGATCACTTCGCAACCCACTAGTGGGTTGGGACCCAGAGTTTGGGAATTGCGAGATTAGATTATTGTGTTTTCAAATAATTAAAAATTAAATAATTAAAATTAAAAATACATTTAAAATCAGGCATTTAATAAAACTAAAAAACAACACATTAATATCATATAATAAGATAAATTACAGTAGACGTTTCAAGCTTTATACAAGCTCCTCATCAATACAAATGTCAACCAATAGCCGAAACTGTTGTTTACACATGTTCACGTTCAAGAATATGACATTTAAAAATATTAAATCACCAGGGAGTATAAGTCACAACAGGACCACATATTCTCGCGGAATTGTACGTGCTTCGTTTAAGGAAGATTTCTGTAACCTTGTAAACCAACCTTCTAAAAAACTCCTACTTTAAACATTATTGCAGGTGGATTTGATTATTTTAATATTCTCGAAATCTGAGATGTGATCGGTATTGAATGAATGATTAGCAAATTCAGATTATAAATTGCCTGATTTGAAAGCACGTTTATGCTATCCTAAGTGGATGTTTCATGATCGTCCACTGTCACCAATATAAACAGAGTCACAGTCTTCACAAGGAACATTGTAAACTATAATGTATTCTGTTTATATACATACTGTTCCAACTGTAAACTATACCAGTATTCTGTAAGAGGGGGCGGAAGGGACTTTAGGTTTGAATTTGCATAACATATTCTTCTTACCATTCAGGGGTTTAAAAACTGTGTATCAAGACTAATTGATTTAAATATATTTGACATTTTTTCTGATAATTTTTTATAATATGGAATGGAAACTTAACTTGTCTGACTCCTATGGTTTATGAAGGATGATTCAGATCGAAACCGGTTTCGAAAGTATCTGGGTAAAAAAATCCGCAAAGAAAGTCGAAAATGTAATCATTCCGTATCGTTAAAGTTCAAAAGTTTGTTTCTGTCGTTTCCTTTCCTTACTCCCATTTCCTTCCTCCACTTTTAGTTTGATTTCGCCGGCTTCTTGTCGTCACCGGTTGTTTTTATTTATCATAATTTGCGTCGGCTACCAGTGTGCAGCATAGCTGATTCTGTTTTCAAATCCGTTTCCGCCTGTTAGCGCGGGAATTGGTGCCATGATTTTCGTTTAAAGCAGACAAATTTAATTCCTAGTATGCAAGCAAGCACAGAATCGGTGAGTAAAATGAAGAAAAGATTCTTCACAAACTTCTTTAGCTCAGAGTCAAAATATAATAGTGTTTTAGTGACAAAACGAAAGTATGATTCCATAATTAAAGATGTAAAGCGAATAAAAGTTTCCAAGCAGAAAGAATCATCTCGAGATTTTCGAATGATTCAAAGGTATGATGTGCTGACTGTACAAAGCTGTGAAAAACTTATTGAGCCGTCGTCAGATGTGCGAGAAAGTGTGAAAAAGTTTGTCCATGCCGAAGAATTGTTTGACATATTGTATTATTCTACTCATTTGTCAATCGGTCACGGTTGAAGAGACAGAATGATCAAGCAATTAAATACACTTTATAAAAACATAACCCAAGCCCAAATAAAAACTTTTTGGATTTATGCGAACCTTGTCAACAAAATAAAAAAAAAGTACGAAAAAAGGGATTGTTGTAAATACGATAATTTAATCGCATTTCAGTAGCATATGACAGGTAGATCTCATCGATTACCAATCTCAACCAGATGAAAAGTTTAAGTTTCTTCTCGTATACTAAAACCACTTAACACAATTTGTTGTATTGAAGCCGATCACATCAAAACGGATGGATGAAGTAGCCTATAACTTGCTTGATATTTTTCTCCTTTTTGGCACTCCAAGTATTTTGCATTCTGATAACGGAAGCGAATTTTGTAATGGAATCTTAGAATATGTAACACAGTTGTGGCCAGAAATCAAAATGGTTAATGGCAAACCAAGACACAGCCAAAGTCAAGGAAGTGTAGAACGACCGAATCAAGACATTGAAAATATGCTCACTAGTTGGATGGCTGTTAACCAAACTAACATGTGGAGTGAAGGCGTACGATTTGTACAATTCATGAAGAATCGTGCTTATCATTCTGTAATTAAGAGAAATTCATACGAAGCCATGTTCGGTTGTCCCGCAAAAGTGCGATTGTTTTCTTCTATTACACCACAGCATTCGATAAATACTGAAGAAGACCTTGAAAAATTAGAAGATTCACAACAGACTGCGGTTATGGGATCACAGTCAAATCTTAATCAATAGAACATTCCGTTATCCCCTGCTTCTACAGAATCACCTATAGAAATACAAGAATCTATCGATAGTAATCCTTCTACACCGTTGATTGAGGATACAGTTATGAAGAATATTCAGTTACCCTGCACATCCAAGGAATCACCTCTGCATGTTGAAGAAGTCATCACTGAGTTACCCGCAACTTCAGCAGAATCGCCATCACAGATTCGTACAGAGCCTGTAAAGAGGACTATACAAGACATGGTCTGTATTGTTTG
Source organism: Maratus michaelseni (assembly GCA_963931845.1). Lineage (NCBI taxonomy): Eukaryota > Metazoa > Arthropoda > Arachnida > Araneae > Salticidae > Maratus > Maratus michaelseni. The sequence goes on along the minus strand of OZ007596.1, from coordinate 156,442,731 downwards.
CTCAAAAGCAGCATCAGGTGCTCACAAGTGTAAATTGTGTGATATGTTTGTTCACATAATTTGTAGTGAAATAAATCCTAAAGAGAAAGGGTATGGTAAGAATGTGTTGTGCAACTTCTGTAAAAAGAATATGGATCAGAAAATACAGCATGATGAAGCCAAGAAAGGTTTAGAAAAGCAAGTAAATAAAATGTTAGCAGTTTCTAATGCAAAGCACCCAAATGTCGATGAAGGTGTCATTGTGAGAATTAAAGTATCCGAAGTAGACAGAGCAAAAACTGATGCCCGCTCGATTTTAGCTGTGGTTCTTAGTAAAACAGAGGGTGGCTTTTTTAAACTTGGTACTAAAACGGTTTTTAAAAAAATTGTATGCAAAATCTGAATTCAGTGTTTGTAAAGAGATATTTTTAACGAAAAAAGATGTCTCTGCTGTAGAAATATCTTTTCGTCAAACAACAATAAAACAATCCCTTGGAACAGCAATAAAACAATCCCTTTAGGGTTTTAGAAAATGTGACTTCCAATCTAAATGTACCACAAATAGGTGTGCTTGTCGCAAAAACCAATTGCTATGTAATTCAAAGTGTTACAAATCTTTAGATTGCACTAATAAGTAAGCATAATCATATGTTTTGCAAATTCATTTCCTTAATGGACTTTACCCTCGAGTGACAACAGCCACGCCTCTGCGGATATGTGCCCTCCGAAAAAGACTGTTTATTGGACGAATGGGAAGCTGTGTTAAATTGTCCCTCACGCCTATTGGTGTTTTTCTTCTATGTACCCGCAGATGACGTGACATGGGTAAAGTCCATTGTATTCATATTTTAAACCGTTTTATTATTTGTATTATAGTTTTTTAATTGATTGATGATTGATTCTATCAACTAATTTGTTGATTGTTTGATTGTATTTGATAACTTGATTCTTTAGATATCGAAAAATAAATAACTAACTTTATGTTAATTTCCAGGTTCTATCAAATTATTTGTTGGCTGTTTGATTGTATTAACTTGATTCTTTAGATATCGAAAAATAAATAAACAACATTATGTTATAAGCATATAGAAACGTTGCTGTTGTTCCAGCAAAAATCTTATTTTCACTTTAACGAGTGCCTAGTAGGTAATGTGCAGATTATCTAGGAAATTTACAGATTGCCCAGGTAATTTGAGAAATTAAACAATTTTCGGCACTTTAACGGATCACCCTAATTAATCTAAACATTACCTAGATAATCTGTAGAATAACTGATTTCTGCACTTTAGAGGTAACATATATATATTATAGTATATATGATTGTAGATAATTCAACACGCAAAATAGTTGAATTGCGCGTGTGAATAGATTCAAATTCTGGAGTTTCTTGTAAAAAAAGACGAAGGATCTTGCTCAAGCCCGGGTATACTCGAAACTAACCCGCAAAAACCAAAAAGCAACCTGCAACATCGGAAAAGAAAAGGACAACCTGAACTAAGCCCGATCCGCGGGTTGGATCAAATTCTGATAAAATGGGTGTTACACGATCTGGTGCACTACTTTAATTCTTTGCTAAGTACCAAACTTTCATTTTTATGCAACTATAAATTGAAGAGTAAAGGGGCAAAACGGTGATAGTCCCCCCTTTCGTTAAATTTGAGATGAGAGTGCCATCTGTTATCTTGAAAGTGTATCGTTATGGTGTATTATCTGTATTGTATATTATGGTTATTATGGTGGTCGTTATGGTGTATTCTCTGTACTGTAGTACGTTTGCAAACCTTGTACCAAGACAAAATGAAGACAATCCTCTGAAAAACACACTTGAAGTTAGGTCTAAAGGGAGAAGAATGATGAAGGTTATTTAAAAAAACACCGTTGAAGATTGGTTTAATCCAGAGATGGGCAAAATGCATCGAAAAACCATTTTCGATACAAAATACCCTGGTTTTTAAAACCTAAAATACAAAATACAAAATATTTTTCCAATTTGAAAATACAAAATACATGTATTTTCAAAATGCATTCAAAATACAAAATACATTAATTTTAATTATTGTGCATTATCTCGCTCTACGCAAAAATGTTTTAGGTTCGTAACCAAAAAAAGAGGTCTGCACAAGCCGAAATTCCCAGGCCTTGGCCCGGTAAAATTTAAAAGTTCGATCCGAGCCCGGCCGTGTCCGTATAAAAAGTTCTTTGGCTCGACCCGGTATAAAAGTTAAAAGTTCGGCCTGAGCCTAGCTCGTACAAAAACTTAATTGGCCCGAGTGAATTTCTACAAAATATACATTTTTACACCAATGTGGTTACAAATTCTCTTGTTAGAGGCATTCTGACAAAAAATATTTATTTTAGAAATTTTTCATGTTGAAATTCTTAATATTTTAAAAAGCGCCCATAGCTGCGAACTACAGGCACACACACTCCAAAATACTACCCTCCCTAGATTTATTTCTTCCTGTGCCCATGTAAATATGTTTATATTTGTGTGAATCTCTATTTGAACGCAAATGTTTGAGTTATCGTTAATATCATTAATCCATATTGCATGGGTTGAGACTTACAAATCTGAAAAATGCTGTACAGAAAAATCTTCTAAGATGGAATCGCATAGGAGAGAAAGAAATCCGTTATAGGCAATATTATAAGTCCCATCTCAGCTGGTACATCGCCTGCTGTAAATGCATTACATTCTTTTCACACGTATCATTACATTCATTTTCAATGGATCAACACATTTTTCCGTTTAAGGTAAGATTCATCATAGATTTACGTGTACTTTAATTTTATTGAATTTTTTGCAAAAATTGTTGGACCAAGTCAAATTTTACTGATTTTGCACAGGCCGGGCCGGACGAATGATTTTTACACGATCTGGATCGAGACTGGACCTGAAAATTTCTTCCCGTCCAGACCTCTAGGAAAAATGTCCAGGTCCATCTGTGTCCGAAAAAAATAAATATAACCCGACCCAGCTCGGCCAGAGTTTGCAGGAAAAAGTATAGTCCAAGCCAGGTCCGGTCCGAAAAGAGTGATGACCAGACTCAGTGGGTTTCGACCTGCACCCAGAAAAAACTTTTGTTGAATCAACAAAAATTTGGTTGACCCAACGAAACTTTTCGTTTAAATATGGGTCAATGGAAATTTTGTTTGAATCAACAAAAAAATATATTGTTGATTTTTTTTTTTTGCAATTCCAAAAAAAATTTTTGTATCGTCAGCAAAAAAATGTTTTGTTAATTCAAGTAAAATGGTTCGTTCACTTTTACTTGAATTAATAAAATTCTTTTTGTTACATAGATATATGCTATGGTGTTATTTTAACAATCTATTTTCTTTTTTCAACAAAATATATTTTCTTTGTTTAAATAATAAAATACGTTATATTACGAACTTGTTTTGTTTATACTAAAAAAAACTTTTGTTAAATGAACCAATCTAAAAATGGAATTTTAACTATTTTTTAATTAATTTTCAGCTGTGAATTACGCTTGTAAACCTTGAATAATAACAAGTGAATTTTTATCCTGCTTTTTCCAAGCGCAAACTTTCCAAGAGAGTGAAAACTGCTCAAGCCGGGAGTCGATCCCGGGTCCTCAGAACAGCGCTCTGAGGCTCTACCACTGAGCTACGATATCTGAGCTCGGCATTTCGCACCCTTATATATGTCGGAACGGCTGCAACCGCAGCACAAGATGTAGACCGGGAGGCGGCAGCACAGACAATCACCTCATCGAGTTTACGGCTGAAATTCCAGAATTAGTTAAAACTCGATTGGCATATTAAAACGCAATTGGTCTGCCAAGTCATATCTTGGTGGAAAATACTTTAAAACCGTGCAATCAAAGGTATGAAAACATGCAGGACTGGGAGCAGGAACACACAATGGTAAACCTACGAGCCAACCACTAAAATCGGGTTTTCGTGTGTTTTCCTCCAAGATATGACTTGGAAGACCGATTGCGTTTCAATATGCGAATCAAGTTTTAATTAATTCTGGAATTTCAGCCGTGAACTCGATGAGGTGATTGTCTGTGCTGCTGCCTCCCGGTCTAATGGAAATGTCATCAGGAACACGCAAATTTCTGCGGCAAACATGAGACGACAATACAAACCCCAGCTTACGGCAACACATAGTTAATTTTTAATTCATTTTCAGCAGTGAATTACGCCTGCAAAAAGTAGGATAAAAATTCACTGGTTATTATTCAACGATTACAGGCGCAATTCACTGCTGAAAATGAGATAGAGCTATTGCATAAATTGCGAAAAATGCAACATAGCAGTGCCACTTGTTGCGCAATTTACACCAAAAACTAATCAGCAACAATTTATATCAGGAAGTAACTGAATATAAAGTTGTATTAAATTCCGTGTATTAGTTCTTGAGATAGAGCGCCCACAAAATTTTTCTCACATACAGACAGATAGAGTCATTGACAGTCATTTTCTAAAAAACAGTCAAATCTTTTCAGGACCTTCTAAAATCCGTCGGAAACCGGAAGTCGAAAATTTTCATGATTCTAATACTTTCTTCTTGTAAAGATAGAAGAAAGTAATAAATGGGACAGGGGGATTTTTAAAACTACCTTGGTCCGTCCCAATGAAAAAAAAATTAATTATCCAAAAATTATGTTAATCCTTTAATTATATCGCTATATAAGTCAAATAAATCGAGTTACGTGAGAGAGTTATGGCTACTACACAAGAATTTAAATTTTGCAAAAACAACAAAATTTTGCTGGAATTACAAAATTACTGTAAAATTAAAAAAACAGATTTTGTTAATTCAAGTAAAATTGATGAAATTTTGTTAAAATTTTGTAAGAGTGTTAACAATATTTCTTTGTCCAAGCAACAAAACCAATTTTTTTACTTCAACTAAAAATTTTGCTAAAACAACCAAAATGTTCTCAACAAAACATGTTTTGTTGTTTTAATCAATTCCTTTTTCTGGGTGTGAAAATAATGATTTGGTCTGACACCAATTACCATCAAAAAATATTATTTTGAATTATTTCGAGTATACTTATATCTATCGCGAACCGCGATGTATCACAATTAATTAATTTCCTTTAATTATTTTCCTTAGGAGTTCTCAAGTATGTATTATCCACCTTTTCACAAGTCTATGCAATAACTAACACCATTACACCGCTAACATATTTTTAAAATGAAATAATCAGGAAAACTCTGGACGATCCTGTGTATCATTTTACAAAATGTTATAATTCACATAGCAACATTAAGAATTACAAAAGCATTTATTATTCCGCTTAAGATAAAAATCCTTATCATACTAAATTTGAAAAAATATGTTTATATTAACTTCCAGAAACGAATTCAAAGAGCAGACAAAACAGAGAAGCACGTATTTTTCTGTTGTGAATCAGTAACTTGCGGCTTAAACGCAAGTTGTGGTTTAAACCAGTTTCAAGTCTGGTACGAACAGTTTGAAAACTCCGAGAAATGTATTTTGAGTATTTTGAAAATATAAAATACATGAAAAAATCATTTCAAAATACATTAACAAAATACTTTTGTTTTATCTGTTTAAAATACAAAATACAAATGTATTTCAAATACATGTATTTTCGATACTGCTCAACTCTGGAACCCCTTGAAGGGCGATGGGTAATTATATATATCCCATTTAATTTAAATCCCCAAATGCGGCAATGGCACCTGAAATTTGGAATAAAAATTAGCTTTTATAATAAAATTTGTTTGTAAATACTGGTTCAATACAATCATTTAAACATTTTAGAAACAGAAGTGCTCTCCCCCTAAAAAGGATAAAGGAGGAAGAATGATAAAAGCGTAAAAGAAAGAACGATGAATAACTACAATTTAAGTATCTTTGGCTATCCTCATTTTTCTCTCTGAAACTTCAGTTCTTTATTAATGTTTATTTTCATCAGATGAAATAACTTTGCTTTCCCTTCCGTAGCATAAAAGTTTTTCACGGGCAAACATAGATAAGCCGAGAATTTTCCGTTGACTTACGTTTCCACGCGTACACACACACACCTCTACGTTGTTTTGAAACGCACAAACCCACACACCTGGAAGTGTCGTTCAAAAAGTATTTGTTCAGAATAACACTCGGCAGTTCGATGAGCAATCTGCACACGGAAGATTTAGTAATATATTTAAGCCTCCCGCTTCGGAATTGACGAAATGGCAGAAACAGGTGGGTAGATCAAACACGATTAATCCTGTGACAGAGGCGAAATGGATGGTAAAAACACAGTCCATATTTCTCGATATATCTGTGTAATCCGAGGAATGTGTAATTACTATGTAATCTGTTTTTGTGTAATTCTAGGTCACGAGTCCGAATGTTTAATCTATGACACGTGCTAGGTTTTAGCATATACGAAAAGTTTAATCTGATCAAAAACATTCATGCGCAATAAAAAAGCTAAATGCACTTTGGAATATTCTTAATATATATATATATATATATATATATATATATATATAAAGATTAAAATAAATGAAAATGAAAACAGGTTTATTCCCCCACTCCCACTTCGTTGTCTGTCCGTCACAGAGTCGGTTCTCAGAAACTATGTAACTCACAGTCATGGAATTTTGTGTACCTATTATAAGTACAGCTAAATATATAATATATAGCATAACTATAGCTAAATACCTATTATGAAGCTCAAAATCATAAAATTTGAAAAAATCGCATTATTTTAATATATATATAGAGATAAAAAATCAAAAATCAAAAGCCTTTTCTTATTAAATTTAAGCATTTTTCGCTATAGCAGTTGCCAACCATTAAAAATCCACAATAAAATTCTTTCTACAATAATTAATTTTCTATTGAAAGATTTCCACGTGAAAAATGAAAATGAAATAAAAATTTTCACCAACTGAAAAAAAAGATTAATATGACATCCTATTGGTAATAAAACGGAAATTTTCAAACATTTCTCAATAATACAAGGAGTATGAGTATGTGTAAATACAGAAAGCAGCTTAATAGGACGTCATTAGAGAATTAAAAAGAAAATTAATTTTGAAATTGATTTTTTTTTTTTTTTTTTTTTTTTTTTTTTTTTTTTTTTTAATATCGCATTTAGTCCACATGACAGATATTATTATGACAGAGTATAATAGTGGGCTTCGCCTGCTATCGGACCGGTTCAGATTTTCGAAAAAACAAGAAAAATAGATCGTTAAATTTTTATTTTATAAAAAACATAACTTTTTTTTTGGAAAATGAAACTTATTTGGATTTATTAAAGGAAGGATTAAAGTATTTTGAATATTAAACGAAACCTTTTGTGCGATCTTCGATCACACTTACCCACTTGTTTTTTCTTTTTTGTTGTTGCTCAGTTTTGTTTAAACCAGGTTTTTTTGTTTGTTTGTTGAAACTGGGTTTATTTGATGTTTAAGAGACTTTGTTGCAATAATCGGTATTATAATTTTCTATTTAATAGCATATTTACAACTGAATACAATTAAATTAAGTGAAACCACACATTAAAAAAAAATAGTATTATTTAATAATTTATGAATAATGAATGTATTTTTTATTGTTTATTGTTTACAAATAGTACAAATAATTTTATTTATTTATCTATCTATTATTTGTAAAATACAGCAATTTAAATATCAATGCATTTAGACACTTTTGTAAACAGCACAGGATATAGTTATTATTTAAAAATCAAGAGAAAAGCAATTGAACAAATAAATTTCAATATTAAAAGTCTCTTTATTTCATTAAAACATGCGCTAAATTAGTTTTAATTATTACTTTTAATTATGAAATAAAAATTATTCAACCAGCTGTTGCTAACAACTGTGTCTATTGGTCTAACTTCCATTATATTTCGCAATTTAGCTTGTACAAGCCCAAATGATGAGTACATTTCACCATTAGCAAAATATACATTTGCTCTCAAAAGTTGTTGACTGTTTCTAAACACATTTAAGGGGTTACATACGTTCTCGGCGGCGAAAAATATTTTGGAATTTTTTTTAGGAAGGGAGCAAAATTAATTGAAAAACTAATAAATCCGCGTTGTTCTTTACTGCTTCAAGTATTTAAAAATATTAGTTTTGTTAAATTGGGTCACATATTACGTCGGAAACCTGCAGCCACGTTGACCTGTAGATCCTAACCTATTATTAAAATATCATTATCCTAACTTAAAATTATTAAAATCTCAGTTTCTTCTTGTAAAATAAGGTTGTAGCTAAAGGCTATCGGCTCAAGTTTTTGGAAAATCGGAAAATTGCGCTATTTCGATTTTTTTTTTTTCATTTTTCGTCAAAATATAAAAAAATTAAATTTTCAAAAATTGGCTCGATGACCCTTTTACAATTTTATTATGAGTAGATGAGGGCAAATTTTATCCAAAAATTTTAATCATTTTTCAAGTTGTTATGCTGAAAAATGTCCAGAAAATCGCGTTTAAAGTTTTAGAAGGAAATATATATATATATATATACTAATAATTTTTTCCAACTTACACTTAATTTGCTATTCCTGCGCAATACTGTGGACCCTCCTGTGCCTTCTCATTTAAAAGGGAGTAGAAATTTTAGTAGAATCTTTTCGGCGAGGTCGGTTTTATCGATCGTGCGCCTTCCATATTAGCAGTTATGCTGGTAAATTCGAGAGAGACAGGGCCTGATTACCACAGGCAGCCTTCTACCCCTTTTTAACAATAATATTTTTCCCCCTTTTTATGACACAAATTAATAATTATATTTTTAACTTATGACTTATGTATTTTATCTAAAAAACTGGATTTGTAAGTATCTCCCCCACAAAAAGACTTGAAAGATGATCAAAAAGAATTGATCCAAACTTGAAAGATGCAAAAGCAACAAAACGAGTTGCTACGCAGCAGTATTAAATGAAGAGAGTTCAAAATAAAAGACTTGTAAAGATGCTTACGCGTATATAGGATGTGCAGATTTACATATTAGAAATATAATCAATATTTGTAGTTCTTCTTTAAGAGTTGATTTGTTTCTTTTTACACACTTTTATGAACACTTTTCACCACAGTGGAAAAGTGTTTATGAATTCGGTTTGTCTGTCTCTCTGTTCGTGGTCTAACTCGCGTAAATATACTCGGATTGTCATGCAACTGATATATATTATTGCGGTTCACTATGGAATGTTTGATATTGAAAATAAAGTGTATAGCGTTTATAGTTCATTTACAGTGACACTCAAAAGAATTCCGTTACATTATACGGTCTATGGGGACAAATCGTTTGCGGTGTATTTTAATGATGTTAAACTATATCAAACATAATGAAATCGATGAGGTGCACTACTAGAGGCATACTATGGAATATGTAGGGCACAGAATTCATCGGTCATTTACAGGGACACACAAAAGAATTCGGTTATAGTACTGTCTATTACGAACAATAATTGCTTTTTTGGAAGTGCATTTTTAGTTGTGGTGCGCGTTTTTAAATTTAACGAATTTTTTACACATTAATTGGTGTGTATAAATGGTATAGATCATATACAGGGCAGCACTAAAGATAGCTAATACACTTCGGTTCAATGACGGAAATTGCTATTAAGAATGTTTAATCGTGGTATGCGTTTCCTCACTGAACTAAATTTTAGCATACTATGTAGTATATATACAAACGTATATATAATATACAGGGCTGCACAAAAGAATTCGAATATTTTTCCGACTGTTGATAGTAATTTCTGAAATTGGGTTTTAAAAATTTGTTATGCGTTTTACAAATTTGTTTACTTGGAGATGATCTTTCACCTTATTAATCAGTAAAGTTTCGTTAAAGTATTCTGGAAGTGTTGAAAGTGTTTCATAATCAATGTTTGACACATGATTATTCGTTCTTGTTTAACTCCACTTAAATTACATTATGATTATACGTTGAGAAATCAATTTAGAAATTCTAAAAAGATAATTTTAATAATGTTTTTTTCCTTTCATGTTACCGCATTTTGTAAAAGAAACAGAGCAACAATTATGTCTTTTGTAATAAATTAATTAATTCACGCTTTTTCCAAAAAGGCGGTGAATTTTTCATAATCGGGTTGGGGTCCCAACGTCAAATTAATGTATTCTAACGGAAATCTTTTGGAACAACTTGAATTGCAGTCATGAAATAGGGTTGATTTTTAAGATAAATATTAAATGCTTATAACAGAGTGATATTTTTTAAAACATTTTTTTACTGTTTATACTCAGATGAATTATTAAACAGTAAACTTAAAAAAAATGTCTTTAAGACAGCACATGCAATTTCTTCTTCCTCTTTTTTTTTTTTTATTCATACGTTTTAAACATAGGATTTTGATTTCAATAAAGTAACACTTTAAGTCATATTTAAATAATAATAATAGTTAAAAATTATAAATACGTTAATCATTATTTTAAATAAAAAGAATAGTATACATCCGTGTGAGAATCAACATCTACTGCTAAAAGCACGGTTTATACAAAAGTGTGAACGTTAAAAAAGAAATTTCATAAGCAAATTCTTTCTGAAAAATTTTACAAATAATCAAAAATCGCAAGTTAATGCCAAAATAATTCCCATGAAGTAAAGATGAGATTAATAACAAACTTAAAAATTTTATCATCTCTTACTAGTCTAAAGCAAGAATAGTTACAGGAAATCAAGTTGAGAATTTTCAAAATACATATAATGTAATTTATGCTAATGCATGCGTCAGCAATTTAAATAATTTTGACTTTAAGCAGAATAAACATATCTCGTTTTCACACACACAAAAAAACTTTTTTTAAAAAAGAATATAAGTCCAGAGGAAGGGAGGAGTGGATTTAAAAGGAAAGGTGACAATCGATTTCATAAAATTTCTCAAGGTCTGACCTTTTAAGGAAGAAAATGTGATGTGATATGCTTAATTATTTCAAAATTACTTTTGTACCTCAATAGCGCAGAAAAACATATCTGTCACTAGAAAAAAAAAAAAAAAAAAAAAAAAAACCATTTGAATCTTGCAAAAATACACATTGTGTGCTATTTAGCATAGTTGATTTTAAAACTTCTTCCTTAATAATACTTTATTGTAATTAATTGTAAACTTTTTATTATCTCTTTAAAATATTTTATACTAAATTTATATAATCTTAAATTTTATAAGCGGGTTCACATTTTCATTATAGTTCATTTTTATATTGAGCTGCCGGAAAAGTCATGAATCTTAGCTGCCAACTTTTACGCTTTTTTGTTACCACTATTTATGAATAGTAATCTTCACCTTATTGAATAGCACAAATTTTACGTTTAAATAAAGACGAAGATTACTATAGGGGAAAATAGCGGGAGTAAAAAAGCGTAAAAATTAGCAGCTAATATTCATGACTTGTGTGCGGCAGCCCAGTCCAATGGTATGAATTCATTACCATTACTTTGAGTGTTCCTTTTTTTAAAAAATAAACAAGGAGTACAATTCACATATCAGATACATATGTCAATAAGAAAATCTTTAGTTTTTAAGAATGAATCATTGAAATTTATTCGCATATTTGAAGCTTCTACAAACTGATTTTTGTTAAAAAATTCACAGGTAACAATTCATATTATTTTCGAAGTAGAATTTCAAAATATATATTTGTGAAATAAATTTTCGAAATATATATGAATTCTAATCTATAAAATTTTTAACAGAAAACGATTTCTATAAGCTTTAAATATCCGAATTCAAAATTATAGTTCATTCCGCCAAGTAGTTATTGAGTTATGCTTAAAAAACTACTCGCATTGCAATCTGTTTTGCAACGATAACAAATGAATTTAACATTAGTAGTTCCTAACTTTAATATCTTCATAATTCCTAAATTACCTGATCGAATGACTTCCCATTTGGTATCCCAAGGTAAAATTTACCGAAAAAGCTAAATATAATGCAAAAGTAGGTATTGGTATTAAAAACTTCAGAGTGCGGCACAATTTCAATACGAAGACGACTCCCTAAACGTTTTTTGTATAACATAAATTAAACAAATACATAATTTCTAGTCGAATGACTATTTTCGATTGTTTCTGAGACGATTTGGGTGATTGAAATGTATGGAATGTTGTTATTATTATTACTATTTTTTGGCTTCAAATCAAATTGACTATACTTCAAATCACATTGAATGCTAACCGACAAGGTGCTTTTATAGAGAAATCGATCACTCCTTACACTTCGGAACGTGAATTAGACAGAGCACGAAATAACATAAATGGTCAGGGTCGGGAATGGATCCCCGAAAGATGAAAATACGAGATAAAGGCGTCGAAATGCTGCTCCTCATTATATGGACTATAATTCATCGACTATTTGCAATTGCTACGACTAATGAATACCGACGCCCTATCGCCGCAACACATGTAAGCACGACTTTCGTGCAGCACTCACAAATCGTGAGTTAAGATTCGGTCGTATTTAGTTAAAGAACAAGACGTGCAATACATAGATATAGCCATGATGGACAAGCACTGCTTCAGTTACGCATAGCATAATGAAAGATTTCTCAGATTTCGCAAAAATCCCTTATTCATCGTCAGGCAATGAATTATATTCTTCCTTTAGATTCGCTGTTGTAAACGAATAGCTGTTTAGGAAAACATTTGAAAACTTCGTGTTTTTCAAAAGGTCACACTTTCTCTGTCCCATACACAGGTAGCAAAACAGCGAATACAACAGCGACAATTATGATAATTCTGCGACTCCGAGAGCAGAAAATGCGCGACATATGTGACAGTTATTTATTTCTTTTAACATATACACTTCTTTCGGAGTAATGAGTAATAGACTCATACTGCTTTGTGGACATTAGTGGACATGGAACGAACGCTGTATCCACTGATTCGTTACTACAAAACGCCGCCACCGTATGGACTAACTTTACAAAGTAATCAACATTACTTGATGCTGCTTTGAGAAGAGGTTCCTACAGAAAATCTTGAAATAACTATACATTGTTTTCTTCCGATTATTAATGCCAACAAAAATCCAACTTTCCAAGCTTTGTAACATAGACCATAGGCTCTTCTTTCAGACACCCATTCATGTGTTATTACACGTCAGGTAAATGTTCAATAATTCAACCGTAAGCAATTTGACAAGCAAATCAATACAATACATGTTTAGAGTCCATAATTAAAGGTGAAGGGTTTAGAATTCGATTACGAAAAATCCACTGGGACAAACGCACCAAATCTTGATGTAAAATGTAAATACTATTTAGAACACAGGCATACACTGAACATGACAACACAACAAGAAAGAAAAATAATACATCGTGCATAGATTTTGAAACACATTCCAACACTTACAGAATTTTTTAACGCAACTTCATTTTTTCATACGTCGATAAAAGAAAACGAATAACATACCTAAAAACCCATTTTCAGCAATGACTGCCGGCCCATAGTCGGTAAAATATTTGAATTTATTTGCGCAGCCCTGTTTATGATCTATTGACTTTTATACACATCATAGAGTATGCTAAAATTTTATTCAGTTAGAAAATGCATAACACAGTTGAAAATTCACTTTCAGCAATATCCGTTCAGAGACTGTAATGTATTTATGTTGTTTTGTGCAGCGATATTTGTGATTTCTAGATTTTTATACACACCACATAGTATGCTAAAATGGAATTTGGCAATAAAACGCATAACATAACTAAAAGCGCACTTCCAACAACCAAAGTCTATAGATTGAAATGTGTCCAATTTGTTTTTCGCAACCCTGTATATGAATTTAATTAAGTCTACAAACATCCTTTAGTATACTAAAATGCAGTTCAGCTGGATAATACATAACACAGTTCAAGACACACTTTAAGCAATTCGCGCTCATAGGCAGTAATGCTTACAAATTATTTTGTGTAGCCCTGTATACAACCCATAGATTTTATACATGCCACTCAATATACTAAAATTTTGTTAAGCTTAAAAATACACACCACAACTGAAAATGCATTTACAACAATCGAATAACTTTGTTTAACCTTCTACATGAACGATAAATGCTTACATACCATATTGTATAGAGAACGTGTTGTAATGCACTTTAGTAGAGAACATCAATTTCATTATATTTGAAGTAAAATATTTCGCAAATAATTTCCCCCCATAGACCATATTCTAACAGAATTCTTTTGAGTGTCCCTGTACCCTGTAAACGAATAAAAAATACCACGCACTGGAATATACACTATAGGGAATGTCCTATAGTAAACCTTAGTAATAAAATAGTAATATCCAATTATGTGGAAATTTAAGGGTATTTACCAAATTTAGAACGCAGAGAGGCAGACGAACTGAAGTCATAAACACCTTTAAATTATATTGGAAAGTGTTAAAAATGAGTTCGGATCAGGGACAAAAATACCGTTTCAGGCTCAATTGAGTGGTATAATAGGGGTAGGTACAGATTGCAAGAGACATATTCTAAAATTAAAAAATAAATAAATATGAATGTTGGATACTTATTTCCATCCTACACATTTCATTAAATGTTAGACAATCATGTGAAATGTTCCATACACAATTATACGCATTTCACTGCATAATTTTAGCCAAAAGCGCCACATTTGCACATGTATCAAACATCTGTTGTTTTTTTTTAAGTTAAAACTATTCACCATGTTCCAAATAATTTACACCAGGTTTTGTTGTGATTCGCACTATGGATTTTTTTTATAATCGAGCTCTAAACGTCAATTATGGCCACATTGTATATTGTCTGATAATTGCCATTTTATGCCTCTTTAAATTTCTGAACCAGAAAAACAGAAAGATATTGCTGCATACCTGAATACAGTGAAGTATTTTTGCTTCATGCAACATCTATTGTTCATTGATTAGCTATGTATAACCGATCACAAAATGAACCCACTTAGAATTAGAATATGGATGGCAACACAGAGCAACTCGAATGCACGAATTTCGTGCTTTTCAAACATACAGGATCATGTTCAAACTCATTTGTATGCAAAGCACCAAAGAAACGCATGCCTTCACATTTTGCTTTAATGAATAGCTTATGAAAATAAAAATGGAGATAGTTATGCATATTGTTAAAATAAAAAGATGTTTTTGAAGTTCGATTACTGAAAATTAGTTCATTGTAGTTTTTACAAAAAGAGAAAAATTAACTAATAATATATAATAATATACATACATGTATATATAATATATATTGTCCAAACTGTCGGCAAGGTCTTGCGGTTCACGTTGTAATAATGGTGAGAGCAGATTTTCTATTATTTTTCAATTCATTTAAAGTTTGTCCACATATTTGCCCTTCATTACAATAGGATGTGATCTTTTAATGTATATATAAATTAACCTTTGGAATTGATTTTAAATCTCTCTAATTTGGATTTCAGAATTTATCCACTCTTAATCTTCCAATATTTTCACATGTGGTGTAGTGGATAGGTCAATTTGAGTAAAGTAATTTCAGCCTGACAACTTACTATACTTAAACAGAAATCAATTACGAATTACTTATATCGTAGAATATTGCCCTTGATAAAGTGTTTCACAATATAAGTTTCCATTTTGTTCTTGGAATATTTTTACATTGATTTTTAATTTTTCCTCCTTATACTTTTTCTTCAATCTGTGCATTTTGCAATATTGGATATAAATTTTTCTATTGTATTATAATTATTGGTTTTTTATATTTTGTCGATTTTCCTCTAATTTAATAGTTATTTATTGCAAAAAGTTTTATTATAATAATAGTAATTTTTTAGTTCTTTATTAAAAAGTATAAAAGAGACGACCGCTGCTGTTTCAAGCTTAATGTTTGTCTCGGGAGGCGGCCGGGGATTGATGAGCTGGGACACCACCGAATTCACGGAGTAGGCGGCCTCAAATGTCCCCACGTGTTTTCCCGACACTTGACTCTCTGATAAATTGAAAAGCCGAATTCAACACCGGATAAATTTAAACGGTAAAATCCACAAGTTTAATGCACCGAAAAGAGGAAAGGCTTGGGATCGGGTCTCTGAGGACTTAGGAGGACCGCTGTGGCTTCGAACTTAATGTTCGTCTCAGGAGGTGGTCGGGGGTGGGTGGACTAATATATTTGAAACGTTTAAAATTGATTTAAAAGTTTCGTAACATTCAAATGTTCTGGAAATTAAAATGTTCAAATATTTTGACCCATATCTTACACACACACACACACATATATATATATATAGTTTTAGATAATACTAAACATTATTATAGTACAATTGTATCCAAAACCGAAAATAATATATTCAGTAAGAAAGGTTTTTATGAAAACTGTCCCATTACTGCCTAATCTCCCCGACTCATTCCGAAAATGAAAGGACTTCGGACGACCGCTGCGGCTTCGAGCTTAATCTTTGTCCCAGGAGGTGGTCGGGCTAATATATTTTAAATATTAAAAATTGATATAAAAGTTTCGTAACTTTCAAATGGGCTGGAAATTAAAATTTTCAAATATTGACCCATATCTTATATATATATAGTTTTAGATAATACTAAACGTTATTATAGTGCAATTGTATCCAAAACCAAAAAGAATATATTGAGTAAGAAAGGTTTTTATGAAAATTGTTCCATTACTGCCTAATCTTCCCAACTCATTCCGAAAATGAAAGGACTTCGGACGACCGCTGCCGTTTCGAGCTTAATCTTCGTCTCGGGAGGGGGTCGAGCTAAAATATTTGAAACATTAACCGTCTAAGTGTTTTGCCCGTATTTTTCAGTTTCCCAAAATCAGCTTAAATCGGCTGTAGACAAAATTATTTTTAACATAATTGAATTTTAAGATATGTGTAAAATAAAGATATATGAAGTATATTTTAGAAATGAACAAGGAAAGAAAATTGACATTAATATTAATTTTATAAATATTTTTATAAAAATGCAGGAAAGCCCTCAGACACTCAGAGGGTTAAAAATTGATAGAAAAGTTTCGTAAAGGTTTTTATGAATATTGTCCCATTACTGCCTAATCTCCCCTTACTCATTCCGAAAATGAAAATAGATATGGATTAAACCAGCCATACGCAGCCTTTTTTTTCCTTACGGGGCACAAATGTATGTTTGTTACGTTAGGTGAGATACGAAATACTAAAATGCAGAAAAAAAAAAAAAGAGTACTAAAATGGTGAGATAATAAACGTACTCGTAGTATAAAAATCAATGTAACAAAATTAACATAATCAATAATATTTATATTATAAGTATAAAACATAATTATATATTGTTCTAAAAAAGAAAAAAAAATCAGGAGATTTGCTGTTATAAATCAGTTTTTTGCGTAAAGCAATTTTTTTTTAAATGTAAAAATATGTAGCGAGAAGTGAAGTGTTGAAGATTAGGAAATACTGTGTTTCCATACATTATTTTCAGGGTCTATTTACCTCATAATATTTGATTTAAGAACATGACAAAAAATATTATTACATATTCCTTTAAAGTACATCTCAAAAAGCTTTTTTAATAATACACACAAAGTTACATAAGCGTAAAGTTGCAACTGAAAACGTTATTAATTGTCTGAGTGCAACGAAAACTCATACACAGCGCAGTATTACTTTGCCCCATATATAGCTACGATGGATATTAAAACCTTTCGCCAAGCATAACTGAAAAAATATTTAACGGATTTCGTTCAAATTTTTACAGCAGGTACCTATAAAGGTGACAACGTCGTCTATTTATTACCAAGAATAAGTGTCAAACCGTTTGGAAGTTATATTAAAAAAATAGATAAAAAAGCACAATTAAAGTGCATACGTCACTAAATTTTGTGCGTACGTCATTTTCACCGGCGGGAGATTTTCGTAGACAATCGGAATTGAAAAGTTCATGGAATACATGGAGCAAAAAAATATGCAAGCACTAATATTCAGCACAATAAAATATATTTCAATTTAATAAAAATGGAAAGTTAATCTGGATTTTTTTTTGTTTGAAAAGTATTAGAGATTAGTAAGAGTAGTATTAGTATTAGAGATTTGGCATAAATCACACCATTAGCAGCTTTTTTATTTCGCGTGTGTATGTTAGGAACAATTCTTTGATGTTTAAATAAAAGGTTTCGATTTGTGGCATTATTTCTTATTTTCTTTTCCTTTTTAGTATTTTAAATGGAATTAGTGAAAGGCGTGTATTTTAAATTAAATGAGTGAAAGACGTGTATTTTTAATGTATGTATTTCAAATGAAATCAGTGAAAGATTTATATTTAAATGAAATGAATGCAATATGAAGATGTTATGAGAAAAATATTTGGCGATTTATCAACTGCGCCAAGTTAACATAAAAGTACCAATACATATGTGGGTACTTCTCTATTATCCCGTCGACCACTTTTCATAACAAAAAACTATCGCCAAATAAACGGGAGAACGTTGTCATTGAAATATCAAAATAAATAAATAAAATATAAGAATTTAAGGACACAATTGTTATTTTAATGAATGAAATAACTAATAAATCAGTAAAACATAATGAAAAATACACGCAAATGTCGCGTTAAAAACCACTTGATGACGTAACAAATACGTATAATGCTTCTGATATCAAGTAAATGGGACTGCATTTTTGGCGTTTAATCTAACAGTTTGGCGATAGTTTTTTGTTATGAAAAGTGGTCGACGGGATAATAGAGCAGTACCTCTATGTGAAATGAAACAAGGCACAGATGTCATATACGCACCACGTTGGCGCGATTTTTCCCTCCACCAGCTTGGGGAAAACTTTGTTTTTGAATATTAGTTACAAATAGTGTGACAAATAGTACACGTGATTTTTTATTTCAATATAAAAATAAAATAACGTAATAAATGAAACAGCTTCTATTATTTTAAAAAAGGAAATAAAAATAAATAAATAATAGTTTGATATAAATAAAGGCGCGGATGTCATATACGCACCACATTGGCGCGATTGCAACAAAATGGCAATTTTATGCCTCACATGGTAACCCGGTTATTTTGTTTCAATTGTTGTTTATTAACTTTTATTTTTTATTTTAATTCTATAAATTGTTTTTATTATATATATCAATATTTATTTATATCAAACTATCATTTATTTATTTTTATTTCCCATTTTTGAATAATAGGAGCTATTTCATTTATTACGTTATTTTATTTTTATATTGAAATAAAAAATTACATGCTATTATTGTATGGTATTTGTAACTAATATTCAAAAACAAAGTTTTCGCCAAATTGGCGGGGGAAAAATCGTGCCAATCTGGTGCGTATATGACATCTGTGCCTAAATTAATATTGATATACTTATAAAAATAATCTATAGAATTAAAATAAAAAATAAAAGTAAACAAACACAACAAACAGTTTTCGCCAAAGGGGCGGGGGGAAAAATCGCGCCAACGTGGTGAGTATATGGCATCTGTGCCGGGATTTTTACCCTTTTATCTGTGCTTTCGGAAATATAAAAAAATTAAAAAATTCTTATATCAGGTGTATAATGTTTTGCATTTTTATACGGACCACTTCTCCATTTTAAGATTTTAAATGCTATTTATATCAGATATTTCTTTCTTGAGATTCCCACAAGTTTTTTCCGGTAATTTTTTTAGTTCGCTTATTAATTGTTTACAATTTGCCCCCCTGGCAATAACAATTATTTATCACAAAAAATGGGTACTTCTCTATTATCCCGTCGACCACTTTTCATAACAAAAAAACTATCGCCAAACTGTAACGCTAAATAAACGGGAGAACGTTGCCATTGAAATATCAAAATAAATAAAATATAAGAATTTATGGACACAATTGTTACTTTAATGAATGAAATAACTAATAAATCAGTAAAACATAATGAAAAATACACGCAAATGTCGAATTAAAAACCACTTGATGGCATAACAAATACGTATAATGCTTCTGGCATTAAGTAAATGGGACTGTATTTTTGGCGTTTAATCTTAGTTTGGCGATAGTTTTTTGTTATGAAAAGTGGTCGACGGGATAATAGAGAAGTACCCAAAAATGGCTTAGTTTTGTTAAATTTGTTTGTTATGTATTTTCATTTCTTATTAAAATATCGAAAATGGCAATAAAATTTTATTTTAGCACCGTACTTAATTTTTTAAAATGGCTCAAAAACATGGTTTAATAAACGTATATTTGTAAATATTTTAAAAAACATGTTTTTCCGCTCTCTAGAAAAAATTGTAAGATTCTACAACTGCCTTTGGCACCAACCAGTACAAAATACGGAACTTTTCCCTATTCAGATACACAGAAGAGGTTGGTCACAAACAAGAGTAATGCTAGCAACAATATTGTTTTAACTCTATAAGAGTTAGAAACAATAATGATATTAAATTCCCCGATTAGCTTAGGGCCCGATTACGGAACTTTCTCCTAGAAAAAAAAAACTGTAGAAGTCTTTTACATTTGTTTCGAATGAAGCTCGATCAACAAAGTATTAATTGATAATACAAACAACACTAATATTAACATGAGGGCAAAAGTTTGAATTTAAGTGTATATATTTGGAACCCTCCCCCTCCCCCCCAACCACCCACCAAAAAAAAAAAAGTTACAGAAATGAATTTAAAATGGCGTGAAGCCACCCTTTCTGACATAAGAAATTGGCTGCGAACCCGATTACGAAACTTTCACTTAACTTAATAACATGTATCTAATAGCCCTGAGGACAATTCCCCTTCCCAGGTATACGGACCTTGGGGCTTTTTTAAAAAGCTTGACGCAGTTCGGGTTGAAGAAGTTGAGATTTACAGTCAAATGACATAAACTACTATGAAAATAAAACTGGTGAATTATTATGCTGGTTTATGTATGTATTTAAAAAAATTGCATCTGATTACACTCTTTAGATAAATTACTCCTGTTTGCATTTAATAACAGATAAACGGCTTCCGTTTACTAAATTGTTTAAATATTGGGAAGAGTTGGCGAGAGATAGATAGACGTGTAAACAAACGGGTAGACAGACGGGTAGAGAGACGGATAGCGACAGAGATAAGCTAACGGGTAGCGAAACGAATAGACAGACGGGTAGCGAGGCAGGTGCAAAAAAGGGTTGACAGAGGGGTAGTGAGATGGGTAGGGAGACGGGTAGCGTGGTGGATAGCGAGACGAGTACAGAGACGACTTGACAGACGGGTAGAGAGAGGGGTATATAGACAGACAGATGTGTTGATAGACGAGTAGTGTAACGGGAAGCGAGACAGGTAGAGACACGATTAAAGAGTCGGGTAGAAAGACAGACGGATACTGAGACGGGTATACAGAAGAGTAGAGAGACAGTAGACAGATGAGTTCGGAGAGAGACACAGCTAAGACATACGAGTAGTTAGACTGGTAGACACGTTTGTAGGAAAGCATGTTATCAATGTGGTTTGAAGTATACGAGTTTCTATAAATAGTTATACAAATAAACAAAGGAAATTCTTTTAATTCAAATATTAAATATTTGATTTAATATTTCAATATTTAATATTTTATATTTTAATATTTTATTTAGATATTTGTCACAAAGAAAATGTTGCAAAAATTAAATTAAATTTGCGTTAAACTACGCTTGCTAAAATACGCTATTGGCTGCAAATCTGATTATGTGACTTTAAAAATATCGTTTTAAAAGATCCGGCGGTTTTTTTTTAAAAGTTTTGAGCAATTCCCGCTTAAGAAAATGAGATTATTTGCCAAATGTTATAAAAAAATGCATATGAAAACATAACAGTATATGAATTTATATATGATATATTTTGTAATTATATCATTTAATTTGCTATTTTTCATATGTTGTATCTTTATCTATCTCTTGTCTATCATATGCTGTATATTCACTTAGATTCTTGTTGATATCTTCTTTATATCGTAATTGTTAACTTTATGTTCTCAGCAATATCACTCAGACTAATCCCTTTGAGGGAAGACCTAGTCAAATAACGACTATAATCAAATGTTAACTAATATTAAAATTTTATCAGATTTATCAATGAATTATCAAGTTATTAATGAATTATGAGCATTAAGTTATATAGATAGATATACATAATTCATTAATCACTTCATGATAAATCTGATAAAATTTTAATATTAATTAACATTTGATTATAGTCGCTATTTGAATTATAACATTTTGAGTTGCAACTTTTTACGCATATGTAACTTTGTGTTATTAAAAAAAATTCTGGAGTTGTACTGAGCAACAACAACCTCTCCGTTTGAATACGCGCACACTGCAAAAAATAATTGTTGATTTTACAGTATAAAACTGGCATCCCAGCTGCCAGTATTATACCGTAAAATTAACAGTATTAAACAGTAAAATAAGCAGAGCGTATTACTGCTTATTTTACTGTTTAGCAGCTGGGATGCCAGTTTTATACTGTAAAATCAACAATTATTTTTTGCAGTGTATAATTGTGATTTATTCACAGTTTAGAGAAATTAAACACAACTTTCATTTTGTGAGTCATTGGCGCTAGATAAACATTTGAATTAAGTATGAGTGAATGACTCAAAAATACACTGCAAAAAAAAATGTGCCACAGCGTATTACTGCTTATTTTACTATTTATTACTGTTAATTTTACTGTATAATACTGGCAACTGGGGTGACAGAATTATACCGTAAAATCAACATTTTTTTTTTTCCCAGTGTATATAAAACAATAGTAATTCAGGCCGCACATGAAAGGTTGGCGAGCCGCAGGTTGAGTAAGGCTGTATTAGACGCACCATACTTATTCAATATCCGTGCCTGCATCCGCTACAATCTCATCGAGTGTGCCGTCTTGCATGACAATAACGAAACCGATTGCAAACCCACTCATTCATATTGTATTCTGTCTGAAGACAATCCATTACCCGCCTTGTTGATCACGTCAGCGCCGCGCTCTTTAATTTAAGATGACTCTATCTCGGATTTCATCGACATGCTATCGTAATTGCTGATGGAAATCTGCTCTTATGGTCACCGAGAATAAATACTCTGGATAAATCAGCAGTCCATCTGGAACGTTTAAAAACTGAAATAGTGCCGAATCACGATCTGGGCAATATTACATTACGGTGCATTTGGCTCTATCAAATAACAAAAAAACTCATTCCGATTGATTTCTACATCGTGAAAGCAAGATTTTTCCCAATTTTATAAACACGAGGAAGTGTAAACCCAGGCTTCTTGATAGGCCATAGGTGAAAACCATTTTTTTTAATTTAAAACTGTAAAACACTTTTTTGCATTTAATATATTTTTTTAGATTGCCCAAGCAACACCAAAAAAGTATTTTTATATGAAAAATATCAATAATGTATTCAATTAAAATTTTGAAATTTATTACAGCGATATTTTTGTATTAACCGCATGACACTGATTAATAGCCGAAGAAATTGCCAAAGATTTCGCTACTGACAGCAGCCTTTTTGATTCTCATAATGTCAGGTGTTCAAGCGCGTAGTTCGATTACATGTCTGTTAAATTTTATTTTATTAATTTATTCATTTATTGATGAAGTTTTAATTTCATTATGGGGTATTAGCCGGAAACAAATGTGGAACTATTTACATTGTTTTAAAGTACAAACGGGTTAATCTTTCGTAATCGGACTGCACGTGATAGAGATGGAATTTTTTTTTTAACATGCTTTAAAATTATTTTAAAAATCACACAAAATCAGCAAACTGAGATGCAGTTTTCAAACAAATTGTATTTGAAAGTACATCCCCCCTCTTCCCCCCTTATTCGGCGGTGTACAAATTTAAATTGTGCGATGTTTAGAAGTTTTGCCACCCCAAAACTTATTGTGTACTTCCAGTTGACCTAGAGCCGAAAAATTTGGCAGAAAGGAAGGTTATGTAAGCACATGTAAAGAAAAAATACGAAAATCATTAATTTATGAATCTATGTCGATACATGGCAAACTCGTGAATTTCCACAATCGGTACTAACGCCAAATTAACGCATTGCAACGGTAATATAACATAACGGTACGAAACCATCAGGGTGCGAGTAAAGCTAAAATATGATTTCCCATTACATAAATCCCCCCCCCCCCCCCTGAAGTTGCTTGTTTTAAAGTATATCTATGTATTTATTTTTTGAGTTTCTTCTTTAAAAATGTTACCGTCTAACACCGAAGTCGAATGTTCAGCTAACATATGAGAACACCGTTTATAAAAGTTGAGGAATGGATAAGAAGGATTTTTCTTTCCAGTTTTCACTTAATACTGGAAAAAAAAGAGGGGGGGGGGGTTTAACACGGTCAATTATTTCTCGAAAATAATATGAACGTCATCATTTTAGCTGTAAGGATATTTTTAATTTATTTTTACATTAAAATATAATATATACATAATCTAAGTTCGTTTTATTCCGCTGGGAGTGAGATAATTTTTATATATAATCTAAGAGTATGTTCTCACTTTTAAAAACTTTTAATGACGAACACGTGTTACAGAGGTCCGGCCTTAATGGAGTCGTGGCGGAAAAGTCCGGTAAGGCGATTGTCCGGGGTGTTAAACATTAAGGAGTAGAAAACAAGAAAAGTACTTGGTTAAAACAGATTTTTTTTTTTTTTTTTTTTAGAAAATATCATACGTAAGGGCGCTGAAAAAAAAAATACTCGCCCAGGGTGCCCTGTCAACTAAGAGCCGTCCCTAGTTACACATATAGAACCTTAACACAGGAAGCGGAAGTATAATAATCATAAACATTAAGGAACCTGAACAATATCTAATACGGTATATGACCGACGCACAGTGGAGTATTTGACGCAAAATCCTGGCCAAAATTAATTTTCATGTGTTTGAAAGTTAAAACGACTGTTGTTGACTTACTATTAGTCAATACACTTAATTAATGTTATATATGCCTAAATGTGTATTTATTTAAATAAATAAATATATAATACAATGTTTACTTCATTCTTTATTGTGTATAAGAGAAAATGTTTTTTTTTTTTTTTCATAGATTTGTTTTATTTACAAGTAATGTTTAATGAATGTTTAATTTCACTACACATAAATGTTTAATTATTTATAAAATCCAATGCATATAACATATATATTAGTTGCATTTAGTATTTACCAGAGTTGACTCTCTGTAGTATAGAGATGCTGGTTTTTGAGTGTTTTAATAGGTTTCCTCTCAATAAACATTGATATCTAAAAATGGCAACAATATGCGGAACATTAAAAAAAAAAAAAAAAGCCTTCAAAACTATAACTAATACGATTATAATTAAAAAATGGCCCGACAAATCCCGACACAGCTTTAAAAAGCTTTGAATATATTAGATAATATATTTCTATAAATATATTTCTATAAATATATTTATATAAATATATTTCTATAAAGCCTTAATATTAACCCATTTTCAGTTTTAATTATTTTTTATTATATAAAAAATAAAATTATTTAAATGCACATGTCAAAGTATACATTTAAACACAATAACAGAGATGAAACATAACAAAAAAGCACGTCTTCTCACAAAGAAACTTTCATTTCAACTGAGGCTAGGAGCCACCGGATCTGACTCATACTCCTGAAAAACACATAGATCAATGCACCAGTTAGTCAGCTAATAAAATATGATTTTTACAATTGTTGAGCAAATTTCAATTTCGGTCTTTTTTGCCAGAATTTTGCATCAAATACTCCACTGTGCGACATCTGCATTCATGGCCGGCGTGTTCAGTGATGAAACGCATGCTCATTTCTGCTAGTTTCTTGATTTTATCAGAAGAGCGCGCTCACAGAGAAAAGAAAATGAGGCATGCACAACCATCACAATACAATATGTTATTTTATGTAATAATATAATATTTGATATTTATACCTTTATTCGAATGACGTTATGCATATCGGTAAACAAACTGAAAATACCTTAATACATAAAATCACACAAAGCCATTTACTGTGGCAAACATGGAAATTCATATAAAATGAAGAAACTTACAAATAAAAAAAGACATCCATTCTCTATTCTGTATTAAGTACTCACCTGAAAGAAATATAAATAATAAATTAATATGGGGAATTCAAACCTAATTTTAAATAGATATCTTAAGCACACTGCAAAAAAAAAAAAAGTGTTGATTTTACAGTATAATACTGGCACCCCAGCTGCCAGTGCGGGGAAGCGTATTACTGCTTATTTTACTGTTTATTACTGTAATTTTACGGTATAATACTGGAAGCTGGGGTGCCAGTATTATACTGTAAAATCAACACCTTTTTTTTTTTTTTTTTTTTTTTTCAGTGCAATAAATGACAATTAAAATGCAACACACCCGTCACGGTTTTAAAGTTTGTAACAACGATTAAAATATAAAAATTGTTTTTCAGAATTGCTGATAAATCAGTACTAACAAAATATATTTTGCTGCCACATGTAATTAAAAACATTTAAAATTAAGGTGAAGTGGGGTAAGTGTAATTATGAAACACTATTAGTGCAACCCCTTGGTTTATTAGTAAATGGTCAAATGTTATTTTAAACAACCCATCAACCAACCAGTTGGCATGTTTCTCCAACCTCCTTTTCACAATATTGAGTTAGAGTAGTCCAATAAAGCATCATTAAATTCTTTTAAACACCGTTTTAAAATAAAAGTAAAAATAGTAAAAACCAGTCTTTTTATAAGCATTCAATGTTTATCTTAAAAATCACACTTGGCCCCGATTATTGAAAAATTCATCGCTTTAATTTAAGCTTCGTAGAAAGCGCAAACTGCTGAATTTATTAAAATATATATAGTTTTTGCTCTGTTTCTTTTTTAAGATATGGTAACAGGAAAGAAAAAAAAAAGCATTATTTAAACTATTTATTCAGAATTTCAAAATTTTTTTCTTAACGTATAATCATAATTTAAATAATATTAAACTATTAAATGATAAAAGAGCATATTATTTATTTATTTATTTAATACACTCGCTCTTTTTTTTCTCCTACTTCTCAGTGTTTAAAATATTTCGCTGTCGCAGTTTCACAGCCAAACTGCCTATTGGCATATTTTGGCGAGCGTGGTTTGACGCATCATCATTAACTCCATTGTTTTTGTAAATCGTAAATAAATTTATAATTAATTTCTAAAATTATTAAAACCGTTGGATTGTCATTGGAAACACACCTGTAAACATAATTTTTAATAATTCTAGCATATCAGGAAATGAGTGAAAAATCGATAAAATATCTCATCTTTACATATAAAAAACACTAGATGGAACCCGTCAAAATTTGACGGCAAACAACTTGATAGTACCATAAAAATAAAATTTATAGTTGCTTTAACTTGACAAATTTCATAGTGGGGAGCATAATATGATTAAGCGGTCACTGACCTTTCCATTGATATATCACATGAGGGGTGTGTGCAAAGTTTAGAAAAGTACCCCCTTGGGGGGTCAAAGTGGGGGATGGACATGGGAGATGCATAATATGATTAAGTGGTCACAGACCTTTCCAATGATATATAACATGAGGGTTGTGTGCAAAATTTAGAAAGTACCCCTTAGGGGGGGGGCAAAGTGGGGAGATGGGCATCGGAGATGCATAATATGATATAAGTGGTCACAGGCCTTTCCAATGATATATAACATGAAGGTTGTGTGCAAAATTTAGAAAGTACCCCTTGGGGAGGGGGGGGGGGCAAAGTGGGGAGATGGACATCGGAGATGCATAATATGATTAAGCAGTCACAGACCTTTCCAACAATATATGACATGAGGGGTGTCAACAAAATTTAGAAAAGTATCCCTTGGGGGGATGGGGGGCAAAGTGGGGAGATGGACATTGGAGATGCATAATATGATTAAGTGGTCACAGACCTTTCCAATGATATATAACATGAGGGTTGTGTGCAAAATTTATAAAGTACCCATTGGGGGGGGGGGGAAGTGCGGAGATGGACATCAGAGATGCATAATATGATTATGCAGTCACAGACCTTTCCAATGATATATAACATGAGGGTTGTGTGCAAAATTTATAAAGTACCCTTTGGGGGGGGGGGGGGGGAAGTGGGGAGATGGACATCGGAGATGCATAATATGATTAAGCAGTCACAGACCTTTCCAACAATATATGACATGAGGGGTGTCAACAAAATTTATAAAAGTGCCTCCCTTAGGGGGGGGAGGGGAGGGGGTGGCGGGATGGACCCCGGAGATGCATAACATGAATAAGCAGTCAAAGACTTTTCCAGCGATATATCACATGAGAGGTGTCTGCAAAATTTAGAAAAGTGTCCCACTTGGGGGGAGGGGGGAGTGGGGGGATAGACCCGAGATGCATAACATGAAAAAGAGGTCACAGGTGTTTCAACTTGCAACTTTTTTCTCGAAGGCATTTGATAATATTAAATTTATTTTACCCAAGACAATTTAACGATATTCTTAATTTTTTTGCATAATTCGTCAAATGTTCATGGAAAAAATCATGAAATTCGCTAATCAATAGTTGATAAATTATAAAATTCAACAATCGATAGCAGTAAAATTGGTCAATCGATAATGGAAAAATCACAAAATTCATCAAATGGTCTCCTGTAAAAAAATTGTCCTGCACACTGATGATATGATCAAAAGGATTTTGAAGTAT
The DNA here is from genome assembly GCA_963931845.1 of Maratus michaelseni. Classification (NCBI taxonomy): domain Eukaryota; kingdom Metazoa; phylum Arthropoda; class Arachnida; order Araneae; family Salticidae; genus Maratus; species Maratus michaelseni. The sequence continues at coordinate 156,414,147 of OZ007596.1, read as the reverse complement.
AGGACAAAATTAACACTTGCCAGCGAGTAATGCTGAAAATTTGGCAATGGACTTCATTGCCACCACTGGTCAAACATAATAGTCACACTCACCAATTGCGATGATTGAATGGAAAAAGATTTTTTTCTCTGCTGTCGCTCGACAAATTTCTAAACCATTTGGCGAATTTCACGATTTTTTCCCCGAAATTGACGGATTGTGATTTTTTTTCTCGAAGCCATTCGACGATATTCGAAAACTTTTCCCCCGAAACCAGTTGATCAATTTTGCGATTTTTCCACTGTCGATTAATGAATTTTGCGATTTTTCCGCTATCGATTGAAGAATTTCGCAATTTATCAACTATCGATTAATGAATTTCATGATTTTATCCATGAACGAACAAATTGCGCACTTTCTTTCCGCTAATGTTTGACACATTTCGCCCTTTACAATTCAGCCAATGAGTTGAACGTTGTTTCTTTCCAGAAATGTCAAGAATGAAACAATGATTCTTTAGGATGAATTTCCTTCGTTCGATGTCACATGGAAGAATGTGTGCAATGCAGCAACGGGCGTCACAGACTTTTTAGGGCACCTGCAGACTAAAAACATCTAACCAATCTTCGCGGGGAGGGGGGGGGGGAATCACAGATTTCGTCAAATGATTGAGGAAAAAACACTAAATTCATCAAAGGATCATGGGGAAACATGACTTTCGTTAAAAGACAACAGAAAAAACATTAATTATGCAAAAGGATTGTGAAAGATAAGCAAATTTTGTCAAAGAATCGCAAAAAAGGAAAGTTCACCAAAAGATCACGCTTTTTTACTAAATTTCGTCTAAAAATTGCGGAATAAAATGTATTTTATCAAAGAATCGCTGGAAAATGCGAATTTCGTTAAGGATCACGAGAAAAATGTGAAATTCTTCAAAGGATCGCTGAAAAAACACGAATTTCATCAAAGAATTGCTGAAAAAACATGAATCTTGCCCAATAATAGAAAAATCATGGTTCATAATCATTATGTCTAGTAGTATATGTAAATACAGTTGGTGATATAAGACAAAATTAACACTCACCAATCGGCGAGTAATACTAAAAATTGGTAATTGATGTTATTGCCAGTACTGGCTAAACTTAATAGTCACACTCGCCAATTGCGATGATTGAATGTAAAATGAAATTTTTTTCCCGCTGTCAATCAAAGAATTTTGAAACCATTTGGTGAAGTTTTTCCCGAAACCATTTTGTGAATTTCCCGATTTTTTCTTCAAAATAATTTTTCAACAATATTCGACCCAATACGCATGCGTAAAAAAAATCACCAGCCAATGAGGTGAGGGTCTATTACTGTCTCTAGAAACATGTTTGGGATCATCTCCTGTTTGTTTTTTTCTTGCACATTGCATTAAACCTAGGAAGGTATTTATATAGAACTCACTGTGGAGTGTTTAGAAGGTATTTATTTTATTTATTATAATTTGTATGAATACTTAGGTGTCCATTTCGGATTTACTGTTTAAAAATGAATTTAGGCTCATTTAACATTCGCGAAATCAATCCGATGGAAATTGTGTTTTTAGATCTCTATCATTTTGTATATATAGTACAGAAAATAATTATTCAAACGTACGTAAAAATATCGTAGAACACGTAATACAAAATTGGATCACTTATAGTCCGTTTATTATCAGGGATGAATCTTATGGTGTTCCGATTGCTAATGAAAACGATTATGTAAATATATGGTTCTTCATAGAAGTATGTGCTTCTTCACACTTCAATAGAAGCATTGTTTAAATTAATATAATTCTACAAATATGATGCAGTTTTAAAATATTGAGTAATGATTAATACTGTCAAGGAATCTACTCATATACGTAATTAAGTTTTGGTACTTCTCTATTATCTCATCGACCACTTTTCATAACAAAAAACTGTCGCCAAACTGTAACGCCAAATAAACGGGAGAACGTTGTAATTAATACGCGCAAATGTTGAATTAAAAACCACTTGACGACATAACAAACACGTATAATGCTTCCGACATCAAGTAAATGGGACTGCATTTTTGGCATTTATTCATACAGTTTGGCGATAGTATTTTGTTATGAAAAGTGGACGATGGGATAATAGAGAAATACCTAAGTTTTTTATACCAAGTTTGAAAATTTATCTTTTTTTGACATTTAAAAAAAAAATAACAGAAAAAACATTACAAATTTGCCCATTTGCTCAGCGGTCAAAGGATTAAGTAAATATTAATGATTAAGCGGAACTGGTTCTAGTTATGAAGTAATATTATTTTGCTCAAAAACCCCCAACAAAAAAAGAATTACAAAGAATAAGTAATCGTCTTTAAATATACAAAAAACAATGTGATTAATGACCAGGATTTTTTTACATATAACATTTTTTATATACAAAATAAAAACGGAAATAACCTCATTCATTTCACCAGATGTCAAAAATAGTTTTTTTTTCCACATTCCTGGGCAAAGCACTAAATCAATAAAATCACCAATTTGTGACAAATTATGAGTTTCTTATGAATCGCCAATGAACGGACATGCAAACTGGTAAAAAATGAATGTAATAAATTAAAACATTCAAGATTTGTATACATACAAACAATGTAAATATTAATATTGTTACATGATACATTGTTTGTATATATACTTGTTTGTATACATACAAACAAATATAATGTAAACATTATTATTCAAATATTAAGAGTTTGCAAATCAAAACATTCTAAAGATTTGTATACATACAAACAATATAATGCATACATACTCTTTACAAATAAAATAGCACACTTATGTAATGACAAAACTTTTAAATCGAATAGAGATAATATATTTCTGTTAAAAAATAATGCTAAAGTTCAGACTTATATATATTATACATTCACATAAAGCTAGTCACATTCCTGCATATTTATTAAATATTTAGTTGCTAAATACAGAAATAATATTTTATAATTTATATTCAGACGCTCAGATTCGCTTTTTTTGAACATATAAAAATAAAAATATTACTACCGTGTGTACTGTCTTTTGACATTATATTTACATAATAGTTTTAATTAGCAATCAGAACACCATAAGATTCATACCCGATCATAAACGGAATATAAGTGGTCCAATTTTGTATTACATGTTCTACTATATTTTATTTACGATTGAATAATTATTTTCTGTACTATATAAACAAAATGATTTGATTTCGCGAACGTTAAATGAACCTAAATTCATGTTACACAGTAAATCCGAAATGGATACCTAAGTATTCATACAAATTGCAATAAATACAACAATAAATAAAATAAATACCTTCTAAACACTCCACAGTTTTTTTATATAAATATCTTCCTAGGTTTAACACAACGTGAAAGAAGCCATCAAAACAACATGATTTGATCTTGATCCCAAATACGTTTGGAGACAGGAATAGACCCTCGCCTCATTGGCCGGTCCTTTTTTGACGCATGCGTACTCGGTCGAAATTCGATGGAAATTTGACAAAATTACCAAACTGCTTTAAATAGATGGATGTTAAGTTAAATAATAAAATAACAGTCAACATTTTGATGTTCAGTGGTAGTGACATATGTTTTAAAGAAAAGATAAAGGCCAATTTCAGTTAACGAACGCAATTCCGGAATCTCTTTAACGCCTTTGGTGGGATATAATATATCCCACTTAAATTTAATTCCAAAATGCCACATTGACACCAGGATTTTTAAATAAAATTTTCGTTTTATAATGTACGTGAAGAAAAGTTTTTGCCTATTTCCAATTAAATTTGTTTGTAATTCCTGGTGTAAATCTATCATTTCAACATTTTAGAAACAGATGTTCTTGGCCCCTGAGAGGGTTATCAGAGGTATCACTCTATTTGCTTGGATTATTCATGTTCTAAAAATTATCTTAGCCTGGCGAAAAATAACATCTGCAGACAATTTTTTTCTTTTGTTTACAGTTTCTAACTTTAAACAACGTGAACTTTTTTTCTAAGAAAGTGAGACGAACTGAATTTAGAAACAATTTAAGCAAATTGAAATAAACATTTCTAATTTCATAGAGAGCATATTAAAACAAGAACGAAAAATCATGCATCCGGCATAGATTCTGAAACACTTTCCAACACTAACAGAATATTATTAAGAAATTTAATTATTTGTATACGATGAAAATGGGATATCTACACTGCAAAAAAAAAAAAAAAAAAAAAAAAAAAAAATCAGTGTTGATTTTACAGTATAATACTTGCGCATGCGCGGTAGCGTATTACTGCTTATTTTACTGTTTATTACTGTTAATTTTACGGTATAATACTGGAAGCTGAGGTGTAAGTATTATACTGTAAAATCAACTTTTTTTTTTTTTTTTTTTTTTTTTTTTTTTTGCAGTGTAAATTAAGCAATTTGAAAAATACGTAACTCAGTAAAAATTCATTTTTAGCAATTGCTGCACATATTCGAAATCTTTCGTGCAGCCCTTTATGTGATCTACATAATTTATAAACAACACGCAATACCCTAAAAATTACATAAAATTGCATATCACGGCGGAAAGAGCATTTCTAGCAATTACCGATCATACTCAGTCTTTAACCGAATTCCCTTGTGCGTCTCTGTCAGGGTTGTAGTGGGTAGCTGCCAGGGTACCCGCCCAGCTACCTGCCCGGGCTAGGTTTTTTACAAAAAACCCGGGTTTATTACAACCATAAGGATTGTAGTGGGTAGATGCCCGGGTACCCACCCAGCTAACCGCCCGGGCTGGGTTTTTTTTAAACCCGGGTTTTTTACAACCCTGGTCTCTGTACATGAACGATAAATCCCACGCACTCCATAATCTATAGAAAATAAGTTGCATTGAATCCTAATGATCCTTTTAAATTTCATTATGTTTCAAGTATCATAACAGGTTTAAAATGCACCGCAAATGATACTTCCCTATATATCATAATGTAAAGGAATTATTTTGAACGTTCCTGTAATTGAACTATAAATACTACTAATTGTATACTCCGGTTAAAGGATGCTATAGTACACTACACCTCATTAATGTATATTAATTTCATTATGTTTGAAATATCTATATCGTAACATCCATAAAATGCGCTTCAAATGATTCTTCCCCATAAATCATAATGTAATGGAATTCTTTTGTGTGTCCCTGTCAATGAACTATTAATGCTACACACTTCATTTTCAATACCGAACATTCTATTGTAAAATTCAATAATGCATAAAAATTCCGTGACAATCCGGGTAGATTTACTAGAGTTAGAGCACGGACAGACACAGTGTTGAATTCAGACACTTTTCTCCGGGAGGGATTTATGTGGCTCCGCGGGGGACATTATAGAGTTCCGGGGGGGGGAAATTACACATTTTGACCATTGAAAGCATAAAATTTCAAATATTCCGGGGGGGACATTTCAATGCTCCGCGGGGGACATTCCCCCCCGGGCCACCCCCTGGATTCAACACTGGAGACATACAGACAAACCGAATTCATAAACACTTTTCAGCTATGTTGGGGTTTAAAAGTGTTAAAAAGTTTCTCCCGTGCCGTGAGATGGAAACGAATATAAAAGCAACCAAATCAACTCTGTAGTAAGATGAAATGAAAAGAATAAATACAAAGACAATCCTTTTTCGTTGTGAAGAGAATAAACACAGAATCATTCTGGATTAAAACGCAGCACATGAATGTTGGAGATTTACTTTTTTCTCTCTCATTGGACGCAGCTGTGGCAGGAAGGTCGATAAACGACAGAAATAACACTTCACAATATCACAATTGCAAATTTCTCATTTCCTGCAGCCAGAACGAAATGCTTATCAAGAAGTCTAATCCAATAACTCAATTCGTTCTTTCTTTAAATAAAGCACACATCAAATTTTAATGGGATTTGTCAGTCAAATTTCCTAAGCGTGACGTGGACTTTATGTTCCTCCATCAGGTTATGATTCGAGCGAATAGGAAAAAATATCAGCTGATAAAGATCTCTTTTGGGAGGTATAGGTTGAATATTACAAGAGATTACGTTATTGATGGCCACATGTTTTGATATTTACTTGATATATTAGAGTGCATGCTGCGAAATAAGAAAAAAAAATTATATTATTATAAAAAAATTTTAAATATTCACTTTATAAAAGTGTTTTCAACTGTTATTTACATATTAGCAGAACCACCTGGCTTTGCCCATGTTAACCATGGCCATGGGGTGGAACTTCAGGGTAAAATAAATAAAATTGAAATAATACGGCGATCATAATAACAGACTTTTGTGCATTCAGGCTGATAAATCTTTAAAAATACAATCAGAGAAAACGACGTCCACTTTGACGCAATCATAGTAAAATCCTCAGCTTTACACATGTTTTCTTACAAGAAAGGTCTCCTTAAAGCGCATACTCAAAATATTATGAATAAATGCTAATGATACTTCTCACATACGTTATAAAGGATCAGTCAAATTTAGCTGCGGAATCTCAGTAGAAAATCTTTAAAAAAAATTAAATACTTTGGAGTATTTGGCGCGAAAAGACGAATGCTCCACGCGATTTGGTGAGCAACACAATTCCGCGCCAAATTCAAGCGATTTTAATCCATTTGGAAATTGCTTGTTAAATGAGTGTTTAAATGCGCAGTACTTACTGAATTTAAACTTTGTCGATGAAATAGTTTATTATTATTTATACAGGCTTCTATAATACATACAAGTTGCGTATTGCTGCATATATTTAATTCTATACCGTTTCACCGGCTGGAAAAGTTTTAAGTGAATTTTCAAAGTGGCTGCCCGATGAAGAACGCTGTCATTATACATTTCTATATTGAATAAATCGTTGTTTACATGGCAACAATACTGTTCTCTTGTGGTCTCCGACACTAACAATATCGAAGTCGAATGGGCAGTGCTCAGAATCTGACCTTAATTTTGAGTTTGAAACTTTTTTAATCAATTTAAATTTTATTCTAAACCGTTTGATAAGATCATTAAATTTCATTATAGATACATATAAATAAATGTACATGACGAAACTGCAGTTATAAAATTTTATTTATTTAAATTAAACTTGCTCAAACCAATTCAGTTGAAGAGTAAAAAAGTTTTCCCATGAAAAATATTTATCATGAAAGCGTATTTTTTGAAATATCACTGTGTCTCCAATCCTACAGATAAATTTTCACGAGGTTTCTATGAATAGTTAATAACGTATTCAATATTAAAAATTGAGCTAATTTTTGTTCCGATCTCAAAAGCAAAATCAGTTATTTTAATGTCCAGATTTAATACAAATGCTACTACTGCTGTTCGATGGGAAATATTTTTAAAGTTAGGAAAACCCTAAAAAATCGTTTCAATTCCCTCCCCTCTCAATAACAATAGGGTCCATCAACCTGACGTATTGATTGTTATTTAAGTATAACTCAAAAGTTACTTCGAGGAATGAGATGATATTTTTTATACGCATATTATAAATTTCTAGAAATTAATTTGTCTTAAAACATTTAAAAATTATACAAATTACAGTTTTTTTTCGAATACTTATTTTATTTTATACATAAAAATTATAAAAAATGTTTAATAATGAAATATTTATGTTTCAAATACTTAATACTAATACTGCAGGGGAAAAAGCAGCGTGAAAAACTAATTATTACAAGAGATGTGAATGAAAACATTGTAATTTAATATTAGGATGTTAAAAATCTACATTCTAACAATTCCTAAATTTCTACATCAGAGATAGCAAACCTTTTTAGGGCACGTGCCAAAAATTAAAAATTCATGAACAATATCGATCAACATTATATGTCAGACTTTTACATAAATATGCTGATTAAACGAAACACTTGTTAATGAAATCAGTGGATTAATCACTTTCATTAATTAAATAACCCAAGAACAAGAATCAAAATGGTATTTTTTTTTTTTTTTTTTTTTTTTTTTTGTATATTGTAATCAGCCATTCGTTTTCTGAAATATGATTCATTTGAGTAGCACGCACTGTAATACGGGAGGGGGCGGGGGGAGGGAAACGAATTGATATTTTTGTAACTTTTAACGCCATTAATGTAACATCTAACTTGAAATAATCCACGTTGCATACAAAAGGTGTATTAATAATTTATTATCACACTTTCGCTGTTTTATGTTCGACGGAAAATAAATACTTCATATCTAGTTCATATTTAGTTATTTTTAGTAATATAGGTAGAAAAATTGGATACATTTGTCATTTATTGTAATAATTGTCTTATTAAATTTGTTTGAGAACTTACAGATACGTAAATTCACATAGAAATACAAAATAATTACATGGCGAAAACGAAACATAGCAAAGAATATATATATATATGTGTGTGTGTGTGTGTGTGTGTTTGTTACTTCATCCAAAAATAATTTAATTATTGTGATAATCTGTACTTGTTAAGCAATATTTTGTTTATTTTAATGAAGAAGAAGGAAAATAATTTTACCTATATAATGATTATTAAATTTAAATCTCTTGAATGCCCGGAGAATTTGTCTTACGTGCCGTGCCATAGGTTCGGCGAAAGATAAATGTCAATATTGACCATTGACTATTGAAATTTTTAAAAGTTGTTTTTAATTCAATATGGAGATTGTAACCCGTAATTGACAAAGTGAAATACTAAAACATAATAGGGGACGTGCAGTCGCACAAATCGAATCTATTTATGGATCCAATAAATCTTTCGTATTATTATTATGAAATTGTACATTGTGTATTTCAAACTTTGAGTTTGCAAAAGAAAAAAAAAATCAGTCTTCAAAAATTGTAGCACAGAAGAAATTTTCAAAACATTATGGTATCTTCTTTATTAGGCTTAGTGAACAAGATCACACTTTACCAGTTGTGTTTTTTTTTTTGTTTTTTTCCCCGTATAGTATTATTGAAGACACAGATCTTTATCAAGTGGTTCGTTTTGCAAATCTCTGCGACAATTTGTTGAGAAAATAACACAGTATAAATTGTTTTTTGTTCCTTATGGGGGCAAGGGCGGGGGGGGGGGGGGAGGCTTTATATTATTTACTTACATTACATAGGACAATTCACAAAGTTTTTAAATGAAATCCTTAATTTATTGGATAAGACATAAACATTCATTGACATCATTAAATTTTGTAAAAAGCTAAGCAAAATATCTGAGAAATTAAGAAAAAACAACAACAGGAAACTGCCCTGACGGAAGGCTGGTGATGCAAGAGGATGTGCTGAAAAACGAAGACTAGAGTCAGACAGAACAAATGGGACTCCGAGAAGACCAGACCGAGACTGAAGATGTGAAAGATGGATAGTGATCTTGGCAGATGGACAGAAACTGAACAGAGTGTTGGCACAGGCGCAACAGGTTTGCGAACAACAACTCACACAAGAGCTTTCACATCTGATTTAGACCATGACATAATGGAAGGGTTGCATAGATAATTCCGACTCTACATCAGTTTATCAACGGAAAATGTAAATTGCCATTGAATATACACTAATAAAAGTTAATGGAAATGGACAAGTTTTTTGCCAGCTAACCCAAATCAACTACTTGATAAATTATTCAATGTCTGTACCATGAAAATTTTAGGGGGAAGTGACTAATTTCAGTTGTACAGTGCGACTCCATTTTTTTTAACGATTATTTCATGATAATTCTTCATGTTATACGGTAGCTTCAGTTATCGCATACCGACTCGTTATATCGCTAGTACGAATATATCGCTCAAATTCAGTGTCTCTCGGAGAATTTCTGATTTACAGGTTAGTGAAAATGAAGGAAAGTGGGTACATATCGACCATAATGCACAAACCTTTGAAATACTTTCAGATGTCAAAATTTTTGCAGAATTGAGACAGTATGAAAACATTGACGATCATGCGGGGATGATGAAAATGAAGAGTCTCACAACTTTTCGTTATCATCAGCGAAGTAGTTAATGATGTTGGAGATAATTTTAGCTGCGTATAAATAGTCAAATCCCGATTAGAGTCCATCGCGGGTTGGAAATCCCCGATAATTCTACTTAAAGTGACCCGTACCCCACACGCTTCATCCCGAAACCGAAATGGAAGAAAGTTAATCCATATTTTAATACAATTATGGAAAGACAGTCCACAATTTTAATATCAATTTTATCTTTTATGTTGAAAAATAAACATATATACAATGCCCCACCCCCCCCAAAAAAAAAAAAAATACGGTATAATACTGGCATTCCAGCTGCCAGTATTGTACCGTCAAATTAACAGTAATAAACAGTAAAATACGCAGTAATACACTAATACACTGCTGCGCATGCGTGGTAGCGTATTACTGCTTATTTTACTGTTTATTACAGTTAATTTTGCGGTATAATACTGGCAGGTGGGGTGCCACTATTATATCGTAAAGTCAACATCGTTTTTTTTTTCAGGGTATATACTTATTAATGTTAAAAAGTATAGTTAAAAATATTCTAAGCTTTTTTAAAAAAAAATAATCGGTTCAACCCAAACCCCGACTCGCAAGAGTCAAATCCATACTCAGAACCGACCAGAATTCCAAACAATTAAAGCCAACCGGACCTGCAACGAAATAAATTAGCGTCAGGTTGGGTTCCAGTAAAATCAGGTTATCCGACCCGATGTAGGACTCTAATGTCGATCAGAGGACTACAATACAACTAATGCATTTTCGATCGGAAAATTTTAAGAAATAAAAGACAAAACAATTTTTCATTCTTTTCCCACTTGAAAATAACGATAACTTCGAGTGATTTTAAAAGCATAGTAACAATAAGTAAATATAATTACACTTGTTGTTCATTTTGTTAAAAGAAATGTATCATATGCATAGAGTAAGTTTTAAAAATATACATAAAACGTAGTCTATGATCTTATTAATTTGTTTACTGTTCTTTTTAAAAGTTTAATCACACATTGGAATAGACTTTTTAAAGAACAGAAAAAATCAAAGGCGAAATATATGGAATAATTTCGTAATAAATACTCAAAATGCTATTGAAATGAAATAAATATAATAAAGACATTTAATTGGCTACAACAATATTTTTTTATTAAAAGTTACGCTTTTTTCAAGTTTTGTATAAAATACATCGTCTCAAAAGTTTAAGCTCATTATGAAATTATTAAAAAATGCAAAATTAGACGGTTGAAATGCCGTCTTCCCTGAGGAAAATAAAAGCAATTATTTAGTCCCAGTTCGTAATTTAAACGAATGTTATGCTTTTTGACTCATTTTTTCGAAACTTACGAAAGTTATGGAAGAGGAAATTTCAAAGATTTACAGTTTAGAGAACGTCGAAATCGAAAGGTAAGCACGTTATCAAATTTCTACGATTTTAAAATCATTCAAAACGAGGCATATAGCAAGTATTTGCTAAAAGTAACAATTTCGTCTGACAACGAAGATGCGGATGAGGCATAGCGAGTGTTTAGGCTGATCGACAAATCGGAAGATTGGTGTCAAAACAAAATTTGTCAATAAGGAAAAATAAAATTAATCTCGGTTTAAATGTTTCAAATCACGCAATACATAGCATCAATCCCATACGTATATCAGCAAATGCAAGAACATTTTTTTAAAGAAAATGTGATACAAAACGCGCCTAAAATAGCACAAAAAACGGGCCAGGATTGGACTTGAAAGTACTTGTTATTACAAGGACAAGTGGCTTAACGTATTATTCACACTGGAAAAAAGAAAAAAAAAAGAAATATATTGATTTTACGGGGTTTTTTTTTGTTTTGTTTTTTGTTTTTTTGTAGTGCAGTGCAGTGCAGTGCAGTGACCGAATAAAAGCAGAGTTTGGAAGTTCCCATGTCTAGGATTGCTATTGGTAATAACCTCATGAAACAGACACGCGTATACTTTTTCTTCAGTAAGCAATAAGGCGAGATGTTTCTGATGGTTTGGGAGAGCGACTGGCTTCAATAGCCAAACATCCCTGATTTTACTCTATGGGAAACAAAATTCAACAAAGTACAGTAACCTCCATAATGAACACTCCCGATTAGAGGACACTTCTATTTAGCGGATATTTTTTCGATCCGCATGGTCTATATATTTGCACATTTTTACAATAGCGGAAAAATTCCGCCATTCCGAGGTATCCATTATTCGGAGGTTTTACTGTTTCAAGAAAGGGATAATTTGCAGCTCCGAAACTTTTTTCTGGAAATGTTGCAGCTCCCCAAATTTCAAAGTTTGCAACTCTGCAGGAAAGAGAGGGATGGGGGTGAACTGACCAATGGAGATAACAGTGAACGGATTACATTTCCACAGAAGTGAAGTAGAAGGATATGGATGGAGAAAATTAATTTAAAATTTACGAACAATATATTTATTTTAACTTTTTTTTTTTTTTAAAGACCAGAGTTGATTGATAAAAAAGGAGAGGCAAGTGAACTGAAAAGTTTGAACTGTCAAAATTTCAAAAGTGTGGAATTAGTGGCATCAAATTTCGGAAATATATACAGGACTAAACAAATTTCTAATAATAATTTATCAAGCAGATGAGAAAATTTAAATTGTTAAAACTTAACTACCCAGGAGCCAGAGAGTGAAATGGTTTTATATTCGGGATTTAAAATTTATAAAAAGAAATATATGATGTTGTACTATGAAGAAAAGTCTTCAAAATTGTATTTAGAAGACAATACTTTCTTGTATGTCGGCTTTTAATAATGATAAGAGTCAAAATTTAGAAAGAGAAATTGTTTCAAAGTCATTAAGGAGAAAAGTGTCAGAAGATTTATCACAAAGAGTTAGAAAAATATTTCTATATATGTAACCCAATTGTATTGTAAATTTTTTGATTAAAATATTGTTATTCATATAAATGCAGTGTGGACCACAGGGTTTCGTTTGCAACCAGTAATTTCGGATATATTCTTCGCCTTATTTAATTACACAAATTCTGTGATTAAATATGGCGAAGAATACTATTAGAAACTACTGGTGTCATTGTGGCTCCGCGGGCCACCATTAGAGCACACTGATATATAATGTAAAATTAATTGAAAGTATTTTTAAAATAAGTAAAAATTAAAAAATATATATTATAGATGTTGTGCTAATCTCTTCGCGATATCTCCTGGGTAATGCTAATAAGCTTAAATATACATAAATACATGCTACTAAAAAATTCTTGTGAATTTATATAGTTAATGATTGATATTTCATTTTTGTGATTTACCAATGTCTTTATATATAACTTTCTTTTTAATTTGCAAGAAAAATATTTCGCTCATTCTGTAATAATAATTTAAAAAAATGAATGAGAAATTATGCGAATATATATAAAAAAAAAATCCATTTGAAAGTAAGCATAATAATATATATATAAAAAAAAACTTAAGCAGCTTTGTCAAAATTTTAAAAGTATGGAAGCAGTGACATCAAATTTTGAAGTTATTTAGTGGACTAATCAAATTTCCGATAATAATTTATCAAACAGATGAGAAAATAGAACTTAACTACTCAGGAGTGGATTCCAAAAGTTTTCTTATGTCCTTCTATGGTGCGGGGGGGGGGGGAGGGGGAGTTATTTTTGTGAAAATTATTATCTTTTTGTGAAAAAATAAAATTTTGTAAAGAAAGATTAAAACCAAGTTAATCGAATCTAAATTTAGTATTTATTAATACTAACTTTTTTAAGTTCTTCTATTAAATTTTTATTTCTGGTGAGCTAATTTTCTTTGCAAATTACACAAATGTATGGAAATCCTAACGAAATAATAAAAATAAAATATGAAGAATCGTCTTTCATAGAATAGAATATTGAAAAGTGGAGTTTTGAGAAAAGGTCTTCTTTTTTATTAAATGGAATTTTGTAAAGGTGCACTCTTTTTAATAAATGGTATTTTGTGAAGGTGCCTGTTTTTATTAACTTTGATAGCATTTTCCGAAAGATCCCTTCGTTCAAAATTTGGAAAACGCTATTCAATTGGATAGTTTCTCAATAAGAATACCTGCGAATTTCATGCGTTAACGAGTAAAAATGAATTCAGGAATGTGTCAGAAAATATCCAGTATGAATGAATTGAGACTCTGTGTACCTGTGTGATTTTTTTATTGCTTCCGTGCGTCTCAATTTGGCATCTCACTTTTGCCAGATATTTTATAATCACATTTTATAGATCACATATCTGTTAAAAGGCAAAACTAGAAATTTTTCATTAGTAGCCAGTGACCAGTAGTAGCAGTTATTTAAGTGGCCATTTTCTTTAAACTAGTGGCCACTTTTTTATTTAAAAGTTCTAAACAGTAAACTTTTGTTAAAATTTCAATTAGTATTAATCTAAAATTAAACAGCCCAAATAAATATGGTAATATAAATATATTTCAACCAGCAAAAGTAGAATCATTGATGAAATGCAAACAAATTTTATTCTTTCCTTGTCGGAAAGTGGCCATTGTGTGGCCGCTGACAGACAATTTTTTAATAGTCACTTTTTTTCATTTAGTGTCCCTGTGGTCGGTGGCTAGTGCTAGTTTTGCCCTTTAATATCTGTAGTAAAATATAAGAAAACTGTATGTCTAGTTATATATATTTTTTAAAGTATATATATATAACATATAAATCATTATTTACGCGTCAAAAACCCAAAATCCGTTAAGTTATCTTTTAAAAAATAATCCACATTTCTTCGAAGTTACACCAACAGAAAAAAAGTCAGTGATCCCTCTGTAAATTTATCCTCTTTACCTAACCTAGTTTTTCCGCCGAAATACATCGTACTTGCACATCATTCATGGGTTATACAACATAAACAAAAACACTATCCAAGGAGGAGAAGAATGAAAAAAATATATATATTGCTCTGTAAAAACCGTTCGGATGTAGGAAAAAGACTCTTCTATTTTTGGCCCGTTTCTCGGGATCTCTGCCAAAAACCACCATACCAGCATCTCGGAGAAGTTGTAGTTTTTATTCTTGATACGAATCCTTTTTCTTTTCTTCCTTTTTTAATGCGATATTGACTTTTGTTTTCGACCAAGTTAATGCTAATTTTAAACTTTTGTTTTTAGGGGAAATTCCATTTCTCCATTTTCTTTTACATGGAAGTGCATTCCAAAAGAAAAAGTTGGAATTTCAAACTTTTATTTTGAACTCAATTTAACCATAAATTTAAAATTAAAATTTAAAAAATATTTTATATCCCCTGTCGAGATAATTTGGGTATAATGGGGTAATTTGAGGATAAACCGAATTTTGTTTCATAAAACCTAACATTATTATTATTTTTTTAATTTAGTTTATACAAAGTTTCTCATTGTTTTAGTGTGAAAAGGTTTTAGATAACTACAGGTTGCTCTCTGTAAAAAAAGTTTAACCTACGTTAGTCGTATGTGTATCTCTATGATAGTACAAGCCGGCATTTTCCTTTTGTACACTGAAAAAAAAAAATGTTGATTTTACGGTATATTACTGGCATCCAGCTGCCAGTATTACACTGTAAAATTAACAGTAATAAACGGTAAAATAAGCAGTGATACGCTGCCGAACATGCGCGGCAGTGTATCACTGCTTATTGTTGGTTACTGTTCATTCTACATGGTTCAAAACTTACAAGAGGAAAATGGCGGCTTGTATCACAGAGATACAGATGCGACTAACGCAGGGTTATATTTTAACAAGTCTGTGAGCAAAAGTATCCACTTAACTACAGCATTCTAATTCAGGTGTGTTTACATGACACTTGTTTACAATAATTTGACTTAAAAGTTTAATGTTAAATGGTAGTGATTAGTGCATAATTGTAATTTTTAAAATTTGGTGTAATTTGAGTATATGGTTTAATTCTTGAACCAAATCTATAACTTAATCTACTTTAACAGACACATGTCCGACACATATATGGAAGGAAAAGGTATGGGAATGATCTCAAAATGGCTGTAAAAGATGTCGAGAATCATAAAATATCAGTATGCGGCTTAGCCTGAAATTAGGTCTAATAAATGCGCATTAATAAACCTCTGAAAGGTGTTCTTTTTTTTTCTTGACATATCAAAATTAACCTAATAGAAGGGTAACTTAACCACAGTTAGAATATAAAAAACATATTTTTTTGTTGTTCACATTATACGCAAATTCCCTTATACCCATGGAGTAATTTGGGTATTAATAATTCTTTATTTTCAGCTAATAAAAGGGGCAATAAATTTAGCACTTATATAGTTTCATTCTAAAAGAATACATTGCTTAGATCCTTAGATGAACGCTAAAAAAGGGGGTTGGGAGAATTCATATCATTTGTAAGCTTTTAAAGTTGTGAACATGCGGTTTTGTATACCCAAATTATCCGACATGGAATACTGAAAATTTGGATGTCGTTTAGGCCGTTAAGGATCCAGATGACATCTCGATATTATCATGATTCTTAAAGTGCGAAAAAAATATGTTGATTTTACGGTGTAATGCTGACATGCACGCTGCCAGTATTAGACCGTAAAATCAACATTTTTTTTTTTTTTTTTTTTTTTTTTTTTTTTGTAGTGTAGACATGTTTGAATCTACTTTATTTTTTAATGAAAAAATTTAAAATTTGAAAAGTTGAAGCATTTTGTGTTATTTGTGTCCTAATTATCATCTTAAAATACAAATTGTTATACAATTTGTACATTTCAATATTGCAAACGTTATAAATTGTTAAACTGGGCTATATTAAATATTATCACATATTATAAGTATTCATAAATATATATTTATATACATGTATGTACAAGATGAAAATACGCCAAGTTTGACGGGTGGAGAAAAAAAATATATATTAAAAAAAAATTAAATACGAATCAACCCCCCCCCCCTTCCCTCACGCACACACACACCACCACCACCACCATTATCTTTGCTGAAAAGTTTTGGAAAATAACACATACATGTAATGGAAATAATGTAAAAAATCCACAATTTGTTTACAATTGATGCGGTATTAAATTCAAACATAATAATTTTTTTCCATTATATTTTAATATTAATTTTCCAAAATCGTCACCCACATCAAAAGTTGGCGTTAAGCGATGTCAACAAAAATGTGCTTTAACTTCCAGCATATAATGCTGGAAAAAGTAAGAAACAAAAGACGTACAACAAGGATGTAAATTCCATCTAATAAAGCAAGACATTTACTTTTAAATAAAATTTATTGAAAACTGTAACTAATTAACCGATTTAATACGATTATAAGTAAATTTCAACATGTAAATTTTAAATCTATTAGCATGTGACATAACAATAATCATTCCTTTGATGTAATAATGCAAAAGAAACAGGTGCAGTAATATTAATAAATATAGTGTTCCAATGAAACATGCAAAACTACGGAGAAAGTGGCAGGGTTATTACAACTAGCGATCTTTATTGTCCAAGTTTGGCGACGGCATCTTCTGATTAGTATGAAAGAGATTATTACGAGATGTTTGAAGATGATACTTCTTCGATAATGATGACAAAATAACCAGCTGTTTAAGATAAAGAAGCAACCCTCCATTTCAACACGTAATTTAATATAATTTGGCAAGATTAAATCTCTTTCATTACGTCATACTGAATTACCTTAGATCTCCAAAGAATTAATTTTCTTTGAAATGTGCCAATTACAGTTATTTAAGTCCCAGAATAAATCATAAAGTTAATAATGAGTGTTTCACATTTTAAATGATCATCTCTTGATGCCATCTTGACCTTTATAATAAGATTTAAATACAGGCGTGAATGTAGATAAAGAAACACTTCGGCAAACATTAAAAGTTTCTTATGTTCAATGCAAATGAGTATGCATAGATAACCAGGTGACCAGGGATAATTTGATAATGTTTCTTTTGACATGAAACACTTACAAATGTATGTACTGGTTTGTTCCATCTTGTTCTTAAAGTTTATTATAATTACAGAAGAATTTTGAAGAAGACATTAATTACTTAATAGTATTATTAAGTAATAAAATAATTCAGCGGTATCTTTAGATGTATAAACGTGCACATCACAGCCTAATGGATATAGGAAGAGTTGAAAAGAAGCTACCCAAAAATAAAATACTTGAAGCTAATTTTTCTTAAGGTATCCGACTACGTTTGACACTTTTTTTTTCTTTTTTAAATAAAGCAAACATGACCATAATACTGATTGTTTCAGATAAATTAGAATATAAAAATGTAATTTCGTTTCATAAATAACCTATATTATTACTTTACGGTCATACTGATAGTGGCAACGACCTGAGAAATAAATTTCATTCTATAATACAGTTTTTTTAACCTCTAGACATCGCACAATTTAGTTTTTTAACTTGAAAATTTTTATTTTCAAATGCAATTTATTTGAAAATTGCATCTCAATTTACTGATTTTTTATGGGGTTTTTAAAATAATGTTCAAACATGATTTTTTTTTAAATCTATTTCCATCGAGTGCAGCCCGATTACGAAAGATTGGGCTGCACTCGATTGGGTTTGTAATTAATACAATATAATTACTGATTGAATATTCCATAACGAAATAAACACGTCATGAATAAATAAATAAAATAATGTAAATAAAATACAAATTTTAACAGATATGTAATCGAACTATGCGCTTATCAGAAAAATTATCAGAATAAAAATAAGTTGCCATAAATATTGATATCTTTGACGATTTCTTTGGCTATTAACTTGGTGGTATATGTGGCTAATAACTTTATTTGAATATAAATTATATTTTCAAATAAAAATGTTTTCTGGCGGTATGTCAGTGGTTAAAAAAAAATATATTGAACTTAAAAAAAATCTATTAGAATTTACAAAAAAAATATTTTCACCTATGTTGTATAATACGAGAAGCCCGGGTTGGATCCCTTTGTTATTTTATAATGCGGTTTATTTTTAATTTATTTTTAATTCTAAAGAAAACACAAAATAATATTTAACATTTATCAAAAAGTATTTTTGCGACAAAAATAAGGATATTTTAATAATTTTCTTTCAATAAATATGCTATTGCAGGTGCCAAGGATGTAATGAAACACAATCTAAACCGTAAAATAAAAACTTCCAGCGATAAGCCCATTAAAATAATCACGGGGATGACGTTTTATGCATTTTTCTGTATGTTAATTTATAAATATAGCTGTAGAATTTAAAGAAATTTCAAAATATTTAAATCAATGGTTCGTTATACTCACAGCATCACAAGTAGCCTCTTAAACAGAAACTTCCGGTTATTTAAATACGCACTTCCAGTTTGAAAGGTGAAACAAAAACAGCCATAACCACACTTCCAATATCGTACGAAGAAATTAACAAGTTGGAAATTGTACGTTAAACAGGACAAATGAGGTACGTTCGTACTAAAACTAGTTTTATAATGTAAAAAAATCTTCGTTATTATTTCGGTGAAATGAATTATATCGTCTGTTATGAGCGAAATGAGTATGCCTTTCTTTTCTCTTATTACGTATGCCACGTTTACAGATGCGAATTTTGTTTTTCGACAGAAGACCGCGCTGCAAAATTCGCCATGGAGATCTTGCTTTGCGAATGATTACCTTCATGGTTTAATATTTCTATGATTCACGATGAATGAATCTCCTGTGTTTATTTATGTTAATGGATATTGGGATAAATATTGGGCTGTTAACCTAATTTTAACCGAAGTTATCTCAGAATGTATACATTTTTTAATTTAACTCATCTCTCAAACAAACAATTTTTTTCAACGATTTTTCTAAAAATGTAACTTTTATGCAATTTTATTCAAAAAAATAATTTTGAATAAAAATGGCCTCCTGGCAAATGAAAAAAAGAAATGGTCAGCCCGTATTTGCTTTCCTCAGTCATATGATTTGCGTTTTTATTATTATATAGATTATGTATATGATAGGATTTAATAGAATGAAGAAAACTTCTATTAATATCTTTTTAAGTTTTGATTCGATTTTCATAAAATTTGAAATGACTCGACAAAATTCTGCAACGATTATATATATATTAAATTTTTTCAAACCATTCGGTTGGGTAGTTTTTGCGCTGTTATATGCGGACAGAAGGACGGACCAGACGACGACTACACTGCAAAAAATAGATGTTGATTTTACAGTATAAAACTGGTATCCCAGCTGCCAGTATTATACCGTAAAATTAACAGTATTAAACAGTAAAATAAGCAGTATTACTGCTTGCACGGCAGCGTATTACTGCTTATTTTACTGTTTAATACTGTTAATTTTACGGTATAATACTGGCAGCTGGGATACCAGTTTTATACTGTAAAATCAACATCTATTTTTTGCAGTGTATGGGTGCTACGTATTTATATAATTACGAATAACGCACCTAAAAAATATTTTGAATAGCTAATTGTACAGCAATTTAAATATAGCAATCAAATAAATTCTTATACTTGCTCAAAATAGGCTATTTAAACGTAACAGGTTACTTTTTAATACAATTGCATCATAAAGCAGTCTATCAGATGCCCAAATATAAGCAACCAAGCGAACTTTAAAATAACCAAAGAGGATCCAACCTGGTCTTCCCGGATTACGGAACATTACATGGTGTACAGAACATAGGTGTAAACCATATTTTTTTCATAAAAATACACAAATAATGTGATCAATTACCTAAAAGATGACTTTAATAGATGTTAAAAATTTACATTAAAATCATCTAGTACTTTCGGCTACGTACCCAGCCTTCATCCAGGATTCAAAACGATGTTAACGTCGCTTGCCTGGATCTCACTCGTAAAATGGCACGCTTCTTAGCCGAAAGTACTAGATGATTTTAATGTAAATTTTTAACATCTATTAAAGTCATCTTTTAGGTAATTGATCACATTATTTGTGTATTTTTATACTGTTTTACAAAGAGGAATTTTAGCATTCCGAACTAGTTTATTTTATTTTACATGTTTTTTTAATTTAAAACTCTAATATAGACTTTTTACATTTAATATAGTTTATAGATTTCCCACTACAGCACCAAAAAAGCATTTTTATATGAAAGCGATACTTTTTCGTATTAGCCGAATGACAGAGGTTAGAAACGGAAGAACTTGCAATTATTTTGCTACTTAGAGCAACCTTTCTTTAATTATGTTTTTGCTTTAGAATATAGATTTTGTCGTTAAGTAACAGTATTGTGTTACCCCATTTTATATAATATTAGAGATATCAGAGATATAAAAGAAATTTTTTCTACATGTGTCTCGTTTTATCTTGACTTTTATGGAGCAGTGATTTATCAATGAAGTATTCGTAAAAGCGAAGCTATGTAAAACAGAAGTATACTAAAGAAAAATGTGTGCGTGTATTTTTCAAAATTCGGACAAGTACTTGGAGTTATTATAAATCAAGAAATACACAAAAATTAAAGTATGTTTTGCTTATTTCTAAATACCAATTTTTAATATTATTTAATAGGTGTTATTTGTTAAAGTGAGTGTTTTTATATATAAAACAGCTTTTTTTTAAAAAAAAGGCATACTGCAAAAGAAAAAAAAAGTGTTGATTTTACAGTATAATACTGGCACCCCAGCTGCCAGTATTATACCGTAAAATTAACAGTATCGAAAGGAATTTGTCGTATCACTGCACTGCAAAAAAAAGTGTTGATTTTAGAGTATAATACTGGCACTCAACAGTAATAAACAGTAAAATAAGCAGTAATACGCTGCCGCGCAACACTTTTTTTTTTTTTTTTTTTTTTCAGTGCAGTGCAGTGATACGACAAGTTCCCTTCGATGTTATCGATAAAATAACAAGCTGTTTAGAATAAAGAAGTAAGAAGCAATCCTGCATTTCAACACGTAATTTAATATAATTTGGAGAGATTAAATCTTTTACGCTGGACCAACAACCGTTCATTTACGTCATTCGGAATTACTTTTAGATCTTCAAAAAATTCATTTTCTTTGAAACGTGCCAATTACAGTTACTTAAACCCCATAATAAATGATAAGGTTGCTAAATGTTTCACATTTTAAATGACCTCCTCTTGATGCCACTTTGACCTTAATAATGGGTTTAAACATAGGCGTGAATGTAGATAAAGAAACACTTCGGTAAACATTAAAAGTATTTGAATTTAAATGCAATGCAAATGAATATTACATCAATATCAAGTGGCCAATTTGAAAATTTTCGTTCACAGAGAAGCACTAGAATGCATATATACTTCTTTTTCTTCCATCTACCGTGGTTCCATATTGTTCTTAAAGTTTATTTAAGGAGTTTATAGTTAAGGTTAAAGTTTATAGTTAAGGATTTTTGAATACATTAATTACTTAATAATGTTATTAAGTAAATAAAATAATTCAGCGGTATCTTTAGATATATAAACGTCAAACTTCAGCTTATTGAATTATTACACTGCTATAATCCATTGAGCGATGTGGATAAGTGTCCCTTCTTATTGTTGTTCAATAGTTAATTCTTAACACGTTAGTTTAAGAGGCAAAAAAATTCAAAACTGTTTAAAATTTTCAATGTTCCAAAGGTTGTCCTTCATCATCTTTAGAAGCCATTTATGTCAAAACTGCTATTTTTGTAAAAATCAAAAAATTAAACTGTTTACACGGTCCAAGGATCCTAATAGTTAAAATTGAAAATTACAATAACCAAAATTCCCTTAATTTACAATAAAAACTTACACGTTATGATACTTTTAGCTTATGAATTTGCAGCATTTTCCGGCGCTAAAAACGTATCTTTCTATTTTTCTGTCGGCTTTTCGTCAAGAAGAGTTTATTAACATGGGAGAATGTTAGTTTTTAACCTCACCAAAAGATTTGAAATCCACAACAGAAGATGATTAGTATAAAACTTATTCTGAATTTTGTTGAAAACTTGCTCTGCCTACACCAGTGGTTCCCAATGTCGGACGTACGCCCCCGCAAGTAGGGCAATAGTCATTCAATTTTGGTCGCGATTATCTAAGAAGGAATGCCGAAATTCGATGATTTGTCCGAAATATGCGATGTTTATATCACCAGTTCAAATGCACGGAAGCCAACGAAACTTCACTCTTAACATCCTGAATGTACGAGAATACATTGTCATTCAATTTTAGTTGCAGACATCTAATAGAAGGTGCCGAAACTCAATTATTTGTTCAAAAAATGCGATGCTTATATCACCAGTTTAAATGCACACAATTCAACGAATCTTCAGCTTTAGAATCCTTATCATGGTAATCGATTGTCATTTAATTTTGGTTGCTGACTTCTAAGAGGAGGGTATCGAAATTCGATGAGGTGTTCGAAATATGC
This sequence comes from Maratus michaelseni, assembly GCA_963931845.1. Classification (NCBI taxonomy): domain Eukaryota; kingdom Metazoa; phylum Arthropoda; class Arachnida; order Araneae; family Salticidae; genus Maratus; species Maratus michaelseni. The sequence continues at coordinate 156,390,866 of OZ007596.1, read as the reverse complement.
GTTGCTTAATACCGTCAGTTTAAATGCACGAATTTTATTCATTTATTTATTTATTTATTTTTATTGTTAAAAGTCTTTATTGTCCATGATTCCATAACAATATTATGCGCTTATATATATATACATTGTAAAAAAAAAAATCTCTGAAATTGACAGAAAATATCTGTATATTTTCATTAAAACAGTTTTTTCTGTAAAAAATATAGTTTTTTTCTGTAAAAAATACAATATTTTTATCTCAAAATTACAGTTTTTTTTACAGTATGTATATACACGTCTATTAGCTAAATCGATGTAATTTCTTGTACTATTCAAATAATTTAGTTGAATTGATTTATATAGAAGAAATTATTGTGGTGGTTGCAACGTACTAGTTTTAATATTGTAATATTGATTTCCGTTCGAAAATAAGTTTTCAATCCCCCCCCCCAAAAAAAAAAGATCTTAACTTAATGAGAGTTACAGTTACACCCCCCCCCCCCCTTAAGTCAAAGATAATGCTTAAACAAACATACTCATACACATACAAATATATATTTAGTACTCAAATTCTAAACTTCCTGTTTTTTTATAAGCCGGTTATAAATGCAAGATTTGGAATGCATAGTGCAGTGTTTTAAATTAGAATTCAACCTTGACTCATCGCATTTCAAAGTTAAGATTCAGGACTGATTTCAATTACGCTTTCGGTGCTCTTTGAAAAATGACGAATAAAAAATAACTGGAAACATATGTCGTTTATTCATTCACATTTTTTTTATATTTTACTTTATTTTTATGTTTTTATTTAGCATTGACATATATATATATAAGTATATATATATATATATTTATCTGAGTCAAATCGTATATTTTTCACTCTTTTTAATAGCAATAGAATTTGCACAATTACTTAGAATTCCTGAAGGTTTACTTATTTTTAAAAAGATTCACATGGAAAGATCTCCCAACCCGGAAATTCAAAGATTCTTAAACTTCGAGAATAGTTAAGGTTTATTTAGGAATCTAAATGAGATTTTTTTTCTTTTGTTATTGTTGCCCAAATTCCCTTTAAGAGGGTACGTTTTACCCCCGGAATATTTTTCGACTTTATTTTATAATACATTTCTTTTTTCCTTTCCTTTTTACTTACCCATCATACGTAGTATAGGGTAAGGTCTTGTAATCGTTTTGAAAATCGAAAAAAATTTTTTTGACGGATTTACACGTTTCAGACACTGGAGATTCCGAAAAACATATTTTTAGAAAAAAAAAATTGCCGTCCGTCTGTGTGTCTGTAAACGCTCTATCTCCCGAAATAATTGAGATAGAGACTTGCAATTTGGTATGTACTTAGTATGTAATAATGGGAAGAAGCCTATTTCATTTCAATAACCTCGATTAACCGGAACTATTTTTTTCGGACTCTCGAAATATTCGTTCTGATAAAAGGTATATAAAAATTTTCGAAATTGTTTATTTTAAGAAATGAATATAAAAGACAATAAAAAAACATAAATTTTACATAAAGCATGAAGTCGATCGGATAATTAGTTGCCGAGATATTTGGAATCCTATTTTCCACACTCTTCGATTTTTCATGACCCTGTATTTCATCCAAATTTCACTTTAAAGATATATTTTAATTGGAAATTTGACCCTTAATCAGATGCAATAAACCGCTAGTTAATAGGATTATTATTTTTGGAGTTATAAGGAAAAACCTCTTTCAAGCAATTCAGTAATCGAGCCTTTAAAGTTTATGACGTCATCAAGCCACGATTTTATTTGAATTGCAATGCATTTTATAAGTAGTTTACACATTTTTATTTTAATATTTTACATTACGCATATCCATGATGGGTAAGTATTACGGTGGCTCCCAACGACTAGTTTTTTTTAATTTTTTTTTTTATGAAGTCTTGGCATTTAACTCATTAATGGCAAGAGATATGGAATTTTGTTTTAAGATAAAATATATTTCTTTTTAATATTTGTAAAAAAAATGCTAACAAAATATCACTTTTAATAATATTTTGAAAAAAATATCAACAACAATTTTATAAAAAATAGATTTTATTTTTAAACTTTTGTTAATTTTTTTTTTCATATATTATTAAGAAATGATATTTTGGTAACATTCGGTAGAACTAATAAACAGTAATTTATATATTTTTTCTCTACCTCTTACCATTAATGAATTATAAAATAAATTTTAAAATATTTTGCAGCTAACATTTGGCGCTTAAGGGGCTATACTTATTATTAAATCTGCAAAAGATTCAATTTTTCGAAATACTATATATATGTATATGAAAGAGCAATTTTTTTCTGCGCATTTTAATTTTTTTTAAAATTGCGCACAAGATTTCTTTTAAACTAAATATTTGTACATGCAGTCTTCACGGACGTATAGATTATATCTATATCTTAAGACTGAATCTAAAGTTGTTCATTATTTCAGCCATCAAAAAAGAAAAAAAGAAAGAAAAAAGAAGAAAAAGAAGAAGAAAGATAGATAACTATAGATAACTATAGATAGATAGACTACTTTCAACTTTATTTTAAAAAGAGATTTATTTTATTTTATTTTTTTTTTATTTATTTATTTTTTTTAAATAAACGCAACTTTAGGTTTAGTCTCAAAAGATTAATATCTATCTTCTATATTATAAAGACCAAACGTGTCCGTGCGTAACGCATACGTCATTTTGCGAATGGCAAGAGCTGACGATGAAATTTCGGTTTTGTGATTTTTGCTATTGCAATTTTTTTAATTTATAAACATAGCACATTTTAAATTTTGACACCGTTACAGAGGAAAAAAAATTTACTTTCAAATGCAATTTGTTTGAAAACTATATCTTAATTGCCTGATATATTATGGCTTATAAAATAATTTTTAAGCATGAATTTTGAAACGCCCAATAAACAAATGGAAGAATGCTGCCATTATAAATTTTTAAATAGTTACAGGAAGTAAAATTAATGAATTTTGAAATAAAAACGTCACAAGAATAGAGTGCCTTTATATGAGAGTAGCGTTATACCGGATACAAAATTTGATTAGTTCAGACGATTTTGGAGAAAAGGAAGCTTTGTAATAATTTAAAAATTTAAAAGAAAATTATTTGTTTACACCATAAACAAACATCGGATATTTTAACAGATAATTTAAACAGAAGATATTGTTTTAGATATTGCATTTTTATGAATAAAAAAAAAAAAAAAAATATTTCACAAATTTAATAAAAATGCATATAAAAAGTTAATATGAGCAGTAAGAAACAACGTTTTAATTCATATTTCATCAGTATTACAAATAATGTTAACGGTCATTGCGAAGTTGGAAAAAACGAATATACATGAAATTCGTTAATATCGCATGCATAAGATGATGAATAATAAATTAACAAAGAAGCATCACTGGATGCAGCGAACTCCCTGTAATGTCGCGATCACTATATCGCATGCATGAACGCTTAGTACAAAAAAAAAAAAAAAAAAAAAAAAAAAAAAAAAAAAAAAACTGGATGGATACCGCATGTATGAGCGCTTCACGCACAAGAAAAGCAAAGAAACAGTAAAAACAAAATCACTAAATGAAGCAACTTTGACAAATAAAAATATGAAAAATCTATTAGATTTAGGGAAAAAAATGGTTTTCGCCTGCGTTCTGTAACCCGGGAAGCCCGGGTTCGATTCCCTAGTAATTGCGTAAAGACTGCATAAAATATTAAGTAGTTCAAGAGAAATCTTGTGCGCAATTTGAAAAAGTACGTTTTCAACATTTTGAGATAAACTGCTTTAAAGTATCTTGAGAATGCATAGTGCATTTTTAGTTATAACTAGCATATTATAGGATTTTTTTTATGCGGTTGGTTTTAAAATACGAAGGAAAACTTGCTCTGTCATGTGTACATATCAAATAAAATTTCGCATCATCCTCGCCTTTCATCCTGATGATAAATCTGTCATGTGTAGTTGTCGCAGATTAAAAAACACAATCGTTTCCTGAGAACTAACTTTTATTCCTTTTTAGTACACAAATGATCTTTTTGTAAGTCAGACACAGGGGAATTTGAGAGTCAGATTAGATTAGAGGCTGATGTTTTAGAACACAAAGCCTTAGCCAATTGGTGCAGGCATTTTCAGGATGGCCGCGCGGCCGGCCGTAAGTTGTTTAACCAATTTATTGATGGAAAAAGTCCACGCAAAAACATGTGCCACACTTTAAATATGGAATAGCTCCGCTAGAGTGTGCCACTACAGAAGTTGGAGTTTCTTCCAGTTAATTGGCCAGAACATATCCAGGAATCATGACGTTTTTAGGTGCGTTCGTAATTATATAAATACGTAGCACCTATTGTCGTCGCTTGGTCCGTCCGTCCGCATATAACAACGCAAAAACTACCCAACCGAATGGTTTGGAATTTAAGATATATTATCTTTGCAGAATTTTGTCGAGACATTTCAATTTTTTTTAAAATCGAATCAAAACTTTAGGAGATATTAATAAAAATAAATATTAATAAATTTGAATTAAAATAAAAAAAAATCGGTGCTTTCTTGTTATAGGAGCTTCCGAAGTTTAATCGTCAAGCGAGCGAGATACTTATTTTATGACAGAAATTAATATGCAGACGATATAATTAATTTCACAGAATTAAAAATCATCAAGATCTGAATATTTATATAACTAGCTATAGTACGAACGCACCTCATTTGTCACGTTTGACGTACAATTTCCAACTTGTTTGGGTTTGGTTCTGGTTCTCCGAGGTTCGGCTTGGTTACCGCAAGAAAGGAAAATCGCGTAAACTCAGCATTTTTACTCTTAAAAAACAGATAATTCTGAAGCATGATCCTAATAAATGCTAGGAAACCAAGACAACAGGGGCAAATTAGATTTAAACACAGGTTTATAAAGTTAGAAAAAAATGTTTTGGAGATTTTAAATTTTGAAATTTTAATTTTGAAGTTTAAAATGGTTTAAATTTTTATCCTTATATATATATATATAATTAAAAGGAAATAATTGTGGGTGAAAAACTAAGAAAGAGATAGTATAAAATTCAAAATTAAACCCCAAAAGATGAAAATCAAATATGAAATACTATGAACAACTTATGGATTCATCAGAGAAGCATCATAAGCATAATTCATAGTAAAGATAAGTTACTTCCTCAAATATTGTCAGTGTTAAGCTTAAAAATGACAATATTATGTCCCTTATAACATATCAAAATGAAACTCAAGAAATATTAAAATAAAAATAAAATAAAATAAGTAATTATCCATAAGCAATAGTTAAAATACCAAAAAAATAGTACACATAACTTACCAGCAATAAAAAGGTGTAGGTATTATTCAACCAGATTTAAAAAAAAAAAAAAAAAAAAAAAAAAAAACTCTGCAAAGAGATTTGCTGATTCATTACATGGAAAATTAAGAACAAATAGCCGTGCTGCCAATCTGTCCCCAGAGAGAGGAGCAATACACTAAAGATTAAGCTATTATTTAGGATATAAGATTAAAGGGGAATAATAATGTAGTAAACAATATAATTAATAGGAATAAATAACGGTTTATATGCACTCGAAAAAGAACCTGTCCTAGTTATAGTGATAGCCCAATCTTTTAGACTATTCTATTTTTGTTTATTTTATCCAGCAGGACGCCAAGATTAGCACAAGCAATGCCGTCGCGGTTTGCTAGTAATATAATATATATATTTGGTACAAAATAACCAACATTAATTTAAGACTAATTACATTAACTTCAAAACCAAGGTTAACAATTATTATCTCTTGCTTATTGCATTCAAAATAATGCAATCGAATATTTGGGAAAACACTGAAATTTTTTTTAATTCTTCCCATATTGTTAAAAATTAAAATTAAAAATTAAAATGCCAGCAATAGAACAAAGCCACAAGTTTGATTGCATGGTGTAGATCCTTTCTTGACGAAAGGAACCATAAAGTAAAAGTTAAAGGAACTCCATACAATTATTAATTGAATGAAATGACCACCTTCATTAAAGCAATAGCACGAAAACGATAAGAAAAGGCTTCAAAATTTCAATCACTTGGTCATACCATTTCCTTAATGTGGGTCTATTTCAATCGTGCCAGAAAAGTGCATGAAAAAACGATGGTTATGACTTAATATTTTGAATGCATGTCACAGATCCATGGCATTGCGCACTGTTTTAAGCATGCGCAATGTGGCGGATTTCAGACTACGGAAGTAAGGGAAGTGATTTTTCCAGATCGAAATCGAATTTATTTGTGAGTTTTATTGAAGTCGTAATTGGGAGTGCAGGTGGTGTTTCTATAGGGCTGATTTTCTCTCTGAACAAGCTCGGGCGCAAGAAAATATTAGAGCCTTTAATTCAAAGGTAAAAAATAGGATATTTCTATTTTATAGGAAGAGGTAATAAGATATTTCCGGCATTTTAGTCTCATAGGAATTTTGTACACGGGAACGGGACCCATCATTAATAGAAAATTAATGATAGGGGGTCCATGTGTTGGAAACCCAAATTTAGAGATTGTTTAGTATATTTAAAATTTAAATAGATTTTGAAACTTGTACATTTAATATGTCAAACTTGTGAATAAGGACATTGACGAATGTGAAGAAAAATCAATCCCTCTATCCAGTTCGTTCGGTCTACTTTATACGCAAAGATCTGTAGATTAAATAATTGTCTTTTTTTTCTTCAGACAATTTCGAGAAGGACCATAACTTCCACTCTCCAGTTATCTCATCAATTCAATACGCGCATTGTTTTCAGCTAATCACCTCGCTTTTTCTCTAACCCAAAATAAGATGTAGATTTTCTGTTTAATTAAAAAAATATATATTTAATATGCATATCAACTTTTACTTTTCTATCTTTATTAGATATTTTTAATTTAAAATATAAAAATTCTCTCTCTCTCTCTTTTAATCTACAAAGCAGAACCTTCCCTTAAATCAATGCTCAGAGAAATGATCCGGGTAAAGGAAGTATTAAATAACAAATAAAACGTAAACTAAAATTACCTTGTACATATCTAGGCGACATTAATCCAGAATATGAGCCGAAGAGAAAAATTTCAGAAATCCTTCCATTTAATCATATGATATTTGAACTTGATTTTTTCATAACCATCACTTAATCCAACAGGTAAAAGGTGCGCATTCATCAACGGCATCTAAAAAACTGCGTCAAATGTGTGAGGTATTCCGGATTGATGAATGTGGAGAAAAATCAAACCCCTTCTATCCAGTCTGGCCGTCTGTCTAATTGGTTTAGAATAATAACGAGGGCGTTACCTTCCTAACAGCTGATGTTCGATTACACATTCTGCAGGAAAATTGGTTCTTAATTTGCGAGTGAACTTAATTTATAATAAGGATTTCTACTTCCCGGAAGACCTTGTTGCAACAATGATGATGATTTATTAACACCAAAATAGTTTATGAAGTCTAGTACAAAGTGAAAGCATAATTTATGTAAGATAAATACAACAATCATTGGGCTACGACAAGTACGTGACATATATATTATATCTACGTAAAGAGAAAGCACGAATAACTTAAATGAATTTAGTATGCATGCATATAGCTTTTTTAAAACAAATACAAAATATACAATTACTCATTTTTGTACTTAAACTTTCTATCATTAATCTCTCCTTTCCTCTCCCAGCTCAGGCTCAGGATCTTTACTTATTATGCAGGGTAAGTCAAAATGAATATAGCGATTACAAACGGCTATAACTATTTAATGGAAAAGAATTTATCGATTATATTAACACAGAATGTAGACGGAACTTCAAAATTTTGTATACATACGTCATAGATGTTCTATGTGACTTCCCTTGGTCACACGGACAACATCTAGGCGGTAGAAAATTTCACGCCATACATTCTGAAGCATTTGTTCAGTCACCGACGCAAGCGCATTACAAATGCGTACTTTGAGTTCTTCAATTGTTTTGGGCATGGGAGGCACATACACTTTTCCATAACCCCATAGAAAAGAATCGCAGGGTGTTAAGTCCGGAGATCTCGGTCGCCAAGAGCAGAAGACATCGTCGACTTCTCCCCTTCGACCGATCTATGGGGTTATGTGAAAGACAAGGGTGTATGTGCCTCCCATCACAGCCAACTTCAGTACCGGCCAAGAAAGCTCTTGTTTGCTTCTCCCGCCTTAGGACGGAGTTCATGACGTCAGATCGCGTGATCTCCGCCGAACCAATCGGCCGAGAAAGCTGTCCTAGGGAGGAGGGAAACAAATAAGAGTTTTCTCAGCCGATTCAGTCAGCCGGAGATCACGTGGTCTGACATCATGAATTCCGTCTTAAGGCGGGAGAAACAAATAAGAGCTTTCTCGGATGCCCAAAACAATTGAAGAACTCAAAGTACGCATTTGTAATGCGCTTGCGTCGGTGACTGAACAAATGCTTCAGAATATATGGCGTGAAATGGACTACCGCTTAGATGTCCATGTGACCAAGGGAAGTCACATAGAACATCTATGACGTATGTTATACAAAAATTTGAAGTTCCGTCTACATTCTGTGTTAATTTTATTTATAATTTTTTTTTCTATTAAATAGTTATAGCCCTTTGTAATCGCTATATTCATTTTGAAATACCCTATATTATTATGTACATTTCTTTATAGTGGCATCCGTCCGAAATGTTGGAGTTCCATAAAATTAAGAGACAATATTTTTTAAAAAGGTATTATATTTACTATTTAGAAGTATAAAACTAAGTTTGCAATAACAGCTGTTGAATCTTCATTCTCACGTGTTTATTCAGTCTTCAGTTGCATCAGGTAATGCTCAAATGCTAATCTATCAGCAAGTGCCTCTATTCTTCTAATTTGGTCAACTTTATCTTTTGAAAAAGGCACTTTCAATCCTCTAAACGACGAGCTCTACTAAAACCGATGTAAGTTACTCCAAGTGATAACACCTTTTGGACCAATGTCCACAGCAACTTTTGACAAAGTTAAACCCTGGGATTTGTATATGGTAATAGCGTATACAGTTGTTAACAGACAACTGAGTTCGGGAGCATGAGACATTTTTTTCTTTCCAAGATTTAGAAATAGGTGCGGAAGGGAAAAATCTTTCAGTTAGAAATGGCCCATGGTAATCATCACATTCAACCATTACAGCCTGCGGTAAGCCTGGAAACCGGTGTTCTGGGGGTAATTCTGCAGGTACCCAAAATTTTCTAAACCTTTTGCAGCTGCCCAAATTTTCCTAAACCTTTTGCAGCTGCGCAAATTTTCCTAAATATTTTGCAGCTGTCCATATTTCCAAGTTAGCAACTGCATCCCCAAAGAAGGTTGGGGTGGGATGAACTGACCAGGAGATGGGCAGGAAAACTGAAGGGCAATGCATTACTACGGGTAGAACTACTATGTATATAGTAGCCTAAACTACGGGGATGAATCAGAAGAGTGTGAGTGGAGGAAAGCTGACTTAACATTTACGAACAAAATCTTTATCATTATAAAAAGAGAGCATAATTTGAAATACGCATATTCAAATAATGCATAAGTCTTTGGGTAACTTTGACGCCTTATTGACAGTGGCAACAACTTGACCAATAAACTGAACTTCTGAGCATCGCACAATTTCAACTTTTACACCGTCGAATAGGTAATAAAATGTATTTTCAAATACGATTTATTTGAAAATTGTATATCAATTTGCTGATTTTTTTTTGTATGGTTTTAAGGTAATATTCGAGCATATGATTTTTTAAAAATCCGCTTGCAACCCAATTACCGAAGATTAACCCGTTTGCTTTAAAACCATGTAATTAATTCAGCAATCATTTGTTTCCATGTAATATTCATTAACTAAATTCCTAAACGGAATGTAAAGTTCACAAATGAACAAATAAGATACGAACTTAACAGATATGTAACGGAACTGCGTGCTTAAACACTGAAATAATATGAATCACAAAGATTGCTACAAATAGAGAAATGTTTGGGGATTTGCCTCTGCCATATGGCTAATACACAAGTGCCAAAAATGCGTTTTGGCAGTGATGAGCATAACAATTATTTTGATTATTCGAATGAATCATTCGGACGAAACACATTTTTCATTTTTATCTGGCGTCTAATCTAATTCTAATTAAAATCAGAAACTTCATTTTTTTTTTCAAAATTTCTGGTAGTAATTGAATAAAATTTTTTTTGAAGTTTCTCAGACATGCTTCTGCGCATGCCCGAATGATTCATTCGAATAATCAAAATAATCGTTATGCCCATCACTACTTTTTTGGTGTAGTTGATGGGCAATCTAAAGAAAAAAAACTAAATGTAAAATATCTATAACGTTTCAATTAAAAACAATTTTCATCTATGGTACACCGGGTATAGTAGCAATATCGGGAATTTTTTATCCAACTATCCCGGGTTGAATTGCCTGCTTTTATATAAAACACCTTTATATGCAGTCTATGTGACTCTTAAATCCATTCCCTTTCTTTCAGAAATCTTACTCCCTCCGCATAATTTTAACTTTTATTTATATGGGCAAATTTACCAAAGATAATTTTCGTCATTATTAATCTGTCACATAATGCTAATCGCTGCTCATTGGCAAAGAATCCATAAGAAGTCACTTCATAACATGATATTCATTCATATAACACCTTATATGAAATTTGACACTAGAACTACCATGAGCCGTCATTTTGACGGTTACCAAATGAATATATTCCGATTCAAACCAGAAATTTCTTTTTAAAATAAATTAAATATAAAACTCACAGAAATACGTTAAATGAATAAGTTAAGTAGTTTTAAATAAAATTTCTGGTGTGAAATAGTTTTAAAAAACTTGAGTAAAATTTCCGGTAGTTCTAGTGTTAAACATTTTCCTGTAATATACAGTGAACCAAAATTATAATGGATATCAAGGTGTTATCCAGGTTTATGTTATCACAAGCACTAGTCATTTACGGACCCCCCCCCCCCTCTTTACTTTGTATAATATCCGCTATAACGATTTGACCTTTTAAAGGTAGCAACCCGAGCACTGAAATGCAAGAGTTTCCGAAATTCATTACTAAATAATATCCGTCAATTATTCAACTTCTGATTTATATATTTTTCATTCTTCAACACCTTTTAACTAACGTGAATGTTAAATGCAATTATATTAAGCATCCAAAGAGAATGACCAAGTTCTATGGAGTATTAGTATCATGCCTTATACAAATTTGTTTTATTTTCGAATAAATTGTATTTCCCCAATGCACAGCCATAGAGAGAGTACACAAACACAAGCTTGGGTTCAGGCTTCAGAAAAAATAAAATACTATACTTGCACGTTTTTTGTTGATGCATCCAACAGTAGGATAGGGAGCCTAAATTTCAGTTTAACCACAATCTTCTCTGAATGTAAGTTACGCCACTGACTACTTCAGACTGAGACGCGGTCGTTGAAATTTTTATTTCTCTTTATCCCGCTATTGGCAACAGTCGATCTGTTAACACTAAATCTGACCAATTTGCTGAACACATGTAGGATTTTCAAAATGCTAACGCCCTTTGGACTGTATGCATGAAAAAAAGAAATGAAAAGACTGTGGGTGTTCAATCTCCGCCTGCACACAACAGTCTCTTAAATATAATTCTGACACCTAAACGACATGAACCCTCGCGTTAATGCTTCCTGTTTTGGTTTACCTTGGTGGACTGCCAGTTAGCAAATCTCGCAGTGTTGCATTTATAATAAATAGAGTCTTTTTTTTTCTACCCGTCTTATCCGGGCGTTGATGGACAACACAACACAGTCTGATATGGAAGCCCGTCATGTCTTGCAACAGAAAATGGCTTAAAGGATGACAAATTGAGAACCCACCTTGAAATGCGGAAAAAATAAAAAAAAATAAGTGCAAATGATGAAAAGAATATTTGCTTCTAATTAAATAAAGCGACTTGGACTTTTTTTATTGTTGTTTTTTAACTTCTAAATAACCTTTACAAATAAAATATTGCCTAAGGATGTTTCAAATACGCTTTTTTTTGACTTACATAAAAATTAACAAACCTATTTACATAAAAATTTATATAACTTTTAACCGACGACTCGAAGTTAGAGACATAATACAACAACTAAATTTCTTCGAACGAATATAGATGCATTTTTGAACGAACCATTTGTACTGTATATGTGTTAGTTTTGATAAACTACCAGCAAAATGTTTAGTTCCAGTTAAAAGCTGAATTCGTTTCAAATACAAGGCTGTTCCAAAAGTGTAATTTTTTTTCTTTCTGACTTATTCATGGAATCGTTATTATCCTTTAATATATACAACTTGTTTTTGCAACTGTTAATGGACAACTCGAGGTTAAGGACATAATTCAACAACCAAATTTCTGCGAAAGAGCTTCGATGCATTTTTGAACTACACATGTCTCTTGTTTGTATTTGTTCTGGTTAACTGCCAGCAAGATTTAACAGTTTTATTTCAGTTATAAGCTGAACTTCTAAACAAATTCGATATTTGTTTAATTATATCCAACACGACATTGACGGAGAAGAAGAGGCTGCTTTAGGAAGAAAAAACCAAGCAGAGGTGAGAAAACCAGACAGAAACACAATACATGAATTGGAGGAATTTCCAACAGCTAGAAATTTTCTGGGATGCGAAGGGTTACATAAAAAAATCTTTGGCAATATAACTTTCTAGTGATTTTAATTAGAAAAATATTCTCCCGCTCAGCAACACGAATATTTCTGACATATTCACAATTTCATTTTCATTCGTATTTGTCCGAGAAAATTCTAGGTGTTCTCACAAATATACCTAAGAATCGCACAGAGATTTTTATTATGTATTTAAGTATTTTTTTTTCTATTATGAAGAACGTTCGTTGAGTAATTCAGGGCTGTCACTGGCGAATATTTGTTTATTCTAGTCGTACCATTTTTTTTCTAAAAAATCATCTTTGTCATACACTTCTCCAACTGTAAGAGAAATGTACCAAAGAGAATACTTTTTAGCAATAGTGTTACGAATAAAATAAAATAACTATTCGTCAGTAGCTGTCCTTCTAACGGCCATTTGTCCGTGACTACCATGTCTCGAGATTTTTGCTCTATTTTGTGAAGGAGACTCTACCTTTATAATAAAATCAAAAACATAGTTCGATACTACACTGCAAAAAAAAAAATGTTGATTTTACGGTATAATACTATAACATATAAAATCAAAATATTTTTTTTTCACAGTACAGAATATGAATACCTACAAAATTTATACATTGTAAAGGTGAAAATCGTATGAAAATGATTTCGTGACTGAGTCTGATATTAGAGAGTTTGGACTTGAGAATACCAATAGGTATTTCGTACAATGATTTAGAGTGGCTAAGTCTACCAAGTTGTATGAAATTGTATATAAAATGGACTCTTAATACACTATATTCCCAATGATGACCGGTCACTTGCGATTTTAGACGTTTTGTTAAATATCTGGAAAGATACAGGAGGAATTATCCTGAAACTTCAGGAGTGTAAATAACATGATAGACGTCATATATTTCATTAAACATTTTTTTCCGAAACCCCATAAGGGGCCGTCAACAAATTGAAGAAAAACGAATATCTTTTGAATAACCCTGTAAAAACTAATACTGCAAAAACATTCAAACAGTAGATTAGGATTAAGTGGTTTATTGTAATAATTTTGGTTGATTTGTATGAAGATAGCATGTATACTCGAAGAGAAATTAAGGTTTTTATAAAAACACTTCCAAATTTTACCAAGTTTTTTTATTATAATTGGCAGAGTTTTTAATATAAAAACAAGTTATTTTCAGAAAATATGACAAACAAAATTGTACACAATACCTTGCAATCAGAATTAAAAAATAATAAAAATTGGATGAAAAATGAGCAGGTTCACTAAATATTGTTTCACTGCGCATGCGCGAATTCAATTAAAATATACTGTGCATAATATATTAGCTAAATGTATAGACCAACTTTTATGAAAGTCTCAAAAACATAGCTTGAAAATTCTGATAGTAATCGTCGATAGAATAAGCTCGAATTTCGCTGTTCCCAAAAGGAAGCAAAAAAGATGAGGGGTTGTATCAAATATAGAATGAGAGACACTTCATTCTTATTATGTCAACTTTCATAAGCTAGTATATTTGAATACAACCCCTCATCTTTTTGCTTACTTTTGGGAACAGCGAATTTCGAGCTTATTCTATCGACGATTACTGTCAGAATTTTCAAGCTATGTTTTTGAGAATTTCACAAAAGTTGGTCTATACATTTAGCTAATATATTATGCACAGTATATTTTGATTGAATTCATGCGCAGTGAAACAATATTTAGTGAACCTGCTCATTTTTCATACAATTTTTATTATTTTTTTAATTCTGATTGCAGGGTATTGTGTACAATTTTGTTTGTCATATTTTCTGAAAATAACTTGTTTTTATATTAAAAACTCTGCAAATTATAAGCAAAAAACTTGGTAAAATGTGGGACTGTTTTTATAAAAACCTGAATTTCTCTTCGAGTATACATGCTATCTTCATAAAAATGAACCCAAATTATTACAATAAGCCACTTAATCATAATCTACATTTTGAATGATTTTGCAGTATTAGTTTTACAGGGTTATCCAAAAGATATTCGGCCCCACCAGTGGCTGAGAGGTTGTGCTCTCGAAGCTGGTAGACGGGAGGTGCTGGGTTCGATCCCAATCGCGCCCGTCGGCCTAATCGTTCGGAGTTTTCGTGGTTTTCTTCGAGCCGTGGATTTATCCATGCGTAAATACGGGTTAGGTTCCCTTAGAAAGACCCCCACGAAGGGCACTCCCCCCGGGCCTATATCCCATGTGTAGATAATTGGCCGTCAATAATCAACCCAACCCAACCCAAAAGATATTCGTTTTTCTTCAATTTGTTGACGGCCCTTTATGGGGTTTCGGGAAAAAATCTTCGCCGAAATATATAACGTCTATCATGTTGTTTAAACTCCTGAAGTTTCAGGATAATTCCTCATGTATCTTTGCAGATATTTAACAAAACGTCTAAAATCGCAAGTGACCGGTCACCATTGGAAATATAGTGTAATTCGAACACCAAGGGGATACTTAATATGTGAAAAATAACCAAAAGTTACAAAATAAACTTAATGAATATTATCAAAGAAAGAAATATAAAACTTTTATCGTAAAGAGTATTGTGTTTTATATATGTCATTAAGAAAAATAATATAAAGATGCCTGAAATTATTTGGTAAAAGAATGTAATAAAACCGCAGTATTTACTTTCAGAAATCCATGAGTTAGGTTTTAGACAATTAAGGAAATATTCAATTTCTTTGACCGATTGATAGCTATTATTGGCCAATAACCAATCGAACAACAATAAATAAAAGTTTGTTTGATTTCTTCTAGATAGCTGAAAATATATAAATTGAAACTGAACGTTTCATATTGTTGTCTCTGCATATTACAAAAAATTCGACATTACAAAAAACATTTATTTATACGCAATAAATGCATCTTCGCAATATAAAATCTTTAAATCATCCAAACAAGTGGTTTGAAAATTCTAACGACATAAGATTTTTAACATTGTTTTGAATATGGCAATGGGAATAATTCTTAATAGGAGTAAATATCGGTTCGAAATAACCAACATTTTGAATTTATCCAAATTCGAATTAAAGAGATTCACTGTAATTTAAGCGAGGATATTTGCGGTTCTTTACTTGTATAATTTGTGCTGGATGCATAAGACTATCTAATCATCTCTAGTCATAAATAGAATGATCAACATTGTTTACTCTTTTAACACTGTCAGACCGAAATTACTTTTAAGTAAGTAAAATACATACATATAAGGAAAACAAAATTAACACGTTCAAAATGTATTTATTATATACCAACTAGCTGGCTAACGCCCGCTAGCGGACCCGATATTACTACATCGTGAACGATTACCTCCATGGTATAATATTTTAAACGTTCATGATGAATGAATCTTTTGTGTTTAAAAAATCTCCAAAGTGTTAACATTGTTTATAATGATGAAGTAACAATATTTGTCTGTAATGTGCACAAAATTAACAATCACAGTGGACTCAACAATGGTACAAAAAAGTACAAACGCCTGGTTTATGAAACAGTGAAGCGGGCATCCCGGAACTGTTGATGACAGTCAAATGCTTTGCGCTTTTATTATATAGAATTTTATTGAATACATATTACATTATTTGTGGGCTTATCGAAATAAATCCCGGCTGGAAATCTGAAAATGCACTTTTATTGCTTTGCATGAAAATCTAAACATTGAAGTTGAACAAATACACTTTATTACTTTTATTTTTTCAAATTAAATAGCCTATATTTTTACAACATTGCACGTAATATTAAGCTTGTCACCTGTATAATAACCATGGTGGCTACTTATACTTTTCAACATGTTTCTCTACTTCACAATGGCAAGAGTACTTCGAATAATTTGATGATACAATTAATGATGCACTTAGTGAATCATTAAATGGTGGTTAAATCATAAAATAGTGGTCATAAAATGATACACTTTATGATCGTTCCAGTGTGCAACAGGACAGAGAAATTGTAAAACTTGAATAGCTTTATAATAAAATATTATATATTATGTCCACAGAAGGGACATTTGATTACTATTACTGCATCAAAAAGAAGTAATTTTCACTCGATTTTCATCCCCATCCATGTTAACCCTTAAACTGCTGTGACAGAAATTGTCGCATAAGTACTGTGAGCGGTCTATGAAACCGCTTGATCGAAAGATAAATAAAAAGCTCGACTAACTCATAGGATGCTGTTTCTGTACTAAACTTTATGTGCATAACTATCATAATTAAAATGAATCTATTCAGAATTGTCTATTAATAGCATTAGAGCTCCAAACGAAACAAAATTTTACCAGTATCTACAGTTAAGCTAAAAATAACAAGTTAAACTGTGAAAATTGAATAAAGGAAAGGTCTGTGAGACCGGTAACAGCAGTTAAAGGCTAAGATTAAGGCCCAGGTGTGAAAGGGCTCGCTTTAGAATAGCAGTGATTTCTTAGTTGTGGTACATCCAGCTCAAACCACATGGAACGCAGCAGTGTAACCATCTTTGGTTAAATTGGATAAAATTTTACTCTAGCAACAGCAACCAAACCATATTTTATTGGTTATCCAACGATCTCATCCAAAACTCCTCATGTATCTAGTTAACCCACATACTGACATTCTCTTAGAGCAGTTTCTGACATGCGCTGGATAGTGAAGAACATTTCAAAATAAAATATCATATCGAAACTATGAATGGAATTATATGAGATGTAATCTTCCGAACCGGGAGAAAAAGTCCGGGCCAGGATTCGAATCCGGGATCCCTTGGCTGAAGCTGCCAATGCTCTAATTACTGAGCAATCCCGGATGAATATGGTTGAACTAATTCATCCAGTTAACCTTAATGATCATAGCATCTGATCTGATATCTGAATCAGCACATCAGAATAAATCACAGGTAATGGGACCTCCAGTTGTTCGAATCCTGACCCGGACTTTTTCGCCCGGTTGGGGAGATTACATCTCATATGATTTCTTTACCAATTAGAATAATTATGGCAAAATTAATCTAGTATCAATGAAATTGCCAGGAAACTAATTTTCATCGACAAGAGTCATTCATCGATTAATTAAACCAGCGTTTCTTTCGTAATTTCATCGGCAACGACATCATCCCATCACAAGAGGAATCTCGATTACATATTTCTGATTAGTTTTAGATCAGAATTCACCTTACAGTGTGAGTTTATGGTCATTGGCCGTTGATTTTTCATTGGTTGCTGATGCAATTTGTTTCACTGGCCTATCAACTTTTGCTATTAGGATATACATCATAAGACGCTTTGACAAATTGTGTCGTAACATAAATTTGTCATAAAGCTGCGTTTATACTGTGGTTTATTTTGTTTTAAAGTCTTCAATTATCTAAAAATCTCCATGAAAACACTATGAAATCATTTTAAGATAAAAAAGCACATCATAGTTTTTTAAACGTACCTAAAGAGAAATATTGCACTGATTAAAGAAAGAAAGCAAAACTTTCAAAATTACCCATTTATCCAGCCTCAAATTCATTCATGCAAATTTCCTATCAACTTTTGCTGTTAGAATATGTATTATGAGACGCTTGGACAAATTGTGTCACAATGTGAATGGGTCATAAAGCTGTATTTGTACTGTGGTTTATTTTGTTTTAAAGTCTTCAAATATCTAAAAATCTACATGACAACACTATCAATTCAGGCTCATTATTCGTATTACTGTAGTAATTCTAAGACAATTCAAGATTTTAAACTAAAAGTACATCATAGTTTTTTAAACGTACCTAAAGAGAACTATTGCAGCGATTAAGGAAAGAAAGCAAAACTTTCAAAATTACACATTGATTCATACTAAAACTCATTCATGCAAATTTAAACCAGCATCTGAGTTTAGGAACTTACTCCAACAATAAATTTTCTTAGAAAAGAAGGGATACATTTTGAACGACCACGTTTCCTGTTAGCGTTAGTTTTGGTTAACTGCCAGACAGATTTTACCGTTTGTTGCAGTTAAAACTGAACCTCGCCCCAGTTTTTTGTTGAATTGTATCTCGCACGATGTTGACGGACAACAGGATGAAAGATGTATAAGTTTTAACCAGACAGAGGTGTGAAATCTAGATTCGATGAATTGCCAACAGCTGGAAAGTTGCTGGGACGCAAAGAGTTAGTTATACAGAAGAAAAAGAAATAAACAGTTCTTTGGCAATTGAACTTTCAAGAAGTTTTTAGTGGAACAGTTATTTGTTTCTTGTTATTAAAGCGAGTTTTGTCTATGGTCTAATACGAGAAAATATTACCGTATTTATCCCCATAAATTTCGCCTCAGCATATTTTTCACACCCGTTACTTTTTAAAGAAAAATCGTAATTTCCGCATTAAAAATATGAAACAATGAAGTTATGAAATGGATTTTCATATTAATCTAACTGCGTGTGTTCTCAATATTTTCATTTTCTAATATAATAGGACCTCAGTTGTCAAATGCCCAACATGTCGAACAATTCGCATCGCGAACAAGAACTTCAAGCGACATTTAATTATGTCCTCGACCTAAGAGGGTGTCGCGTCGTCGCAAAATACGAATGAAGAAACATGGGAAAATCGACTACACTGATTTTTTTTTTTTTTTTTTTTTTTTTCATGGGCATGAAATGCAAATAAATACATGAGGTAAGCGATCACAGCGATCATTAAATCTATGTATTTCATGCAATTCGGTTTCTGAATCCACTGATATACAGTATTCCACAAAAGGGATGGTACAGGAAATAATTTTTGGAAAATATGCAAATTTAACCATTATGATTAAAAATAAAATTGAATTAACAAATAAGAATTATTTAATAACAACCTTTGCTATATTGTACAAGGAAAATTTAATAATAATTTCCGTTAGAAACTTTCAAAATAAAAATATATAAAATTTAAGTTCGAAAATGCTTCCACAAAAGTCATGGCACACGTAAAAAATTTTTTATTTATTAAAGAAAAACCATTCTCTAATATTTAGTTGCATATACAGTGGTGGCCAAAAGTTTGGACATTGTTTGAAAGTTTCACGTTTTTCAACTTTGTGTGCTTGTAGAATATATTCATTTTCACTTAAATACAACCGTTTATATATCAAATTGAAGATAATTTAATGTAGAATTTAATAATAAAAACAGTATTACAATATCTGTATTACAAAAAAGTGATGCTCATTTAGTAGAACAAACAAACACAAATCGTTTTGAATAAGGACGTGTTTTGTAATAAAAGCGTACTAGCCAATCACAAACACTGTTCTGAGCACAAATCACATGTCTGTAACTATAGTTTAGGTTGTTTGGATGGTAAAAGAGTTATTGCTGTGGAAATATTTTGCGGAATGATGCATACTAGTACAATTAAATAGAGTATTGCTGTTTTTGAATATTTAAAGTCCTTTTTTTAATTAAACTAATTTTAAACAATGTAATCAACAAGAAGAACTAATTGGCCATCTACAAAAAGAAGCCGAATTGTCATATTGAGAGAAAATGGCCTCTCTTATGCTGAAATTGCAAGACAAGTTGGTGGTTCAGTGACTTGTTCTGGTGTACGAAAGTTCTGTTTACGTTATGAAAAAACGAAATCAGTGGAAAATAAGGCCAAATCAGGCCGACAAAAATGCACAAGTGCTACTGCCGACAGAAAAATTAAACGGCTATGCCTTCAAGATAGAAAAATTTCATCAGATGCCCTCAGATGTGAAATGAATGCAGCGGGTATTGCAGTAAGTTCAAGAACAATAAGAAGAAGGTTATCAGGATTTGGACTACAAGCTAGAATTCCAAGGCAAAAACCATATTTAAATCAAAAGCAACGCGAAAAACGAGTTAAGTGGGCAAAAAAACACATTAAATGGTCAGAAAATCAATGGAAGCAAGTAATCTGGAGCGATGAGAGTAAAATATCGCTCTTCGGTAGTGATGGTAGAAAATACGTGAGACGTAGAGTAGGAGAAGCACTTCATCCTGATTGCATTGAAGCAACTACGAAAACCCAACAAATGTCATGATTTGGGCATGTATGTCTGCAGATGGTGTGGACCGAATTCAAGCGATTGATGGCATCCTGAATGCCAAAAAATACATCGAAACTGTCCTGGAACCAAAATTGATACCTTCCATCAGGGATCGCTTCCCCAATAACGCACCATTTATTTTTCAGCAGGATTCAGCTCCATGCCACACAGCAAAAGTATGCAAAGCATGGTTTCAAAATAAAGGCATCGATATATAACCATGGCCAGGAAACAGCCCTGATCTCAATCCAATTGAAAATTTGTGGCGACGTTTGAAAATTCTTGTACGAAACAAACGTCCATCCAATAAAAGACAACTTATTGAAGCTATAATTGATTCTTGGCACCATGTGATTACGAAAGATGAACTCCAAACACTCGTTCACTCGATGAAAAGTCGCTGTGAAGCTGTCTTAAAAAATAAGGGTTATCCTACTAAGTATTGATTGTGTAAGTATCACTTTAAAAAAATGCAAATCTAAGATAGATCTTACTATTAGTTGCATATCTTTTTTTGTAATACAGATATTGTAATACTGTTTTTATTATTAAGTTCTACATTAAATTACCTTCAAATTGATATATAAACGTTTGTACGTAAGTGAAAATTAATATATTCTGCAAGCACACAAAGTAGAAAAACGTGAAACTTTCAAAAAATGTCCACACTTTTGGCCACCACTGTACTTTCCTTTTCAGGACTGCTTTAAGTCTGTCAGGTATTGGTTTTACCAGATTTTTTGTAATATTTTTTTGAATTTTACTCCATTCGGCAAGTAAAACCTCTTTGAACTGTGTTTTATTTCTGATATCATAACTGTTCACTCGCCGCTGTAAGATATTCCATAAATGATAAATAGAGTTTAACTCTAGAACCGCGGGAAATTTTACTTAAGTTTTATAAAAATATTTGACACCAGAAATGTTATTTAAAACTATTTAACTTACTAGGGGGCTCAGCCCCCTACTCGCTAACGCTCGCCAACCCCCCCGTGAATTGCAAAGCAATTCACATTGAGACCGCTACGCGGTCACAGCTCGCTTCGCTCGCTCGCCCTTTTTAATTTTTCTAGTAATTCTAGCCGGAATAAGTACTACAATAAATTATTTGAAAATATGAAATTGAAAATTTTGTAATGTAAAAAAGTAATTGAAAACTCCGTTGAAAACACAACTAAAAATGCATTTAGTTGATGCTACTAATGGACATATAAACAATTTAAATACTATGAAAAAAAGGATCTTGGAAACATAATTAGTTAAAAACTTATTGCACCTATAATATTGTACAGCACGACATTCATTAAAAAAAATAAAAAAAAAAAAAAAAAAAAAAGGAAAAAAAAAACACTACGTGTTAGGAAGATAGTTTATCATCAAAGATTGTTTAAATTTTGTTCGACATTTTATTATTTTAATTGAGTATAGATTTCTGCAAAAAAAATTATTTTTACTTCAATAAAACAGCAACAGATGGCAGCAGCACATTCTAGAAAGTTTATATTTTATTATCTTCAATATTTTGTGTGAGTGAAATTCGTAAATAAATTCTAAATAAGAGTTGAGAATTCATTTGAAATTAACAATATTACTCATAATTAAAATGAGGAATCATCTCAGACGCTTTGGATTACGTTCATATTATTTTATTTTTAATAATTGCTAACTTGAATTTCACTGATCTGATACTGACGACATATTGGAGGCGGAGCTAACACAATCTTGTCTGTTCATTGGTCTGAGCTCTGGAAACTACAGTTGTTGCCAACGATAAGGTAGAAATTCAGCCCTATTTCCGCGCCACGTAAGACAAATATATATATAGATTTATTTAAATTATTTTTTGCAGTATATATTTAATTTATTTTGTGAAAATATTTCTGGTTCGAATCAACATTTATTCATTTTGTACGGGTCAAAATGACCCATCATCGCGGTTCTAGTGTTAAATCTGGACTTTGTGGAGGAGTGGCAAGTACGTGGGGAATGTTGTAGCGTAGCCATATTCGGACAATGTGAGCAGTGTGCTTGGGATCATTATCTTGTAGAAAATAATAATGCTGCTCGACACCCAACTTCAATACACTGTCCTTCAAATTTAGCTTTAAACTATTTAAATATCCAAATCTGTCTATGATAGTTTCAATGAAATTTAAATTTCCTACTCCTGTAGTTGACATACAGCCCCAAACCATTACAGCTCTTCCACCATGCTTTACAGTTTTGTCGTATATTTGGGATTCATTGCATCACCTTTTCTCCTCCAAACACTAATTTGCCCATTTATGCTGAAAATTTTAAACTTAGACTCATCTGAAAAATTAATCTGTTTCTAGAAATCAGGGGATGCATGTAAATATTTTCTGGCAAACTCGATTCTTTTCTTTCTGATGGTCGGAGATTATACGGATACGGTATCCTCCTTGATATAGCACCTTGGATATAGATTATTGGTATATTTCTTAACATCATTAATGGCTCTTCTGATAGTTTCTTTATGTACTATTTTATTGCCATATTTTTTGCATATCTTCTCTTATTTTTCTAGCACTAATTGGGGGATTTTCAGAAATGCACTCACTGTTAACTTTTTAGGTAGGCCGTTTCAAGCTTTATTTTCAATCCTCTTTTCTTTTCTTTACCTATTAGTTACCTTTTGGATGGTGAAATGGCTTCGAGACATTTTTTGAGAAACCTCACTTATAAAATTTATCCTTTTTATCATGACGATTAACAATTAATTTTCTTTCTTCAACTGTAAGTTCTTTTCGCGTCATTTTTTAAATTAAGAATTGATATTTTCGACTAAGATAATAATAAGTACACATAACTTTACTG
Organism: Maratus michaelseni; assembly: GCA_963931845.1. Lineage (NCBI taxonomy): Eukaryota > Metazoa > Arthropoda > Arachnida > Araneae > Salticidae > Maratus > Maratus michaelseni. The sequence goes on along the minus strand of OZ007596.1, from coordinate 156,367,344 downwards.
TGGCTAATGCGGGACTACAATGTTGTTCAGTAAAATATGCAAATAAGTGAAAATTTTTAAATTTTACACAAATATACCTCGATTTTTGTGGAAATACTTTTGAACTGTAATAATTTTCTAATATTTTTTCAGTATATCTAAAGGAAATTTCTATTGATATTTCATTGTATAATGTAACAAAGGATGCTAATTAATTAATTTCGTTTGTTAACTAATTTTATTTCTGTTTACCATGCTGAAATTTGCATATTTATTCAGAACAACTCTCTGTACCATGACTTTTGTGGAACACTGTATTTTTCTTTTCTTTTTTTTCAAATGCGCGCAGCGCTCATACATTTTAAGGTTCATAGAAAGCGAGTTAGCATAAAGTTATAAGTAAATAAAAATGGCACAACCCCCTTTTTCTCTCAACCTCAAGTAGTCTAAAATTTTAACGATAAGGTTACATGTATAGTTTTGTTAAACTTTTATAAAAATATTATAAATGCCATTGTCTCATGTAATGTACAGAACTGCAATAGGTTTTTTTAATATTTTACTGTAATGTTGAGTACAGTGTTTTGTTTGAAAGACCTTAAATATAAAGCGTAAATTGAAAAGTGAGAACCAATTAATCGTATTTTGGCTATTTCTTTTGGGAATGTTTGATTTGCTTTCTGAACAGTTTTATCGGACGATTTGCGTTCGAGAACTGTTTCAATTTGGAACTTAAGAGCAAATTCTCATTTTTTTTCCTCCGACCCCTTTCTTTCAGATGCACTACACTACGGCTGCGTGCAGCTGGTAGTGGAACTATACAAGGTGTCTATACATCTCTGTGCATGTTTTGAGAAATAGGTTCCAAATCAAATGGTTTTTTTAGGTGATCAAATAGAAAAATTTTAACAGAAGAAATAATATACATTGTTTGTGCTCGTCTACATGGAAAACGGTATGAAAAGGCGTAGAACTTCACCCACATTAAGTGCTCATTCTCCACAACTTCCAGAAAATAGTAACACAGATATTTATTGCCACAGTTTGGCGTTTGTTTAACTGAAAACTTGGAGTTTCCCAAACAGTAGAATTCGGAATAGCGAGATTCCATCTGAGTCTCTGCGTGGATGACTTGCGGTTACGGCCTAACCACTTCTTGTATTCTTCGCATAATATCTGATGTTATCGGAGATCTACCTGGAACCTGGAAGGAACTTTACCTTTTACTCTACAAGTCCGCTTAATTTTGTTTACTAAGGTTTTGATAGCTATTCTAGTAGAGGGGATTTGTGAATTTGAAATAAATGAAAAAACAAGAACGAAAAATCATGTGTCAAGCATAGATTATGAAACACTTTCCAACACAGCCAGAAAACTGTAACGAAACTTCCCCGTTAAATAAGGTGAAAGAAGTTATGTAAGTAAACAGTTTAGAAAACATGTAATACATTGAAAAATACAGTTTTCGAAATTATCTTCCAGTGTCAAAAAAGTAGTCGAATTATTTTGTGCAGCCCTGTATATGATCAATAGATGTGGATATATAGTATGATAAAATTTAGTTCAGTTAGAATTTCACATTTAGTAATTTTCGCCAATCGATGGAAATGCACCCGAAATATTTTGTACAGCCCTTGTATATTATCTGAAGACTTTTGTACACACCACCTATTAAGCTAAAAGGCAACTTAAAAACTCACTTGCAGCAATTACCAAACGTAAGCGACAATGTATCTTTTTTGCGTAGCCCTGTATATGAATTTATTTATATTTCACAAACTTCTATTAGTCTACTAAATATAGTTCAGCAGGAAAATGCGTAAACACAATTAAAAACGACCCTTAAGCAATTCACTCCCATATTCTGTAATACTTACGAATTCCCTTGTGTAACCCTGTATATGATCAACCGAGTTTATAAATACACAAGTACTATGAAAAAAAATAGTTAAACTTAAAAACACCATTCAAAGATGAAAACGCACTTACCACACAGACTGTAAATATCGCACATGTACTGCAAACAATATATTTTGTGTGTCCCTGTAAATAAACGCAATGCACACAAGAGAGCAATTTATAGTGCACCTCAGTAATGCATATAATTTTCATTATGTTTGAAATAGTGAAATATCACTAAATTACACTTCAAACGATTTTTCCCCATAGAACGATGTGTAACAGAATTCTTTTGTTTGACCCTGTAAATGAATAATAAATGCTTTGCACCCCATATTCTACAAGAAGAATGTTTTAATGCGCTTCATAATTATATATCATTTTCATTATGTTTTAAATGACGTAGCGCCTTCAAAATGCTCTTGAAACGATTATTCCCCATTGACTGTAATGTAACGGAATACTTTTGACTGTCCCTGTAAAAAACCTATAAGTGCTACACACTTCAGTTGAAATAAGGAACATGCTATGATAACGACAATAATATATCAAAATTTCAGGGCAATCCGAACATATTTACGGGATTTAGAGCACGGACTGACGGCCAGACGGCAGACAAACCGAAGTCATAAAAACACTTTTCAACTAGTCGTTGGGGGCCACCGTAATACTTACCCATCATGGATATGCATAATGTAAAATATTAAAATAAAAATGTGTAAACTACTTATAAAATGCATTGCAATTCAAATAAAATCGTGGCTTGATGACGTCACAAACTTTAAAGGCTCGATTACTGAATTGCTTGAAAGAGGTTTTTCCTTATAACTCCAAAAATAATAATCCTATTAACTAGCGGTTTATTGCATCTGATTAAGCGTCAAATTTCCAATTAAAATATATCTTTGAAGTGAAATTTGGATGAAATACAGGGTCATGAAAAATCGAAGAGTGTGGAAAATAGGATTCCAAATATCTCGGCAACTAATTATCCGATCGACTTCATGCTTTATTCAAAATTTATGTTTTTTTATTGTCTTTTATATTCATTTCTTAAAATAAACAATTTCGAAAATTTTTATATACCTTTCATCAGAACGAATATTTCGAGAGTCCGAAAAAAATTGTTCCGGTTAATCGAGGCTATTGAAATGAAATAGGCTTCTTCCCATTATTACATACTAAGTACATACCAAATTGCAAGTCTCTATCTCAATTTTTTCGGGAGATAGAGCGTTTACAGACACACAGACACACACACAGACACACAGACGGACGGCAAAATTTTTTTTCTAAAAATATGTTTTTCGGAATCTCCAGTGTCTGAAACGTGTAAATCCGTCAAAAAATTTTTTTCGATTTTCAAAACGATTACAAGACTTACCCTATACTACGTATGACGGGTAAGTAATACCCTATACTACGTATGACGGGTAAGTAACTAGGTTGGAAAGTGTTAAAAAGATATGCGCAAGTAAAGCAATTGAAAATGTAGAAGCATTTTGTAGTTCAGTATCTGCCAAACACAAACAAAACAAGGATAAGTTAAAAACAGGAAATTGATTTTTAGCATGTTTAAAGATAGTTTAGCCCCTTAATTATATAGAAAAAGAAAAGAGCTGTTTGATTCCAAATAATTGAAATTCGGTAAATTTGGGCATTCATATAACGTCTAAATAATTCAGAACGAAATAGATAAACGGACTGATAATGTTTGACATGGTTAAATATCATCCAATACATCATAAGAGTTCTAAATCAGGGAATATCCGATAGACCATTATGACTGACTCCTAGATTGCAAATGTAAACGTAAAATAAAAATACAGTAGTTTAGAAAAGTGTGCGAACACTTTGAAAATCCGAAATTATCTTATAATTAAAATGCACCAAAAAATTTATAATGATTTATATGATTAGGAATAAATAAAGATTTTATCCTTAAATTTAATAATTTGTTTGGAAAAAGTAGAAAATCATGTCACAAAAGGTCAGCGAATACTTTTGAGTTTTCAGAAAGATTTTCTAACCTCGACACAAAAATGAAATGCATTATATGATTAGGGGTCGGGGCAAGAGAGTGCCAAGCCACATTTTTGAACTTCTGAAATATTTCAATTTGAAAATTTGATCCAATACTCAAATCGAGATACATAACCTAAAATTTTTTTCGCCAATGTCTTAGTAATATTTGAGATATTCTGAGTAACAATATGGCATGACTTTAATGATATTACTATAATCTTTTTTGTAAATTAGCTATCTTCATTGAGGGCATAAACATCAGAGGCAAAAACGAAACCTGTCACATAGGTTGCCACCAAGTGACATTAGAAACAAATTATATGTTGTATATTATAGTTTACAATATTAAGCAACAGATTACAGTGTTAGATTTGTTTCACCAAAAATGTGGCTTGACACTTTCTTGCCCCGACCCTTTCATATTATTTGCCATCAAAAGTAAAAGGCAACGCCTTTGACAATCTTTTGTTTATGTTATTGAGACATTTTTTTGTTGAAATATAGAATATTTTTTTTTAGTTTGTTGCTATGTTTCTACGACATAGGCATATCTTTATATTTTGTGAAAATAATACACATTTTACATCTAGACAGAAAAAAAATCTGACAGAAAAGTTGCTGAAATGTTAAATTTAAACGGACTCATAATGTTTTGAAAGGTTAAATATCGTCCAGTACATCATAAAATTCCAAATCAGAAAATATCCGGCAGACCATTATGATTGACTCCTTAGATTAAAGAGCAATTTTATTAAAAATATGATTTCGAATCTAAATTTAATTTTATAACATATATTAGACACTATATGAGATCCTGGTAGAAAAGTTACCAAAAGTTACCAAAAGTCCTAAAAGTCACCATGCTTGACTATTGAAAATAAGTTCTATTTTCGGAGATATTATTTTGGCTTTCGATTGCATTTTTAGCCTCATATCTAAATTATACCGGATAAATTTGTTTAAAAGTTTATTTACAATGAAACATTGAAAAGTTTTCTTTCCAGGATTTTACAAAAGAAATTTTAGGCCTTCTGATATTTTCACAGAAATATGCGGTTTTTTTTTTGTCGTTTTATACTTTTAAGATACTCAATGCATTTGCTTCTTTTTTTCTATTATTTTTTATTGTAATTTATTCCACCCAGTTAATTAAGTTCGGTTGAAAATTTAGAGGCATTTAGTCTTGGAATTAAAAAAAATATATATTCGTAATAAAAACCACATTACCGTAATTTCCGGTATATAAGCCGCGGCTAAAAAAAGTCTGTTACGAACCAGAAATTTTATTTATTAAAAAAGATCAAATAAGTTCCATGCACAAATAGGTTATATTTTATCAAATAAACTTTCTGGTCGAAAACAGATTTATTTGAGCCGCGGCTTATACACCGGAAATTACGGTAATCTAGGAATAAATTATAATAGTGTGACTGATATTTCCTGATTTAGAATTCTATGATGTACTGGATGACACTTAACCATGTCAAAGAATATCAGTTCTTTTAAATTTAATATTACAGTACTTTTTCTGATAGATTTTCTACTATCTACTATCTAGATCCCAACCATTTTTTGGCTGCACCCTACCTAAACATTTCTAAAATCATGATGAAAAATTGAATAAATAAAATAAAAAAATAAAATGCATAAAAAATTAAAGTAAAATGGTGATCCCATTTTACTTTCATTTTTTATGCATTTAATATAATTTTTTTTATTTTTTAAAATTTTTCTTATGTTCTGCATTGTAGGTAATTCTCTTCTGGGATTAGCTGATGCCTTCTGCTTTCCTACTGGCTGTTCCCTTAACTTGTCCCTCTTTCCTTTCCATTTCTTTTCAGTCTTGCTCCTGACTTCAAAGTGGTTGCACGTCTTCTTTGCGCCTGACGAAGAAAGACAAAGTTCTTTCGAAAGCCTAGCGCATTCCTTATTTTTATGGTGTTATAAAGAAGTTTTTTTTATGCTTTTATAGTATCATATCAGTTTATTCAATACTTTAATAATAATTGTATCTATAATATCAATGTTATATTTTATGCTGAAAAATGAACCTATACAATACTCATTAATGTACAAATAGTTTTTTCATTTGAAAATAATATTCTAGACTTTTTCGAAAATTGGATACACCCGAACCCGACCCGACCCGTGGGAGTCAAATCTCAACCTGACACCGACCCGAATCCGAAACAATTAAAATCATCTTGAACTGAATCTGATCCGCAATGAAAACAATTAGCGTCAACCCGACCTGATCCGAATCGCGGGTCAGGTCGTTTTCGGATAAAATCGCTTACCCGAGCCGATGCAGGACTCAAGTGTGCACTACCACTTCTTGTTGTTTATAACCCTGGCACTGACATACACTATATACATTTAAAATATTTCATTCGATAAATATAAGGTAAATGGGGAAAATTGGAGACGCGAGTTTTATTCTTATTTATTATTCTTTTTATAATGCTACCCTCTTGGTTCGGTACAAATCCAAACACTTGTAAGCTACGCTACATTCATTTTCTATCATTCCTAATTTTTGTTAGTGTCCTGAACCAAGACGACAAGCGTTATTAAAATAAAATAAATAAAACACGCGTCTTTATTTCCTTCCGTTTACCCTACTAAATAATGTTTTTTTTTTTTTTTTCTCCGTAATAAAATTCGAAAGAAACGAAACAAATCACTAATAATTTTTAGACTTTAAAAACGATTTAGATTTTTCTCTTCACGATCTGTTTAAGAAATGAGATATTCAGAGGTCACCGGCAAAGTCAAAAACAACAAATGCAGCTGTCAAGTCTTTCCGCTTTTTTTGGTTTCTCATTTCCGACCGACTGCGAGGCCTTCGCACACAGGCACTATTGTATGTTTTGGCTAAGACAACCCCACACAAATCCAAAACAATGGTATATCGGGGAATAAGAGGGAAAAAAAACGTTTTAACACCTCGTAAAAGATACTTGAGTCCAAGTTTCTACCGCCATTCTCTTTGGCACCTAGCTATTTACAGAAATTCGTAGCATACGTTGACGTGACAGATTAATTTATTTTGTGCGGCAAAGACCTGGGCGCCGCCAAGGGGGGCAGGGGAGCAGGGAAGGGCCATTGCCACTCCCTGGATTTTGAAATTTAATTAACTAAATTTCTTTTTCTCTGATGATAGTATAAAAATATAGTAACATTTATTCTCCAAAGGTGACTTAAAATAATGGAACATTAAGAGAGAAAATATTTTTTTCTCATTAGGGGAGGTTTGCTTCCCTGACACCCCCCCCCCCTCCTTCATGAAAGTCAATTATTAGTTCCGCTTTTTACATTTATGTGTTTAAAAGTTATTTTAAACGGGGATGGGAATTTTTCAACTGGGAGGAGAGCCCCCCCCGTGATCCTTTACCCCACTTTTTTATGATGTCATTTTATATTTCGCAGGAGGTAAAGAAAGTATGTTCAAAACATTGTTACAATAAAAGTTATGAGCGGAAACTTGGGTTCGGTAAGAGTGAGATACCCCGCAATGTCGACTTCAATTGGGTTGAGACCCTGGTTTCCTATACAAAACATTGCTCGTCTTGATGGGTATTATCACCCCCTTTCTTATTTTGTTCAAACAGTTTACGAATACCCTGTATTTTTCTTCCAAAATGTGAAAGTAAGAGTGACTAATAAGTAATTTTCTACAATTCCGATGCTATTTTCGCAAACAATTGTTTTTGAAAATGGTTCGGAGTGAGCCGAAACATGTCAACAACCTAATAAAAGTTATTTTACTGTATATTATGTTGTTAATTTACACCTTTCAACATTTAAAAGAAATATGTTATTACAAGGTGTTATAATTTATTACAAGATCAAAGTACTTTTATCATAAATAACAAGACGTCTTTCTAGTGATTGAAAGAGAAGATTGAAAAAATATTCAAATTCAAAAATATATATTTTTCTCTTTTGCTTTGTTACGACTTATATTTCTACTAAGTTCCATTTTGTGAAATAGGAAAATCCCTTAACTATGAAACTGCAGAAAATCAAGTACAGTCGTTGGAAAAAAAAAAAGGGGGGGGGGGGGTATCCCATACTACTTCGGACGCAAATCATTGTATTAAAAAAATAATACTGATACAGTTAATTGGTATTAACGTCTACACTGCAAAAAATAATTGTTGATTTTACAGTATAAAACTGGCATCCCAGCTGCCAGTATTATACCGTAAAATTAACAGTATTAAACAGTAAAATAAGCAGTAATACGCCGCCGTGCAAGCAGTAATACGCTACCGCGCATGCGCTTATTTTACTGTTTAATACTGTTAATTTTACGGTATAATACTGGCAGCTGGGATGCCAGTTTTATACTGTAGAATCAACAATTATTTTTTGCAGTGTATCATCTTTCTAAATTATGTACTACTATATGTACTCTATAACTCTAAATTATGCTTGTTATTATTTTCTTCACAATTCATTCATAAAAGAACTTTTGTGCTTTTTGAAATCAATGACGCGGGAGGAGAGGAGTAAATATTTTTTACTGGCGACTAGAATTTTTTGCTGGCTACCAGATTTTAGCAAACTTTTAAAGCCCTGCCCATTAAAATAACAAGTAACTGAGATTTCACTCATTGAATAAATACAGGAGACACCCCTCTTTACACAGTCGAAATTTAAAATTTCTCCATATCTCAAAAAATTAATGATAGATAGGAATGAGCAGTAAAATCACATAAACATGTACTTTATCTCCTTCTTTTGACGTAAAAATTAATGTAGGTCATAATTCGTAATTGTTTGAATATGAATTTATTAATAATTTTCAAAATAAAAAATATGTTTTTAAACCACAAAAATGCCTCAGATTATGTTTGGATCCATTCATTGTATCTCATTAAAAATAAAAATTTCAATCGGATGAATTTCGGAAAGATATAAATTAGTTTGTCATGTGGATCATCATGTCAGTATCATCCTCAAAATTTGACTTTTTGTATTCCCATGAAGATTTACGATAGAATGCATAAACTATATATTTTTTCCGGGCTCATTTAATCCCAGGAACACCGATATAGTGTCAAATGTGTATGTTACTATTTGAAAAAAATAAATTTGGTACCATTTTTAATGAGTTGATGATCCTCAAATCATCATTTCTGCACAACATTTAATAGTAGACGTTATTACCATTTGATTGTTAACAGTATCATTTTTATACAATGATTTGCACCAGAACTAGAGGGTTGGGATATCTTTTTCTTTTCGGGACTGTACCTAAGTCAATAGGAGGTAACCTACAACCCCTAGCTAACAATTATTAATCCTAGCATGTGCCTGAAGTTCAGAAAAAAAAAACCCTACATTTTCTTAAGTATTCATATAAAGCAGTATTTCTATCTCATAACAAATATATTTGAGATAATAGTGCGCAAAATCTACATCACCTCTGATCGCAATCAATAACTAACTGGGATATCTTTTTCTTTTCGGGACTGTACCTAAGTCAATAGGAGGTAACGTACAACCCCTAGCTAACAATTATTAATCCTAGCATGTGCCTGAAGTTCAGAAAAAAAACCCCTACATTTTCTTAAGTATTCATATAAAGCAGTATTTCTATCGCATAACAAATATATTTGAGATAATAGTGCGCAAAATCTACATCACCTTTGATCGCAATCAATAACTAACTGTTGAAAAAGATATTTATTATTTTAAAGAAGAAAAGAATGTGTATGTGTGTAGGAAATATACAATATTTCACTGTGAATAAAAAATGTATGATTTCTAAAATGCATTTTTGAGTATAAAAAATTTAAAATAGTTTTTGTTTTCACTTGTGTATTTAATAATTTGTGGATTTTTATAATAACAAGAATCTACTCAAAAGTTAGAATCTGAACATACTCTTTTTTTTTTTTTTTACTTTAAAAGTAAAATAGTATCATAAATGAGTGCATAATAAGCTCAAATATAAAAAGTCATACTTCCTTAACACTTGTTGATAAATATAAATGTAATCGCATATTATTCCACCTTACAAATTATACATTTTCACATAATTTTTAATAAAAGTGCATGTACAATGCGGAAATATTATGTCCACATAGTTGAGAAAAGAGAAACGCACCTTATTCTAAATTTTACTATTTAACATATTTAACTATGAAATGTAGAAATACCAAGTACAAGTAATGTAACAGGAAATGATCATTTTTAATAATAATATTATATTACAATGTCCAAAGCTTATGATAAGTAGAAAAATATCATTCACCATATAAGCTTTTATAAAATGAAATGGCTTCCTTTATGTAAGAAACTAAAACAAATTTCTAATAAACATTGAAAGTTCACAAGCAATAGATATTATAAAATTATATACGAAAAATCACTTATGATCATTAAAATAAAATACATATGTATATGTTAAAAGTGATTAGAGTAAATATAAAGGCTTAAAAAACCCGTTAGTAAACAAACCGACTAGTTTCGCTCAATAACGGTGACATTTTCAAGGTCTGTAATGATACATAAACTATTTTTGCATAAAATTTGAACTATGTACTTGATAAATTGCTTTCTCGTATAATTTGTTATCAAGTACATAGTTCAAATTTCATCCGAAAATAGTTCATGTATCATTACAGACCTTGAAATGTCACCGTTAATGAGTGTACAAAACTAGTCAGTTTGTTTATTAAAAGGTTTTACTAAGCTTTTATATTTACTGTAATCATTTTTAGCATATATATGTATTTTATTTTAAGTACTAGTAAATGTTCATTCGGACATCTGATATTTTTGCTGATAATGAAAATGTATTTAAACATCTAAACATTTTTTTACAAATAATTATACAAAATTTTCGGTAATAATACAATAATTATACAATGTGTTTGTACCTGATAAATAGATTAGTTTAAGCAATAAAACATCCAAAATTTTATTTAAGTAGAATTTTATTTCTTAAATGTTTTTGAAAGTACACATGATTACATTTTTAGGGCGTATTATTTTTATTTTTTAATGCGTGACATGCGTTTGAAGAGGCATTGAAAATATCTCTGCTCGGAGCCATTATGAGATGGGTAAATACTCAAAAATGAATACATTTTGCTTATTTTAAATACAAAATTTTAACAATATATCTGAAATAGAGCAATCTTAATTAGGTTTTAAAAAAATCAAACGATATAAGTTGAAGTTGCACTAAAGAGTTCTAAAGACACTAAAGATTTGATGAACAGGCTATAAATTCTACAAAGTTCGAGTTCATACAACCCTTATCAAGAGCTCTCAATTACGAAACTGCAGAAAGTCGTGTACCTAATTAAGTGGGAGATAACTTACAACCCCTGCTAACAATTATTAATCGCAGAACTCCCTTGAAGACCCTCCTGTGACCTCCCAGGACACCCTAGAAACATGTATCTGGCGAGATCACTTGTTCCCCTACATCATTCTGTACTTGTCATTTATTCCGCATCGTCAAAAATAAGAATAGATAGATCCCTTAGTGTAACAGGAATTTTTAACAGTTTTAATAAATAGAACAAAAATAAATTGGATGTAAAAGAAAACTAACTTGATATCCAAGCGGATTTTGTCCAATTATCCGATACAACAAATTTTTGGTACCTGTAACTTATATTTAAAAAGAAAAACGAAAAAAAAAAACTAAAAGAAGAATTTTGTCTATTATCTCGCAATTCACTTAGCAAATTATCGCGCCTTTCACAGCTAGGTGTTATTATTATTGCAATTTTCTAAATAAATATTATGCAATTCATCTCATAGAACAAATGTATTTAAATATATATGTATCTACTTGATTAGCTTATACATATATATACGTAAACTTTTTACGAAGATGATTTAATATTCCACGAGAAAATGGCAGTTTGTTAAAGATGGTGAATGATTGCAGTCGATATCAAGAACCATGGCGAGGAGGTTAGGCAATGATGAAACACCATAAGAATTTCTCCAATAATGAGCAGCCAATTTCCAGATAAATTGTTTATTAATGAACAGGAGCGATGCCAGTAACAGTTCCCACAGTATCAGGTATAAACTTATAGCCCTCAGGTTTGACGATAACTCACTACATCATTTAATAGATCTTAAAAGGCTGTTGTGAAATTCTAAGTCGCAGAACACCAGATAACGATTTGGTCAGCACTTCCAAACACGACAAAAATCTGTTCTCCAAAAGCTTGCAAGCCAGTTTTGTTAACGGCGCGTAGAGTTACTGAAAACGACGTAACGTATGAACGAGCCAATGAGTGACAGACGAAATTAAGCAAAGCGAATGAGGTGCGATGGAGAAGATTTAACACGAAAGAATCCCTATCGTAACTGCGCATTGATTTTGACTTGAAAAATACCCAGCGCGCGAAGCGAAGCATGGAATAAAAATAAAAAAATGGCTTTTAAAAACATTCGAAATGACAACAAGCGTCTCTCAGAATATTATAGATTGGGGAGTTGATAAAAGTTACGAATGAACTTGAAGTTTTAGATTAAGATTTGGAATAAGATAATTATTAATATACGTGTTATTACTTTTAAAAGGACAATAAATAGGAATAAATATTATTAAGAACTAAGGAAATAATGACTATGTCAGAATTTAGATTAATTTAAAGGAATAATGCGAAATAAAATTTTTATATAACACATATATATATATATATATATATATATATATATATATATATTTAATAAAACTTTTGTTAATAATAACCATCAAATCACATAAATAATTCAATATAATAACCGATAATTATAATGCAATACAAAGAAATATATCCAAAAATGTGAGACTTTAAAAATGAAATAAACAGAAAAAATAAAGTTATATGAAGAAAAAAATCCAATGTGCATACGGTCAAAAACTGTCAAGAAGCAAATTGATACTTATATCATGGAACACTTTATCAAGGACAATATTCCACAAATATAATTAAAACGTAATTGTTTTCTATTATGATAATTTGATAACAACGCCTATGCCAAATTTTATTCACTCAAATTGCCCGATCAATTACGATCCAACAATTAAAGAAGATTGAATAAAAATGAACAAATATTAAATATCTAAAGATAATAGGTGTAAAAATAAATATTAGATAACATTATGAATGTACATGAACAGATTTATTGAAAATGATTATGCTTTAGTACAAACGAATACGTATATCATGCACTCAATAATGCAATTTGTTTATCTGAAGTTCGTTAGTGCTAATTTAATGCTAAAAATATCAAAAATATATTAAAATCTAATTACTTAAAATAAATCAATAATGTACTTCTATTTTTTGAGACTGTCGATAACAGACAAATTTTTGAATGCGAACAATCTTGTTTTTGTTTAATATGAAAAGTTAATTATCACTTCTAATAGGACATTTTCATAAAAGTTACAGCGAGTGAATTTAGATAAACCCAATTAAAAAAAAAAAAATCTCACGCAAAAGAGTAAAAATTAATTTTACTTCATGTGAAATATTTTCGAATTCTGTTTAAACACGTAATTGATACTGACATTTGTATCCAGTCACTAATTTATCAAACAGGTGTGTAAGAGAGAGGGGAAAAATAACTAAGCCGAAACGTTTCTTTTTTATTTTATATCAAATGTACTATTTCATTTTTAATAAAAATATTTTAAATAAATTAATTTTTTTATTTAAAAGTATATTTTTATCTAATTATTATTTTTTTTCCTTATTTTAATTAATAATTTCTAAAAAATAAAAAATATGAAAAATGTTAAAATTTAAATTTAAAAATAAAGTTATTTAATATTTTAAAAAAGCATTCTGAATGTTTACCCGTTATTTGCGTCGTCAATTTTTGTCTATTGGGAAGTATAAAAAATATGAATAAACGAGGATTACGGTTTAAGTTTACTTATTGTGTGTAGTAAAATTTAATTAATAGTTAATTTATTTTTTTATTCATTTCCTTTAATATATCTGTACATCAATTAAACCACAAATATTCCGAAAACTCGCTAATTTCTTTAAATGTTTTACCTTCTTCCCCCCCCCCCCCCCCCAAATATATATACAATTGTCAGCCTCACTCTTATCACTTACATACAAGAAAAGAAAAAAATATTTCTTCTTAATATCTGTATCATTCGATTCAATTTAACCTCGACGGCAGACAGCTTTCACTTAATATTCTAAACACGCAAACGATCAGCCATGATGGATGACAGCTATTGGAAAATAAATAGCTTCCATAACTCAGTCTATTTTTTTTTCCAAAAACAGAGACATATAGACCTGACTATCATCACCCTTGACACTCACAAATAGATGTGTACAGTGTGTCGATGTGTCATTTGTCAATGATCACATTTGGACAGAGGATTGTTTTTCTGGAGAAAAAAAAAATGTAATAACGTCTAAAGCATTTGAGATGAAACCCAACCGTGAAATGAAAAATGGCACTGGTTGAAAGAAATATGAGCATGCAAATCCAGGTGCTCTTTCATGAATTATTTGAATAATAAAATTTGAATTTGAGTAACAGTAGAATATATCTACAGCTTAGTTAAACCAACATTTTACAGTAAATACTTGAGAGCTTCCTTCAAAATTAGGGTGTGTTTTGAATTATGAAAGCCGAAAAACGTTGCATGGAATTTTACGTAACCATTAAAATCTCTTCTATAGTAAAATTCATACAAAAGCGATTTAACCACTTTTGATGTATTGGCGAGAATTTATGCAGTATTCCTATGAATAATACTTATAAAGAAACTATAAGTATTAACCAAGTATTCTTTGTATTTTCCTGAATCTTATATCTTAGCGCACCGTGTGGTAAGCTCGACATTGTCCTCTCCCTCTCCCTTTAATTTAAAGCCTTATCTGAATTCACAATACGCAGATCATCATAACACGAGGTTCATTCATGATTATTTATTTGGTATAAAATGCTTTGTCTTTCTTTAATGTAACTCAATACTGAGCATACACAGAACATGAAGAAAATAGTGGTATATTAGAAAGTATAACAGAAATACTGCACTGCAAAAAATAATTGTTGATTTTACAGTATAAAACTGGCACCCCAGCTGCCAGTATTATACCGTAAAATTAACAGTATTAAACAGTAAAATAAGCAGTAATACGCTGCCGTGCAAGCAGTAATACGCTACCGCGCATGCGCGTGGATATAAAATACCACATTATATCGTGCTCAACAATGATTATAAATATAAATAAATAAATAAATAAAAGAAAAAGAAAAGTGCCCCGTTAAACTGATGGCATTGAGCTAACAGGCTATTCACACTAATTGTATATTATACTCTTATTTCAAAGAATAATGCCCCTCGAAAAAGAAAGAAATCAACAATAAATTAAGTGGGGGGGATTAGCTCCCCGTTCCCCCCTTTATACTTTACCAATGAACCCCAAAAACTAGTCAGGGAAGCACCTTATCACAATGAACCTATATACAAAATTTGAAGCAAATCGGATAATTCTGTATTTATCCATTTATCTATATTAAGGGTAATTAGCCCCCCATCCCCCACCTTATACTTAACCAATGAACACCCCCCCCCCCCAAAAATAAAAAAAAAAACTAATCAGGGAAGCGCCTTATCAGAATGAACCTATATACAAAATTTGAAGCAAATCGGATATTTCTATCAAGAGTTATCACGTTACGTACGTACATACATACGTACGTGCAGTATAACTCGCGCGCAAAGGGTTCCGTTACATTGAGTTTATTAATTACTATTTATTCATTAATAAACTCCTACTACCCTAATTTTTTCATAATTTTAATTTCAGTAGATTCAGAAATAGGAAGGGGTGGGGGGGGGGGGAGGGTGACATATTTTCCTAGTATAATTTTGACGATATCTCTGAAACTAATAATACCTAAAATTAAAACAAATATATTTTTGAGTTCGATGTTACGAGATCTTTCGAACGATACCCTACACGATAAATATAAAAAAAATTATTTTCAAGTAACTTAATTGATATCTCGGCTAATTACCGACTATTTTTTTTTCGAAAATCATTATCAAATATCCTTCGATGATTCTGCGTCGATAGATACCTCGAGCGCCCGTCAACTCCTCAGTTGAACGCCTGAAAAGTAAAGTTTGTGTGTATAACGGAAAAATGTGTTTTTCTCAAAAACTATGTTACCTAGAAAAATCGGTATAGTTTTCCTGCAAGGTTTCAATAAACTCCTACTACCCCTATTTTTTTCATAATTTTAGTTTCAGTAGATATGGATTAGACTGGGGGTGGGGACATATTTTTGCAGTGCATTTTCTACGCTATCTCTGAAAATATATTACCTAAAATTAAAACAAATATATTTTTGAGTTCGGTATTATGAGATCTTTCACACGATACCCCTCATGATATACAAAAAGAAACCGTTTTTTTTTTCTTTCCCAAGTAACTTGCCCCTTAAATTTTTCCTAAACATATTTGTGAAAGGTTAATAATCTGAAAATATGTGGGTTAAAAAGGCTTTATAACTTTCCCAGATTTGAACTTCCCATGTCCCATAGTTTACGAGAAAAAAGTCTGACAGACGGACAGACAGACACAGGAGTGATCTTACAATGGTTCCGTTTTTACTTTTTAAGTTACGGAATCATAAAAAAATAAAGCGGGATGTCTCTGCACGGGCTTATTTTATATTTATGATTAAAAAGCAAAATTGAATTTCAAATAGAAGCAGTGGTATTTCACGTGTAACATAAAATGCATGCTTTGTTATATTAAATTAAGTTATATTTTATATGTATTCAATCTATTTTTCTTTGTACCATTTTCCCAAAGCGGATGACATCATCCTCTAATGCATTTAAAATACGACTGGTTTTTTTTTCCTAGCGCGGACCTTTTGCTATCTTCGATCAGTTTACTGAAACTTTGACGTAATAAATGAGATGATATTCTGGCTTAACTAATGTAGTTTGCAGATATTTTAATCCTTAATTTTTCTTTAGAAATTTAAACCTGCATCTAAAAGATATTAGATATTTGTAAAAAACATTAGTCTAAATATAATCACCAGTATTTCCCCATTTTCTTCACAACAATGGAACAATTCAACTGCCACCATTAGAATTTATTATAGAAAATATCACGCACAAATTGTACGGAAATGTGGCCCTGTAATTGGCTAAAAGTTTCATATGTTGTAGATCAAATGCCTCAGTGGGCACAATCTCGGAAAATGGCTAGTTTTTATGCTGTGACTATCGGAAGATCTCAATTCTTATTACATATAGCTAGCAAAATTTCGAAGTCAAATAAACATAATTCGAACCAGAAATTTTTTTTTTTTAACGGAATACTTCCTGTTTCCAAATGGTTTTAAATTAGCTTTTATTATTTAATAAAATATCTGGTTAATTTTTTGATTTAAAAGCATACATATATCATATGTATCATAATATCATTGCTGAAACCTTCCTTTTTTTTTAAAATGAAACTTAGAAATTTTATTGAATAACAAAAGTAAATTAAGAACAAGAAACATTCCGTTAAAAAAAAAAAAAAAAAAAAAAAAAAAATCCTGTTTCAAATTATGTCTATTTGACTAGGAAAAAGCCGATAGGTTAGCAGATATGAATGAATGAAGAATGAACATATGAATTAAGATCTTTTAACAGTAGCATCAAAACTAGCAATTTTTCAGGATTTCGCCCATTGAGACATTTCATCAGCATCACATGGCATAAACAGGGCTTCCACTGGCGACTATTTTTTCTATCTCGCACCACTTTCTCAAAACAGAAATCTTTTACACGCACTTCGACAACAAGTGCAAGAGAAACATACTACAAGATTTTTTGTTGTTGTTGTTGTTGTTGTTGTTTTAAATAGTGGTGCGAATAGAATGTAAAAAAAGTCACCAGTGGCAGTCCTGTATAAAACATATCAAAATTTTAGTCAATTTTACCGAGGCCACATTTCTACATACAATTTATGCGTGGTTCTTCCATTAAAAAACAAAAAGCAAAATATCGCAAAAGTTAATTGGATTTTTTAAATTTCGGGGAAAATTATAACATTCTCGGATCCATATGAGTAATTGTTTTTCATTTCAGCTCATATTCTGGAAGGAGTGGATGTGAAATACATACATAACATATTTTACAATGGTTAGGGAAAACCGATTTCGTGCTCTAATCAATGACACCGTAAGAACTAAAAATATGACATTGAAAATTAAAAGTCAAAATAAATTGCATCATGAATGAGATCACCGAAAGTATTACAGAGTTGCCAAGTCTCCGGATTTTTGCACACCAGTAATTTTTTAGAGAAAATGTTGTTCTTTTAAATCGCAAAATGCTCGTATTAAGTAAAAGAACATTTTCTGTATTAAATTACTGGTATCCAAAAAGCCGGGAATTTGCAGGTCCGGTATTAAGTAATCATATTTACTTAAATAATTCATTGTCGGTAAATATATTATATAATCTCGTAGGCTTCCCTTTTACATGTTGCAGCTTTCAAAATAAATTACTTAATAAATGTGCATACGCAATTCGGAAATATTTTCTTTGAAAGGTTTGAAAAAAAAAAAAAAAAAACATTTTCAACTCGACGAACTATATTTTATAGTTGATATATGGAATCCGTGTGTAACTACAATGTGCCTCTCGTTGGTTACAGTTACATTTCTTGCGGGCGCAGCGATTTATCATGGGGGCATTCATAAAATCGATGCTATATAAAGGCAAAGTATATATTAAAATGAATTAAAAAAGAAAGAAAAGTTGTGTTTTTTCAAAATTGAGACAATCCAAAAAATACTCACAAATGAATACATTTTGCTTATTTTTAAGTACTTATTTTTCATGTAGTTTATTGTAGATACTACAACTAAAAAAATATATATATTATACATAGGGGAGGGGTGGTCCTCTTGGTATATTCAACGATTCCATAACGGTTTATAACCTGACATTGAAAATTAAAATTCAAAATAAAACAAATACCTTACCTTATTTGCATCTCAAGATTAGGGCAAATTAAAAGAGGTAGTCCAGTGTATAAGAAAAGATGACCAAAAATCCCACGTGTTCACAAGTATGTCTTGCAATACACACACACACACATACACAAAATACACCTTACACTAGCGGATATATCACCAGTTGCTTTTTACACCGTTTTACCTAGAGGAAGTAAGTTCGCGTTTCCAGAAGGGGGATGGCAGGCTAAAAATATCGCCTGTGCTCTACATATAAGGGAGGAGGAGGAATGACGGGAGGGATTTTTTCGTTAAACATCTTTTTTTTATCTTCTCTCTCTCATCTTTTTTTTTTTTTTAAATACGAGGGGGTGTCACATGGTAGTAGATTCACGAACGGAAGCACTGAAAAAGATGCGGAAAAATTAAAGGGAAATTTTGAAGGGTGTAAAGGACTTTATAAAATAAACGTAAGGGGGACGTTGTTGAAAGTAGCAAAAATTCTAATTTTTGTTTTTGTGTTAATATTTAATCTTAAAATTTAAAAAGCTTCATTCATAGCCATAAACTTGATAAAAAATCTATTTTCACACTTATTATAAAAGTAATTAATGAAAATACCATATCATAATGTATTACAAATGCATTTCTCTTAAAAATAAATAATAAATAAATAAATAATAAAATAAAATAAATAAAATAAATAAAATAATATATATATATATATATATATATAACCATTAAATAAACATTACCGACCACAAAAAAAAAAAAAAAAAAAAACTGTGAAATTATGAATAAAAAAAATAAAATAATTGACAACAATACAGTTCCTCCGAACACACTGAACATAGATTCCAAAAATATAGTAAAATATAGCAGAAATTGAATAATAGAAATTTGTAGAACTTCGTCAGGTCCCAAATGCCTAAAGTTCCACAAATAAAATGTGTGGTTTCATTTTCATATTAGCCAAAAAAAAAAAAAAAAAAAAAAGCTAAATAATATAAATTTGGGACAACCACACCCATAAAATAGAGAAATAAACTATGAAACAACAATAAAGTTCAAAATAAAACAAGATTAAAAAGGATAGAAGGGGAAAAAGCAACAAATTACCATATATATATATATATATATATATTCAGTCTATACACCTGTATAATATGTTCTATGCGTTTTAACTTTTGACCGAAATTCCCAATGTCGCTAAGAGATAATCTTCATACAAAGTACAAGAAATTTGTGCATGTTTTTTTTTTTTTTTTTAATATGAAAGGCAGTCATTTCAAAATTGACAAAGAACTAGCACGAAACTGGATTTTCTTTAAAAATTCACATGTTAATATATTTTATTGCTAATTTGAGGACCTTCATAAACCAGCATTATAAAACAGAATATACCTATTTCTTATAGCATGTACCAAAATTGTCCCTTAGCGATATTAAAAATGTTAAACAAAAATTAAAACTCATGGAACATTTTAAAGATACGCCGTTTTATCTATAGAGAGTAAGTTCACGTTCCATGAATAATATTTTCACATTAATTTTTGTAGTAAAAAAATATAGACAGAAAGCACCTTAATAAAAAAACCTACAAGGAAATCTCAATGTATTAAGAAACATAAACATATTTTCAAAATAGCTGGTGCCGAACGAAAAATGAAATAAAAAGAATTTAATGGTAAACTGGAACAAATTGGACTATAGAAATTATATATTATATAAAATATATATAATTATATTGATGATGGAAAATGAAAAACAAAGCGACACGTGAGTGTTTAATCTTCAATTGGCAAGAACATCCACATGTCGCAAAAATTCATTATTTCAGATAATAGACTGGCAAAGAACCGGTGGTATATTATTTATACCACTTTATTTTAATCCAAAGAATTTTTAAATAAAATTTTGCTTTTATAAAGTACGCGAAGAAAAGCATTTCTTTCTTTCCAAACCAATTTGTTCGTAAATCCCGGTAGCAGTCCAGTATTTCAACATTTCAGCAACAGAATTACTTTGCCTATGAAAGGGTTAATGTATTTATTCCTATACTTAGCACCAGCTCCAGTTCAAGACAAAACGGGAAACAAGGTGTGGTATCCCTTTAGAGCTTTTTCTTATATCACTTCGAAATATTAAACATTTTTAATGTCTTTGAATACAAAATGGATTTTATAATTCATATTTAGGTAATTATGTGTAGTCGTAGAAAAACATATACCACTCCCCTTACACACACACACACACACACACACACACTAACTCTACCACAAATTATCCTACAAAAATGTGACTGGTATAAAACCAACGATTTCTAACAGGGTCCTTCTTATACAGACACTTCTAACAGACACTTCTTATAGAGACACTTCTAACAGACAGCAAAGTTAGAGTGGACGTTAAATGTTTTTGGTGGCCTAATTCTGATGCTTTTTTTACTTTCACTTTAATAAAAATTAAATTTAGATCGAAGTAGAGGGAAAATACGCCTGCACAACGGCGGATTTCATGTAAAAATTATGTAAGAATTATAAATAGAAAATAATAAAAAGTTCCCAAATTCTAAAAAGCTGTTACACGAACAATGTAATTTACATGTTAAAAACTTTTACACATATCCATTCAAAATCTGGGGATCCTAACAAATAACACGTACTGTATATTCTGGCGTAATGACGCGCACTTTTGACCAGGGTGCCGGAACAGGACAAAAAAAGCCGACCTGTTTTTGTTTTAAACCCTTTAAAAAGCCGGCTTTTATAATAATAATAATAAAGAGGGTTTACAACCAATTCACGGTAAACTTGCATTAATTTATTTTTAATGCATTCAAAAAAAAAGTTCTACTAATAAAATTATAAACTTATATTAAAGATTAGCAAATAAATAAGTCTTTATAACTGCTAGTTTAAGATTGTGTTTTGAAACTTTATATTACATAGCTCCACATATAATATAAATTTTAAAGATTATATTTAATTGAACATTGACAAATCACCACACATAAAAAATCAAACGTTCTTGTACACTGCTATTAATTCTTAAAATTGGTTAAAATTGGCAGTGTCTGGGCCGTGAGACTCAGGATCAGGATTACAGAAACCTATCGACACCACTGATTGTTGAAATTCAAAAAGGTTATTCATGCATATCTTATTTCTAATAATTGTTTTCAATAATAAGAAATAGTGTTTTTTATTAAATGATTTTATGTATGATTTTAAATATTTATAAGGGAAAAAAGACTATTACATATCAATAGCTCTTAGAATTAGTTAAGCAATAAAATATATAATTAAGTAATTATTATCCAAAAAATAAATTATTTAATTATTTAAAGCAGTAAATTTTTTTAAAAAAAAGTGTTAAACGCCATATAAAGCAATTGGTATGCCTTTTTAAAATTTAGCTGACATATTTGCAATTCTGACTACAAATCACTAACAGCTCCCATGTGTTATTCCAATATTAATGTTTTCATTATTGAGAAATTGTGCTACTTATTAAATTCTAACTCAATAAAATGCCTTTAATGTTAGTTAAAAAACACTTTAAAATGTGCAGTTTATAATTAAAATCTTTCACTGTATAAAAGCCAATTTTAATTTAAAATAATAATAATAATAATAATAATAATAATAATAGTAATAATAAAAAATAAAAGCCAGTTAAAACCAATAAAAGCCACTGGCGGCTTTTTTAAATTTTAACAGGATTTTTACAACCCTACTTTTGACACAAGAAAATGTATCGAAATTTCCAGATTTTTCGGGTATCATATAAAACTGAAAGATTTAAAAATAAGAAAAGATGAGTGCAAGAACTGATATTTCTACATTAATGAATTCTGTATTCATATTTATTTATGCATTCATTTTCTTCTGTAAAGAAAATTTTAATACAATTACGAAAAAAGTGGTCTACAATCTCTAATATCATTTTTTCATTTTTTTTGTATAAAAATTAACACATATACACTCATTAATATTCAAATTATACAGTATTTTCTTCTTTATTTTTAAAGTTTAATTGCGTTTGTTGTAGCACTGGTAAAAATTAAAAGAATATCCTGAAAATTATATACATATTTATCAGGTTAAAAAAATAATTCTGCTGTGTAGCTTACAGCACTTCTAATAGCTTATTTAAATGTAAATTTGAAATCTGATTATAACCATTCCATATTATGTGCTTGAAAAAAAAAATATGTTCAGAGAGTACTTTAATATTAACTAGATAAACATTAAAAAAATAGACTTGTTAAAGAAACAAATATAATAATCAAATAAAAAAATTTAAAATATTAAAAAATAAAAATAATAAATGGACAACGCGAAAATAGCACGAATGTAAATATATGTGTAGAAAATATGCCATTCTCTACACATAGTCTGTGATCAAAAAGTACCCTGAATGGTGGCATAAAACAAAAGGTATCAATTTATTGGATCTTTTCAATGTAATCTCTTCCGACTAATGATATCCGGCCAACATTTTTTTCTAATCATCAAAACATGCCGTGAAATCCCTTCAGAGTTCGTAAGAGAATTTTCTTTTATCGAATTAATAGACTCAAAACGGTGATCAGAAAGAGGCAATTTCAACCAATTTTATTTAAAGAAAAAGTCACACGGTGCCATATGAGGTGAATACAGAGCTTGTGGAGCCATATATTTGTTGAATGTTTGGTTAAAAACTCACGAATAATAATTGCACTGTGAGAAGGGAAGACGCATTATCATGATGCAAAACCCATAAGTTTTCTCGCCACATATCAGGCCGTTTTCGACGAATTGTTTCACGGAAACGGCACAAAACACTCACATAATAATTTGTATTGACTGCTTAGCCAGTGGGTAGGAATTCATAATTCCCACACTGCAAAAAATAATTGTTGATTTTACAGTATAAAACTGGCACCCCAGCTGCCAGTATTATACTGTAAAATCAACAATTATTTTTTGCAGTGCATCATCACGACAATCAAATGAAAACGGTCAACATTACCTTGATTTTTGAGATTTTGACGACCATCTTTAAACTTTTTATACCAATCAAATACTATTTTTTTGATAAAAAAAATCATTTTAAAAGCTCTTTGCATACTATTTCAAATGCTTTTTGCATAACATTTCAAATGCTTTTATAGCAGAAATTTCACTGCGAAAACAAAATTTAATGCATGTTCTTTGCTCAATAACATTCCCCATTTCCTAAAATCCACAGAGTGAATATTCTTATCACATTAAAAACAAATTTATTTTCAGACGATAAAATGATATAAATGCCTGACTATTATTGCCAGATGTTTATAAAAGTCGTAAAAATGCTTGATAAAAGTTTGCAGACGATGTCTACTATGATGTATTTTAAATGAAGCATTCCGGATACTATTTTATGCTTATTTTCAGGTTGTCCATTTATTTTTTAATATAACGGCACAGAATTGAGTCCTCCCATTTTAACTACTATTGAATATAATATACTGTCTTTATCTTTTGTCTTTATCTTTTTTTTTTTTTTTTCAGAAAACAAATTATAATTGAAGAAGAATTTTTGACAATTACAGGTAAGAATAAAAAAAAAAATGCTCTATCAATTGTATATGTCATTATCCCACATAATGATCAAGCACCTTATACCTAGTCTGTACTCCAGATCTGTTAATCAATGAAATAAATAAAATACCTGAAATAGCAAGAGACAACGGATATAAAGGAAGCACTATTAATAAAGTCATTACGAGCATGGAAAAGAAGGAGAAGAAAAACTTCAACAAACAAAATTCAAAGTTATCTACTTTACAATATTTCCCTGGGTTCTTAGAAAGATTGAAATATAAGCTTAGCAAATCCAATATATGCCTTATTGCAAAACTATCCAAAAAATAAAAAAGTGTAGGTTGTAAGAAAATAGACCCAATAGAGTCATATCAACTATCAGGTGTTTATGAAATCCCGTTCACCAGAGCAGATGGAACATTA
The DNA here is from genome assembly GCA_963931845.1 of Maratus michaelseni. Taxonomy (NCBI): domain Eukaryota; kingdom Metazoa; phylum Arthropoda; class Arachnida; order Araneae; family Salticidae; genus Maratus; species Maratus michaelseni. The sequence continues at coordinate 156,342,469 of OZ007596.1, read as the reverse complement.
CAATATTATGTAGGAATGACCACTAGAAAGTTTCAAACAAGATTAAAAGAGCATATGGCAGATATCAAATATGACAGAAGTACTACAGCATTGGCGAAATTATATAGGACCGAGACCTTCAAAATTGATTTTAAGAATTGCAAAATAATTTATCCATCAAGAGTTTATTTCTCATCTATTATCCGTGAATCAATAGAAATCTATGGGCGTAACGAGAACACATGCAATGAATCAGCCTCTTTTGAATTACCTAAAATTTGGCACGAGGTGTTTTTCAATTTAAAAAAAAAAGCAATAAGGAAATATTAATTTTAACGTTTACAGTTGACTATTTTAAGCACCTGCTTTTATTACACACTAGCTGATTCGCCCGGCGTTGCCCGGTCCCGTGATAATAAATTTACCAAAAAAAAAAAAACCCTCCAGTTTTCGATATCAAGTATCGAGCCCATAAAACCTAAGAAAAGATTATTCATCCCCCAGGTGGTGGAATGTCCCCCCCCCCTGTAAATTTAACGAATTTCCCTTAACATTAACGCGAAATTTAATTTACGGATGAAATCCCCCCGCCTCTCTCTAAACTTAACCACTTATCTTTAACAGTAACGCGATTTTTAATTTACGGCTGTAGTGAATAAGCTGATGCCGTAAAAGAACATTAATATTTAAAAACAAATAATATAATTTTTTTTAAAGTCAATTCCTACTTTTTAATCATAAATATATAAAATAAACCCGTGCAGCATTAATGTCCCACGTTATCTTTATTGAACATTATTTTATAATCATCGTTGCGGTATTTTATTTCTGTGGAATCACTCATTTGAGATAAATCTTTCATTTCATTTATGAAAACAATGGGAGGAATTTTTTTCTCACATTTAAAACTAAAATTAATTAATTAAATTTAATTAATGAATTAATATTTGAAAAAACTGTATTAACATAAAGTGTCATCCACTACAAGTTTAAAAAAATGTATTTGAACTTGAGTGGATGAATATAAAATATTTTATTAACGATTGAAAATTTGAACAAGATATATATAGAGAGAGTGTGTGCTAATAGTAGGAAGAATTTAATTAATAAGGTGGTATTTGGAGGTCTAAGGAAATGTTTAGTAGTTTATAAAGTAGCTGGAGTATCCTAGAACTATGTTAATGAAAATTGCAAGAGAATCCGATCATTTTTAAAGAAGCTGCACCAAGGGCCCCAAGAAGGAGATTAATATTCAAAATTGGTGGCAGCTGATGTCCGATAAATTTTTTTGTCATGCAGATAGTAGCTGGAAGTCCTAAGAAGTTGTTAGAAAAAAAAAAAAAAAAAAAAAAAAAGCTAGTGAATCGGACGATTTTTAAAGGAACTATAATAGGTGGCCCAAAAGGGGGCAACTGATAGTTTTGAGCAGGACCCTACGAGGAAAATTTTTTTAAAGAAATGCTTAAAAAGGAGCCCTAAGGCCCCAATAAACATATGAGGGGAGAGAAGTCCAAGACTCAACTTTAAAGTTATGCATCGAGATGGTGACACAATTAGGAGGGGGGTGGAAAATGCATGGCGCACAAAAAATTCAAGGGCCACAGGAGGCCAGGACCCTAACTGGAATGTAGAAATGGGGAAATAGTTAAATAGAGAAAAGGCCCCCAAAACAAACAGGATCAGACTAAACGGGGGCATGTTATTAACATTTTAGGGAACAAAAACTTCAAGGGGCCCTGTACCAGAGTCTTAACTGGAATGTAGTAATGGAAGAATAACTAAATAGAGAAAGGAGCCCTATAAACGAAGAAGATCGGATAAAAAGGGGGCAAGTTATTAAAAATTTAAATACGTAAAGGGGCGTCTTGTTCGAGATTTTTTTTTTTTTTTTTTTGTCATTCATGTAGTAGCTGGAAGTTCTAAGAAGTTGTTAGGGAAAAAAAGCTAGAGAATAGGACGATTTTTAAGGGAGCTATTGTAGGGGGCCCAAAAGGGGCCGCTGATAGTTTTGAGCAGGGCCCTAAGATGAATGTTCCTAACTGGAATTTAGAAATGGGGCCCTAACTAAATAGAAAAAAGGCCCAAAAGCAAAGATCGGATTAAATGGGGGCAAGGTATTAACAATTTAGGGAAGAAAAACTTCAAAGGGCCCGGATCTTCTCCGAAATTTTTTTTGTCGTTCATGTATTTGCTGGAAGTACTAAGAAGTTGTTAGAAATAAAGCTAGTGAATCGGACGATTTTTAAAGGAACTATAGTAGAGGGCTCAAAAGGGGCCAGCTGATAGTTTTGAGCAGGGCCCTAAGATGAAGGTTCTCCTAATTGAAAAATAGAAATGTGGGAATAACCAAATGGAGAAAAGGCCCCCAAAACTAAGAAAATCGAATTAAAAGGGGGCAAGTTATTAACAGTTTAGGAAACAATAACTTCTACGGGCCCCTACCGGGCACAGGGTCTTAAATGGGGGGAAAGCTAAATGGAAAAAGGGCCCTAAAAACGAAGAGGATCGTATACAAATTGGGCAAATTATTAACAATTTAGGGCAAAAATTTTAAGGGGGCACCAGGGGGCCCGTGTCTCAAAAAATTAAAAATCCGAACCTCAGGACCTGCCTTGGACTATCCGCACACAAATTTTCTACGTGCGGTAGATTTCGCTACCCATACGCAGACAAACAACTTTCTTTTATTAGTATATAGATATAACATGTGATTTTGTGATTTATGCTTTTCAAGTTTATTTTCAAAATTTTTTGCGAGAATAGTTTGTTGTAGATCTTGATAATGGCGCAGTTTGTACGTTCGAAACATGTGGATCATCATATTAAAAAGTTCTTATAACTTAACCATTTATATCTGTATTTTAATTGTATATGATTTGTATGACACAGTTTATATGCAATAAAGGAGTGGATTTCTACCCTGAAAATAAACACGGGAATTACAAAAGAGTCCACTTCTAATGTCACCGTTTGGATATCTTAATCGTAAAAGAATTCTGACAGTCAGCCAATCTCTGGGGGTTTCCAAGCGGAATCAATCAGATTAGAAAAAGGATAGTGAAAAAATAATCCCTTAAATGCATTTTGAAAATGAAACAAACTATAAAACGAAAAGTAATTGAGTTTTACTATCAGATGATACGTCTGTTATTTATAGGGTTTTAAATAAAAGAATTTGACAGTAAATCTACAAAATCTGTTCACCTTTCGTTTCTCATTTTCGTTGTGTGTTGCCAAAACCAGTTTCGATATTAAGAAATAATAAATGTCAGGTTAAAAAATGATGAAAGATAACTAATAAAATCTTTGACCTAAGAAATTTTCTTCCACTTTATAAAATACATCGAAGAGCGATAAATAATGATTTTAATGATCCGTCCGTCTGTCTGTCCGCATATAAAAGCGCAAAAACTACCCAAGCAAATGGTTTGAAATTTAAGATATATTATCTTTGCAGAATTTTGTCGAGACATTTCAAATTTTATGAAAATCGAATCAAAACTTTAGAAGATATTAATAAAATATTTATTAAGAAATTTGGGAACAGATGCTTTACACTCACGCACCGTTGTTTGGCGCGATTTTCAAGCCCGCGCCAAACCAATAACTTTATACAATTGCTAAGTTGCCATTAAAGGAAAAAATCCCCTAAATTTGGCGACTTTTTTCCTTTTTATAACCAACAAAAAAAAAAAAAAAAAAAAAAAAGAAAAAAGAAAAAAGAAAGAAACTGTGCGTGAGTGTATGACATCATAGCAGAAATTTGAATTAAAAAAAAAAAAAAAAAAAATCGGTGCTTTCTTGTTATAGGAGCTTCCGAGGTTTAATCGTCAAGCGACCAAAATACTTATTTTATGACAGAAATTAATCTGCAGACGATATAATTCATTTCACAGAATTAAAAATAATCAAGATCTGAATATTTATATAACTAGCTATAGTACGAACGCACCTCGTTTGTCACGTTTGACGTACAATTTCCAACTTGTTTTTATCTCTAGTAGTTTTAAAAAAATGTAAATTTATGCATGCATTTAATTTTAATTCGTACTATTTGGAGCTTTAGTGAAATTTTTGATTTTAAAGCAACCATTTATAGTTTTATAACTGTTTGTTTGTGATAAACTATAGTGTCAGAATATACTACTTTCTTATTTATTTATTTATTATTATTATTAGTAGTAGTACGCTGAAGAAAATCTATGTTATGCTCTATACGAAAGCCCCCGCACACATTTTCGAGTAAGTTGTTCGAAACAACCAAATTTGGTGAATAGTATTTATTATTAGGTAGCTTTCAATACAAAAAAGTATAAAGCTACCTATTGCAGCCGTTCGGAGGAAAGCAGTTCCGGAAAATTTCGATATATTTTCACCGATCATGACCCCCAGACCCCAAAACCACCCTCCGTTCAAATGTTGATTTTTATATATATATATATATATATATATATATATATATATATATATATATATATATATATATATATATATCCATATATATATATATATATATCTGACCTATGTCATACGATAACGCTCGTATTTATAAATCAATTTTGATGAAACTAATTGTGTGTATTAAGCTCACCAATGTCTCGACCGAGTTCGTTGGCCAGCTTGGTCCGCCATTTTGTTTCAAGATGGCGGCCATTTAAAAATTTAAAACTAAAATAAATATACCAAAAAGTTAAAAATTCAAATTTATTTTTTAATTAAGTGTTAGACCTTGATACGAGGATTTCAGAGCATTTTTTGGTTTACCTCTATCTTAAAAAATGGCTGAGATAGAGCAGTTTGAAATTCTAGGGTGGCTGACATTTTGAAACAAAACAGCACATTAACGCGATTACTCGCAAATTATTTTCTTTCATTGTTGTAATAATTTTCCCAATCATACGCATAAAACTATATATTCATATCCGTTAGCGCCAAATTCTCGCCAAACTTGGCGACATTTGGCGAACTATCGCCAGATTTGGCGACCAAAATAAGTCTTCATAAATGAAGCCAATTTGGCTATTGCTCAATAATTTGGCGAATTTCTTATTCAAATTCAGTATTAACGAATCTTTTGTAACCGTTTCTTTGCATTTTAACTTACTGTTTTCGAGTAACATTAGCTAAAATTTTAAAACGAAGATATAGGAAAGCTACCTTTTCCTCCTGGTACAGGCCGGAAGGACTTTTTTAATTTGGTATTGGATTGAATGATTTTTAGAGTCTATCATAGTACACTGTGAAACATAGCTAGTTACGTTTCTGATCACAACAGAGCATAAAACATCTGCCTCATTTTTATTGGAGATACAAAAAAGTTTTAATTTTAATTCTAAAAAAAAATGTTCTGAGACGCAATATTGGATATCAAAAGATAAAGTAAGCAATTTATTTAAGGGGTATCAGGACTCTTAAACCTTCAAAATTTTCGAATTTTTAATTTTTTTTATATTCTCTTTTATATTATCTACTTTTAAACTCCTATTTTTTCTGAACATTTTAGTGTAAATGTTTTCTTGAAATTCCCATTAGAACAGACGTTATGGCTTTTAGAATTATACCCACTCAAAGCTGAAGCAGCCTTTTCGAAAACTTTGAAGTCATTTTTTAAATTCCTACTATTAGCTCACACTCTCTCTATATATATCTTGTTGGAATTTTCAATCGTTAATAAAATATTTTCTATGCATCCATTCAAGTTCAAACAAATTTTTTTAAACTTGTACTGGATGACAATTGATGTTAATACAGTTTTTTCAAATATTAATTCATTAATTAAATTTAATTAATTAATTTTAATTTTATATTTCATTTCTGTTCAAAAGTATAGACTCACTCCACATTTATAGTCTCACCTTCACACGTAAAAAAGATAATGGGGCTGTTCACGGCCGAAGATCAGGCGGCTCGCGGGCGGAGGAGACTATAAATGTGGAGTGAGTCTATACTTTTGAACAGAAATGAAGTATAAAACTAAAATTAAATAATAAAATTTAATTAATTAATTAATATTTGAAAAAACTGTATTATCGCTAACTGTAATATCGCTATGGCACTTTATTGTGAATTTTGATAATTTTTGAAATTCAATATTTGAAAAACGGCATAATCATTAGATTTTAAATTTATATCAAGAAAAATACAATTTTTTTACCTATCTAACGCAGTTTGTCTAACAATTTTGTGAGAAATACTTTTCGAGCTATTAATTTTTGGTATTTTAGCTATTTATTTTTTATTTAATTTTTAATACATTTCAAAAATTTCTCTTATGTAAGATATTTAGCAGGATATAAATTTAGGAATAAATACCGTCAGTGGCGAAGCGTGTAGATCGCTGGAAAAAAATTTCTATTTGACCTAAGTAGGAATTGACTTAAAAAAAAAAGTTTTTATATTACTTGTTATTATTAAAAAAAATATTTTTGTTAAATGGTTATAATGTTGAAAATTTAAAAAATTTGTATTAGCTCAATACAATTTTGCATTAGAAATATAAAAATGCTTTAAATACAAATTTATTTAGGTTCAGTGTAATTATTACAATATGAAGTATAATTAGGCTGCAAAATTTTTATTCTAGATGCAAAAATTATTTTGTAATCGCGCGCGAAAGATGTCATGTCAATTTTCTGCTCGACAAATCTCTGACAGTTTGAAGCCCCCTATAAATATTAATTCTGCATCTTGTAACTTTTTAAATATGTGAAATGAAAGAACACGCTTATATCTTTTCATCCCAATAAAAATTGTGTTTTTAAATCATACATTTGAAGATATTAAATGTTCAAAATGGTCTTTTTTTTTTTCTTTTTTTCCAATTTTAAGAGTCCTGAGACCCCTTAAACGCATTTAATGGCATCCAAACTTGTGTAACCAAGGCAAAGCAGTATGATAAAGCTTACTTTAATTAATAAATATGCAACACGCAATTAAATTATTTTTCTTTAATGCATTTTTATCTGGAGCTACTTACCAGAATGGAATCGAAAATAGTGAAGAATCGTTATTTCTAATGGAAAGAAAACCGGTAGTGAACTATCGTTTTTGAGGAAATGATCAGACGCACGCACTCACTCACACACACAAAAAAAAATCCAACGCAGTACGCGAAAAAAAGTTCAAAACGTCACTAAAGTCTATTGTATAATTAATGATCCTTATATATTATTTCTCCTGTCAACATCCCTTTTACTCAGAAAATATGAAACGCAGAACAACGAATGAGATACCATATGAAAGGTTTTAGAACAGGCTTCTGACATAGCCCACTTAACAATTCGTTAAAACATGTTTTTAATTTAAATTTGCTGAAATTAAAAAATTAAATCGGCATTGTTTTCATGAAAGAAATGAAAGGTTTTACTGAAATTATTGTTGCCAAAAAAATAAAATACCACATTATATGATGCTCATAGCAATTATTATAAAAAACACCGCACGGGTTTATTTTATACTTATGATTAAAAAGCGAAATTGAAATTGAAATGTTTAGATTGATATTTCTAAGTCCCATGGTTTTTCCGAAGCCGATGACGTCATCCTCTAATGCAGTCAAAATACGATTGTTATTTTTTTTTTCTCGCGCGTGCCTTTAGCAATCTTGGATCAGTTTTTAGTCTAACTTTGATGGAATAAATTAGATGATATTCTGGCTTGACTAACAACTAAATGTTGTTTGCAGATGTTTTTATCCTTGCTTTTTCTTTAGAAGTTTAAACCTGCATCTAATAAATATTACATATTGATAAAAAAATGATACTTCTCTATTATCCCGTCGACCACTTTTCATAACAAAAAACTATCGCCAAATAAACGGGAGAACGTTGCCATTGGAATATCAAAAAATAAATAAAATATAAGAATTTAAGGACACAATTGTTATTTTAATTAATAAAATAACTACTAAATCAGTAAAACATAATGAAAAATACACGCAAATGTCGAATGTAATACCACTAAATGACGTAACAAACACGCATAATGATTCTAACATCAAGTAAATGGGACTGCATTTTTGGCGTTTAATCTTACAGTTTGTCGGTAGTTTTTTGTTATGAAAAGCGGTCGACGGGTTAATAGAGAAGTACCTAAAAAATATTAGATTTCAGTGCGAAATCTTCGCACGGGCCCTCTGGTTTTTCTTTATTTTCTATTCCACATTTTCTGCAATCAAAAATTACATGAAATATATGAGAAATGTAATGCATGTGAAATATTCAAAAGGTCATTATAAATTTATGCATAAGTGATGACTTCCTTTATTTTATTTTCTCACTTTTTTTCAATAATCAAAATATAGGTATAAAATATAAACTAGTCGGGTGTGTCAATCCCAAGACTTTCTTCTATCTCACACAGGTTTCGCATACACTAAAATGAATCAGCACCAATTTATATCAAGGTCTAACTGAATCTAAAGTTTTATTAAATTCCGTTCATTAGTTCTTGAGATATGACTATCGCTAAAATCGTGTAAATCCTGCAAAATGCAGCATAGCAGCGCCACCTGTTGGGAGATTTAGACCAAAACCTAAATCAACAACAACTTATGTCAACGTCTAACTGAATCTGAAGTTTGATGAAAATCCGTGCATTAGTTCTTGAGATATAGTTATCGTAAAAATAATAAAAAAGTGGTACAGAAGCGCCACCTGTTGGGCTATTTACACCAAAACGTAAGAAGCATCTATTTATGTGAAGGTCTAACAGAAAATGAAGTTTGATGAAATTTCCTGCATTCGTTCTTGAGATACAGCTATCGCAAAAATCATGAAAAAAGTGGTATAGCAGCGCCACCTGTTGGGATATCTACACCAAAACGTAATCAGCGTCTAGTTATGTCAAGGTCTAACTGAATCTAAAGTTTGATGAAAATGAGTGCATTAGTTCTTGAGATATAGCTATTGCAGAAATCGCGAAAAATGCAGCATAGCAGCGCCACCTGATGGGCGAGTTTCACCAAAAACTAATCAGCACCAATTCATATCAGGGACTAACTGAATATAAAGTTTTATTAAATTTCGTGCATTAGTTCTTAAGATAGAGCACCCACAAAATTTTTGTCACAGACAGACAGTCACAGACTCACAGACAGAATTTTTTTAAAAACACTCAAATCGTGTTCAGGACCTTCTAAAACGTATAAATCCGTCGAAAACCGGAAGTCTAAAATGTTCCCGAATCCAATACTTTCTTCTTGTAAAGATAGAAGAAAGTAAAAAGGCAACGTATGGGAAAGGTTCGAAATGTAATAACCCATGCATAGCATGCGAAAAAGTTTTCTTTATTGATTTTATCCACTTTTTCAATAACCAAAAATTACATGCAAAGTATCGTGGATATAGAGGCATATAAAATATTTTTTAAATACTTCAATCAATATAGATATCTGATATTAGTACTTTTTTAAATGCATCTGAGCAAACTAAATTATCAATATAACGCAATGCATCCTCTGGGTTTAATTTCAAAACGAAATTTCTAGCAGACAGCTTGCGCACAAGTTTTCTTTATTGATTTTATACACTTTTTCAATAACTAAAAATTACATGCAAAGTATCACTGATATAGAGGCGTATAAAATATTTTTTAAATACTTCAATCAATATAGATATCTGATATTAGTACTTTTTTAAATGCATCTGAGCAAACTAAATTATCAATATAATGCAATGCATCCTCTGGGTTTAATTTCAAAACGAAATTTCTAGCAGACAGCTTGCGCACAAGTTTTCTTTATTGATTTTATCCACTTTTTCAATAACTAAAAATTACATGCAAAGTATCACTGATATAGAGGCGTATAAAATATTTTTTAAATACTTCAATCAATATAGATATCTGATATTAGTACTTTTTTAAATGCATCTGAGCAAACTAAATTATCAATATAATGCAATGCATCCTCTGGGTTTAATTTCAAAACGAAATTTCTAGCAGACAGCTTGCGCACAAGTTTTCTTTATTGATTTTATCCACTTTTTCAATAACTAAAAATTACATGCAAAGTATCACTGATATAGAGGCGTATAAAATATTTTTTAAATACTTCAATCAATATAGATATCTGATATTAGTACTTTTTTAAATGCATCTGAGCAAACTAAATTATCAATATAATGCAATGCATCCTCTGGGTTTAATTTCAAAACGAAATTTCTAGCAGACAGCTTGCGCACAAGTTTTCTTTATTGATTTTATCCACTTTTTCAATAACTAAAAATTACATGCAAAGTATCACTGATATAGAGGCGTATAAAATATTTTTTAAATACTTCAATCAATATAGATATCTGATATTAGTACTTTTTTAAATGCATCTGAGCAAACTAAATTATCAATATAATGCAATGCATCCTCTGGGTTTAATTTCAAAACGAAATTTCTAGCAGACAGCTTGCGCACAAGTTTTCTTTATTGATTTTATCCACTTTTTCAATAACTAAAAATTACATGCAAAGTATCACTGATATAGAGGCGTATAAAATATTTTTTAAATACTTCAATCAATATAGATATCTGATATTAGTACCTTTTTAAATGCATCTGAGCAAACTAAATTATCAATATAATGCAATGCATCCTCGGGGCTTAATTTCAAAACGAAATTTCTGGCAGCGCGAAAATAAGCATTAAATAAAAAAAAAAAAAAAGAAAAGAAAAGAAGAAGAAGAAAGAGAGAGAGAAAATAACTATGGTTTGTGTAGGTTGGGTATATAAATTGCTTCATTAAACAGTGAACAGAAGATGGAATATATTTAGCGGTAAAAACTAATTTATTTTCCTCAGAAAATAATTATCAGATAGCGAGGTGCAAGAATAATTTTTCATTTTGAAATCAAGCCATTTTTTCAGTAAGGGGATTATCTTATCTTTGCTCTACTAATATCTCAATTTAACTTTGGTAATATGCTGTATAAGAGAAGATTGCAAAATTTTTTATTAACTCGATTTAGGTGGGGTGTAAACACATATCTTAAAAACAAGGCTGGAAATAAGGAATGAAATCTATCCGGTATCCGCGCTTATAAAGGTTCCAAACAAGACATGAAGATCCTCGGAGGGGGTGGGGGAGCCTTTAAAACAGTTTGTACCCGAATCTGTGAATTTTTTTTTTTCCGAGAATAAAATATTTTATATATATTTTTTAAGTAATTTAGGATTTTCTCTCCCCCCCCCGCCCACACTTAATATCTACCTATGTCTATCTATTTATCCTATCAATCTCTCTCTGTCATATATATATGAGGACCCCAGAAGCCAAGTGGTGGTATAAGTGACAAAATTGAAAAACTGGACTAAGTGCACAGGCGATCTGAAAATAAGGCTATTTGTTTGTACGCAAAAAAATATAAGTAATATTTTAATTATGTACTGTGTTTTAGAGATCAACTACATAAGCATTCGAAACTTGTACCCCTTGTTATCAATATTGATTAACTATAAATTAAAAAAAAAATGTACTTCACCTTCTTTATGCAGTTATTGAAATAATAGTTCAAAAACCACTATGAAATCAGCAACAGTTTCATAATTATTTCAGTCAATTACTATTGACTCAAAACTTTGAACTCAATTTACTCCAAATCGAAGTTTTGTCACTTGTATCCCTTGACTTCTAGGTTCCTCATACATATATATATATATGATGAAATCAGAAAAGTGGCCGGTGTTAATTGGATGACTAAAGCACTAGACAGGAAACAATGGGAAAATCTGGGGGAGACCTAACATTCAGCAGTGGATTGAAAATGGTTTATGAAGATCATGGTTTAAAAAAAAAAAAAAATTATATAATCTTTAACTGAGGCACCTCTAAAGAGAAAACCGACTATTTTCGAAAAGTACATTATGAGCATGGTTCTAGAATTCTAGAGCTAATCTTCAGCACTACTCCACAATCGGTATTGTTCTCAGGGACGTGCACATAAATTGTAAAGCCCATTACAGATATGTGATAGGCGCCTACAGATTACGTTTATAGGACCCCTGCATGACCTATGCATATACTTAATACTCTCATGGGCCTCTTATGGGTCCTTTTTCAGATCAGTGCCCGGTACAACTGTAGCCCTTGCTCATCTCTTCCCTATTATGTCCCTACGGTTGAATTGATACTATTGGGTTCTAACAAGAAATACAGTGTCACTATACATTTCCTTGTTAGTTTACTTCATATATGTCTGATTTATTAAAAATATAGTTGTCACCAGTGCCGAAACTAGCCTTTTTTGCGCCCGGGGCAAACATGAATTTTGGCGCCCCCCCCCCCCCCTCTCCCCTGCCAAATAAATTTGCAAAGAGAATTTTACCAAGTTTCTAATATAGCCAACTCGACTTGTTTAAAATTTAAAATATGTAATCGCAAAATACGTAATACTGAACTACGTAATCAGCTTTGTCAAATATCGATTCAATAAAAGCTTCAAAACGGAATAGAAAGGAACAGGAAAAAATTCCTCTTTATACAGGTTTTCGTCTTAGCAGGTATAATTGTTAGTATTCTTTCTGTCTTTTCTATTCTTAAAACTGGATTCCGTTATAGAGAGATTTCATTTTTACAGATTTTACAGTATATGTATCATTACAAATGAGGCGTTTAAAGTCCAGTGATATGAATCATCACATTGTCTTAAGAGTTTACACTAATCAAGCGAAGACATTAGGAAGCTAATGTTAAATCTGTGGGAGCGTTCTTAATACTTTTATTTTTTTTTTCCATGGGATACTTGCGGTCGATATTTAATGTTGTGCGTTTGTACTTTTTCGGGTTTTGTTACATTTTTTTATTATTATTCGGACACTCACCTTTGTGAAACTGTTTGGAAACGGTTCTGAAATTGAAAGTGTCCTCATATAAAACAACTGCAACCAAAGTCGAAAAAGTAAAAACGCACAACGTTAGATATCGAGATCAGGTATGATATGAAAAAATATATTATTTAAAAATATTTAAATGCAAGCGTGAATTCCGAAAAGAACGCTCCCATAGATTTAACATTAGCATGTCAATGTTTTCGCGTGACTAGTGTAGGCTCTTAAGAACATTTTAATATTTTTAAATATTTTTTTTCTTAGGCTAGCTGAGGCTTATGTTCGAAAGTGAAAGTAACTTATATATGTATTTATTTATTTATATAAACCTGCAACAAAAATTGAAAGAGCAAACAGTAACCAGGTTAGAGATCAACCTTAGTTATCGTAAGAAAAAAAAATTAAAATGCAAGCGAAAATCCAAATGAAAGAAATTTCCATAAATTTTCCCATAAATTTTCTTTCCAAATTTATGGGAAATTTGGAAAGAAAGCTCCCATAGGTTTAACATTAGCTTGCGAGTTTCTTCACGTGACTATAGTGTAGGTTCTTAAGAACTCAAAGACCAGGATTTTCTGTCTTACTAGCCATGGTGCCCTGGGTGAGATTTTTTTTCTAAACTCCTAAAAATAATACATCCCGACCTCGCACCCATTAAGGACAGATCTCTATGTATAAAAGTAACTGTAGTAAAAATCATGAGTGGTATTTTTCAGTTGTCACCTACATAGAAATGGAAAAGGATAAAAAATAATAAGAATTTGGGAGGATAAAGGGAGGGGTGGTTTACTAGCCGTGGCACCCTAGGCGAGATTTTTTGTGCACCCCTACAAATAATATATTTAAAAAAAAGAAAAAAAGTTCTACTAAGTTTTTATTTTGCGTATATTTTCCACACCTTTCCTTTTAGTACCCCGAGTAGTCACCTGATCTCACCCCTTATAAGCTCCAAGGCTGGATATAGATCCAAAAAAATAATTGCAGCAAAAGTAATGGGGATGAATTTTTCAGTTGTCGCCTAGGGCGGCAAAACGCATAGAAATGGTAAAAAGGGGAGAAAAATAATTTTGGAGGATAAAGGCTTTAGTAGCCATGGCGCCCTGTGCAAGATTGTTTACTGTACCTCTAACAAATGCTATACCTTTTTAGAAAATGATTTTACTAAGTATTTTACTTTATGCATTCCCCTTTGTTTTTATTGTCTCGGCAGTCACCCGACGGCCCGACCTCATCCATAGCAAGACGGAAAAAAAAAAGTTCCACGCTGATCACCGAGAAATAAGAGAGAAATAGAACACCCTTCTTGGAATTTTTTCGTAGAAAATCGCTTGGCAGTTATCCTTGTTGGATACTGGACAGTTACACAAAGACATGAGACTGACCTTGGAAAATGATAGTGATTCTTACTACAAGGGAAGTGATTTTCCCGATAGATAGAAGACATAGACATCTTCTTTGGACATAGTGTATTTGGAATAGGATAAAAATAACCTAAGAGAACAGTTCTTTCTTCTTATTCATTTGCTATCTAGTATTTTAGGCGAATCTTATTATCTATTTGTCAATTTTAATGCATTTGGTTCAGTTATTTTTTAATTTTCCGGCTACGAGACATTTTTATCCAAATTTCACACATATATATACATTTTTGTTTTAAACGACAAACGAAATCTTCATTTGGCGCACCCTTCGGCTGGCGCCCGGGGCACATGCCCCCCCCCCCCCCCCCCCCCCGTAGTTTCGGCCCTGGTTGTCACTGAACTCACTTCTAAGTTAAGCTATAACCAAAAGTTACTTTCAGAATTTTCTGCCCTTTACAATTCGGGAAAACGTTTCTGTTAAATTCGGAAACCTGTTGGTTTTTGAGGCTCCTGATTAATTCTTCTCCTAAAGGTTTCTGAAGATAAGAGAAGCTTCCAAAAATCGTGGGTTACTATGAAGTTTCATTGTATTTTCGAAAATGCCTCTTCCATATCTAGAAAAATTTCGGTATTTTTTTTTACAGCGTAGCACTTGATTATCTTATCTTTGCTCTACTGTTATCTCAATTTAACTTTAGTAAAATGCTGTATAATAGAAGATTGAAACATTTTTTATTAATTCGATTTAAGGGTGTGTGGGTGGTATCGGCAGTTAAATAAAACAAAAGAAAAAGATATTCCTTTTAGCATCTCAACTATGACTATCTTCAAGTCAAGCTTCTAGTCAAATATCATTTGTAAGCTATAATGATTCCCAACGAGTAACATATGCAAATTAATACAACGAATTACGCATGTTTTTCAATTAAAAATGAAAGCAAAACTATAGAAAAAGGTGCTTATTTAAAAAAAAAAAGAAATACTGAACGTATGTATAAGAAAATTTGTATTTTAAAATGATATAGTTAAAGTAGTATATAAAGGATCTAAAAGTTAGAAAATTCAAGAATTTCATTTTAATTATTTTAAATTTTCCGTAAATTTTTTAATGAAATCAGGAAAATTACTGTTCATGGGGGAAAATATTGTTTACAGATGTATACTCCTATAAACAATTATAAATACTACACTTACACACATATTTACAAACAAGCAGGTATAAAATAACATTATACAAAATAACAAATAACAAAAACAAACAAATACCAAAATTATACAAAATAACATTAATAATAATAATAATAATAATAATAATAATAATAATAATAATGGGTGGATGTAATAACATTACATATTTGTTCTTAATTAAAGTCGATAAAATATTTTTTTTTCCTGAATTAAATATTTTAGCAGTATTAGGTATCCGTTATAAACAAAAAAAATCTAATCCCCCCACCCCCACACACACACAAATTCACTTAACACAGATACTCTTTATCCCTTATAAACAGAATAAATAGTTAAAAGTTATATTAAAAATTTATTTTAATTTTTTTCTTTTTATTCAATGACATACTCTTTATCAATATTTTTGGCACTTCGGCAGTTTAATAAAACAAAAGAAAACAAATCTTTTTAACATCTAAACTATGACTATCGTCAAGCCTCTGTTCAAACATCATTTTAAACTATAACGATTCCTGACGAATTACATATATAACAAAGAAAATAAAATTCATATACGCGCATCCGTCCTCGGTCTCAGAAATTTATATGACCTATTTTTATGCCATGTATACATCTGGTGATATTCTTGCCACAGCTTTCAAATTAATTATTTTCCAAATCTGGTATACTGTTTGGCGCATCTAGTTTTTTAAATTTTAAATGTATTAACGGTGTTGGTAAGTGAGATCTCAAACTCCCCTCACTACTGCTAAACCTTAGCACCCCAGCTGTAAAATAAGCAGTAAAATAACAGCAAAATAAACAGTAAAATATGCAGTAATACATTGCCGCGCAGCGCGGTAGTGTATTACGGCTTATTTTTGCTGTTTATTACTGTTAATTTTACGGTATAATACTAGCAACTGGGGTGCCAGTATTATACCGTAAAATCAACTTTTTTTGCAGTGTGGGCGTGTGCGATACGTTCGTATTTTTAAACTGTCTCTTTAGGAAATTGATATTTTTAACTTCTTTTTCTGTGTACTTCTCTCTCTCTCTCTCTCTTTTTTTTTTTTTTTTTTTTTTTTTTTGTCAAATTATTTTTTAAATATATACTTAGTTTACTTAGATATATACTTACAGACTAAACTAATATACTTAAAGTTATGTGCAAAAATCTCAGCGAAACTGAATAAGAGTTTAACACTTCAAATAAAATTAAGTATGTAACCCCCTCCCCCACCCAATAGAGAGAGAGTGAAAGAGAGAAAAGTACGCAAAAAAATTAGTTAAAATATTAATTTCCTGAGGAGATATTTTAAAAATACCAATGCATCACGCGGCTATAGGTTTAACATTTACATTAGCGAGGGGAAATTGAGGTCTCACTGACCAACACCTCGTGGCTTGACACAAGAAGAATGCTTATAGTCCAGGCATTTGGTAGAAAATAAAGGAAAGTTTTGGTGTAGTTTTTTTTGTGGGGTCCCTTTATGTTTTTCGGGTCGCTGAACACGAATCCGAAGTTTTCCAACAAAATTTTTTTCGGGAAATATGTTTTTTTTTAGAAAAAACGTGTAAAAAAACGGACTTTTTTCCGTTTTTTCAAAATAATTCCAAAATTATACATTTTACGTGAAAGTCGGCAATGTATGAATTAAAGAAAATAAAATTTCTTACATTTTATGTATTGAAAGTTTTTTTCTCTGATCAATAGTTAGCCGTGAGAGTGCCTCAAAAATGGGTGGAAAAAACAAAAAACTGTAAAAAAAACGGGAATTACGGTACTGTATGTCAATGTAACATAGAAACTAATCCTTTCACGCAAATGTTAACTATTAATGTTACTAAAGATTATATGTTTGACTATATTTTATGCATTTGAGGTAGAGGAAAAGTGCGGATCCGACACCAGGGGAAGGTGGGAGCAGTGGGGCAGATCCAGCTACTCTCATGAGTCAAAGTTGCTACTTCTCCGGAGAGCTCGTATTCTAAGAGGCGGTAACATTGTAGTCCAGTAGAAATAGCATTTTACCTTACAAAAATTCGGGTAGTTCTGATTTTTGGGTATGTTGTAAAGATTGACCCTGTAATAAAAAAACAAGTTTTCAACCTTCTAGACCTTGTGCGTTTTTCACAATATTGGAAAAAACAATATTTTTCGGCACTTGTTTCGATTTTTCTTAAATAACTCAATTTTAGTGCATTTTACAGACAAAAACAGAGTTACCATTTTGTAGAGCATAAAATTCTCTATAACATGCAGTATTCAGGTTTGTAAATTGTCTAAATACGGGGTAAGATACGGAGCCAGGAAAATAGGGTAAAATTTGGAAAAAATGTAAAAATTCACAAATGACGTTAGTTTTTGCTTAATAACCTACTTTTAGTGCGTTTTAGAGACAAAAACACTTTTACCATTTTGTAGAAGAGAAAAATTCTCTACACCATGCAGTATTCAGGTTTGTAAATTGTCCAAATAGGGGGTAAGATATGGAGCCGAGAAATAGGGTTAAATTTGGAAAAAAAATGTAAAAATCCACAAATGACGTTAGTTTTTGCTTAATAACTTACTTTTAGTGCGTTTTAGAGACAAAAGCACTTTCAACATTTTGTAGAGCAGAAAATTCTCTACAACATGCAGTATTCATATTTGTAAATTGTCCAAATAGGGGGTAAGATATGGAACCGGGAAAATAGGGTTAAATTTGGAAAAAATGAAAAAATCCACAAATGACGTTAGTTTTTGCTTAATAACCTACTTTTAGTGCGTTTTAGAGACAAAAGCACTTTCAACATTTTGTAGAGCATAAAATGTTTTACAACATGCAGTATTCATATTTGTAAATTGTCCAAATAGGGGGTAAGATATGGAGCCGGGAAAATAAAGTTAAATTTGGAAAAAATGTAAAAATCCACAAATAACGTTAGTTTTTGCTTAATAACTTACTTTTAGTTCGTTTTAGAGACAAAAGCACTTTCAACATTTTGTAGAGCATAAAATGTTTTACAACATGCAGTATTCATATTTGTAAATTGTCCAAATAGGGGGTAAGATATGGAGCCGGGAAAATAAAGTTAAATTTGGAAAAAATGTAAAAATCCACAAATAACGTTAGTTTTTGCTTAATAACTTACTTTTAGTTCGTTTTAGAGACAAAATCACTTTCACCATTTTGTAGAGCATAAAATTCTCTACAACATGCAGTATTCATGTTTGTAAATTGTCCAAATAGGGCGTAAGTTATAGCAAAAACTAACGTCATTTGTGGATTTTTACATTTTTTTTCCAAATTTAACCCTATTTCTCGACTCCGTATCTTACCTAGAGTTGCAAAGGCTAGAAAAAACCCGGTTTAAACCCGGGAATAAACCGAGTTTTTTGGGAATAAACTTGGATTTTTGATAATAAACCAGGTCTTTTGGGAATAAACCTGCGAATAAACCGGGTCTATTGGAAATAAACCCGGGAATAAACCGGATTTTTGCAACTCTAATCTTACCCCCTATTTGGACAAATTACAAACATGAATACTGCATGTTGTAGAGAATTTTATGCTCTACAAAATGATGAAAGTGCTTTTGTCTCTAAAACGTACTAAAAGTAGATTATTAAGCAAAAACTTACGTCATTTGTGGATTTTTACATTTTTTCCAAATTTAATACTATTTTCCTGGCTCCGTAGCTTACCCCCTATTTGGACAATTTACAAACATGAATACTGCATGTTGTAGAGAATTTTATGCTCTACAAAATGGTGAAAGTGCTTTTGTCTGTAAAACGCATTAAAAGTAGGTTATTAAGCAAGAACTAATGTCTTTAGTGGATTTTTGCAAATTTTACCCTATTTTCCCGGCTCCGTATCTTACCCCCTATTTGGACAATTTGCAAACCTGAATACTGCATGTTGTAGAGAATTTTATGCTCTACAAAGTGCTTTTTTCTGTAAAATGCACTAAACTTGAGTTTTTTAAGAAAAATCGAAAAAAGTGCCGAAAAATATTGGTTTTTTTCAATATTGTGAATACATGTTACATCGACATACAGAGTCGTAATTCCCGTTTTTTACAGTTTTTTGTCTTTTACACCTCCCAATTTTACAGTATGAGCACTCCGGCAGAGGAGCACCTTCGACTCATGAGAGAAGGTGCAACTGCTCCACTGCTCCCACCTTCCCCTGGCGCAGGATCCGCACTTTTCCTCTACCTCAAATGCATAAAATACAGTCAAACATATAATCTTTAGTATCATTAATGGTTACCGTTTGCGTAAAATGGTTAGTTTTATGTTACATCGACATACACTACCGTAATTCCCGTTTTTTTACAGTTTTATGTTTTTAACACCCTTTTTTGCGGCACTCTCACGGCTAAACCATTGATCAGAGAAAAAAACTTTCATTACATAAAATATAGGAAATTTTATTTTCTTTAATTCATATATTGCCGACTTTCACGTAAAATGCACAATTTTAAAATTATTTTGAAAAAACGGAAAAAAGTCCGTTTTTTTACACGTTTTTTGTAAAAAAAACATATTTCCCGTAAAAAATTTTGTTGGAAAACCTCGGATTCGTGTTCAGCGACCCAAAAAACATAAAGGGACCCCCCCAAAAAAACTACACCAAAACTTTCCTTTATTTGCTCTTTTTTATCGCCTAATGCCTGGACTATTAGGCGATCATAAAACGGTCACTTCTGCTCTGTCTGCCATTGAGTTCAGATGTAAAAACTTATCTATGTTTCGTGGCCCGAGGACCACACCAACAGCGATTCTGTATGTGCATATTAAAGACTTTTTAAAAAACTGTCACTGTGGTACTTTTATAGTATATGGATATTTGATTTCCTAATTTATTGCATTCGTAATGTACCACTATAATCATTTATATTTTTAAAGTTATAATGATCCAATTATACCGAAATTTTGCAACATCGTAATTAGATAATCAAGAGATTCTTGTGGATCCTATAAAAGTTCCTCGAGAACAAATTGATTGCTAAAAAATCATACGTAAAAACTTTAAAAACAACAAGGACTTGAAGGAACTTTACCTCTGTTCCTAAATATATATACTCCAAACACCCAAAAGATACTGATAACAATCACAAGTTTGCCACGAGATCTAAATTTTGCTTCACCACTTAAACCGCTAAAAATACCTTTACTGAGTCAAACACAATATCTTGCACCGCTTAAAAATTACACCAGACTCAAAAATGCATAGAAATCGTTTCAGAACGTCTAGTTTCATAACGTATATAAGGCCAAAATAATAACAATATTCAGTTTTGTTTAGAATTTTTAAACATAGACATTTGTAGACATTTCTACATTCTTCCTCAACCAAATCCAATACTTAAATTTCCATACGCTTTTATCAGATTAATAAAATTCACTGTAAATTATTATAATTCTGCCATTTTATCCAATAATGAAAAATAAAAAAAAATTACGAAATGGAATCACATTTTGATGAAACATCGTTGTTGCATCGACATAATATGAACAGGAGCAATAAAAATATTTATTAAAAATAAATAAATTAATTAATAAATAATCGTAAAATATAAATTGCAAGCAAAATACATTTGGAAAAAATACTGTTTTTTTTTTTTTTTTTAATCATTTTAGATTTATAATCTAATGTTCTTATTTCTGCTCAGAAAAGAAAAGAAACAAATACATTAAAAAAAAAAATCTGTCATTTCGTTGACAAATTTCAGTTTAGCGCCAAAATGGGTAAGATCCGCTTCCGCAATTAGGTATGTAGCCCCAGCCAACCAAAGAAACGGGCCGTGGTAATCGCCTGACCTCGGTTGGTTTTCAGTCTATCTTGATCACATGACAGTTTGACAACTGATGGAGATCAGTTTATCCTGATCACGTGTCAACCAACTGACTAGGAAGTATCGCGGCATGTCTTTTTCGTTAGCTACGGTCCATTGTAGAGTCCTGAAAGGATCGGGTAAGTCTCAATTCGGGTAAACCGAAACCCGACAAAGAAAATTTCGTCCACCTGAAACCGGAACCAAACCCGGAGTGAAAAAAAAAAATCGTTAATCCATATTTTAATACAATTATGAAAAAGTGGCCTACAATCTCTAATATCAGTTTTAACTTTTTTTGTATAAAAATTAACACATATACACTCCTTAATATTCAAATTATATAGTATTTTGCATTTGAAAAATATTTAAGAGTTTCTTTTGAAAAAGCAGGTCAACCCGGCCCGAAAGAGTCAAAACCCACACAGAAACTGATTCGAACCCGAAACATTTAAAGTCAACCTGAACGCTAACCGCAACGAAAAAATCCTACCCAACATCCGGTCTGAATCGCGGATCGAGTCGGATTCGGGTAAAATCAGGTTACCCGATCTGCTGCAGGACTGTCCATGGTCAAATGGCGTAACTGAGCAAATGTGATTTGGCAGAATTTTTTTCTTAAACATATATTGGTATTCATATTCACTTTAAAGAACTTTGAACAGGTGGTCCTGAAATGGACTGACTGATTTTAAAATTCAATAACTTCCAAACGGTGACAGATATTTCAAAAAATCTTACAGGAGGGTTGTGTAAGATGTAAGGAGTTTTTTTTTTTTTTTACTCCAATTCCTGAATTTAGTTCAAATTATCAGCAATAGATGGCGCTGCGAGCAATAGATATCCAATCGAGACAAAATCAGAAATCACCCAGCATTGATGTGAAGGAAGGAGGTTCAATACATGGAGTGGGTCTCATTCACCAATAAAATCTTATTCATAATAGGGCCCTAAGATCAAGATTGTATTAGCGAGCGAGTTCCACTCCATGTATTGAATCGCCTTCCTTCGCATCAATGCTGGAGGATTTTAGTTTTGACTTGGATTGCAACACTATCGCTCGCAGCGAGACTCTATTGCTGGTAATTCGAACTAAAATCAGGAATCGCAGTAAAAAAAAACTCCTGACATCTTGTACAATCCTCCTGTTTAAATATCTGTCACCGTTTGGAAGTTATTGAATTTTAAAATCAGTCAGTCCATTTCAGGACCACCCGGTATGATGACGAGGATTGGAAATGGACCCAACTACGTAAAATTAATGGAATGTTTAAAAAAGAAAGAAAGAATGAAAGAAAATCTTTTCTTTTCTCACTCTGGGCAATTAATTGCCAATTCTGATAATGTGCGACAAATTACTTTATATTATTGTATCATGCTCCGTCTTAAGCTAATTTTTTATTTAAATCATACTTGAAAATAATTTTTAAATAAATTTCATTTGAAAGTACATTTTTTTTTTCTTATTCGATGATATAAATTTGAAACTATGTGATATTTAAAAATTTTGTATGAACGATAAAAACAGCAATCGATTTTTTTGGCAGGCATCCAAAACTGGCATACAGATTTTGACGACGACGAAAAAGTCAGTAATGAAAGAAACAAGATTTTGTCGCTAATAATAATATTTTTTCTAAGGAATTATCTTATTAACTGGTATAATCTGCGTCTTCGTGTTTTCTTAGCACCTTCATGTTTTGTAACAAATTTTCAGTAAAGAAAAGAAATCGCATAAGGTTTCGCATGAAGAGTATGAATTAATGAATGGAACTGCATGTGCCTGGACAATTGCGCATGCGCGGTAGCGTATTACTGCTTGCACGGCAGCGTATTACTGCTTATTTTACTGTTTAATACTGTTAATTTTACGGTATAATACTGGCAGCTGGGATGCCAGTTTTATACTGTAAAATCAACAATTATTTTTTGCAGTGCACTGGCCAGCATATACAGCATCTGGCTTGAGTAAGAAAAAGAACTTGGAATAAGTACTTAGTAGTTCTAAGGAAATTCGCGTGTTTCTTGCATACTCTACTTTTGCACCAAAAAATATGCGAGTAAATAACATAATATAGTTTCTAGACCAGTGGTTCCCAACGTGGGCGTACATCCCAAAGGGGAGCAATTTGAATTTTAAGGGAGGCAATTCGGGTTTTGTTATTAACCCATTCCTTGACAGTTCATTTTTGTCTTTTTTCTTTCTTTTTATTTAATGTAGTAGGCTAAAATTAAAAGTAATACCATGCAGATTTTTAAGATAAAATGGAAAAAAATATTATTTTATTAGTGAGCTTTCTAAACGTTGTCATACAAAATTTCAAAATACAAAAACCGGAATAATTGTACGACAAAATTCTTGTGTTTTTGAACGCCTTTTTTATATCTAATATCTTTCATAATTTTTCTGGTTAGAGGTTTGCTTTCGAATTTTTGCACAACTTTTCTATATTTATTGAATGAGACCTGTATTTTTATTCGCTCTGCAATGTGTCGCACATGGATGAACTTTTATACGTGAAACTACTTATCGATGCATCTAAAACTGGTTGTCTTGCACACATTTAACATACATACATACATATATATATATATATATATATATATATATATATATATATATATATATATATATATATATATATATATATATATATATATATATATTAGAAATATTTAAATAAAATACTGAAATACTGTCATAAAATTAATAAATTCCCAAACGGGCATCACAAAGGGAAATTGGTGAACAGATAAGTTCTTGTGATTGTAGTGCATGGGCTTTATACACAGTATATAAATATGCATTATGACATTACATTTAAAATCAGTTAATATACGTAAATGGCAATAATGGGGAAGAAAAAGACCATTAACAGAGAAGTGCATTATGATACAGGAAAGGAAATGCCTACTTAAAATTAATAAAAATGAGAATTCAGAACTGTGTCATTGTGTTATTTTATCTGTACAGTAATTGTACAGTAATTGTACATGTTCAGTAAGCTAACAAGTTGTGAAATGATTTGTCATTGTTAAATGCTTTTTTTTAAGCTCCTTCCATGTGAACAAGAATTCACTTTTTAAACAATAGCAATTATATTTTATAGTGGGAGGGGAGGGGAGAATCGTGATTTTAGAGATGCTTAGGTGGGGCGTACGAAAAACAGGTTGGTAACCACTGTTATAGAGCAAAGAAAATTTAAAAACAGAGGCTTTACAACATTTAAAAGGAATTTATATGGCTTCATGTTTACCCGAATAGGTCTCATCCGGAAATTCACTGGACTAGAAAATTAAGAAGAATCCTCTAAAATGAAGTCAATTAAAGCATTTCGGCTTTAAAACTAGAATGAAATGCGCTCTCGGTGAATCTAACTTCCAAAAAACAATCAAAAATTCCATGGATAATTCCTCACGCCTTTAGTAGTAAGTTGATGACAAAAACTAAATAAATTATAAATATTCGTTCAAAAATTCTAATAAAATTCTAAATATAAATGAGAAGATAGGGAAGTTTTGCAGATAATCATTTTAATGTAAACACTTGCACAAAACAATTTATTTTATTCGATACTGGAATATGTTTATCTCGCATTTTATGTGGAAAATAATAACATACAATTTTTCTTTACAACCTTTCACAGCATGTGTTGCCATCTCTAGACCTTTAAAACTGCACTAAACCCTTTCAGGGGCACTACGTTAAAATGGTAATATATATATATGTATATATATATATATATCTTAAAGTATAAATTCACCACAAGCATTATTTGACCACCAACAAAAAAATTCCTGATGGAGGAATTCTTTGTAGGTGGCGGCTAGTCGTTCTAGCCACTGCATACGTTATTTAGATTCTCTACCTCAGTTACCATGGGTAAAAATATTAATATATCTAAGAAAGAAAAATTATAAATAAGCTTCAAAATTACAATAATAAATTTTAATAATAATTATACAACATATGCTATAATTATTGTTTACCCATTTTTCTAATCTACTTTCAAAAAATGCCTATACAACTACTATATCCACTTTTTTTCTTTAGTTTGTAAACTGTTACTAATTCCAATATGAAAAGTTGGAAATAATTAGAGGAGGAAGAGGTTATTAACAGAGCTGGGCAAATTTGTAATTGCAATCATTTGCAATCTAAACCAGATTAACTTCCCAAGCATTTTGAGATCTAAATGCCACCTAAAAATCCTTTTCAAAAACACACTAATATGAGTTATCTTAGTTTGTGCCTTAGTCTAATGAATTTAGATAATGTACACCAATATATTAACATTATCAAAGTATTTTGGGTAAATAATACATTTTAGTAAAAAAATAACTTGAAATATTTTTTGTCAAAATATGCATTTCAATAATTAATATGCATGATATGTTTAGAAACTAGGGTGATGCGGACATCTTCATTACATTTTATAAATCTTAGCTGCCTTTTGATGTAAGTTGATTGAATATAATGGACATCGCACAGTCAGAGAAGCATTTTTATGTAAGTGTCTACACTTTCTAGTTTGAAGGGATTGGGGGGCTGCTTTTGAAAGGGTTAATTACATATAAAGCACGTCAAAAAATGACATTACAGGGTTGTTTTTGAAGCTATGGACATTTTCTATCTTGATAGAGAGAGTGACAAGAGACATGATTGTGTTAACATCGAGAGTTGTTCTAGTGGTGTTTTTTTGAGTATGTTTGTGTGGTTAGTTTTCAATTACATCGTGAACATGAATTTAAAAATACCATTAAAAGTTTAAGTTAAACTTTATAAATCGGCCACACAAACTCCGAGTGTGCTTTGACAAGCTTCGAAAATGAGGCAATGGCCAATCAGTCATACGCAATATTTCGCTTGTACAAGCGCTTCAAGGCAAGTCTTGTTGAGCTTAAGCTATTTGTTAGGCCTCCCTCCATGGCCTGAACCTGTACAAACGCTGCATAGATGAAACAACAGTATACCTTGAAAATGACGAGAGATCTCTTGCGCCCAGCCTGTGCCATTCGAATCATTCAGCAAGAAACTGCCAAATTTTTCGTTGTCTTCAAAGGATTTTTTTTTCCCATTTTTGAAGCGTCTGTGCCACTAGGAGCATCGCGTACAACTCCTGCCTTAATCGCAGACTACCACACATACGTCTATATATGCTACGTGCTCACAAAAAACGTGCCACTGCGTTGTTAACAATATTCAAGGTTTGCTGCGAGAGTTATCCTTGTGCTGCCACCTGTTATCACGCTCTAAACCGAATCCGAAAAATTTTTGATACACCTGTGACATAGAAATTTTGATGGTATGGAGAATAAGGAATATATCGTAATAGTGAACTTTTAAATATTTTATTGCAGTTGTGATTAAAATAAGCAATTAACCCTGCACAATTTGTGCATCTGTTCTTTAGGTCAATATTCTTTGAGAAGAGAATCAAAAATATAAAATAAATGAAACATTCTTACTTGTTCTTTGTTGAAAAATAAGAGACTCATACTACTTGAAATAAGAACTCGTTTAGGTTAGTCCAATAACGTTTATTACATTTTCTTGAAGTAGGAGGAAGGATGAGATGAAAGCTGCACATCAAGTCTTTAAAAAGTACTGGCTCAAATTTCGTAAAATTCGAAGAATCTTTAAAATATTCCTTTTGTCCGAATTAATTAAATTACCAGTTAATTTAAACTTTTAAAATATTAAACTTAAAATTTACAACAGCATTTTTTATAGAATAATTAAAAACTGAAAACGCGAAATTGATCTCCAAAGAATCAGCGCATGGTGATTCTAGGATACGAGCGCCGGCATAGGCCTGGCCTCAGATCAGACGATGTTTTGCATAAATTTACAGCATCATTTTTATTAAAATTCTGTTGGAAAAATGCGCAACATTAGTATAAATACCCATAACAGGGGTGCACAAATGTGAGAGCAAGATTAATTTAAACTAATTTGTTGATTAGGAATTACGTGAAAATTAAAAGAGCAAATCAGAAACAAATTAACATTTAATAATTAAAAGAACGATTCTAATTTGTATTTGAAAGACACGCCCCTTTCGGCCGCAGCGCCAAAACAAAACAGCTCCCGAAAACATACCGAACAAGAGTGGCGGTGACGCATGCGCACAACACACGCGTGCGGAGTGAGAGCCGCTGAATGACGATGACGTCACAGCTCAGCGCCGATTGAAAGCGAACTCAAAGCGCGAAGATGCCTCGCAGAGAAAACAACATCGCCGATTCAACGAACGCGAAGCACAATGAGGGGGGAGACGGCCTTGCCAAAAAAACAACGTACAAGGCGCGCGACTGCTGATAAATAGCTTTTAAGGAATGGCAAATTAAACTGGAAAGGCTATAAAATAGAAATACGTTGAACTGAAATAAAAATAATTAAAAAAGATAAAACTGTGATATATCTTTATCACAATACCCCCATTCACCGACAAAAATTTTGACTGACCAGAAGGAGAAAAAGGGTTAAAAACAGTAAAAGCCTTTTTCGACAAAGGGAAGACAAAATTTTTAAATGCCAAAGTAAAAATGACAAAATTACATAAATTTAGAGCCATGAAAAGTAAATTAATTATTAATGAAATTTGATGTGATGTGCAGCGACCAAAAAGAAAAAGAGAAAGAATATACATCATTTAGTACATTCAAAAATCTCATCACAAATTATACAAAATGTATACAATATAACATAGTATACAAAAGCCCCATTGCATTTTTTAGCAAAGAAAGGCATACCTTCCATTAATCTTGATCTCTAAACAAATATCATCATGTATATAAAAAAAGCTAATATTCAATTTAAATTAGCAATGAGATCATATCAAAATAGTTGCAATAGTAAAGCAACATAAAAAGAGTCGGTAATATCTTCATTATTCCGACTTGTCTAGACATAAATATTTATAATAATAATAAGTTGCAATTTTAAAGCAACAAAAAGTCAAGAATACTTTAAATTCTGACTGATGCCTAGGACTTTTAAAAATATAGAGCATATAAATTAACTCTAAATAGCATAAATGTGCACAAAAACAATCCATTGTAAGGATTTAAATTCATTTAAAGGCCTAAGTATGTACTTTTTAAAGTCATACATATTACATTAGTGATAATTCAAATCATATAAAATTAAGTATTTAACATAATGCACATAATACTGATATATCATAAACAAGTATATATAAGTGCATAACAATTATTACCCAAAAATTATATGAAATTTGCATAAAATTATGTTGCAACAAAATTTAAATTCATTTGTCATAAATAATAGTAATTCATCAAAATAGTTGGATTTAGTAACAACTGTTCAATATATATAACAAATAATGAATAAGTTTTAACCAACAATAAATGACACATTTCTTCAGTAAAATACTCCATACTTAATGTACTCAATAAAAATTTTTTTTTTGTAAATATTCAGTAAAAAATAATTTTTCATGAAATACTCAATAAAACTCTTTCTGAAATATTCAACAAAATTTTTTCAAATATACTCAATTCATTTTTCTCTAGTATACACAATAAATTTTCTTTTCATACACAATAAATTTTCTTTTAATATACCATGGTTTTTTTGCAAAAATGAGAGAAAAAAATAAGAAAAGGTGAGAAAAGATGATGAAGATCCTCAAAAAAAAAATAATTTAACCATTAACTTTCATAAAGAAAGACAAGTTAAAAACAAATGACACATTTTATGAGAGTATAAAAACAAACACAGTGCACCGTTATGTAAAGCATGTTATAATCATAAATTTATATAACATTAATGAAAAGGATAAATATCCTATAGAAAAATCAGCTCTTGACAATAAATGAATTATTTGGGTGGTATTTACAAAACTTACCAAAAGTGTTAATAGCCCCCCTTCGGTCATGAGACCATTATCAAATCAGTAAATCAAATAAATATAAACTATTAATATGTATTCATTACAATTCACAAAACACTAATAGCCCCCTTATAAACCATCAGTAGATCTGCAAACTGAACAAACACCAAAACTTACAAGACTGTCAAAGGCGATCTCCAGAACCGATGACGAATCTGTAAATCAAATAAGCATAAAACATAATATAAATTCATCAAAACTTACAAAAATGCTAATAGCGATCCGTTAAACCATTAGCAAGTATGTAAACCAGACAAAAATATACAACATTCTTGTTAAAACTATTGTAAAGAATCAGATGAATATTGCTAATAAAATGCTTGAAGGAAGAAAGAAAAAAAAAATGTTTGTTTACAGATGAAGGATCATAAACGTTCTGCTTTTACATAACAAATAATCAGATGTAATACCTTTAAAAGTTCTAAAATCAGTTTTTGATTTTAAAAAGATGATTACACTGAGAAAAAAAGTAACTACTTGCTGAAAAGTTTGCAAGTTAAGTGGCACACTGGTTGGTTGATTGACACAATGGCAGTGTAGCAGCAAATTGGCCTTTTTCCTGAAACACACACCACTAAAATAAAATTGAAGACTTTATATGGATATTTTAGCACTAAAAAAATTAGCACTTAATGACATCTTAAATGAGCATTTGAAGACACAGCAGGTAAGAGCATTTGAAGACACATCAGGTAATTAGCAGAGACTAAATCATGAACTGTGGTTCCATGATGTTGAGGAATAATATGACGAAGTGGCACTTAGAATAAAAATAACACAAAGAGCACCAAACTCTTATTGAGAGGCGCTGGAAAGTCTAAGTTGCCCATATACATTTTTTTTTGTAAAGGTGTATTCAAGCAGGCAGAAATTGCAGAGACAATACAACATTACTTGCACACTTTAGAGACAAAATTGGGATTGGTGACATTTGAGAAAGTCACTAAGACTATAAAAGCATTTTAGATTCTTAGAAGAAAATAATATTCACCAAAATCATTTCACAAGTGGTAGAATATTTCTTTATAATGCGCTGGAAAGTTCTAAGAATAATATTGCTTTGCATGTAAATTTGCAATATAATTTAATGCAACAAAAAATTTCTTCATTTATAAATTTTCTTCATTTATAAAATAATTTTCTTTAAGTGAGGCATATGGTAAAAATGATTTAGAAAATATTGGGTTATGAAATAATACTAGAATAACAAGGCACTATAATTTAAGCATAATAAAAAAATTTCGAATAATAATCATAATAATAATAATAATAATTTTTCCAAATTTGAGAAGTTCCATTTGAGAAAGCAGCAATTTCTGTAAATGCTGTAAAACTGAACTTTAAAATAAATGACAGTACACTTCCATAATCGGGTTTTGCAACAGAGGGTAGAAAAAGATAGAAAACTATTGCAAATAGGCACAGCTATAAACTTGTAATACTTTAGATCCATAAAAATGAGTAACATTGATGAGGGAGAAACAAGTTCCACATGATGAAGAGGACTGACGAGGAGCAATCACACGGATATATTTGCCTTATATGAATGGCGACCATCAACAGTCACTTCAACTCGCAAAAGAGTGCAGGTAAGTAATTATTGTACTATCAGGAACCATCATATTTGCAGACAACAGAGAAAATCAGCCAACAATGGATATAACACATTCTGAAGATTTTTCCACCAGGTAAGCAAAGTCAGATGATAATAATAACCAGTTTATTGAAGTTGTCAGTATATATTCAGATTGTAGAATATTAAAAATGCAGCATAAGTAGACAGTACTATTTCAGGAACAGGAATATGTAGCAGTTAGGTAATGGCTACAACTTCTCAAAAAAAAAGAAAAATAATAATACCAGTCTCTTTTTTTTTTTGTGATTATGGTATGAGAATTTCAATAAAAAGATGCAGATGCTGTGTAATATAAAATTGATATTAGGATGAAGCAACAATTCTTTGAAATTCAAAAAAACAGAGTTCTCAAAATGTAGAACAGAAAATGCAAATTATTGTGTAATATTTTCAAAATATAAATACATTTCTTGAATTTTAATTTCTGGAAAGAACACAGACTGCTTGCACACTATAATCATTACAAACATTTGTAGGAAAATGGCGAGAGTCAATGAACTTGAAGTGTTATTGCAATAAGTAATTTAACTTTTGTAGAAGCAACCAAGAACTCAAAAATAACTACAAAATCACATGAAAACTTGAGCTTCTATGAAGGCAATTCATTCATATTGAGAATAAGTGCAGCAAAATTAGTAATATGATGAGAACATAAACTTCAATAATTTAATTCCAATAAAATTTGCTTCAATAAAATATTTAATATTCATAAAATATATCAATTTCATTGAAAAGTGCCAATAAATTAATAAAAAAATTAACCCAAAATAAGAATAAGAACAACCATAGCCTCTTTAAATTTTTGTTCTCAAAAACTTAGAACAAGAACAATTTTTACATTTTTCTCAAAAATATCTGAATTCATCATGAATTATATATATATATATATATATATTTTTAACTTTACATATATATAAAAAGCACCATAATTTTTCATTTGTTAACAAGAATAAATTCATTTTTAAAATTTTCATTCTTCATTAAAATGTTCATAAAAGATTCAATAAATCTCATGGAAAAATACCAGAATAAAAATTAATTTCTGTTAAAATATAATTTTTCAATTAAAAATAATTTATTAAATATATGCAAGCCAGTTAAGAACAAAAGTTCCGAAATTAACGATGTATTGCAAACATCGATCTTCTGTGGAGCACAAGAATATTTTTTAAGCTTCTAAAAATTTAATAAAAATCAGCAATTCTTCAAATATTTCATTTTTAATATGAATTAATTAATAGGGCATCAAATCTTCAAATATATTCTATTTTATAAGTTTCAAATTTTCAGAATAATTTTTAAGAACAAAAAATTTTCAACTTTTCTCTTCATAAAAGAATAAACGGCGCCAAATGTGACATAAAAAATATTTGTAAGTGCCGTTATAATATTATTATTTTAATGGATGGAGGAATAGAATCGTATAGTGAACTTTTAAATATTTTATTGCAGTTGTGATTAAAATAAGCAATTAACCCTGCACAATTTGTGCATCTGTTCTTTAGGTCAATATTCTTTGAGAAGAGAATCAAAAATATAAAATAAATGAAACATTCTTACTTGTTCTTTGTTGAAAAATAAGAGACTCATACTACTTGAAATAAGAACTCGTTTAGGTTAGTCCAATAACGTTTATTACATTTTCTTGAAGTAGGAGGAAGGATGAGATGAAAGCTGCACATCAAGTCTTTAAAAAGTACTGGCTCAAATTTCGTAAAATTCGAAGAATCTTTAAAATATTCCTTCTGTCCGAATTAATTAAATTACCAGTTGATTTAAACTTTTAAAATATTAAACTTAAAATTTACAACAGCATTTTTTATAGAATAATTAAAAACTGAAAACGCGAAATTGATCTCCAAAAAATCAGCGCATGGTGATTCTAGGATACGAGCGCCGGCATAGGCCTGGCCTCAGATCAGACGACGTTTTGCATAAATTTACAGCATCATTTTTATTAAAATTCGGTTGGAAAAATGCGCAACATTAGTATAAATACCCATAACAGGGGTGCACAAATGTGAGAGCAAGATTATTTTAAACTAATTTGTTGATTAGGAATTACGTGAAAATTAAAAGAGCAAATCAGAAACAAATTAACATTTAATAATTAAAAGAACGATTCTAATTTGTATTTGAAAGACACGCCCCTTTCGGCCGCAGCGCCAAAACAAAACAGCTCCCGAAAACATCAGGGATATAGATAAGGGAGGGCTGGTTCAGCGCTTTGATGAGAGACATGCCGACATGTCCCCCTTCCGAAGAGTCTTGTGACGTCAGTGGGAACAAACTCCCCATGGAACGTTACAGATAAGCATAGCATTCTGAGCAGGAAACAACGTTAAAATAGTCTAAAAAAATTTGTTTCTTTTTTCAATATAAATTAGTATTTTTTAAAATCATTGCTAAGATATTATAATCTTATGTATATTTTATTAAAATGTCGTCTTGTGCAGTTGCAACGTGCTATAATACATTTGTAAAGTGCAAAGGAAAAAATATTATTTTCCATCGATTTCCTCAGAAGAATTCGGGCTTATCAAAAGAATGGATTCGTAGATGTCGCCGAAAAGATGAAGTTAACCCGAAAACTGCTCGGGTATGTAGTGAGCATTTTATGGAAAATGATTATGCAGATGATATGCAAAATAGACTGTTAGGATTGCCCCAAAAAAGGAAATTAAAAGAACTTGCTGTACCAAATTCGAAATTACCAGCTCTAAATACAGATGAACAAATAAGTGCAAGATCGGGAAGGCAAAAAAGAAGAAAAATTTTGCAAAATGCGCATGACAGGCTGAAAACTCTAAGTCCTTGTAAAACAAATAATGATTCATTGGTACTCATCGAAGACCATCACGATGAAATCAAATCAAAAGATTGTGAAAACTGTAACATCCTTCAAAAAGAGATTGATAGCTTAAAATTAAAGTTAATTACAGCAAATAACATGGTACAGTTTTTAAGCAATGAAAAACGCTGTACTGTTAATAAAACATCCCGAAAATTGAAAAGAGTTCACCAATCGAAAAAAAGTAGAGCAGCTGAAGTGTATAAATTGAAAACAAGGTTACACTCTTTAACCAAAGAAAACACAAAGCTAAGTAGTTTGACAAAATGCATGAGGGGTGTTTTTAGTGAAACGCAAATAGATGCACTCATTAAAAAGAAAAATGTTAAATGGACATCTGAAGACATATCAAAAGCTATAGTAGCAAGAGCAATTTCATCAAAAGCGTATGATTTTTGGCGAGAAAAGATGAGTATGCCATTGCCTAGTGGCAGTACAATAAAAAGATGGTGTTCAAAATTTACTTGTTCTCCTGGTATCTTAGAAAATGTGCTACTTTTGATGAAAAAAAACAGTGAAAATTTGAATCCTATAGAAAAAATCTGTGTATTAAGTTTTGACGAAATGCACATAGATGCCAAGTTGTGCTATGATACAAAACTGGATGAGATACTGGGCCCTTTTAAAAAAGTCCAATTTGTTTTACTAAGAGGACTAATATCTCCATGGAAACAACCAGTCTATTTCGATTTTGACAAACAAATGAATTTAAATTTGTTACTTGATATTATTCAAAGTGTTGAATCTATAGGGCTGCGAGTGAAAGCTATTGTTTCAGACCTAGGAGGTAGCCAAAATCTGTGGAAAAGTTTAAATATATCCGGAGAAAATTCTTATTTTTTAAGCCCAGTACATCAGTTTTCCAAAATATGAGTGTTCGCAGACATGCCACATTGTCTAAAATTACTACGGAATCATTTCCTTGACAAAGGTATCTCATTAAACGACGGGACAATAATAAATTCTGATATAATAAAACAAGTTTTAGAAAAAGATGTTGGAGAAATGAAACTCTGTTATAAATTAAAACCACAATTTTTAACAGTTAAAGGAAACGAAAGACAGAAAGTTTCTCCAGCAAAAATTTTGTTTTCTGAAACTACAGCTAAAGCAATTGCTTATTTAACTGGAAATTTAAGAGCGTCGAATTTCTTTTTGTTAATAGATAAATATTTTGATATTATGAACAGTGAATGTCCACAACCACCCAGCAACAAACCATTAAAAGCTGGCTTTGGAATTTCAAAATATTTTAATGATCAGTTAAATGTGCTGAATTTTCTAAAAAAGGAAATTTCTGAACTTCGTGTAATCGGGAAAAAAAGTATGTTGCCTTTCCAAAAGGGAATAATAGTTTCAATAAATTCTCTTCTCGGATTACACGAAGACCTTAGATCTGAGGATGTCAAATATATATTAACGACCAGACTGACCCAAGATGCACTAGAAAGCCTATTTAGCCAAATTAGAGGGCTTGGTCGATTTAATGACCATCCATCACCATCTGAAGTCATAATCAGATTAAAACGACTACTGTTAGCCAATAAATTACCAAATTTATCGCCAAATGTGAATCAAACTGATTTTGATAATACGGAGGCCTATTTGACCAGTGAAATGTTGCAGAGTGCTTTTGATACAAATGTTGAGCCTGGAATACTTATGCAGCAGAATGAAATTATTAATTTTGAAGACGTTCTTGAGGAATCCGCATCCTTTGGATGGGAAACAACATCAACGGAAAAAGAGGAAATTTCAGGTAATGAAAAAGAAGCTCTAGCTTTTATTGCTGGTTATATAGCATATCGCTTACGATTAAAATATAACGATTCATCACTTGGTTCAATAACAAAAAATTTAACAGTTTTTCCTCCATATGCCAATTGAATCGTATATTTATCAGCAGGAGGACTTACAACACCAACTCAATCCTGGATGGAGACAGTGACAAAAATGGATTTAGTATTTCGCCAATTTCATGGACAGAATTTTAGAAAAGGCAGAGGTGTAATAAATGTACTAATTTCAGAACTTGAAGCCCGTTTTCCACACGTTCAAAAAACTGCAGTTCGTCTATTTTCACGTATTCGAACGTTTGTTAGAATTAGACACATAAATAGAACTGCATCGCTCATTTCACACAGGAAAGCTGAACAAAAAAACAGTAAATGGACAGCATCGAAACTATAAAAACTGAACTGTAAATGTCTGTCAGGAATATAAAACATTTATGAACTTAAAAAAAAAAATGAAATTCATTTTAATGTGATCTTATGAAAAAAAAAAAATCAATTTTTCGTAAGTTTCGTGTTATTCTTTTAATGGATTGTATCAACTGGATAGGGAAAAAAAAATCAGGTAAGATTTTATGATTAAATCAGTTCATGAAAAGTTTGTATAATTTTAGCTGAGAATGCAATTATTCTTTTACTTATTTTAATTATACTTTCTAGCTGAAAATACAACTATTTTTCAATATTTATGGTGGTGTTATCACTTTAATCAAGAGTGTAAAATATTTCCTTATTTTTTCTTTGTTTTTAATTAATACCCTATTTTTGCGAATTTTCTAAAATACTTTGTGATTATATCAATGTTTCTGATTAATATAATTCAAGGAATGCAAACCGTATACTGTACTAATAAATATGTAATGTAGATATTTTTATCTGGAAATAATATTACTCCGCAGCATTTATATTAATCTTATGATTTTCTAGCTGAAAATACAATTATTTTTTCATATTTATGGTGGTGTTATCACTTTAATCAAGAGTGTAAAATATTTCCTTATTTTTTCTTTGTTTTTAATTAATACCCTATTTTTGCGAATTTTCTAAAATACTTTGTGATTATATCAATGTTTCTGATTAATATAATTCAAGGAATGCAAACCGTATACTGTACTAATAAATATGTAATGTAGATATTTTTATCTGGAAATAATATTACTCCGCAGCATTTATATTAATCTTATGATTTTCTAGCTGAAAATACAATTATTTTTCCATATTTATGGTGGTGTTATCACTTTAATCAAGAGTGTAAAATATTTCCTTATTTTTTCTTTGCTTTTAATTAATACCCTATTTTTGCGAATTTTCTAAAATACTTTGTGATTATATCAATGTTTCTGATTAATATAATTCAAGGAATGCAAACCGTATACTGTACTAATAAATATGTAATGTAGATATTTTTATCTGGAAATAATATTACTCCGCAGCATTTATATTAATCTTATGATTTTCTAGCTGAAAATACAATTATTTTTCCATATTTATGGTGGTGTTATCACTTTAATCAAGAGTGTAAAATATTTCCTTATTTTTTCTTTGTTTTTAATTAATACCCTATTTTTGCGAATTTTCTAGAATACTTTGTGATTATATCAATGTTTCTGATTAATATAATTCAAGGAATGCAAACCGTATACTGTACTAATAAATATGTAATGTAGATATTTTTATCTGGAAATAATATTACTCCGCAGCATTTATATTAATCTTATGATTTCAGTCAAAATTGTAAAATGTTTCTTTATTTTCCTTTTTTTTTATACTTAATATAAATTATTGTGCAAATTTTAAAAATATAATTATTGATTATGTCATTTTTACTGATTAATATTAATATTTTTAAATATAATTCAAGACCTGTTAAGATATATTTTCAAAAATAACTTATATCATTGAAAAAGATTAAAGATGAATCAATTCATTAATTAGAAGGAAAAATTTTAGAGCTTCTTTTATGAAAATATTTCAAACCACTTACGAACAACAAATAGAGGATAAACGCATAATTTGATCCTGAAAAAAATATAATAGAAAAAAAAAATAGAAAAGTCTTTTAAAAAATCCCATCTCTCTCCATACATCCCTTTCTCAAGTATGTTCCCTGCTGAGTCGCCTGATATCTATCCCCAGTATATCTGCCCCCATACGTCGCATTTAGGTCACAGCAGAAGGGGATACATATCCAGGTTCACTTTCTTCGAGAGTCGGATATCCGACCCCAGTATATCTGCCCCCATATCAGAAGGGGCCATATATCAAAAACTAGTTCGTGTTACTTTCGTCGAGACCTGGATAACCGTCCCCTGTATATTTGCCCCCGTACTTAATCTTGACGTCATAGCAGAAGGGGACATATATCAAGGGGTAAAATATCCGATGCTTGGACGTTTTACTTTTGAGGGGAGCATTGGATATCCGACCCCTGGATATCTGCCCCCATACGTCATCTTGAAGCCACAGCAGAGGGGACACATATCCAGTGCTAGAATATTTTCACGCTCGTCGAGAGTTGGATATCCGACCCCTGTATATGTATCCCCTGTTACGTACAGTTTTTATTTTGGCCGTGAACTAATATACGTCCTTATTTATCTAGAAATCGGTAGACGTCATTCAGATTATAACACACCAATTAGATACATATATATATACACATAATTGAAACAATATAAATATTGTTTGAATTATGTATTGTTATATTTAATAACATTACATAATTGAATTTTGTTATATATAATATATGTATTAGGTTTCAATGTATTGAATACCATATATCTATTGAAATTTGTAATGTAAAAAGTATTTCTTTTAAATAATTTTTTCCTTTTTTAAAAACGAGTTATAGTTAGATGGCTAGAAATTATTTTCAAATGAAAAAATATATATATTATTGCTGATTTTCCATCTGTGCCTAATTCCTGTTGATAGCACATACGAACAAAACAATAACGAAAAATAATGTCGATTGCACAGATTATAAAACACCTTCCAACTATTTTTACTTATTGCATTTATCCACCTTCAGTTTTTCGAAATATATTCTGAACTTTCATGCAATGTTAAAGATTAAATAACTTTCTTTGAATTTGTTCAAGAAAAACATGATCAAAATATACTTCAAATAAATTCTGCCACTAGACCGTAATGTAATGTGTCCGAATTCTTTTGTGTACCTCGTGTAAAAACTATAAATGCTAGATATAGCATTTTTTTATAAGGAACTTGCTGTATATAGCATTTCTTACGACCCTTTTCAAATCAACGGGATGTGCTTACTGACACATTTCTGAAATCATTTTTGTCCAGAAACGCATGAAATTGGCAGGTGTTGCTATTCAGAAACTATGTAATCAAAAGACATTTTCCATTTTTTTGGTAGAGACAGAAGAACTTTCTTGAAATGCTGTCAAAGTCGACGTTTAAACCGAATTCCCTACACGGAAGCGCGAGAAAGGGGAAATGCTTGTCACGTGAAAACAATCGCTTATCACTCGATAGGTAATTTATTTGCCAAACGCTATTCGATTGCAAATCCCTTCAATAATCAGGCTTACCAATTTTATACATTTAAATTTAAATATGAGTTAGAAAATGTCTCAGAAAGTTCCTCATTGTTGAGCAAGGAATTTGAAAGCTACCTTAATGACATATATCAATTTTGTGGTTTTTATTTGTCAATATTTTCCCGAAAGTTAGAGCACGAACGGACAGACAGTCAAAACAAAATTATAAAGACATGCCTCACACATACATTATTACACCCTTTCCAACACGACGAACATATACATTAAGCTACAGTTTACGCTATATCTTTTTATATCTACGTTTTACGCTATATACTTTCTTGAAATGGCCTCAGAAACTGCGTGGTCCGGCGACTACCAGGGACACGAAAAACTAAAGTGTATGAAATTCACTAACTATTAAGTGAAAATTTAAGGTTGTTCTCAAATTCCCTCCTGAACAACTTGAAACTTTCTTACTACTTTTTCTAACACATTTTTAAACCTAAACGCATAAAATTTGCAAGCCTGACTATAAAAAGGATGGAAATTGGATTGAGTACTACATTTGTGATAAATAAATTATTTATCAAGTTACAAATGATTGTTGTCACGTGACGACCACTTTTTCCCCATTCCCTCGCTGCCGCGTCCGGAAATTCGATTCAAAACGCCAACTTTCAAAGTATATTCTGAAAGAAATTTCTGTTTTTACCAAAAAAAAGGTAAAACATCATTCGATTACATAGTTTCTGTACTCATAAAAAATAGACATTTGTTCTTTAAAAAATTAGTAATTTTTTTAAAATAAATATTTCTGTAAATCCCTTAGTCAAATCAAAACTTATAATTCTCATATCAAATGTGAAAAAAGTATTCAAAAAAGTCATTCCGGCCTGCACCGGGGGGAAAAGGTAACTTCCATATTCCATGGAATTTCAAACAGCTATATATCGCAGCCGTTTTTTAAGATAAAGCCAAAACAAAATATGCTCCGGAATCCATGTATCATGATCTAACAGTTCACGGAAACAACTTTTTAAATTTATAATTTTATTTTACATCTTTTAGAACATCTTTTTACATTTTTTAACTGGCCTCCACTTTGAAACTAGATGGCGCATGATGCTGGCCAACGAACTCGGTCGAAACTTTGGTATGTTCTGTACACATGATCAGTCACATTCGTATCGGTTCATAAATACGAGAGTTATAGCATAACGAAAATCAGGTTGTTTCAAAATGTCAGCCTCCCTAGAATTTCAAACTGCCATATCTCAGCCGTTTTTTTTTTTTTTTTTTAAAGATAAAACCAAAACAAAAACTGATCCGTAATCCTTGTATCACAATCTAACACTTAACGGAAACAATTTTTCAAATTTATAATTTTTTTGTTTATCTTTTTGAGTTTTTAATAAATTAAAAAAAATTAACTGGCCGCCATTTTGAAACAAGATGGTGGATGAAGCTGACCAACGAACTCGGTTGAGACCTTGGTATGTCCTATACACATACTCAGTCACAACCAAATAG
This sequence comes from Maratus michaelseni, assembly GCA_963931845.1. Lineage (NCBI taxonomy): Eukaryota > Metazoa > Arthropoda > Arachnida > Araneae > Salticidae > Maratus > Maratus michaelseni. Next base: position 156,302,076 of record OZ007596.1, on the reverse strand, counting down.
GTTCATAAATAAGAGCGTTACAGCATGACAAATATCAGATATTTATATCTATATCTATATCTATATATCTATACTAATAAAAGAAAGTTTCGCTATGTGTGTGTGTGTGTGTTTGTCTGCGATGGCTAGCAAAATCTAGCCCACCCAGAAGTCTGAAAATTTAGGTGTGTATAGCCCAAGGTCTGGCCATGTGTACCTGAGTCTCAGAATTTTAATATTTTGATAATTTACCCATCATATTAATTATATTCTCATTAAACATCGCATCAAAAATGCCATCTTTTTAATCAAAATGGCTAAAGAAAAGAATTGCTGTTGGGATTTGCAAGCGGAAATGAATGAATTCGAAATTATTTTAATAATTAGCGAATTTTAAGAAAACTAATTAAGATATCAATTTGAAAATTTCTGAGCATATGTAGAAAAAAAAATCTGCATCCGACTATGCGATTTTTGAAAAATTCGGCCGGTATTTTTTCTTAATTTATGCAAAAAACTGCCAAAAATCTGCCGGCGCCAGTGAAATAAATCGGAGAGAGTTTCAGACAGGGATCTGCTTTCTTTAAAAACTAAACTACGAAGAGATCTATTTCTCTGGCCGATCCCTCCATTTAGTTTGCGAAAATGAAAGTAAATAATTGCCAATTTTTACTAATGAACAAAAATTTAGATAACTAATTAAGATATAGATCTGAAATTGAGGATGGGTAAAGTTGTCCTCTGCCGGCTATTTTAGCGTAGCGTCTTCGTTATGTTCTAATTATCAGAAAAATGTAATTATTTTTTTAATGATCGCGTTAATGTAGGTGAAGGTGGTTTTCTTGAACAAATTATTCGTTATATTTGCGAGTATGGGGAGGGAGGGGGTTAACGCCTTGCTCTGAGATTGTTATTATCTTTGGCCCGGGCAATGCCGGGAGTGTAGCTAGTAACAAAATTGCTGTGTGTGTCTGTGTGTCTGTCTGATGTCTACGATGGCCAACGAAATGTAGCGCACCTAGAAGTAAGAAAATTTAGATTTATGTAGTACAAGGCCTGATCTGATGCACCTGGGACTCAGAATTCTAATATATTGATAATTACCCACGATATTAATTAGAATCTCATTAAACATCGCATCGAAAATGCCATCTTTTTTAATAAAATGACTAAAGAAAAGAACATCTGTTCTCAATTTGCAAGTAGAAATGAACAAATTTGAAATTTATTTATTAATTAGCGAATTTTAAGAAAACTAATTAAGATATTGATTGGAATTTTTAATCATAAGTAGAAACATTTTCGACATCCGATAATGCAATTTTTGTAAAATTCGGCCGGTAATTTTCCTTAATTTTTACAAAAAACTGCAAAAATATGGTGGTGTGTATGCTTGTGTATGCACATGTGTGTATGCATGTATGCCCCCACATGTACACATACATGTGTGTATGCATGTATGCCCCCACATGTACACATACATGTGTGTATGCATGTATGCCCCCACATGTGCACATACATGTGTGTATGTATGTATGCCCACACATGTGCACATACATGTGTGTATGCATGTATGCCCCCACATGTACACATACATGTGTGTATGCATGTATGCCCCCACATGTACACATACATGTGTGTATGCATGTATGCCCCCACATGTACACATACATGTGTGTATGCATGTATGTGCATTTTACAACGTTAAAAAAATCCGAGAAAGTTTCAGACATGGATCGGCTTACATTAAACACTGAACTACAAAGATATTCGTTTCTCTGGCGATCCCTCCATATACTTTGCGAAAATGAAAGGAAATAATTGCCAATTTTTACTAATGAACAAATATAACTAATTAAGATATAGATTTGAATTTGAGGATGGGAAGGGGTGCCATCTGGCGGCTATTTTAGCGTTATGTTCTAACTATCAGAAAAATATAATTCTTTTTTTTTAATGATCCCGTTAATGTAGGGGAAGAGGATTTCATTGAACAAATTATTCGTTATATTTGCGGGTATGGGTAGGTGGGGGGGGGGGGGTGTTAAGGCCTTGCTCTGATTTGCACAAAACAAATTCCATTTAAGAAATTTAACATTTTTAGCTTCTCCCGTATCGTTTTATAAATGTTATATATAGAGAATACCGGAAATTTCAAATAACGATTTTCGTAAAAATTAAATTTATGTTCCTAATAAAAGTACACAACCCGTATTTACTTGATGCATACCAACAAACAAAGTAAATGAATTGTTGTTGAGCACTTGATCAAGCGCCCCCTGGCGGGAAACACTACAAGCTTTTTTTCTCTAACAGTGCTTTGTTATATCGGGTTCTACGGGCCCGATCACGACGGGCTATGGTTAATTTGACTTTTCGATCGCGTTACAGACTTTAGTTTTACCTTCCACCGCCAGGGGCCCATAATTTTCTCGAGTTCTATGGGCCCGATTTCGACGGTAATTGGTTCATCCAACTCCCTTGATACAACAGGTACCCGTGTCGGATGTTCAAATCTAACAAATGGCGTACCCTGGTGTTAGAAAGTGGAACTAAATGATTTTGCTGGCGTGCACGTCACGCCTACTATATGGTACCGGAGGCAGCGGGGACACGTGTGGGAGTTTGGTTCGGAAGATGATTTATTTGAACAGAGTGACTTCCCTGTGAAAGATGGAACTAAAAGACTTTGCAGCGCATGCGCTTCATGCCTACTATACGGTGCCGCAGGCCGCGGGAACACGTGTCGAAGGTTCGTTTAGATGAGAATGCGCATCCTGTCGGCGGTAGGTGGAAATAGAGGATTTTCCGTCATGTGCGCAGCACTTTTAAATAAATGATTTCCCGAACGGCTGCAATAGGTAGCTTTTTGTATTGAAAGCTACCTAAAATATTTTAGAAGATAGAATATTTTAGTAATTTTCATTAAAGAATTTACATTTAAAAGGGAATACATATATAAATTTATATTTCAAGAAAAAAAAATTATTATAATAAATAAATGATTATAGATATAAGATATATACGTATATATCGTATATGTGATATTATTTATCTCTCTTTCTATATATGTATATCTGATATTATAGGACAAAGCGATTTTATATATATCACTCTATTTTGTATATGCATATACCTTTGTATAATAGGTGTGTGATATTTATTTCAAATTTGTCCTATAATATCAGACATGCATATATATAAAGAGAGATAAATAAAATCGCTTTGCTCTATAATATTAGACATGCGATATACATTATATATATATATGTAACGAGCGGTCGATACGCCTCTGTATAACGAGCGCACATCGATCCCAATGTAACGACAGACGGTCGATCGCCGCTATCACACATTCCAGTAATCGGTATAACGTCGTTGATGTAGTCGTGCGAATGTAAAAGAAATCAGCAAGCATTTTCCTGGGAACTAGCGTTTATTCCTTTGTAATTACAAGTCTCTTTTTAAGCTAGGCCCAGGGGACAGTTTGAAGAGTCTTTTACCGGGGAAACATCGTCTTATCGTTCATATTTCGGCGAATTGCCGGACTTACAACGGCAAGGATGCCGTCGCACTTCGAAGAATACTGGCCGTAGTTTTTGTGGAGAGTGATTAGAGTCAAAAGCCACGCAAAAACGTGCTCCTCACATTATATACGGCCGGACCACCGCCAGAGACCGCTTTGCAACTTATGAAATAATGTCATTTAATTGGCTAATTACTTTTGACTCATATCTGGGTAAGCAGCCCAGATAATTAACATGCAACATCTAACCACCGGTAGAAGAGAGATGCGTTAACGTCAGCACTTTTAAATCTTAACTAGGATTCAAAATTGATATCTGTTCGTAATAAATGTATCGTAAGGAAAGTTAAGTTACAGGGGCAACTAGAAATGAAGGCAAGACTTTAAAATTTTGACACACGATTTAGAGATTTTAAACTTTGAATTTTTATATTTTAGTTTCTGATTTGGAATGGGTTTAACTAACTATCCTTTCATATCAATCCACATTCGTTCACATTCAATATTCTTTCATACTTTTTCACATTCATTTCTGCATAGCTACCTACAGCGGCCTTTTTTATTGACTCCAATTCAGGGGTTGGGGCCTGATTTTTAACAGGTTGTTGGCTCTCTTGACTGATAGCTCCATTTATATTTACAGGGGAACTTTCATGTATTTCCGTATTTGGAGGACTTTCAAGGGGATTCCCATTTCCCTCAATTTCTGTATTTTTTTCCTTTAAAGATTCGTCACCTTCACCCACTTGAGTGGATTTGTCTTCTGCACTCATTTTTATTACTTATTTTTACAATCTCATTAAACAAAATATATAAAAAAAAATATTTTTACTAGAAAAACTCCCAGAATCGCCCAAATGTGACTAACCCTCAAAGAACTTTCCAAAATGTGAGACCATTTCAACCGTCTCCTCCCAGACCAAATATACACTACCAGGCTACATTGCCACCATCGCCATGCCGTGTATGCCTTAATCTTAATATTCCAAATGCTTACCATTGGGTACGAGATTGTCCTTTTCGAAAGCAATCTTTAGAGGCCTCTTCTCTAACCCAACACCCAAACATTCAAATCCAAAATCCAAATCAGACACAAAGTGATTTTTCTGCAAACCCAAGTAGTAATATATGACAATTAATAGTACCCGGGTACATAGAAAAAAGAAAAGGATCCAAAGAAAACCCAAAGAAACGTCAAATTACTACTCTAAGGATACCGGAAAACTCAATACCATGTTTGATCGACTCAGGAAGCTCGTTAAGTGTCATTCCATTACATTTAGTCCAAAAATTCCAATTAAACACTTCCAAAATTCGTAAAGGTCTATCGGTCGCTCAAACACAAGGCATTCTCACCTTGCAGGAAAAATGTCGTGTTAATTTGAAAATTGGCCGCATATCCAAATATGTTGATCTTTATGTTATTGATAATAAATTACCCTATACCCTTATTGGACTTAACCATTGCCAAAGTTTCCAGTTAAATATTGATTGTGTTAAGATGCAAATATTCCAAAATAACCAAAGAGTGCCTCTCCTGAACCAATTACGAAATATTCCAACCATTAATTCCTTGCACGTGTCAGAACCTAATGAAGATATCTCAGAAAAGTAAAATGCAGGGATATTTGGCGAAAATTATGAGCCGGAGTTTGTAAACGCCACTGAACCTATCCAAGTTCAGTCTGCACCTAACAAACTGCCTACTCTCTTAGCCAAATATGTCGGTATTTTTGCCAAAGATAAATATGATGTAGGATGTGTCAACATGGAACCACAGAGAATACATTTAACTTCTGACTTACCAATTTCGCTTAGAGCTTATCGTACTTCCCCTAAGGAAGAAGAAGAAATTAGAGAACAAGTTCAAAATTTGTTAAAAGCCGGTATCATCAAAGAAAGTCATTCCCCTTATTCCTCACCTGTAACCTTAGTTTATAAACGTGAAGAAGGAAAGAAAACTCGGTTGTGTGTCGATTTCCGAAAATTAAATGCCATAACCAAAACAGATGCAGAACCCTTACCCCGAATCGACACTTTATTGGACAAATTGGTGCAAGCTAAAGTGTTTTCCACTCTCGATTTAGCAAGTGGATATTGGCATATACCTATCCACCCTAAAGATACTGAAAAATTAGCTTTTGCCACAACATTTGGCTTATTTGAGTGGAAGAGGCTCGCCTTCGGCTTGAAAAATGTGCCTGCAAATTTCAACCGTATCCTTCGAAGAATCCTAAATAAATATAAAATTGACTTTGCATGCAGTTATTTTGATGATATTATTGTATTCTCACAAAATGAAGAAGAACATTACCATCATTTGGAAATCATTTTTGATATTTGTGTCCAGGAAAATCTTAAATTAAAGCTGTCTAAATGTAATTTTGTTAAGAAGACAATTAATTTTCTTGGATATGAAGTGTCGAATGGTTGTATTACACCCGATAACCCAAATATTGAAACCATCAAGAGGTTAAAACCACCAACCAATGTTAAAGAGTTACAACGCTTTTTGGGATCTATTAATGTTTATAATAAATTCATTCATAAATATGCTGAGGTTAGATATCCTCTAAATAATTTGCTAAAGAAAAATGTTCCTTATGTATGGGACCAGGACTGTCAAAATTCTTTTGAAAAATTAAAAGCAGCTCTAATTCAAAAACCTATCTTAAGATTGTTTGATCCCAAAACACCTTGTAATTTATTTGTAGATGCATCAAGTCTTGGAGTGGGATGTGTTGTGAAACAGGCTGATGAAAATGGTATTTTGCACCCCATAGCATATCATTCTAGAAATCTTCGTGACTATGAAAAAAATTATGCAATTACTGAACTCGAATGTTTGGCAATTGTGGATGCTCTAGATAAATTTTACCATTATTTACACGGTCAAAAATTTGTCATTCATACAGACCATGCGGCTCTCACTTGGCTAAAAAATGTTAAAAACTTTTCCGCTGGTCCCTTAAACTGAGTATGTTTGACTACGATATTAAATATAAAAAGGGCTCCACTAATGTAGAGGCTGATATGCTGTCTAGATTACCTGTTTCAGAAGACCCCCCACATCATACCCATTTACTCAACTTGAATGATATCAGAGAAAATCAGAAAAAAGAAAATGTCAAGGTAGATGGTAAAAAATATGTTGAAATTAATGATGTTATTGTGATTAAAAAGAAAAGTTTGTATAAGATTGTCGTCCCCATGGCTTTACGTTTACCCCTCTTGGAAAAAGCCCACACAGATTTTGGACATCCTGGAATTTATAAGATGATAAATTTAATTACAAATCAATATTATTGGCCTAATCTTAATAAAGATATTGAAAATTTTGTAAAACATTGTCATACCTGCCAAATCAACAAAAAAAGTAGGCAAAAAAGATTTGGTTTGTTGCAGCTCATGCTCCCAACGGATATACCTTTTGAATGCTTGGCATTGGACTCTGTAACGAGCGGTCGATACGCCTCTGTATAACGAGCGCACATCGATCCCTCTGTAACGACAGACGGTCGATCGCCGCTATCACACATTCCAGTAATCGGTATAACGTCGTTGATGTAGTCGTGCGAATGTAAAAGAAATCAGCAAGCATTTTCCTGGGAACTAGCGTTTATTCCTTTGTAATTACAAGTCTCTTTTTAAGCTAGGCCGAGGGGACAGTTTGAAGAGTCTTTTACCGGGGAAACATCGTCTTATCGTTCATATTTCGGCGAATTGCCGGACTTACAACGGCAAGGATGCCGTCGCACTTCGAAGAATACTGGCCGTAGTTTTTGTGGAGAGTGATTAGAGTCAAAAGCCACGCAAAAACGTGCTCCTCACATTATATACGGCCGGACCACCGCCAGAGACCGCTTTGCAACTTATGAAATAATGTCATTTAATTGGCTAATTACTTTTGACTCATATCTGGGTAAGCAGCCCAGATAATTAACATGCAACATCTAACCACCGGTAGAAGAGAGATGCGTTAACGTCAGCACTTTTAAATCTTAACTAGGATTCAAAATTGATATCTGTTCGTAATAAATGTATCGTAAGGAAAGTTAAGTTACAGGGGCAACTAGAAATGAAGGCAAGACTTTAAAATTTTGACACACGATTTAGAGATTTTAAACTTTGAATTTTTATATTTTAGTTTCTGATTTGGAATGGGTTTAACTAACTATCCTTTCATATCAATCCACATTCGTTCACATTCAATATTCTTTCATACTTTTTCACATTCATTTCATATATATATATATATATATATATATAGAGAGAGAGAGAGAGAGAGAGAGAGAAAATTCGCTTTGACCTATAAAATCAGATATGCGATATACACGCATGTATATAGAGAGAGATAAACAAAATCGCTTTACCCTATAATATCTGACATGCAAGTATATAGAGATATAAATAAAACCGCTTTGTCTTATAATAAAAGTTCTTTTCCAAAAAAGCAAAGTCTGAAGCATAGTTGATTTAATGAAATTAGCCTACCTCTTCTTTAAATACTCTTTCGAAGGTACGCAATCATGATTCAGTGGTTAAGATTAAAAAAAAACACTGAGTCATGATTAGATTTTGCTAGGGTTACAACCACGCAATCACTTTCAATTTATATTCTCACTACTATTTAAAACTGAAAAGCTTAAACTAATATCCAGTGATAGCAGCATTGAAAAATTCTACAAATTTCGGTACATGTGTTAAAGCATTGTGTACTAAAGAGGAATTCCTATTCGAAACACATTCTTTTTTGTATAGAACTAGTTTTTTTCCTGATTAAAAAAATTTAAAAGGGAATCTATTTCGTGAAAGAAGTATTCTTCGAGAATAAAAGATTATTTTACAATGTGTCTGAAATTTTTTATAATGAAACTTTATAATTATTTTGATTCCGTTATAAATTCTCTAAAACTTAATTTCATTCTTTAAAAAGTATTCTTCGAGGTGTTTTTAGAAGAAAAAATATTTATGAATGATACAACACGAGTCGAAAAATGTGTGATTGTAATAGATAGTATTTATAAGAAAGTGAGAAAGTATCAGGGCACGGACAGCCCAATAGTTAGCGTATCAATAATAAAATAATAAATTCGAGCTCAAGTTCGCGGGCTCAAAACCGACGCAAACGAATGAAACTAAAAAGTCCTTATGAATAAGACATGTTGGCTTTCTGATTTTAAAAGTAATATAATTTTCCAGCGTACGCGCAATCACATCGATTTCAAGATCTTTAAATTTTTCTAGCTTTGTTATAATATGATGACTATCATAATTTTTCAAGTTATGGAATATAACATGGATTGTTTTACATTGCTTATAGTTCAAGTTACATTCCACATGTGTAGCTCCTCTGTATACACCTTACAGGTGATTATGGTCACGTGTGCGTTTCTAAAACCTAATACTTTTTTACAAATTGAATACGGATCATATACAATTTTTAGTTTCGCAAACGTTTTATAGCAGGAGTTATTGGCGAATCCTTAACAAAAAATTTGAATTTTATAATTATAGGTTATGTACATGGTTGAAAAATTATAAATTAGTATAGGTGATTGGTTATGAAATAGAATTTGTGATTAGCGAATTAATTTATTATAATTTTAGATAGTCACGTGACATACATTTAAAAAAATCCATATGTGTTATGGTAATGATAAGCTACGGCTACCGAAGGCAGTCTAGTTCACAGCGGATTCCGGGCTTTGGTTAGCCCATACGAGGTCAGGAACAAGAAGGGCCGGTTTACCCGGACACCTCCAAGGTGGTGCTCTTTGGCCTGGGGAAAGACGGGGGCCGAATCCTACCTGCGCCTCTCACCCTAACCCAAATGAGTGAAGTTCAGCGGACGCTGCGACTTGCGGTGGAGCCCAAGTGCAGGACACCACCACCTGACACTTGGGCGGACGCAGAGACGACCCGACGGCCTTGTTGCCAGAACCTCATAAGAGGATCCGGATTGTAGGCCATTGCCAAAACACCCCACGACCCATTACTGTAACCACGCCTTCAGATTATCAAATCCTAGGGAAGGAGGAAGCGACTAGTTCATCGGACGTGGCGAGCAGAAGGTGCTTCTTGCCAACCCGGGGCTTCGAAGAAAGTTAGTCCCTGACGCACAGACACGCCTTGGCTAAGGTTGTCCCCCACTAGAATAGCTTCCCGCGAGACAGAACCCCATAGGCGAAACTAGGACGTGGTCAAGCGACCCCATTCGAGGAGATCATACCCATATTTATATAACTACGACATTCATGCACTACTACATATATATAACTACGACATAAATGCACTACTACATATATACACTACTGCATGCAAAACATAACACAACACATAGAGATAAGGAAATCATACCTACATGTTTACCTTACCTGTGGGTTCTCGAGTAGGACTCTTAACCCACTAATTATGCACCATGACCCCCAGCGCCGCAAATGCCGCGGGCTGGTTGATTTGCATTTAAACGTGGTCGGCGACCACGAAAAGCATTTGCGCTTCGGCCTGCCCTTCGACGACCCAGATTGCGGTCCAGTGTCCGAACAAGGAGGTCCTGGACTATGAGCCTCACTCCCTTGCGGCAATAACCGTCTAGACATAAGTCATGCAGCGTTCGAGTCCGGAAGTCACGAGGAAAGAATGTTTCTCTCTCGGACCACCAGAAGTTGCACTCGTACAGACAGTGTCTGACTGTGCTGACGCGCGTTCCGAAGAAATATACTGAGATGTTTCCGAAGAGGCGTCTTTGAAAGTCGCCGAAGGGGCCATGTCCCGTAAGGGCCTGGTTCACATAGAATTCTCCCTGCAGTCTGCGAGTGCGGACCCGCGGGAAAACCTCATACGTCGCTCGACCGTGCTCAGAATCGGTCCATCTTTCTTGCCAAGATGCTACGGCCCGACCCAGAAGAATTTTCTTGGCCTGGCGGCGCGTTTTCCTGATCTCCACGTCGACAGTTTGTCGTGTCGTGGCTGCCTTGGCCAACGCATCCGCACGTTCATTATATACGTGACCGACGTGAGCACGAACCCAGCGAAGATGAGGCTCGACTCCAGTTTGCTTCACCAATTCCTTAATCTCAACAATTGCCTTGTGTTTTGGCACCAGGCTATTAAGCGCTTGGAGCACCGATCTCGAGTCTGAGTAGAGATCGAGCTCACTGAGACTCTCGGTCCAGCTCTGAACGTAGGTCGAGAGGCAAAACCCCTGCCAACACGTTTAGAGCATCCGCCGAAACCGTCTTGTAACACTTGGTAACGCACAGCAGTAGACCCCGCTGCGCGCTTAGTGACCGATTTTTTAACACTACTTTACCGTTGTACCAGACTAGTGCGTAGAGCATCTTGCGGAGGTGCGGCTTGATTCCCCAGCTCACTGCAGTAAGTCGGTTCATCTTGTGAAGTACCTTGAACGCCTTTTCCTGAACCTGATCCAGGTGGGGCATCCAACTAAGATGGCTGTCAATCGTAACCCTAAGTACTGTATGTTCCATCGATGTGCTACCTTGTGGCCTGCCATACGGATGGGCGTCGATGGCTGGTACTTGAAAGGTACCCTTGGCAGGAACAATTGAGTGGCAGCACTTGGCGTAACTGAAAGTGAGGACGAAATCCATCGCCCAGCTGTGGATCTTCGAGAGAACCGGTCTGAGCACAGTCACGAACCTCATGACCGCCTTTTGACGTGGTACCACAAAGACGTCATCAGCGAAGGTCTGGACAGCCCACTTCTCGTCAATTGGAACTGGCAAGCGATCCAAATCGTCCAAAAGGACGTTTGTTACAACCAGCCAGAGAGTCGGGCCGAGACACGACCCCTGAGGAACGCCTACGTTGTAGTACTGCTCCCGTCGTGGAGGATAATCGAACGATACCAGGGTTAGTTGTCGATCATCCCCAGGAGATACGGCTCAACGCCGTAGTCCTTCAAGCATTGGAGGACAGCGGTTCGCCGTACGCTGTTGAAAGCGCTCTTCATGTCTAACGTAAGCAGACATGTGTTAGCTTCACGTCTCTTTGATTCGGCTATGTAATTCAACACCTTTCGTTGCGCCTCTACGGTACTGACATTCTTGCGAAAGCCGTACTGATGCGGGTGGATCTTACCGTTGGTCTCTAGATAGAGCGCCAATCTTGCTGCGCACAACTTGTCTAGAATCTTCCCGAGGGTCGGGAGTAAACAAATCGGACGGTAGGAATCTGGGTCGCTCGGTTCCTTGCCGGATTTGACAAAGTAAACAGCAACCACCAGCTTCCAAGTCCGCGGAAAACAAGACTTCCTCAAACAGTGGTTATACAAGGCCAGTAACCATTGAGGATGGAACTGGAGGACCTTACGGGCGATCTCTAAACTGATACCATCGTGGCCGGGTGCCTTGTTAGGCGGCAGCGATTCGACTGCAAGCTCCAGCTCTTCCAATGTGAACCAGTCCGGTTCGCCGGTCCTAATGATTTCGACCCGCGAGGTTTCGGCGGCCTGTAGGAAATGGTGTCTAGCAAGTGCATCCTGAGATTTCTCCCAGGTGGAGACCTCCTCACCGGAGGGAAGGACCAGCAAAACGGACGCCTCCCGTCTCGACTTGCTCTTTACCACATCAACTACTTGGCCTGGCCTATCCGTGACAGGTCCTTCGGAAATAAATTTCCTGGACCAGGCACGTTTTGTGCGCAGGATCGACTTCTTGTATTCTGCTCGCTTACGCTGAAAGAGGGCGCCAAGTGTCGCTCTCCGAGTCGGCTCCAGATTATTCTGGTAGAGCCGCTTCAGCGTGCGCAAACGAGATCTGATGCTGGTCAACGCAGTTGTCCACCAACATGCACCCTTGCGACGAACAAGCTTTCGGCGTTTGTGCTTCTGACACAGCTTCACCAAAGTCGACATCAAGTGTTCAACACCCTCCTCCGGGGTGGCGAAATCGTACCATCTCAGATCCGCTGTCTGCAGATCACGGAGGAACTCATCCACGACTAAGTCCCTCGGGAACCAACGTCTGTTGGTTCCTCTAGGTTGACCTCAGCCTGCCTTCATAGGTCCATAGCATGAGACGGTGGTCACTGAGTCTTTAGATGTCGGAGATCCTCCAATCCGCAATGCGACTGGCGCAGAAATGGACGAGAAGGACGTCGATCCAGCCTTTCCCTTGAAGGCCAAGGAATGTGGGAGGACCGTCCGGGTCGTTAACGATTTCAAGGTTTGCGTTCGAGGCGAAGGCAATCAGAGATCGCCCTCTGGGATCCGTGGGTCGCTGCCCCAAATCGTGGTCTTTGTATTGAATTCTCCAACCAGAACGACGTTGTCATTCGGGTATTGCATCAACAGCGTATCCAACGGTTCGAGAACGAGGTTAATATCTTCAGAAGGGACACAGTAACACGTTATTACCAGTACCCAACTGCTCAGCCACTTGCAGGGGATGGCCACCACATCCGGGTGTCTCAAGACCGTGCAGAAGGACACTCGCTTGCTCACCCAGAAGGCAGCCCGAAAAAGGTTACCCGCCGAATGAACTTGCGCGTAGTCCCTAGGCGTACCGGTGACGGAGCCCTCGCCGACGTATGGTTCATTGAGTGAAACGATGTCTGTCTCTTGCGACAGAGTATCCTGAGCCAGTTGGTTTGCGGCCGCCATAGCAAGGTGGCAATTAAGATGTGCGAAAGTCGGGTTTATCCCCATGATGACGCTGTTCTTAATTGTTCGACCTCCAACTTGTGGATTTGACACTCATTAGAACCTGCGGCATGACTGGTCGACAATTGCTTGCCGTTTGGTCTCGGTTCGTTCCTGGTTCTGCAGTTCGGGCAGCAGAGCGTGTCCGCACTGCATTCTGAGATAGTGTGATCCGAGACGCCGTACCTCCCACACATGGACACATTTCGGCACACCTTCTGTGTGTGGCCGTACTTCCAGCAACAATAGCAAATCAGAAGCCTCTGATTTGGCCGGAAGTCCACCTGTCACCAACACACACTCAATTTGCGAACCCGCTCCACACGCTCATATGAACTCTCATCAATCGCTATTACGTGATTACGACCGCGTTTCCCTGTGAACGAAGTTCTGAGTTCAAGGGAAGCCCCTTGAAGAATCTCATTCTACTCCAGGATCGCAGGAATCACGTCGGCATTGGATAGATCCGAGTCCACACCGAAGACAATGATAAACGGGGTGCGTCGACGCGGTCTCAAAATCGATTGATCGCTCACTAGTTCCGTCTTCCCTATTTCGGCCTCCAGCCTCTCGAGATCTGCGGTGCTGTCTGTTATAATGACAATGCCTAAACCTGAGATATCCCGCACACCTCTGATTCTGATTTTGGCCTTGATAGGGTCGATTTCGCTAGTTACTTTTGTCCGAATGAAATTGGAGGAAACGTCAGAGTGTGTGGCCGGTGTTTTCGGCCACACTATGAGGGCTAGTTCCTCTTTAGGTTTGGCTTTGGCTTTTGGCCTCTGCTTCCCCTTCTGGGCGGATTCCTTTGGATGGGGATTCGCAACTTTTGGGCGTCCCGCCCGATCCATCTCCCGCTGTTTCTTCCTTGCATTCCTGGACACAACTTTGGACCAAGAGCCGTCCTCATCAGCCATTAATCCACCTAGCTGGGTTTCTGGAAGATCGTCTACGGAAGACGCGTCCGAATCATGAGATTGGACTTCGCTCTTCCTCAAATCTTTCTTACTTCCCTCACGATCGTCCTTAGAGCTCTAAGAGTTTTTCTTTTTCCTCTTTTTACGCAGCTTGCCAGCGCTCTTGGTCACTTTCCGTTTAATCCCCAGCTGAGGATCGTCGGGTTACCCGTCTTTGCGAGGCTTCACCTTGTTTCGAGAGGATTGATCAGAACCATTACGTCGCTCACTAGCACTCTGGGTTGCTTTCTGTTTACTCCCCTGCTGAGGAACTTCGGGCGACCCGTCTCCGTGAAGTTTCACTTTGTGTGTGCTTCAGACATGGGACGTGCCTGTCTTAGACCTCTCCGTCTGCACCAGAAACTTACGTTTTTGTTTTTCCGTATTTTGATTCGGGTACGATTTACCGCCCGCTACGTCCGAATCTCCAGAAGGATTACGCTTAGTCTCTGGAGTTAGGCATCCTTGTGACCCTTCTTTCCTGAAATGTACTCGTGGGGCTTTGCTTCAGTCTGATTACCGTTATACTCGGCTGCCGTCGACTCCTCCCGCGCACAATGTTATGTGTTATGGTAAAAGAAAGAACATATATCTTAAAGTCTGTATGAAAATAACTAAAAGTATGGATGCGTTTCTGTGGGTGGAAGTCTTTATATTATTAAAGATTTACCTTAAAATGCAATAATTTGTGTTTTCCTTTTTGTCTACCCCTACATAAAGAAAAATAACTTTAAAAAATATATTACTACTAACTCACTATATATCTACTTACCTCGAGTGCACCCTACAACTAGGTCGTAAACTTGCTTTGGAAGAAATTAATTGAAATGTGTTCTTATCAGTGAATCTTATCTAGAGTGTTATCGCGATCAGTGATGTCGTCAAATCACGTGATCTTACTAATCTACCACGTGGTGGAAAATCCCTGACGTTAGAGACCATGTGACATACAGTCACTATGTATTATAAAAACAAATAATTTAAATTGTATTTTATTTTAAAAATCAATTAGACGAAACATGCTCATTTCAATTATACCTATACATTAGGTCTACTACCATACCCCTTATAAATGACGTCACAGTATCCCATGGTCTTGCGATTTAAGCGAACACGTTACCGTTCACCTTTTAAGACAAGTGCCACAGAAGTTCAAATTTGGGTCAAGTCCAGTACATCATGGTTGAAATTTTAGGTAAGAAACGTTTATATATAAGTTTTAATATGGTAAAAATGTATTTTAAACATTTAAAACATTTTTTTAAATAATAGACAAACTAAATAGTAGAATACATATTTTATAAAAACAAAGTCAAAAGGTTTGTCAAGCAAGTTATTTATTTATCCTATTCATTAATCAAAAGAAATTTTTAAGCCAGAATACTAAAAACCCAATTTAGTATAATTTTACTATACTTTACTATACAAGTTACAAAAAACATAAACGTGGAAATTAGTAAGCATTTTATTTAATTTTAAAACTATGGTGAATTCTACAGATATTCGATAAAATACCGTTTAACTATCAAAGTAATTGTATACCAAAGTACTTTCCAAGCCTTATTATAGATAATGACCCAATTTTTTGTGAAGGGCTTTTTATTCAAACAGGGGACTCCTGCGATTTTTTGTCAAGGGGTCTTTTTATTCAAATAGGGCACGTATCCCATTATTTTGTGAAGGTCACCTATAGTGTAATGTCGGTCCTCACTTCGAATGGGGAAAAAAGGGGGGAGGTTAATTAACTGATTTTATGAAAGGTTTCCGTAACGTGAATTCATTGGATTTTTTTGAAGGACCCTAGGCTATTTATTCAAAAGGAGATCTCTCCAATTTTTGTGAAGGGGTTAATATCTATAACTTTTTCCAGTTTCTTTCGAAGAGTCCCTGTAACTTTTAACTATTTTAATTAACTAATGCACTATATGGTAAAATTATATTTTATTTACATATCATTTCGATAATTGTGGAAGATGATTCATAAACTATACCGATACGCATCATTTTTCGTTCTTGTTTACTTTCTTACTTACTATTTTATGTTAACATTTGAATTCTTCGTACCCTTTTTTTTACCTTTCATATCCATTTTCACCTCTCCAAACGTAAATTTAAACATTCGAAAGTAAAATCTAACTTGCACTAGATAGTAAAGTTATATTATTTACTTATTTCACATAAAATTCCGATTGCATTTGGAAAGTGTTTCATATACTATACTATGACGCATTTTTCGTTCTTATTTATTTATTGTTACTTACTATTATGCATTAACGTTAAAATTCTTCGTATACTTTTTGTGGGCACTCTGTATTTTTCGAAGTGCGTATTGTTAGCCTAAATTATATCGAAGGGCTATTGGGGGAAAAAAGGGGGGGAGCTATTAAATTTAGTGCAGTATAATTCTTATGGGGGCCCTGTATTTTTAGCATAATGTGTATCGAATTCATTTAATTAAAACCCACCTCTTACCCCAAAAATTTTTAAGACCGATCAACTTTTAATTAGTATTTTTAATTTATTTCTTAATTACTATTTTTAATTTATTTCTTAATTACTATTTTTAATTAATTTTTAAATACTATTTTTCATTCACTTCCACCATACTTCTACATACTCTAATACTCAAAGTGCATATTCTAGTTGAGAAAAAATAATCTCGCTTAAATTCTTAAGTTCCTTCATTAACATATCTCTTAATGAGTAATTTTAATTAGCATTTTGAATTTATTTTAAATACTATTTTGCATTCACTTCTACTACATAACTCTAATATTCATACTGCATACTCTTGTTCAAAAAAAAAATTGCTTCGAAAATTTCTAAGTCCCTCAATTAAAATTAAAATTAAATAAATTTCTATTTCGCTAAAATGAATCCATTGAAACTGGCATCGTATTCTAGTAGATATTTCTCCGCGAAAAAAAAAATGCTTTGAAATTTTCTAAGTCCCCCAATTAAAATTAATTAAAAAAGAATCCGAAATAATCCCCTCGTCTTATAGTTGACGCCCCGATCCCCCGCCCCACAGATCCCCGATCCCTTATCCACAGATCACCTGCCGCACAGCTCCACAGGAGCCCTACTAACCTATGATTAATATGAAATTGTTAGTGATAGAAACTTGAAATTTTACATGTCTCTTACTTCAAAGACATAAATGCATCCACAGAAAAGTTTATAAAAATTCAGAATTTTTTAACTCTGCAGGAACAAAATACATTCTAAAATTGTGATTTCTGCGATATAGTTGTAATAGAAGCTTGAAATTTGGCACGGCGATTACATTTAAGATGTAAATTCTCTTCAAGAACGGTTACAAAAAATTCGAAATTTCAAATAAAACATGAAATGAGCGAAAAACCTTCAATATATACTCTAAATTACCATTTATTTGGAATTAATTTTAGTTTTTCTCATTCATTTAAGTCTCATGTTCGTCTAATGCAGTATAAGAATGAAGTTTGCTCAAAATGTGACTTAATTAGTAATTTTTGAATTATCTGTGGCAATA
Source organism: Maratus michaelseni (assembly GCA_963931845.1). Lineage (NCBI taxonomy): Eukaryota > Metazoa > Arthropoda > Arachnida > Araneae > Salticidae > Maratus > Maratus michaelseni. The sequence goes on along the minus strand of OZ007596.1, from coordinate 156,284,434 downwards.
AAATTTCCTAATGAAAATCGACACACAAATACTACTTCAACAATTACGCGATCAAAGCCACATGTTTTGATAGTATATGATAATGCTTTAAAATCAATGGAAGTGCAAATAAATTAATTGTGAGCCACATGTAATGATATGTAAGAGTTCCTGTTCTGATAAACTTGACGTACTAAATTCATGTCCAGACATCCATAATCGTCCTCCTACTTTAATATATAGGGTATCTAACTATAAGTTGAAAGCTGATTATTTACCACCTAGATTTTTAGAATTACCCACTGTGAGTTGGTCCACAGAAATTTCCTCTCTGTCTAAATTTCGTCCGAATCATATAGCAGCTACATAAGTAAGTCACTATTGTTCGACCGTCGAGTCAGCAGATACGAAACATTTTCGAGGAGAGGGGGCGGAGACTAAGATAGCAAAACTCGACCACTTCGTTTCGCAATCTATGGACCCTTAAAAAAATATATATTATATCGGTTGACGACGGGTGAAGGAAGGGGAAAGGACACCTAACCGCTCCCCCGCTCAATCCGACTTCGATAAAAACTGGCATAGTTTTAAATTTTCATTCTCCAATTTCGCATTCAGTGAGGTTACTGGTATATGCGCATGACTCGAGCAGAATTATTTTTTATCCGGGTTGTTTTAGCTAAGCACATATATACTATACTCTGTTCTCCATTGAACACTTTATGTATAGAATTTATACTCATTTTACAAGGCTAAACAAACAAACAAGCGTAAAAAAGGTATAGCGTAAAATGTAGCTTAATGTATATGTTCGTCGTGTTGGAAAGTGTGTAATAATCTATGTGTGAGGCATGACTTTATGATTTTTTTTGACTATCTGTCCATTCGTGCTCTAACTTTCGGGAAAATATTGACAAATAAAAACCACAAAATTGATATATGTCATTAAGGTAGCTTTCAAATTCCTTGCTCAACAGTGTGGAACTTTCTGAGACATTTTCTAACTCATATTTAAATTTAAAGGTATGAAATTGGCAAGCCTGATTATTGAAGGGATTTGCAATTGAATAGCGTTTGGCAAATAAATTACCTATCGAGTGATAAGCAATTGTTTTCACGTTTCAAGTATTTCCCCTTTCTCGCGCTTCCGTGTAGGGAATTCGGTTTAAACGCCGACTTTGACAGCATTTCAAGAAAGTTCTTCTGTCTTTACCAAAAAAAGGGAAAACGTCTTTTGATTACATAGTTTCTGAATAACAACACCAGCCAATTTCATGCGCTTCAGGACAAAAATGATTTCAGAAATATGTCAGTAAGTACATCCCTTTGATTTGAGAAGGGTAGTAAGAAATACTATACAGTATGTTCCTTTTTTTAAAAAATGCTATATCTGGCATTTATAGATTTTACATGGGATATACAAAAGAATTTGGATACATTACGGTCTAGTGGCAGAATTTATTTGAAGTACATTTTGATCATGTTTTTCTCGAACAAATTAAAATAAATTTACTTAATCTTTAGTATTTAATGAAAGTACAGAATATATTTCGAAAAACTGAAGGTGGATAAATGCAATAAGTAAAAATAGTTGGAAAGTGTTTTATAATCTGTGTAATCGACATTATTTTTCGTTATTGTTTTGTTCGTATGTGCTATCAACAGGAATTAGGCACAGATGGAAAATCAGCAATAATATATATAGTTTTTCATTTGAAAATAATTTCTAGCCATCCTACTATAACTTATTTTAAAAGGGGAAAAAATGATTAAAAAAAATACTTTTTGCATTACAAATTTGAATAGATATATTGTATTCAATACATTGAAACATAATACATATATTATATATAACAAAATTCAATTATGTATTGTTATTAAATGTAACAATGCATAATTCAAACAATATTTATATTGTTTCAATTATGTATATATATGTATCTAATTGGTGTGTTATAATCTGAATGACGTCTACGGATTTCTGTAAAAGGGGATACATATACAAGGGTCGGATATCCAACTCTCGACGAGCGTGAAAATGTTCTAGCACTGGATATGTGTCCCCTCTGCTGTGGCATCAAGATGACGTATGGGGGTAGATATACAGGGGTCGGATATCCAATGCTCTACTCAAAAGTAAAACGTCCAAGCTTCGGATATGTTACCCCTTGATAAATGTCCCCTTCTGCTATGACGTCAAGATTACGTACGGAGGCATACAGGGGACGGTTATCCAGGTCTCGACGAAAGTAACACGAACTAGTTTTTGATATATGGCCCCTTCTGATATGGGGGCAGATATACTGGGGTCGGATATCCGACTCTTGAAGAAAGTGAACCTGGATATGTATCCCCTTCTGCTGTGACGTATGGGGGCAGATATACTGGGGATAGATATCAGCGTCCCCTCCCTGCTACGTCATCACGGCTAACTCCCGTGGACACTGTTTTCTCCTTCGTGAACTAGCACTTCTTATTCTATAGCCCTGGAAAACATACCGAACAAGAGTGGCGGTGACGCATGCGCACAACACACGCGTGCGGAGTGAGAGCCGCTGAATGACGATGACGTCACAGCTCAGCGCCGATTGAAAGCGAACTCAAAGCGCGAAGATGCCTCGCAGAGAAAACAACATCGCCGATTCAACGAACGCGAAGCACAATGAGGGGGGAGACGGCCTTGCCAAAAAAACAACGTACAAGGCGCGCGACTGCTGATAAACAGCTTTTACGGAATGGCAAATTAAACTGGAAAAGCTATAAAATAGAAATACGTTGAGCTGAAATAAAAATAATTAAAAAAGATAAAACTGTGATATATCTTTATCACAACACCCATAATTCTCAACTTATCCATCAATGAGTTAAGCAGTTGAAGTTGTTCAGATTTAGAAAGATCTACAATAAGAATAAGTGTAGCTTATATCTTACTATCGTTGTAATTAAAAATAATTATAATAATAATTATTATTATTGTATGTGAAATAATTTTTAATTTTCCTTTTGGGTGCGTGAAATTTCTACGCTTAATTTAAAAAATATCCTATGTGCACAAAAAAAACATTTATTTTAGGCCTGGCACAGTTTATAAAACTTTTCATAATAAAAAGTGAAATTTTTAAATTTCAGAGTCCATCATCCCCTACAACATGCGGAACAAAAGAATCGCTAAGTAACAAAATAGGGTTATTCTTAAAAAATGACATAACTAGTTTCGTAAAAATATGCGCAATTTCTTCGCGACATACAAAGCGATATTGTCGCTTCACCGCAAAACACCAAATGACGGATGATCATGAATTTCATTCCATATTGTCTCTTCAAGGACTCTTCATAAGAGTCCTTGCGCAACAGTTAGCAAAAGCTATTCAACAAAAATAGAATAGCATCTCCTTCTTCTGTTGTCGATCCTGTCTAGCCGACTAATAGAGTCTAATTTCATTGCTTTGACAGTACAAGGCTAAGGCGAGGGTGTGGGCAACAAGCCTTTGTTCGGAAAAAAAAACAGCATGATTTAACGAGAGTAATCCAATTTCGGAGATAAGGATCGTGCGTGCATATTAAACGCGCATTTTGTGCGCTAGGGCCTGTAATCAGGCGCGGATAATCACGTGCTTTTTGTTTTTCACCGTAACTGACTACCTGAGGACAAAGCTATATCTTACTGGTCATAAATAAAAAAAGCTACTGTATGCATGAGTCAGTAATGATACAGAGTAACAACGTAAGAAATAGAAATATATTGCCGAGATAAGATTAAAATCCATCATTTTTGTTGCTGCGAAAGAATATGGTAAATGCTTGAACGGTAGGCTGTTCAGAGGATTTCGAACACATAATGGTTTGACAAATGATATGTCAGCGAAAAGTGTATTCGATATCGTGAAAATGAAAAAAAGACTTTTTATTACGTTTGAACGCAGTTAAAATTTTGTTTTACTTACATAAAAGTGGACGTTTCTGTCACACACAACATTTGATATTTAGTTTGTGGGGCACAATTTTACACCTTGTAAATATGGTACCATTTCAGCCTCAAAGGGTCACATAAAATGTTCAAACTATCTAATATTCGAATTAATCAAAACTTGCATTTTTAACAAAATCAAGGAAATATAACTCAGGTTTTGATAAAGGGATTGAATTTTAGGGGGAATGGAATTCCTCTTTAACCCAAACTTTAGGGAGGGGGTATAATTCAAGTTTTTAATTATTTCGTTTTTTTAATTATTAGAGTCAAGTTATATTTACTGCAATCATTACAGTGTTGTCAAATCATTTGCTTTATTAAATCATATTATATACAGTACACACTTAAATATCGCACAGCCTGGTATCAAGGGCCTTACATATTTCTAAACTGTACGATTTTTTAGGTCATTAGTGAAACAGAAAGTAAAAAATTATTAAGAAAAATTTTTATTAGGAAAAAATCAGTAATGAAAATGTTCTTATCCCTATTGTAACAACCTCCTTACCTTCATAATCAATAATTAATTGAAATGTGGTTCATTAAAATGAATCCCTAATCCCCCCCCCCCCCTCTCTCTCTCTCAAATGAATGCCGGCCATGAGCGCCGCTAAATATTTATGCCGTCATATATTTTTGCTAGTACTTAAAAGGCTCTTCAGAACACTTCAAATGCTAAATCTATAAATGGAGACGCCGAGAGGCGACCACAGGAATTTTATATTTCAAAGTCAAAAGAGAAGGATTTCTTGAGGTACCTGCGACCCGCAGTGTTTGAAGTCATCTGGGCAGAGTGGGTTATGGAGGAAACATCTCCAAAATTGACTATCTCAAACTAAGGTCAAACCCATCTCAGACATTCCGTACGAGAAGAAGCTGTCCCCTATGGACTTTGCATACAATTTCTAACTGTTTCATGTTGCGTGAATGTATTCCGTTATTGTGCTGTCACGTGTAAATAAATAATGTTTCGTTACATGGCCATCCTGATTTAATTTTACGTCACACTATGGAACAACGTGACAGAATGCCTCATCGGCTCGACGAAGGATTCGTGGCCGATTGCCTCATGACCAACTGAGTTTCACTATTTTTTTTTCTGCGACCACTTGACCAAATTCTCGATTTTTTCCGCGATCGTTTGGCGAAATTCGAGATTTTTTTTTTTTCTTCCCGCGATCATTTGATGAAATTCTTTTTTTTTTCTGCGACCGATTTGACGTAATTTGCTGAAGAATCATATGCCTGGAAAAGAACTTAAGGAGGGAAAATACCGCACAGCATTTTTCATTATGCAGGACTTTTTGTTTTGCTTTGTGCGCGATTCGCACAATCCCGCACGCTATTTTAAACCCTGGTGACTCTATAAATAATATCGAATAACAGGAATTGTTCCTTTATCTTAAACGGTATTATATTCAAAAAGGAAAAAAAAAAAATATTTCATACAGCAAATTCAAGGATTCATAAAAATGGCTCTTTTTGCTAAAGATAAAAAAAAAGGGGGGTGGGGTTACAAATTTACACATACTAATAAAAAATTACACTCACTGATTCAAGTTAAAAAAAAATACTTTCTTCTGCTAGTTTTATACTTTTTCGAAACAGCTTTTCCCAAAGAAAACATGAGAAAAAAAAAATCGAAATTTAGTTACAAGCTAAATTACTTTTTCTAAAAACTTTCAAACAGGATTGATTGATGAAGATGAAAATTAATTAAATTAACTATTATGGTTTATGCTTAAATCTGCCAATGCTTAAACTTGTTTAAGTTTAAACGAAGATTAATTTGCAAAAAAAAAAAAAAAAGTATTTATTATTATTAACTTTCGAACATACTTAATCTGTTAAGAACACCGGAAGATTGTGTTCACTGTATGACAAAATTCCACTGGTTTGGAACATATGAATTTATAATGAAAATCCAACTCAATGTCAATTAGTTATATTTTTAACACAGAATGTATTCTGACATCGTTCAGAGATTAATAAAATTATTTCGAAGAAATGCAAGGCATGCTAATCCTATTTTTAACTACTAATTTGTTAACAGGTCTTTGAAAATAAATTGTGTAGTTAACAGAATAATAAGAATTGCATTTTTTTACATACAGGTTACCAATTTAGCGCTTTTTTTAAATTGAAAATATGTACCAGAATTTTCAAATAGTAATCTTCGTTTTATTTAATAACATAATACTTCTCATTAAACCCGTATACTAAACTTTACTCAACTATATTTAAATGTATGGCAATGAAAACTGCCTTTTTTTATATTGGGGTAGCTTTACGTTCTTTTTGCCTCACTTTACTTATTAGCGAATTAATCTCCTTTTGTAACAGTTAAACATACCTTTCTCTTCATTTTTTCACTTGTTTCTATTCAAAATTATCCCTTTTTTTATTCAATTCGCTCTTCCTAATCATTATTATCACCCTCTTTCGATCTTAAATCACAAGTAATTACTGATTGGCTGCTCTACGCAAGCTAAATCTTGATTGGCTAGCTTACTAATTTCGGATTGGCTGTTGAAGTTGACGGTGTAATCCATAGCTTCTTTTTAACACTTTCCAACCTAGTCGAAAAGTGTTTATGACTTCGGTTTGTCTGCCATCTGCCGTCTGCCGTCTGACCGTGCTCTAACTCCCGTAAATATGCTCGGATTGCCCTGCAATTTTTATATGTTATTGTCGTCATCTATAGCATGTTCCCTATTTCAACTGAAGTATCTAGCACTTATAGTTTTTTTACAGGGACACTCAAAAGAATTCCGTTACATTACGGTCTATGGGGAAAAATCATTTACGGTTTATTTTAATGATGTTACACAATTTCAAACACATTGTCATTGATATATATCACTAAGGTGCATTACAAGAAGCTTAATATGGAATAGGGTGTGCATAGCACTTATAGTTACTTTACAGGGACAGTCAAAAGAATTCCGTTACATTACATCTATGGAGAAAAATCGTTTGCGGTTTAATTAAATAATGTTTCACTATTTTAAACGCATTGAAATTTATATATATCACAAAGGTACATTACAAGAGGCTTACTACAGAATATTGTGTGTATAGTCCTCGTTCATTTACAGGGACACACAAAAGAATTCTCTACTGTCTGTTAACAATAATTCCTGGAAGTGTGTTTTAAGTTGCTGAACGCGACTTAAAATTTAACTCACTTTTTGTCTGTTACTTGGTGTGTATAAATTCTGTAGATCCTATACAGGGCAGCATAAAAGTTCGCGAACACATTTCCGTTTATTGACAGAAACTCCAGAAGGAGAATTTTAAACTGTGCTACGCGTTTCGTAACTAAACTAAAATGTAGCATCCTATGTAGTATATATAGAAATCTATAGATCCTATACAGGGCTGAATAAAAGTATTCGGATATTTTTTCGAATATTGTATATGTTGGGAATTCCTGAAATTACGTTCTTAAATATGTTATGCGTTTTCCAAATTGTTTACTTCGATGTTATCTTTCAGCTTATTAAACGGTAATGATTTGTAAAATTATTTTGGAAGCGTTGGAAAGTGTTACATAATCTATGCTTGACGCATGATTTTTCGTTCTTGTTCTTTTTTCAGTGCATTTTTGATACTTTTTTTTACATGGCTCCTTTAAGATGTGATACACAACTACTCAACTCATATATAGGGAATGAGTTGCTTTGGAACTGGGAATCCCCTTGAAATGATAAACTGTTTCACTGTTTTCTCATTAAATACAGATAAGTTTACTATTCGAAAATTATGAAAGATATTTTGAATCAACACTCATTACAGGATGTCCCCGAAATCATGCAACAAAATAGGATGGTTAACTGTGCGCAACAAGATGAACAAAAGCGTTATGTTAAAATATATCTTTATTGCGTAAGATTTTTAATTATCTTATTTTTAATACGTCGGTGCAAAAACGCCTGCTGCACTGGAAAAAAAAATGTTGATTTTACAGTATAATACTGGCATCTCAGCTGCTAGTATTATACCGTAAAATTAACAGTAATAAACAGTAAAATAAGCAGTAATACACTGCCGCGCATACTGTAAAAGCAACAATTTTTTTTTTCTTTTTGCAGTGTATGCCTAAGAAAACACATTGCTGGCTTCATTACCAAAATTGATACTTTTTTTTTTAACTCTAACAAATACCAACACAATTAAAACAATAAAACCTTATATTTTACAGTAACTGAATCGAACTATAATCTACGTGGCATAGTGTCAAATAAAGAAACAGTGTAGTATACCATTTTGGGTACTTGTTTTGCCAAAGCTGAACTTCAATTCCAAATAATTCCGCTACACCAATAGAAACTGAAGCAGTAATTTATGGGTCGATTTGTTTTGCAATTTTACGTGCGAAGAATATATGAATTTCTATGCACATATACTATACCTACGCTAAAAGTAACCTTCCCTATGCCTATATCGTTTAACCTAGACCAACATGTGATACTTAGTATCACATGTTGGTCTAGGGTTTATCCCGTAGCCCTGGGACGGCGGCGGGGTAACTCCAGCATTATAAACATCGCAAATGTCTCGTCTGTCGGGGGCCACCTGACACAAACTTTCAACTTCTTTCAACCATAGCTGACAACTTTTAAATTTTTTTGTTATCACTATTTTTCAATATAAAAGTTTGCCTTATTTAATTGAAGAATTTCTAATAATTAAATAAGGTGCCTACTGCTCTACGAAAATAGTACTATTCAACATTCGAGTTTGGTATTTTCTTGGCAAAAGTGCATAAGTCATTTTTCAGAGACACTATTACGTGTCCATTGGCAAACATAGTTTTTTAAAAAAATGAGTGGAAAGGGTTAATGCCATCTAGATAAGTAGATAACGGAAGCTGTTGGGAGGACAATGCTAAAGAATTTCTCACCTCCAAATCTTAATAAAGCTTGTTAAATGTACAGAAGTTCTCGGAAATCGTTTTATTTGTCGAAATACGGAGCAAAGTTTTTTCCACATTCAGGTACAATACAAAATAGACATTTTTCTAACTGGGTGAAAAGTGTCCATGCCCAGGAACACTGGCTAAAATTGTCATTGCTCTGCCTATTGAGCTACCTTGACCGACAACCAGCCAACAAAATTCACCCAGACAACCTTTTGGATATAGCATCTGGCCTGTTATCTAAACAACCTCAACAGAAGATTAACCACTGATAATTGTGTCGGCCGGTTGTAGGTCCAGGCTGCTCAATAGGCAGAGCAATTTAAGCCAGAGATTGTGGGTTCGACTCCCCGCGTGGACACCTTTTCACTCAGTTGGAACAATATCAATTCCTATGATATCTTTCCCAATCGGCATGATTAAGTTAAAAAATAATAAACTAGACAAAATATACTCTCAACTGTCATTAATGGATGCGGTTTTGGTCATCTCTTTTGTACGTCTTTTTTATACTTTTTTTCACACCTCATCCCTTTCGCAAACCTAGAAAAGCCACTTTACTGTATTTTCTATAAAACCTGCGGTCGCAATCCCAAATCTTGTTCAGACTAGAGTATTTAAGTTACTTAATTCTAAGTGACTTAAATGAACGTTCTCAAACACCGTAGTCATGGTGAAGTGAAGCCTCGTTCCAGGTCGCCCGCTTAAAAAATATTAGTTAAGTAACTTAAATAGCCTAGTCTGAACGGGATATTATTCAGTCAAAAACCCAAGGTGCCTCACTCTAATGCGAACCCTAATTTCCGCTCACAACTTCAAAAATAATGAGGATACTTTAGCGAAATTTTGAAATAACTTACCTTTTTTTATGGAGAAATATGGCGAAATAGGTTGGAAAGTTCTGGAAGGAGCCGCCATTCGCATCCAAATAACAGTTGTTTAAATGCTCCATACTGTACAATTATATCACAGACCAAAATAAAACATCTGTAAATTTTCTACCAAACATTTGCGCTTCTCTGAAGGTGCCATTTCAGAATTTTCTTGGAGAAGGGGCAAACCTTTCTTTCGATCTTGTTGAGCACATTTGAGAAGCTATTGATACAGCTTTATTCTCATACATATTTTTAAAAATAGCCAAAGTAGTAATGATAAATGTTGAGAATGTTGCAGTAGCAATGCTCTTAGCATATATTATTGATAATTATTAATTTATATGCTTAAAGTGTTTATTCAAAGGTAATGTTTTTATTTTAATCAAATCTGGCAAGTTATTTTAGTTTTTGTGCTGTTTCTGAAAAAAAAAATGAATATGACATCTGATGACTGATACATTTTGCAATATCCTCGAAGAGAGCAAATGCCCCCTTCTCTAGTCTCCCCCAAATGGCGCCCCTGGTGCTTCTCAAAAGTAATGGAATAAGTATTTAGAGATTTTCGTTTACATCCAACCATTCCCGAAAAAGGGGCCGACGTCAGACTTTGGAGACACTCTGTGTAAAGATAAAAACTGCAATACAAAATATTACGACGCATTCAAAAATGAAAATCTGAAGTATCCACCCATTCAAGGTTTCGGGCCACACATTGAACAATCCATTTTGTCGAAATACTCGCGGAATCTTTTTTTAATTTACTTGACACTGTCAGAAGGCCGGTAAAATACCTGATTAAAACAGATTGTTATCGCGCGGTGTTGGGTTACGTTTTTGCAAGAAAATGAAGGATTAAAAAGGGAAAATTGCTCTTTGGTATTAATGCATCTCACAGATGTTACTCTGTTCTTTTACCACTGAATATTCTGAATGGGTTCTTAGCGTACGTAGTAGGGGAAAAAACATTCCGGGAGGGGATTATTTTTTTTCCTCGTAAAACGAATTATTCAGGCGAAATGTGTTGGAGATTGATTATGAGGAAAGTTTGCTATCATCAGGCTGAGCCTATTATCATGTGATGGAATAATGTAATCGGAGATACGCCATTTCAAAGAGTAATATGATATGCCCCAAGAATGTATTTTCTAGCAATTTCTATAAAGAAGCGGGGAACGGTTGCAGCTAACTCCCTTAAATTTCCCGAATCAAGGTGTGGAGCTCTTTGGTGTCGCGATTAAGAGAAATATTCAAATTCAAGGCTTCTGACACCCATCGCTCATGTTATTCATAATGTATGCAACACACGTTTTTCAACGAATTAAATTTCTGTATTGCCAGTTCACAAAAATATATAACTGAATAAAGCCTAAACCAACAATTACTAGTTGATATAAACAGCTATAATCGATAACTACAATGGAAACCGCTTATAACGAAGGTGATTCGTTATATTCAATTCATATATTTTTTTCGAAAAATAATTTACAAATTATATTTTTGAAAAAAATATGAATTGCAACCTATGAATTTTTTAATAGAAATTGGTTTTAAGAAGCTTTAAATATGCGAATCCAAAATTATAAATCATTCCGCCGAGTAGTTTTCGAGCTAAGCTTAAAAAGTTAACCACATTGCAATCTGTTTTGCAACAATTAAAAATGAACTGAGTCGTTGCGGATACGAAAACTTACTCAAGAAATTTTGGTTTCAAGTAAAACGCTTTTGAAATTTCTGCACTCGAACGAACTCAATAAAAAGGCTTATCTACCTATTCACTAATGTCTGATGGACCAAGAAATGGAAAAGATAAAATTTTGTCAAATGTTGAGTTATCAGTTGATATCCGCAACGCTTCAACTTCAATTTTGCTTTGAAGATTGTCTACAGATAGAAATTGTACCAGACTCGAAAAATTTCAGTACTAACATCTAATTTTAGCATCCTATGTGGATTCTCCAATAAATTTTACTGTAGGATATCAAACGGCAAGTTATTCCGTCAAGTAGTTTAGGAATTATGCAGGTTTAAAGTTTGGAACTCATCATGTTATAAGTGTAGTAATAATTAGTAGACGTTATCACTTGATCAATAGACACCAGTTACATTTTTATACAACGATTTGCGGCAGAGTTAATAGGAGAGGGAGGGGGAAGGTTTTCCCTCTCTCTCTCTCTTTTTTTTTTCTGACAACTGTACCTTTTTGCAATGTTCACTGCCGTTTAATAAGTTGAAAGACAACATCTAATTAAACAATTTGGAAAACGTATAACATATTTAAAAACTTAATTTCAGGAATTTCCAACATATATTTCCAACATATACAATATTCGGGAAAATATCCGAAAACTTTTTTGCAGTCCTGTATATGATCTATAGATTTGTATATATACTACATAGGATGATAAATTTTAGTTTAGTTAGGAAACGCACAGCACAGTTTAAAATTCTCCTTCTGGAGTTTCTGTCAATAAACGGAAATGTGTTCGCGAACTTTTGTGCTGCCCTGTATATGAAATACAGAATTTATACATACCAAGTAATAGACAAAAAGTGAGTTAAATTTAAAATCGCGTTCAGTAACTTAAAACGCACTTCCAGGAATTATTGTTAAGAGACAGTAGAGAATTCTCTTGTGTGTCCCTGTAAATGAACGATGACTGCTATACACACAATATTCTGTAGTAAGCCCCTTGTAATGCACCTTAGTGATACATATAAATTTTAATGCGTTAATTAAACCGCAAACGATTTTTCTCCATAGACGTAAATGTGACGGAATTCTTTTGACTGTCCCTGTAAAGCAACTATAAGTGCTATGCACACCCTATTCCATATTAAGCTTCTTGTAATGCACCTTCGTGATATATATCAATTACAATGTATTTGAAATTGTGTAACATCATTAAAATAAACCGCAAATGATTTTTCCCCATAGACCGTAATGTAACGGAATTCTTTTGAGTGTCCCTGTAAAAAAAATATAAGTACTACACACTTCAGTTGACATAGAGAACATTCTATAGATAACGACAATAACATATAAAAATTGCAGGGCAATCCGAGCATATTTTCGGGAGTTAGAGCACGGACAGACGGCCATACGGCAGACAAACCGAAGTCATAAACACTTTTCAGCTAGGTTGGAAAGTGTTCAAAAGAGCAACCAATCGTGTCTAATATCTACTAGTGGTACTGGAATTGGTGCTGATACAATTAATAATACTAGTAATGTCTGGTGAAACCCATAATGCTAGAAGCAGCTTAGCGATAACTATCAATATCAGCTAGAGTAAGCATAAAAAATTTACATTATTGAAGCAGTCTTAGGATACTAGATACCCAATAACATTACACAGAGTGTCACATAAAATCGTCTGGCTTGATATGTATAGAAATACGCTCCTTAATAATTGTACTTTACAAACCAGGTAATCCAACCCGCACTTCGAACATACTGTCCTCTGTTACAGAACATAGTTGAAAACCTTTTTTTTACTTTAAAACTCTAATAGTTTTTTTTTTCTTTTTTACATTTATTATATATATTTTTAGTGGTTCACTAACAACATCAAAAAGCATTTTTATAGGAAAATGCCAATTATGCATCAGGCCTTGGAGCGGTCCACCAGTAATTTTTAAAAATTATTTTGACAGTACATTTCTACAATAGTTGTAAGAAAAAAAAACTCTTCACGACGGGAGTTTCTACGACATATGCAAGATAAATCTAAAACAAAAATTTTAGTACGGAAATACAGGTGGGCAAAATTTTGATTGTCTCTTTTAATAGAGACTGTGTATTCAAATAAAATGTTGAAATTTATTGGAAGCGACACTTTCTTATAAGTCGCATGCCCGGGATTAAGGGTCCTCTCCCCTCACGTGAAAAGACCCGCTCGCTAATGTTAATCCTATGGGGCATTTTTTTTTTAATATCTCGTTTGCATTTTAATATTTTTAAACTTTTTTTTTTTTTTTTTTTTTTTTTTTGCATTGGATAGCTGAGATTAATCTCTATTACCGCCGTTGATTATTTTTTCGATTTTCTTTGCGGATTTTTTTTACGAAGATACTTTAACTTTCGGTTGCATTCCAATATTTTTAAACGATTTTGTTGGCATTGGGTAGCTCAAAAAAAAATCCGCAAAGAAAATCAAAAAAGTAATCAACGGCGGAAATAGAGATTGATCTCAGCTATCCAATGAAAAAAAAAAAAAAAAAAAAAAAAAAAAAAAAAATCGTTTAAAAATATTGGAATGCAACCGAAAGTGAAAGTATCTTAGTAAAACAAATCCGCAAAGAAAACCGAAAAAGTAATGAACGGCGGAAATAGAGATTAATCACAGCCATCCAATGCAAAAAGAAATCGTTTAAAAGTATGAAAAAAAAATCGTTTGAAAATATTGAAATGCAAACGAGATATTAGAAAAATAATGCCATATAGGATTAACATTAGCGAGCGGGTCTTTTCGCATGAGGGGAGAGGACCCTTAAAAGTCGAAGAAATCGCCAAAGATTTCGCTATTACATCAGCCTTTTCGATTCAGGCTATTTAAGTATTTAAGTGCGTAGTTAGATTACATATCTATTAAATGTGTGTTTGTTTTATTTTATTCATTTATAGATTTATGAAATTTTAATTTCGTTGTGGAATATTAGCCGGAGGATTTTCGAAACTATTTTTATTGTTTTAAGTGCAAACGGGTTAATCTTCCGTAATCGGACTACACGCGATAGAGATGGGATTTTTAAATATATATATGCTTAGAAATTATTTTAAAAATCATAAATACGCCAATTCAGGTTCAATTTTCAAACAAATTGCATTTGAAAGTACATTTTTTCTCTTATTCGATGATGTAAAAATTTAAATTGTGCGGTGTTTAGAGGTTTAAAATATTGCAGTAAAGCGAAATTTATTGGACAGTTCGTTGCCACCGTGAATCTGAATAGTACGTCAAAGTTATTAGCTGACATGTTTTCAATTCATAATGTAGTAGATACATTTGAAAGAAAGTATCACCCAGTTGGTTGGTACATTTTCTCTCTTACTAGTTAGTATATAGCATTTCGTTATTGTTTATACTTTCAAATTTTTAGGGGGAGGTCTTAACCTGTACCTCCGTGCGTGCGTACACATATATAATAAACATAATCTCTTCATATTTCTTTCATATTCTTCAGTTCTCTTTCATATAATAACAGTGGTGCTGCCATCTGTGCGATATATTTGACATGATTTAAGAACGTATGAAATACCCTATGATTCGGAAAATCCAAATAAAGTTATTTCCTCATATATTGAGCTAAAACAAAGAAGAGTTTTTAAATGTATGAAAAAACAAGGAAAATTAAATGATGTAGAACTTGTTTTTTATGAAAATTTCTGAAGCGATAAGTATGGGTATTAAAGCAAAAGAACAACATAAGTTTCAAGCAAAATTTGACTATCTTAAAAAGCAATTAATCCGATAATAATTAAAATTATGAATCTTGAATGTTAGGTAACTTCCAAATATTTCATACCAAAATTCTGTTATGTCACGCACAGATGATCTTTTAATATATTTTTTGTTTTTCAAATCATCCATACTTTTAGTTTGTTCGGAACAAAATTATTAAAAAAAAAAAAAAAAAAAAAAAAAAAAAAAAAAATGTTTTTAAGAGAAAAAAATTTTATATTTATGAAAAGTTTAAATTATGTACGCAATGCGAGAATAAATTTATTTTAAACTTACATTAAATCATTTTTGTTTAAAAGTTACACTCTTCATGCTCCCTTTTTCGTGACCTAGTGGCGCCATCTTTCGAGCAGCTCAATAGAGAATTTAACCTTTCTATCCGGATCGCGAAATCCCCTTTTAACTTTAACACATGACAAATTCTAATTATTAAGGATTACTTATCACCTAATAAAATTATCAGAAAACGGTTTTCCACATCACAAAGTAGACGTAAATTTCCAACGTAGTACGTTTTAAAAAATTGTCTTCTTAAATTTTAAGTATCTTTCAGAAAAAGATAAAATTAGAAATTTTTCCAGAAATAGAAATTTTACAGTTTACCGG
The DNA here is from genome assembly GCA_963931845.1 of Maratus michaelseni. Taxonomy (NCBI): domain Eukaryota; kingdom Metazoa; phylum Arthropoda; class Arachnida; order Araneae; family Salticidae; genus Maratus; species Maratus michaelseni. Next base: position 156,268,621 of record OZ007596.1, on the reverse strand, counting down.
ATATTTAAAAATTCCTAAAATTTAAATAGATAATTTTTAAAAAGCACTAATTCGGAAATTTACATCTACTTTCTGATAGTGAAAGTCCGTTTTTGATAATTATATTAGTATTGAATAATCGCCTAATTAAAATTTTTCATAAGAAATTTCCCATAAAGGCAAATAAATATTTTTCATTAAACATTTTAGGGAGAGAACCAATTGTAATTTTAAATTTAAAACATACCCCAAAAACATACCATCTTTAATGCTCACAAAATAGCACTAAAAGATGTTCTAAAAATTCTAAAATATTTAAATGCAATGTTATAACTCAAGAATATTGTTGTCAGGTGTCCCGATTTTTAAGGGTTCCAATGTAGTATTCTACACGGGTCGGGTAACCTGAAAATTCTGCTTAACGTAAACCCGTAACCAAACCCGAAGTGATAGAAAATTAATCTAGATTTTAACACAATTATGGAACAGTACACTATAATTATATCTCTAATATCGATTTTATCTTTTATATATAGTATATATAAACGAAAGCATATACACCCACTAATATTCAAATAATAGGGTTTTTTAGGATTTTCTTTTGTAAAATCGGATCAACCAGAACAAGAACTGAAAGAGCCAAAACCTGACACAGTACCGACTGGAACTTGAAACACCGAAACTCAACAGGACCTGAACCCGACACAAAACGAAAAAAATAAATAAATAAATAAATAGAGTCAACCCTGCCAGACTTAAGGCTGCTCGTCAGTAAACTTCCCGATTCCCCTCCATATGATAATGTTAATCCAATGGACGTAGGATACATTCGTATTTTTAAAATATCTCTTCAGGAAATTAATATTTTTAACTTCTGTTGTCTTTGTACTGTTCTTAAAGGATGTCTCTTTTTTACTTAGTTGTCAAACTTTTTTTCTAAAACATATACTTAATTTTATGTGAAGTGTTAAAATCTTATTCAGTTTCGATACGATATTAACACATAAAATTATAAATTAAGCACATATTTTAGAAATATTTTGATTACTAAGAAAACAAGTTGGAAATTGTACGTCAAACGTGACAAATGAGGTGCGTTCGTACTATAGCTAGTTACATAAATATTCAGATCTTTTCAGATTTTTAATTCTGTGAAATGAATTATATCGTTTGCAGATTAATTTCTGTAATAAAATAAGTATCTCGGTCGCTTGACGATTAAACTTCAGAAGCTCCTATAACAAAAAAGCGCCGATTTAAAAAAAAAAAAAAATTCAAATTTCTTAATAAATATTTTTATTAATATCTCCTAAAGTTTTGATTAGATTTTAATAAAATTTGAAATGTCTCGACAAAATTCTGCAAAGATATAATATATTTTAAATTGCAAACCATTCGGTTGGGTAGTTTTTGCGTTGTTATATGCGGACGGACGGACAGACGGACAGACAGACGGATGGACAGACGGATGGACCAAGCGACGACTATAGGTGCTACGTATTTATATAATTACGAACGCACCTAAAAAGAGACATCCTTTCAGAACAGTACAAAGAAAACACAAGTTAAAAATATTAATTTCCTGAGGAGATATTTTAAAAATACGAATGCATCCTACGCCCATAGGATTAACATTAGCGAGGGAAATCGGGAAGGGGTGGAGTTCGAGTAACATCGGACTACCCGAACCGATGCTGCTGGACTCTGTTCCTAGGCCTCGCGGAATTAGTACACGGAACACCAAAAGTCGTGATTTTTCATACTACGCCTTCTCTTCCCCCCCCCCCCCCCTATGTTGTACATTCTGGTAATTTAAATTATTAAAAGAATATGAATTCTAAAAAATATATAAGTAATATTCTTCGAGTTTTAAAGAATAGACCCGCTCTAGGTGGGAAAGGTAAGAAATTTTTGGGACAGATAACTGATTATATTATGTCTTCAAAGTTGAACCATGACTTATGGTTAAGTAAAACTGCAACAACAGTTATAATATTTTTTATTGTTTAAAATTCGCATAGGATTATCATAAATGTTGTAAATTAACAGAAAAGCTTCCCAATATTTAAATAAAGCGTATGAACTTTTACTAGGTTGATGCTACCATACACTGCAAAAAATAATTGTTGATTTTGCAGTATAAAACTGGCACCCCAGCTGCCAGTAATGCGCGGTAGCGTATTACTGCTTGCACGGCAGCGTATTACTGCTTATTTTACTGTTTAATACTGTTAATTTTACGGTATAATACTGGCAGCTGGGGTGCCAGTTTTATACTGTAAAATCAACAATTATTTTTTGCAGTGTAGGAATAAAAATAATATAGCTTAATTTTCAGTAGTGAATGTTGATTGACATTGATGAAATTGCAGGATATACTTCATCATTCCAATGGATAGCAATGTATTGTATTAATAATGCCAAACTATGATTTTTCGTGTTTATTTAGTTCCCACAAATTTAACGGGATAGAAAAAAATTGTATTATATTTAGTGTATTTATATTGTGATGATTGAGAAGTAGCAGTCCCACTTTTTTTTTAGACCTTCCCTGTTCCCCTAATTTCAAAATTTCATGCTACAACACTACTCCGCACGCTGTATCTGACATATTCAATTATAATAATATTTCACCTAAAAATGTGGATAAAAAGGCAAGAATAACATTTGAAAGATGAAATAAACTCATACCTGAAATTCACATTCTTTATGGCAGGCGTACTTGCAATCTGAAAAAACAAAAATAGAATAAATGCTACAGAAACACTCATTAATTGTAAAATACAAATATCCATTTGATAACGTTTTTAAAACTCAAAAATTCAGAGCAGCTTTTTGAATAACTCCTGCATTTAAAAACTATACAAATTATGCAAGTCCTAGAAAAAGAATTTTTTAAATATTACAAGCGGAGTGGCAATTGCATTGCTTGAGATCTTTCGGTTTTAAAAAGGGAAAAAAAATATACATATATTCTACAATTAGAAAATTCAAAAATTTTAACAGTACTAATTAGTATGACTTTCCAAAGTAGATTTATTAGTTACATTAAAAGTCAGCACTCCAAAAAATAAATAAAAATTCTATAAAATAAAAAAATTATTTACTTATTAAATTCATTTAGCCTAAAATGAATCCAAATTTTAAACAAATAAAATAAAACAAAATTCAGATATCGAGAGATTTTTTTTTCTTTACCATAAAAACTAAACCTTACGTAATTCTTTCAATTCGGCGGAGAAAAAACGTAAAATAAGAGTAAACGAGAAGACCAAAAATTAATACATGTTATGAAATGATATCAAAAGCAAAGCGAGTAGACAAAAAATCACTTGTAAGAAACCAGAGTTCAGTGCCATCGCTAAGACTTTTTATTGAGGGGGGAGAGGACTTTAAATTGCCAAGTCAAATTTCAGTATTTGCCAACTCATTGAAAAGGAAAAATAAATAGTTCTCGCCAATTCAACAAGTTTGCCAACTAGTTTTACAATTTACCAAAATACCACAGTTAGAAAATGTAATATAGTTCTTATTTGTAAAAAGTTTAATAATATTCCCAATTAGATCTGTAACTTTTGTCAAGTCTATTAAAAATAGAAAGTATATTATAGTTTTTATTAAAGTTTTATACAAATTTGCCAAATAAAAGTTTGTAAATTTGCCAAGTGTAATAGCATTCACAAATGTTTGGGGGGGGAGGCTCCCCCCCGTCCCCCCCCCTTAGCGAGGCCCCTGCCAGAGTTGAGGTGCAAATCTCAACTAAGCTAACCGCAGACGACTCTTAATTTAACGGAACACAGAATATTTCGAAAAGCATTGAAACAATTGTTGTTTTAATTCTTTTAAAATTAAAATTTATAAATACAAATCAGTGTACTTAAAATAAAATAGTAATATTTTTTTTTTTTTTTTTTTTATCATAAGAAGAAAATTATTTTCACAATGTAGATTAAAAATAAATATATATTCTTTAATACTATATATATATATATATATATATATATATATATATATATATGTATATATATATTAAATAACGGGATTTTGATGGAATTACAGTAAAATGTCCCTTTTATCTCATTCAAAATGTACGATTACAATGACGTCATTGTTTAAAACGAATTTTCGACCTTTGAAGATTTAGGCCCGATTCTGAACGCTGACGTTATAAATTTCAACATTGAAGGAGTCGTTTTTCCTATGACAACAATACTTTTAGGTAGCTTTCAATACAAAAAAGTATAAAGCTACCTATTGCAGCCATTCGGAGGAAAGCAGTTCCGGAAAATTTTAGTATATTTTCACCGATCATGACCCCCAGACCCCAAAACCACCCTCCGTTCAAATGTTGATTTATATATATATATACATATATCCATATGTATATATATATATGATCTATGTCATACGATAACGCTCGTATTTATAAATTAATTTGGATGAAACTAATTGTGTGTATTAAGCTCACCAATGCCTCGACCGAGTTCGTTGGACAGCTTGGTCCGCCTCTTGTTTCAAGATGGCGGCCTTTGAAAAATTTAAAACTAATATTCTTTAATATATTCATTTTTGTATATTTATAAAATAAATATACAAAAAAGTTAAAAATTCAAAAATCTTTTTTAATTAAGTGTTAGACCTTGATAGAAGGATTCCAGAGCATTTTTTGTTTTACCTCTATCTTAAAAAATGGCTGAGATAGAGCAGTTTGAAATTCTAGGGTGGCTGACATTTTGAAACAAGACAGCACATTACAAAAAAACAACGATTAATTTATGAGTTTTAGTGAACGCGATTTCTCGCAAATTATTTTCTTTCATTGCAATCATTTTCCCAATCATACGCATAAAACTATATATTCATATCCGTTAGCGCCAAATTCTCCCCAAACTTGGCGACATTTGGCGAAATATCGCCAAATTTGGCGACCAAAATAAGTCTTCATAAATGAAGCCAATTTGGCTATAGCTCAATTATTTGGCGAATTTCTTATTCAAATTCAGTATTAACGAATCTTTTGTAAACGGTTTCTTTGCATTTTAGATTGCTGTTTTCGAGTCACATTAGCTAAAATATTAAAATGAAGATCATTAAAAAGAATCATTTAAAAAGAAGCTACCTTTTCCTCCCGGTACAGACCGGAAGGACTTTTTTCTATTGTTGTCGCAGACACCATTCGATATAGAAACCGTAACGACAGCTCTCAGAGTCAGGATCTAATCCTTTAATTTTTGAATTTGTGTAAAAAGATTTACGTCATTTGGCACAATGTTTGGCACAACTAGTGGACTCTGCCCCTAATAAGGAAGGTGTCCTTAAAGCGCATACTCAGAATATTTTGAAAAAAAAAAAAATGCTAGTGTAACTACTCATGTACTTTATAAAGGATCAGTCAAATTTAGCTGCGGAATCCCAGTAGGAAATCTGTAAAAAAATAAAATACTTTCGAGTATTTGGCGCAAAAAGATGCGATTTGGCGAGCAAAACTTTTTTGTCGCCAAATGCAAACGATTATAATGTATCTGAATATTCCTGTTACAATGAGTGTTTAAATGCGTAGTACTTTATGAATTTAAACTTCAACTATTAAATAGTTTATTCTTTTTTCTATAAGCTTATATAATATATGTATATGTATATATATAAAACTTTAAGTAAAATTTAACCATTGAAACATAAGAAACTGACCACATAATATATATATATATATATATATTATAAGCTTGTATAATATATGACAGTGCTCAGAATCGGACAATTGCTTTTTAGTTTCAAGGGCAAAATCCCGAAAAGCTGGCCAAAATATGAAAATATTTTTCAAATTGGACGAAACTTCGTACACAGGTGTTTTTCAGGATCCTGATTACGATTCCGTAGTTAAAATTAATAAAAAACAAAATGGGAGATTCAATATGGCGGAATAAAAATTTTAATGTTTTGAAAACTATTCAATTTGTATGAAATTTCGTATACAGGTGCTTTGAAGAATGCTAATTACGATTCAAAAATTAAAATTAAAAGCAAAAATGGCGAATTAGTATAGATACCTACCGAAAGCATGCAGTAGAAAATTGTTAATATCATTGTTAAATTGTTTCAAGAATAATTTTCTCATTTAAAAATATCTTCTTATGTAGAAATGGTATTTATTGTAAACATTCCCCCATGACAACGTTTCGTGATTTTCATGTCCCTGTAAATCGGTTTAAATTGGCAACCTTTTTAATTATACCCAGCCACTGGCAGAAATCTGACAATAACGGAAATTTATCTTATTTATTTATTTAAGGAGAGATGCTGGTGCAATACCCATTATAGTCAGGGAGGCAGCGTAATATTTTTGCAATCGATTTTATAGCGTATTGAAATTCTTTTGAAGGTTTTCATATTGGAATGACACGAATAATAAAAAATAATTTTTAAAGTCTACTATGCTCTTAAGATAGATAAATACTTTTAATTTTCATATCATCTTCCTGGACCGGATATTTTGACTTAGAGGTTTGAACGAACTCGGGTCGATTTTTTTCTCATAATACTTGGGTGGTACAAAATGGAACTACAAGTCGCTGGAACTAATTTTTCTATAGCAGTGTCAGACCGGATTTTTTTTCCGTCTGAGAATAATAGTGATATTTTCTATCTGTTTAACGGAAACTTTAAAAAAAAATGATTTAATAAATCACAGAAAATATTTTTTAAAAATTGCCTTTTTCTTTCTTTAAATAGTTTCAAAATTGTGATTTTTTTATTTTTACTATTTTTTTTCCTTTTAACTCTCTGAGCGTTAAGCAATATTTTTACACATATCTTGCAAATGACATCTATGCAAAGTACTACTAGTATATAGATTGGTATTTTTATAGCTTGCAAATTCATTTATTTTATGCAATTTATCTTATTCATTTTTCTTACACTGCATTTTCCAATTTGTTTAAAAAAAGAAAAAAATTAAAAAACTGTATTAATTTTTCTAATGAAGCTTCATTTCAATGTATTTGTCTAAGTAACCAATGATATTGTTTCCAATTATGTCTGTATTCCATGGTTTGGAGACATTCAAGATGAAAAATGCATTTTTTGCATAAATATGTTACGAAATATTCGTTTAAAATATTTTTTTTTAATTGTAGGATAATGCTAGTTAAGAAATGTATGCTATTTTATTAAAATGGAGTCCGACGGGGACGGGCCGGGCCTGATTTCATTGATTTTTGCCCGAACTGAGCCGTAATCGTAAAAAAAAAAAAAAAATCGGGCCGCGCCGGCTCTGGCCGAACTTTCAGCTTTTACACCAGGCCGGGCCAAGATAAATTTCGTTCGGGGCGGGCCAAGGCCTGAAAATTTCGGCCCTTGCAAATCTATAGTTTGATCCAAGTTTACAGAGAGTATAGAAATGATGTTTGAAATATTATATACAATATTTCACATATCATTTAGTGCCTTTTCAGGTGTTCAGTATATATACATACACATATGAACATATGTATACAAAAGTCACATATAGTTGAAAAGTCCGTTTCTTTCTCCACCCTTAAAAAGCATATTCTTGAACTCCAAACAAATTTCATCATCACACAATATTTAAAGATGAATAGTTATTTACAAAATTGCTAAGATAAGGCAGTGAATAATTATGCAATCATTTGCAAATATTACTATCATTACCTATTAACAAATGCAATCACTTCTAACAATATTTTCACATTGCATAATGTTTCATTAGAAGAAAACAAACAAAAGACATATTTTAAGTTATCATAAATTACATTGGCAGAAAAAAAATCTTTAATTATCCATATCCATACATTGTTATAATTCCTAAATTTCATAAAAATCCTCTAAATTTCTGTTCAGTCACTGTAGGATGTAATACTTATGATACAGAAATTTACAGATATCACCCACTCGTGGACAGCCAACCGTGAGGTATAGGCGTATAGAAGCAAAAAGTCAGCGAGAGGAAAAACATTTCTGCATCTACCGGACCACGGCCAGAAGACCAGACCCAGGAAGCAACGGGGAAAGGAAGACCCCAGCCGACCCCGAGAGAGTCCGAGAAGTAAGCGGTTAGTCTCCGTTCCGTCGATGATTTATATTTAATTTAATGATATATACAAAACACAATAACAATTACATGCGCTGCCTAATTTCGCCTATGGCTGGGCGAGCGAAATTGTAAGTTGCATATAGATCTTGATGTAAGATTTATATAAACTGACATGAATTATATTAGGAAAGCAATAGTCAATAAGCAGTTACACAATAATTATCAATTTCAAAAGAAAGAAAAGAAACAATTGCAATTTAAAACTTAAGTTTCTACCAATGCTTGCAAAATGTAATATATTTGTATATCATGAATATTTAAAGATGAATAATTATTTACAAAATTGCTAAGATGTGTATGAGTTTATATCAATAACAATTCATTTAAATAATATTATTCAGCATTTCTTATTTTAATTGCAGAAATGGCTGATTCTGTTCACCGGGCAGTAGAACGAATGCAAATACAGATCCATGTAGAAAATTATTAAAAAATAATAGTAATAATTTCGAGATGCGTAATAATGGATATATTGTTAGCTACCAGATAATAGCATTAATATTTTAGGATATTCACAGGAGTGAATGAAGTGATATTTATAAATATACACACTAATACTTAAACAATCAATAAATCAAAGTTCAATTAAATTAATAAAACTACGGTTAACATTTTAATAATTCATTTAAATAATTAGAAAAATGTAAATCTAAACTAGTTGAGGATGTAACTTAAATGCACATATGAAATCAATTAACAATATTTGTAACAATTACGTTTCAAATTATAATTCTGAAATTATTATTTTATGGAACTGAAATGAGGACTATACAGTTTTACTAGTGGGTAGTCTTATCAGACAAGTTCTGTACATCGGGCAGCAAGAGATTTTAAAGACAAATGGAATTAGTTATAGTGAGTGATATTCATAAATCATAAGTAATTACACTTGTTACTAAATCAAACATTAATATCAATGGGCATTAAAATTAACAAATCCAGTATTAATATTTTAACAGCAATATTCAGTAGAATAAATTGATGTTTAAGCAATAATGGAAACTAAATTTAAACTTTTCTAGAAAGATTAAATAATAATTATACAGATATTTTAATTTAAGAATTTTCAAGAGTTAGAAGCATAATTATCGTGTAGAATGAAGAGGAAATAGTAACTAAAATTAACAGAGAAACGAGTGAATTTTAATATTATAGGTTATTGAAAAATATATAGTTTATGACAGAACTTTTAGACAGTGGCGGCTCGCGACTGGCTTTATTTGGGGCACTAAATACATGGCCACTAAATTTATTCTTTTCTTTCTACTATTATTAAAAAGGAATACTCTATTTTATTTACTGTCAGAAAGTTATGACCTTAAACAAAGAAAAGATTTCTTATAAAAAATAATGGTATGAAAATAATGAAATATGAAAATAAATTTCAGGCATGCATTTAGTGCTCCAAAAAAAGACAGTCACCAGCAGCCACTGCTTTTAGAAATGTATGAAAAGTTTTTATTTAGAATAGTTTTCTGTAAACTTAATATAATTGATCGGGTCCAAGAGAGTTCTTTGTAAATTCTTTCTGAATGTTTTATTTTTGTTGAATTTGAATTGAAATTTTATCAGTGGACAGTTTCCGAAGGTATAATAAATTGAATTTCGTGAATATTTACCACATGGACGCAAAGCTGATTTACGTTTACCTATTTTATGTAGAAAATCTGAAAAGCTGCCATGGTTGCTTAAGTAATATGCTAGGACTGGGTGTTCACAAATAAGATTTGGATTCACTTTGTTAAGGATAATGTAGGTATCTCTTCCTTTTAAGGAGTGGGTCCATGAGCTTTGCCAATCATCCAAAGCTGTTTTAGTAAAGAAATTTTTGACTGTTGAAGTTGGAATTAAGAGATGTAGTTTTTCGTTAAACTCATTCTTAGTTATTGCATGTTTTGCGAGTAAGTCCGCTCTTTCGTTGCCCACAGTTCCGACATGAGATTTAGTCCATTAAATAGAAATCTGTTTTATTAGGAATGGTTAAGAGGGTTTTGTAGATATTTTTGATTTTGTAGTTTCGCGGAAAAGCCAAATTAAGAGCTGCTAATGAAGATTGACTAGCTGTGATGATAAGGATGGTATTGTAGTTTGATTTTTTGAACCAGTCTATTGCATTTTTTATTTTTATTTTTTTATTTTTTTAAATAGCATACAGTTCCGCTTGGTAGATTAAATTTAGTTTATTGTGCCTTGTTGAGTGGTCATAATAAAGATATTGTTCCTTTGTACTGTAAATGCTGAAGAGGTACCATTGTCCCTAACTGAACCATCTGTATAAATTATTATTTTGTAATTATTGGATATTTCTTCCGAATTTGATTATATTATTTATAGGTTGTTTATCTGGTAATCTTCTGGAAAGGTAAATGATTTTTCATTCTGCACCAGCTTTGAATTGTTAATTGTGTCCTCTTCAGTAACTAAGTTTCCCCTTTCTTTACAAATTTGATTACGGTCAAGTTCATTTCCAATTAATATATCTATTGGTATATGGAACCAGTCAACATGTTTAGTGCGTCCGTTGAAATACTTCTATACGTTCTGATGACTTTAGCTTTGGCCATGGACATTAAGATGCGGAAACCAGATATCTGAGGCATATAAAATTTGTTTCAGTACTACATAAATGCAGCATGTTTTAAGAATTTTTATTTTCAGACCTCCCTTAAAAAAGTGAAGACGTCGATAAGCATTGATGAAGTTTAAGATTTTTGTTTTAATATGAATAAGATGATCTTGGAAATTTAGCTTGGAATCCAGACTTAGTCTTAAGTAAGACATGTTGTTTTTCATACTGTTTGTTTTATCAACTTTGAAAACTGGGCGTCTGTTTTACAGTAAATTTTTGATAAATAATATTTCTGTTGCTATTTCTTCAGAGATGTACAGATTTAGGCTATTGGATTGATTATTAAATACTTTAATTCTGTAGTTTGCTGTTATTTCTAGCTCTTGATGGGTGTTTCCTTCAACCATACCGTCTTTTACCCAGTTTCCTTCAACCATTTTAATGGTTTACAAAATCATCTGCATATGCTGTGAGGTATAAGGCAAGGCTTTCTTTTTACAATATTGTAGTAGATGATCGGCTATCAGGAGCCAAAGGAGTGGTCCGAGACAGGAATCCTGAGGCAGCTTCTAAATGCCCTGTACGACATACAAAAAGAAAAATGTTTTTTTTTTCAAGTAACTTAATTAGCCCTCTAAATTTTTTCTAAACATCTATGAGAATGGCTAATTAATCTATAAACATGTGGGTCAGTAGACTTTATAACTCTCCCGTGTTTGAACTTTCCACGTTCCATAGTTTACGAGAAAAACAACTGTGACAGACGTACAGAGAGACACACGAGTGATCTTATAATGGTTCCGTTTTGACTTTTTAAAGAACGGAACCCTAAAAAGACAATACCCATTGGATAAAAAACAATTTTGAACTAGTAGATAAAATACAGGCAATAAGAAAATTTACTAATATTATTACATATGACTTCAAGGACTTATTCAATAATATCATTTTAGCGGATTTACGTTCTACTATTAATGTATTATTTATAGAATATTTCTCATTATTAAATTTACCTGATAATATTAATATTGATTATTCCGAATCCTTAATTAACTTTTTACTCTATCGTAACTATATTTTTCAAAATAATGCTATTTTTATTCAGAATAAAGGCATCCTACAAGAGGCAGCTCCTAGTAGCATGTTATCAGACTTATGTATTTATTTCTATGAAAGAAAACTTATTAACAATCATATATCTAGTCTAAACTTAAAGATATATAGATAATATAAATATTTTTTCTGTGAGTGATAATAAATTTATATCTCTTTCTATAGCTTATCCTCATAATCTAGAACTTAGAACTCCATTTAAATAATTTTACTATTAATTTTATGGATGTAAATATTACTATTCTACCTAACAAAACCTTAACATTCAATATTTATGATAAAATAAATTATTTTTTATTTAATGTAATTAATTTTACAAACTTTAAGTTCTGCCACCATCTTTCTGTTTACAGAAATATTCTTCTTAATCACTGTAATCTTATTAAACGTTTATGTTCTTCCCAACATAAACATATCAGGGTTAATTTAATTTATTTAAAACAAACAGCGCTATTATATATTTATCTCCTCTCTTTGATTTTACCTTGGGTAAAGCATTAAACATTCATTTGCTATATTGTTGTAAATATGATGTTGTAAATATTACTATTCCACCTAACAAAACCTTAACATTCAATATTTATGATAAAATATTTTTTTTTTAATTTAATGCAATTAATTTTACAAACTTTAAGTTCTGTCTACATATTTCTGCTTACAGAAATATTCTTCTTAATCACTGTAATCTTATTAAACGTTAACGTTCTTCCCAACATAAACATATCAGGGTTAATTTGATTTATTTAAAACAAAAAGCGCTTTTATATATTTATCTCCTCTCTTTGATTTTACTTGGGTAAAGCATTAAACATTCATTTGCTGTTACCAGTTTGGGCATTTATTATGTAAAAAACATATAAAATTAGAAAAAAATATTATGGAGGGTGGATTCGGACTGTTGAAAAACTTATAAACACACACACACACACACACACACACACACACACACACACATATATATATATATATATAGGAAATTATTTGGGAAACATGTTTTTTCACAATTTTAAATATATTTTTAATTTTTTTTATATATTATTAGTGTGTTTTAAATCAATAAGTTTTTGTTTGGTTTTATTTTGGATTTTTCCCCCCTCAAACGATCTCTTCTCAACTTAACTGTTTGTACTGGAGAATTGTAATGTCATCTACTTGGCTAAATCAGGCTGATGCATTGTTAGCAATCTTTTGGATATTGATTGTGAGTATTTTTATCATATTTTTTATAAGGGTTTCATAATTCCATTTGTTTTCTTGTATGGTGCAATATATCTGGTAGTAATATACAGATCTTAGCATATTTACCAGTATATTCTATGAAATATTGCATTATGGTTGTGATACGTGTACAGCTCTACCAGGCTGAAGATTAAGTTGTACACGTGTCTTTTTTCTATTTCCAATTCTATTTTCCATTTTCAATTCCATTTTAATTCAATTGTAATCCAAAATCCAATTTTCTTACTTTATTATGGCATATTATAAATTTTTTTATATATTTTCCCTAACACTTTCAGCAATTTTGGCTGCGTACCATAAGTGAATTAGCTATCGTATTTTTATGTTTGCACTCGTTAATTTTTATTAACTTTTTTGTATTCTGTATACACTTTATGATTTCTAACTTAATTGGTGATTAGGTTAGAATTGTTGCAAGAACTTGTTAATGTATTTTGAAATTCAAAGGTATTAAAATTATATATATATATATATATATATATATATACAGGGTGATTCATAAAAGATGGGCAGAACTTTAAGGGGTTATAGTACACTTAAAGACAAATAATATTAAATAGGAGACTAAGGGTCCCAGACGTATTCCCAAGGAGATAGGGGGCATTAAAGTTTAGGGTCCGAAATTTCAAATGATTATAAAACATGGAAAAATTGGTCGATTCGTTTGCGGTTTTTGCAAAAAATTTTCTTTATGCCAGTATTTTCTTGAAATAAAATTTTAAAGTTCAATTTCAAAAAATGCCGATAGGGGGCGCTTTAGACTTTGGAGTAACAAACAACTATTTTTTAACGTTATTTTTTGTATTTCTTTAAATGATTTCGAAAGCTTAGACTTAAACTTAAATTTTGATCTAAAAATCTGAGTCCTAACGAGTAGTTAAGTAGCGTAAACTGAAATTTGAAATTTGAAACCCTTCTCCCCCCAGAACAAAAATCAGTTATTCCCGATCTTTGTGTCGTAGATTAGGCTCTAACTACTGCCGCGTTTTGCTAAAATTATTCTTTATGTCAGTATTTTCTTGAAAATAAATTTTAAAGAAAATTTTCAAAAAATTCCGATAGAGGGCGCTTTAGACTTTGGAGTAACGAACAACTATTTTATACCGTTATTTTTTGTGTCTCATTAAATGCTTTCTAAAGCTTAGACTTAAACTTAAATTTTCAGCTCAAAATCTGAATCGCTGAGCGTGGTTCAGTAGCGAGGGGAGGGGGTTCAAATTTCAACTTCTGAACATAGTTCAGTTTGCACTACTTAACCATGCCCAACGATTCTGTGCTGTGATACGAGGCAAAAATACAACTTTCGTCAAGGACTGCATAGTCGGAATTCACTCATAAAGGCACTGGCACAGTTGGAAACGTCGCTCATGCAAACGTTAAAGCTCCATTCCTTACGCTAGTCACCGGGTGAAGAAGGAAACAGAAAGTATGCAAATGTCAAATGGGGAAGAAGAAGAACACGTATGCAAAATTTCGACACGATTCAGGCATAAAAACCACTGAACGGTGAGTCAAGTGTAAGTCGCTGTAGTAATGAATCGGAAGATGGTGCCCTTCACGAATAAGGAAAAGGCTGAGATGCATTTAATTTACGGAGCGGCAGATGGAAATGGTGCAGAGGCACAACGAATGTACGGAGAGCGATTTCCTAACAGGCGGTTGCCTAACCGCAAAACTTTCGAGCGCTTGCACAGACAGTTGTGTGAGACGGGATCATTTCTCGCTTCCCGGTCGAATGCAGGTCGTGCAAAAAAGGACGAATCAGTAGTTGTTGCAGAAGCCATTCTGGATGTAGTAGCGGCGCAGCCAAGTACAAGTACACGAACAGTGGCTAGCCAGGTGGATACCTCACAGTCCACGACTTGGAGGGTACTGAAGGATGAACATTTGCTCCCGTTTCATGTGCAACGAGTCCAGAAACTGTCTCCAGGGGATTATCCAAATCGTATTGAATTCGCCCGCTGGTTTCTGCAGCAGAACGCGCTAAATCCACATTTTGGACGAACTGTGCTTTTCACCGGTGAATGTACCTTCACACGTGAAGGTACATTTAACACACACAATGCACATGTATGGGCGGATGTCAATCCACATGCTACGTATCCACATGCTCATCAGAGACGCTTTTCCATCAATGTTTGGGCAGGAATCCTCGGAGACCACCTAATCGGACCGTACCTTCTTACTGAACGCCTCAACGGTAAAACATACCTCACATTTCTGCAACATGTGCTGCCAGACCTGTTAAACGTTGTTCCTCCACGCATCCGGCGGGTCATGTGGTTCCAGCACGATGGAGCGCCAGCCCATTACGTACGAGACGTCCGCAACTATCTGGACATCACATTTCCGAACAGATGGATTGGTCGAGGTGGTCATGGGCGTAACTAGAACATTTTTGTGGGGTGGGCACAGGTCCCCAATCTGAAAGGTTCTTTGTGTGTGTGTTTGCGTGTACATATATGCATGTAGAAATATCTAACAAACTCGTAATGGTACCAAACTCATTAATTTAATAAAGAATTTGAGTAAAAATTAGCAAAATTTATTATTGAGGTTAAAAGGAAAGAATATTATTGCCTGTGATACTGCAATTTTTAAGATGACCAGACGTACTGAGACAATGTGTCAGTTTACCAACTGCTAGATTTAACGCCCAGGTTTTTAAGATGCTTTTTAAATGATTTGCGGAACAATGAAAAATTTTTCTGACACAATTTCTAACTTATTTTTAAACGTAAAGGCATAAAATTGGAAAACCGGCCTATTTAAGCGATTTGGGGTTGAAATACGTTTTCCATTTTTTGATAAATAGATTACGTATCGTGTTATAAGCGATTCTGGTCACGTGACCACGCATTTTTTGTGCTCTTCGGGCTGCCGCGGCGAGAATTCGGTTCAAAACGTCGACTTTGACCATTTTTTTTCTGAAAGATCTTCTGCGTTTACAAAAAATGGAAAACGTGTTTCGATTACAAAGTTTATGAATAATCAGACCTGCTCATTTCATGCTTTCCGAAAAAAAATTGAATTAAAAAATATGTCTGAAAATAGCCCTTTTGGATTTGAGAACAGCCTTAACAGAATCCTTAAATAGGGGGTGGTCAACCTAGCGATTGCGGGCACATTTGAGCCCATCGATTCATTTTCTTACGGTCATGAACCCTCTATCAATTTATATATGTATGCTATTTTGCACTAGTGAATGCAAATATGGGTTTTTTAACGTGGGAGGGGGGGGGGGGTGTATTTCGAACATTCTCAGTCTGTACAAGTTTTCTTATAAAATCTCTGTGGACAAAATATTCAAAGATTCATTCACACTGAAAATTTTGCCATTATCTTCCACATTTCTATCCTCAATGGTTGAGAAGAACCTTTGTTACGGTTTGCAGTTGATTTTAATAAACATATATCTCTATCCATTCAATATCTTTATGTGTAATTGTGAAGTTTTATGTAATTGACTCACAGTTAAATAAATATGTGTGTGTACGTGAGAGATAGGAAGAAGCTGCTCCCACGAAGATGAAGATGGTTATAAAATTCAAATTAGCTAGTGATAGCAGAAAGATGGACAACCGCTGCGCCTAAATTATCCCGGTTTTCAAAATTTAACTTATAAAGAAAAAAAAAACAGATTATTTAAAAGAAAACGTTCGAAAACACAAAATTCTACTTCTCTGTTAACAAAATCGTTGAAGAATCGTTGCACTGTTTGTATAAGAAATACCTTAAAATCTATGAAAACGGAACTTGTATTAACCCTTTGAAGGATGGTGGTATACTACTTATACAACTTAATTTTAATCCCCACGACTGGCTACAATTGCACCAGAAATTTTGAATAAATTTTTGCCTATTTTTAGTGTGTGAAGAATATTATTTTCAAATCAATTTGTCAGTAAATTCCTTTGACATTCAATTATTTCAATCTTTCATCAACATACTTTGCCCCTTTCAAATTTTGCCAAATATATTTTATTTCAATAGTATCGAATCACTTAAATGAACTTCTTGGACTCACGCTAAAAATAGATTTGTGCTACAGTCTATGTTTAGACTTCAGATGCTTTAAAATTTTGACACTGCAAAACTTGACCATTAAAGCAATAAAAAAAAAATACAATTAATAATTTAGCAGTAACATTAATTTAATTTAGCATTTCAATAGACAAATATAATATAGAATCTCTGACTAAATTAAAAACAGTTAAAATCAGAAAATAAATAACATAATCAATGAAAAAAATCCCCCCGGGCCCAGCACACAGGCAGAGGTAGATTTCGAAGTTAAGTACTAATTTCAGGTGATGCGTTGCGCTGGAGAATGCGCTGATTTTTATGGGGAGGATGGAGGTTTCGCTTTACATGTTTTTGATTTTATTTATTTATTTATTGTTTTGTTGTAAGAGTTGGTTCTTTCAAAAACTTGTCAATACCAAAATTGTAGATAATATTATGAAGAATTAAATTAAATTTAAACGAATTTAAAATCTTGTGAATTGACGAAGTTATGTTTTTTTATTCTTCTTAATACCCAGTTTTTTTAAAACCCCTTGAGACCACTTTTAATGATATCAAAAATCTGTCATGCATATATTTTTGGCCCTTTTCCTAGAAGTAATAACTTTAAACGGATGCGGAATGCGATATGTATCACAATTAAGAAATTATGTTTTTTTCTATTTTCACAAAAGCCCCCCCCCCCCTCCCCATTCTCCCTGGTCCGATTTTGCCCATTAACGAACTTGACAGAGATTTTATCGCCCTGGATTTTATGTATGAGTTTGGAAGAGATTTGTGCAGAATTACAGAAGTTATCGAGTCCATAAAAAAGTGATATTTCTATACAGTAGCACTCAAAAGTATTTTGACAAAGATAATAATTGACTTAATTAAAAACATTAATAAAATAAAACAAATCAATCATTAAATTTACTTAACTATATTCAATGTTTCACAGAATTTTAATAATAATCATATTCTCAATGGAATGGAATATATTTTATTTATATTTTTATGTTAAACAAAATAAGAGCGAATATAATGTCGAAATACTTTTGAGCCCTATTGTATTATATAGATAGATAAAGTTTTGAACCGAGGGGTTATTTTGCGTTCTAGGAGTCATTATCAGAATTGGGATCTGCAAAAAAAATTCAGAACATAGGGGAGAATGTATTAGATAGTATTTCTTATGAAATCTACCTAAAAAAATATAAACGTCGTCTGAATTTAAATTAACTTGAATTGTTGATTTTATTTTTCTGAAAATAAATTTTGTAACTACTTTCCTCTAAGAAAGGTTTTTAATTTTTTTTAGATGTTTCAATTTCACAGCTAGTTGGGCTCTTTTTGCGAGCTTGGTTTGGAGCATAATTAAATCCATTGTTATTGTAACTCTTATTTAACTGTAACCCCATATAATATTTGGCAATATTTCACCTGTGGACAGTTAATGGGAAAATGCTTTAAAATTAATTTATTAATTTATAATTAAGTTTGAAAAATATTAAAATATTATATTGCCATCGGAAACACACATGAGAACATAATTTTTCTAATTCTAAAATATCAAAAAATGAATCGATTCCAAATTCCACTTTCATATACAAGAAACAAGTTTTTTAAAAAAGTGTAAAAAAAGTACCTTGCTATTTGAGAAACAAAAAAGGATTCTAAGTATCTTAAAGTCTTTTACAATCTTTTAAAAATCATCTTGAAAGAGAATTGAATTGTTATTGGTGAAATATAAAGAGAAATATTCTATTTGATTATGATACCAAACACTTACCCTGTTAGTAACATAAGAAAAAGCCGTTGGATGTCCCTTGTCTATCCTCATTTTCTGTTTAATTTTATTAAATCACTGTAAAACAGAACTCATGTCCTTCTGCCACAGTCGTACAATGATATTGGGGGGGGGGGAAAGAAAAGAAATGAAATATGACTTTTGATTTTTTTCTTCCCGTGGTTATGGATATAAATAATAAATTTGCAAATTTATTATTTACAATTATAAACAGATTTTTAGAGTAATTAAAGTCAGTAAACGTTGTCATTGGGGAGTATTTAGAATTAATACTTATTTCTATCTAAGAAGATATTTTTAAATTAGCAAATTCGTCTTGAAACAGCATTAAAATTTTAATAATTTCATAATGCATCCTTTTGGTATCAGGCTGGAGTTCTGATGGCACAAAATTATTCGGGTTTGGATTTCAAATCGTCGGGCTCGGTATCCGGAAAAAAGAGTCCAAACTCATCTCTATTTTACACATGTGTATTGTTAATGGAAGTTTAAATAAAGTTAAAATTATATTGGGAAACATGCATATTAAATGCGTATAACAATGGCATATTAAATTACATTCCACTTACTTGCATTGTCATAATTGTATTCATTCATGTAAATTGTTGACAGTACGTTTCTCCATACTTACAGTACGTTTTTCCAACTTAGCTTGAAAAATATTTAGAAATTAAGATTGGGATTTAGATTTCTTCTCGTTCTTTGCCTTTCAAGATCAAGTCGTGTTTTATATATTCTTATCAGTACTCCACCTGCTGAGTGTAAAATCTCTATACCTTTTTTTAGAGATCTGTCTTCCCACTAATTAGCATGTATACGGCCTATTGTTTCAGACATTCAGCAATCAACAGTCAGTAATTTGATTTTTTTTTCTTTTTTCTTTTTTCTTTTTTTTTTTTTTTTTTTGTGTGTGTGTGTGTGCTTTTAAATGTGTGAAATTAGTTGATGAGTTGTATGAATAGGATTCCGTTTTTAGCAATTGTTGGATTCTCCACATGCATCAACTGTACTTTTTGGAAGGAAATCGAAAGTTGTGTGATTATCCTTTGTCAGTCCATCTCTCATTATAAAAGGATTATAAAAGGAGAAGAACATATGTGGACAAAGAATTAAAAAGAAAAAAAGTTTACGAATAAGCCGAATTTACGATAGACACAAGTCGAAACATTATGTAATGTAATTTATGAAAAAATAATATTTCTTTCGAACTTTTGATGTATTTATATCTTTATCAAGCAGCCTCCTTGAAACAGAACTACTCTCCGCGCTTCTTTAGATCTCAACTCTCGGCTCACACATATGAACATTCGAATACGCGTTCGCACCGGCTCTGATTACATTAGTTTTCACAACAGTTATATTTATTACATTTGTGTGTAGTCTTTTTAATACCTGGAAAATTAAAATTTTGTATCAAAATATTTACACATGAATCTGGAAATTACTGGAGCTACTTGCAGCTTACCACTCTAGTTACGCCGTCCCGTTATATAACAAAGTATGAATGCAAATTTAGTGTTTTAGAAATCTGCATGGGCACAGGGCTGGCAAGCAACAGAAGCCTGGCCAGGCTGATATCGGACCAATTTTCTTTCATTAAATTCGGTGCCGGGACGGAGTTGCTTTTTTATTTCAGACTCATGCCGGGCCAGTCTTGGGGACTTCATTCTATCCATCCCTGACCGGAATTTTGAAGAAGGAAAACGAATTTGAAACCTAGTTGGGCTGGCATATTTTTTTGTTAAAAAAAACATTGATATTGTATATTTGCTTAACGAGATCTTTAAGAACTTAGTTTTGTTTAAAAATATACGGAAAAATATTTTTTAATTATCAAGTTTTTTACTTTATACAGCTTAAAAACTATAATTTTTCTTTGAGCAAATTTTCATTTAAATTTTCAGAGGTGTACATGCTTATACCAGGCTGTACTTACAGCCATGGTACATATTATACTTATTTATTCTCTACGTTACTTTATCTAATATCTGTATTCTGTATACAACATGCGAAAATTTTCTAAGGAGTCCTGGATGGGTCACATATAACCGAAGCCTTATACAGCCAGTTTTTCTTTCTGGCACTTCTATGGGAGGAGGAGGAGGGGGGGGGGGACAGTGCCACCCAGAGCCCTAACCAGTCAGCAAAGTTACAATGGGCTTTAAAATTATTTGTTGGGGCTAATTAACATCTGATTATTTTTCTTACCACTTTAATGATACAAAACAGAAACAGGTCAAGTCCCCATGTCATAAAATTTCCTATTGCAAAGTTTTAGAAATTTTAAATGTAATATTAGATGCAATTATTATTTTAAATATTGTGAAATCTAAAGGGATTTAAGAAGTTGCTGTGTGCGTGTGGGGGACAGCCAAACCTCTCGCCAATCTAGTTACACCCCTGCTACTACTCCGCAGCAAGTATATTGCCGAAGCCATGGAAATTTTCGAGGTATAACTTCAATGCTAATGAAGTACTTTCTTTAAATTTTTGTAACCCCCCCCCCCCTTCTCCCTCAGAGCCTAGTCGTCTGAAAGAAGCACTGGATACATATTTCTAATTTGTTCCCTTCCTTTCCTACCTTCTTCGCATGCAGTTCTTGAGAATATTATGGTTAAATAATGTAGTACATCTTTCGTTCAGTTTTATATTTATAAGGTAGTTTTGTTTCCATGTACCCACATAGCCCAAATTCTAGGACAAATAAAATATTCTTTTATCTTGATTCAAGTTTAATTGCTTCACGGCACTCTCTACATGGCATAACAAAATATTGTTCCTTAAAACATTTTTAGAAATTTATCGGAAAATGTTCTGAAAAAGTAGAAATTTTATTAAGAAACATAAATGTAGCAAAAGCACTATGTGCGAACAAAATTTGAAATCTCATGGGTATATGAAGAGGGAGGAGATGGGGTTGGGGTGGGGTGGGGTAGGAGCGAGTCAAGTCCCCTATCCTAAATCTTTATAATTAGAAGATTTTTTTTTTTTTAATTATTAAGAAATATAAATATCAAAACTCTCTGTGATGTTATTGAACTGATTATTCAATGATTGCAATTTTATTGTAATACTAGCTAACCCGACCGGTGTTGCTCGGGTCTTAGATAATAAATAAAAAGGAAAAAAAACGGAAAAGTTTAAAAAAGGGAAAAGTATTCGATATCAAGTCGAATGACCCAAACCCTGTTGAAATCGGGCCTATAGAACCCAAGAAAAGAATGCGCCCCCAGATGGTGGAAGATGTCCCCCTGTAAATTTAAAGAATTACTTTTAACATTAACGCGATATTTAATTTACGGATGAAATCACCCCTCTCTTTAAACTTAACCACTTATTTTTATCAGTAACGCGATTTTTAATTTACAGCTGAAGTGAGTAAACGTAAGTTTATGCCGAAAAAGAAATATTACGATTTTAAAAAGGCGGTAGTTCGGGTCTAAGGAAATGTTTAGAAGTTTATAAAGTAGCTGGAGTACCCTAGAACTATGAAGAAAATTGAAAGAGAATCGGATCATTTTTAAAGAAACTGCATCAAGGGACGCAAGAAGGAGATTAATATTCAAAATTGGTGGTAGCTGAGATCCGAGAAGTTTTGTTGTTGTTCAAACAGTAGCTGGAAGCCCTAAGAAGTTGTTAGAAAAAAAAACTAGTAAATAGGACAATTTTTAATTGATGGGGTCTATAGTAGGGGGCTCAAAAGGGGCCAACTGATAGTTTTGAGCAGGAACCTAAGACGAAAACATCTTAAAAGGTCCTAGTACGTAGCACTTTAGATCTTCAAATAGTCGAAATTAAGCATGTATAAATTAACCATTAGAATAAAATATAAAAGAAATGCTTAAAAAGGTCCCTAGAGCCCAAATAAAAATATGAGGGTGGTACCCCGGGGAGAGGAGTTCAAGACTCAAGTTTTAAGATATGCATTGATATAATGACACAATTAGGGGTGAAAATGCATGACACACAAAAAATTCAAGGGCCCCGGACCGGGTCCAGGAGTTCAGGGTCCTAATTTGAATGTAGAAATGAGGGAATAACAAAATAGAGAAAAGGTCTCTAAAATGAAGAAGATCGGATAAAAAGTTTGCAAGATTTAAAATTTAAGGCACAAAACTTAAAGGGGCACGAGAGGCCCGGGCCTTGACGGAGAATTTTTTTGTCATTCATGTAGTAGCTCCTAAAAAGATGTTAGAAAAAAAATAGTGAACCAGATGACTTTAAGCTATAGCAGGGGTCCAAAAGAGCCAACTGATGGTTTTGAGCCCTATGATGAAGGGTCCGAACGGGAATGTACATATAAGGGAATTATTAAATGGAAAAAGGGCCCCAAAAACGAAGAAGATCGGATTAAAAGGGGGCAAGTTATTAACAATTTAGGAAACAAAAACTTCAAAGGGGCCCCAGAAGGCCAGGATCTATGAATGGGGGGAAGCTAATGGGAGAAAAAAAAATTACTCCCAAAACGAAGAAGATTGAATAAAAATGGGACAAGTTATTAACAATTTAGGACAAAAATCGTAAAGGAGACCCAGGGGTCCCGGTTCTTAAAATATTAAAAATTCTTGCCTCAGGTACATCAGGACCTCTCTTGGACTATCCGCACCCAAATTTTTATACTTCTACGTACGGTAGATTTTGCTAGCCGTCGCACGCACGCAACTTTCTTTTATTTGTATAAATATGTTTGTTATAAAGGTTTACATTATATTTTTCATTATAAGTGCTAACTGTTTTTCATGGCCGAAGTTTATCAACTATTTTTTGTCACTCACAAACCCTCTAGACATATCGTGTGTACACCTGATCTTTCAATTACTTCCTGGATTTTATTCCCCTCGTTACTTTGTACGGACGAAGAATCGTTGTCAGATGTTCTATGGCCGTAGGTAATAAGGTCGTTTCTTCTATTTTGCAAAAAAAAAAAAAAAAAAAAAAAAAAAAAAGACAGGAAGTATCTTGCTATTTTAGATGGAATGACCACCCAGTGCTTTCAACAGACTTATAACTTTGTCGAAAAGATGCTAAATTGCACTTCTTGAAACTATGTTTTCCCCATCAGCTTGTGAAGAAAAAATCCTTCATGTAATATTTAATTTTGTTCTTTCTGGATCCTTGATGCTTCCATACCATAGAAGAATTGTCCTTTATGTACCCCTCACCCCACCCCCCGTCACATAACACAACCACATACTCACATGCACAAGAACTGCCTCTGAATGCACAATTCAATAATATATATATATTACATTTGTTGTACTGAGCAACCTTTCAAATATTTGGGTTGAAATATGTAAAATTTGAATTATTGCGCCATAATATTTCCACATGAGTTTAAAATTCTGGGGTGGGCACTGGAGCTGCCTGGGGTGGGCCGTGCCCACCCGGCCCACCCACTAGTTACGCCTATGGAGGTGGTCCTGTTGCTTGGCCTGCTCGCTCGCCAGATCTTTCACCCCTCGATTTCTTTTTTTGGGGACGATTGAAGGCTCTTATGTATGAGACACCCATTGAATCCCCCGAGGAACTGGTCGCCAGACTTTCCGCCGCTGTAGGGGAAGTGCTCGAAAAGCCTGATGTTTTCGCGAATGTTCGCCGTTCCATTCGTCGCCGTTGTTCTGCGTGCATAACCTCTGGTGGTCACAATTTTGAACATTTATTGTGATTACATGTTAATAAATATGCTTTGGTAACATAATCCTAATTTGTGTCTTTTTACCTCGTATCACAGCACACAATGTGTGGACATGGTAAACTGAACTGTGCTCAGGAGTAGAAATTTCAAACCCCTCTCCCCAGAAACTTAACCACGTCTAACGATTCAGATTTTGGGCTGAAAATTTAAGTCTAAGCTTTAGAAAGCATTTAATGAGACACAAAAAATAACGGTATAAAATAGTTGTTCGTTACTCCAAAGTCTAAAGCGCCCTCTATCGGAATTTTTTGAAAATTTTCTTTAAAATTTATTTTCAAGAAAATACTGACATAAAGAATAATTTTAGCAAAACGCGGCAGTAGTTAGAGCCTAATCTACGACACAAAGATCGGGAATAACTGATTTTTGTTCTGGGGGGAGAAGGGTTTCAAATTTCAAATTTCAGTTTACGCTACTTAACTACTCGTTAGGACTCAGATTTTTAGATCAAAATTTAAGTTTAAGTCTAAGCTTTCGAAATCATTTAAAGAAATACAAAAAATAACGTTAAAAAATAGTTGTTTGTTACTCCAAAGTCTAAAGCGCCCCCTATCGGCATTTTTTGAAATTGAACTTTAAAATTTTATTTCAAGAAAATACTGGCATAAAGAAAATTTTTTACAAAAACCGCAAACGAATCGACCAATTTTTCCATGTTTTATAATCATTTGAAATTTCGGACCCTAAACTTTAATGCCCCCTATCTCCTTGGGAATACGTCTGGGACCCTTAGTCTCCTATTTAATATTATTTGTCTTTAAGTGTACTATAACCCCTTAAAGTTCTGCCCATCTTTTATGAATCACCCTGTATATATATATATGAAACGAAGCGTGTTGCTCCGTCGGTGGGTCCTTGATCGCCCGGCCGGTGGCTGCGCGGACTGATGGCGGCTCCGTATTTACGTCAAAGCGCTCATTCTGATTCCCTTGCATGCTCTTGTAGTCCTGGGCCGTGAGCGGGATTCGGTTAAATTCCGAGTGAATGTATTTCTGTTTAAAGGAAGACACCGTCTATTACGGAACCTGGTTTATTTCTTTTTCTTACATGCATCCTTTTAAACCAGGCCCATATTGGCGTGAGAGCTGCTTTTTAAGTCTGTCTGGACATCGAAGGTTCGTCCATCGCGAGGCAATTCCGAGAGAGCAGATTGGCGTGGATTTGTTTAGATGAGGGAAATCGTAAAAAATTCGCTCCTGATAGCCGTGTAATGGTATAAATATGAGGTTTTTGCATTATTTCTGCTAGAGGTCGTCTAAGTCAAAAGAGGCGTATTTTTAATTTTAATTGGCCGCGAGCTGAGAGATTGATTGTGCGGAATAATTGTTGGCTCCATCGGCCGATCGGATGCAGCAAGACTTTAAAATTGCGTTAGCGTCAGCACAAATATTCTTATGAAGAGTCAGAAAACGATCTTTGAAAGTTATAAGATGCGATGCAGGAAAACTAATTTAACAGGAGCGACGGCATTTTCAATCAATTGAAACACAATTATTAAAGCATTTAAAAGTTTTGATTTAAATTTCTATTTTTTAAAACGGTAATTTAAAATTTTAAAAGGGGCAAAAAGGGATTTTGCATTTTAAAAGGGGTTTAGCTTTTATCCTTTCATATCCCCCCCCCCACTAAAACAAGAGCCACAGGGCTCGCCTGCAAGACCTGTGAGTCTTATCTCGTGAATTTAACCCATGTTTTTTTTTTTTTTTTTTTTTTTTTTTTTAGATTCTTATTTTCTCCAGCTCTCAAGTAATTTCTCCAGCTCTTCAGTATTTACTTCAGCTCTCAAGTCAATTGGACCTATTTTTACATTTATATATCAAATTTACATAAAAATATTGGTTACACTAAAATATTGGAATTCTTTCAATGGTGCTGCAGCAAAACAATAATGTGTCTCGAGACGACATATCTTGATTATAACAGTTGTCATAACATAACTGTGTTTGTAGTGTTTCCCTTTCTTTCCAGTTTTTGTTTTAAAGTTTTTGATATAGTTTGTTGGGAAACATCCTTTTGTGTATAATTGCAAATTGCAACCATAAACTATATAGTATATTAAAATATTCACAGGTAAACATACTGAAAACTATACAACATATGCAAATGTAAAAAATATTCAATAATAGACAATGTTCAAATGTAAAAAAAATATTCACAAATACACAATATTCAAAAATATAAAATATTCAATAATACAAAATATGCACTAATACTATCAACAAAATATATTGTATATCAAATGCAATTTGAAACGCTTGCATTTCTAGAGATATATTGAATTTTCACACTGAGATAAAATAACAGTAAAATATCCTAAAATACTAATAATAAAAACAAATTATATTTCTTCGTATACCTTTCTGTTTTGGTAGGGACTTAGCTACTTCTATGATGCAGCCTTAGGTTTATATCCATGAAAAAACAACACTAAGTTGTTTAAAAAAAAAGAAAACTACAGCTAATAAAAACTAAATATACACTTGCTATAATTTTCACCATGCGCAGGGCCAGTGCGATATGGGTTTTAATACTCTGAGGGGAATATCACCCAAAAATGTGCCACTCGCACGACAGAAAAAGAAAAGTGGGTAATCGATATTCACCTGCAGAGGGGAAGCGAAGCAGTTTTGCCAGATTCTCCGTTCAACCTGGAAAGAGAATCTGGGAAAACAGTCCGGCTAAAGATGGGTGGCCACGGAGCGGAGGACCCCTTCATGTGTCATCAATTCGTCATTATAATATTTTAAAAAAAAATAATAAAAATTCTAACAGTACTTTTAAACTGTCACCATCATTCTACACTGCTGGGGAGATAGGTTACACGCCCAGCTGGGTCCTCATCCAAATGCTACGAGTAAGGGGGACGATAGGAAAGCAAAAATTAAAAAAAATTGACAGCTGAAAGAGATAGATGGGGTTTATTCATGGCTGAGTTTAAGATTTTGAGGAGGGTGGTAGTATCTTAACTTGGAGGAATGGACAATTTCGGAATTTCTCTTAAAATGTGGGCTGGGTTTATCAATTTCAAAGGATACATCAGAAAGTTGTTTTAAAATGGTGTATGGGCCAGAATATGGTGCAGTCAATTTACGGGTATTCGGATAGTGAAATTCTTCATACATCACAATGTCACCAACTTTAAACTTTACAGGAAGGAAACGAGCATCATAACGGACTTTATTCTTTTTATGGTAAGCAATTGTTCTCTCTTTAGCCAATTTTCTAGCTTCTTCCACAGGGGGATAGTAGCTATTATTTGGTAAAGGGGGATCATATGGTAAATTTCCTAAAAATAAATAGCTAGGGGTGAATTGGGTTACAGAATGAGGGGTGTTATTATATTCATATAAGACTTCATCTAAAAGCTTAGTCCAGGGTATTTTCTTGGATGTGGAATTGACTTTACATTTTAATCTAGCGACAATAGTCTGATTTAGTCGTTCAATTTTCCCATTCGTTTCCGGGTGATGGCTGCTCGTCAATCTGTGTTTTATATTGTAATTACGAAGAAATCTCCTAAACCTGGAAGCCGTAAATGCTCCATTTCTGTCGGTTAACAATCTATCTGGTACTTGTATCTGAAATAATTGTTTCAAAATGTTTGTATAAGTTTCGGTAGTTACACTTTTTGAAGGAAATCCCCACACATAGCGAGTTGCATGGTCAACGACTAAATGCAAATATTTTTTTGTAGAATTGTAATAATTAAATCCGCCAACAGAGTCTACTGCCAAACATTCAAAAGGTATCTCTGTTGGGGGCATTAATTGCAATAAGCCAAATCTTTTTTGTCTACATTTTTTGTTTATCTGACAAGTGTGGCAGTGTTTTACAAAATTTTCAATGTCCTGATTAAAGTTAGGCCAATAATATTGCGGAGAGATTAAATTTATCATTTTATAAATTCCAGGGTGGCCAAATTGTGTGTGGGTTTTTTCTAATAGGGGTAAACGTAAAGACATGGGGACCACAATCTTATACAAACCTTTCTTTTTAATAACAACAACATCATTTATCTCAGTGTACTTTTTACCATCAATTGTTACATTTTCTTTCTTCTGATTGTCTCTTACTTCATTCAAGTCAAGGAGATGTATAATATGGGGTAAATTTTCTGAAACAGGTTGTCTAGATAGCATATCAGCTTCAACATTAGTGGAGCCTTTCTGGTATTTAATTTCATAGTCAAACATACTAAGTTTTAGGGACCAGCGGAAAAGACGTCCTCTTAAATTGTTAACACTTTTGAGCCAGGTAAGTGCCGCATGATCTGTATGTATGACAAATTTTTGACCGTGTAAATAATGATAAAATTTATCTAAAGCATCCACAATCGCCAAACATTCTAACTCCGTAATTGCATAATTTTTTTCATAATCGCGAAGATTTCTAGAGTGATATGCTATAGGATGTAATGTTCCTTTTTCATCAACTTGTTTCACTACACATCCCACTCCATGACTTGATGTGTCTACAAACAAATGACAAGGTGTTTTGGGATCAAACAACTTTAAGATTGGTTTTTCAATTAAAGCATTTTTTAATTTTTCAAAAGAATTTTGACAATTTTGGTCCCACACATAAGGGACATTTTTCTTCAACAAATTGTTGAGAGGGTATCGAATGTTAGCATACTTTGGAATAAATTTGTGATAAACATTTATAGATCCCAAAAAACGTTGTAATTCTTTTACATTCTTCGGTGGTGTTAATTTCTTAATCGTCTCTATATTAGGGTTATCAGGTGTGATACGACCGTTCGAAACTTCATATCCTAGAAAATTAATTTTGGATTTCACAAAATTACACTTTGACAATTTGAGTTTAAGGTTTTCTTGAACACAGATATTAAATAATGCCTCTAAATGACATAAATGTTCCTCTTCATTTTGGGAGAATACAATAACATCATCAAAGTAACTACAGGCAAAGTCAATTTTGTATTTATTAAGAATTCTACGGAGGGTACGGTTAAACCAAGCAGGTGAGTTTTTCCATCCAAACGGTAAACGATTCCACTCATATAATCCAAAGGTGGTGGCAAATGCCAGCTTCTCAGTGTCTCGAGGGTGGATAGGAATGTGCCAATATCCACTAGCTAAGTCAAGAGTGGAAAAATTTTAGCATGCGCCAATTTATCTAACAGGGTGTCGATTCGAGGTAAGGGTTCTGCATCTGTTTTTGTAATGGCATTTAATTTTCTGAAGTCAATACATAACCGGGTTTTCTTCCCTTCTTCACGTTTATACACCAAAGTTACGGGTGATGAATAAGGAGAATAGCTTTCTTTAATGATACCGGCTCGCAATAAATTTTGAATTTGTTCTTTAATTTCCTCTTCTTCCTTAGGGGAAGTGCGATATGCTCTTAAAGAAACGGGGAGATCTGATGTTAACTGTATTCTCTGGGGTTCCATGTTTACACAGCCTATATCATATTTATCTTTGGCGAAAATACAGACATATTTGGCTAGAAGAGCAGGTAATTGTTCTCTGACAGACTGAACATTTTGCACATGGTCAGTGGTCTCGAACAACTCCGGCTCAAAATTTTCTTCGAATATCTCTGCATTTTCAATTGCTGGCTGGTTAGTATATACTTCTGATAAATGTAAAGTATGGTGAGACGCATTTGTTGGAATATGGTCCATGAGAGGTACTTTCTTATTATCTTGAGTTATTTGCATTTTAACACAGTCAATATTTAATCTAAACAGTTTGCAATGGGGTAGCCCAATCAAAGCATAAGGTAACTGATTGTTAATTATAAAAAGTTCAATTCTCTTAGAGATACGTCCTAATTGCAAACTAACAAGGCATTTTTCTTTCAAAGCAAGAACACCTTGTGTTTGGGTGACTGGTATACTCTGCTGAACTTTACATATTTTTAGGTTAAGTTTATGGGCTAAATGACAAGGAATAACACTAATCGAACTCCCAGTATCGATCAAACAAGGTAGTGAGTCTTCATTTTTTACATAAGTAACTTTATGACAATCTCTATTTGATTTTTTATAGCTAGCTTTTTCTTTTTGTATATGTCCGGACATAAGAAATCGTCATTGATTACTAGATGTATTTCGGGATGACTCATTAGCGCTATGATCTTGGTTGGGGTTCGGCAAAGTCATATTGTGACTAGGGGTTGGTACTGCTAACACTTGTTGTCGAAAAGGGCAGTTTCCCACCCAATGATACGCATTTGGTATTCCGATATTAAGACAAACTTTGCATGGATAGGGCGGCAAAGTGGTCTGGTGGTGTACATTAGGTCGTGGTGGAACATTTGAAGTCGGTCTAAACGTATTTTGGGGATTTCTGGCTTGATTTGATGGAAAAGGTCGAATGGGGTGTGTTTGATAGGGAACTCTGTAGTTCCACTGCCTGTTAAAATTCTGTCCATTCTCATATGGAGGTCGGTTTGGTCGCCATTGGCGATACTGATTGGGGTTTTGGGGGCTTGCTTCAAATTTGCTCTCATTTCCCTTTCTGTCCAGTTGCAGTTTGCTAATTCTGAAAACTAATTCACGCCATGCATGTGTAGTTGAGGGGTTGCCTGCAATAACTAACTTCTGCATTTCTAATGGCAAGCCCTCCGTTAACCCTTCCAGGATAAGTTTCTGCTCTAAACCTAAGGTTCGGCCTACTTTAGTCTTTTTTTGATAATATTCGTTCAAGTCCTCTCCAACTTTATATCTAATACGTGAAAAATCAGTGAGAGAAAGGGTATCGGGAATTTCGTAGTGTTCATTAAACAAAGTGACAAATTCGGACCAATGAAGTACATTTAGACAATTATTAATGTACAACGTAAGTGCACTGTCCTTTAAATATTTCTGTATGTGCCTAATTTTCCAGCACTCGTCTTTTCCCTGTCCTATACAGACACTCTCGAAATAGGCTAACCATGGTATCCAAGACATTCCATCTTGCGGAGAAAACGCAACGATATCGGGGTCTACTGACATTTTTGGGTTGGCGGATACTGAAGTGTGACCAGACCCAGCTTGAGCTGACAGGGTCTGTCCACCTAACATTGTTACACCAGATGTCTCTGGTGCACCTCCAGATTCCTGACTAGACTTCTGATTATTTTTCTCTTCAGGATTATTAACGGGATTATCATCTTTGCTCGAAATTTGATTTTTTTCTTTTTCGGGGTCACCTGATTTGTCTGTTAAATCCTCTACTTCTTTGGGAGGGGTTGGGCTACTCATGATGGATATAAATACAAAATATCACCGAATTACACAGAAATATAATACACCATTAAAGCACATAAGAATAAAAATGAAAAAATCTTTCAAACTATTTAAAATTTGTAACACTATATCTGTAAAAATCCGTTAAAATCATCTTTTTAAAATTAAAATCCATCTTAATAATTTTTTTTTTGTTTTTTTTTTCCAATAACTTGAATTCAATAAAAATTTAAATAACCTCACTAACTATAAAGTACGTTGCATATAAATCACCTTTAAAAAGTTTAACACCTAATAATAAAAATATTATAATAATATAATACTAATAAAATTTTCACTTCTGTTAAAATATTTTCAAACTGTCTAGAAAAATGATTTCAATATGAGGTTTATTTAATGTTATTTTTTCATTAAAATCGTAATTATCAGTTCAACACAACTAAAGAACTTTCCTAAAAATCACCATTCTTACCTTTTCATCTCTTTAAAATTACGTTAAACACAATACATAAACAATTATATATTTGAACTTAAATAGCTGACTTAAAAATAATTAAAGTTTTCACACAAGTAATAGCATACTAAAATAATCCTCTTTAATTTATTTTTGGCATGCATAAAAAATTAAATAAAAAGTTTGAGAACCACTGCCTCTCACTAAAAAGATCTTAATTTTTTTTTTTTTTTTTTTTTTTTTTCTGTACGTTAATATCAAAAGTACATACCTTTATACGCCTTTGCTTTAAAATAAATCCATGAAAAAATTTACCTCTTACTTTTTTTTTTCTTTTTTTTTTCACCGCGACGCGAAACAATAATAAATTAATTTCACTGAAATATTTATCTCTATATCTTCTTGCGCTGCACACAAAAATACTTTTTCCCGTAGTCACGTTGTTTTTGTTTTTGCTGAGCGCAGTTCTGATTTATTTTTCTAAATAGTCCAGAAACCAGAAACCGAAACATCTGAGTCACTTGAGTTCATTTCTTTACCGGCGCGCTCTCGAAAATTGAAAACAGCTGTCTGGTTGACCTACTTCTCTCTGCAGATAAAACACTTGATTCTTGCCGGCAGAATGAAATACTGCACAAGATTGAGAATGAAGAAAAGTTAATGATTCACTTTCCTTTTGACGAAGGGAGATTAAGTACTTTTGAGTTTTTGGGATAAATTCCGTAAGTCTTTCATCGTATGCTGTAAGAATTTTTCACGGAGGTATTCGCTGGGATTGACTGAGATTACGTAACTGTTTAGTTTTTGGGATTTTCCCGTTGAGATGAACTGTCCTACTCGACTTCTGAAACGAAGCGTGTTGCTCCGTCGGTGGGTCCTTGATCGCCGGGCCGGTGGCTGCGCGGACTGATGGCGGCTCCGTATTTACGTCAAAGCGCTCATTCTGATTCCCTTGCATGCTCTTGTAGTCCTGGGCCGTGAGCGGGATTCTGTTAAATTCCGAGTGAATGTATTTCTGTTTAAAGGAAGACACCGTCTATTACGGAACCTGGTTTATTTCTTTTTCTTACATGCATCCTTTTAAACCAGGCCCATATTGGCGTGAGAGCTGCTTTTTAAGTCTGTCTGGACATCGAAGGTTCGTCCATCGCGAGGCAATTCCGAGAGAGCAGATTGGCGTGGATTTGTTTAGATGAGGGAAATCGTAAAAAATTCGCTCCTGATAGCCGTGTAATGGTATAAATATGAGGTTTTTGCATTATTTCTGCTAGAGGTCGTCTAAGTCAAAAGAGGCGTATTTTTAATTTTAATTGGCCGCGAGCTGAGTGATTGATTGTGCGGAATAAAGGCGTTGGCTCCATCGGCCGATCGGATGCAGCAAGACTTTAAAATTGCGTTAGCGTCAGCACAAATATTCTTATGAAGAGTCAGAAAACGATCTTTGAAAGTTATAAGATGCGATGCAGGAAAACTAATTTAACAGGGGCGACGGCATTTTCAATCAATTGAAACACAATTATTAAAGCATTTAAAAGTTTTGATTTAAATTTCTATTTTTTAAAACGGTAATTTAAAATTTTAAAAGGGGCAAAAAGGGATTTTGCATTTTAAAAAGGGGTTTAGCTTTTATCCTTTCATATATATATATATATATATATATATATATATATATATATATATATATAATAAACCATAAAATGTTAATAATTTGGAGTTGATATCAAGTGAATACAAATGGATTAAGAAATGAAATATGAACTAAATATAATGGAAAATTGGATAACAAGAGATTTAAATTAGAATTGGATATGAAAAAACAAGTGTAGATATTATCTTCAGCCTGGATGTATCCACATGTGTTTTAAAAATAATTCAGTATTTCATAATTATACTGGCATATATGCTAAGATCAGTATAATCATCCAGGTATACTGAATTATTACCAGAAAACAATTGGAAATAAAAAAATTGGAAATAAAAAACTTGTAAAGAATAGATAAAATATTTTACTCACAATAATTATCCAAAAATCCTTAAACAACACAAGGTCTTCATTTATACCAATACGACCACATGGCGCACATCATGAAATATCATATACTTGATGATATAGTCAAGTTGAGAGAAATTATTTGATAGTTAAGTTGAGAGAACATATTTTGAAATAACACCTTAATTATTACACCTTAACACAAATTGATTTAAAACACACAAATTTATTTTTGTGATAAATACACTCAAAAACAATATATATATATATATATATATATATATATATATATATATATATATATATATATATATATATATCATGTAAAAAAACTTATAAAATTAAAAAAAAACATTAAGGTGAGTGAAGCCGGACTGTTAAAAAAGGTTTAAAATATTTATTTAAAAAATTGAGTTAATCATTTACACATTTATTTATCATACACCTTATTACACCGTATTGCACCTTATTCTTGGCTATACTTGTATCCCTTTAATGTATTTATTAATAATTATTTATTACTAATTAACATTTATTTTAATACTTTTAATAGGTTATTTTTTAATACAATATTTTTTAGTAAATATTTTTAATAACTATTTATTACTTATTAGCATATAATTAACATCTATTTAATAACAACATTTTTTTCTTTAATGATTGTTATTTGTATTTTTTACCTTATACTTACTTCTTTTATCCTCGTTTCCTTTCTTCATAGATTTTTTTTTATAATATATTGCATTTGCCGATTTTTAAACAAGTGACTTTCCTTTTAGCTTACATTTAGGAATGTAAATTATTCATACCATTTCTAGATGGCAGGACATGTTCTTTTATCTATATCCTTTCTTACTGTTTCTCCAACATGGCATATGATAACTTGCCTGTTCATTGTTTATACAGTCGATCTGATTTCGGATGCATCTTTGACAATTATTTTTTACTTGGTGAGCTGTTCAATATATCTTTAAGTTTATTAACTTATTTTGTTTAATTCTTAATTAGTATTTCTTGGTTATCTTAATTTCTTTAAATCGTACGTTTTTCGATATGTTATAAGGAGCTCAATATTGTCATTTTTAGGCTTAATGCTGGCGAAATAACATATATTTGATATGAATTATTCTTGTGAAGCTCCTCTAAAGAATCCACAAGTAATTCACAATTTCTCATATTTGCATCTTCAATTTACTGTGTTTTATTTTGTATTATCTTTTCCTTTGATTTTTACACGTGATTTCATTGTAATTATATATATTTATATATAAACTATTTATACGAGAAAAACTGAGATGCTACTGTATGTCAAACATAAATTGCAAGCATTTTAGTATAAACGCAAGTCAAATATCCAAAGTATATTCCTACTTTCATGAAGTATTGCAGAACTTTTGCACCAAGTAGAATGAAAATATATATATATAGGTTTCCTGCTCCAAGAAAGTTTTTAACAGTAGAAATCACGGCAGCTAAATCGGCTTAGAAATCTGATTGAAAAAGAAAAAAAAAAGTGTTTTAATCATTGGCAATTTACTACAAAATACAATGTTACTTTGATCAAGATATCGAAACCACAGAATATTTTAACCTTCCGCATTCAAGCAAATAATTATTTTTGCCGTTTAACAAAACGAACACTCAATACTTCCATTTAAATATACTGATAACGTGATATCCATCACGAGTCGATCGTTTTTATAAACCCAGCAATTAAGCAATGACACGAAACATCAATCAAACACCTGCTTGCGCATATCAAAGCTTAAGTCATCCATCAACAGAGCAAACAATTCCAATCAACGTTGCCAAAGTGAGAAAAAGTTTCTCTTTTTTCTTTCTTTTTCTTCTTTTTCTTCTTTTTTTTTAATGAGAAGTTTTGGAGATATTTTTGTGACACAAGGTGAGTTGGGAAAAATGAATTTCTAAAAATTAAGGAAATGAAAGCTTTTTTCTAAACTATCGAAAGACCTTGAAATAATAATAATAATAATAATAATAATAATAATAATAATAATAATAATAATAATAATAGCAATAATGACAGTGCGTAGAATCGTAAATGACAATGGCGTAGAAATTCAAAAATCATGGGTGCGGCTTAACAGCCATTTTCAAATAAATTGAGCAATTAGGATAATGAATAATTAATAAAATATTTATGAGAGCAATTAATCGCTCAAACTGATTATTAATGCTATTAGCACGAAATAAATATTTTAATTATTTTAGATAGAAGATTAATTTCCAAAGAATTAAATATCATAGCAATGAAGCAACGAGAGTAAAAGTTCCCTCCCACCCCACCCCCTCTTAAAATGGAAAATATTTTTTTTTGTAATAATTATTTTTCACAGAATACTTGAAATCTTAAACAACATGTAGAGCAGATGCTAAGGTCCCTTTGCAGATGCTGTAGTTGAAATTTAACTAATATTAATAGCACATTTTTTGGTACAGAATATTTTTTTTTCCCTCAGAGATAAATTAACAAACATTGAAGACAGGAAATTATATTTTCTGAAACAGCCCATGCGACTTAAAACATTTTCTTCATTTGGATTCTCCGTTGCCTATATGTGTTTGGTAAGAGATAAAACGCAAGTAGATTTAAAATATGAATTCCTGGAAGCGGTGATAAAAAAAATACCCCCCCCCCCCCCCGCCCAACAACGCGAGTACATTTTCTGCCTCACTTTTAACATACAAGCATGATACTTGCATACATGATTATTGAAGTGATTCGTAATAATTTGAAAGCATTTTAAGTAACAGTTTTTTTTTCAATTTCTGAATAAATGAATTAATTACATCTTGAGTTATAAGCGATTGTTGTCTTAGAGGCACTATTTTTCCCTCCTTACGCCGTCGCACCCGGAAATTCCGTTCGAAACGCCAACTTTGACAGCATTTTCGAAAAATCTTCTGTTTTTACAGAAAAACGAAAAAAAAACAGTTAGATTACATAGTTTGTTAATAAGAGAATTTGCCACTTTGATACGTTTGCGAGCAAAAATGAATTAAAAAATGTGATAGAAAGTACCCAGTTTTAGATTTGCGAACAGCTTTATCAATGACTGTACGCAGATCAAGTGCTGTCTTAATGCATTGGAAGGTGTGGACCCTTCACTCTCCCTACAAATTAACCCTACATTCACTTATATATTTTTCTAAGAGCATTCAGCTCAGGAAAAAGATGCTTTATTTATTTTTTTATATATTTATTTTATTTTATTTTATGTTTTGTAATTATAAACTAGTAGTTGGGGGCCACCGTAATACTTACCCATCATGGATATGCATAATGTAAAATATTAAAATAAAAATGTGTAAACTACTTATAAAATGCATTGCAATTCAAATAAAATCGTGGCTTGATGACGTCACAAACTTTAAAGGCTCGATTACTGAATTGCTTGAAAGAAACATCCTTATAACTCCAAAAATAATAATCCTATTAACTAGCGGTTTATTGCATCTGATTAAGCGTCAAATTTCCAATTAAAATATATCTTTGAAGTGAAATTTGGATGAAATACAGGGTCATGAAAAATCGAAGAGTGTGAATAATAGGATTACAAATATCTCGCAACTCATTATCCGATCGACTTCATGCTGTATGCAAAATTTATGTTTTTTTATTGTCTTTTATATTCATTTCTTAAAATAAACAATTTCGAAAATTTTTACGTACCTTTTATCAGAACGAATATTTCGAGAGTCCGAAAAAAATAGTTCCGGTTAATCGAGGTTATTGAAATGAAATAGGCTTTTTCCCATTATTACATACTAAGTACATACCAAATTGCAAGTCTCTATCTCAATTTTTTCGGGAGATAGAGCGTTTACAGACACACAGATACACAGACACACACACAGACGGACGGCAAATTTTTTTTTCTAAAAATATGTTTTTCGGAATCTCCAGTGTCTGAAACGTGTAAATCCGTCAAAAAATTTTTTTCGATTTTCAAAATGATTACAAGACTTACCCTATACTACGTATGTGTTTATGTCCTATGCTGTTCTTCTACCTACAGCAAACTGATACCTAAATATGTAATTTTTTGTAAATATGCAGTAGTAATCTGAGAATAGTTTGTAACAATTACTAATAATGATAATAACATTATTAATAAAAGGAATTTTAATTACCAATGGATCCGTGCAAGGTTTTCGTACTGCAATCTTTGAAGTTATTTGCTGATTTATTTTTCCTTATTATTATTATTATTATTATTATTACAAAAAACGTGCTTTAACGAAATGCGAGTTAACTATGATAAAATCAAAAGGCTGCTCAAAAACCTTTCTTTCGTATGATTCCTCATTCATCATATTGTGCGTTTTGCATGTGCATAGAAAAAGGTCTGTTGATAAAAAAATAATAATATACATGATGATTATTGTTCATTATCATTCCCCTGTACTCCAAATGTATACTTATTAAGTTAAAAGGAAGAAAATGTGTGATAACCCGATCTTGATACTTCGGGCGGTCCCCAGTCCCTAGTCAAAGTCATCTTGATACTATTAAAGATCCTGCCTTGGCCCATCCGTAAAGACGGTACTGCGCAAATCCTGCGATGCTTGCATGTATATTCTAACATATTCTGTACTGTACGTATTATTATACACTGCAAAAAATAATTGTTGATTTTGCAGTATAAAACTGGCATCCCAGCTGCCAGTATTATACCGTAAAATTAACAGTATTAAACAGTAAAATAAGCAGTAATACGCTGCCGTGCAAGCAGTAATACGCTACCGCGCATGCGGTACAGCGTATTACTGCTTGCACGGCAGCGTATTACTGCTTATTTTACTGTTTAATACTGTTAATTTTACGGTATAATACTGGCAGCTGGGATGCCAGTTTTATACTGTAAAATCAACAATTATTTTTTGCAGTGTAATAATAAACCAAAAACAGTTTTTTATTTATTCTGTTTCTCTTTTAAAAGGTAGAACAGATTGTCAGGTTGATATAGAATCCCATTTAGCATTTACCTATATTAAATTTCTATTATCTCAAAATTTCTGAAAACTTCTTTCCGATGAAGCAGTGTGTGGAAAAAATATGCGAGGCTGTAAATTATGTGTGAAAATACAGCACAATTAAATCTTTAAGAAACTATTTGTAATGGAAAAATATGACACTCGTTAAGTACTTTCAAACTCGGGATAAGGCTATTGCTGTTAAAGGTAAACGTGAAATCCCATTTACAAATATGAAATTCACTGAATCAAGCTACTGGATATTGAAGAAAAAAATCATACACGAAATTTTTGTTTTCTGAAAGATTATTTCAAATATAAGAAGTACTAAAAATACAAATGGGGAATAATTTATGAGTGAAAATATAGTACTATCAAACCTTCAGAGCTCTCGTTAATCTATAGAATGACAACAGTACACATGTGTACTAACCAATATGGTTGCCAAAGGCGACTATATATATAGTCTATCACTATTTCCAAACAATAATCTACGGGGTAGATGTCCCACGAAGATTATATACACTGCTCAAAACAATTAAAGGATATTGCAGTTTTAGGTGGATTTTGTATCTGGGAAACTTTTTAGCTGATTGATACATGGTCGACAGACATAGTAGGTTATATGAGAATAAATTACACATGTTTGGCAGAAAAAAATGCATTTTATTGCGCATTTGTGTACAAAAGGAAAAAAACACAATTTGTGCATATGAGAAAAAAAGAATAAGAAAAGGTGTTTTCTTCAAAGAAAATCATTTTCAGTAGGGGGTATGGTTTCCACGGGCGGCCAGCAACGTTGAACACCTTTGAGGCATGGACTCAATGAGGCTATTAATGACGAGTTGGGGTATTCTGCCCCACTCTTCCAGAAGAGCTCTTTCCAGTTCTTGGAGAGTTTGTGGGGGTTGTTGGCGGCCATAAACTCGTCTTCCTAGAGCGTCCCAAACGTGCTCGATTGGATTCATGTCTGGAGAACACGCTGGCCATTCCATTCGAACGATTCCTTCCTCGAAAAGGAAATCCTCCACCAGGTTTGCACGATGTGGCCTGCAGTTATCGTCCATTAAAATGAAGTTATCTCCGATTGCTGCAGCGTAAGGCACTACAATAGGTCTGAGGATCTCATCCCTATATCGGCGACCAGTCAGAGCTCCATCTCGAATGATGTAGAGGTCAGTGCGCCCGTCAATGGAGATGCCACCATACACCAACACTCCTCCACCGCCAAATCTGACACTTTCGTGCACGAACGCAGGATTATTCCTACTGCCACGGTCCCTCCAGATGAAAATACGTCTATTATCCGGATGCACAGAAAAACGGGACTCGTCAGAAAACAGAATATTGCTCCATTCATTTCTCCTCCAGTTGACATGCTCGGTTGCCCACTCCCTGCGGTCGCGACGATGCCTTGATGTTAATCTAACACATACCATCGATCGGCGAGCATACAGACCTACAGCATGGAGCCGGTTTCGGACAGTCTGAGTTGAAATCGTGGTGCCTGTAGCCGAGCGAAGGTGTTGTTGGATAAGAGTAGCGTTCATGTTTCGGTGTCTCCGAGCTGTTAACGCTAAATACCGATCTTCATTGGGCGTTGTTGCCCGTCTACGACCTTGCCCTGGTCTTCGGCCTGCACATCCACTCTCCAAAAAACGGTTCCAGATCCTGGAAATGACACTTTGTGACATTCCAATGGCTTGCGCTACTTCGGCTTGAGTTTGGCCCCCTTCTAACCTACCAACAATTCTCCAAGCTTCTGAATCTGTCAAATGACTTCGCTGAGACATCGTACTCATCGAAACAAAGCAATCACTGAATGCCGATCATCCTTGTCTTCATTCTCTTTTATCCAGTTGAAAGTCAAATTTCATTCGCTGCCGCTGAAGCGACGTTTTTGACGTCGAACTCAAAATTTGCATACTCCACAGTTTGAAAACCAGAAAAATTTGCATTCGTGATTCTCTTCTTCTATTTTCGGCAAAAAAAATTTCGTTTATATCTTTATTTTATATAAAACTTCAAATTTCCTTTAATTGTTTTGAGCAGTGTAGATTATAGACAAAACAGAGAAAAAAGTAGTAACCTGAGGCAACCCTGTACTAACTGGCATAAAAAAATGGTACTTTAAGGGTTAAATAGCTTTCTAATTCATATGATTATACCTCTTTCCGTTGTTTTAAAACCATTAAATAAATCTACAAGCACTGATCCCACAATCATGCCATATCACTCTCCTCTTCAAAGAAGGCGGAAGATAGAGAAAAAATAAAAAGAGAGAGAGAGAGATCCGATAGAAGAAGATGCTGTAAATCATTTCTGACAGGCGACGAAGGTCGACTTATTATTTTCCTTGTTTCGGATGCGACATAATCGGTAATTATATTCATTCTCTTTCTTTTGTTAGAAATGGATCATTACAAGCGCCGTATCACTTCGGGTGATTAAAGACTCTCATGTTAATCAAGGCTCTCACTAGCACTTAAAATATTTTGTAGTCTCTTAAAAATGCAGATGAGATGGTTATGCAATAGCCATTCAACATGTTTAAGTTGTTTCTTGAGCTTTTGCAACTATGAACAGCCATAAAATGTTAAGCATGAATAAACATTCTAGGGTGAAACTGAGACATGCATAAC
The DNA here is from genome assembly GCA_963931845.1 of Maratus michaelseni. NCBI lineage: Eukaryota > Metazoa > Arthropoda > Arachnida > Araneae > Salticidae > Maratus > Maratus michaelseni. Next base: position 156,226,816 of record OZ007596.1, on the reverse strand, counting down.
AATCAATGGTACGGTATACGAAGGCCCAGTGGTGCGATTGTCCCGGGCCACAAGCTAAAATTTTAGGGGAGCCAAAAACAATTTGCATAAAAAACTACAGTAACAATTAAGGAGAAGGCTCACTATTTTGAATTGTTCCGATTGCTCAAAACCCATCCTACGCCGCTCTTTAAAAATAGCATGAATAACAGGCTCATAAACGCATTAGATAAACATGAATTATAGATCAACAAGTTATTAGAATTTTACGATTTCATAAACAATTTTGCGTATGTTAGAGTACGAATGAAGCGAATGACACAGACACTCAGACTCAGATCAACGCAGAAAGGATCCAGAAAAGAACCAGAAAATGCATAGATGTATTTTTATTCGTCGTCTTCCTGTTCTTCGTACGGTTGCCTGGCTAATATTTTATCGCTCCCGGCTTTGCTCTCAAAGCTTATAAACATATTTAACTTCCTATGTGACCTTTCTATCTTAATCCATCACTGAGCCAGGGACTCGGGTTCCCCCTTATTCACTGCCTGTTGTCGGGTCGGATCTTTGTCTTCTCTGACAGTGATATTACTTTGTGCTATTGTCTTTTTCACAGATATTGTTTTCGTAATATTCACTTATCTACTGTGCACCACCCCATCCTCTGTCGCGCTTTCCGGCGTGTGCTCAGCTTCGGCTGAGTTTTGTATATTTGCTAAGACCTTAATAAAGGGGATCGGGAGGGATATCTACGATCAACAGACTTTGTTTCCTAGTCTAAGCAGACCCTTTCGGGCAGTTAAAGTAAAGTGCCATTTAATGGTACATTTTTTAAGTAGCTTTTCCCCTTCATCAAACAAAATTCCATTGATTAACGTATATTCGGGTCAAATGTCAAATCATTTTTATCAGTTTAATGGTTCTAAAATTACAACGCTTTAATATCGCACTTTTAAATACAATTACACTGTACGGTTTTAATTTTAAAAGTTTAAAGGAAGAAAATACACGATAACTCAGATTCCGTTAATACGAGGTTCCTGACTGAGTCGAGACCCTGAGACTGGACCACGCTGGCCCAGCCCACCCTTAAATACTGTATTGTAAAAGGTAATACCTTCGGAGATCTCTTAACAAGTATGTTATTGTCTTATACAAGGTTTTTTTTTAAGGGTTTCGTTCATCTCACGAAACCCTATTACTCCCGCTCCGTTGTCTGTCCATCACAGAGCCGTTCTCAAAAACTATATAACTTACAGAGTTGAAACTTCGTGTATATTTCTGAATACCAGCTATAAAGAGCTCAAAATATTAAAATTTGAAAAAATCGTATTATTTTAATAAATAGAGATAAAAAGAACAAAATTCTAACAGCCTTTCCCTATTAAATTTAAATATTTTTCGTTATAGCAGATGCCAAAAATTAAAAATCCACGATGAAATCCTTTCTATAATAATTAATTTTCTATCAGACGATTTTCACGTGAAAAATGAAAATGAAATAAAAAGTTTCATTACCAATTGAAAAAAAAGATTAATATGAAATAAAATTGATTGACGTCATAGTGGTAATGAAACGGAAAGATTTCTCAATAATACAAGGAGTATGAGTATGCGTACATACACAAAGCAGATTAATATCACGTCATTAGAGAATTAAAAAGAAAATCTGACGTCATATCGGAAGTTTAACGGATTTTTCAAATGTTTCAGAATAATACAAAGCGAGTATCAATATCAGTAATAGAGAATAGTAAATATATGAGTTTGAGGAACGTATTGAATCATGATAAAAACCCGATTATGGAAATATTCGCATATTTTAACATTTTGAAGGTGTACAACATGTTTAATTTTGAAATTATTATTATTTTTTAAATATCGCATTTAGTCCACATGACAGATATTATTATTACAGAATATAATAGCGGGCTGGTTTAGATATTCGAAAAAAAAAAAAAAAAAAAAAAAAAGACCTGTAAATTTTTACTTTATAAAAAACATGACTTTTTTTTTTCTTTTTTCTAAATGAAATTTATTTGGATTCATTAAAGAAAGGATAAAGTGTTTTGAAAGGAATATCAAACGAAACCCTTTGAGCGATCTTCGATCACACTTACCCAATTGTTTTTTTTTTGTTTTTGTTTTTTGTTTTTTTATTTATTTATTTTTTGTTTGTTTGTTTTTTCAAAACTTTAACTTGAATATCTTTGTGATATAGTAAATAATTTTTGCATGAATATCTAGTTCCCTGAACATTAATTCTTAATACAATTTACATAGAACTTAACATATGAAACGCGAGAGATTAAAAAAATAAATAAAATCTAAAACTAAATATTGGTGCATCCATTTTGAGCGAGCTTAAATTAAAATATACCTACTGAATTATTAATGTTTATTCCAAATTTTGTCATTTGACAGAAAATACTCGGTATTTTATTGCACGCAACTAACGTTTGAAAATTCTCATTTAAGAGGAAGTTTTCCTGTTTAATACTTAAAGACTGCAATACCAACAAGTTTTTTTTTTCTTTTTCAAAAAATGCATTAAAAGAGTAAATTGGTAATAATTATATTTTCAGATTTTTAAGAGAATGAATTTAGCATGGCAGATCCTTTTTTATTCTATCTGGAAAAATTAATTGTTTGACAGACAATAATTAATAACAGCTAATTGCTACTGGAATACAGAAGCTAGTTATCATTTTGGCAAGGTCACACGGGTATTTATAGTTTAACCTGATGCAATGAGATAATAATCTGTTTAAGTATGCTACTGCTCTTACGATTATGTACACTTGTTATTCAGTTTAAAAATGCTTGGTGAATAGATAACAGATAATACAAGCGTGTCAATTAATCTATGTAAAAGTTTACATATTCAAAAGGAAAAGGGTTTAAAAGCACACAATTAACGAAACAATATGCAGCATTTTTTCAATATCTTTTGCTGCCATGCACTCTGATTTTAACGCTCTCCAACTTACGTAAGTGTTTAATCCATTTATGGGCCAAGGTCAGAAAAAATTTAAAAACTAATTTTTGTTCGTTACTTTTTATTTGACATGCCTTCATTGGTATATTGATTATAAGATTGTTGAGAATTATAGTAAATATTAATCAAAATATGGTATGGGTTGTATATACGATCCTCTGGCCCGATCCCCTACCTCGAGTGATAAGCTTTAAAACACTCTGGGATGCAGATGCTCCCGTCATTATTTTTCACATAAATATAATGTTTTGACATACTTTAGTACATCGATATCGTTTGTCTGAATCGTGACTAATAATTAAGTGACCAATGTTATCGAATCTTGCTGAAGAAGATATTGTGGCTGGCTGTGGTAAAAATATATTATTTGTTGCATTCCTGTACATTGAGTACTGTAGTAAAGTTTATGAAGATATTTTTCTCCTTTTCCTCAACATTCCTTTAAAAGACACCATGTAATATAAATAAAACAATGCAACGATGAAAAATTTTTTTTCAAAGTCATGTATCGTATACGAACAAACTCCCCTCCCCCCTAACCCCCTTCCCTCCCAACCTAAAATGAGTAAACTTTGGTTCGTCTGTTCGTATCTTCGTACTCGAACTTTCGTAGATATGGTTAGACTAATTACGAAATTTAAATGGATTCTAAAGGGTGACTACAGCATGTTATCTAAAAATTAAATAGTATTTATAGTTTTTGTTTTCTACCGAACACATAAAAGAATTCGGATTACGTTACTGTTTGTGGTGGTAATTGTTGATATGTGTTTTAATAATGTTAATCTATTTCAAATCGAACAAAACTAATGCATGTTATGTTGAGTATGTAACGTATATACTTTTGTGAAATAAATTTTTAGGCAATTTGTAATACTTAAAAGCGTATGTAAACCGATGACAAGCTCTAAAACTGCACTTTAGAGATAAAAACCATTAAATAATTTAACACATAACGGTAAAAAAACATAGACTTAACAACTTAGACATTGGATTATTAAATACAGATGTTAAGGTAATAAGTATCATGTAAGTAGGTATTACTACGTACGTCGAAGGATTACATTGAATTAATTAGCAAGAATACAAATGGATATTCATCTGGGGGTTAACCAAACGAATAATTTTGTTGTTTTCCGTGTTTCTAAGTGTTGGCCGGACCCGTGACAACAAATTTTAAAAAAATCAAGTTTTTATTATGTTATATCTTTATAATTCGATTTTGCATGAAATTATATTTTAAAATGAAAAATGCGCGTAAAAATATTGATATTTAATGATAAAAGCGCTCATTTTCTTGTTTTTTTCACGTAGGGTCGTTTCATAGTTTTAAAATAAAAAGCTCTTTTTGTCCGAACTCTTTGACATCTTTATTGATTATAAATAAAACGGTTTTACAGCCTGTGTAAAAATTTCGTGGAAAAATTAACTAGTTTGTAAAAGAAATGTTTTCTTCTCGCTTTGTTTGTTTGTTTGTTTACGCGTCGGCTCCTTTAACATAGCAATTAAAAAAAAAAAATAGTTCTCATTTCCGAACCCTCTGAAATTTCAATCGGTTACAAATATAACTGTACCCATGTTCTCTTTAAAATTTTGCGAAAAAATAGGCATATTTAGTGGTGAAAACATGAGTTCTTTAAAAAAAAAAAAAAAAAAAAAAAAAAAGCTTTAGCTTTCAACACAATGGTCATATTACACCTCCATTCATTTCAATCAACCCTTTTCAATCTCCCTAGGCTAAACAGGTTTCCCGTTTATGAGGGGAGACGCCTTCAAAATAAAGTTGAAGCATACGCAATGAGACTATTTTTGTGTGGAAAAAATAATGTGGAATCTGAAAAAATGCTCTTTTAGCTTTAAATATATAGATGTGGCGTGCAAAAACCGGCGTAGTAAAAAGTACAAGCAGCTAAAATAAGCAATAATAGCATTCAGCTGTTTCAAAGGTTCATTACAGCGCCCCTTCTTCAATCCTTAGACCAAAATAAAGGATAAAGAATGAGAAACGGCAATATCAGTACACACTTTGCTGTTATTGTTTCTCACTTATTCTTTTCATTCATTTTATACTGAAGGAATCATATTATAAAGAATTGAAGAAGTAGTACGTTAAAATTGTTTTGGCTATGTATGCTTTTCTTTACGTTGAGTTTTACACATCATGTACACATCTAAAAAAGGAGGGTTTTGTATGCACCTTTAAAGTGTTTCCAGGGGACAGGGTTTAACCAACAATACCCACTTTGCTGCGCCAGTATATATAATCTATCTTTCTATATAAAAGTCAAAGTTTGTGAGTGTGTTCCTTATACTACAAAGCTACACTTTTTGGCCGATTTGCACGAAACGCGACATAGGGTAAATGTACCAATAGTCGGCCACCCCCCAATAGTCGGCCACATTGAGATAAAATGCCTTACGCATAGCTTATTTTGGGTTCTAAATGAAATATTACAATTTGGTTATATGCAACCATCTTTCATAAGTCATAAACCATCACCAAAGAATTATGGGTACTTTTATTGAATTTGTAATCAGCCATTTTTTTCAAGATAGAGGTCAAATCGCCATTTTCCCTATTTTTTTGTTAACAGATGGCAATTATTTTAAAAGGCAAGTATTAATTTATTTTTTATTTTTTTCTAAAATTATAATTCTAGAATATTAGCAGGGTAAATAAACTAATGTTTTTGATTATAAAAAGTAAATAAATTTGTTGCTTTTAATTAATTTTAATGCGGCCGACCATTGGGTATTAATTTTACTTACATGTCAAAAAGTCGGCCAACAGGAGCTGAATAATGAATACATAACTTATTGTACTTTTTTGAGTTTATTGAAGTGAAAACTGCTTTAGGCGTGTTGGGCATTTTTTGAGATGGGAAAAAACCATTGAACTCGTGACACTGTTACTGTAACCGACACCTCTGTATATAAGTATGTGCATGTATTGTGTATAGTTAGGTATGATCTAGGGCGGGACGGGCGCGGCGCAAGCTTGCCTGTGCGCTATTGCACAGCGGTATAGTAAGCGTTATAGTAAGCGCAGAAAAATGTAAGTGGTATAGTAAGCACAGAAAAATGTAAGCGGCATAGTAAGCTGTATAGTAAGCGGTATAGAAGCGGTATGGTAAGCGCAGAAAGATGTAAGCGGTATAGTAACACAGAAAAAATGTAAGCGGTATAGTAAACGCAAAAAATGCAAGTGGTATAGGAAGCGGTATAATAAACGCAGAAAAATGTAAGCTGTATAGTAAGCGCAGAAAAATGTAAACGGCATAGTAAGCGGTATAGTAAGCGCAGAAAAATGTAAGCGGTATAGTAACGCAGAAACATGTAAGCGGTATAGTACGCCGCATAGTAAGCGGTATAGTAACGCAGAAAAATGTAAGCGGTATAATAACGTAGAAAATGTAAGCGGTATAGTCAGGTATAGGAAGCGCAGAAAAATGTAAGCATTATAGTAAGCATTATAGTAAGCGGTATAGTAAGCTGTATAGTAAATGGTGTAGAAGCGGTATAGTAAACGCAGAAAAATGTAAGCGGTATAGTAAACGCAGAAAAATGTAAGCGGTATAGTAAGCGCAGAAAAATGTAAGCGGTATAGTACGCGGTATAGTAACTTAGAAAACTGTAAGCGGCATAGTAAGCGTTATAGTAAGCTGTATAGTAAACGGTATAGTAACACAGAAAAAATGTTAGTGGTATAGTAAGCGGTATAGTAAACGCAGAAAAATGTAAGTGGTATAGTAAGCGGTATAGTAAACGTAGAAAAATGTAAGAGGTATAGTAAGGTATAGGAAGCGCAGAAAAATGTAAGCAGTATAGTAAGCGGTATAGTAACGCAGAAAAATGTAAGCGGTATAGTAAGCGTTATAGTAAGCGGTATAGTAAGCTGTATAGTAAATGGTGTAGACGCGGTATAGTAAGCTATATAGTAAATGGTGTAGACGCGGTATAGTAAGCGTTATAGTAAGCTGTATAGTAAGCTATATAGTAAGTGGTATAGAAGCGGTATAGTAAGCGGTATAGTAACACAGAAAAATGTCAGCGGTATAGTAACACAGAAAAAATGTAAGCAGTATAGTAAACGCAGAAAAAGGGAAGCGGTATAGTAAAAGCAGAAAAATGTAAGCGGCATAGTAACGCAGAAAAATGTAAGCGGCATAGTAAGCGGTATAGTACGCTGTATAGTAAGCGGTATAGTAACACAGAAAAAATGTAAGTGGTATAGTAAGCGGTATAGTAACGCAGAAAAATGTAAGCGGTATAGTAACGCAGAAAAATGTAAGCGGTATAGTAAGCGGTATAATAACGCAGAAAAATGTGAGCGGTATAGTGCGACTGAAGTCTGGTTCCCAAAATTTTTGTATGTAAAATAATATGCATGATTTTTCATGTACAATAGTGCGTTAAATGAAAATTGTAATATAATTTTTGTAGTAGTAGTTTATAATAATGAATAAAAAAACACTTGATTTAAAAGTATTTCCTGCACAATAAAACATTTCCTGATGATTCAAAAAATACACACGTAATTGTTCAAGTTTTCACTTCTGTCGGCACTCCCGGAGTGCCACTTTTTTTTTTGTTTGTTTGGTAGATATAACTTTATCTCTACATCTAAAATAATATTATATAAAAAAAATCTTTTTTTACGTGGTTGTTTGTTTGTTCGTACGGGAAACTACTAGAACTACCGAAAGAATTTCAAAAGTAAAGGTGGCAGTCTCTGCTCCGACATAGACTATATTTTACGTCAGGGCCACTTTTCGCAAGTAGATGGATGAGCAAAAAACATTCCAAACGTGCCCTTTTTGCCCTCTTGAAATTTGGCATGGTTGTTGTTTTCTAAAAAATTTGAAATTTAAAAGTGTGAAATGAGTGGAAAAAGTTGTAAATTACAATTCATGTAGAATTGTTAGGAATATAAACTTGAAATTTAACATGTCTGTTATTTTTAAGAGGTAAATTCTGGATCAAGGCAATTAAAAAAAGGGGGAATTTTAGAAAATGAAAAAACAGTGAATATTCTAAAAACATTCTAAATTACGATTTATATGGAATTACTAGGGAGAGAAATTTAAAATTTCCTAATTCTGTCATTTTTAATATGTAAACGCTGGTACAAAATAGTTTCTTCAAAAAAACGGAATTTCAAAGGGTACAGAACCAAATAAACGTTCTAAAGTTTCAAAATCTGTGATAGTTTTGTTGCTGGAAACTTAAAATTTGGCATGGTGATCAATTTTAAGACCTAAACAACCGGCTCAGAAAGGCTACTAAAAATTTGGAAATTTAGAATGCTGAAATGAGAGGAAAATGTTCTGAATTATGTGTTTTTTTAATAAATTTTAGAGTAGAAACTTGAAATTAGACATGGATAACCTTTTCCATACGTAAGTAGTCTGACCGTAGCCGAACAGTTTCTAAAAAATTAGAAATTTAAAAGCAACTAAAAATTCTTTTAAATTGCAATTTCTGTGGCTTTGAAACTTCAAATTTTGCATGGGGGTTCCTTTTAAGATGTAAGCTCTCGCAAAGAATGGTTTCTATAAAATTCGAAATTTAAGAAATTCAAAATTTAAAAAATTGAAATTATCAGTAATTGTTGTTTATCATTCTAAATTACGATTTATTTAGAATTAATAGGGATAGAAAACTGATATTCGATATTGGGGTTACTTTAAAGTCGCAAATGCTCGTACACAGTAGCTTTTTCTTAAACTAGATTAGATGCGGCAGTTGGTACCCTCATTATTTTCTTTTCAAGTCTGTTGAAAAGTATTAAAACAACTAGATTGGAATGCGGCAGTTGGGACCGCCCCTCCCTACACTTTTCCACTGCGGGGTTCAAAATGAACTCGTATACTAATAACTACATACTAAATATATTTCATGTTCAAAATGCATAAAAGTGTTAAAACAACTAGATCGGAATGACGTGATGCGGCATTTGGGACCGCCCCTTCGCTGATGCACGAATGTATGCATATTTGCTTTTCAACTATGTTGAAAAGTGTTAAAAGCAACTCGATTAGATGCGGCAGTTGGTACCCCCATTATCTGCTTTTCAATTCTGTTGAAAAGTGTTAAAACAACTAGATTGGAATGCGGCAGTTGGGACCGCCTCTCCCTACGCTTTTCCACTGCGGGGTTCAAAATGAACTCGTATACTAATAACTACATACTAAATATATTTCATGTTCAAAATGCATAAAAGTGTTAAAACAACTAGATCGGAATGACGTGATGCGGCAGTTGGGACCGCCCCTTCGCTGATGCACGAATGTATGCATATTTGCTTTTCAACTATGTTGAAAAGTGTTAAAAGCAACTCGATTAGATGCGGCAGTTGGTACCCCCATTATTTGCTTTTCAATTCTGTTGAAAAGTGTTAAAACAACTAGATTGGAATGCGGCAGTTGGGACCGCCTCTCCCTACGCTTTTCCACTGCGGGGTTCAAAATGAACTCGTATACTAATAAACTACATACTAAATATATTTCATGCTTAAAAGTGTTAAAACAACTAGATCGGAATGCCGTGATGCGGGAGTTGGGACCGCCCCTTCGCTGATGCACGAATGTATGCATATTTGCTTTTCAACTATGTTGAAAAGTGTTAAAAGCAACTCGATTAGATGCGGCAGTTGGTACCCCCATTATTTGCTTTTCAATTCTGTTGAAAAGTGTTAAAACAACTAGATTGGATTGCGGCAGTTGGGATTGCCCCTCCCTTCGCCTTTCCACTGCGGGATTCAAAATGCATAATTCGATTCAAAACCCACTTTAATCTAACTTCAATTTGAGTGCGACCAGAAGGGGTACCAGCGTTTATTTATTTTTATTTATTTATTTTTTTTTTTTTGCAGTCGACTGTAGCATACAAAATTTAGTCAAAATCGCTTAAACCGTTTTTAAATGCAATTTGTTTGACCCATAGTGACCGCCAAATGACCCAGTAATCGAATTTTCTCGAACATGTGACGCAGCCAAATGGTTTTCTTGTATCCCAAAAAGTTAGGACACAAAACTTAGTCAAAATCGTTAAAGACATTTATTAGATAAGATAAAATTGCCTTGGACCTTAGCATGTGACCCTTAACTTGTGACTCAGCCCATTAGTCTTTTCGTACACCAAATCGGTAGGATACAAAATTTAGTCAAAATCGTTTGTCGTTTTCAGATAAAATTATAGTTTGACCCGTAGTGACACTAAAATGACCCACTAATCGAATTTTCTCAAACATGTGACCCAGCCCAATGGTCTTTTCGTACCCCAAAACGGTAGGATACAAAATTTAGTCAAAATCGTTAGAGCCGTTTTTTAGATAAAATTTATTTAACCCATAGTGACCCCCATATCATATGACCCACTAATGAAATTTTCTCGAACATGCGACCCAGTCCAATGGTCTTATTGTATCCCAAAAAATGTAGGATACAAAACTTAGTCAAAATCGTTAAAGCCATTTAGCAGATAAAATAAAATTAGCTTTACCCGCAGTGACCCTAAATGACACACTAATTTAATTTTCTCGAACATGTGAGATAGCTCAATCATCTTCTTATAACCGAAAATGGTAGAATGTAAAATGCAGTCAAATTTGTTAGCGTCGTTTTCCAGGTAAAACTAGTTGGATGTGTCAATCTCAAAACTTTCTTCTATCTCACACAGGTTTCGCATACACTAAAATGAATCAGCACCAATTTATATCAAGGTCTAACTGAAGCTCAAGTTTTATAAATTCCGTGCATTATTTCTTGAAATATGACTATCGCTAAAATCGTGTAAATCCTGTAAAATGCTCCATAGCAGCGCCACCTGCTGGGCGATTTTTACCAAAAACTAATCAGCAACAATTTACATCAGAGACTAACTGAATATAAGGTTTTACTAAATTCCAAGTATTAGTTGATGAGATAGAGCTATTGCGGAAATCGCGAAAAATGCCGCATAACAGCACCACCTGCTGGGCGATTTTTACCAAAAACTAATCAGCACCAACTTATATCACGGACTAACTGAATATAAAGTTTTATTAAATTCCGAGCATTAGTTCTTGAGATAGAGCTATTGCGGAAATCGCGAAAAATGCTGCATAGCAGCGCCACCTGCCGGGCGATTTTTACCAAAAACTAATCAGCACCAATTTATATCAGGGACTAACTGAATCTAAAGTTTTATTAAATTCCGAGCATTAGTTCTTGAGATAGAGCTATTGCGGAAATCGCGAAAAATACCGCATAGCAGCGCCACCTGCTGGGCGATTTTTACCAAAAACTAATCAGCACCAATTTACATCAGAGACTAACTGAATATAAGGTTTTACTAAATTCCGAGTATTAGTTCGTGAGATAGAGCTATTGCGGAAATCGCGAAAAATGCTGCATAGCAGCGCCACCTGCCGGGCGATTTTTACCAAAAACTAATCAGCACCAATTTATATCAGGGACTAACTGAATCTAAAGTTTTATTAAATTCCGAGCATTAGTTCTTGAGATAGAGCTATTGCGGAAATCGCGAAAAATACCGCATAGCAGCGCCACCTGCTGGGCGATTTTTACCAAAAACTAATCAGCACCAATTTACATCAGAGACTAACTGAATATAAGGTTTTACTAAATTCCGAGTATTAGTTCGTGAGATAGAGCTATTGCGGAAATCGCGAAAAATGCTGCATAACAGCGCCACCTGCTGGGCGATTTTTACCAAAAACTAATCAGCACCAACTTATATCACGGACTAACTGAATATAAAGTTTTATTAAATTCCGAGGATTAGATCTTGAGATAGAGCTATTGCGGAAATCGCGAAAAATGCCACATAGCAGCGCCACCTGCCGGGCGATTTTTACCAAAAACTAATCAGCACCAATTTACATCAGAGACTAACTGAATATAAGGTTTTACTAAATTCCGAGAATTAGTTCGTGAGATAGAGCTATTGCGGAAATCGCGAAAAATGCTGCATAAGAGCGCCACCTGCTGGGCGATTTTTACCAAAAACTAATCAGCACTAACTTATATCACGGACTAACTGAATATAAAGTTTTATTAAATTCCGAGCATTAGTTCTTGAGATAGAGCTATTGCGGAAATCGCGAAAAATGCTGCATAGCAGCGCCACCTGGCGGGCGATTTTTACCAAAAACTAATCAGCACCAATTTATATCAGGGACTAACTGAATCTAAAGTTTTATTAAATTCCGAGTATTAGTTCTTGAGATAGAGCGCCCACAAAATTTTTGTCACATACAGACAGACAGACAGACAGAGTCACAGACAGACATTTTCTAAAAACGGTCAAATCGTGTTCAGGACCTTCTAAAACGTATAAATCCGTCGAAAACCGGAAGTCGAAAATTTTCATGAATCCAATACTTTCTTCTTGTAAAGATAGAAGAAAGTGACAAAATTCTGAAGTGGCCGACTATTGGTGCAGTGATGGCCGAACATTAGCGTTAAAGTGGCCGACTATTGGAGAACTTGCCCTTTTTTAACTTAACTTTGTCTAAAAAAAAACTATTACCGTGTTTTTAAAAAATAATTGCTGAAACATAATAAGAAACGTATGTTTTAACATATATCACTGTTAAAAATGTTGTGTCGTTTTTTAAAAATTCTTCGTTATGATTTATATACAAAAAAACAGTTAAGTGGCCGACTATTGGTACATTTACCCTACATACGTTTTAGAACCCGGCGAAAAATACTGGCTGCTTTACAAATGGGTCAGACGCCCCCCCCCCCCCTTTTTTTTTTCAAATAATTTATCTTTATACAAATAAATATTTTTTTTTCAAGTGCAATTTTTTCCTTTACTGTTGCCACATCTTAAAACTACGTATGGACAATATTCAAACATGTGTACTTTGTTTTTTTAAGCCAATAAATATTAAGACGCACTTTCTACATTTTCAAATGCGAAATTGGCGTTATTCTAAGCAGATAATGCGCGTTTTTCGTATTTAAAATTAAAAGTAAATTGCTGTAAGTGCGTTAAAATGATGTAGTATCTTTGTTTAAAATGTATTTGGAATCAAAACATCTACTATAATACAGACATTTCAGTTTCAGGAAAAAAAATCAATAAAAAATAATAATAATAATAATCTCCCAAATATGACGGCACTTTCTATGGCAGAAACATAATGCGTATTCAAATTAGGATCCACAAATTAATTAGAAAAAGCAAAGGAAATGACGTCAATTTCATATAAGCATTCGAGATTTAACTTTTATGAATAAAAATGTAAGTTTACATTTAAAAAGGATATTTTTCATCAGTGGATGTCTCTTGCTCATCTGAAATTGATGTCCATTAACTGTAAAGTAAAAATAAGTCAAGCCATACGACATAGAATTTCACTAAATGCTGTTCCATTTGGATACATTTTTTTATTATTGTCGGGAAAATTGTATATTTTTGTGCTAGCTCGCCAAAGAATACGTGTATTCTCACCTAAAAAGCTGAGGGATTTTACTATGATTGCGCCATAGTAACGTCATTTTTTTCTGATTGTCGCTTTAACGATTTATGGAGGTGAATATGTAAAGCTCCGTTATTGTGATCGCCGTATTTTTAAGATGTTACATTTTTGTTTATTTTATCCGGAAACTCCTCCCAAGAGTTTTGGTACAGAAAGTACGGGCCGGAGAAACCTGGCTTAAGGCTTAGGGCCCAGCTCTCTTCTAGGTGTCTGATTACCGAAGCTGCTGGGGAGGACTCTGGCACGTCCCCAAGGGTAACGCGGTGGTTTCCCTTAGGGCACGGGTTCCACCGACGCATGCTATCGCAAGTGACCATGTCATCAACACTTTTGGCAATGTGGGTGATACGCAGGTGGCGGTGCCCCCCACCGACCGTAGAGCACACAGGACTTATCATGGTCGTGCTCGTTAAAAATTCTCCAGAACTTGGGTTCGGCGGTGCCCAGTTTTGCCCGGAACGCCCCCCCCCCCCCCTACCCCCCGATTAGTTAACACAAGCAAAGCCAAGAGGATCTGCTGGTATGTAACTAAAACTTGTATCAGAGTGATAGAATTAATTTACTTATAAAATTATTTTATTGAAATAGAACTTTGAAATGTACTACTTTTAAGAAGTTTGAATTTGTTCTTTATATTTGAAAACTACAACTGAATCTCTGTAAAGTGGCTTCCACTATAGTATCGTAAACCTTCATAACGTTATTAGTAAAGAAAACCCAAAAATAGGTTGATATATACTTAAAGATGTCTGTTCTGTACTGCGATGACATGTATGCTCCTAAAATGTTGATTTAAAAAAAAAAAAAAAAAATACTTAGAGGTAGTATGAATGCAGGTGAATAGATAAAAATAGAACAATGTCAATAACCATTTTTTATTCACGTATATAAACTCAAGCTCAAAAGTCAACAATGCGCGAATTATTCAAATGTAAACATAAGTTATTTTCTGAAGCCGGTATCTGTCAACATCGTTTAAAATTAGAACATACACAAGTCACTCAAATACTGAGAAGATTCCAGGGTAAAAAAGTCACGATTTATCATCGCATCTAAAGATAACATAATATTTAGAGAGAAAAAAAAAAGTTTTATATGTACTTTTTTAATATTTCTGAGTATTATCAACTGGGTCACAAATAGTATTATAGAAGTCCTATTAATGTTTCTGTTCTCTTTATACTTGTGTGTGGTTCTGTTCTAGATATAAAATACAGAATAAGTCATTTCTCTCTGTGAGGTCGGGTGTGGTAAAGAACCATAAATTTTAAAACAAAATACATAAATAAAGAGGATGTTTAATCGCACTGAAATAGATACCGCACATGTTCGGTTTAGTAAGGCAGAGAAATAAAAATTAAATGTAGAATTACATATCATACACTTTTTTATGATATAGCCAGATTTTTTTTATAGCCATAGCCAATTAAATAACGTAGATCTAAAACAACATACTAGCTAAAACGTTATTGTATTTATTGACGTATTTTGGTATTTTTTATTGTATTTACTTGGCGCACTTATTTCTTTAGTACCAAAATTAGGAATTGGAAAAACACGTGATTTTTTTTAAAGAATATTTTATGTATTTTATTGAATTAAAATTTAGAGTAATATAAGAAACAGTTATTTTTATGGGGAATGTAACATTTTTTGAAAGAACTATATAATATATATTTTTTTTTTTCAGCCCTGCTGAAAATTTAATTAGATATAAATATATTCTCCAATGCTGGAAACTGGTTCTTCTCATGTATGCCACTAAAGTTGTGTGCTCCTGTTTCACTTTCCATCTTGTGCTGAGAAGTTGCAGCCTTGCCAACGTATAAGAGTGAGAAATACCAGAATGTCGTCCTGGTGGCTTAAATGGTAAAGCACTTGTGCGAGGTGCGCTATACCAAGGTATCCGGGTTTCGATCCCCGGCATGGACATTTTTCGCTCTGTAGGTTGTACGCTGTGTAGCACAGTGAAAATTTACATCCTTTGTTAGTATTAATTTCCGGCGTAGTTTCAGCCCTGATGAAAATTTAATTAGATATGAACTATATAATATTAAAAAGTATGACATTGAAATGTAAGCAGTTTTTAACTACTACACTGCAAAAAAATAAATTGTTGATTTTACAGTATAATACTGGCACCCCAGCTGCCAGTATTACCGTAAAATTAACAGTAATAAACAGTAAAATAAGCAGTAACACGCTTTCGCGCATGCGCGGCAGCGTATTACTGCTTATTTTACTGTTAATTTTACGGTATAATACTAGCAGCTGGGGTGCCAGTATTATACTGCAAAATCAATTTTTTTTTTTTTTTTTTTTTTTTTTTTTCAGTGTATTCCCGCAATTTTCTCTAAGAACAACTCGGTGAAATAGTCTTTTTGTTGTAATATATTTTTATTTAAATGTATATAACATTTATGAAACAAAAAAAAATTACAATTTTTAGAATATTGAAAACAAACTACATAAAAGTTTCTCCAAATACTTAAGCGCACCGAAAAAAATTGGAAAATAAATCGTTTTTGTTTAATTTAGCATCCGCTTTCGATATTCTCTCACAATTATGTAGTGAGTAAATCGTTTTGGCATTGAATAAATAAGTTTTCCCAGAACTTTAGCGGTAATTCCGTACTAATGCTGTCTAACTACTTGTTTCAATATTCTGATTGATACAATGACTGGATATTTTCACTGCATTTCTAAATCGCGAAGTATGTTTTTCCCGTCAAATCACGAAATGGCATGTGGTTGCTTGGATTATTTGAGAACAACTTTACTTTATATTCTTATGATTGGGAGATTACTATGACAGGAAAATGATTCTACTAAGTCAACAGCTTAGAGAATTTTTTGTAATTTCGTTAATCCATTTGTATCACCTATTTTCTCTCCAATTTTTTTTTTTTTTTTTTTTTTTTAGTTACATCCATTTTTGTCTTTTTTAGCTATCAAAATAAGCTGTCCAAATTAGGCAGTCACAACTGCCCAGCTGTCCAGAGAACAATTTTAAAAAGACTCTATTTCTAAGCATCATGAGTAACATAATATCGATCTCTTTTAATCTAAGTAACAATTTTAATAAATTTGTATTGATAAAAATATTTGCTTTTAATTTATTTGAAAATAAAAAAAATATATTTTTTTAATTCTTAAAATATTCTTAAAATATTTATTTTTTAAAGTTGTCCAAAAAAAATTTAACCTCTGTTACTACATTCCCATTTAGTAGAATAAATAGGTTCGTTTAAAAAGCATTATTGAACAAACGATATTGCAGAAAACCTTTCCTAAGGGGATAAAAAACTGAAGCCATATTGACTTCGCAATTTAAAGCAATACCTCCAAGTTTTGAGGTATTTGTATTATCTTTTCTTTGTAACTTCTGTTACTTGAATTTTAGATTTAAATATTGATTTAAAACTAAAATTTTCTTTGAATGGGAAGAATGGAACAATATTTGTCGATTTATCATTTGAGCCTAAATAAGAACAAAAGTACCTGAAATTCTGATTAGATAAAATTTTTATCATTAACAAACAATTTTGGCTGACGCTTAGCCCTAGCAGTTAGATTTAATGACAGATTAACTATTACTTTCATTATCGGGATTATTTAGGCAGACGTATAATTTAATCTTGAATATAAAGGGAATAGCAAGCCTATTTTTTTCTCGGTTCAAGTAGTCACCAAAAAGATTATTACTAAAAATTTTGCATAACTAAATTTATTTATCATTGTCAGATCTATTTAAGGTACGGAGTTTTGTTGGTGAAAGATCTATAATTGAGTTAACAGCAATTGGACATTAATTAATGGACGTAGTTTGGTGCGTAATTAACTTCGTTTTGTAACTTACTCTGGTACATTTGTAACTATATCGTTGCAAGCATTTCTAATGTTTGATGTCAAACTTGGTTATGGACCTGATTACGGAAGATTAGAAAGATTTTATTGGATACAAAGTAAGGTTTATTTTTCTACCATATTCAATCATAGAGGTTTATTTATTTATTTATTTATTTATTTATTTTTTTTTTTTTTCAGGTTAACGGTTACATGATTGCAACTGGTCTATAAAATAAAAAGACAATGGAATTGACGTCACTTTAATTTTTATCAAAAATCCACTTTTTATGCTTCATTTTTCTTTTAAATATGAAAATTAAACACTATTCTTTATGTGCAAACTATTTATTACATTTTTGACTACATTTAACTCTCCTGAAATCCAAAAATGAAAAACCGTAGTCCTGCCAGAAGAGGACGTATATTACGAAATATAACGTTAATGTAGAGTGAGATTGTATTTAAGCTACTAGAACAACACCTAGCGCCAAGCTGAGAGGTTCGGAGATCAAGAAATAAACGAAAATGAATCACCCGAACATTATTTAAGTTCAATGGTCAATCTCTGCAATCATTGAAATGCTCTCTATTTTATAGTAGTGTGGTGACTAGAGAACATTTTAATTCCTGTTCTCTTAACGGCCTCATTTCCCTACCAAACTATGCTATAAATGATCAACTGAAAGAGTTGCTTCTTAACCCTTTAGCGGGCGGTGCCCGCAAATAAAGACACCAAATTTTAATTCCAAAACTGACAAACGGCACCAAGAATATTTAATTAAATTTTTCCTTTTATAAACTATAGGTAAATAAGCAAGTTTTTATTTTCTAATAAATTCTTTTGTAAATTCTGGTGTCAGTCGATAATTTTATCATTTTATAAACAGACTTACTCCGCGCCGGAAAGGGTTAATAGCCCAAATTTTGTCCAACGCGTAAGATTATATAATTTCGCAATGGCGTTCGTATCGTTTTCAGCAAAGACGAAGGCCATTCCAGGTGAAGGTCATATTGCTTTAAAATACAAGGTCAAATTCGTCATTTCGTTTCATTCAAGCTTCGTTTGGGAAAATAGACCAGCGCATCGGGCGTAGCCTGCTAGTTTTAATATGAACGATAATAATCAAAAGAACAATGAATACCAATTATTTCTGACAGTATGATAGCACTTAAGAGTAGAGTGATCAATGCTTAAAACTTCTTTACAGTTTCGCGCTGGTAAATTGCTTCTAATGTATCAGAAAAAGTCCTAATTTAGTAACCTCTAAAGTAATCTCTAAAACACTTCCTCTGCTGAAATTCATGGTACTTTTGTTCATAGCAGTATTAGTAACTAAAACTTAGATCAAAACTTATTGTGAATTAACATATTGGCGAATTAAACACACATGAAACTCTGCTGTTGTATTTCTTTTGTTATTTGTTTATCTTTCGATTGTGTTGATGCTTCTTATAAGGATTTTTTAAACAAAATTTCAAAAAGAAAAAAGAAAAATTCTTAGTTTATGTTAAGAATATTTTTTTTTGAACAATTAGGAATTTAAACATCGCATATTCTTAGTTCTATGTTGATTAATTTTTTTTTTAAATCTAGACTAATAAGAATTTAAATAGCGCATATTCTTAGTTATATATGTTGATTAATAAAACAAAAACTGCACTAATAGGAATTTAAATAGCGTATATTCTTAGTTATCTGTTGATTAATTTTAAAAAAATCTAAACTAATACGAATTTAAATACCGTATATTCTAGTTCTACGTTGAATAATAAAAATAAATCTAGACTAATAAAAATTTAAATACTGTTTATTTTTAGTTCTATGTTGATTAATAAAATAAAATCTAGACTAATAGGAATTTAAATGCCATATATTCTTAGTTCTATGTTGATTAATAAACATAATATAGACTAATAGGAAATTATATACCGTATATTCGTAGTTCTATGTTGATTAAAAAAACTACAGTAATAGGAATTTACTTTCCGTATATTCTTAGTTCTTTGTTGATTAATAAAAAAAAAAAATCTAGACTAATAGGAATTTAAATATCGTATATTCCGGCTTATAACGCACCCTGTGATATAACGTGCATCTAAAAATGTCAATTATATTTTTGTAGTTTTAGGTATACTCGTCATATAACGCGCACCCTTTCTTTGCAAAAGCACCTCCATCATGAGATTTGTAGCATGCGATTCCAGAAATAATGCCTGAGTGAATAGCAAATGCATCGGATGAAAATATGCCTGCTAAATTCGAAAGTTATTTAAAAAATCCCGTATATTCCACAATCTGACCGAAGATAAATGTTTATGAATGGCTGATATAGCGACAGTGAGGATTGAAAAAGAAGTCGCTGATGTGCCTAAAAATATAAATGAGGACGAATAAAATGTTTACGTTTTTTTTTTTTTTACTTTTTAAATATGATGTGCTACATTTTACCTTATCCAATAGCGAACTAAACGCATAATATCTTTTTTTATTTTTATTTTATTTATGTATTTATTTATTTATTTATTTATTTTATTTTATTTATTTATTTATTTTTTATTATTTATTTATTTATTTATTTATTTATTTATTTATTTATTATTTTTTTTGGGGGGGGGGGGGTTAATAAATAGCATGTTTGTAAATGCAGAAATTGTAATTCTTGTGCTCAGCATTTCTTAACTTTTAGTCTTTCACTTTTATACCCAGTTTACAACGCGCATCTGTAAATTATGATCCGTTTTCTTATACCAAATTTGTGTGTTCTACACCGAACTGTACACTGCAAAAAATAATTGTTGATTTTACAGTATTATACCGCCAGTATTATACCGCAGCTGGGGTGCCAGTATTATACCGTAAAATTAACAATTATTTTTTTGCAGTGTACAGTAGCTGTTTTCATGATCGGTTCTCTACTGTAATGTATTGAATTTTTTTTTTTCACTGACATTTACATCGAAATCATTAACACTTGAAATCATCACGTTTTAGTACTATATTATAAAATACATTTCATTTATAACATATAAACAGTTAGCTAGCAATTTATTCACAGCGATGAAAAACATGCATAAGTTTTACACTGGATGTTTTTCCGGTTTGATTAATAAGAATTTTCGTCAGGGTTTCATATTTGATTTTCTCATGAGCAGCTATTCCAAAAACTTATAATGGGTTGGAACACATATTTCTGTCATGAAGAAAATAACAAATCATTGCAGATTGGTTGTTACAACGTTAGATAAACACCAATAAATCATAATAATCGGAGACAAAAACAAACACCGAGAAACAACCAAGAGCCTGTTCATTCTAAATATATCATGCTTGCATAACTATACCACTTAAACGAAAATATAATATTCGTGGAAGATGTTATAGGACTTATGACGTTAAAAATAACAGATATTATTAGTTGTAGGTGAAGTTTTATAATTAACTAAAGGAAAATAGTTTAGTGTTTTATATGACGCAGTGTTCGGTTAAAATGTAGACAAGACTTATCAAGCATGACTCGGCTCATACACAATCTATATTATAAAGCATAAACATGTCCCTGAGTATATTGACGGTGGAAACGATCTAAGCAATCCATTTCCCTTTTTTCGCAAATTGAATTATTTCTAAACATCGCATAATTTTAATTTTTACATTGTCGAAAAGGGGAAAAATATTTCAAATGCAATTTGTTTAAAAGATGTATCTTAATTTACTGATTTTTTATAGTTTTAAAAATAATGTTCAAGTATGATTTTTTTTTTAATTATTCCTATCAGGTGAATCTCAATTATGGACGATTAACCTGTTTGTACTTAACAATATAAATAGTTCAGCACTTGTTTCCGGTTATTATTGCACAATGAAATGGAAATTAACACTTCATCAATAAATAAAGGAATAAAATAATATAGATAAAACAAAAAAAAATAACAGTTATGTAATCGAACTACGTACTTAAACACTGAAATAATCAGAATCGAAAAAGCTGCGAAAATTTTTGGCGATTTCTTCGACTCTTAACTTCTGGCATGCGGCTAATACGAAAGTGTCACTTTTAATAAATTTCAAAACTTTATTTGAATACTAGCTGTTACCCGTGACTTCGTTCACGTAACATTAAAAGAATAATAAATGCCTAAATTAAGCAAAAGATTTCACCCCTGATAATATATATATAATTAACCAACGCTTTATCATTTTTTATAGGAAACAATAAGGCATTTCTTTGTTTTTAGGGCCTTAGTATCTTCGTCTTAAAGAAGTGAAATTTTGCGCCGAATAATATACACAATCGCAAAAATAAAACTGCAACCAATTGAAAAAAGAGTCCAAGTTGAGAAAAGAAATGATCATCTAGAATACAATAAAGTGTTTTACCATGCCAAAAAAAAAAAAAATGGTTACAAAAATGTATTTACTTTTGCGACAAATTTCGCTGGCTAAAGAAAGCAAATTGGTTACCGACCCTATTACAGAGCCTAACCATCCTATTCTTGGCTATTTTCTACCTATATAAGAAAAAAATTCTACTATATACATTGCGCTTTCACATTTATAGTATTAGGAATATGCTTATTTTTAGGAGTTGGCACGATCGGCTTGTTCAAGTTAACGCAATTCGGATTAAGGAAAATTTTCATTACTTTTTTATTTCTTCTTTGCTCTTGCATTAAGCAATTTTTTCAATAAATTTTATTTCGTTGTTTATTAAAATTTATTAAAAACATTGCATTTACATTTAAATATTTTAATGAAATCTATGCCATTTTTCTAATCTTATAAAACTTTACAAAAATCTATTATCAGAGAAAAAAAAGAAAAAAAAAAGGCCATTTTAAAAAATGACAATAAACCGTTTGCTCCTTTAAGGGGACCGTGGACCTTTATTTGATCAAAAATCGCCCCAAAAATCTAAATTTATTTTTATGTGTATTATTATTATTCAGTTTGTACTGAACCATTTGAGAAAAACTTCATGCAGCTGCGATAATTTTTCGCATAGTTACAAGCGTTTGAATTATGTACACAATGAATTTTTCGGTACTTTAGTAAACTTTATACATGATTCTTTTCAATACAGATTTTGCACGATCTTTAAATTTTTGAAATGCTCCATGCGTCTTAATTTTGGTTCAAAATTCATAAAATTGATAAGGACGAATCCTGATACTGTTTGCAAAGAAACTGTGTAGGCATTTTAAAATTAGACTTCGTTAAGATAATTAAATTTGATTTATAACTTATTAAAATGCTAAATTTTGATGAAAATCGGAATGGAATTTAGAAAAAATCTCTCAAAAATTAACTATTCGGGGGATTAAAAAACTGATACACAGATTTGTTTGTAATATAGTTTTAAGTGATTCAAATGCTACATCAAGGAAATATCTTTAAAATTAAGACGCAAGGAGCATTTTAAAATTTGGTTTATAAATTTAAAATTTTTTTAAAAATCTTAAAATTACATTAAGATTAGGAAATTTCCTTAAAGTATTCTATATACTTGTGGTGAAATCTATATATGGACAAAATTTCATATATATATGATGAAAAATAAAATAATTCAATTTTAACGTCCACCGTCCCCTTAAAGCTGAAAGAAACGTTGAATTAAAATCCGTTGCCAAACCACGATCTACAAACGTGTCTAGATTATAACAATGTACTTCAAGTCCTCGAGTCTTAATTTTAATACCTGTACAGGAAAAATGATGTTACTTTGCTGCAATAATGTTAAATCTTTAGGTTTTTATGAACAAAAATGTCATTCTTTTTTTTTTTTTTTTTTTAAGTCAGTTTTATTCAAATTTCCTGAGATGAACGGCTTAAGAATTAACTCTCGTCAAATAATGTTTACTTCAGACAATCGAGTTATTATTTTTTGTTTCAAAGGATGAAAATAACTACTTCCCGTTAATCCTGACGCCATTTTCGACATGAATAATTTTGCGTATACATATTATTGACATTTGCTATCCATTTTCTTTTCAAACATTTTTTAAAATTTAAATTAAAAATACGGTATATTCATGTTAGCTGCGCGCAGACAATAAACCTCGTCATCATTCTTATTGTATTCATTTAATTTAAAATATAGAGCTTTAATTTAAAACACATACATTTAACATACATATCTTACATACATTTAAAATACACTCATATGAAATATACTCATTTCAAATGAAAAATAAAAGACAAACAAGTGGGTAAGTGTGATCGAAGATCGCTCAAAGGGTTTCGTTTAATATTCCTTTCAAAACACTTTATCCTTTCTCTAATAAATCCAAATAAATTTCATTCAGCAACCAAAAAAAATCATGTTTTTTATAAAGTAAAAATTTACTGGTCTATTTTCTCGTTTTTTCGAATATCTAAACCAGCCCGCTATTATATTCTGTCTATTATATTCTGTCATAATAATATCTGTCATGTGGACTAAATACGATATTTAAAAACATAATTTCAAAATTAAACATGTTGTACAACTTCAAAATGTTACAATATGCGAATACTTCCATAATCGGATTTTTATCAGGATTCAATATTTTCTCAAACTCATATATTTACTATTCTCTATTACTCATATTGATACTCGCTTTGTATTATTCTCAAACATCTAAAAAATTCGTTAAACTTCCAATAGGACATCAGAATTTCTTTTTAATTCTCTAATGACGTGATATTAATCTGCTTCGTGTACATACACATACTCATACTCCCTGTATTATTGAGAAATCTTTGAAAATGTCCGTTTTATTACCACTATGGACGTCAATCATTTTTATTTCATATTTTAATCTTTTTTTCAATTGGTGAAACTTTTTAATTCATTTTCATTTTTCACATGGAAATCGTCTGATAGAAAATTAATTAGTGTAGAAAGAATTTCATCGTGGATTTTTAATTTTTGGCATCTGCTATAACGAAAAATGTTTAAATTTAATAGGAAAAGGCTGTTAGAATTTCGGTTTTTTATCTCTATTTATTAAAATAATACGAATTTTTCAAATTTTAATATTTTGAGCTCTTCATAGCAAGTAGTCAGCTATATACACAAAGTTTCAACTCTGTAAGTTACATAGTTTCTGAGAACAGCTCTATGACAGACAGACAACGGAGCGGGAGTAATAGGGTTTCGTGAGATGAACAAAACTCTAATAAAGAAAAAAAAAAGAAAAAAAAAAGAAAAATAATACGAAGTAATTTCATAACCCAAGATGATTTTATTTCAACATCAAACATATCCGTTTTATTTTCGATATTTATGACGTCATAATCGGTTGCTTTCTGTACTTATACTCGTATTCATTTATGTATCTTTTATTATTATCAAATGTTTGAAAATATACGTTTAATTTCGAATAATGTTATTTCATCTTGTTTTTAATTCTTCTTCTTATTATTTTTTTTTTCAGTTTCATTTTTCACGTGGAAATTTTTCAATTGAAAATAAGTTGTTGACTAAAAATTATTATTCCGGATTTTGATTTAGTATTGACAACGATAAAGCGTTAGCAACGATAAAATAAATTTAACCATTTTAAAATTTTATACGAAAAAATGTCCATTTATTCGCAATGAAAATAATGAAATTTTGAATTATTAAGAAAACTATTTGAATAAAATTAACAAAATAGAGCCTATATTCATTTCCGGGTTATAATCCATCTATATGCAAATATAAATTATAAATTATTAATATTAGTAAATCCTCCATTTTGATGCTGACTTCAGCCAAACATTTACACACACAATCGGATTTATAATATTACTAAGCTGTTATCCGTGACTTTGTTCACGCAACATTAAAAGAAGAATAAATGCATTAATTAAGCAAAATATTCCACTCCCGATAATTAAAAACGTAAATAATTAACTAACTCTTTATCACATTTCATAGGAAACAACACGGTATTTCTTTGTTATAGGGACCGTGACATAACTCAGTCTTAAAAAAGTGAAAATTTGTACAATCGCGAAATAGTCGCAAATAATCGCGAAAACGAAAATGCGACCAATTCAAAATAGAGGGCAAAATAAAATCGTGGAAATCGACGAATTGGATAAAAACAAATGTCAATTTTACCTGATAAACCATTTCATTTTTAACGCTTTTGTGAAAGGTTTTAACAACCGTCCTTCAAAAATAATTAATTGGAAATATTATATGCTTTTGCTTTAAATTCAATTCTGACTCCTTGATATACTGTATAGCTGAAACAAATCTTGTTTTTTAAAAGACAATATGTTGATAGACGGTTTTTGTTCAGCAGAAAAAAAAAATTGATTCATGAAGTTTGAATATGTAAGAATATGTTTTAATTTTTCTGATAATTTACTGAAATCAAGATTTTGTTTTCACCATCTATTCAAATTGAAAATAAATTCTGATTTCAGTTTTAATGAGAAAATGACGTACAAAATATATTGATCCATTTATTTCTCCTTTTCTATCCACAAATATGGAGTAATTTTACTTGCCGTTTTTAGAGGAACTCCGTTAAAAATTTACAGTAATAATAATAATATATCGGAATCTAATTCAATTTTTTAAATTCAGAGAGTTTGTGTGACATCCTCGGATCAATGATAACTGATGTTAAGTAAATCGCGTTGCGTCCGATAGTCTAAGAGGAGTAGTTGCGAAATACAAACAGACGGTCAGATTTTAATATAATAGATTCGTGTTCATTTTTCTTTTCTTAAAATTATGATGTGATTTTAGCAGAAAAATCTCATCTGTATATAACTGATACTCATTGTTAATAATGTTAGTATAGCTAAAAAAAATTTCTATTTTTCGTTTTAACTATGGCGCGAAACTCATTTACTTTCTATACTTACTGATCTTTGTATTATTAATGTATGGAATTGATTCACGCTCCTTTTAAAACATAGTTGAAAATTTACGTTTTATTAACAATATGATGACGCCACTTTTTCCCCCAGAGAAATATCTTTGTAATGATATAATTCTTAAATTCGTGGTTGTACGCTGTGCAGTAAAGTGATAATTCATATCCTTTGTGTTTATATAATTCTTTTTAATTTTCTTTTCCTGGTAATCATGACGTAAATTTTAGCAGAAAATTCACATCTACACAAAACTCACATCACATGATATTCAAACACAAGATCTCAGTATCGATAAAAAAAAATAGTTCAGTTTTTCATCTTAAATATTACGTCCATTATCTATCTACTTTCATACTACTACACTGCAAATATTTATACACTTTTCAGAACACTTTTTAGAACACTTATTTTGTCCCCTTGTTTAGCACACTTTTTGGAACAGTTTTTAAAACACTTCTGAGACTTTCTAGCACACTTTTTGAACACTTTTGGGAACACGTTTGAGAACACTTTTCAGAACACATTTTGTCCCCTTTTTCAGCACACTTTGTAGCGCACTTTTTGGAACACTTTTCAGAACATTTTTGAGAACACTTAATTTGTTCAACACACATTTTGAACACTTTTAGGAACACTTTTTGGAACACATTTTGTCTCCTTTTTCAGCACACTTTGTAGCGCACTTTTTGGAACACTTTTCAGAACACTTTTGAGAACGCTTAATTTGTTCAGCACACATTTTGAACACTTTTGGGAACACATCTTCCGTATTTTATAGAAATTTTTATGTCGTTAAAATAAAATTTATAGGACCAAAAAAGAAAAATAAGGTACTTCGCGAGGACAACCTTATAAGGGACAGATACATTTCGGCATCTTTTTTTCATTTCTGAGTAAGTTTATAGAATTTAGCCAACCCTTCCCGCGAGCGGATTCGAACCCATAATCTCCCGTGTACTAACACGATGCCCTAGACCACAGCGCTATGATCTGTCGCGGTTTTTGCTCAAATGCTGTAATTTATTTGAATCTCTTTTTATGATGCAAAAAGTGGGTTTCATCTGTAGATGAATTTTTCCAATGTTTTTAATATTTTCTTTTCATAATTTTCAATAATTTGCTGTATTATTTGGTGCCTTATAACAGATAAATTTTAATTTATTATGTATTATATGCATAAAAAATTGTATTAAGAGTAATAGTTGCTTCTTTTTGCAACAGTACTAACTAGTGTTGAATTCAGACATTTTTCTCCGGGAGGAATTTCTGCTCTGGAGGGGGGGGGGGGGGGTTGCACTTTTTGATAATTAAAAGTATAAAATTTCAAATCTTTCAACGGTTCTGTTAAACATTATATTTTTAACATTACATTTAAAAAAAATAATAATAATAATAATGACTTTGGGATAGGTAAGTTTAAATATGGACTAACTGATTTAATTTAAATTAAATTAGTTTAATTTATAAAACTATGAACTAACGAAATAAATTAAAAACGTTATAAAATTAGAAACTTGATTTTTTATAAAAGTAAAGAAAAAACATCAACTAATTTTATAAATTTAAGGAAAAAATTGTAAACTTTGTAAAATTATAATTTAGAAAATAATAAATTTTAGCGTAATTCATAAATTTGTAAGCCAAAACAGTTTAATTTAATACCAATTTGCATAGCTATAATTTGCAGAGATATTATGTTATGAAACCTACAATATTGCCTCACATTAAAAAAAATAAATTAAAAAAAAAATAGTGAAAAAAAATCATAAATTTGAAGTACTATCAGGAAAAAAATAAGTAAATTAAAAAAATAAATAGATTAGATATATATATATATATATATTTTTTGTAATTTATAAAAATAAAATAAATTTCTAAATATTTCATTAAAAAATATAAATATTACTATTCTTTTCACAATAAATTGACATGGCCTCGGTTAGAATGAGCCAGTTGGTCGAGCCGGGCCAGGCCTGTATCCTAGAAGAACTCTAGTAAATATAACAATCTTAATTCGCATTTCAAAAAAAGCGATTTCTGTACTCAACCTTTAAACGTCATTTACGGAAATTTCACTGTTTTGCAAGAAATACGGACATTGTACTGTTTTGAAAGAAATACGGGAAAAATCCATTAAATTTACGGAAAACTTTCTGCATATTTACGGATGTGAAGTCTCTTTAACGGAACTAATGTCATTTACGGAAATTGTACTGAAATTTTAGAAAAATGAAACTTCTCCGTAAAATTTTACGGAAAATCTCTTGTATTTTCACGGATTTTTTTAGAGTGTATATTGTTCAAACGACAATCACTATACCGGTTCAATTGGTTGGTTGGTTATTTGTTATGGCAAATTATCTGCGCCAGGGATATAGAACGGCGGGCGTGGGGGGGGGGGGGGGGGTGCCCTCCATGACGGACCTTTCTAAGGGATCCTAACCCGTATTTACGCAAGGTTCGAAGAAAACCACGGAAAACTCCGAACGGTTAGGTCGACGGGCGCGACAGTGGTTTGAACCCAGCACCTCCCGTCTACCAGCTTTGAAAGCAGAACTTATCAGCCACTGGTGGGGCCACTATAATAGGACCTTTAATATAACGAGCTCATGTGCGCTGTAAAATAAATTTTGAAATTTAACTTACCCAAGTAATAAAAATAATGATCTTGAAATCCGCATTGATTGCGATCAAGGCTTCTTAGTAACAAAGTAGGTTGTAACAAAGCGTCGTTTTTACAAAGAAAGCGATGATTTAACAAGTGCGTCAAAATGTGTTCCCAAATGTGTTCTCAAATGTGTTCCCAAATGTGTTCCAAATCTGTTCTCAAATGTGTTCTCAAATGTGTTCTAAATCCGTTCTCAAATGTGTTCCCAATCTGTTCTCAAATGTGTTCCCAATCTGTTCTCAAATGTGTTCCGAGTTTAGATTTAACAAATATCCTGAGCAGAACACTTTCGGTACACTTTTCGGAACACTTTCTTTATAGCGGAACACATTCGGAACACATTTCAGTACACATTGAGGTAACTGGAACACATTTTTTGAATCAAAGTGTTCCAAATGTGTTCCCAATGTGTGCTGGGAATTTGCAGTGTATATTCTGATATTCCTTTTATTCCTGAGGATCCTTTTCATCTTCCATGGTCCAAGCGGAATCTTTTCTTAGAAATATAATTATTATTCATTTTTCTATCTAATTATATCGCAGTCTTTGACAGAAAATGTCTTCTCAACGGAACCGATATTCATACTTCATGTATAACAACAAATACTCCATATTTGCTTTCAAATATCATGGAAATTCTTTTTAAATTTCATTTTTTACGTGGAAATCGTTCAATTGAAAAATAATTGTTGAGGAAAAATTATTATTCCAGGTTTTGTATTTATTGGCAACGGTAATGCTTAACAACGTAAAATGATTAATTAAATTTTAAAGGAAAAAAATGCCCATTTATTCTCTATGAAAATAACGAAATTTTGAATTATTAAGAAAAATATTTGAATAAAATAAACAAAAACCAGCCTATGTTCATTTCCGGGTTATAATCAACCTATATGCAAAGATACAGGATAATTAAATTCTCCATTTTGACGCTGCTTCAGCCTAACATTTGCACACAATTGGATTTATAATATTATTAGGATTAGGAAGGATATAATTAATATTTTTCATATAAAAAGGCTATTAGGTATAGTACGCAACCTAAAAATATATTAAATGTAAAAAATCTATTAGAGTTTTTAATATAAAAATGGTGTTTACCTATGTTCTGTACACCGGGTTAATACTATAGATATATTTTTTTTATCTCTCGTATTGATTAAAATAGAAACATTCTGATAATTTAGAACAGAAAGTATTATGGACTGGAACATATATATCTATCATGAAGCAAATAACAAATCATTGCAGAGTGGTTATCACTAGAGATCGGCCAAAATTTCGGTTTCGGTGCAAAATTGGAGTTTCGCCGAATATTCGTTTTCGGCGAAACTGTTCCTAAAATTTCGGCAAGACCGAAAGTCGACCGAAACTATCTGTATTTCAAAATCCCGTTCCTTCTATCGGAAATTTTCAACTTTATTCATTGATATGAGTTGTATCGGCTCAAATGAGACACTGTTTATTGTTGTGAACGCCACTGTTTATCATTATCCGCCATGACTGATTCATGATGCGAGTTTAAATTATAAAGCAAGCAATGCATATATGACTAAACTTAAAGAATCACGTGATCTTTAAAAGCTGCAAACTTAACAGTAATAGCAAATTTTTACTTTGAAACTCCAGATTGTTTCGAATGCTTTATGAGAAAGGTGTTGTTAAAACATATGAAGATTTATCAAATTTATTACAAAAGGTATATCGAGGTACGCATAATTAATTTTATTTTATTACATGAAATTCGTGTAATTGGAAATTATTTCCGTCTTATTGATAAATTAATTATGTTTTATTTTATATGAAAATAAATAGTTTTGGATAGATGCACAGATAGTCAACTTGGCACCGGAGATAAAATTTTCAAACAGGGGTGCCATTTCAATACTTTCTTAGGGAAGCAGGGAGTGGCAAAGCTTTTTTTTAAGTAAACATATGTTATTTAAACATATGTACCATAAAAATGTTTGTACAAAATTTTAAATAATTAATAATAATCTTCAGCAATATTTAAATATATATTTATATTTAAATGTCTATTAAATTAATAATATTTATAATTATAAAATGGTTAAAACATATTCAATGTTAATTTCCTATAAAACAAACTTTTAAGTACTATATTTCAATTAATTTAAATGCAAAATATTAACGAACTGAAAATATGAATATATTTAAAAATTAAATAGTAATTATTGAATTTGTTTTACATTATTTAACTGCATTGTTAATTAATTATTGATAAATGCCTATAATTATTGGTTGTTATAAAATAGTAAAATATAAAAGATGTATTGATTATGTTTCATTTTTGTTTGAAACTTATACAAACACATATGTACGTTTGTTTGTTAGGAATGTGGTTCAATACACGTATAATTAATAAATTAATTAGTAACGTAATTAGTTATTATTAAGTAATTATTAATTATTTGTTATTAATTAATTAATAATTATATGCAATTATGTATTAATCAGTTTTTTATTTTTGTTTACACTTTCGGTTTCGGCCGAAAGTGGGAAGATCACCGAAATCCGGTTTCGGTTTCTGTTTCGGTCGATCTCTAGTTATTACAACATTAGATAAAAACCAATAAATCATAAAAAATGGAGAAAAAACAAACATTAATCAAGAACCTGTTCCTATTCATTTTAAATATAAAATTCCTTGCATAACTATAATCACTTAAATTAAAAGATAATATTCGTGGAGATGTTTATGATTTATGACGTTAAAATAACAGATATTATTATTTCTAGCTGAAGATTTACGAATTATAGGAGAAGTGTTTTATATATAGAGCAACATTGAAAAAAAGTACCACAAAAAAAAAAAAAAAAGGGGATAAAAAATGTCGCACATTTGATTTTAGAAGTCAGTAAAAGATCAGCAAAAGGAGAAAGAATGATATATTTTGATTATTTTCTTCCACTTATGATAGATATTAAAATTTTTGAAAAATACATAACAAATTTTATATTCTCATAAATTATGTCTTAAAAAGCAACTAAAGTATGTTAATATAGTTTTAACTTACTGAACATATTATAAAAAAAATTTTATAATAAAAGTGTATCATGTTTTAAAGCTAAAATTTGTGTTATACAGCTTTTGCCTTTTTTAATGCGCTCGAGATACTTATAAATCATACTTTATTGTATATTTATAAAACGGCAAACGCTTCAATATCGGTAAAATATATATATATATATATATATATATTTATTACCAAACTGCTTTAAATATATGGATATATATATATATATATATATATATATAAAGGGCAAAGGTAAAATGTTCGTACGACGGTTACACAAATAAATATTAGAATTTTACAGACGTTATTTTAAAGCAAATCTCTCAGAAGAAAATAGAAAATGCTAGTGCTGACTTACTTTTGCAAGAACTGCCCTGGTAGTCGATGGCAAGTTTGCAGACGTCGCAATTGCGCGATTTTCGGAAAGTTTTCGTTCGGAAATAGTGTGATGAGTCTTCTGGTTTCTGAAAAATAAATAAATAGAATTATTACCGCGCACAACAACATAAAAATACATCTAAAATTTCATAAAACTTTAATAGAGACATAATAGGTCGTCGCCTAGCATTGGCGCACCCAGGATTACGCTTTGGAGGGGGCTAGGATATTTTAGAGTTCTACCTGTGCCCAGATCTGGCCCGGCCGCCGATCGAGATCTGCCCAATTTTCTCTTTATTTGATTTGACAGGGGACGGGCCCGGACTTACATTTTTTCTGCTGACTTGAGATGTTGAAGCGACATCAGCACCAATTCTTGTGCACATTGGAAAGGGTTTTTGATGATTTTGTTTAACGATGTTTCTCATTTGTCTTGCATTTAGAGACCTCCCTATTGGCCGATCAGATCACGATTGATTCACTGTTGAACCAGTATATTTTTTCTTCTTACCTTTTTAGCGATTTCTCTGTAACTTAATCCACAATCACGAAGAGTTATAAAATCTTTTCTCACAAAAGTCATAGAAAACTCACGCTATTTCGGAACCATGCCATGCCATGCCATGCCACCCGAAACTGATAGAACAATCACTCCAACGATCATGGTATGTGTCTTTTAGGAAATGCTGAACTCACATTTGTTTAAAACTTGCATAATGTTACGTTTAACAATGTTCAACAACAATAAACAAATACTGTTTTGGCATGAAAAGTATTTTTTTCATTTTTAAAATGCGTTTAAATTATCTTTTAATGAAAAAATAATGCATGTTCATATTGTACTGGGTGCGGCATAAATTCGTTAAAACATTAAAAATCCATTAAAAAGGAACAAATGATGCTAAAAAATTGTGGTTTGCATGAATGGGATTAGAGGGAGATCGGACATTTTTGAATAACAAAAAAAGTTGTGTTTAAAAAAATAACCAATAGATGGCATTGGCATTCATAATATGAAGCAGATTTATGCAAATCAGGCTGCCAATAAAACACCTCGCTCGATGCTCATCGATTTGGATTCTTCATTCGATGCCAGCAATATACTATCGTTACCAGATCAAGCGTTGTTGGTTAAGCTGTTTTACAAGAATGGGGAATGAGCAACAAGCGCGTTGCGAAAATTCGGCATGCCAAAAAGACTCAAGACCAGAAGAGGGTCCGTTTCATTCTGAAGCTTGTCAGACGCTTCGAAGAAACGGGCCTAAGAACTATAAGCCAAATTTGTATGCATCTGATTCATTTTATGTATGCCAGCGCCATCTATCAGTAATTTCTTGAACCAGAACTTTTTTTGTTATTAAAATAAACCCGATCTCCCTCTAATCCGCTTCGTGCAAACAGCAATTTTTTAGCATCATTTGTTCCTTTTTAATGAATTTTTAAAGTTTAACTAATTTATGGCGCACACGGTATTTATTAAGTAAATAAAGTAACAGTTAAAACAGTCTCGTCACAATTGTTTTCAGTGTTTATTTATGCAAAGTAACTCGTAGCTGCAAATACTTTTCTTGTCCACTGTACATCAACCTTAAAGAAATTCCAGTATATTGCGGTATACTGAAGTTTGGAAATGTATGCAAATTTTTGACATAGGGAGGACAATAAAGAAAGTGCATTAATCTGGGGGTGACAGCAAGATTCTCACTGACTTTTGACTACCCTTGGAAATTTGGCTAATCGCCAAATGAAAATAATATTAGAAATTGATTTGTCGCGAAATACTGATTCATTCTTTAAACAACCTAATCCTTTTTAACACTTTCCAACCTAGTTGAAAAGTGTTTATGACTTCGGTTTGTCTGCCGTATGGCCGTCAGGCCGTCTGCCGTCTGGCCTTGCTCCAACTCCCGTAAATATGCTCGGATTGCTCTGCAATATTTATATGTTATTGTCGTTATCTATAGCATGTTCCCTATTTCAACTGAAGTGTGTAGCGCTTTTAAAGGGACACTCAAAAGAATTTCGTTACATTGCGGTCTATGGGGAAAAATCATTTGCGGTTTATTTTAATGATGTTACACAATTTCAAATACATGGTAATTGATATATATCACTGAGGTGCATTACAAGAAGCTTAATATGGAATAGGGTGTGCATAGCACTTATAGTTACTTTACAGGGACAGTCAAAAGAATTCCGTAACATTACGTCTAATATGGAGAAAAATCGTTTGCGGTTTAATTAAATAATGTTTCACTATTTTAAACTCATTGAAATTTATATATATCACTAAAGTGCATTACAAGAGGCTTACTACAGAATATTGTGTGTATAGCAGTCATCGTTCATTTACAGGGACACACAAAAGAATTCTCTACTGTCTGTTAACAATAATTCCTGGATGTGAGTTTTAAGTTGCTGAACGCGATTTTAAATTGAACTCACTTTTTGTCTATTACTGGGTGTGTATAAATTCTGTATTTTATATACAGGGCAGCACAAAAGTTCGCGAACACATTTCCGTTTATTGACAGAAACTCCAGAAGGAGAATTTTTAACTGTGCTGCGCGTTTCCTAACTAAACTAAAATTTATCATCCTATGTATAGTATATACATAAATCTATAGATCCTATACAGGGCTGAATAAAAGTATTCGGATATTTTTTCGAATGTTGTATATGTTGGAAATTCCTGAAATTACGTTTTTAAATGCGTTATGCGTTTTCCAAATTGTTTACTTAGATGTTATCTTTCAGCTTATTAAACGGTAATGATTTGTAAAATTATTTTGGAAGCGTTGGAAAGTGTTATATAATCTATGCTTGACGCATGATTTTTCGTTCTTGTTCTTTTTCAATGTGTGTTCCGATGTTTTGTAATTGTTTTTAGAGCAGAACTATAGGATAACTTTTGAAGGTCAGTTATAACGAAATTTAAATATGTGGTTAAAGTACATAGTACTGAATTGTGTTTTTTTTTTAAACAATTGCTATATTGCATAGTTTTTACATGTAAACGTCAAATATATACAATTGTTTATAATATACAATTGTTTATAATATACAATTGTTTAATATATAATTGTTTGTTGCGCGTCAAAATGAGCGATATTGGCAACAATTCGGTTTAAAAGTGAATGTGGATAAAAATAAACAATTGCCACTCGGTTGTAGCAAAGCATTCTCACTAAAACACGCCAACTTGTACGCAAAAACTAAGTATCACTGCAATAAATTAGAATAGTCCCTTGAAATCGTTTTTTTTTTTTTTTCTGTTGTTATTTAGTTTTACAATTAAACAAAACCCTCTAAAATATTAATTTTTAAGCTAGTACAATGCAGCTAATAGTTTTAAAAATATGAAATAAGTTTTTACATACATTTTTATAAAAGCGTTTGGATCACGTGAGAGAAATTGACCTTCTCGAAATGCCTATAAAAGGTTAAAAATAAAATAGACTGGACATGAATAGAAGCAGAGAGAGAGAGAAAAAAAAATCATCATTCGAAAGAAAAGCAAAAGCAGAGCATTTCACGAAACCGGTTCGATCCAGTTTTCTCATTTAACTCTGGGATTAATATACTTCAGTACAGTTTAGCACAAAAAGTGATTGTTATTGACACTGACATTACGAAGAGTTCGTTTTCCAAGGCAGCAGGCGAATGCCCGGACATTTCTGGATGTTAGAATGAAGTTCCGGGTCAAGGATTCCCCGGTAAAAAAGGTATACTGTATTTTCCTGTGTATAAAGATGCACTTTGTTTACTTTCTTCTATCTATACAAGAAAAAAGTATTGGATTCGTAAAAAAAATCGACTTCCGATTTTCGACGGTTTTATACGTTGTAGAAGGTCCTGAAAACGATTTGACCGGTTTTAGAAAATGTTTGTCTGTCTGTACACTGCAAAAAAAGTGTTGATTTTACAGTATAATACTGCCACCCCAGCTGCCAGTATTATACAGTAAAATTAACAGAAAATTAACAGAAAATTAACAGTAATAAACAGTAAAATTAACAGAAAATTAACAGTAATAAACAGTAAAATAAGCAGTATTACACTACCGCGCTGCGCGGCAGCGTATTACTGCTTATTTTACTGTTTATTACTGTTCATTTTACGGTATAATACTGGCAGCTCGGGTGCCAGTATTATACTGTAAAATCAACATTTTTTTTTTTTTTTTTTTTTTTTTTTTTTTTTTTTTTTTTTCAGTGTATGTATGTGACACAAATCTTGTAGGCACTCTAACTTAAGAACGACTGCGTAGAATAGGATGAAATTTCATACGAAGCTCTATTCTTATGTGAACTGCAGCTGATTATTTTTGGGGCAAAAACCTCCACGAGGGGGTGCTGCGAATCGATGACTTGTTCGATTTATGGGATGCTTATATCTCCAGTTTTTGTGGGTATAATCCAACGAAACATTGAATTTAGACTCCTCATGATAGGAATAGATTGCCATTCAATTTTGGTTGCGGTTATCTAAGAGGGGGTGCCGAAATTCGATGATTTGTTCGAAATATGCTATGCTTATATATCACCAGTTTGCACAGAATCCCACGAACCTTTACCACTAGAATCCTCATCTTGGAATAGATTGTCATTATTATTAGAGTATTGCGTATACTGTGGTCGATCATGTACATACATTCTATGAAACTGTATGTCTGAAGTAAATAAGATTGTTGTTGTAAGAAAAAGCTGTAAGAAATTTAAACTTCGAGTTATTCCCACAGATAACTAATGGTCAGGAAGATCGTCGGGTTATTATTATTATTATTATTATTATTATTATTATCATCATTTTTGTGAAACATTTTAGGTGATCTAATGTGAATTCAGTTAAGACTTTAGAGA
Source organism: Maratus michaelseni (assembly GCA_963931845.1). Lineage (NCBI taxonomy): Eukaryota > Metazoa > Arthropoda > Arachnida > Araneae > Salticidae > Maratus > Maratus michaelseni. The sequence continues at coordinate 156,189,692 of OZ007596.1, read as the reverse complement.
TGACCTCAAAATATGCAACCTTTGAAACTCCTCAGCGAAACCACCCGCCTTCTTTTGAATTTTACCTTCCGAGTCTAAAAAATACAAAAAAAAAAAAAAAAAGAAAGAAAGAAAGAAAGAATTTATTTTTGTTATCCGATTTTGCAATAAAACCGATTCCGTCATCTCTATTGATACGACCCACGGTTATTTTGACTAGAAAACAATTGAAGAATGATATTTTTGTCAACATCAGTTCACAAATTAAAAATTAAGGTGATTTTCGACATTGAAAATGTGCCTTATTTCACACGTGTGCATACAGATAAGAAATATCTTCTGTTTTCCTTTAAACTTTTCTGTTATAGATAGGTTCTGTTTTCCCAAGTTTTAATGTATTTTCAACTCAATGTTAACGAAAACTCGTACTAAAGGAAATTTTGAAAAATGTACGAATCACGAAAAATTGGGAATTTTGACGTCCCGTGTAGTAATTCCGCGGGACAAGTCTTGGAGATCCTGAAAATAGAGATACCTGGAAACACCGCGGTTTGTATCAAGTGAAAAACACAATAAAACCTAAGGAAACAAAACCTGCCTATAACGCAAAATTTTTAGAAGCAGGAAGAAACAGTGCACTGAGAAATAGATCTCGCATCTACATTAGCAACAAAATAAAATAATATCTACAGCATCGTTTGGAATTTACAAGATTATTCCATGTGCTGTATGGTTGTGATTCAAAGTCTCGTATCGCCAAGCAACACTGATTAATGGAAATTGAATCAATTTACGTCCCATGCCGAAGGCTAAGTCTTCCCAATCTTTTTCAATATCATGCTTTCTTAGAGAAAGAGTCAAAACAGAAGAATATCGGATAGTCCGTCATTGGTCTCAAATATCCCGAAAATTCCTTTTCAATTCAACCTAAACCGAACAAAAAAAATTTCGTCAACCCGAACCCGTCACATTTCAAACCGAAATGCTTAAACCCAAACTCGACCAGAAACACGAAAGAAAAGAAAATGAATACATTTTCTGCAAAAACATAAATTTTGCATAAAGAATGAAGTCGATTGGATAATGAGTTGCCGAGATATTTGTAATCCTATTTTTAACTCTTTGATTTTTCATGACCCTGTATTTCATCCAAATTTCAATTCAAAGATATATTTTAATTGGAAATGAGACGCTTAATCCAACGCAATAAACCGTTAGTTAATATGATTAACATTTTTGGAGTTATAAGGATGTTTCTTTTATGCAGTTCAGTAATAGAACATTTAAAGTTTATGATGTTATCAAACCACAATTTTATTCGAATTGCAATGCATTTTATAAGTAGTTTACACATGTTTTATTTTCATATTTTATATTATGCATATCCATGATGGGTAAGTATTATGGTGGCCCCCAACGACTAGTTTTCAATTTAATCTGAAATGCATTAAGAAAATGCGTTTTCTTAATGCAATTATGGAAGTATAGTCTACAACAATGTAACTACAGTGAACTGCTGTTAGTGCGGGTGTGTCTGTCGGGGGGGGGGGGGGGGGATGCCAAGAATGGTCATTTTTATTCGACATTAAACGATGTCCTTAAGATTAATTAAAACATAATGTGGAAAACGAAATTGCCCGGATTAACTGGAGGTACGTCTTAAACGGAAACCGATTAAGAAGAGTCCACTGTAATATTAATTTTATCTTGGATGAATAAAAATGAAAACAGATCATAGTTCTACTCAAACTCATTCATATTAAAATATATAGCCTTTTTTCACCAGAGAGACTTTTGGAAAATCAAGCATATCCAAATATTCGGGCCTGATAAAATCAGGTTACCCGCCCCTTGGTAGAATTCTACTTCTCACAGAATTTACGAGAGTAAAACGTACCCATTCAAAACAAAGCAAAACGAGAATTTTCTATTTTAATGCTATGTGTGAAAAAGCAATTAAAATTGCCAGTCGAATTTTATGTTGTCTATGAAAACAAAGACGCACTTCAAGACATATTATATGAATTACTAATTACTTCATAAATGCTTTCTTTGGATAATTACAAATTAGATACAGTTTCGTTTCAACAAAATCATTCAACACAAATAAAGAAATATTGCCTGAAGTCTCGCAATTTCTCACTTACCTACATCAGTGAATAGCATCACACACCCTTATAAGGCATACATTAAAACAACTCAATACTTGATTTATTGTAATGGATCACCTCGAGGCCACCTATAAATATTAATGAACGAATACTACAAAAAAAAAACAAAGCGATTTTAGTGTAAATGGTTCTTACACGTACAGAGAACGGGTTGAAACACATAAAATGCGAAATTCATTAACAACTTTAATCAAACTACAAGATTAACAAATATGCAAAATATTACTACACCTCTAAGTTAGGTGGGGCATATTTTCAGAAAAGAACTGCTTACGATATTTCCGCAAACATCACATAAACTAGTCGTTGGGGGCCACCGTAATACTTACCCATCATGGATATGCATAATGTAAAATATTAAAATAAAAATGTGTAAACTACTTATAAAGTGCATTGCAATTCAAATAAAATCGTGGCTTGATGACGTCACAAACTTTAAAGGCTCGATTACTGAATTGCTTGAAAGAAACATCCTTATAACTCCAAAAATAATAATCCTATTAACTAGCAGTTTATTGCATCTGATTAAGCGTCAAATTTCCAATTAGAATATATCTTTGAAGTGAAATTTGGATGAAATACAGGGTCATGAAAAATCGAAGAGTGTGGATAATAGGATTCCAAATATCTCGGCAACTCATTATCCGATCGACTTCATGCTTTATGCAAAATTTGTTTTTTTATTGTCTTTTATATTTATTTCTTAAAATAAACAATTTCGAAAATTTTTATATACCTTTCATCAGAACGAATATTTCGAGAGTCCGAAAAAAATTGTTCCGGTTAATCGAGGTTTTTGAAATGAAATAGGCTTCTTCCCATTATTACTTACTAAGTACATACCAAATTGCAAGTCTCTATCTCAATTTCTTCGGGAGATAGAGCGTTTACAGACACACACACAGACACACAGACGGACGGCAAATTTTTTTTTTCTAAAAATATGTTTTTCGGAATCTCCAGTGTCTGAAACGTGTAAATCCGTCAAAATTTTTTTTTCGATTTTCAAAACGATTACAAGACTTACCCTATACTACGTATGATAGGTAAGTAAAAATAAATCAAGCAACTGCGCCATAGCCAGGCCCTCGTTTAGAAAATTAAAGCCTTAAAGTGCAGACAATTTTAGGGGCCACTAATACACCAGTAACATTTATTATTATTATTATTATTAATTTACTTTTATTTCAAATATAATAGAACTTCGGCTCTCGAATGCCTCAGTTATTGAACAATTTTGTTCTCGAACAAGAAATTCGGGTGAAATTTGCTTCGGTTCTGGAACAGGGAAAGTGTAGTTGCCAAATCGACCAAATAAACAAGAAATATAAAAAAAAAAAAAGTCAATTCCTACTTTGGTCAACAAAGAAAAATTTTATTTTAGTTACTTTTGAGAAATTTTTTTCTCCCATATAAAACTAAAATTAATTAAATTTAATTAATGAATTAATATTTGAAAAAACTGTATTAACATCAAGTGTCATCCACTACAAGTTTAAAAAAATGTATTTGAACTTGAGTGGATGAATAAAAAGTATTTTATTAACGATTAAAAATTTGAACAAGATATATAAATATATATAGGGAGAGTGTGAACTAATAGTATGAATTGAGAAAAGTATCAAATACGACCAAAGTGATTTTCTTTTCTTTTAGGCAAAGCGTACATATATGACATATAGAAATTGTAACATTAACGAAATTCGTACATTTCGAAATTCCTGTGCAACAAGGTTGTTAAATCTACTGATTGTTATTAATTTTTTACATTTTGTTTCTTTGTTTTCCATGGGTGCGAAGCTCATATACATGCAATGAATATATTGATTCCGGTAATAGCGAATTTAATGCATTTTTATATTCAAAAACCGAGAGTTAACTTAGTGGTCCCAATGATCTAAAAAACAAAGAATGGGAATTCTGCCTCCTTCTCTTCACTCTAAAGTCGTCCATAGTTTCATCAATAAAGGTAGTATGTGTACGGTTTTTGTTAAACGTCTATAAAATGTTATAGAATTGTCATTGTCTCATGTAATGTAACAGTGCTGGAATACGTTTTCATATTTTACTTTATTATGTGCAATATAGTATATTATTTGAAACAGGTAAACACAGGGATAATTTGAAATGGGCAATCAATTATAGTGCTTTTTGTCCCCCACGCCAAATATGGTAATAATGTATGTTATGTATAGTATGATTTAATAACACCGCAAGGGGATTGTCCAAGTTAGAGCAAAAAGCACTCTAGATCAGAGAGAAGATGGGAAGATGAGAGTGCACACTTGGTCTATTCTCCACTCATAATTTGTTTATTAGTATTGATAACGCTAGTTTGGAAATACCTGTTGTACATATTTGTATAAAATAAATTTGTGTTAGTGTCTTGAAAAGAACGTTTATGAATGCCTCAGTCTCATACGAAGGATGACACATAAGTGGAAGATCACCCCGAATCAACCCCTGGAGATAATTAATCATATTTTCATGTATTTTTAATGGTAAAATTTGATTTGGTTCAAGAACAATTCTTTGGGACGAATTTGGTACGTAAGAACGTAAGACTTTGGCAGAACGTATGTACCATTGCGTTCTTTAAAATCCTTCTTGTGTGGGAGCCTTTGTTGAAGAAGTTACCTATCCTACAAATTTAATGATTTCAGGACCAGTGGTTGAGGCTAAGAGTTAATATGTCTGCAGGATGTATGTATAAGCGGAATGATTTTTCTATGATTTGATAATATAACTCTAAACCTATAAAGATATCCACTGTACCAAAACATTCCTCTGAAAAGAGATGGGTAGATAAGCATTAATTTTTGGTTCTCCGGTAGTGTCAATTTTTTTTCTTATTTCTAAGATATTTTACTTGTTTTATTGTCATTTAGGACTTATATTTACTGCCTGTCTGATTAATTTCTGTTTGAAGATTGTTTGAATGTGTTATACAAGATCAGAAACATGGGTTTATTTAGCAAGTTCTAATGTATTTCAACTATAGCAATTTGATTTTTTTTTCTGATATGAAGCGCTCATAACACCATCACAGTTTGTATATATATTTTATTTCATTTTCACATATTAATGTATGTAAAATTTACAATAGTGTTATGAACACTTCATATCGAAAACAAAAAGTCAAATTGATATAATTGAAATATATTAGAATTTGTTAAAAAAAAAAAAAAAAAAAAAAAACCTATATTACTGATCTTATCTTGTATAAGACATTTAAATAATCTTCAAACAAAAATCCATCAGAGAGGCATTCAAATATAGATCATCAATTATATTAAAATAATCCTAATATCTTAGAAGAAAGAAAAAAAATTGACACTATCGGAGGGGAGAGGATGAATGCTTTAATTAACTAACCCATCTTCTTTAATTAACTAATAGTGTAGAAATACCTTTGAAATCCACACAGAGCAATATAATGTTTAATTTATATCTGTTTTACTTAAAACATATACATTAGATAAACTTCATTTCAACAAATGAATGTAATAACGACTAAATCCACAACAACAATCGCTAGAACAATGCTATCTTTCCATGATCAGGTTATTATCATATAGGATGTGACATGACATTTGCTTGGTGACTCAAAGAAATACGCAACTCTGTCGTCTAAAAATCCCAGTCAAGTATTTTCAAAGTCGATTATAAAAGGAAATCAAAGTTAAATATACATTAAATGGATGTCTAATTACGTAATAAAATTATTTACGTATCTGACGTGATTACAAATTCGCTAAGAAGTTTGCTACACTTAAATCATTCAAGATTTAAAAAAAAAAAAAAATGTCTGAGGTTTCAAAGTGACCTGCATCAATAATCTCCATTTCACATCTTTATAAAGCATGCAATAAAAACCGTCATTTTGGATTTATTGTAATGAAATCACTTAGCGGTAACTTATCGTAGAAATATGCAGAGTTGTGGCAAGAATCGAACCCGGAATCCCGGGACACGATCACTATATCGTCGAACAAGACTACCTGAGTTGCTCTCATACTGCTCATGTGAGATGGCGTCGCCACACTAATAAATATTAATGACAGAATGCAATGAACAAAAAAAGACTATTTTAGTTATAAAATAGTTTTGACAGTTGCTGCAAAAGAACAACTTGTAACACAAAGATTGCCGAAACTATTAAGAACGTTCTTAATCAAACTTCAGCGCTTGAAATATGCAAAATATTACTGCACCTTCTTTTTGGGTGGGGCACATTATCAAAAAAGTACTGCTAATACATTTTAGAAAATATCAGGCAAAGGGAAAATAATTAGTAATACAATAATGCAAATAATTGCGACTTTTGGCACAGGTGTTATAATAGGCAATGAAAATCATTCCGAAGGGTGAATGTGATGATGTTTCGAGTTGATACACATAAAATCAATTTAAATTCAAATGAGATGTTATCAAAATTACGTGAGTGTGCAGGAGATATTTCAGTGAGCTGTGGGTCTTCGCATTATGAAAGAAAATAAATACGTTATTAAGAATACTCTAGTTACTAACAATGAAACTAACCTCCCCCCCCCAAAAAAAAAAAGTTTTATTGACATATTATAAGTGCATGGCAGGGTAGTGCATAGGCCAAATTTATATGGCACGCCATGCACTATATTTACACGAAGCCATTCGAGTTTTTTTTACATCTTGTATCTCAGACATTAATTGAGGGGGTCGGGGCAAGAAAGTGTCAAGTCACATTTTTGGTGAAACAAATCTAACACTGTAATATGTTGCTTAATATTGTAAATTGCAATGTTCTACATATAATTTGTTTATAATGTCACTTAGTGGCAGCATATGTCCCATGTTCCGTTTTTGCCTCAGACGTTTATGCTCCCAATGAACATAGCTAATTTACAAAAAACGTAATAGTAATATGATTAAAATAATGCCATATTGTTACTCAGAATATCTCAAATGTTACTCATACATTGGCGAAAAAACTTTTTGTTATATATCTTGATTTGAGTATTCGATGAAATTTTCAAATTGAAATATCTTAGAAGTTCAAAAATGTGGCTTAGCACTCTCTTGTCCCGACCCCTTCAATTAAGATTTACGGTTGCGATTTTGCTTACTTAATATGATGTCATTACTACTCGGTAGAATCTGAGATATCGAACTCCAAAAATCTCAGATTTTAGTCCCTCATGAAAGCTGTAATTAGTCAGGAAAAAAATTCCGATTTTCAGTTGAGGTGTTGTTATCTAATAAAATAAGAATGTTACTATGCAGCATTCTTTATTTCTCACATTTATCTTGTACAAATTTCGAGATATAGAATTTAAAAAATCGCTGTTCTGGAACTTTTGGATTCACTGCCTGATCAAAAACTATGTGATCAAAATTGGTCGACTACTTAGTGATGTACTTAGAAAATTTAAATGCGACAGAAAAAGAGAGTTTTTCGTTTAACCTGCAAGGAAAAAAATCGAAAATCGTAAAAATTCTTATTACTTGTAAAACTCAAATTCATTTTTTTTATTGGCCACACTGTATTTCAGCATTTCCAAGCGTCATTGGTCTATGCCTTGTAACAATTATTGTTGCAAAATCAATCAATTTTTCTCAAACTCACTTTATAAAATTAGAAATTACATTATTAATTTGCATAGCAAAGTCTTTTTTATCCAGAAAATACTTGGGAACGGAGAGAGCTATACAGAACCGTTCTAAGCGAAAGCGAGGCCGGGTGCAAGAACTTTTGCGAGGCCCTTCCCTTCCAAACTAATTAATCCCCTCCCATTTCCGCCAATGTTACCAATTTAGTTAATTTTTTTATTCATCTACCAGAATTTTATAGTAGTAAATTTTACCTTATTTAATGAAAGATATTCCGTGATCAAATAAAGTGGAGGTAACTATTCAAAAATTCTGATAGATTATTTTGAATAAAATATTTACTAAATTGGCAACACTATTTCCCACACCGCAAATACCTTTTGAAAAGCTTCCACGACATAGACAGTGGCGCACTAAGGATTAAGCTTTGTTATGGGGGGATGGGTTGTGGTGGTGGCATATTATGTTTAATACAGGTTTATACAAACTGGGGCCAAATTTCCTTTCATAATACTTGGGCTAGACCGTAACCCTCGAGACACAAGGCCGTGACAGTAAATAAACATGGCGCACGTTTCCGTCCTATTGAGCAGACGTAAGATAGGGACTATCCTACAGAAAGACTCGAATATTTCTCTCAAAAACTAAACAAAAGTAAACTTTTATATGAAAATAGCTTATAAAAAGCACACAGTAATAATAATGAGTATCTTCTATATTCTCGTATGCTAATTTATATGTACTTTAATTTAATATATTCAATTAATTAGTTTCAATGGTAGTTTATTATCGATACTTTTAAAACACGGCTGTAATTCTTTTAGTTGATGATATTTTATAATAAAAAAAATTTCATATTTATGTTTTTAAAAAAAGTACAAATTTTAGTCTCAAGAAAATAAATGAAAAAAATTTCAGAATATTCATTAAGCATTAGTACAGTAAATGAATTAACAACAGACTCACATTTATAGGTATGCTTTTTAGTTTATTAATTTTCCATCAGTGGTTAAAATTTTATACAAACAAAGAATAAATAAAAAGATTTATTTTCCAGATATTAGTTGAGCAAGTAAAAATAATATTGAAATAATTTCCTGTGTTTTTAACATACTTTTATAAATACTTTCTCCAAATTTTAAAGAGATAACTTCTTGTAATTGTTGGAATAATGATAAGTTTTAAATAACTGTATTATAGATTTTGAAGTATTTTTAAAATATTTTATATCATTTCTTTGAACCTTAAGCAAGCAAAGTATAAATTGAATTTTTTATTTCCAGATGTTAATGAAGCAAGTAAAATTATAATAATTAAATAATTCCATGTATGTTTTTAACATTCATTTATATATACATATTTTCCAAAATTTGAAATAAATAAATTATAGTGTTTATTTCTATCATAATGTTTTTTATATACAAATAATATATTATACATAATGATAAAAATAAAATAATAATTTCATATATTCTTTTTTACATCAAGCAATTTTTAGTGATTTATATCATTCCTTTGAATCATAAGCAATCAAAGTAGAAATATACATTTTTTTTTTCAGATTATTGATGAAGGAAGTTAAACAATAACAATAAAATAATAATTCCATTTGTGCTTTTTACATTTATTCATATACAAATTCTCTAAATAATAATAATAAATATATATATATATATATGCATAACAATATTTGTGCTTTATATCATTTCATTGAACCTTATGTAAATAAAGTGAAAGTGAAAGTTTCCTTTTTTCAGACATTAATAAAGTAAAAAATAAAATAATTCCATGTATACTTTTTACATTTATTTATGTTTTTTTTTTTTTTTTTGCAACATTTCAAAGAAATAAATTCTGGTGATTATTTCATCATTTTGAGTTTTAAGCAAGAAAATTAGAAATTTAGGAATTTTTAGATATTAATGAAGCAAATAAAATGATAATAATAATAATAATAAGACTTTCATGTATTTTTTTATTTTATTTTTTTTTAACATTCATTTATATATTTTTATTTTAAAATTTCAGGAAATAAAGTCTAGTTTTTATTTCTATATTGGTGTAGTTTTATATACAAATGTAACTAGATAACATATTTTTTTAGACATATTTTAATAATTTATATCATTCCTCTGAGTCGTAAGCAAACAAAGTTGAAAATGGTGTTTTTTTTTTTTTTGTTTTTTTTTTTAGATATTAATGAAGTTAAACGATGATAGTAAAATAATATAGTATACTATATACTATATAATACAATAATATTTTATTAATAGTAAAATAATAGTTCCATGTATGCGTTTTACATTGATATATATGTAGTTTCCAACAGTTTCAAAGAAATAAATTCTAGTGAAAAGGAAGAAAGAGAAAAAAATAGCGTCTCCTCTTGCTGGACATTGGACGGGTACATTGCCTACCCCCTTTCTCTTTTAGGGAGTGTCACGGCCTTGTGTCTCGAAGGTTACGGCTAGACTCAGGCTATTCTTTTTACTGCAGATTTGGGCCGGGCCTGAAATTCATTCTTGCCGTGTCATGATGTCGGAAAAACATTTCTCTTTCTCTCTCTCTCTCTTTATTGTACAGCCGTTGAAATAAAAAAAAGGGGAGTGAGGGAGGGAGAGAAAACATCCTCATTGTCGCAGTGAGATGCGAAAGGTACTGTTCGGTTGTGAATCGAGTCTACTTTTCGAATTTGAGTACAAATTTGGAAATAAAGGTGATTTACATTTTACATATTAAAAATTGTAGTCGCTTGGAATTTTCCAATGGTAACAACAATTTTTTACACTATGTTTTAGTTTCTTTGAACAAGGTAGGCCGGAGAAAGGCACCGATTGACTGATTGTATACTTAAATCTTCGTAAAGTTAGATGAGTTAAAATTTTGAGGATCCTATGTTAATGCATGTGACAGACTTTTATTTATTATCTTCACAAAATATCATCCATTGTGCTTTTGTTTTTAATTCTATACAATGCATAGCCTTAAAGATTTTTGTTCAGCTCAAAAACAAATTTTGAGTTATGAAAATTATTAATAAATTCACGTTGAAAAAATTTTAAATAATGATCGGCATTGATTTTCTTAGAAAACGAATTACGATTGTAGAAAACATCTGTATGTTAGTGTACAGCTCATACCAATCAGTAGTTTTTGATATATTCATAAATTTTACTTTTTGACGGCATAAAGGTCTCATATTATTAAAGCATACACAGAAAAAAAAAGTTTTAGATTAACCGGTAAAAAAAATTATGGTATTTTCTTACATATAAAGAAATTTTGTTTTACACTAAAAAATTCTGTATAATTTTTCTGGTAACACATGCATAACATCGTTTTCAACGTTTGGATCCATGTGTTTTTAGTGTTTTTAACATCTTGACAGCAATCAACGGATTTTTGCACCTTTAAGTATTGAGTACATTTGTTATTTGTACATATGTTTGTGATATAAATTATATATTCAAGGTGATTTGTAAACTGAACTGAAGTTTTTTTCTTTTACCTTATATATCAGTAAATAACAACATTGCGCAACCTCATTAAGCATACAATAAAAACCTCTATTTTCAATTTTTCGAAATGAAGTAATCTCGATCGGACTTGAGTGAACTCGCTCCCTTTGATTCTGAACGCCTCATTTATTAAATAATTGTCTAATTGCATAATAAAACTAGCTCTAATATAATTACAAATTAGCCGAGATTCGCTTCACGTAAACATTTCAATAAAAAAAAATTGCCCGAGGTTTCAAAAGTTCACACTTACCTGCAACAATAAATTGCACCTCGCATCCTTATAAAGCATACAATAAAAATCTTTATGTACGATTTATTGTAATGAAATCAGCTAGCGGTAATCAATAAATATTAATTTCAGAAAGCTATGAACGAGGAAGACGATTTCAGTATAAAGTGGTTCTGACAATTACTCTAAAGAACGGCTTGTAGCACAAAGACTGCCGAAATCATTTTAAGAGCGTTCTTAATCAAACTACAACGCTCGAAATATGCAAAAAAACTACTGCACCTTCTATGTTTGGGTGGGGCATATTGTCGAAAAAATACTGCTAATACACTTCATGCAATGTCATGCAAGAGAAAAAAATTAGTAATAAAAACATGTAAGTAATTGCGGTTTGATTTCGCACAGGTGTTATAATAAGCAATGAAAAACACTCCGAGGGAATAGCTTTAGTAATGAATACTCAAGTTGATACACATAAAATCAATTTCGATTCAAATGAGATGCTATTGAAATTACAAGAATGTGCAGGGTACATTTCAGCGAGTCTTTACTTTACTTTGGGTCTTTACGTTATGAAATAAATTATGCCATTAAGAATAGCAGCTTACTTCAGCTACTGACCTTAAAATTAGCAAGAATGATAAATCATTACTTTTGTATAAAATCTGACATTCTTTCAAGTATTTTTTTTTTTTTTTAAGTAAAGGGTATTAAAGGGTATTTTTTAAGTAATCAGCTTGTTTCCGCGAGGATATAAAGGGTTGGTGCAGGACCCTATAAAAAAGATTTATTGTATAGGAAACCAGGGTGAAAAATCCATTTATTTAGTCAAAATTACAGGGCGTCTCACTTCAATCCGAATTCGCGTTTTCGTTCATAACTTTAAAGTAAGTGAAGATACTTTAACAAAATTCCTTACAATAATACTTACAATTCATACAAAGATGAGTCTATTGCGAAATTTGTTAAAATATCTTCACTACTGTTAAAGTTATGAACGAAAACGCGACATGGGATTGAAGTGAGACGCCCTGTAATTTTGACTAAATAAGTGAATTTTTCACCCTGGTTTCCTATACAATAAATGCTTTTTACAGTGTCCTGTACCAACCTACTGTAACAGTCATTTATTGTATAGGAAACCAGGGCGAAAAATTCATTTATTTAGTCAAAATTACAGGGCGTCTCACTTCAATCCCATGTCGCGTTTTCGTTCATAACTTTAACAGTAGTGAGGATATTTTAACAAATTTCGCAATAGACTCATCTTTGTATGAATTGTAAGCATATTGTTAGGAATTATGTTAAAGTATCTTCACTACTGTTAAAGTTATGAACGAAAACGCGACTTCGGATTGGAATTTGACTATATAAATGGATTTCCGATCTTGTTTTCCTATACAAAAATTGTTTGTTACAGTGTCTTGTACCATGAATTTGGAATCACCCTGTATAAAGCAAGAAAATGGAGAAACAACCTAGAAGATTTTATTTCAGTGCCCAGTTATTTAAGATAAATAAATGTGGGATTAAGATAAACCATACGATCTGGGCCACAATGAATACTACAACTACACTTTGAATGTAAAGACAAACAAACATTTACTAAGACTTATACATAGAAATGATTATAAAATACTTGTAAATTTGACTAACACACACTTTTCTATTTAACATCAGTAAACAAGTATTTACCGTAAAATTAACAGTAATAAACAGTAAAATAAGCAGTAATACACTGCCACGCATGCGCGGTAGCGAAAAACTGCTTATTTTACGGTATAATACTAGCAGCTGGAATGCTAGTATTATACTTTTTTTTTTCAGTGTATGAGGAAAGCAGGGCGATTTAAAACGGGTGTGATAATATTCAGCACAGATACCTGTTCCGTGTAAGTGTGCATCAGTATATATAATTATTTTTCAGATCTTTTTAAATATTGTTCTATTGGTCAGATTTATTTCTAAAAAGGGAAATTTCCGTTTTGAAATGGGGGAAATTTCTTTCTTGAAAACGGAAGTTTTGTGAAAAAACCAGAGAATAGACGGCAACTTTGCTGCCAGTACATTTTCAGTTTTTTCACGGATTTTTTTTTTCAGTGTATTTGTTAGTTTGAGAACAGTACTATAATTTGGTAACCTTGAATTAAGGCAAAAATGAAGATAGCTCTTTGAAAAACGCAGTTGAAAATAGGTATAACATGAGAACCTTGAAAGTCTACTTGAAAAACTGAAACGACTCAAAAGAACTAGTTTGTGACTATCATCATTTTTCTCTTTGGCTCTTCGATAACGATATTCAACAATATAAAACATATCTTTATCTAAAATTGCTAAACAAACAGGGTATTTAAAATCCGTTAAATATAAGTTAAGTTATAAGTTATATCCCTTTTCATTGACCTTGGATTAAATAAATACAAATACAATTGATTTATAGCAACACTTTTTCTGAAAAAAGGAAATCAATAGTGACTAATGCGAAACCTTTCATAATTACACATTACAACAACCAATGCAAAAAAAAAAAAAAAAAAAAAAAAAAAAAAAAAAAAAAATTCCATGATCGTAAACCTTTTATAATAATAATTTTAAAAAATGACCGGACGTTTTCCCCACTGTTGAAAGCAATAATTTCACAATTCTTATGTTATATTCCTTGAGAAATAATAAAACTAAATTCCTAACAAATAAAAGAAAAAATATATATTCTTACATAATTTATGCTCTCAGGTTAATAACGAGTAAAATAAGTGGCATATAATTTAAAAATATTTATTTCGGAGAAATTATTCTAATGCTTAAGTGAATATTTATGTTTTATGAAGAAACAACATTATTTCAGAAACCATTAGCTGACAATGAAACTGCAAACAAACACAGTGACTGGTAGTAAATAATAATTTCGCAATCAAGGCCGTAGCCAGAAAAATATTTCGGAAGGGGATTTGGTGCCCATAATTTTATTCTTCTCTTATTTTAGATTTGTTCTTTACTAAATGAATAGAGGTGGGTTTTAAAAGCCTTATTGCGAATTCAAATAACTCCGTTTAATAGAACTAGAGAAGAAAATTTAAGACTTTTTCACTGAAAATAAAATTATAATCTCATTTAGATACTTATTCGGCGACGTATTAAGACGTTACTGTCAATCAAATTAATGTGGAAATTTTGTACACATGTTTTTAAATATTTTGTTGCCAAAAATGTCAGTAGCATTTGTCGGAACAACTAAATTTGTTGTTAATTTTATAACTTTCATTGCATTATTCAATAATTTGGGCTAAAGAAGTCGTATCAGATTGTTGTAGTCATTTTATTTTGACATCCTGCTTTTACAGAGTTACATTCCAGAAAATTCGAATAAATTTCAAAGATTTAAAGAAATTGCATTTATTTTTTTCGACATACTAACGGAATCAAACAATAAAGTTATGCTAGCGTAGAATTTTGATTTTTGAAAATTGACTGCTGTTGATTTTTGATTCTTGACCGATAGTTAATAGCATATTTAATAGTCATCCTGGCTGAAATTTCGGAGGGGGATCAAACCCTGATGATCCCCCCATTGGCTACGGCCTTGTTCGCAATCTATAATTGTAAATTACAATAAGAATTATCTAAGAATGAGATTGTGAGAACAAATCTAACGCTTTTTGAAGTCATTATTATAATTGAGATTTAGTCACTTTTGCCTTCAATCGGGTCATTAGAATATTCCATTATGATAATTATATATAGAAGAATAACTCAGTATAAAATACTATGCTTGGTATGGAATATTAAAGCACCCGTCAGTTTATATATGCCCATATTTAATGCATTATCTTTTCGAAGCGTTAATGTAAATAAGTTCAGTATTTATAAGGAAAAATGTGAATAAAATAAAAATGTGTAATGATAAATGTATACCACATAACAAGAAACAAAAATCATGCTTCAAGCATAGGTTCTGAAACACTTTCTAACACTTCCAGAGTAAAGGTGAAAATAAGCACTCGCCAGTCTCCACTCGTCGATTAAACTTTAAAATCTGGCGATTAAAAATGTGGAATGAACTGGCCAAATGCAGGATTTCCCAATTACCATTTTTCCTTAAATTTCAAGATTTTTCAGCGTCCGTTCGACGAAATTCATAATTTTTATGTGCCCGTTGGAAGAAATTCATGGCTTTTACGCGCCCGTTCGAAGAAATTTACGATTTTCCGTGCATAATCGACGAAATTCATGATTTTTATGCGGCAATCAATAAAATTCATGATTTTTATGCGCCGATCGACGAAATTCATGATTTTTACGCGTTCGATCGATGAAATTCAGTATTTTTACTCTGCCGAATGACGAAATTCAGGATTTTTACGCTGCCGAATGACGAAATTTGATTTTTACGTAGCCGATCGACAAAATGCATTATTTTTCTGCGGCGATCAACGAAATTCATGATTTTTACGCGCCGATCGGTAAAATTCATGATTTTTACGCATTCAATCGACGAAATTCATTATTGTTACGTGCTCGGTCGATAAAATTCATGATTTTTACACGCTCGGTCGATAAAATTCATGATTTTTACACGCTCAGTCGATAAAATTCATGATTTTTACGTGCCCGATCGAAGAAATTCATGATTTTTACGCATTCGATCGACGAAAATCATTACTTTTACGCGTTCGATCGACGAAATTCATGATTTTTACACCCCCGAATGACGAAATTTGATTTTTACGTAGCCGATCGACGAAATACATGATTTTTACGCGCCGATCGATAAAATTCATGATTTTTACGTGTTCGATCGACGAAGCTCATGATTTTTACGCCCTTGGTCGTTAAAATTCATGATTTTTACACGTCCGATCGACAAAATTCTTGATTTCTACACATTCGATCGACGAAATTCATGATTTTTACGCATTTGATCGACGAAATTCAGGATTTTTATGCACTACCGCGCATGCGCGGCAGCGTATTACTGCTTATTTTACTGTTTATTACTGTTAATTTTATGGTATAAGGTTGGCAGAGCAAGGGTGTCAGTAAAATACTGTAAAATCAATATTTTTTTGCAGTGTACAAATTCTTTTAAATTGCTTTTATTAGCATGCTATTCTTTAGCCTGTAATCGAGTGGCCTTTCATGCAGTAAATCTGTTGAAACACAACCTGTCTATAACAGAAATGTTTACGGCCTCACCGAAAGGTATCTACTTGCTCCGAAATAAACTTGTCTAAAACGGAATATATTTCCCGGTACCTGGCAATTCTGTTTTTACAGGTTTTACTGTACTTAGTTCAGAAAATCCTGTAAAAACGGAACCTGCCTATATATCTTGTAAGTAAAATAATCATGGTTCTTACTGAAAGAATACCATACAAATAGAACTATGTTCAATCAAAAACTTCTCCAATACAAAATTTTGTTTCGGTCACTAGCGATTCCGTTTTTTCAGATTTTATTTTCTAAAATTATTGTGTTTATTTAATACAGTAAAACCTACTAAAACAAAATCACAAGTGACCAGAGAAAAATTTCGTTTCAGACAGGTTTCGTCTTTGCAGGTAGATTTGGAAAGTTTTCTTTTCGGGTCATAGAGTTTTTACGCTTAAGAGAGAGTTCCGTTATAGACAGGTTCCGTTTTCATAGGATTTAATGTAGTTTTATGTCCCGATATAGAAGCCAGGGACCCGCTTTTCTGGGACAGTGGAACTGACGGTCACAATGATCACTAATCTGTGTTTAAGTAACAACAAGTTGGAAATTGTACGTCAAACGTGACAAATGAGGTGCGTTCGTACAATAGCTAGTTATATAAATATTAAGATCTTGAGGATTTTTAATTCTGTGAAATGAATTATATCGTCTGCAGATTCATTTCTGTCATAAAATACGTATCTCGGTCGCTTGACGATTAAATCTCGGAAGCTCCTATAACAAAAAAACACCGATTTTTTTTTTTTTTTTTTTTTTTTTTTTTTTTTTTTTTTTTTTAAATTCAGATTTCTTAGTAAATATATTTATTAATATCGTCTAAAGTTTTGATTCGATTTTCATAAAATTTGAAGACGACAAAATTCTGCAAAGATAATATATCTTAAATTTCAAACCATTCGGTTGGGTATAGTTTTTGCGTTGTTATATGCGGACGGACGGACGGACCAGACGACGACAATAGGTGTTACGTATTTATATATAATTACGAACGCACCTAAAAAAGGAATGTCTCTACTTAGAAGTAAAAATTAAAATAATAATAATAATAATAAAAGTACTTTTATACATAGCATAATAAATATGTCATAAACCTTTGGAGTCTTATAACTGGCCAAGGCAATTTAGTGATTCATTCAAAAAATCACGCACAAACCACACACGTTTTGCAGTCTTAAAGCTTGATTCACGATTCCTTTAAATCATCATTAAGACGATAAAACTGAACAAGTTACACACACACTATCATATAAATAAAAATACGCGCGGACTTTGAGTTCATTTATGCATTATTCATGGCAACAAACACATAAAAAACTCATGAAAAAAAAATGACGCAGATGAATTTCAAATCTTAAATCCGTTCAGGTGTAGTTGACAAATTCGAATGAGATAAAAAGGATCCTTAAAAAATTCGAACTGAAGAGAAGTATAATTTCACAATAAGTAAACAACAATAAAAAAAATGATTAACGGTATGAAAAGATAAAGTTTAGTAATTGATAATGCTACAGGTAACTCGTACAATTTAAATCACGGCATTAAGAGGGGGAAATGGTCAGGTGTTAGGTCACAAAGGACATTAGCTAGGATTAAACTCATTATAACAATTCACAGAAAGCTGATGAGCACGGTTAAAGTTACTGAAACGATACTTTCAAGTGAATAACTAGAATGCACTTGAATGAGAAATAGTTTGTTAAAAATGGTTACTGTTACTTAAAAACTAGTTGTTGGGGGCCACCGTAATACTTACTCATCATGGATATGTATAATATAAAATATGAAAATAAAACATGTGTAAACTACTTATAAAATGCGTTGCAATTCGAATAAAATCGTGGCTTGATGACGTCATAAACTTTAAATGCTCTATTACGGAATTGCGTAAAAGAAACATCCTTATAACTCCAAAAATGATAATCCTATTAACCAACGGTTTATTGCGTCGGATTAAGCATCTCATTTCCAATTAAAATATATCTTTGAATTGATATTTGGATGAAATACAGGGGGATGAAAAATCGAAGAGTGTGGATAATAGGATTACAAATATCTCGGTAACTCATTATCCGTTCGACTTCATTCTTTATGCAAAATTTATGTTTTTTTATTGTTTTTTATATTCACTCTTTAAAATAAACAATTTCGAAAATTTTTATATACCTTTTATCAGAACGAATATTTCGAGAGTCCGAAAAAAATAGTTCCGGATAATCGAGGTTACTGAAATTCAATAAGCTTCTTCCCATTATTACATACTAAGTACATACCAAATTTCAAGTCTCTATCTCAATTTCTTCGGGAGATAGAGCGTTTACAGACACACAGATAGACGGACGGCAATTTTTTTTTTCTATAAATATGTTTTTCGGAATCTCCAGTGTCTGAAACGTGTAAATCCGTCAATTTTTTTTTCGATTTTTAAAACGATTACAAGACTTACCCTATACTACGTACAATGGGTAAGTAATAAACAAAATGTACTCATTTCTACTTTCCAAACAAATAGAGTATAAGTAAAGGATTGTAATCATGATTTGTTTGTTTGTGTATGTGTGCGTGTATGTGAATACGATAACTCCTAAATCGTACTTCCGATACGGTTGTCTTCTATTTGACGAATATGTTATAAACTATACAGTCGCAAGAACTATATAGATTTTCGGACAAATCGGCCGACGGATTAGGTATTTAATCCTTTTTAAAACCATTTTCAAACAATTTTGCAACCAATTCTACAGAAAAAATCACCAAGGAAATGTGATAGAGTATATGGGATAAATATTGGGCAAATGTAGCGTCTCCAGTTTCAAAACGTGGGGTAAAGGTCTGCACGGGCCCGAGTCGGGCCGGCAAAATGGAGACAAATTTTTAAACGGGCCCGGCCGGCAGAATAAAGAAAATTTTTATAAGTATAAATAATATCTAAAAATGAATAAGTATAAATGTGTTGCGCGACCGATGCTAGCTGAATCAATACAGAAATATAACATGTCCAGCGTAGAAATCGGCAGAGGACAATTAATATAACATGTCCAGCGTAGAAATCGGCATACACTCTAAATAAGAAAGAGTGACTATTCACTCCGGAGGAGTGGATATTCACTCTATCGCAGAGTCAAAATTTGCCCAACCTCTTTAGAGTGACTATTCACTCTAGGAAAAAGTGAAATTCTTGACTCCCTGAAAGAGTGAATACTCACTCTTTCAGGAGTGAGTTTTTTCACCCTGATAGGAGTAAATAGTCACTCTTTCAGGAGTGACTAAAATTCTTGAATAAAAAAGAGAAACTCATTTTTTACACACGCTTGTTCGTAGGCGGTCACCCTCCCAACTAGTAACCGAGCTCGCTGCTGCTTGACTTCTGCGCTCGGACGAGAACTGGTACCTACAGCTTGCTACAGCCGCTTACAATTTAAGAAGCTCTTATTATATTATTTTAGCTTTGTTTCTTTTGTGATATTCGAACACGCTTATTAAATTTGTGTAGAAATCATAAATATCTACGGTGTTTCTCAACTGTGTAAATAAGAAACTGAAACCTTCTTTTTGTATCATAAGCAGCGTTTACAATATCACTTGGTATCAAACCGGATTCAAAGGACGTGTTAATATGCCGCTATCGTTCCTGCTTTCATTTTGCACCCATTTACAAACGCAAGCACAAAACCCCTTCCCTGCAAAAAACCGGAAACTGCGTAATTTTTCCTTCTGAATTATGATTGGCTGATTAGGGAACTGCGGTACAAACTTCCGGTGTAAACATAAACCGCCTACAGTCCTTTTCGCGTGTGATAATCTTCGTTCTTTTGCTTTATTGAGAATAAAAATGTCTGGCCGTTTTTTGTTAATGCAAACTTTGATTGACATCTTTGTAACACCAGAGCCAAGACCACCGCTAGACAATTTTCTGCTTGAGGCGAACATTATTTTTCCGCCCTTATGACGCAATCGTTTTTTCCCCATTGCTCAAACTTTTTTTTTTAAAATAAGTAAATAATATGATAACTATATATTTTTTAATAGAAAACAAATATGTATAAAATTTGTTTACATTTAAGAAATTTAAAAAAAATCAAACTACGTAAGATATTTTGCATTAAAAAAAATACTACTAATACTGCTAACTTGGCATTAAATGAATAAATCATATTCTACTAGTATTTACAAGAAAGCCTCATACAAAGAGTAAAACTTACACTTCAAAATCCCTTTTCTAGGGGGTCCCAGAAAAGACTAAAATTCCATTTTATTTCTTAAACCAAAACTAGAATTTTAATTATTACAAATAAAACATTTTCATCTTAATTATAAAACATTATCTACATGCTTAACATTATCTATCTAAATGAGGACACATAATGTTAAACGAAGACAGTTAATGGCAAGCTAATGTTAAAACTGTGGGAGCATTTTTGACTAATTTCATTTTCACTATCTGTGAAAATGAAATTCTGGCGCCTGGGGCATAAGCCCCAACTGACCCTCTCTAGTTTCGGACCTGACTCTGCCCGACTCTCCCCCCCATGGGTTCGCTACAGCCCTTTTTAGGGCCATCGCTACGAGATTTTAATGGAGGGGGAGGGGGGCCTTAAATTAGCAAGTGAAATTTCAGTGTCTGCCAACCCATTGGCAAACAAAGATAGATAGTTCTTGACGTTTGCCAATTAGTTTTATAATTTTGCCAAGTTACCACAATTAGAAAATATAAACAGTTTTTATTTGTAAAAAGCTTAATAATGTTCACAATTATATTTCTAATTTTTGCCAAGTCTATGAGAAATAGAAAGTCAAAGTGTATTATAGTTTTTATTGAAGTTTTAAACAAATTTGCCAATCAAGTTTGTAAATTTGTCAAGTGTAACAGCATTCCCGAAAGTTTGCGGGGGGGGGGGGCAACCCCCCTCCCTCTTAGCGAGGGCTGTGGCTAAATTTAATAAACAGTATTGAGCCAAAATATGTCAAACATTTAACCAATCAAATCAATTACAATTTGTGTATGAATTTCAAATAGCAAAATAATGATATCAGTAACAAGTTAAATATCTTTTTGAAATCGTATACACAAAACAAAATCCCATTATATGTTAATTTATATAATATGTTATAAAGGTCTGCACGGGCCAAACAGACCCATAGAAAGAATATATATATTCACGGTATAAAAATTAAAAGTTCGGCCGAAGCCCGGTTCGGCCCAGTATAAAAGTTAAGTTTGGTTCGTGCCCGGCCTGGTCCGTAGAAAAAATTATTTGTTCGGCCCGGTGTAATAGCTAAAAGTTCGTCCCGAGACTGGCCGGACTAGAAAAAAGTTAAAATTTCATCGGCCCGGCCCGAGCTAATTTTTACTAAATGTTAATTTTTACGTCGACTTGGTTAAAAATTTGTCTCGTACGGGGAGTTCTGACCAAAAGCACTTATCTAGCTTTTTTTTTTTTTCATGTTTATAATCTTCATTTTTATAGAAATGTTGTAACCTGCGATATATATTTTTTTTTAATGAATTTCTATTTGTTGTATGTAAATGTTCCAGTTATCATTAATATTGTTAATCCATATTCCATGTATTGGAGATTTAAAAATCTGAAAAATGCTGCACAGTAAAATCGTCTAAGACGGAATTGCACAGGAAAGAAAAAAAAAGTGTTATAGACAAGTTCCCTTCTTCGCAGGTGTAAATATATTATATATTCTTTTCTTACGTATTAGTATATTCATTTTGCATGGATCAACACAGTTTTCAGTTTAAGACAGGATTTCGTCATAGGCAGGTTCTTTTTTCACACGTTTTACTATATTTTAATTTAGTTATATTTTAATAAGCCTAAAAATCCACTATTCTTTAAAAAGAATAAATTTTAATGTTTAATTACAGAATAATGGCGATTTAGAAATGTATGCTTTGTTTATTTATTTATTTTTTTTTTTTTTTGAACAGACGCCGAGACAATGATTTTCATACGGGCCGGGTCAAAACCGGGACTTAAAATTTCGGCCCGTGAAGAGTAGGAAGAATGAAACCAGTGCCGGCTCAGTACGGAAAAATAAGTTAGACCGGCCCGACCCAATCCTTCAGGAAAATCAGTAAGCCCCGGCCCGAGCTTTCAGAAAAAGTATGGCCGGGCCTGGCCCGAGTTCGGCCCTTGCAGATCTCTGCCATGCTAATAAAATTCCAAAAATCCCTATGCGTAATTGCGAATAAACTTTATTGAAAAGAGAACTTTTTTTTTTTTTAAATTAAACTTAAAGATTAAAACCGGATTCCTTATTATTAATGTTAAAAAATCGCCGAGAAAACGAAAAGAAAGAAAAAAAAACCCTTATTTTACTTTAGTTAAATTTACTACAGTTACTTTGAAATTTACTACAGTAACAGTGAGAGCTAAAACATTCCAACAGGAATTCGTTTTTTAATATAAAAAAAATTGGCGCAAAAGCGCAACAATGTATTGAAAATATTATATATTGAATCGTATTGAAAATCAACAAAATTTAATTTATTATGCTAAATGTTTAAAACAGAATTCTTTTTGTGGTTATCAAAAAATGATCGCGGAAAGAAAAAAGAAAGGGGGGGGGTGCTAAAAATTGCATTGAAAAATGCAAAAACTTCCAAAATCGTGGCGGACAAAATTTACTATATTAGGCTAAAAGTTTAAAACTGATTTTTTTTCTTAACGATTGTAAAAAATCGCAGCAGAACGGAAAAAAACCGCCAAGAATCGTATTGAAAATCTTATTAAAAATCGGTAAAAAATCAAAAAACTTGGGGGAAAACTTTACTATATTAGTCGAAAAGTTTAAAAACAAATTATTTTCATGAAGATCAGAAAAATCGCGGCGGTACGCTAAAAAAGCTAAAAATTCAAAAATCGCAGAAAGCAAAATTTTCGACCGTCCATCGCGAAGAACTGACGTAATTTTGCATTTTTGAAAACAAAAAAGAATTTAAAATAAAGTTGTAAAAAAACAATAAATAGCGCAAAAATAAAAGCACTGACAAAACTTTTAAACGATGGACACAACAACACACTGACGGGTGAACCGGCGCTGTTTGTTTAACCGACAGGAATCATGGGTAAATGCTGGACTAATGCCCTAGGAGCTAGCAGGGGTGAAAATGACCTAGGCTAGTTTCATCTTCAAACCGGCTTGTTCATTGTAAATGGGTTCGGAAATACAATGATGGAATCGACGCGGATTGAAACAGGATTCCAGTGTAGTTTCTAAACGATGCTATATAATACAGAGACTGTTCGCACATTTTTTAGACAAATTTGATAAATTATTTAAAAAGATGGAATTCTTTTAGAGGAAAAAATTCTGACAACAACTTATTATGTGTAATTTATATTATCGTCTGATACTTTCAAATTTATTCTTATTTCAAGATTGCGCATGCTAAAAAAGCTGTGAATGGGAAGATGCGTTTGCGTTTTTTTTTTTTCTTCTTCCGAACAGAAGTATGCTAATTCCACAGTCTAAAATGATTGCAAAGCGCATAATATAAAAACTTTTTAGTGCGAAATAAACATAACAATTGATTGGAAAGTGCTATTCCAAAAATCAGTACATATACATAGTAAAAAGATATCAGATGAAAAAAAAAAAAAAAACAGGGAAAAAAAGAGCCGATTTCAAGGCGGAAAACGAAGTTTCAAGTAAGGATTTATGACTATCGCAAATTTATCTTACATCGAAAACATCCATCGATATCCATCGAAAGCATTATGCAGAATTAGAATCAAGAAACTAGATTATCATACAGATTATTTCAGAAAGCAATATTCATATTTTAAACGTTAAAAACAACAACGCCGAAATCGTCTAAAAAATGTGCGAACACCCGTCTGTACATTTCCGCTATGACAAAAATTCCGTTACAACAAAGCAGTTATTTATTTATTCATTCATTTTTTTCTTGCTAATAATGTTTCCATAATTAGAGCCCCATTAAGATTGTCCGAGGCCCAGGCCTGTTTACCAAATGTTAGGCCCGTGAAGCCGAAGTTTACTCACTGAAATACAAAGGGGCCCCCAAATTTACTTTTCAAAACTAATTTTTAGGGGGGAAATTTTAGTCAGGGTAAAAAACGTTTTTTTTTTTTTTTCTTAAATTATAGCTGTTAAATTTTTCCTAAGATTATTTCCGACACATTTATACTCTTTTTTTTTTCTATAATAAATGTTATAAAATCAGTGATTAAATGCAACGTTTTTCATTTCTCTTATGTTTAATTTCAAACGTGCTAAAAATAACAGAAAATTTAATCTGTATAGTTATATTTTGTTTATATTCATAAAGAGGTTAGAAATGATATAAAATATGTAGAATAGGTTATTTAAATAAAGAGGAAAATAATTAGCATTCAGAGATATTAAATTTCTGTTTATAAAATAGAAGCAAAATTGTGTTGCAGCTAAGCATAAATTTACTTCAAATATTTATTTTCCCTGCACTTTTCTTAGCATTGGCAAATCCTGCAATTTGTAAAGCATAAAATATATTTCCTGTCCATAATTCTATCGATTCATTTATTATTTCAATGCCTTTTTCAGTTTTTTTTTTTTTTTTTTAAATCGTGCTACTATATATAAAGGATTTCATTTTAGGTGTTTCGTTTCGATAACGGAGATTACTCGGATTCTCATCCGTCAGCTGGCGCCATCTTGTGATTTTATTGGAAAAAACTGTTTTTCCTCACTCTTTAACGGAGTGAAATATCTCACTCTTGTCAACGGAGTGAACAGTCACTCTCGACAACGGAGTGAGATATTTCACTCTTTTCTAGAGAGTGGAAAGTTCCACTCTCTAAAGAGTGCATATTTATAAAATTCACTCCTAAAAGAGTGAAAATGCCTCTCACTCTTCCAAAGAGTCAACTTCTCACTCCTTCCAATTTTAGAGTGTAGGACAATTCAATGGTATCTGAGCCCGAACTTAATTTTTCCAGCAGACTCGGGTAGGCCGGGATCAGGCTTACATTTTATTCTACATAATCGGGCCGGGACGGAAATAGGCTTAATTGTTCCCAGAACGTGTCGAGCAAGCATTTTATTTTGTAAAAATAGTAATAGTGATAATGAACTTCTGTTAACGGAATCTTTGGAAATATATTTAAATAAATTATAGAGAAACGTTTTCCAAAATCTACTCTTTTTTTTTTTTACTATACAGCAACTAAAGTTGCGACGTTTTTAACCCTCTTTTTCTTTATTCTAAACTACATTAATTTCTTTAATGTATTTATTTTAATGTAACAGTCTTAAGAGTCTAAGTGATCATTAATGTTGCTATTCTGTATTCTATTCGACTTGTGAACATATAGTAATCTGAAAGGCTGTAAAATTTGTATGCATAAATATGTATGCAGTATTCATTAAAAGAAACTTAATTGTATGTTAAGAAAAATCTGATTTTTTTTGTAGAAATTGAGTCGGGCCGGTCCTGAATTTATTGATTTTTCACGGGTTGGGCCGGGCTTGTTTTCACTGATCTTCGTACGGGCCGGGCCATGAACGGTAATTTCGCCCAGTGCAGACCTCTAACGTGAGGTCCAGCGTTTGAATGCAACAGATTCCATTGTGTCCGAAATTTTTACATACATACTTAAAGAAAAAAAAAAAAAAAAAGGGGACAGTATTTTTACTGGGTTTAAAATGCTGGCAATATGGGTGACAGCTATAGGTGCAGATTCACGGTCGCCAGTCGCCACGTGGCGACTACATTTTTTGCTGTGGCCACTAACTTTCGGCGTTTAAGTCGCCATGGGATTTAAAAGTAATCAATTTCTGGTATTCCCAGTCCCCATCGTAAAATGTTGATATTTTTTTTTAAAGATTAAGACCAAAACACATAGCAAACATTATTATTATCTTAACATTTCAGAATGATCTGTTTAACACAGCAAACTATTAAATATATTCGAATACCAATGTTTTTCGTAACAGTTTGAATCTGATGATTTTACATAGACTGTGATTTAAATATATATATATATATATATATATATATAAACAAATGTTTGAAGTGTGTTTTGATTTTTATACTGCAAAATAATCTCACAAATTCGGATTTTCTTTCATATGTACTTTTGTCTGGCAAAATCAAAATAAGAAATATTATTTTTCTGATATTCCCCACTATCATGATTGCTTAGCTTATAAATATTTTTTTTAAACCGTATCTTGCCCAACTTTATCTTCTGAATGTACATGATTTAAGATTTAATTAATTTTCAAATTTTGTTGTACGTGTGTTTATATTAAATAAATTACTTTACACTTTGAATTCCTGAGTTTTTTAGTTTTTTACCAAATATAAATATAAACACTATTGTTTTTATGCGTTTGTTTTACAATTGTGGCCACTGGATTTTTTGGGTTTAAGAGCCAGTGACTCCTTCCAAATTTTGGGAATCTGCACCTGTAGTGACAGCACATTCTGCTGTAAATTTACAGGAATTTTGTTTTCTATGGCTAAACAGCAAATCTGGTAATTTTACAGCATTTTTTTTTGCGATTAATAAATAATAGTGTTAAATGGTGTATTTTTTTCCATTGTGCTTATAAACTTTTGAGACAATGTATAATTACAGAGTTTTATGAGTTTTACCAAAGTGATAATAATGTACTCAATTTATTCATTTTTAAATGATTTATTTGAATTATTTTACGAAATGTAATAAGTAAATAGTGCTTTTGCTTAATTTTCTATTCTTATTTAATAAACGACATTTCCTGGCTGTGCCTAAACGTTTGAGACAGACTGTACTCACTCCATTCAATTGCACTTGATTTTTTTTCCCTTATTCGATCGATCACTAAGGTATCGGCATATAAATCACTCTTTAGTTAAGAATGAAAAATCAGTGTGTTAATATAATAAATTCAGAGAAATATTTCTTTCTGTGATGTGTTTTTGTTACAAAACATCGTTACACAAGATATTCAGATTTTACAATAACCGGAGAAAACTAGTCGTTGGGGGGCCACTGTAATACTTACCCATCATGGATATGCATAATATAAAATATGAAAATAAAACATGTGTAAACTATTTATAAAATGCATTGCAATTCGAATAAAATTGTGGCTTGATGACATCATAAACTTTAAATGTTCTATTACTGAACTGCGTAAAAGAAGCATCCTTATAACTCCAAAACTGATAATCATATTAACTAACGGTTTACTGCATCAGATTAAGCATCTCATTTCCAATTAAAATATATCTTTGAATTGAAATTTGAATGAAATATAGGGTCATGAAAAATCGAAGAGTGTGGTAAATAGGATTACAAATATATCGGCAACTAACTATCTATCGGCTTCATTCTTTATCCAAAATTTATGTTTTTTTTTTGTTTTTTTTTTATTGTCTTTTATAGTCACTCCTTAAAATAAACAATTTCAAAAAATTTTATATACCTTTCATCAGAACGAATATTTCGAGAGTCCGAAAAAAATAGTTCCGGATAATCGAGGTTAATGAAATGCAATAAGCTTCTTCCCATTATTTCATACTAAGTACACACCAAATTTCAAGTCTCTATCTCAATTTGTTCGGGAGATAGAGCGTTTACAGAATTCACACAGACAGACGGACAGCAATTTTTTTTTTTCTAAATATATGTTTTTCGGAATCTTCAGTGTCTGAAACGTGCAAATCCGTCAAAAAAAAAAAAAAATCTATTTTCAAAACGATTACAAGACTTACCCTATACTACGTATTATGGGTAAGTAATAACTAGAATGTACAGTCGTGGAAAAGAAAAGTGAACACCCCTACTAAATCTGCAACAAATTATTGTAGAAGAAAGTTCCTGGTGCCAAACGATTGGAAATAAAGCCTTTCTTTTAAATGATGTATATAAAATTGGCTTAGGGAGTCATCTACATATCACAACAAACCCAAACTTTGTTTTTGTTTTTTCAATGGGAAGACCCAATTTTGACAAGATATTTTAAAAAAATCTTTAGTAAAAACTATGCCCAGATACCAAATTTCATGAAATTCTTACGATTAGTTTCAGAGAAATTAAATATTTTAAAATGAGCATATTTTAGGGCCTGTATCCAAATTAATGTTCAGTAGTCGATTGTTGAAATGTTACAGAATGACTAAGTCAGTTCTATTAATGTATTATTTCTTGCCAATAAGAGCATTTTACTCACTTAATATGTTTCGGCTATTGTTGTATAAGGTAAACCCCTTTGCAATATTCATTTTATAATGTTTACAATAGTTAAATTATTCGATTAAAAAAATATATAAGGTTTTCTGTGATTAAAATAGTTTTCGAATATGTGAATGTGATTGTAATTTTATAGGTATTTTTATAATGCTTTTTCTCAAATTTTGAATTTATTTTACTCGCTCTTTTAGAAATTTATATGTGAAGAATATCGGAGAATACAAAATTTAGAATAAAAAATAGTAACAAATTGCTTTTCATTCTAAAGATAAATCTTAACTCGATTGCAAATGCCATATTTTTAAAACTTTTTCAGCAAATACACAACATATACACTGCTCAAAACAATTAAAGGATATTTGAAGTTTTATATAAAATAAAGATATAAACGACATTTTTTTTGCCGAAAATAGAAGAAGAGAATCACAAATGCAAATTTTTCTGGTTTTCAAACTGTGGAGTATGCAAATTTTGAGTTCGACGTCAAAAACGTCGCTTCAGCGGCAGCGAATGAAATTTGACTTTCAACTGGATAAAAGAGAATGAAGACAAGGATGATCGGCATTCAGTGATTGCTTTGTTTCGATGAGTACGATGTCTCAGCGAAGTCATTTGACAGATTCAGAAGCTTGGAGAATTGTTGGTAGGTTAGAAGGGGGCCAAACTCAAGCCGAAGTAGCGCAAGCCATTGGAGTGTCACAAAGTGTCATTTCCAGGATCTGGAACCGTTTTTTGGAGAGTGGATGTGCAGGCCGAAGACCAGGGCAAGGTCGTAGACGGGCAACAACGCCCAATGAAGATCGGTATTTAGCGTTAACAGCTCGGAGACACCGAAACATGAACGCTACTCTTATCCAACAACACCTTCGCTCGGCTACAGGCACCACGATTTCAACTCAGACTGTCCGAAACCGGCTCCATGCTGTAGGTCTGTATGCTCGCCGATCGATGGTATGTGTTAGATTAACATCAAGGCATCGTCGCGACCGCAGGGAGTGGGCAACCGAGCATGTCAACTGGAGGAGAAATGAATGGAGCAATATTCTGTTTTCTGACGAGTCCCGTTTTTCTGTGCATCCGGATAATAGACGTATTTTCATCTGGAGGGACCGTGGCAGTAGGAATAATCCTGCGTTCGTGCACGAAAGTGTCAGATTTGGCGGTGGAGGAGTGTTGGTGTATGGTGGCATCTCCATTGACGGGCGCACTGACCTCTACATCATTCGAGATGGAGCTCTGACTGGTCGCCGATATAGGGATGAGATCCTCAGACCTATTGTAGTGCCTTACGCTGCAGCAATCGGAGATAACTTCATTTTAATGGACGATAACTGCAGGCCACATCGTGCAAACCTGGTGGAGGATTTCCTTTTCGAGGAAGGAATCGTTCGAATGGAATGGCCAGCGTGTTCTCCAGACATGAATCCAATCGAGCACGTTTGGGACGCTCTAGGAAGACGAGTTTATGGCCGCCAACAACCCCCACAAACTCTCCAAGAACTGGAAAGAGCTCTTCTGGAAGAGTGGGGCAGAATACCCCAACTCGTCATTAATAGCCTCATTGAGTCCATGCCTCAAAGGTGTTCAACGTTGCTGGCCGCCCGTGGAAACCATACCCCCTACTGAAAATGATTTTCTTTGAAGAAAACACCTTTTCTTATTCTTTTTTTCTCATATGCACAAATTGTGTTTTTTTCCTTTTGTACACAAATGCGCAATAAAATGCATTTTTTTCTGCCAAACATGTGTAATTTATTCTCATATAACCTACTATGTCTGTCGACCATGTATCAATCAGCTAAAAAGTTTCCCAGATACAAAATCCACCTAAAACTGCAATATCCTTTAATTGTTTTGAGCAGTGTATTTGCATTTATAAAAGACTTTACTTCAAACATATATACCGCAGAAAAAAATAAAATAAGTTTGTTAGACTGGAGACGAAGCTAGAAATTCAATTAAAGGTAACAAAAATATTGAGTAATTTTGTGCTTTTCTGTACGTTTATGACGTGCAGAAAAGTGTTACTTAAACCAGCATCTTGCCGTTTCTTAAGCATAATTTGAAAACTACTTGGAAGAAAATTTTTAAATTTTAAATGCGCATTACAGGGAACAATTTATATGTAACAAAAAAATTGTAAGTTGCAATTCATAATTTTTTCGAATGCTAATTTCATAATTCATAATTCATATTATAAAAACAATAAAAATTACAAATTCAACGTATTTACGTTTGGGTTTTTTAGTATTATAACCAAACAAAAAACTAGCACATCGGGATTATAATTTCAGGAGATATTACTAAAAATATGAAAATGTAATTTAACATTAGAAGCTCTAAATTTTGAGTGTTTATAATTCAAAAACTTATCACCCAAATGACTTGAAATTTAGTATCTAGGCATAGTTGGAACCGAAGATTCAAAATATGGTGTCAAAATTAGGAGTTGCTATTGAAAAAAAGTTTGGGATGGTTTTGATAAGTAAATGACCCCATAAGCAAATTTTATATACATTATTTAAAAGTATTCCAATCGTTTGGTACCAGTAACTTTCTTCTACAATAATTTGTTGCAAAGTTAGTGGGGGGTGTTCACTTTTCTTTTTCCACGACTGTACCTGAATTAGAAATAGAACCGGAAATGAAAACAACACACTTTTTCATAGGTTATGATGACTTTTCTAGAACTTGAAGAATAATCGAAACAGAACCGAAAATCGGGAAAAAGCTTAATTTCCGTAGGAAAGAAAACCGGAACTGGACCGTAAAAACGTTTTTATTTTTAATAATTCAGTTTAGAAAAATTCAATATTTTAAAAGGTAAAATAGAAGTCAAGGAAATTATTTATTTCTGATCTTTAACTTTTTAATATAAATTATATCAAAAAATAAATAAGAAATTATGTATGCTGAAATTGATTAAATTGTCAAAATTCAAAATATTTATTAATAAAAATACAGGGTGATTCTAAAAAAAGGGACAGACTTTAACAGAGGGCAGGACACACTAGAGCACGGTCCAAAATTCTCAGGCCCGGTATCGGCCTGTACAGAAACTTTATTGGTCCGCGCCGGCCTGACTCAATTTCTACAAAACAAGCCTTTTTTCAGAAGCATCATTATCTTACACTTAAAATTATTAAAAACGCTCACATTTAAGCATAGATTTTATTTTCATATGTCCACAATTCATGGAATACGGAATAACAGTAATATTAAGGACTACTTCGATAATTGCATGCATGAACACTCATTAAATTTTTTTTAATTTAACAATTAAATTCAAATGATGATTCAGTAAGCGAATCGCTATAGTTTAGAATGAAAGAAAAAGATGGTAAAAGAAAATCACAATTTAAGTTCTATAAAGACAAAAAGTAGATAAACAAAAATCTCTGTAATTTATTAAACCAAATTAAATGTCTAAAGATTTTGTTAAACAAATTTACAGCATTACTTTATTTTTAAAATAAATAAATAAATGAAATGCCCCAACATGGGATCGGGGAAAAGAAAGAAGTCCAGTCCCGGCTTGGCCCGAAAAAGAAAAAGTCTGGTACAACTCGGCTTTGTCTTTACCCGAGTCTGCAGAAAAAAAAAATAAGCCCATTCCGGCCTATGTCTCATCAAAGAAAATTTACCTGAGCTTGTGCAGGCATCTAGCGCACACGACAAGAAATGGTTTTTGTACAGGAAAAGGGGGTCCTAATCCACTTATTAAATCAAAAATACAGGGTGTCTCACGCCAATCCGAAAACGGATTTTCGTTCACAGCTTTAACAATAACGAAAATATGATGGATAATAGTTTCAAGGGATCATCCTTTAATTGCGTCACACAAATTTCGTGTTTTTTTTTTTTTTTTTTTTTTTTTTTTTTCTCTCTATTGCGTATTTTTACTTCAAGCTGCTGCAATTCAAAAGAAGAGGAAAAATATAGCTAATACTATCTGATTGAAAATACATATTTAACTTTGTATGCTGCTTGAAAGTAATGTATACTTATTTGCTTTCATACTTTAGATGTGAAGAGTTGAAAGTTTCAAGTACAGGTCCAGGTTTTTCACACAGGATCCTGTTTTTGTGAAATTGCGAATAGATTCTTATATTCTTATATATAAAAATCTAGTCATAATTTTGTGAATCTGAAATTCGTGTTATATTTAGGTCCTGTTTATGTATTTTTAAAACGATCCTTTAAGTATAAAAAAGCTAGGTAATACGTTCTTTGTCTACTTCAGACAATTTGTGACAAGCCGGATTTTATTTTAAGATGATTAAATTTGTGAAAGGTTCATATTGGAGATAAAAAAAAATTGTGAAAAGTCTATTTTTAAGATAAATAATTTTGTGAAAGGTTCTGTTTTATAATGAACATTTTAGTGAAGTGTCTTCTTTCAAGATAAAAAAAATTGTAAAAGGTCCTTTAAAGAACCCAAATTTTTCTTAAACGGATCCCTCAAATAATAAATGAAATAAGTTCAAATTAAAATTGCAACTTGCAGATCTGACTTTCAGGTTCCTGATCTGCAGACTAACACATAAGAAATGTATAATTAACACAATATTAATAATGCTTTTTTTTTTTTTTTTTTTTTTTTTTTTTTTTTTTTTTTTTGTATGAGTTGTATTTTCATAGGTGAATTGTCAAACATTAAACTCATAAAATAGTAGTATTTAGAGCAATGCATGTGATTTAAGGAAAATTGTTTCTATCAAGACAATTCCCATAAATTTCTTATCAATATAATTACAACGAAATATTTTCTCTTTCTTTAACATCCTAACAAGGTAAACTTGACCTTGGACGTGACAGATCAGATCGATATTAAAAATTTAAAAGCCGAACTAAGAGCGGTATCGTGAGAAAGAGATTTCGAACCTACGGCGATTTATGGCTGGCGAACAGGTGCGAGTTTCATCGACTGCGTCTCCAGAGTCCAGAGGCCTCGAAGTCTGATATCGTAATATAGCTTGATTCTCACAGTAAAAAGAAAGTAACTAAAATAATAATATATATACTTATATATATATTATTTTTACAAATATATTAAAATAATACACACATATATATATTTAACAAAATTAAATAGGTTTTTTTTTTTTATTGTTTTCACTGTGTTTTACTTCTAATAATTTTTGTATAATACATTTTTGGTTTTCTTTCATGTATTAATGTCTTAAATTAACTACGTAACTTTGGTAACAGATTTATGCATTATCATGCAATTAATTCAAATGATGTTAGTCAGGATGCTGGGTTTGAATTGCGTGCTACATAATTTTCTTGGTTTGTGAGTAAAATAAATTTTTATTATCTATCTTTCATGGGTATTTTTTTACTCCATTCATTTACTTCTATTAATGCAATATTTCTGACAGAAATATACTGATATTAGCATATTTGCCAGTATATTTTATGAAACATTGCATTATTTTTTTAGACATGTGCAGTGTCCTGCCAGACTGATGATTAAACACTGCACATGTCTTTTTTCATTTCGAATTCCATTTTTAATTTCACTTGATATCCAAATTACATTTTCTTACATTATATGGCATCTTATATCCTTTTATATATTTATTTGTTAAAATTTCTTGAAAACTTTTAATTATGTTTGGCTGCGTGCCCCTCAATGAAATAGCGCATCAGTAATCATGCAAATGTTTGAACTTGTTAATTATATATTAACTTAATTGTATTCTGTATACACTTTATAATTACCTATTTTTAAATAGGAGATTTGGTTAGACTTGATGCTAGAACTTGTTTAATGTATTTTGAAATTCAAATGTATTACAATTATATATATATATATATATATATATACAGTTAAATTCGGTTAAAACGAAAATCAAAGGTGATTATAAGATGTATGGCATAAACCGTTACTCTAAATACCCATGAAGAGAAAAAAATATCTTAAGCAAACACATAGATAATTAAACATTAATATAATTAATTACTTTAATTATCTTAGTGCTATAATTAAATTATTAGATAACATAGAATTACATTAAATTATTAGATAACACAGAATCAATTAGATGGCATAGAATATTCAGTCTTAACTTTGTGAATATCATTTTCGGTATTGTTTGTTATAGGGCCTTGGCAAGAGAAGATAATTTTTCATACACATTTTCTCGAAACCTATTCATTATTTCATACACACAAGCAATTTTTTTTCAATATTTATACATTTTTTTAATATAAAGAAGACATTTATCTAGTATCATAATACTAACGAAAATAATTTATCTAAATACATGTAATTAGTGGCATTTTTTAAAAATACACATATAAACAAGCATGAAAGTTCACCAGATTTGTTTTCATAGTTATTTATATCGTTTGGCAACAAATCTCACTCTCTGAAGCCCGAATTGCGCCAAGGTCCCTATAACAAAGAAGTACCTCATTATCTTTACACTGTAAAAAAAAAAGTATATGCATGCAAATCATTGTATTTACAATTGTCTGTTGACATCTTCTTCCTGGTAACTGAGCAGAAGCGTTCTTGTGTCTGTTTTTGAAACGATGCAGCCATGCATTATTTCACACGAAATCAGTATAATTTAATTTCTTTGCAAATTTTTCAGCTTGAAATTTTAAAATATGTTCACTAATACGAAAATTGACCTCATGCTGACGTTTAATTCAACATAATAACGCTTCTGTTGATAACTTTTTTTTTTCCCATTTTTAAAATTTTTTAGGGTTTAGAAGTATTTTTTTCTAAAGCGGGTTGAATTATTTTTCTATTCTTGTAAAATGACACTAACGTTACTGAGAACAACCCACATTTTCTTGCAAACTTTTATAAAAAATAAAATAAAATTAACAGATACAACATTCTTTTTCTCTTTCTTCCTGCCTTCCGCAAGTGTCTCGGAATAAGGGACGTAGCAAGGACCATCACGCGAAACGCCGCGCTCGGCGAATTCTGCGGCGGTCTCCCAGCCCACCTATCCCCGACCGCCGCCCGAGACGAACATAGAGCTCTAAGCCGCAGGAGTTCGTCTATAGCTTCAGAGTCCCGAACCCAACCTTTCCTGAATTTTGAGGTGTTTAATTTGTTTATTTTTCCTTTTAAATTTGTTCGGTTTCAATTTTCAAAATTTTTTCCCCTTTCTTCCTGCCTTCCGCAAGTGTCTCGGAATAAGGGACGTAGCAAGGACCATCACGCGAAACGCCGCGCTCCGCGAATTCTGCGGCGGTCTCCCAGCCCACCCACCCAGCTCAACTTCTTACTAGACTTCTTTTTTTTAGGTAGATTTCGTAAGAAATACTACCTATTACATTCTCACCTAAGTTGGAAATTTTGAAAACATTTTGCAGATTTACGCCGATCATGACTCCCAGAACCCAAAACCACCCCCAGTTCAAAACTTTATCTAACTATCTATCTATCTATCTATCTATCTGTCTATGTCACTTTTTTATGGACACGATAACTGGAAAAATTCTGCATAAATCTTTTCCAAACTGATACATAAAATCAAGGGGCATAAAATCTCGGTCAAGTTCGTTAATGGGCAAAATCGAACCAGGGGGGGGAATGGGGGGGGGGCTCTTTGTGAAAACAGAAAACCCCCCATAATTTCTTAATTATTGTACGTATCGAATCCGTTTAAAGTTATTATTACTTCTAGGAAAAGGGCCGAAAATTTATGTATGACAGATTTTTGATATAATTAAAAATGGCCCCAAGGGGAGGGGGAAAAGGGAGGGGTTTTAAAAGAAAAAAAATCATAGCTTCGTCAATTCACAAGATATCAAATCCGCGTAAATTTATTATTAATCTTCTTAATATTATCTAAAACTTTTATATTGACAAGTTTTTTATAGGACCAACCGTTATAGCAAAAAAAATTTAAAAAAAAATCCTTGCCGGCTCCGCCTGCAAACAAGTTATTTTTCGAAGTAGGCGGCTCCACAACTCCCGCATATTTTCGAAACTGATACATAAAATCAAGGGGCATAAAATCTCGGTCAAGTTCGTTAATGGGAAAAATCGAACCAGGGGGGGGGGGCTTTTTGTGAAAACAGAAAAAAACCCATAATTTCTTAATTATGATACGTATCGAATCCGTTTGAAGTTATTATTACTTCTAGGAGAAGGGCCGAAATTTTATGTATGACAGATTTTTGATATAATTAAAAATTGCCTTAAGGGGGGGGGGGGGAAGAGGGGTTTTAGAAGAAAAAAATTCATAACTTCGTCAATTCCCAAGATTTCAAATCCGCTTAAATTTATTATAAATCCTCTTAATATTATCTAAAACTTTTATATTGACAAGTTTTTTATAGGACTAACCCTTATAGCAAAAAAAAAAAAAAACCCTGCCGGTTCCGCCTGCAAACAAGTTAGGTTTCGAAGTAGACGGTTCCAACTGCCGCATCATGGCAAAAAGGTCATTTCTTCCGCAATTCCCAACAAACAGGCGCCCCACGGTCTGCGTCTTCGAAATCTACCTGTGCCTGTAGGCTGAGCCGTCAGGGATTTTTTAATTATTATAATACTTTCATATTAAAAGTAAAAATACTAAAATCAATTTAAAAAACATCATGAGAAGTTGAAAAAAAAATCATGCGTCACACAGCTTACTTTGCACACACTGATTTGTCTAAGAAACACTACTTAATCGCATAAAGATGATGAAACATAAAATCAATTTTGATGAAATTAAATAGTTGCGAAAGATTATTTATAATCTTAATAATAAAAGTACCTCATGCATAATCATAGATTCTGGCACACTCTTCACCTTTGCAGACACATTACACTAGTTACTGTGTTACTGTTTATGAATTAAT
Source organism: Maratus michaelseni (assembly GCA_963931845.1). Lineage (NCBI taxonomy): Eukaryota > Metazoa > Arthropoda > Arachnida > Araneae > Salticidae > Maratus > Maratus michaelseni. The sequence goes on along the minus strand of OZ007596.1, from coordinate 156,151,972 downwards.
TAGGAAATTTATATTGAGAGCTTATTTCATTTTTTTTTAAAGCGCATAAAAACCACAGCAAAAATTGCTTTTTTAAAGCAGCATTACACATTTTCACAAGACTTAAAATCCATAACTATCTTATCTATGTATTGAAGGCTAAAACACTATATCAAATAAAGAGCCTTTATTGTAGTTCCATAAAAAAGGACAATTATTTCGGGAGAAATTAATTATGTCTCTCTTCATCACGTGAGCTGGTGTTTCCGAACACCCCCCCCCCCCCCCCCCCACACACACACACCACACACACGCCTTTTTTTTTTTTTTTCCTTGGATCTATGATTAAACTTATGATGATTGAAAATTTGTGAAAAAAAAAAATACATGTCTATTTTCAATTTATTTAATAACACAAACAAAATATTCCATCATAAATAAACAAAGTAAAATATTTTGTTATTATGTAACAAAAAAAAAAAAAAAAAAAAAAAAAAAAAAAATTAATATATTTTTTGCAAGATAGGGTTTTCGGATAGGCATAGAAGTAAAACTTCTTCCAAGGATCTAGCCAGCCGAAATTTATTTTCGCTTTGAACAATATTCGCTGCAGAACTGCTTATTTCTCGTAAATGTAACATTCAAAGAAGATGATGTTTTTTGTGACAACCGTAAATGTGCAATTGGGGAAAAAGCAATAGATAATACACTTTTAAATTCTTTTCATTACAATTATCTAACGTTCCTTCGTTTAAGAATATTCAAACACTGAAACAAATTTGGAAGGAAATACAACTTTAGGACACTAAACCACATTGCATAGTAAGCTGAAGTATTTAGCATGACTGTGGCATTATTCAGGCGCACGGCGGATTAGTCACGTCTTATTTTTATTCATTTCTTTAAGTTTACAATGGAAGTTTTTTGAGGTTTTGCAAAATTTCCGAATAAGGATAATATCTGTATCCCTTTACACAACAGCGTGGAATATCTAGCTAATATATAAATTCTACCTCGACAAATTAAATCGTTAGTGGCCCATTGAGAACAATTTTGACACAGTAAACCGTAAAACTACATACAAGGATCACGAAATCCGGTTTCCTCGATTCGCGATACGTCGCAGATAAGGCCCCAAATGTGTGATTTAGCGAGCGAGACAACGAGGGAGCCTCTTTTCTTCTTGGTTTGATGCGAATTACTCTCTTTTTTAGGACGTAATAACATTTCGGATAGTGGACGTGACTCAAATTTAAAATGAGAAACATATTTACTAAGTAATTTTCACAGAGTTATATGAGCTTACTGTATCCTCTGCTTTGTTTCGCAAGCAAATGGTGTGAAATTTTGGTCCCACACCTATGAGACAGCTTATCGGACCTTAATCGGCTTCTTTGATGTGGTCATTATTTTCTCGCACGACAACAAAATACGACCGCAGTGGGGAAGGGTCCCTGACATGTTTATCCCCTGAAGAGAATTTCTTTTGTTAATTCCGTGCACTTTGTTTCGAAACTAGTGTTGTCAGGTCTACTGTCACAAAAAGCGGGACACTGGACATCTAAATCGGGACAGAAAAATACAGAAAAATTACAGCTGGTCCCAACAGAAAGAATACCATATAGTTATTCCTGATAGGATAGAAACCTGTCTAAAACGAAATATTTCTCTGTCCATTTGAGATCTCGTCTCAATAAGTTTAGCTGTAATAAATAAACAAAATAATATTAATTATTACAGTAAAATGGTGTGAAAGCGCAATCGCTAGGGACTGAAAGAAATTCCCCTTTGGAGAGGTTTCCGAATGAGCAGTTATAACAGTATGGTATTCCTTCCATAAAGACTAGGCAATTTTTACGTTTAAGACAGGATTCCGTTATAAACAAGTTTTATTTTCACAAGTTTTACTAAACAAAGTACAATCAAACGTCTGTAAAAATAGAATCGATAAGGGCCATAAAAATATTTCCTTCTTCGACAGATAGATTTGTGCGTATTCTTTCGGCACAATCATAAAAACATTTCGTTATATACAGGTTCTGTTTTCACAGGTTTTACTGCAATTAAATTCCATTTGAACAGAGTCTAGTAAAAAAAAATGTAACAGAATTTGTGTGTCATGAAAAATAGGAACGTACGCGTAAATCGGGATACCTGGTAACACTATTCGAAACCATTGAAAAGCAATCAAAAAGGTCACAACAGACGAGAGAGTCTTTGGAAAAGAAAGCCCATAGACATAATTTATGATTCTCTTCGCCTTACTTTTTCTCGAGAAATTCTCATGCAGCAGTAGCCATATTTATTGGGTCATCCGGAAAGTTCTGCGGTTTTTCAAAGCGAAGCGCGGTTTTATCTACATTTTTAAGGTACCCAGAGGAGTACACTGTAAAAAAAAATCTCATACGTTTCGTTTTGGAAAAGACAACTATTAGCCTTTTCTGAAACGAATAGATTCATTTTGAGAATGAAAAGTTTTACGTCATAATACGGATACCAACTGAAAGATTTCCCATCGTTTTTGAGATGTTCCGTATTCAAAACGGAATAAAATGAAACCTGAAAAATCCTTTCAGAAATCAAACGTTTCGCTTCTTCAGATGCGAAACGTTCCCAGAATTTTTTACAGTGTACAGGCGGGGGAGGCAGATACTTGCAGAGATCGATTGTGAGACACCATAAAAGCATCAGAGCACCCAAGTTTACCACACACGTTTTCTCAGAATTCTAAACAGGAGTTCGGCCAGTTTGTGCGAACTGTTTTTAACAGCGAGAAAATATTTCATGAAATGTGAAAAAGATTGGATGAGATTGAGTTGTAATTTTGTCTCAAACTCGCGGATTTTTTTAATGTAACTGAACTCACGCACGCTTCTCAAAAAGTGAATCATACCCAACTCAACAGAAAGCCAATCAAGCTCATGAGTTTCAACTTAATGAGTTCGCTCATGTACTATTGATATATACAAAAGTAGTTTGGCAGATGGAAGGTTTCTGTGTTGTGCGTTACAGATCTGCGAGTTAAACCGAAATTTATTAGCTTTACACCTGCTACTTCGACTAAGTTGATGTAATCGCAGTTTTGTAATAGAAATTTCACTCCCGCTGTGGCCCTTCAGGTACTTGCTAGCCTGATTCCAATACACCTCCAAGTTAAATAGTCTAAATAAAAGGCAGTCTACGGTACAATTTCAAGACTTAGAGATACAGCAAAAATACGTGGAACAACAATGCACCCAACAGACTACATAAAAAATATCTTTGTATGGGAAACACACCCAGTAGACACCATAGAGCCCAGGATAGGCTAAAACTTGAAAGACATAGTAATCTACACGGATGGATCGAAACTGGAATCAGGCGGTACGGGTTCGGCATTCGTAGCATTCAAAAATGATTAAAAAAAAAACAAACATTGTCAGCTCCATTAAGGAAGTATCAGAATAGTGTTTTCCAGGTCGAGCTACTGGTTATACTCAAAGCAGCAGAATGGGGAAACAGCACAGGAAAGGAAGACACCATTCGCTCGGACTGCCTGCCAGCCAAAACTAATAGATAACATACAAAAAATTGTAAAAAATTTAAATCCAAAATTTAAAATCAGCTGGGTGAAAACCCACGTGGTCATCCAAGGAAACGAGGATGCCAACGAACGAGCAAAAATGTGGCAGAAAATCAAATAAAGGAAATACCATATCGTTTAGAAAGACCGATATCAAACCTAAAAAGAAACTTAAGAGAGTTAACAACTAAACAATGGCAGTTCGAGTGGGATTATGGAGACACGGGCAGGACGACATATGAATACTTCCCAAAAGTGGACTCTCGCAGAATCATTAGTTGCAATCTATTAAACCAAATTTACACAGGTCATGGAGCATTTCCGGACTATCTGCACAGGTTTACGCGTAAAGACGAACCAAATTGATCATGCGGGAAATTGGGAACCCCCAAACATTATTTAACATCCTGCCCATTAACCAAATCACTCCATCTGATCTACGTTACACCAAACAACGAAAAACTATAGCACAACCAACTAGCGAACAATAAACATGTACAAAGAAAAGGAAGAGCAGTGATCAGATGGTTGGTAGAAAATATAGACATGATATCACAGTAATCAATTCTTCCCAGCAGCGAGATTCCTGATAAGCAGTCCCTATCCCCGATAGCCCCCCTTTTGGTAAGTATAATTTGTTATTTAGTAGCAAGGGAACCTCCTTGCTACGCCAAAAAAATCGCTCTTTTCAGTGTTAGTGAGGAGTGGGAGTCGTCTATGAAGGTCTGTAAATTCACTAAATGATGAAGACAACTAACAATACAGAGTTTAATAGTGCCAACAATGTAAAAGGGTGAAAAGCAAAATGCACATACCTGCTCCCAAAAGTGACCATAAAATGCATGTTTCATCGAGTGAAAACATCCTCATAGGCAAAAGACGAACTAATGACCATGAAACAAGTCCCATCCCATTAGTGCGCCAAGCTTCTGAAATAGCTAATCAACCAAGTTGCACATAAAAAGAAAATCAAGTAGTGATAACAGCCATTAGGATTCAATGGACTGATCGCATAAAGCGTATTTACGGAGCTACAAATATAATAAGTACTCCAAAGCAATAAAAGCAAGGGAGGAAATAAGATAATGTGAAAAAGTGCAACAACAAGGAATGTGACAAATACCAGCGACAAAAGTCGCAATGTGACACACCCAATAAATGTTACAAATAACTAGCAAAAATCTCGCAGGTGACTAACACCCAAGAAAGTGACAAACATTACAAGAAACAAGCTAGTGATAATAGACAATTAAACCAGAGACAAGGCATAACTCACCAAGAGAATGTCAGAAACAACCCAATCGGGACGAGCCAAAAACGGCCAAAAACTTTAACAGAAAGAAATAAACACAAAAATGAGACCAGCCCATAAAAGCGGCGATAAACATGATAGTGACAAACCATCATGACAGAAACAAACTAACCCAACAGGGATCATCTCATAAAAGCGGCCAAAAACCCTAACAGAGACAAATAAACCCAACAAAGAGACCAGCCCATAATAGAAACCATGAAGAGGATTCGCCATGCGGAGATCAGGCGAATCCTCGGCCCGTTGCCAGGCATCAACCCGTTAACTGGCTACTTCACTCACGCGAAAATACCCGCTCGCTAATGTTAATCCTATGGAGGAAATATTTTAACATATCTCGTTCGCATTTCAATATTTTTAAATGATTTTTTTTTCATTGGATAGCTGAGGTCGATCTCTATGCAGGCCCCTTTTACTTTTTCGATTTTGATTGCAGTTTTCTTCATTGAGGATACTTTCACTTTTGAAACCGGTTCTGAAAGTGAAAGTATCTTAAAAAATATATAGACTATATATTAAAAAATTTGTAATCAAAATCGAAAAAGTACAAAAGGTCTTGCATAGAGATTGACCTCAGTTATCCAATGCAAAATAAAAATAAAAATAATGAAATGCGAACGAGATATCTTAAAATATTTCCCCAATAGGGTTAACATTAGCGAGTGGGTGTTTTCGCGTGAGTGAAGTAGCCTCTTAAACTGGACAAAAGCCCGGCAGGTAGGGGCCTAGTCAGCGGTTTGAAAAAAAGGAAGACCAAACTTGTTGCCAGAAGCGGCTAGTAATAAAATAATAATAATAATACAGATACTAACTTTCCAATAAAAAAAAAAAAATTATTTTCAAAATATATTCTTATTTTTATAAAAAGGTGAAACAAAGTAGAAAAAGAATGTAAACAGTGGAAATTTCAATTTTATTGACAAAACGTATATAACATTTGCATATTAAAAATCTTTAACCTTCAACACACTTCAGACAATTTGACACTTACTTTGTTTGTACCACTTGGCGAAAGATAAAACAAACTTATCAGTCAAGTAAGCACTCCTCACTTCTCCCCATTGTTTGGTGTGTCAAAATAACTGATAATGCACTACTTCCATCTTTATCTATATATTATCCACACTTCCTGACACAACTTCGGATTTTTCATAATTTTTAAAATGATTTAAAATATCTAACATAAAAAGTTTGAGCACATTCTATTTATCTTTCAAATCAAGTCTATAACAGTTATCTATGCAATACTTAAATATAGCATATATGTTGATTAATTCACTTTATATTTGAAAATACACGCTTTGTTTTGATGAAAAATACAACAAATATTTTAATGGATTGTGCTGGAAAAATACAAGGTATAAAAATAAGTTTTGTCTCATATGACAGCCGTTTGTTATTGAATAAAGTTGTCCAAGTGAACTGTATCGACTAGAGTGCTACATCTAGCTCAGTTGGTAGAAGTCCTGGGTTCGATTCTTGGCCTGAACACTTTTTCACTCAGCGAAAAAAATTGCTCTTCGTATGACAATAAAGTTCGATTAATGTGTTCAAAAACAAAAGATTCTTACCTAAATCAGGAAAAACGCTTTATATGTCTGTAGTTTGAAACGCATTTTTGCTAACAACTGTAAAAGCTAAAAAGGTATTATTTTCATTTAAAAAAAAAAAAAGAATCATGAAAACTGCAGGGATGGCCTTTTCTGATAATGCATGAAAAACGCTTGTTAATATTTCTTTGAATTTGTACAGCCGCTTTCGGCCGTCACACAGTGTGCCGAAATGATGAATTTCCATAACATAAGTGAAAATCGCATGTGATTTCCCAAGGTTTGTCAATTATGTTCATATACAGTTGTTTTGTAATTTCTACAGCATAAGAAACCATATACGGTTTTCCCTTGGGTCTAGCCCCGTTTTTAGAAGGCGATGTATCGGAAAAGTAGGAAAAACAGGTGAAAACCAAAAATGAGTAACTGGTTAAAAAAAAGTTATGGATGTCAAATTTTTTATATTATAAATTAAAAAATAAAAGCATAGAAAGTTCTGACTGACTTTGGCCTTCTGACTTAGGCAAGTGCCTACTTCAAAGTACGAGGGGAAGTCATTAACTAAGTCACAAAAGATAATTAAATAATAACTTACAATGGTATTCCCTTCAAAACTATTTTTATTTCTCAATCTATTCTGCACCAATATTTATGCACTTATGTCACCGTTTTATCAGTGCCCCAACACCAGCTACATAACGTTTTTGGGTTGCTGTCTCAGCCACATTAGGACTTCAAGTTGAACACAGGAGACAATTCAAAAATTTTGTTGGCAACTTCTTCAACATCCATACCATACAGCTTCGACTTAGTCCCAAGCGATTTTCATCTGTTTAGTCCACTAAAAAAACATCTTGAAAGCAAGATGATGTTCACAGATGATGAAAAGGTCCAACTTGAATTCCTAATGTGGCTGAGACAGCAACCCAAAAATGTTATGCAGCTGGTGTTGGGGCACTGATAAAACGGTGACATAAGTGCATAAATATGGGTGGAGAATAGGTTGGGAAATAAAAATAGTTTTGAAGTGAATATCATTGTAAGTTATTATTTAATTATATTTTGTGACTTACTTAAAATGACTTACCCTGATAGTAGCACGCTTTCTTTGCGCCTGACGAAGAAAGACAAAGTTCTTGCGAAAGGCGTAGCGCATTTCTTATTTTACGGTGTTATTAAAAAGTTTTTTTATACTTTTATTATTGTATCACATCAGTTTATTCAATACTTTAATGTTGTAAAATATTTTTTTCTCGTCTTGTGAGCAATATTTTGAGCCTATTTTTTTCCCGAATGAATTGGGTTTTGAGACGTATATATGTTTTTTGAATTTTTTGTGACTTTCAACGTTTTCGTCTTGTAAAGTCAAGTACATAAATTCTTACAAAAGCGTTAGTACATTACTCTTCTGCCCCTTCTTCCGAAAAATCTGTATTCCGGCTTGAGAAAACTGATTAATAAGTTGTAAAAGCTTACTCGGAAACGTTTCTGTAAGTTACGGGCAGCAAAAGAAACTTTGTTTTTATAAATGCTTCTTTAAATCTCGAAATCTTTTAAGATTTTAAGACTCGAAAATATACTGGTTTCTGGGGGTTCTGGATATAAAGAAGCTATTTTCAGAAACGTGGGTAACTTAGAAGAGGCTATATGTTGTATTTTCGTTCGTGGTTGCATTATATTTTCGTAGATTAAGAAACATTTGTCTTTTTTATAGTTTTTTTTACAGATTTATTAAATTTCAGTTAATAAGGATGATAGAAGATATGCTAAGAGTCACTATTGCTTTCATTAAGGATTGTTATATCTATTTTATGTATCAAAAATTATTTTGAGTAAGTGTGTAAGGTATATGTATATGTAAGTATATAACAATATAACATCTGCATCGCAAAAAAAAAAAATGTTGATTTAACAGTATAATACTAGCATCCCAGCTGCCAGTATTATACTGTTAAATCAACATTATTTTTTTTTTCAGTGTGACAATAATGCAGTTTTATTATATAACATTTTGCTGTAATAATATTTTCACACGTGCTTCATTTATCACAACTCTAACTTAACTACACAGATTGCATAAAAAATTGGACAAGCTGAATTTAATGTCAAATACAGTTGAACTCTGTTAATACGAAAAGAAAAGGAATTATAAAAATCCCCGTATGAACCGTTACTCGTGATACCCGAGAAGATTTATAAAAATTGTAAACACACGCACATAAAAAAACTTATTATAACTATTAATTGCTCTAATTATCTCAATGCTAAAACTAACATAACATCACAAAGTTTCCCGGAAAAACTCGGCTAACATTGAAATAGTCACTGCAATTTTCGAGCTTTTGAATTTACATATTCGTTTCATTTTAACAGTGCAATAAGATACATGAAAAGACTTGTTAATATCGCCTAGAGACCAGCTTTACAGAAAGAAAGAAAGGTTTTCGTCTATGCATTTTCCTTTCGATGGCTCAGTTGTAAATCTTGCAAAGGGGTGGTATTTGAAACGTCCTTATCGCCACCTTCTTTCTTTCATTCTTTTATGATTTCAGAACATTCATTTGCATTTTCTTGGGTAGGTGTGGGGACCTCTTTGAAGGTTGAAATTCTATCTGGTAAACTGATAAATTACTCTATTATGACAGACAATGGACCTTATGCACCAGCACCACGACCTGAGTTCGAGGCTAAAATTCGTCTGCTGGTGGTATTTACTTTTGAACATTAGCATAGCATTCTATGGAGTATGCATTATTATTGATTTTTTGATAAAAATACTGCAAAACAATTAGTTATTGTGGCAGTAAGTATTTATTATATTGTAATATAAATTCAAAATGTTGTTCTTTATCCGGAATAATGCTCAAATTTGCAAAATTTCGGTTAAATTTTATGCACGCAACCTGGGTCGAGACTAAAAGTCGTCTGCTGGCGATGCTTGCGGCTGCGTATTCTAGTATTCTGGCGGTACAGTTGCCAGAATATTCGATCACGATACCGCCGGCTCTGGCGTGTGACATCACCTGCATAAGATCCATTCTACTTTGCCAAAGATAGCATTGAAATTAACAGATGTTTAGATGTAGCCTTTTGAGCAGATGTAGCTGTGATCCTGCTTTTGTAGCTCGTAAAAAGCGAGCCAATCTATACTTATAAAGGAGTAGCTTCATTTTCTCATAAACAACGCCGAGCCTCAACCGTTTGTCCTAGAACAATGAAATTTGGAAGACATGTTCTTTACACAATGTAGGCGCGTACTAAGAAAGGATTTTTGAAAATTCACAGCATAAGGGGGTCAAATGGGGGGTCGAAAGTTTTAGATAATTTTGTCTTTTCGACATACCTCAGCAGGAGTTTTAAGTAGGAGCATGAAATTCGGGATAACAATTCTAAAGAATAGTTAAACATGTATTTCAGGCGACTTTAGAAATTCAATCATTAAGTGGGTTAAATCGGGGCCGTCGTGAAAACAACTTTTCTCTTTCAACGGGCCTGCTTTGAGCTTTCAAACACGTGACCTGACGTCACAAACGAGATCAACTCTCTTGTCTAGTTTCTTTTGTTCGTGAAGTTTCACCATATTTTTTGCTTCTATAATTTCAGATAAATTGTATATAAAAATGGTTTCCAAAATACGAATTTTTTAAACGTATATTATCTAGACTATTTGGATAAAGAATTTAAGTAAGTACCCCTTTTTTTATCTCATTATTTAAAACGCAAAATATATATTTATACCGTTTGTCAATTCATGAATTCGAATGTTGTAAAAGTTATATTTTACTTAATACTTTAATAAAGGTAATCGCTTACCCTTTCTGTTGTGTTGAAATAAATCGAGTTTCGCCGGAATGACCGTGCATATTCTACTTTTAATAATGTTAATACTATTAATACTATTACTACTATTAATACTATTAATCATTTTAAACATTTAATATCACTTTATTCAAACAATCGCAATGGCGAATACGCACATAAAAATATACACAGAATGTCAACAAACGATAATTAAACCTTATTCTTTTTCTGACTTCATTATGCTTTTATTTTGATCTAGAGTAGTAAATATAATTTAGAATCATCAAATAGATAAAACAGTAATACGAAAGCCTTTTTTGTCCCGTTTTTACTTAGAACTAGATGGTACCCGTCAAAACTTGACGGAAAAAATTACAATAACAATATCATAGGTGCCAACCTCTCATTAATATTCCGTAATATGCGGGTTAATTTGACCCAGTTTAACAACGCTTCAAACCAGAAAAATTATTGGATGAATCTTTATTTATTCAATTACGGGTTTCTACGTGGAATTCATTTAAGTTCATTTCTTAAAAAAAATTCTGGTGCGAAACGTGTTAAGCCTGGGTCAAATTAACCCGTATATTACGGAATATTAATGAGAGGTTGGCACCTATGCAATATTAGTAAAATAAGCTTCTTTATTACATAAGTAGGGGTGCTTATGAAACAATCTTTCAAATATTTTATTTAAAAAAAAATTCCCACAGTGAATTACGTTATTATTCCCGAAGCAAACTCCAAACAAACAATTCGTAAACAAAATGGAAATCAGTTTGACATTACCGCCCTATTCCTCACGGCAAGAAAGAAAATTTCCTGAACCTATGAAGTATCATACAAATAGCATATCCCTACGTTCATCCCATATTCAGTCAATAAAATGACATATTAAATAAGGCACACATCCCCCCCCCCTGTGATAATGCAACCGAATGAGCTCCTATGCGCATGTGCATTGCATCTCCCCAAACGCACCGTCGAAATTCAACGTTAAAAAAAAGTTTTAAAATGTTTTGATCAAAATTTTTAAAGTGTCTTCTTTAATCATTGTTCGTTTCAAATCCATATCTTCTGAAACGCATCTATTGTTTTAAGCTAATCAATGTTTTATGTAAAGATGAAGAATTTTTTTTGCAATAATAAATCAATCTGCAAGATAAAGGAGATTTTTAATGTTTTCAAGTGTAATTTATTTGTATGGTTTCTTCATTCCTTTACATAATCAGGATGATTATTCCTTTTCCATAATTAAGAGAAATAATGTAAATAAATAAATATCCAAGATTATTTTTGAATCTGTTTTCATTAATATATTGTAAATTTTATTGTTAAAAGTTACTGATAAATGATACTTTAGTAAATGGGGCTTTTCTTAATTATTATTATTCTTTTTTTGAGATTTAATGGCAACATTCTTCCGTTTGTTTATTGGGCGCTACAGTTTGGCGAATTATTTGAGGTACTTTTCGGTTAGCAAGGCGCCAATGAAGTATATATATATATATAGTATATACATACATATATACAAATATATATAATGTATATAGTTTTGTTTTTCTAGTATTGAATTTATGTGGTTTATAGATTTTGGTTGGCTTTTGTGATAATGATTCTGCAAGTAATTTTCCATTGGAGTTTATTATTATGTATATATATATATATATATATATATATATATATATATATATATATATATATATATATATATATATATATTACTGGCGCCGGCTAACCGAAAAGTGCCTAATTTGCATATAGTTTTTTTTACTTAATTTGAATATAGTTTATTTTTCTTAATGGGACGACGGGATAATGCACGGAATTTCGACGAGATAATGAATATTTTTGATGGTACCAGAATATTTTTCTGTATTTTATAGTTATATTAAGAAATACATATTTTTATGATTTGCTGAATCACTTATTTGTTTACTTTTTCATGCATTATATTATTGAAGGTTGTTAGTTCTCTTATTCGTTTAAATATACCCTACTTATATAAAAATAGCGTGTGTTCTCTGTGGTGTTTCGCATAAACGTTGTAAAATTCAGGTTATTAGATTTTATCCAACTTTGCTGCCCAGCTGATGAAGCAGCCATTTTCGGCGATTTTTTTGTTACCTGTAAAATGTTTGTTTTTGGTATAACTAAGAAAAAATTGAGTACTTTTCCATTATACGGACACCATTGTCGCCAAGCATATATTTACATGTATGGCATGGTGTCGGTATAACGGAAAAGAACCAAAATTTGCGATCGATCAAATAATTGAATTTCGTTAAACATTAAATTTTCTGGTACTTTTCTATTATCCGGTCGACCACTTTTCATAACAAAAAACTATCGCCAAAAAAATTAAACGCCGAAAATGAAGTGCGATTTACTTGATGTCAGAAGCATTATACGTGTTTGTTACGTCATCAAGTGGTTTTTAATTCGAGATTTGCGTCTATTTTCCTTATGTTTTACTGATTTATTAGTTATTTCATTAATTAAAATAACAATTGTGTCCATAAATTGATGTATTTTATTTATTTATTTATTTTGATATTTCAATGGCAACGTTCTCCCGTTTATTTGGCGTTACAGTTTGGCGATAGTTTTTTGTTATGAAAAGTGATCGACGGGATAATAGAGAAGTACCAATTTTCTTATTTTTAATCTGATAAAGAAGCAATAATCATGGATTTAATTAATTTTGCAATATGCAGTGCAACCAAAATAATTTTGATTAAATCAGTACATATATCGCAGACGCATCTGGGTTATTTTTTGTCGCCTAAATGACGATTTTTGCTTTGTATGGCAACCTGGTGTTTTATAATAAATTTGAATATGTGTGTAAATAAATAAAATAAAATAGGTACTTTTATGTTAGCTGGGCGTCAAGGATAACTCACCAAATCTTGTTTCAATTGGAATCATTTAAATTGCAACATTTTACGTGAGATTTGTTATTCATATTGATATGTTTACGTTTAGATATTTTATTATGATTATATTCTAGCTAATTAAGTTTTTTTTAAAGATTTTATACTACAATATTAAAATATTACCTAGTTGATATTAGCTAATGTCAAAAGATTGGCGAACCACAGCGTTCAGAGAATAAACTCTATGCCCTCAAAAGTGGGAGTTGCCGACTTTCACTCTCAAAAATGAATACTCAAATTTCAAGAAATTTTCTTCGTTTTTGACGAAACGCTTTCTTGAAATATGCTCCGAGTAAACGTTTCGTCAAATCGAGTAAATTTGCATCCTCAAAATTACGAAGAAAGTGGTTTCGTCAAATTGATTCTTTAAAAGTTCCAAAAAAAAATGTTTGGTGGCTCCATCTGTCGGAGCTTTTAGAAGCGTCTTACCTCTCAGCTAGCGGGACTTGGAAATTGCTTGATTTTAAAAGTATTTACGAGATGTTGATGTGTGTTTATATTTTTAGAAAGCAGATTGTATTTTTATCGGTGTTATAACTTCTGCATGTTTTAATTAATAAGGCTAGATTATTATTATGGTTAATAAATAATTAGAAAATGGCTTGATTAATATAATTTCTTAGAGAAATTTCCTTTGTTCAATGAATATGCTCTAGTTAATTTGTTGATCAGAAATAATTAATTTTGAAATGCATATTTTGGAGGCGAGTTCATCAATTTCAGCGGATAAGATTACTGTTTATAGAGGGGAAAGGTCAGTTATACGTATTTTAAATTTGATTGTTATATGAATATATTTCTTAAATAAAAAAAGCACCTAATATTGTGATTTTTTATTTATTATTATTATTATTATTATTTATTATTATTGTTATTATTATTATTATTTTTTTTTTACCATTGGGAAAATGTACAGCTTTCGGTCGAAAATGGACCAAATGATGTTCGCATTTTACTATTTTAACCGTTTTTAACGAAATTTTGTAACTTTAGATGATTTTTCTAAGCGTTTTTAACGAAATTCTGTAACTTCAGAAAAATTTATCTTTGAATCGGCAATAGGAATGCTTAAATTCATTACAAAAAGGATAGACGCAAATTATCAGATATAAAAAATAAAGTACAAATTTGGTACATTCGTGTTATAGCGGCCCCCAAGGATGAAATATTTTTGTTTCTGTTTTCATTAATTATATCTTAAATTTAATACTTTCGTGTAATTTTTTTTTTTTTTTTTTTTTTTTTTTGAACGATTTTGTAACAAAAATAATCTGGCCGGGAATGCGGAAACATTTTTGTAAAATATTTGAGATTTTCCATTGCATTAAAAATCATTTAATTTTGAGACGAAATGATTGTCAAAAATGACGAAATATAGCTTAAGAATTGCGGAATCGTTAAAAGTGAGAGTTTTATTTTTGACAGCGAGGAAACAGTTTCGTCAAGATATTTGAGGATTCGCGTTTCGTCAAAAACCATGTGACTCAGTGACGAAATGATTGTCAAAAATAAGGAAATGAGGCCTGAGGATTGCGGAATCGTCAAAATTGAGTGTTTTATTTTTGAGAGTGTTATGACGTCATAAGCAGAAGTAAATGTTTAATTGAAAATTACAGCTAATTAATTAAATTTTCGAACAAACGAATGCACGATAACAAATCTGTGTCCAAATATCTTTCATTTAAAAAAAGAATGGTGTAATTTGATGCAGTAGTTTGTTCTGACGGATTGTCGGAAGAAATCGCTTAGCGTTTTAAATATATATAGATTTCTCTTCTAAATATAATTTACGTAAATTGAAAACATTTAAAACATTAATTAATAATATTGAGTTCTTATGCATATCTTTTTTAAAAAATCAAACGCTTTTCTTAAAGGTTTTGTAAAACTACTAGTGCTTTCAATTATTAAAATATAATTTTAATTTAAATAAATATTTATATATCAGAGGTTAAAGCAGGATTTTTTTCCCTTGTGGGTTATTAAGTGAAAAGTGAAAGTTATTTTTATGTAGCTTATTACTTACCCATCATACGTAGTATAGGGTAAGTCTTGTAATCGTTTTGAAAATCGAAAAAAAAATTTAACGGATTTACAAGTTTCAGACAGTGGAGATTCCGAAAAACATATTTTTAGAAAAAAAAAATTGCCGTCCGTCTGTGTGTCTGTGTGTGTGTCTGTAAACGCTCTATCTCCCAAAAAATTGAGATAGAGACTTGCAATTTGGTATGTACTTAGTATGTAATAATGGGAAGAAGCCTATTTCATTTCAATAACCTCGATTAACCGGAACTATTTTTTTCGGACTCTCGAAATATTCGTTCTGATAAAAGGTATATAAAAATTTTCGAAATTGGTTATTTTAAGAAATGAATATGAAAGACAATAAAAAAAACATAAATTTTGCATAAAGCATGAAGTCGATCGGATAATTAGTTGCCGAGATATTTGGAATCCTATTTTCCACACTCTTCGATTTTTCATGACCCTGTATTTCATCCAAATTTCACTTCAAAGATATATTTTAATTGGAAATTTGACGCTTAATCAGATGCAATAAACCGCTAGTTAATAGGATTATTATTTTTGGAGTTATAAGGATGTTTCTTTCAAGCAATTCAGTAATCGAGCCTTTAAAGTTTATGACGTCATCAAGCCTCGATTTTATTTGAATTGCAATGCATTTTATAAGTAGTTTACACATTTTTTATTTTAATATTTTACATTATGCATATCCATGATGGGTAAGTATTACGGTGGCCCCCAACGGCTAGTTTTATTTTTGTTTATGTGTAGATGCTGTATATTATCCAGGCTTTAAACTAAGCGTAAAAGCAGTATAGTTTTTTATACAAGTAGTTTAAGATAAAAGAAGGTAGAGAGGAAGAATGGAACTTGTCTGATTCCTCCTATTTAATAAGATGAATGTAAATTGCTGCTTATATGAAAATTCATATGAAAATAGAGCACACCATAGTATCTGTTTTTTTTTTTTTAATGGAATTTCACCCTTTAATAGTAAACCATTCACTAACGATGATTTTTTTAATTTCATCCGTGACTAACCATCCTGAACCATGAGTTCTTTTCTGTGGACTTATCAATCTATAATTGTTATTAGATTGTATATGTAATCTATCTAGATTATCTGTATCTGATTCTGATAATACTTTTTTACACTTGTCTCGTACCTTCCTCTTTGTAGGGAGGTACAGGACATATTTTGAAACTTACAATTTATTTAATCTTAAAACTGTTTTTGCACATTATGGTTTTTTCTTTGTTTGTGGGTATTACAAAGTTTTATATTCTATAAATTGAAATTTTTGTTTTTGTGTCAAATAGTTGATTTTCTGATTTTTGTAAAAAGTATCCCATTTCTCCCCACTTACAGAATTGTTTTGTCAGACATGAATAATAAAATATTTAAACAGAAAATTGTAGATTTTTAACAACTTGTGTAACTTAAAAAAGTTGTCTTTATTTAAATGAGGAGAGCTTAGGCCCCATGAGCCCCTCATTTTCTTATGCCCTTAAACATTATTCTTTGCTTCCTGATTGGGTGTTCATTGCCACATTATAAAATATGCAAGGCACGGGTTAAAAAATAAATAATTTGATTACTTAGCATTTCAGCTGCATGAAAAGATTTTATGTACTATGAACATTACTGAAACTGTTTTTTTAGTAAGGTCCACATGGAGTGTCCATTACTGGAAATGTACCAATTAAGCATTTCACTAATGGACCATGGTCCTAAAATCTGAAAAATAAATGAAATTTTGTAAATTGCTATTAGTATATAAAATTCATAGTTTTCTATTACTATCAAAACAAAAACATGCAATTTTTTCAAGAAAATAAAAATATATAAATTAAGTGAAGGCTCTTAGCATGTTCATTAAGATTTTCAAAGAAAAACAATGAAACTGTGAAACATTATTTTCTGCTTCCTGATTGGTTTGATTAAGAATGTCAACAATAAACCAGATTAGAAAACATGGAAGGGGCAGATATGAAAAATAAATAAATAAATAAAGCTAAATTTTTATTGGTTATTTTTTTATAAACCAAAAACTATGAAAGTGGCCCATTAGTGGTAGGGTGTTAATTACTGGCACATCTATATATATGTGTGTAACATTATTCTTCATTAACTATTTCTAACTAAATATTCGTAATTAATAATTAATATTATTTAATTTACAGTTATGGGCCGGAAATGCTGTATTCCGAATTGCCGTTCAAATTATGACAATGTAAAGGACTACACGACAGTTTTTAATTTTTCATCAGATCCTGAAAAAAAGCAAATATGGATAAATAAAATACAGAGGCAAAATTTTATCCCTAGTTCAACTGCTGTCGTGTGCATTAAGCATTTTGAGGAGCGTTTTATAATTACAGAAGACAGAATGAAACGCTCAGATGGAGCTGAATTAGTTGTCCCAAGGAAAAAAATTACTCTTTTTCCAGAAGCATTTCCCACGATATTTCCTAATCTTCCAAAATATCTTACTAGAAAATTGCCTCCCAAAAGAAAAGATCCTTCTGAACGTTTGTTAAAAATTGAAGAAAGAGATGCAGAGAGATTCAATGAATGGTGTCAAAATGATATTATATCATCCTTCGAAGATTTCTCTTACAAATTTGAGAACAAAATTGACAAAAAGTGGTTAAATTTAATTAGGAAGGATAATATATTATTTTTCAAACTGAAAGAAACAGATGTTCCACAAATTAATGTTTGCTTTAAAGTCTTCAGTAATTTAACAGTAGAAATATATTATGAAAATAATTCAATTGATATAAATTCTTTTGAATGGTTACTAGGCAATGAGCTTAAATGCGATAAATAAACCAAATTTGAGAACATTTTAAATAAATTGAATTGCTATAACGAACATTCAATTACATTAAGTGAAAATTTAACATTTGCAGGGCTCCCAACACATTTTAGCCCTCCAAAAGGGGGAAAGGGGACCATTTTTATTTAAAAAGGGGACTTTGGGGGACCATTTATACTAAAAAAAGGGGACTTCGGGGGATCATTTATATTAAAAAAGGCAACTGAAAAGGGACTACATGTCTAAAAATACTGCACCAAGTTTTCCTAAATATGCAATTTTTTTAAAACTACCTCAGAAAATATGTTAATTGATTATCTTTACAAAAAAAGACACACACACACACAAGAAACATTTTGTTGTAGGATTTATTTTGAAAACCATTGCATTAACAAAGAATTTTCAGTTCTGTCAATAATTTTAGAAATGACATATTTTGATATATCACTTTTATGGATGTCTTTGGAAATTTGATCCATGCATAGTTAGTTATTTGATCCATGCATAGTTAGTTATAAGTCCAAGAAGTTTTCTAACAGAATTATGTCAATGTGGAGGCCCATGAGCTCTTCTTTCATTACTGAATATTATCTAACAGGTTATGAGTATCATTTGTTGGAGGAAGATCTGCATGTAACAAATATAGTATTGACTCTAGAACGAAAGGGGCACTGGGCAGGAATTTTTTAAAAGAGGCATACAGTTTTTGAAAGAGGCACTATTACATCCTATAATATATTAAGTACTTAAATTAAAGTAATTGCAGCAACTTCATAATGGATAACTCGAGGTGGACGTTTGAACATATTTAATTTACAATTTAAATCACAATACGTACATCTACACAAACACGTACATCTAACAACACGGAACAGAACATTCTACACATGACAGTAAACAAAACTTAATATCCTTAGTTGCCGTAGATTGCTGTGGTGCTGCCATCTATTACTTACATTTTGAACTAGACACCACAGACTCTCCCCTCCTTACTCTGGATATTTCGTGGGAGATTTTCTTTTCCTGGTGGATCTTCTAGGTACCTGTTGGGAAAAAGAAGAGTTAGTATTTACAGTATCTGTAGCATGATCACTAGAAGTATTGGGCACCATGGATTTCACTTTAGAGTCGACTGGAGCAGGACTTGGAGTATTTGGGAGGACACAGTCATCTGGTTTAGGATTTGGAGGAGCTGGGACAACAGAGTCAGCTGGTTCAGGATTTGGAGTAGATGGAACAACAGAGTCAGCTGGTCGAAGATCTGAGACACTAGGAGGCATTAGCTGAGAATCACTTTTGTGACTTTCTGTACCACTTTCTTCAGAATTTGAATCATTATTTAGATGTATCTTCGAACCGACATTAGTTATCTGATCAACATGCCTTTTCCAAATATTCGAACCAACTTGAATTCTATAATGCAACTTGCCCTCTCTTGCAATAATGCGACCAATTTTCCACTTGGCTTCTGGAGTGTAATTTCTTACAGCCACTTTCTGGTTGATTTGAAATTCTTTTACTTTAGAATTGGCCTTTTTCGCATTTTGTTTATCATGCACAAAATTTGTAACACTTGGAAGTATCAAATCTATTTTCGTTCTTATATTTCTATTGAGAAATAGAGATGCAGGACTTTCCCCCGTAGTAACATGAGGCATCTTCCTATACTGTAAAAGAAAGTTATTTATTTTCATCTGCAATGTACCAGATTCTGAAGATAAGGCTTTTAACCCTTTTTTAAGAATCTGCACATATCTCTCTGCCTGCCCATTTGTAGCTGGATGGTATGGAGCACTAAACCTATGTTTAACCCCATGATTCTTCAAAAATGTCTCAAATTCTTCAGAAGTAAATTGTTTTGCGTTATCTGATACCAGAGATATAGGATACCCGTATCTTGCAAAAAGAGAAGAAAGACAAGTAATTGTATGTTCTGAAGTTGTATTAGGGACAATAAAAACTTCAGGCCATTTGCTATGAGCATCAACCACCAGCAAAAGCATTTTACCCATCACAGGACCAAAATAATCTATATGAATTCTTTGCCATGGAGCTGTAGGCCATTCCCAATGATGAGTATCTACCTTAGGAGGATTATTTTTTAAATTGACACAAGTAGTGCAATTTCGTGCAAGATCTTCAATATCTTGGTCAATTCCTGGCCACCAAACAAAACTGCGAGCTAAGGACTTCATTTTCACTATACCAAAATGTCCATAGTGCAAATCATGTAAAATTTGTTTACGGTGAACTTCTGGGATAATTACTCTACATCCTTTTAAAATGCAACTATGTTGAAGAGTAAATTCTTCTTGTTTGCCACCAAAAAGTAAATTTTTAGGAATTGGAGAACCAGAAATTAGATGATGAAAAAGTTGACGTAATAAAGGATCAGATTTTGTAGCTACAGCAATTGATTTGGCGTTTAGAGGCAATGTAGAAATTTGGTTAATTTGAAAAAATTCAGATTCATCAATTACATTACTTGAATTTAATTGTGGGGGTAAATCTTCACTACGTAATGGAAGTCGTGAAAGAGCATCGACATTTCCATGTTCGGATGTTTTCTTATACCGAATATCATATTTAAACGCTTGTAAGTATAATGCATATCTTTGCATCCGAGCAGCTGAAAGAACAGGGATACTTTTATTTGGAGAAAATATGGACACGAGTGGTTTGCTATCTGTAAATAAAGTAAACCTATTACCATATAAATATTGAAAAAATTTCTTTACACCAAAGATAATAGCTAGAGCTTCCTTATCCACCTGGCTATACTTTTTTTCTGCATTCGTAAGCGTTCTGGACACAAAACCAATTGGTTTTTCCACGTTATCTGGCATCACATGCGAAAGAACTGCAGAGATACCATATGGAGAAGCATCTGTCGCTAATACTAAAGGCAATTTAGGGTTGAAATGAGTAAGAACTCTATCTGAAATAATTTCCTTTTTTATATCTTTAAATGCTTGTTCACAAACAGGAGACCAAATAAATTTTACATTCTTTTTGAGCAAGTGATTTAAAGGATGGGCAATTGTAGATAAATTTGGTACAAATTTAGAATAATATGTGACTAAGCCTAAAAAAGCTTTAACTTGTGACACATTAATTGGTCTAGGAGCATTCACAATAGCTTCAATTTTATCTTGCGTTTTATGAATACCTTGCTTATCAATTTTATAACCACAATATGTAATATGGTCAGCCAGAAAAATTGATTTATCTTTATTTATCCTAATATTATATTCACGTAATCTTTCTAAGACTTGTTTTAGTCTTTTTAAATGAATTTCATCCGTTTCCCCTGTAACACCAATATCATCAATGAACACAGTGACACCATCAATACCACTTAATATTTGTTCGATAGATCGTTGCCAAATTGCTGGAGAGCTAGTAAGACCCATTGGTAACTTTAAAAATTGAAATAAGCCCTTCGGAGTATTTATAGTTAATAGTTCTTGTGATTTTTCGTCTACAGGTAACTGAAGATAAGCTTGATTTAAATCAATTTTCGTAAAATGTAAACCACCACCTAAAGTAGCTAACATGTCCTCTACCCTAGGTAAAGGATATTTTTCCACCTTCAAAAATTTATTTACTGTAACTTTAAAATCTCCGCATAAACGAATTTTCCCATTTGGTTTTACCACTGGAACTATAGGAGTTGCCCACTTACTACTGGTGACAGGTTTAATAATACCCTCATCCTGTAACCTTTGAATTTCATCATTTACTGCATTACGTAGAGCATACGTGACTGTTCTAGCCTTACAAAATATGGGCGTAGAACCTTTTTCTAGATAAAGTTCTGCTTTCAAACCTTTTATTTTACCAACTCTATCTGAAAATAAATCAGAAAAATCATTTAATAATGTTTTCAATTGATCCGTAGAATTTGCAGTTTCATTGACATACACAGATTTAAAGTTAGTGGGAAACAAATTAAATGCAGCTACCCAGTCTCTGCCAAATAAAAGTGGGAAATTATCTTCTTTAATTAAATACAATTTAAGATTTTTAGTAATATTTGCATAAGAAACATCTACTGTTACATACCCCACAGGTGTAAACACCTCACCCGTTGCCGTTCTCAACTGAACATCTGGTGGAAAAATTTTATTATTCGGAAAAATTCTCCGAAAACGATTTACAGGTGCCGCAGAAATTCCTGAGCCCGTGTCGACCTCCATTTCAGCTTTAGCTTTATTTTCAATTAAAACCCATACTTTTATAGGTGTAGAACTTTTATCATGACTGACAGATAAAATGTCGACAGTTTGCAATACATTTGTTTGTTTCTGAGAACTGCTTTTACATACTTTACCAAGATGGCCTCGTTTTTTACAAATTTTACATATAGTATTGATATGCTTACACTTATTAGCAAGATGCGATGGATTTCCACATCGATAGCATTGTAATTTATTTTTATTTACATCAAAATTCCCTTTATTTACATTATTTAATTTCGGTTTCTGGAAATCATTTGAAATTTTATTCGGTTGAATATTTTTAGAATATGCCAATTTATTGACATTTACATTTTTATTTTTCAATTCAGATATATCCTGCTCATTATTTTGCAAAATAATTGCTTTTTCAATAGCTTTCTCAAAAGTTAAATCATCTATTTGTGAAAGTAATTTACTTTGGATATTTTCATTTTTTAAACCTCGTAAAAATTGTTCTAACAAATTTTCATTAAGTGTTTCACCAGCAAACGCACAAAATGTGGTTAACTTCTTTAATTTTGAAACAAAATCTTGTATAGATTCGTTCTCATTTTGATAAGAGTTACGGAATTTTATTCTTGAACAAAATTTATTAGGGGCGGGGCTTAGGTGCTTTAACAGAATTTCAACTATTTCGTCGTATTTTAATGCTTCAGGATTTTTCGGAAATGTTAAATCTGACAGCAAATTATACAATTTTGGCCCCATACAGGAAATAATTGCGGGTACCTTTTTTTTTTCTTCAACATCATGTAATAGAAAACTCTGTTCCAATCTCTTTACGTATGATTGGAACGTTTCAATGGAATCATTGTATTCCTTGAAATTTGCAAACATTATGAACTTTTATTTATTTCAGAGAAGAAAAAAAAATGTCAGCACTTACCACCCTCGAAATGATGTAAGCCTTCAAAATATTACTGCAGCATATACAATTGTAGATGTAAAAAACGAAACTTCGCCATTTTGCGAATCAGGTGGAATTTCTTCTTATATTAATTCCGGTAAAAACCTTGACCTGCGTCGCCATAATATAATATATTAAGTACTTAAATTAAAGTAATTGCAGCAACTTCATAATGGATAACTCGAGGTGGACGTTTGAACATATTTAATTTACAATTTAAATCACAATACGTACATCTACACAAACACGTACATCTAACAACACGGAACAGAACATTCTACACATGACAGTAAACAAAACTTAATATCCTTAGTTGCCGTAGATTGCTGTGGTGCTGCCATCTATTACTTACATTTTGAACTAGACACCACACATCCTGTTCAAAAAGCATCTTTTGTTAAACTGGTTTGTTTGAAGTCCACATCATTCGGTAGAATTTTCCCGCTACCGACAGACGAATTTTGTGATATTTTCCAACAACTGATTGACAAATTTTGCAAAAGTTTTTCCTGATTGACATATTTTGCAATCTTTTCTCGAGAACGATTAACAAATTTTGTAATATTTTTGAGATTTCTTTTGATGGATTAATGACTTTTGCTATTTTTTCTCGGGACCGATCGATGAATTTCACGTTTTTTTATGCATTTTTCACATGCGACTGATTGAAGAATTTTGCAGTTTCTCTCCCGATCTACAGACAAATTTAGAAAACATTTTTGAGATTTTTCATTCGATTGACTGGTGAATTTCATGTTTTTTTCCCGCGACCAATTGACGAAATTTTTTCTTGCGACTGATTGTAGAATTTCGGGAATATTTCTGACAATCCACTGCCGAATATCCTGTGATTTTACCCGCGACTGATTGGTGAATCGAGATATTTTTCTTTTACTGATTGGCAAATTTTGCAGACTTTTCTCGCGACTGATTAGCAAAAATGTGGGTTTTTTACACAACTGATCTACAAATTTTGCATTTTTTCTGCAACTGACTAAAGAATTTCATGATTTTTTTTTTCACAATCAACTGATGAATTTCATGATTTTTTCTCACGACCAATTGACGATATTTATGATTTTTCCCCACAACTGATTGAAGAATTTCGCGATTTCCCCCTCGATCTACAGACAAATTTCACACTATTTCCTCTCATTCAGTTGACAAATTTCAAAATTTTTTGCTCGTGAAGAATTGAAGAATTTTTCTGATGATCCACTGCCGAATTTTGCGTACCTTTACCCACGACAAATTGGTGAATTTTGAGATATTTTCTGTCAACCGATTGACAAATTTTGTGGCTTTTTCTTGTGACTGATTATTGAAAATCGCAGTTTATTTTCCACAAGTGATCCATGAACTTCGCATTTTGTTCTACAACCTGCTGAAGAATTTCACAATCGACTGTTTAATTTTGCAATTTTTTCCCCTGCGACCGACTGATGAATTTCACAATACTTTTTAAATGAACGATTAAAGAATTTTGTGATTTTTTTACAATGCTAGTCTGACGAATTTCACACCTTCTTTTTCTTTTTTATAACAACTGAATGACGAATTTCGTTGAAATTGAGAATTTTAAATGTTCTGCAGAGAAGCCCGTTGTTCTGCGATGTATGTCGCACTTTTAAGCAATATTCTGCTTAGGGGGAATCTAGTTTTAATCTTTTGCCCAGTTTAATAAATTTTGTCCTTCTTTCAATAAAATTTATTTGGAATTCGTAAAGCAATTTTTGACTTTTGGCTAATTTTTTATGCAATTTGAGTTTTGCAGTGATTTTATGACAGTAGATTTATTCTTGTAGATTTTTGAATTTTTAGTGATTTCTATAATGAGATTTCCAATGTATTCTTTTATGTTTTTCTGCATTTCATGGCAATTTTTTGACATTCGTGAAAGAATTCTGATTACAATGTTTGAGCCCGTTATAATAAACTTTGTACAATTTTTTAACTTTCAACAATTTTTAAAGTTTTTTGCATTTTGCGGAATTTTTTCCACATTGGCAAATTTTTTTCCAGTCATGAAAAGGGGACTAAGGGGACCAAAACACATAAAAGGGACTAAAGGGGACCTTTTTCTAAAAAGGGGACTTTAGGGGGAAAAGGGGGACCATTTGGGAGCCCTGCATTTGCCATTAAATATCTGGAAAAATGCATAAATGATGATCAGTGCACTGATGAAGATAATTTTGTGTTAAAATTTGTAAATCAACAACTTTCACTTGTGCTAATGAAAAAACTGAAATATACAACTGATCTTATATATTGGGCCTCAAAAATTTACTTTAGCAACACTGCAGTATACATTTCAATCAGAAATAGCAAAGTTTTGATATTACCACATCCTTCATACTTAAGAAAATTAACATATTTATGTTCCACATTTTCGTGTCAAAGCCTTAAATTGTATTTAAAAAATAAAGCTGATATCTTAAAAGATCATGAGAAAACTGTGAACCTTTTGCTAGATGAGATATATATAAACGCATCTGTAAATTATAAAGCGGGACATCTCATTGGTATGTCTAAAAATTCAAAATTTGAAGCTATACAACGATTCAGGCCTTTATGATTACATCAGTCCTGTCTAAATATAAGGATGTAGTTTCATTATTTCCAGTGCGGAATCTAAATGCTGATACACTTCTCACATATACTAATAAAGTTTTAGAAATACTTCACGAATGTGGTTTTACAGTTTTGACATTGATATCGGATAACAACAGGATAAATAGAAATATGTTTACAAAAATATGTGGTGGAGAAATAAAACCATATATCTGTAATCCTTACAATCCCAGTAAAAAAATATTTTTCTTATTTGATTCTGTTCATTTAATTAAAGCAGTACGAAATAACTGACTGAATCAAATCTCCCCTGATAAAAAAATTTATTTCCTCAATCCTGATAATAAAGATATCATGTGCGCCAGTTTACAAAATTTAAAAGATGTGTATGAAAATAAAAAAGATGCAGTTCTAAAGTTAGCTCCTAAACTTTCCCAAAAAGTATTATTCCCTAATTCAATTGAAAGACAGAATGTTGAATATGCATTGAATTTATTTGATGAAACTAATTTTATTGCTTTGAATATGTCGGTAGATAAGTTAGATGATAATGCATTGAGCACAAAATTATTTATAGATTTATTTTCCAGGTGGAAAATTGTGAATGTTAAGCATCCGGAAAAAGGTGTGCACCTAAATGATAGTCTATCAAATCCAATAAAATCTACAAAAGATGATAATTTCTTATTTTTAATTAAATTCAGTAATTGGTTAAATGAATGGGAAAAAATGATACACTGAAAGCAGATAAGAAAAAACAAAGGAGTATTCCAAGTAAAGGAGGACTGCTGTGTAAAGAAACATTTTTTGCTTTAAAATTTACCACAAATAATTTTATTGAAATCATTAACTATATGTTTGAAACAACTAACTCAAGATACATACTTTTGGGGAAATTTCAAACTGATAGTTTAGAGGCCCGCTTTGGACAATATCGACAGATGAGTGGAGGAAACTATAACATTTCTTGTGTGCAAGTCCTTGAAGCAGAAAGAAAGTTAAAAATTCTGAGTTTAATTAGCTTACACTCAAAGCAAAAGGGAGAATTTCAATTAAAAGATTTAAATTATAATACAACTGTTGATGAAATTGTAGAATTGAACATACCAGATTTTTTTTACGATGTGTTTAACAGCAGGAATGATATTGAGGTTAAAAATGAAACCATGTCTGTATTGACTTTTATTGCTGGTTATATTGCATATAAAGTTTCACATAAATTAAAATGTTGTGAGTGCATTGCCATATTAGCCAAAGATAAAACTTTAGAATTAGATTGCCCGATTGAAGTTTAGAAATACTTGATGTTAGCAGACAGAGGTCAATTAAAATGGCCTCAGGACATTTTATTATTTTTAATTGTAAATGCCTTTCAAATTTTCCAAAAACTAATTAATCAGAATTATGAAAGTACTTTCCTAAAATTTCCAGAGCCCAAAAAGCTTATTATATAATTCACTACTGAAAAGACTGAAAAATTAGGTCTGGATTTCACAATTAAATGCAAATGTGGAAATGAACTTTCATATCTATTTAGACTGTGTTTGTCAGGAATTGCTAATATATTCCTATAAATAACTATACAAAAGTAAAAAATGACAATAGAAAAATCACTTGTAACAAAAGAAAATTATCTACATTAACCAGTATGTAAGTTTCATTAATAAGTTTGATATTTCCACTTACTTAATATTGTATATTTAAGTGAGATTATTTTCTCTGAGAGAATATTAATAAGTCATAATTGTTGTAGATTATTTGAAAGTACATATTCTGCTTTATGTTCTTGAATAGAATTACTTTTCTTTTTATAAATATTTAATATTAATTTATTGAAATAACAACTTGAGAATCTGCGTATTTACTAGATGGATGTGGATTTTCCTGTTTAAATGATTTTTTTTCTTTTAAGTAAATATTAAATTTATAATTGAAGTGAAAATGTGTGTGGAATTTGGAAATGGTGACATTTTCTCTCATCCTTTTAAAAAAACATACATAAAAATATAAAATGCACATTATAAGTAGTAATTAAAAAACTATGTTTTGTCAGCTAGTGATTTCTTAGTTGTAATACTTAGTAATAGAATGTATTTTTTAAATTATTCATACATTATAAAATTTAAATTGAATTTTTGTTTCAATTGTTTAGAAAAAGTTAAAATTTTACTTATGAATCTGCTTATGTAATAACAATCATTTTATCAACAATCATAAAATTAGGTCTTGCTGAACCTTTATTGTTCATTTATTGTATATGTATAACTCAGACATATCTAAAATAAGCCAGAAATTACCCAAGAAAATATTACAAAACTGGATTTTATAGCACTGTTTTTGATGCATTCATACGCGTATTCAATCTTACTTGTCTGCTACTCAGATCTCTTGTGTGACGTCATCCACGTCTTGAATCAGGCCCGTTGAAAGAGATTTTGCATTTTTTCCATGTTTTATTAGCAGTTTTAGGTAAGAGTGTGAAATTCAAGATAACAAATCTAATAAAAAAATAATTAAACACGTATTTAAGCGAGTTTAGAAATTCAACCACTAAGGGGGTTAAATGGGGGGTCTGAAGTTTTAGGCTATTTTGCCTTTTCGCCATATATCAACAACAGTTTTAGTTAAAAGCGCGAAATTCAGGATAACAAATGTACTAAAAGTTAGTTAAACACATATTTCAGCGATTTTAAAAATTCAACTGCTAAGGGGGTTAAATGGAGGATCGAAAGTTTTTTGTCATTTCACGTTTTCGCCATATCTCAGCAGCAGTTTTAGGTAGGAACGTGAAATTCAGGATAACAAATCTACTAAAAAAATAATTAAACACATATTTCAGCGATTTTAGAAATTCATTCATTAAGGGGGTTAAATAAGGGGGGGGGGTCGAAAGTTTTAGGTCATTTTGCCTGTTCGCCATATCTCAGCAGCATTTTTAGCTAGGAGCTCGGAATTCGGGATAACAAATCTACAAAAAATATAGACAAACATGTATTTCAGCAATTTTAGAAATTCAGCAACTAAGGTGGATTAAATAGGAGGTCAAATATTTTAGGTCATTTTACCACATCTCAGTAGAAATTATAGGTAGAATCATGAAACTCAGGATAACAAATCTACTAAAAAAATAGTTAAACACGTATTTCAACTATTTTAGAAATTCAGACACTAAGGGGGGTTAAATGGGGCAATGGGGGTCGAATGTTTTACGCCATTTTGCCATATCTCAGTAGAAGTTATAGTTAGGAGCGTGAAATTCGGGATAACAAATCTACTAAAGGATAGTTAAACATGCATTTCAGGCGATTTTAGAAATTCAACTACAAAGGGGGTTAAATGAAGGGTCGAAAATATTCGGTGATTTCACCTTATCACCATATTTTATCAGCAGTTTTATAAAAAAAGCGTGAAATTCAGGATAACAAATCTCCTTAAAAAAATAGTTTAAAAAATATTTCAGTGATTTTAGAAATTCGGCCACTAAGGGGGGTTAAATAGTGGGTCGGATGTTTTATGTCATTTTGCCATTTCTCAATAGAAGTTATAGGTAGGAGCGTGAATTTCGCTATAACAAATCTACTAAAGAATAGTTAAACATGTATTTTAGGAGATTTTAGAAATTCAACTAATGGGGGGGGGGGGAGTTAAATATGGGGTCGATAATTTTCGATGATTTCACCTTTTCACCATACCTCATTATTAGTTTTAGTTAAAAGCATGAAATTCAGGATAACAAATCTACTAGAAGATAGTTAAACATATATTTCACAGATTTTTAAAATTCACACCCTAAGGGGGTTAAGTGGGGGGGGGGGGGTCGAAAGTTTTAGGTCATTTCGTCTTTTCGCCATATATCAGCAGAAATTTTAGGTAGGAGTATGAAATTCGGGATAACACATCTACTAAAGAATAAAACATGTATTTCAAGCGATTTTAGAAATTCGGCCTCTAAAGGTGTTAAATGGGGGGTCGAATGTTTTAGGACATTTGACTTTTTCGCCATATCTCAACAGCAGTTTTAGTTAAAAGCGTGAAATTCAGGATAACAAATCTACTAGAAGATAGTTAAACACGTATTTCAGGCGATTTTAGAAATTCACCCTCTAAAGAGGTTAAATGGGGGGAGGGGGTCGAAAGGTTTAGGCCATTTTGCCTTTTGGTCCTATCTCAGCAGCAGTTCTATGTATTACTTGCCCTTCTTCGCCCGTCTAGCCGGCCGCTTCCGAGTGGGGCCCCAGATACATAGTGCAGTGTACCGCCCTGACTTCGCTTGGGGCTCAGAAAGTGCATTTTACATGCAACCAGAAAATATAAATAAAATACTTTAAATTAAAAGTATACGAAAATAACTAATAAGAATATAAAAAAGCACTTAAATAAAGACTTCGCGACATGAATATTTTTTTTTTCATGAACCCCCTTACCAAGTAAAACTGGGCCCTACCCGTGATTATCTAGAGATGGAGCGCATTTATTACTTTGTATCTGGGCCCCACTTGGAAGCGACCGGCTAGTCTTAATATAATTTAGAAATAAATCCTTTTTAACGTGAAAATTGCTCATTTTAGCCATTCTCGTATTAAACGAGTTTGACTGCATTTGTCAAGTCCATTATAACGTCATTCAGCCACACAGATTTTTATAGATTCTACCGCTTGGCTGGAGCCCCTAACTCATTATTTTCATTACGCTTGTCTTCGCGTGGAAACAATTTTGAAGATTTATTGAAATTCCTCACAAATTATAGCCTTTACAATCTACCATCAAAAACGACAAGCGCCAGGTTATGTAAAAAGAAAGGCTGATTCAATTATAGGTGAGTAGATTTCTAAATAAATAAAAGAATGCAATAAATATACAATCAAGATTTGATCAGTTTCCATTTTCATGACGCTAACCACAAAAGGCCATTTGCCGAAAGAAAATTTATCACCATCTGAAATGAATGACTTTCGCAGAACAGAAAAAAAAAAAAAAAAACATTTTGTTACCTAAAATTTAAAAAAAATGTATTAAAAATGTGTCTCATTGGCAAATTTTATTTACGCGGTAGAGTAATTAACATTAATAAATCCTTTTTATGTGTAAATTGTTTTCATGCTAAGTATACTCCATATTTAATAACATTATCGGCATTGATGAAACAGCACCGACAAACTGGCGATAAATTAAATAATGGAACTTTGTATAAGTCATCATAAAAACAAAACAACACACGGGACGCGTTTCGAGCTGGAAATTTTTAACAGCCCGTCCTCAGCCGAAGTAAACACGTGTACGTAATGGGACAACATCACAAATGAACAGACCTGTCACATTCTTCGTAAGCTCTCTTCTTTACCCTTCTGTTCATTTGTGACCTTATCCCCCTTACGCATTTTGTTTTTATAGTGATTGATACAAAGTTTATTTAATTATCTGCATTACTTAAATACACTTTCTCAGATATATATATAAAAAAAACATGAATTGAGGGGGGAGGGGGGTTGCTTTTTTACACTCTTGTATTTAATTTAACTGGGTTTTCGTATGTAAAGATGGAATTTTGTAATCGGTTTTTCATTTATTTTCTGATAGGCTACACATGTTCACAGAGATGTGTTTCCGATGACATTACAACATTTTAACACTTTTAGAACTCAATTATAAATTAATCAATTAATTTTAAGGCATTTCTCCATTAGCCGGCTGCATGTGATAAATCGCCAAATATTCTTTATGGTTACAATTGTTTGTGAATTACAAAAACAATAGAGTTAAAGATGCGCCAAATCACGATTGACAATATATAACACCTGGCTGTGCAACTGCAACAATGAAGTATTTCAAGCAATAAAAAGTCGGAAAAATAAATAAAAAATAAAAAGTGTAATAAAGATTTAACACATTAATAGTTTAAAATTAATAAAAACTAAATTATACGTTGAGAAAAAATGTAAGAAATCCTGAATAGGTAGTTTAAATAATAATGTTTCTTTCTTTCTTTTTTTTTTTTTTTTCATATTTTCTGTTGCCAAATCTTAAAAAGAATCAGATCAAAAATGATAATAAAAAAACAAAAAACATTAGTTTGCGCTTTTTACTAGGCGTAATTGAAAGCTGTGAATTTTCCAAATTAACATTTTGTAACTGAATTCTTTTAATTTCTTGAAATTAGGTGTGATTTTAAAAATAAACATTAAATGCTTATAAAAGTTTTTTTTTTTTTTTTTTTTTTTTTTTTTTACTATTTGTACTGTTATTTATCGTTAAAACACAAAAATTTCCTCTTTGATTTGACCATTTTTCTTCAAAATACAGAAAATTCAGAAATCTAACGTAGAAATTACCTTAAATCCTCCAATATATAACTGCATTTTCGTCAAATCATAGGGATGTTCGGGCAACTTTTTCTTATTAGAAACGGAATTTTTAAGTATGTCCCTTCGTCCCTCAAAATTTCATGACATTCTCCAATCAAAAGACGGAAATTTCTTCAAATAACAGAAAAATCACTTCCAATCACAGGTGTATTCAGACAACTTGCTGCCTGTACTTTTTACGTTTTTTGACGACATTTTTGTAGAATGTACATCTTTTCCTTAGTTATATGTTTATATACATAACATCTTGGATACTTGCTTACACCTTATATACACCTTACACACGCTTACTATACATACAATAACTAATAAATCACCAGGTCAGCGGCCCAACATCGAGACATTTTTATAACTTTAGAAAATATCGTAAACTTATGGTTATTCTATTTTGAAAAAAATCAGGAAACTTTGCAAAATATGATGTCACTTATTTTTAAGTATTTGTAGGAAGAATGCATGTGTGGGGCGGTGGTATCTATCATTATCTATTTCTGAACGAAATTGTTTTAGCCAAAATATGAACGACACAAAGCAATTGCAACCTGGTGCATGTAAAATCCGTCGTGGGTGCAAAGTTCTCCAAGTTCCCTATGAATTATACCTCTGGAGGTGCCTAGTCAGGTGGAAGGTCTTGTCACCTGATCAAGACTCTAAATTACGAGACCACTTCGCGTCAAGCAAATCCACTTTAAGTAACTGGCCGGCATAGAACCAAGGCAAAGTAACGCTATGAACCGGCAAACAAAGAAAACTGTAGCAAACCGCTAGAACGCACTGCAGCGATGCCAACAAGGCTCTCGACAGATGGATCACAGCCATGCTATGATCAGGCGAATATCGCTCCGCGTCCAGGTACTAACTCGTCAAGCTAGGCACTCCAGACCGGCAAGTAGAGGCCTGGTCAGCGGTATAACCCGCTGACAAAAAAAACTCTTACTGGACAAAAGTCCCATCTGTTCTTACAGTTGCAATACTGTTTAAAACATAAATTTACTATCAGATGCTTAATATTTTACTAAATTTGAAATTCGCTCAAGTGAAGAATTTTGCGAATCTTACATTAATTGTAGAATTTTTAATTTTTTTTAACCGCGAAATTTAGAGAATTTTTGTTCTTGTAAATTTTTTTGTTGTATGGAGAAATCGAACAGGGTATCTGCACCCACCCTATGCGCGTATCTCATACTCTTTTAGACAGCCAACAACTGTTAAGACCATCAAAAATATTATGGATTCCGAGATAATGACGAAATATATATTATATATATTTTTTTGTTTATTCTTTTATAAAACTGAAATACGCTTTGACAGTTGTCTGAAGAAAATAGTTATCTTTCGCTAATAAATAATGAATCGGCGTTGACAAAGAAGGCAGGGGGAAATAAACAAAGGAGGGGTCATTCCTGCTTCCTGAATTTTGAAAAAAAAGTAAAATGTACTCTTTACAAGTGACTTAAAATACTAATTACACAAAAGCAGAAAAAGAAACTAAGAATCTCGTCAGAGAGGCGATGCCCCCTTCGAACCCTCTGCGAAAGTCAACATATTTCTGGTTCTCTTTTCAGGCTTTTCTAAATTTCTTCTTAAATAAGGGATTCAGGGGGCAGAGCCTCCCTGATAATAAAAAAGAGATAACTATTTGAATTCTACTTTCTGAAAAAGACTGTTAGAAACATATTTTTGAAAACTTAATATTTCGAAATTTTTAAATTTCTCTATTATTTATGTTTATGTGGTTAAAAATTTTCTTACATCGAGGTATCTGGCAAAATTCTTAGTTTAGCTTATTTCATGTCTATATTCTCCGTTTAAAAAAAATGGCAGACAAGGCTGCGGATCACAAGCACCACAGTTGAATATTACACTGTAAAAAAACTCAGAAGCGTTTCGGCACAAAACGGAAAGGTTTCCGGAAATTTATAGTAAGCTTTGTGTTCTCCTCAGTTACTTGTTATTTCGGAATCGTTACACGTATTTTCGGAAAAATATTCAAAGCGGTGAATACTCCGAAGAAGTCAGAAACGTTACATTCCATACCGGAAAAGTTTCCGAATAGGTAGTGTAAAACGTTGGTTACGGAAAAATTCGAAAATGCTACACTCATTCCGTGTAAAGTTTAAGTAATCTATCTGCTCATCTACTTCGACCTACTGCACATGTCATTATCACGTGATTTGTATTGTTCTTGAGAGGAAAGACATAGCTTAAAACAGATGCAGGTGCAACGTATTCGGATGAGCAGTAAGTATTCTGTTTTATAATTTATTTTATTTGAGAGAACGATATGCTTTTTTTAAAAGAATTAATATTATCAGATTCTATTTTATTGCATATTAATATTAAATTTGCAGTTAATCTTTTGTTGGACATACAAAGGTAAATAACTCGTTCGATAGTTTCTTTATACTCTTGTTCCACGAATCTATAATAAATATTAAATATTTGATTGATGAATAATAATGTAGTACTAGTATTAATGAAGTACAGATAGCACCGTTTATACGTCTTTAACATCTTTTCGTTTTGAAATTGGTTCCGATTCATAACTTTTCTAATGATGAAATGTACCGTTTATATGACAGAACAAATTCCTAATTTCACTTATACTATACGTTTTTTCTTCATTTTTTATGAATCAGATATTTATAAATAAATATAATTGAAAATTTGATTTATAAATCTATAAATAATTTTTTTTTTTAAATCCGGTCTCGTGAATTCCATTCTGTAAACAGATACATATACATTATGAAAATGCTTTATTTCCCAAAATAGATGTATTATTTTTAATACCTTTAAATAAATATATTTTTTAAATCTTGTAAGTAGAGATATTATGTCAAAATATTTCGTATCTATAAATAATTATTTTATTTCATGAACTGTATACTTATAAAAAGATATATATTTTCTCAGGTTATCTCCAGCACTTCTCAAGTTATACGAATAAAATAATACCTTTAAATGAATATATTTAGAAGCATGATAATTGTAAAACACTACATTAAAAATATTTACAAATAGACAAAACATTTTTAACAATATATCTGTTTATAAGTATACAATTCATTAAAGTAAAATAATTACCACAGATATAAAATATTTTGGAATAGTATATCTATTTACAAGATAAAAAAAAATGTTGAAAGGTATTACTAAAATCTATCTATTTATAAGTATAGGAAAATTAAACATTTTCATTATGTATCTATTTAGAGGATGGAACTCATGAGGCTGCATTTAAAAAAAGAATTATTTATAGATCTATAAATCAAATTTTCAACTTTATTTATTTACAAATATCTGATTCATAAAAAATGAGTGAAAAACGTATAGTATAAGTGAAATTAGGAATTTGTTCTGTCATATAAACGATACTTTTCATCATTAGAAAAGTTATGAATCGGAACCAATCTCAAAACGTAAAGATGATAAAGACGTATAAACGGTGCTATCTGTACTTTATTAATACTAGTACTATAATATTATTCATCAATCAAATATCTAATATTTATTATAGATTCATGGAACAAGAGTATAAAGAAACTATCGAACGAGTTATTTAACTTTGTATGTTACAACAAATGATTAACTGCATTTAATATTAGTATGTAATAAAATAGAATCGGATAAATATTAACTCTTTTAAAAAAGTGTATCGTTCTTCTAAATAAAAGAAATTATGATACAGAAATACACAGAAACATTTTCGATATATACACAAACATTTCCGAAATATGTAGAAACATTTCCGAAATATACGGAAACGTTACTAAATTCTTTTCTGAAATGTACAGAAACATTACTAAATTCTTTTCTGAAATATACGGAAATGTTACTAAATACTTTTCCGAAATATACGGAAACGTTACTAAATACTTTTCCGAAATATACGGAAACGTTACTAAATACTTTTTCCGAAATATGCAGAAACATTACTAAATATTTTCCGAAATATGCGGAAACATAACAGAACCGATGGGCCACTTTGCTGCCCCACCAGATAGAGTAACGTTTTCGAAGGTTTTTTTTACAGCGTAGACAAGCACATCTGTTCCGAATTTTTGCCTTTCCCCGAATTTCATTGTGCCGGTGCCCATAAATGCATTTAAGTTGTAGAATATTCCAAAATCTTAAACTAAAACTTTTGACACAACAATAAGTGGTCTAAAATTTTTGGTAATAATATTTTTTTCAACAACAGAGAGAAATATCGGCTACTTTACATACTATTATAGTAATCTTTTTCTGTTCTTTAAATATGGAAGAAACTTTGAAAATAATAACCATATGATTAATACCTAAGTAACTTCGAGAACTTAGATATATTTTTTAAAAAGTCACAAAAAGTTGATTGCAGGAAAAATTCGCTGAAAATACGTTCAGCAATTCGCCTTTGTGTAATTAGCCAAGACGAGCCATTTTGAGTGACAGATCTAATTGCTGATGCGGTAATTCCTTTACTCTCTAATTACAGACTCCGCCTGCCTATGTTATCTATAGAAACTGGTTGCAGAAGAGTCAGCAAATGGATGTAGACATTTTCAAAACGTTTGGAATCTACCTTGAGATCTAACGGATCTTTTAAGGATGATGTTTCATCAGTGTTGAATTCAGGGGGTGGTCCGAGAGGGAACATTATTCCCGGAGCATTGAAATGTCCTCCTCCCCGGAAATTATGAGAATATATATTTTTTACTTGTCTAAAAGTGCAATTTCTCAATCCCAGAAATCTGTAATCCCCCCCCCCCCCCCCCGAAGAAAAATGTCGGAAATCAACACTGTGTTTCATCAATGTAAGTAACCATGTACGGCTTTTCAAGTAAAATGTATTATCTACTGTGCTGTAGTCCTAAGAAAAATTTGAGGGGATACTCTATAGCTTTACATGAGAAACAGAGAACATACGGAGCTCCTTTATAAAATCCAGAGGGTATACGGCATCTACCACCGTATACCCTCCATCTTCAAAACATCCCTGATTCACTGGTCGGCACCAAAATCCTCCCTGTAAAAATAATAGTTCATTCTTATAGATTTCAACTCACTAAATCAAAATATGGCATTGAAATTACCAAATCACGTACCATTTTTAGGTAGGAGGGCTTGCTTTTAAAATTGAGGTATTTTATGTCGCACTATATCACCAATATAAAAGTCATAACTAACAAGTGGGTAAGTGTGACTGAAAATCGCACAAAGGGTTTCGTTTAATATTCCTTTCAAAACACTTTATCCTTCCTTTAATAAATCCAAAAAAAAAAAAAAAAAAAAAAAAAAAGGTCATGTTTTTTATAAAGTAAAAATTTACCGGTCTAATTTTCTCGTTTTTTTTCGAATATCTGAACCGGTCCGATAGCGGCCGAAGCCCGCTATTATACTCTGTCATAATAATATCTGTCATGTGGACTAAATGCGATATTTAAAGAAAAAATAATAATTTCAAAATTAAACATATTGTACACCTTCAAAATGTTAAAATATGCGATAATTTCCATAATTGGGTTTTTGTCATGATTCAATTACGTTCCTCAAACACATATATTTACTATTCTCTATTACTCATATTGATACTCGCTTTGTATTATTCTCAAACATTTAAAAAATCCGTTAAACTTCCAGTATGACGTCAGATTAATTTTCTTTTTAATTCTCTAATGACGTGATATTAATCTGCTTTCTGTACATACACATACTCATACTCCTTGTATTATTGAGAAATGTTTGAAAATTTCCTTTTTATTACCAATCTTTTTATTACCAATGGACGTCCTATTAATCTTTTTTCCAATGGGTGAAACTTCTTATTTCATTTTCATTTTTCACGTGGAAATCTTTCAATAGAAAATTAATTATTGTAGAAAGAATTTTATTGTGGATTTTTAATGGTTGGCAACTGCTATAACGAAAAATGTTTAAATTTAATAGGAAAGGGCTGTTAGAATTTTGGTTTTTTATCTCTCTGTATTAAAATAATGCGATTTTTTTTTTCAAATTTTAATATTTTGAGTTTCATTGTAGGTATTTAGCTATAAGCAGGGCTGTGAAGTCGGAGTCGGAGTCATTAAAAAACAGATCGACTCCGACTCCGACGCCAGCTTGTTTTTTAGACAGTTTGAAGTGAAATTAAACCAATTCTATGTAATTTTAAATTTATAAACTGAATTATTATTTTTATATTTGGACAATATATACAAGAAAACCCAGGTTAAACAGTCCCAATATAGTGTCCAGTGTACAGCATATATGAAAACTGTTTTTAATTTAAATCTCTAGTTTATATTTTATATTTAGTATACAGTTCATTACAAGATGTTATTTTTTACAAAAATATAATAAATTTCACAAAAATAACCTTTACTTTTCACAAAATGGGCCCTAAGAAAAAAAAAACCTGCATCGACCCCTGGGTTGATATGCACATCATATGCTTCAAGGTTAAACAGGAATGTAACAGCAGGTTTCAGTGTTGCCAGTTGAGTTTTATTTTTACTCCAATTGCTTGATTGCTGCCACTTTTTAAAAAAATAGTAATATTTCCTTTATTTAATGACAAATTTAATAAAGCGACTATTACTATTTCAAAACAAATGACAGCAATGAAGCAATCTGAATAATAGGAATCAACAGGCAATAGTACATTAGTCATCCCGAAGTTGGAGTCGGTTCCTTTAAAATTTCAAGAGTCAGAGTCGGAGTCGGTCATTTTTCCCACTGACTCCGCAGCCCTGGCTATAAGTACACAAATTTTCATGCCTGTAAGTTATATAGTTTCTGAGAATGGCTCTGTGACGGACAGACAACGGAGCGGGAGTAATAGGGTTTCGTGAGATGAACGAAACCCTAATAAAATTAATAGAATAACAGGTAAATAAACCTATAAATAAATGGATATAAACATTAGCGAAGATACAGTGGCAAAGAGGATTAAAGTATTTAAGTTGATACTGCTGGACACGAAAGAGGGGGAGACACCATAAGAACAGTGCACGAGAGAAATATCAACAAAATATACATTCATGATACATTTGATTGATTTGTTATCTAAGACCAGTGAAAATACCTTTTTCATGTTTTCAATGTTATCTAGCACTGAAAATTAATCTAACAATCGTTCATTATTTATTAGTTTTTGAAAACTGTTTCTCGGAAAAATGATACAAGTTGGAGCAATTTGGATATCATACTTAGATTTAGACATGTCAGATCTATCTACCTCACATATTTATTTCGCATGGAAGCAAAAGTTTAAAAAAAAAATTGCCGACCAGGTGTTATCTACTGTAATGACTATTACCATGACAATCGACAGTTAAGCATAATTCTGTATTATAATTCGGCATTTTCTAGCGCACTCTCAAAACAGATTTTCGTCAAAAACGTGAAAAGTACAGGCAGCAAGTTGCCGGAATACACCTTGTGATTGGAAGAGATTTTTCTGTTATTTGAAGAAATTTCCGTCTTTTGACAAGAGAATGCCAGGAAATTTTGAGCTTCGGTTCGCGATTTTGAAGGGGAAAGGGCATACGTAAAAATTCCGTTTCTAATACGAAAAAGTACTACACAGAACAATTGCCGGAACCCGGAACACACATGTGATTCGACGAAAATCCAGCTTTAGGTTGGAGAACTTCAGGTAATTTTTACGTTAGATTTGTGAATTTTCCGTATTTTTGGGAAAAAGGGGCAAATCAAAGTGGACATTTTCGTACTCTAACGAAATGTAATCAACGGAAATATTAGTTCAATTCACAGATTTTTTGGGAGTGCACTAAAAACAGAAAAACGTGTTTTTAGAGTCAGAAAACTCTGAAAATTCATAAATTTCAAAGTATCAAAACTCGGCAAGTCTTGGTCGAAGAAAAATGGAAATTTTACTGTATTTTACTTACTGGCGCATGAAGAATGTTTTTCTAAATATAATCTAGGAGATAGGTAGCGTATAAAAATTATGCAAAATTCACTGTTTTTTTTTCTGGTTTTTTTTTTTTTTTTTTTTTTTTTTTTAATGTTTGGTAGAAATTACGAGCTAGGGAATTCATTTTAAAAAATATAATTTTGTGCTCTGTTTATTTTTTAATATGGTAACATGAGAAAAATGAATCATTAGGATTTCTAATTTGATTTCTCGACATATAATCATAATTTAATTAATATGAAATTATTAATTGATTACGACGTATGGGGGTGAAATTGAAGTAGTGGATTTAAATAAAAAAAGGAATTTTGCATAGATTAGATTTTCTGACAAACTGAAGCATAAGCGATTAAGAAACGGTGGAGAGTACAAGTAAGATGCGTTGTCATAAGCAAAACACAGCGTTCTCATTCTGAGGATGTTACAACAATACAACATCGAAGAACAGACAAAATCCATGGAAAGTATTTTTTATTACACGCGATTTACGATGAAGCGAGGGATGGCCTCCCTTTCCTCAATGAAAATTTTAAATGATTTTAGCTCAGAAGTCAGAGATGATCTGCTCAAATTTTGCAGTACATTTGCGCGCCAACACTTTGGTTGCGGCGCGAATATACATGTGTATCGAACAGTTTTTGCCAGAAAGAATTTATGGCAGGTAGATTTCTGGCATATTAATTTAGAGGGGGGGGGGAGGAATGAAATGAGTGCAATGTCAGGCTACTCATTGCTATTTTTCATAATTTTGTCAGGCAACCCAATGAATGTTATGAGAAAAGAGGGCATCTGATATTTACTGTGGACATGAATCATTTGCTGAGCTAAATATAATTTTGGCCGTTGGGAAATAATTAAAGGCTGCATTTACTTTAAACAAGGAAGCTAATGTTCTGCTTGGACAAAAGCGCAGATGTAAAAAAAAGAATTATATTTATCATTAAATTTTCCAGATAGAGAATAAAGTTGAAAGATCTAACAATCTAACAAACATATTGAATGATTTGCAGCTGCATTTATATGCAGGAAAGGAAATTACGTTTTTGAAGTTAAATAAAAGCCAGACATAAAATGAAAGAAATTA
Organism: Maratus michaelseni; assembly: GCA_963931845.1. Lineage (NCBI taxonomy): Eukaryota > Metazoa > Arthropoda > Arachnida > Araneae > Salticidae > Maratus > Maratus michaelseni. The sequence continues at coordinate 156,110,899 of OZ007596.1, read as the reverse complement.
AACTCTAATATATATTATGAGATGCAATTACTATTAATCTTTAAAATAGAAAAGGTTTCACGTGAAAACAATTAATTTTTTACAATTTTTAATACATATTAACATACATTAATAGCTGCAACAAAATGAGAGTTATTTAAAATTGACAATATAAATTACCATTCTCTTAATCCATTTTCTGTCAATATCCAGCTTCGTAATCCGAAAAATGCATCAATGTCGACTAAAACAAGGATTTACCCCGGTATTTCACAAGATTTTCTAATTTAGGGATACACGCTGATATTCATTAAACTTTTGTGACAGGATAATTTTTTTAATTAAAAACACCGTAATTCATACACTGTTCCTCTTCCTTATAGAAGGAAAATAGTAGCAAATATATAATAAAATTATTTAACAATAAAATTATTTGTTTAATTAATAAAAAAAAGTATTATTTTAGCCAAAAGTGATGATGTTTACTACTGTTGGTATTAACATAATGTATCCCATAATGAGTAGACTCTCGTTTCACATACTGTAGACTCTGACTTTATTATTATTATTATTATTATTATTTTGAATGCCGCCTGTTGGTGAATATCCTTCTGATAAATTTTAGGATCTTTTTTTTTCTTTTTATTAAATTTTTTTTTAATTTTATTGCTTTAAATACACCTATTTTCAATTTGTCTGTCAGTTAAAGTCATAAGCAGGCTGCATACAGTTTTACCACATTTTTCCTTACAGAATCTTTCGCCTTATTTAATAGTAAAAAATGTTACAGATTCTACGATTAAACGAGGTCATTTCGACCTGTGCGACTGAAATATTAATTAGAAAATTTCTTATCTGAAATAGTGGCGTCAAACCAAAGAATATAAAGAAGGAGTAGAAGTTATTTGGCCAAACTACTTGGGAATTCCAAAGGAGTGTACGCACCAAGTCAAAAAGACTAGTGAAATTTTGGTACAAATATTTGCCCATGATAGCCTTAAAAACAATATAATTTTACGACACACTGGAACTGGACATTTTCGTCGGACGATACAGACGCAAGTTAAGGAACACTGACTTAAATAATTATTTTATCGATACGAATGATCTTCTTAACACGTTCGCTAACCGACGACGCATACACTGCAAAAAAAAGAGTGTTGATATTACAGTATAATACTTAGCATCCCAGCTTCCAGTATTGTACCGTAAAATTAACAGTAATAAACAGTAAAATAAGCGGTAATACGCTGCCACGCATGTACGTGGCATGGCTTGGTCACTCATTTGATATTCCATTTTTAATCCAAATTTACGAATTCGTACCGGAAATTTCGAAAGAAGAATTTTTATTTTATATAATCACGACATTTGAGTAATTAAATAAAGTAAATATTGCTATTAGTATTTTCTGATATGAACTCGAAATTTCTGATTTAATAAAATTCCGGTAATTTTAACCCAGTAGTGAACGTGTTAAACATCTAAGGCGTATACAGAAAATGGATGAGTCGACAAGATTTTTTTTTCTTTTTAAGATAAATATTCGTCGAGATGAGATTTGTTATTTTCAAAACTGTTGATAGGAACAGTTTCTAATAGTAATAATAATAATAATAATAAACGTGATTTATTCCATTCTGATTTTTTATCAAAATTTTAATGCAGTGAATGATTATTTTTTCTTAATCGTATGCGAATTAAACAATGCAAAATCAACAACCTACGTTCATTTGAAACAATTATGTAAAACTTTATATACACAAAAGATTACCATCGTATTTTCTTATGCAATTTTTAATGACACAATATACGAAGTAAAATTAAATTCTTGCACGAAATTAGAATAACATGAATTTCAACACAACATGCCTGATGTCCATCTAAGGCAATCAAAACAATTCCAAAACATGCGAAACCAACTTTTATTCGCGTATTTTCAACTTATAAATATTTAGAAGATTGGAACAATAAAATAGTGAGAAATTTATACAGGACATATCCCACCTAACCTTGAAAATCTGAATGTCATCTTAAATATCGTTTTTCAACATGTATTGTTTCACCTGTCGGCTTCTTTTTCTGCTTTTAGCTTGTCAAACTCGTTCATTTAAATTTATGGTTAAAACAGAATGGCCACCCAGTACTCCTTATAATGATATCAGCGTTAGAAATATCCAGAATCAAACATAATTATCATAAATCATATTCCGTTTTGAGTATTCTTAGCTTAATAAACTTAAATTATGATAAATTGCAAAGAACGGAGGACAAATATTTACAAATCGCACACTTATTTCGAAAGTGACGCAATTCAAAAAACATGATTTTGGGGATATTAATATAAGTGATTCACAAACATTTTTCTTCCATCTGTCATTAAAATCCCGTTTAAATATCTTTAAAAATGACTGGATTCGAACGGTTTATACATTTTTATTTTCGTTTACGACGTAATGCAACCCTAACGCCTATAAATCTTCAGATAATTAGGCATGTGACTCACATTGAAACAAATAAACTGTTTTTGACTCTAAATATAAAAATTTTCTATTGTTTCCCGATCTATTTTAAATAAAATACAATTTATTTTAATGCTTGAAAATGAAAAATATTTTTGCCTTTTCTAAAAAACTTCATTTTTACTTTCTTCTATCTTTACAAGAAGAAAGTATTGGATTCATGAAAATATTCGACTTCCGGTTTTCGATGTATTTACATATTCTAGAAGTTTCTGAACACGATTTGACTATTTTTAGAAAATGTCTGTCCGTGAGTCTGTGAGTTTGTATGTGGCACAAATTTTGTGGGCGCTCTATTTCAAGAACTAATGCACGGAATTTCATCAAAATACAGATTCTGCTAGACCTTGACATAAATTTGTGCTGTTTAGGTTTTGGTACAAATCTCCCAGCAGGTGGCGCTGCTATGATGAATTTTTCACGATTTCCGCGATAACTATATCTCAAGAACTAATGCACGGAATTTCCCCAAACTTCCTATTCTGTTAGACCTTAACATATACGTAGATCCTTATTAGGTTTGGGTGTAAACCGGCCAACAGGTTTCGCTGCTATGCTCTATTTTTCACGATTTCCGCGATAGGCGTACCTCAAGAACGAATACATTGGCATTTAATTTCGGCGCAGACGATTTGATTCACAACATACTAGTTCGAAAAAAAAAATATGTTTGGTAAGTGGCATACTTTGTTAAACTGGTTCACTTAAATTGATGGCCACCCAGATCTTTTTATAACAATATCATCGTTAGAAATATTCAGATTAAAACACAATTATGATACATTATATTCCATTAGGTGTATTTCTAAGGCTATGTTCATGGCTTAATTATGATAAATTGCAAGGCAGGAATGATAAATACTTTTAAATGTTTTCCAAAAAATATGTTTCATACTTAGCCTACTAGATTTACATATTGCCCAATCTATTGGTGCGTGTGTGACACTCATACACCTAAATTAACTTTCAACTTAACCCTTTCGCTACAGGCGTCCTTGATCAAGGACATGTCTTTCCATTGAGTATTATTTTATCTTAACAATTATTTTTGTTAAACAACATATAATAATGATAGTGTATGTCTATACATTTAATATTATGCATTCACCTATATTTCAACATTTAGTATTAATAATAACAATAAAAATTTCATTAATTATCGTTAAGCCGTTGACTTTTTTTTTTTTTTTTCATACGCATGTTTTACTCTTAAAAATTAAAATATGGACTACTTTTCCGAATTAATACTTTGTGATAAACAATAAAAAAATACTAGCAAGTGTTTATGCTTGTTTAGTTTTTTCGTAATACGATATTTTCCAAAATCTTCCTTAGATTAGTGTCATATGAAAAATATGCAAAATAACTACTTTTGTTAGATTTCAACAAATAACATATTCGTTAAATTTCAGTAAACCTTAACTTCTGTGATTTGGGTAGTTATTTTTAATTTTATTCGCGTAAAAGTAACTCCCCCCACCCCCACCAAAAAAAAAAAAAAAAAAAAAATCTGTAGAGAAAGGGTTAAAAGGCTTACAGCCCAAACATCTAAATAATAGAATTTTTTATTTAATCCCCTTGTTTTTATCTTTGAGTGTTGACTATACGAAATCTACATAGTTTACAATGTATTACATTTCCGTAACTGTACCTATTCGACACTTATATTTATGTAATATATAACAATTGTAACATACAAAACCATCATTTCTGATCACTTCAGAGAAAAAATGTCGTTTAAAAGTACTTTTTAGGTGCGTTCGAAATTGTATAAATACGTCACTGAAAAAAAAAAAAAAAAAAAAAAAAGTGTTGATTTTAGAGGATGCCAGTATTATACCGTAAAATTAACAGTAATAAACAGTAAAATAAGCAGTAATACGCTGCCGCGCATAGTCGTCGTCTGGTCCGTCCGTCTATCCGCATATAACAGTGCAAAAACTACCAAATCGTTTGAAATGTAATGTATATGTCGAGTCACTTCAAATTTTATGGAAATCAATTCAAAATTTAACAAGAACGAAAAATCATGCGTCAAGCATAGATTATGTAACACTTTCCAACGCTTCCAAAATAATTTTACAAATCATATTGTTTAATAAGCTGAAAGATAACATCTAAGTAAACAATTTGGAAAACGCATAACATATTTAAAAACATAATTTCAAGAATATCCAACGTATACAATATTCGGAAAAATATCCGAATACTTTTATTCAGCCCTGTATATGATCTATAGATTTATATATATATACTACATAGGATGCTGAATTTTAGTTCAGTTAAGAAACGCGTAGCACAGTTTAAAATACTCCTTCAGGAGTTTCTGTCAATAAACGGAAATGTGTTCGCGAACTTTTGTGCTTCCCTGTATAGGATCTACAGAATTTATACACACCACGTAATAAACAAAAAGTGAGTTAATTTTAAAATCGCGTTCAATAACTTAAAACGCACTTCCAGGAATTATTGTTAACAGACAGTAGAGAATTCTTTTGTGTGTCCCTGTAAATGAACGATGACTACTATACACACAATATTCAGTAGTAAGCCTCTTGTAATGTACCTTGGTGATATATATAAATTTCAATGCGTTTAAAATAGTGAAACATTATTTAAATAAACCGCAGACGATTTTTCTCCATGACGTAATGTAATGGAATTCTTTTGACTGTCCCTGTAAATTAACTATTAGTGCTATGCACACCCTATTCCATATTAAGCTTCTTGTGATACACCTTAGTGCTATATATATCAATTACAATGTGTTTGCAATTGTGTAATATCATTAAAATAAACCACAAATGATTTTTCCCCATAGACCGTAATGTAACGGAATTCTTTTGAGTGTCCCTGTAAAAAAACTATAAGTGCTACACACTTCAGTTGAAATAGGGAACGTGCTATAGATAACGACAATAACATATAAAAATTGCAAGGCAATCCGAGCATATTTACGGGAATTAGAGCACGGACAGGCGTCAGACGGCCAGACAAACCGAAGTCATAAACACTTTTCAACTTGGTTGGAAAGTGTTCAAAAGATATTAATAAAAGTTTTCTTCATTCTATTAAATCCTATCATACGTAAGTAATTCAATGACATTATTTGATAGGTAATGACTCTAGGTTGCCATGGTGATTATGTCCTATTTAAGATGGAGTCGTATTATTTCCGTATTACTGAATTTAAAAACCGAATTTGTATACTAAAATTGTTTAACTATAGCAATCCTATAATCTACCGACAGTTTTTTGGATAGATGGTTCCGGAGAAATAGATATTAAATGGAAAAAGAGTCTAAATACGGATTTCAATAAGTTTCCCATTGGAATTTTCAGTAAAATGTCAACAAAAGATAAAACGTTGTCAACTTAAAATGTACTTATTTTATTACGGAAATTAATCATATCCTAATAACAGACGATATAATTCATTTTTTCAGTGAAATAATAACGATTATGTTTTTTTTACATTGTCTTGTATAGAATATTTGCGCATAGTATAATTTTAATGTAATAAATAAAACATCCCCCTTTTTTATACATTTAAAAATATATATATAGTTCCTCTTTCGCAATTTGGGTCCTCAGTTACTGGTGTAATACAGCATGGATTGTTTGACGCAAAATTACTGCTTAGTTTACTGTTTATTACTGTTAATTTTACGGTATAATCAACATTTTTTTTCAGTGCATAAGTTTCATTCAACATGAACTTTTCCGATTGCGAGAACCATCCTTCAAGAAAAAAATTATTTTAGCCAATTTATTTTAGTGATCGTATATAAAAATCTGTTTTTTTAACACTTTACAACCTAGTTGAAAAGTGTTTATGACTTCGGTTTGTCTGCCGTCTGTCCGTGCTCTAACTCCCGTAAATATGCTCGGATTGCCCTGCAATTTTTATATGTTATTGTCGTTATCTATAGCATGTTCCCTATTTCAACTGAAGTGTGTAGCACTTATAGTTTTTTCACAGGGACACTCAAAAGAATTCCGTTACATTACGGTCTATGGGGTTGCCGCAAATCATTTGCATATCTCATTTGCATTGCTCATCATACCGCAAATCATTTGCGGTTTATTTTAATGATGTTACATAATTTCAAACACATTGTAATTGATATATATCACTAAAGTGCATTACAAGAAGCTTAATATGGAATAGGGTGTGCATAGCACTTATAGTTACTTTACAGGGACAGTCAAAAGAAATCCGTTACATTACGTCTATGGAGAAAAATCATTTGCGGTTTAATTAAATAATGTTTCACTATTTTAAACGCATTGAAATTTATATATATCACTAAGGTGCATTACAAGAGGCTTACAACAGAATAGTGTGTGTATAGCAGTCATCGTTCATTGACAGGGACGCACAAAAGAATTCTCTACTGTCTGTTAACAATAATTCCTGGAAGTGCGTTTTAAGTTGCTAAACGCGATTTTAAATTTAACTCACTTTTTGTCTATTACTTGGTGTGTATAAATTCTGTAGATCCTATACAGGGCAGCCCAAAAGTTCGCGAACACATTTCCGTTTATTGACAGAAACTCCAGAAGGAGAATTTTAAACTGTGCTACGCGTTTCCTAAATAAACTAAAATTTAGCATACTATGTAGTATATATACAAATCTATAGATCCTATACAGGGCTGAATAAAAGTATTCGGATATTTTTCAGAATATTGTATATGTTGGAAATATATGTTGGAAATTCCTGAAATTACGTTTTTAAATATGTTATGCGTTTTTCCAAATTGTTTACATACATGTTATCTTTCAGCTTATTAAACGGTAATGATTTGTACAATTATTTTGGAAGCGTTGGAAAGTGTTACATAATCTATGCTTGACGCATGATTTTTCGTTTTTTTTTTTTTTTTTTTTTTTTTTTTAAATCTTTAAATACATTTTACAGACTTACAATATTTTCATATTTTGAATCTTAATAATTAATTTGTGCTATTAAATGTTTTATAATCTTAACTGTTCAATTTATTTGAAAATTACTATTAAACTGCTACAGCACTGGACAAAACTAAAAGAGAACCATACAAAAACAACTCTTTCTTTTTAAATGCTAAAGTAATTTGATTAAAAACTGTCGAAAAGTACAATGAACTCCAATCATTTCAACTTTGTCAGCAATAAAATTAACGAAAACTTGTGAATTCGATATTTTATTTCCTGTTCTTCTCTGGCCATTTGCATCTAAAATGTGATGCCAGATTTATATTAATAGATTCCAATCTTTCTCACCCTTTTAATTGGAACCTGTATTCGGAATGATTTGAAGTGAAAACAAGTTATCTCAGTTGGTCGCAAAGGGATTATTATCCTTTTTTTACCCTTTTCTTCTTTGCCTCTAATTTGATTTATTCATGTTTTTGAAGGTTTCTTGTTTCAGTCAGTTTAAAAGAGTCGAAAGTACCTATCTGGCGTCAGAGTATCATGGGATTTTTTTGTTCAAATATTTTATAAAATAGTGGCTTTGGTTTTTTAAGGAACCTGTCTGGCCGTGGCCTATTTTTTGTAAAAATCATGAAATTCTAGACTGGGTGGAAAATTTTTTTGAATATGTTGTGCACTTGGACTACAACCATAATAGCCAAAATTGTCGATATGACGATACTATTATGTCACGAGTGTCACAATCATAACGGAGACTAAAGCGTCACTTCTTTAATTAGTTACATAATGATTCTCAAGAAACTGTCATTTGATGACCCCAATGTAAAGTCACCGTGAACTATTTTTTAATCATTAGCAATTCTCGTCACAAAATGAGATATATCGACATCACAATGACATGGATACGACACATCTTCCGTGTCACATGACTACAATGACAACAAGAAGAATTGAACGGTTTACAGCAAAAAAGGAGGTATAGCTCCATTTTTAAGATGCCCACTTTCTTGTTAAAAGAAAAAAAAATAACTCGCTCAGAATAGGTGTTTTTTGGATGTTATTGATGGAAAAACATGCTTAGGTGCATAGACTGATACATAAAGAGAAAAAAAAATACTTTTGACGAAACTGTAAAATTTAAATTAAATTAATTTTTTTTTCCTTTTATTTTTTTTTGTAATTCCCAACAGTAAAAAATGGAGCTACCTCCTTTTGACCGAAAATACTTCAATTATGTTTCTGTCATATTTTTATCATGGTCCCATAAGGAAATTTGTTCGCTATATAAATTATCGATCTAACCTTAAAAGTTCGTTTTTTTAAAATTATTTTCCATAGTAAATAAAATTTTAGTATAAGGTATGTCGGTGCAATTGTACACGCGCAGTATCTGTATATATGATATAACTCTCTTTGTCGTATGTCTTTGTCGTCTGTCGTATGTCGATCGCTGACCTGTCCAACTCGACAATCGAACTGAGTAAACACTGACCGTCTCCAACCGTTCGCACAGAGGTTCAATAGTTTGCACCAGCAGTAGAAAGCCTTTTGTAAAAAAGTGACACTCTACAAAGAAGATAGTTTGTTTACCAAGCCTTTAAAACTGTCGAGCAGTATTAATTCCATCATTCTACTGCTGGTGCGAACTGGTGCACCACTGTGCGAACGGTTAGAGACGGTCAGTGTTTACTCGATTCGATTGTCGAGTTGGACAGGTCAGAAATCGACATGCTGTTCCAAAGAGTTTTTTCTAGGATTTTTTTTTTATATATGGTAAGTAAACCTTTAAAATTCAATGATTTAACTTGCGTATAGACATACAGAGATTAGGCTTCTAACAGGCCCAATTTGGGGCAAGTGTACACAAAATGAACGGGATAAGCGCAATTAGATCGAAATACAACAAATAATTTATCACGTCGTCTGTTTATTAATGGTTGCTGTATGAGTTTAGACAATTAATTAAATAAACTATTGGCATGTTTGACTGTGTTAATAAAACTACTTCAAAAATTTGGTACTTGTAAATGTATTTATACGTGATTTCCTGTAGAAATAATGTGTTTACATCAAAGTAGTAAGGAATTGTACACTGTTTCAAGTAAAGCACTGTACATTTAACTAAATATAAATATACTGTAAATAGTCGAAGAGAGCTTAAAAGGTTCCATCAGTGACGACAAAATATGTAGAGTAAATCTCCATATCCAGATAAAAGCCAAGACGAATCCGAAGGAAATTCAGAAAGCACTTCAAGGGACGGAAACAACCACAACACCATAAAAGAAACTGGCAGTTCTTTCATCAGGAAAATCTTTTGAAGACATTAATGCTGCTCATCATTCTTAGTCCTTTGTAACGATCTACAAGACGCAAGAGAGTTTCTCGGACCATTTGCTCTGAGGCTCGGACGCTAATAAAGTGATAACGTCGCACATTGAGGATAAACAGAACTTTTCCTAGAGATTGTTTAGAAATCACAAACGTAGTGTACAAAATGTGATTACATGGTCTTTCTCATCTATTATTTACCCCTGAAACCATATACATAATACAGCTAACCGGCTGTCTTAAACATGCCCATAAAGTTGAGGGATTTACTTAAATTATGTTTCGAGGGGTCGTCTATATATTGAAATTGTAACAAACATTCATTTTTTTCAATTCGAAAGCCTAATTTCGACAAAATTGAATTATTTGGTAAATTTTACCAAAAGGCTACGAAAGGGAAAGTCATTTGGTCAAACAGTTTAGGAATTATGCCGATATAAAATTAATTCGTTTTTAATCGTTGCAAAACATATTGCATCTACCTCCCCCCCCCCCCCCCGAAGTATAATTTAAGTGCAGTATTAATTAGTAGACGTTATTAGTAATCTGTCGGTTATTACCTTTGTTTTTGGAATTTCAGATTTAAAAAAGGATGATATATTCAGGTGATTTATTGGAAAGCGACCAAACTAATTTCTATTCTTAAAAGTATTCAAAATAAGTCTACAAAGAAAGCTAACTTATAGTAACTAGTTTAAAATTTTCCAAATGTCGCTGTTGTACTATGTATTAACCACTCCACTGTGCGTCGTCCCAAGTAACTAAAATTTCGCATGTAAAGCTAAATTTGGAATAAGCCAAGAAGAAATCTAAACCAGCGGCAAAAGGTACAGGGAATGTTGCTCCAAACAAAAAATTGAATTTTTTTTTTTTTTTTTTTTTTTTTTGGGTGGGGGGGGGGGGGGGGGGCTAATAAACTTACCAAGATAAAATTATTAGCTTTAAAAATGAATTAATTTATTGACTAAAACAGTGTCTATTTTTTCATTTGAATATTAGGCTGGAAACAGCTCGAAATGTTTATTAAGTCAAAAACATTTCTAATTTATGATTGTTATCAATCTAGTCAAATGCTGCGTCAATGAGTTGTGAAATCTTGCAACTGACTGACGCTTTTATTTTTTGGCATGACTGCAAGTATTTATTTATTTTTCAAGAGTTAAGTGTGTATTCTCTTAAAAATGTCTTTTTCTTTTAAATTCAAAATACAATTATTTTACTTTCATTTGACTTTTTAACAACAAAAATACAGATAAAATCTCGTAAAATCTGCGTGTGTACACTTTCCCTGTGAAAAGCAAACCACGAGTCAGGTGAGGGTCTCGTCACCTGATCAAGGTTCTAAATTACGAGACCTATTAAATCTGTCAATTCAACAAAGTTAAACAGAAACCTTGAACCGGCAAACAAAGATAACGGTAGCAAATGACAAGAGATCAAGCACAGCAGCGATGTGAACAAATCTATAGTCAGGTGGATCACAGCCATGCTGTGATCAGGCGATTTCCGCCCCGCACCCAGGTACTAACCCGTTAAGCTAGGCATTCATGCTGGGCAGGTAGGGGCCTGGTTAGCGGTATAAAAAAAAAAAAAACACGGGTCAGGTGTACACATGCGGATTGCAACTTGCAACTCGAGGTCTTTTGGTATGACTGTTTAGTAAAAACTAAATTTATTCATACGAAGCAGTCTTGTTAGAATTATTCCTAACTGCTAAGCAAATGAACTTAATGATAATAATAATAATAATAATAATAATAATAATACCCATTAAGGATTCCTAGTTTAAAATTAAAGGAAGGTGCAAATTAAAAATATGTATTTATCACATTTTCAAAAAATATTTTTCGCCTTGTATGTTTTCAAAAACCACCAAACCGCAGAGTCTGTAAAGTCACCTTCTAGATATTTGTTAAAGTTGCAATCCGTTTTTTTATTACCATTATTATTAATTTTTAGTTACTTTTATTTAGTGCCTCTTCAGGAAAGTAATAAAGTGTAAAGAGTTAACTGACTAAGGGGTAGGTAGTTATTCACACTGGTGCTCAGAAACGGAAAAATCGCCATAACTTCCGTGGAGGTTGAATAGAAGAATGTCGACGGTCAACAGAAGTTACGGCTATTTATCCGTTTCTGAACACCAGTGTGAATAAGACTAGTTTTATTTATTACACGATTTGCTTCTTTTGTGATAATGATAAACGCTTATGAAAACTCATTTTGCAAGTAATTGTGTTTTTGTAATGTTGAATTTACACCATAATTTTCGAAAACTCTTAGTTGAAAATAAGGAAATGAAATTTTACAGATCTTTTTTTCAACAAAGTTTAAAAAAAGAAAAATTCAAACTTTCTGGTACAAATCTTGAATAAAATTAAATGGTATAAAATATACCCCACCGACCTTTTAGGATTTAAACAAATATATATGCTCATTGTCTTCCTAATTTTTAAGAACCAATTTAAGAATTTATCATTGTTTTTAAAATAATGCAAGAGATAGAGAAGTGAAAATTATTTCAACTAACTACTTAGGAGCACCTTATAAAATATGTGCCCAGGGCCTCAAAAAGTCATAGTCGAACTCTGCACAGCGCACAAGCTGTTTTGATAACGAAAGGATTATTGGGCGTCTTGTGAAATCGTTTAAATAATAACACGTTGGAAAAACAAATCCGCAGAGGCAGAATCAAGTCGCAAAAACTAGTCTACATTACAAGTGTGACGAGGGCGTAGATGTTTGACGCACATGAATTATGCGAAATACCGCAGCTAGCCAAACAAAACAGGAATGCACGATATCTTAATAGTAGATATATTTTCTTCTTTTCAATTCCATACGCGTGGGCTAAGAAAGCAAGCATCTTTAGAAGTTCAACGTTAACAGGAACGAAAAAAAAATTCACTCTATATAGCAATCGTAATAAATCACGGCTTAAAACGCTTTACTGTAAGTGCCTCGGCTTCGAAATGTTTCGAGATAAAATTGCTGCCTGAATGAGTTGTCATCATTCATCTGCTGCAGAAATACTCTATATTTAGAGAAACGCATGTGATCAGTATAAATTTTGAAACAATTTCAGCACATAATGCTTCCTATTTTACTTACCCATCATACGTAGTATAGGGTAAGTCTTGCAATCGTTTTGAAAATCGAAATTTTTTTTTTTGAAGGATTTACACGTTTCAGACACTGGAGATTCCGAAAAACATATTTTTAGAAAAAAAAAAAATTGCCGTCTGCCTGTGTGTGTCTGTAAACGCTCCATTTCCCGAACAAATTGAGATAGAGACTTGAAATTTGGTATGTACTTAGTATGCAAGAATGAGAAGAAGCTTATTGAATTTCAGTAACCTCGATTATCCGGAACTATTTTTTTCGGACTCTCGAAATATTTGTTCTGATAAAAAGTATATAAGAAATTTTCATTTTTTTTTAAAGGAATGAATATAAAAGACAATAAAAAACATAAATTTTCCATAAAGAATGAAGTCGATCAGATAATGAGTTGCCGAGATATTTGTAATCACATTTTCCACACTCTTCGATTTTTCGTGACCCTGTATTTCATTCAAATTTCGATTCAAAGATATATTTTAATTGGAAAAGAGACGCTGAATCCGACACAGTAAACCGTTAGTTAATAGGATTATCATTTTTAGAGTTATAAGGATATTTCTCTTACGCAATTCAGTAATAGAGCATTTAAAGATTATGACGTCATCAAGCCACGATTTTATTCGGATTGCAATGCATTTTATAAATAGTTTACACATGTTTTATTTTCATGTTTTATATTATGCATATCCATGATGGGTAAGTATTACGGTGGCCCCCAAAGACTAGTTTAGTTTCCGCGATAGCTCTTGGTGCTTGAACTATCAGGGAGAAAAAATGCCCTAAATATGAAAGATTTTAGATTTATTGTCGTGTTTATTATAATCATTTATTAGAAGTAGGCAGTAACTCTGTTTTGCATCTGGTGCAAATTGTTTTTCCGTTTTCTACTGATCGCGAGTACATCAGTAGTATAATAGCAGACGACACCGACAGAGCGCCTATCAAGTTCGGCGCTTGGTGCAGGCGCACCTCTCGCACCTTCCTTGCTCCAGCCATGGAAATATATATATTTTAGATATTTTTCCAGCTTTTATAAAATATGCGTGCAAACCCAGCATCTTCTAGAGGAGTATATACAGTACTAATTTTCAGAATAATCTATTTTGCATATAATCATTTGCATCAACGTACTGAAGTCCTGTGCGAAAAAGACGGGGCTCAGGCTTTACATTAAAACACTCTTCTTATTAGGCCTGGAGGACTTCCACATTAATACAAAAACGCTGACTTTGCAATTTTCTCATCAGGAGAGTCGGCTGAGCTAGAGGTCTGCACGGGCCGAAATTTTCAGAACCAGCTCCGACCCGACCCATAGGAAAAAAATTCGATCTGGCCCGGTATAAAAGTCAAAAGTTCGGCCTGGCCCGGTATAAAAGTCAAAAATTCGGCCTGGCCCAGTATAAAAGTCAAAAGTTCGGCCTGGCCCAGTATAAAAGTTCGACCTGAGCCTGGCCCGGTATAAAAGCTAAAAGTTTGGCCCGAACCCAGCCCGGCCCATACAGAAACTTAATTGGCCTATACCGGCCCGACTGCATTTCTACAAAATATGGATTTTTATGTCGATGTGGTTAAAAATTGTCTTGTAGGGGAGTTCTGACAAAAAAAAAAATACTTATTTTAGTTTTTTATTTATTTATTTATTTATTTTTATAATTTTTATTTAAAAAAAAGCGCCTTGAGCTGCGATATTTATTTTTTTTTAATGAATCTCTATTTGTATGTAAATGCTTCAGTTATCATTAATATCGTTAATCCATATTCCATGCATTAGAGATTTAAAAATGAACAACGTATATTGAAATTTATGATGTGTCGATGTGGAAAACTCTGTACGATAAAATGACTATTTTTAAAATTTGAATAGCACGGTGAACTTTAACACACATCCAAGAACTTTGAATGTTTTAGTACTATGCAATAATAAATTCAAGGTTAATCCACCCGGGGGAGACATATTCCGCATTCTCCTTTCGGAGATGGGGAAATCCCTCTCTTAGAAGAATGTCTGAATTCAACACTAACCGCTGTTACACTGAAGCTATTAAACTGATTGAAAAGCTCCAGAGCATCAATCCTATTTCATCCGATGTTCCAGATGAGTACTTAAATATGACTACTGCGCAGTCAAACTCAAAACAGATGTTCAAATAAGATTTATTTTTTGAAGCAGCCGTATTTTTTTTATTCATAAAGAATAGATCTGCATGACGTATACATCAGTAGTTTATTTCGAATTAGTATTTTAATTAAAATACTTTATATCATGACAAAATCAGTTAGAAAAAAAATTTTGTTAAATATGAGGAATACATTTTAAGCATATGAAAATTTCAAAAAGTAAGAAAGTTATAAACCAGATAACACCACGAATGAGATCTAAATTTAATTTTTCTATAATCATTTAAATAACTTTAAATAATAGATTAAGTGTAATATTGAAAAACATTAACCGAAATGTCATTCACGTTTTATATTTTATAATGAAGAAAGGTTTTGTTTAATAATATTTAAAAAAACTATTAACATTACTTCGTTTCGGGTTTCGGGGAGGGTTCAGTTTTATGTCTACGGGAACGAGTCGAGTTACGGAGGTCAACGAAAATATGTTTTGCGTTTTCAAGTCGTGTTGTGGATGAATATAGATCAATTTTATGGGTTTTTTTTGGGGGGGGTCATCAAGACTTTATCGATACTAATAAAAGAACGATATTTGTGTGTCTGTATGTGTATGTGTGTGTGTGCACGATGTCTAAGGAAATCTATCACGCGTAGTAGTGTAAAAATTTGGTTCCGGATAAGCGAAGATAACATCCAACGAAGACAGTGTCATATTTTGGATATTTTGTTATTTTATATTGAACGGAACGATTCGCGTATTTACCCGATTTTCCAAATTAGCCGGCGACTTTCAGCCACTCATAAATGCAGTCTAAATTCAATCTTTTTTGCCCACAACAGTAAATTTTGTCCCCTTTTCAATAAAGTTTATTCGGAATTCATACACAGAGTTTTGAATTTTTAGCGAATTTTTAAATATACATTTCGCCGAAAATGGGTTTTCTTTTTTAGCAATCAATATATATTCGATTGATATCATGATTGATTGATTAAGATTGTTGTTATCCATTCAATCATATATTTTATACCCTTGTATGGAACATACTTTCGGGAATCGATTAAAAAATATATATGAAATAGTTTTTTTTTATGAATTATTAAGGAAAGTAAGGCCATTATTTTTTTCTCTGAAACACAGGGAAGAAAGAGAGGGGGGAAAAATTCCTGCATTGGTTTCCTAAGTAATCCTTTTTATCGCCAAAACCCGTTATTATGACGACACATTTTAAAATCGCGGTTCAGGTTTTTTTTTTCCTATTCGGCGTGAAGTATTATTATTAGTAGTAATATTATTAAACTTATAAATGCGGATCAGCAAACTAGCAGTATAGTTTAATGCATTTTTCTCTTAGAAATTTAAGCACTACTGCTGATTTAAAGGGTATTTGCTTTAGTTTCCAAATCAATTAATAAGCTTATATACAGGTTCAGCAAACCAGTTTATATTTAAATATAATTTCAATAATAATTGTACTTAAGGCTGATTCAAAGGTCATATGTTGTAGTTTGTAAATCGATTAATGAGCTTGTGAAGGTGGATCAACAAACTAGTACTATATTTTAAATACAATTTTCTCTCGGAAATTCGAGTACTAAGGCCGATTTAAAAGTCATCTGTGTTGTAATTTACGAATACTGATTTAATTACTTTTAGAGAAAATGATAAGAGTTAATTTATGGTGTCTATTAAAAGTATATTATTGTTTAAACAGTACAAGAAAATAAGGTAAGGCAATTCGCTTACCTTGTCTGATCTCTGATCCAGGAGCAGGGCATCGATGTATAATCCAATTGTGTTAATCCATAAAAGTGAAGTAGTATATATCATCATGGTCACGTTTTTTAATCCAATGAGTTTCTCAAATTTGGAAATAAATTAAGGTGAATTTTCCTTAAATAATATTTAATAAATGATTAATAAAATTACACTTTATTAATTACATTCCGTTAGATTAATATTGCAGAAGTATATTCTGCTTCCAGTTGCCTTAGGGGCTTATTACAAAAGACATCTTTCTTTCGCGACTTACATATTTTAGTGAGAGTTGTTACTCGCGTACAAGATATTAAAAGTTATTAAGAGTTCTTTATGTTGGGAATAACCTTCCAGGTTTTTCTGCCTGCTTCGTTAAGTGCAATCGAGATTTTTATCTCTCTGTTGCAACATTTGAGATGAGTTCGTGGGTTAATGTCCTTTTCCTTCATCATTGTTATTAATACGATTATTTGTTGATGATTTATTAACAACATTTCCCCTTAATCTCTGAATAAGGATGATCTGGTAATTTCACATTAGGTTTCTTTGGAAGTCAGGTTTGGGTACGGGTTTTGTTAGTATGTCCTCAATCATCAATTTTCTTGGGCAATAAAATAGGTTGATGTTTTCTGTTTCCTTTAGATGTTTAATTGCATGAAATTTTATGTCAATATGTTTAGTGCGACCTAAGTACTTTTCAAACTCGATCATCTTAATACATGGTTTATTATCTTCAAAAAGTATTATTGGCAGTTTTTGAGAAATATTTAATTCCTCTAGTAATTTTACAAGCCAGATTATTTCCTGGACTGCGTTTTCGGCTGCTACATATTCCGCTTCTACTGAGGATAGTGCAATGAATGATTGTCGTTTTGTTATCCATTGAATTGGATTATGTCCTAATAGAAAAATATTACTGGTGGTTGTTTTCCTGATTGTTGTGTCACCACTCCAGTGAGCATCGGCATATGTTTCAAGGATTGGTGATGTTTTCGTACTTATTACTAGGTTTAAATTCTTCGTTGAATTTAAGTAACGTATAACTCTTTTCATTGCATTCCAGTCCTTTTCGCTGGGTGTTTCGTTTTTCCGGACACTATAAATTAACTCACGCCAATTTTTTTATAAGTAATTAAATCAATGTTCGTAAATTATAACAGATTATGAGTATTGAGGATATTCGAGCACTGTAATATTGTACTGTTTCTACTTACACAATTTACATATCATTAATAAAGTAAGAATAAACTAATAAAACATAAAACTATTCGATAAGTTAAAAGGGTCCTGCATATAAGGTGAAAATAAAATAAATAAAACATGGCTTTTTCTTCAAAGGAGAGTTTTAGTATCGAAAAATTTAACCCCAACAATTATGCAGTTTGGAAGTTTAAAATCGAAATGATACTCATAAAGAAGGACTTGCATAGTTAAATCACAGATGACCCACCTGATCCAATAAATACCGACTAGACAAAAAAGGATAGCAAGGCTATAGGGTAATCATCAATTTAACTTTAGAAGATTCATAAATTATAACAATCTGTTGTATTTACATATCAATTAGTAAGCATATAAAGGTAGATCACATACTGTTAAAAATTTGCAGCAAACTGTCCAGTCATTTGACCGTTTTTATATAAAATGGTTACATAACCGTAATTTAACTCTATACTGACAATAATATGGACAATAATTTGGTTAGAATAGAGTTAAATTACGGTTATGTAACCATTTTCTATAAAAACGGTCAAATGACTGCACAGTTTGCTGCAAATTTTTAACAGTGCAGCAAACTAGTAGTATAGCTTAATGAATTTTTCTCTTAGAAATTCAAGTACTAAGGCCGATTTAAAAGTTATGTGTTGTAGTTTACAAATCAATTAATAAGCTTATAAATATGAATCTGCAAAACAGCAGTACATTTTTCTAATAGAATTTCAAGTATACTATGGCTGATTTAAAGGATATATGTTGTAGTTTACAAATGAATTAACATTAAATTGAAAATATTGTTTTTAATTTATGTAGTTGCTTACCAACTCTTGCATAAATAGGAAAGAAGATATCAATTAACACTTACCTAAAAAGGAAAGAAAGAAAACAGTTAGTCAAGTTATAAATAAAAAACAATGTTTATACAGATATAATTATTTATCTTCAATTCATTCTAACTGTACTATTTATGTTTTATTTATTTATCATTTTTTTTTAAACTATTCAAATCCGTAGACAATTAATTCGTTATAGATTTCAAAACATACATATATTTTCTCTGATGGTATAATATATATACACAATCAATGTTTGAAGTCATTCATTAAATACGAAATTATTTCTTAAAATTAAAGAATTAATAGAATAGAATTCATCACGCATTATTGCCTTATTCATTGAATTTGAAAATGGTTATTAATCAAATATTTCAAAATGTATCACTGTCACAAAAATAAGCACTCAACTCACTCACAATATAATACTTCTCTATGAAAATGTAAATACTCTGCTATCTACGAGGGAAAGTCATTAAGTAAGTCACAAAAGATAATTAAATAATAACTTACAGTGACATTCTCTTCAAAGCTATTTTTATTTCTCAACATATTCTCCTCCAATATTTATGCACTTATATCACTGTTTTATCAGTGCCCCAACACCAGCTGCATAACATTCTTTGGGTTGCTGTCTCAGCCACATTAGGACTTCAAGTTGAACCTTTTTCATCATCTATGAACATCATCTTGCTTCCAAGATGGTTTTTTAGTGGACTAAATAGATGAAAATCGCTTGGGGCTAAGTCGAAGCTGTATGGTGAATATTGAAGAAGTTGAAAGATGATGTTCACAAATGATGAAAAAATTCAACTTGAAGTCCTAATGTGACTGAGACAGCAACCCAAAGAATGTTATGCAGCTGGTGTTGGGGCAATGATAACACGGTGATATAAGTGCATAAATATTGGAGGAGAATATGTTGAGAAATAAAAATAGCTTTGAAGTGAATATTGACGGAGAAACCTTTTTATGCCGTTAATAATCTCCACGTGTTATGAACTATCGAAAGAACACTTAGAACATGTTAAAAACCAGACCCCAATTAACTATAAGTACTTCAAGTGATAACCGCAGCTGCAAACCAAACCATAGTGAATAAAACCAGAGACTGTCGAAACTGATCAGCTGAGAAATTCTGCAGACCTCCCTACTTCAACCTACAGCTGATGCCCCGTGCGCTAGAACTCAATAACAATCTCTCAGAATCTAAAATGTAGTCGAACAGTTAATACGCCCTTGTAAATATCCCAAATATAATGTAAAATTGGAGCACTTTTATGCAGTCTCCAAAACGCGATTTAAATGTATATATAAAGCCAAGAATTACAATAATAATATTATATTCAAAGAAAAATGGATCTACTTCTTACTTCACGCAAATTGCTTTCTTCTAATAATGTTTTTTATTACTCCCATACAGCGACACTTCAATGAATCAAAAGGATAAATATCAGTGCATTATTGTGGATATTACTTTGCGCAAAAGCAGTTCTCAGGTAAGCTGAACAAACCTTTTTTACCATTATCGAAAGATGAAAATGTATATTAAAATATGAAGACTGATATAACAATTTATTACGATAGAAAATTAATTATGCTACCGACGGTTCCCCTAACAAATATCACAGTTAAGTTATTATTTAATTATCTTTTGTGACTTACTTAATGACTTTCTCTCGTAATATAAGGCTTGAGTGACAAAGCTACAACGAAACTATACAATTTACTCTTCTGAGTTACCCACGATTCCTAAAAGCGTTCTTTAGAAACCTCAGAAAGCAATATATTTCGGAGATTTAAAGAAGTATTTATAAAAACAAAGTTAATTTTTCTCCGAGTATTTTTTAAACAGTTTTCTCAATACTGAGACTTCTCAATACTTGAGAAAACTCTGCTGCAAGAAAAGAAAAAAAAAATGCAAACACTGCAAAAAAAAGAAAATTGTAGATTTTACAGTATAATACTGGCACCCTAGCTGCCAGTATTATACCGTAAAATTAACAGTAATAAACAGTAAAATAAGCAGTAATACCCTGCCGCGCATGCGCGGCTGACTGGCAGCTGGAGTGCCAGTTAATACTGTAAAATCATTTTTTTTCCCCAACAATTATTGTTAAATATTTGGCCATTCTATCTTGGTCGCGTACGGAGACGCAAGCATACCTACATGGCTTAAAATTTTGGATCAGTTTCTAATTTTTTTAACCCTTTGAAGGGCGGTGGTATATATTATATACCACCTAATTTTAATCCGATTCGAACCAGAAACTTTTAATTAAATTTTACTTTTTAAACTTTGACGGGAAAAGTTGAAAAATTGCTTTTCCTTATTTTGAACAAAATTCTTTCATAAATACCGGTGTGAATTCGACGTTACAGGAATAAAGTTGCTTGCCCCTGAAAGGGTTAATTTGGCACTGATGATGGAGCTTTAGGGGCTCCGAAACAGCTGTTTGCCATTTTATATATTTTTATTTGTGCTATTTTTACGTTGATCATTTATTTTAATATTTTAACATATAGTTAAATATGCTAAATCCTGGAAAATACGTTGATAAGATATGGATAATGCCATGACAGTTAAGTTTCAAAGTTTCGAGTTCAAATATACAATAAAGATGTGATTTAAAAAAAGAGAAATCATATTTTAAAAAATAATTACTTGTAGCATAAATATCTGGTAAATCTATACTTCTTCAGATGCACTCAAGTGATTAATAACCTATGATTACGATGAAATAATACGCTCTGATATACTCTGAACCTAACAATTGTCTGGTAAAAATGAAGGGGAGTAATAATGATGACAATATCAACTAATTTTATTTGCTTTGGGTTAAATTGGATGGCACCCTACTAAGTGCTGGATGTACACAGTAATTCAGCCAGTGATATCGAACGTACTGCCTGGTTACATTCTGAAATATGGGGTGTCGGACTCAGCGTTTCTTGTGCACCATTGTTGCTGACTACTGCCACCACATCCTATTTCTCAAAAAGCAAAGTCAGTCAGTTGAAAAATTTGTTAAAATATCTTCTTTATGAATGTAGAAAAGTTATGAATATATATTCAGGTTTGGACTGAAGTGAGACATCCTGTATTTTTTTACTAAATAAAGGTATTGCGACTCTATGTTCTTATGTGATTTTTGTTTTATCCCGAATGTCTCATTTTCCCTTTCACTTCTGCAAGGTATTTTAATTTTAGAATCACACTATATTAAAATTAAATTAAAAAAAAAACAAAATAAAAGATTAAACTGCTTTGATTTCTACCTAAAATAATGAAGTTTATAAAAGTAAAAATAGTTATTTTAAAAAAACATTCATTTATAAGCATTCAATATTTATCTTTTTAAAACAACGCCCCATTTCAAGACCGGAGTTCATATAGTTCCAAAACGTATTACCAATACGTTAATTTAGCTTGAGCCCCGATTGTTGAAAATTCACCTCTTTGATTTACGCATACCTACCAACATCGCACTAAACTTCTGTACAATGTAGGTTAATTTAACCGACATTAAACAAGTTTCAAACCAGAAATTTTTTAAAGAAATGCATTCAAATAGGTTCCACTTAAAAACATGAAACTAAATACATATTTATTTTTTCAAATATGTTTTCTGGTTAGAAACGTCCTTAACCTGGATCAAATTAACTCATATTGTACGGAAGTTTAGTTGAAAGTTGGCAGGTATGTTTACGCTTGATAGAAAGCGGGAACTAGTGAATTGAAATTATAAGTTTTGCTCAGTTTCTTTTTTAAGATATGGCAACAGGAAAGGGAAAAAAAGCATTATTTAAATTATCTATTCAGGATTTCCAAATTGTTTTCTTAACGTATAATCAGAATTTAATTAATATTAAATGATTAAAAATTATCTCTATTAAATAATAAAAAGTTATTTTTTTCCCTACACTTATAACTTTTTGTTTATATTTTCTCCTTTTTAGAGTTTAAAATATTTCGCTGTTGCAGTTCCACAGCCGGTTGGCTATTTTGGCAAGAATGATTTGGCGCATAATGAGCTTCATTGTTTTTGTAACTGATAAACAGCTGTGACCTAAAGAATATTTGACGACATGCAGCCGGTAAACGAAAAAATGCCTTAAAATTAACTGATTAGTTTATAATAAAGTTTTAAAAATGTTAAAATGTTGTATTGTCTTCGGAAACACACCTGTGTACATAATTTTTATAATTTTAGCATATCGGGAATAAGTAAATAATAAACCAACAACAAAATTTCATCTTTACATACAAAAAACAAGTTAAGTTAAAAATGTAAAAACAAAACTATGAGATTGTGAGAGAAATATATTACGCGATCATTTCAAAACTGTGTTCTTACACGCTTTATGGATTCCATAACAATAAAGTCTGACAGCATTTCCCGTTCCATGTATGAATAAAACATTGTTGGCAAATTATGAAGACATTCGTATACCTCACAAGGCGAAGCATATTTAAATTAATAAAAACTGTCGTAATAATCCAACTTGGTGGGCAGGTTTGCGTTGGTAGTGCAGATGCAAAACCGCCAACATATTTAGAGAAAAAGAAGAAAAAAAAACTGTAACCGGGGCAAGTTCAACCTGTAACCAAATACTAAGCTAAAAGTAAAATATGCGAAACGAGTTTTATGATGTCTAAAAATTAAAGTGGGAAGATGAGATCATGCTTTGTTTAAGTGTAGTCATATGTAAATATATACACCGCTTATTTAAAAAAGCCATTTCGCCCAAGATAATACATTCTGATAAGCGAAAAAATGGATTTTTCGGGATTACACTGTTACACTTTTATCGCAACTAGATCGCAACCAACCTGGGCTTCCCGGGTTACAGAAAATAGGTGAAAACTATTTTTTTTTATTGAAAACTCAACAGATTTTTGTGCATTTAATGTATATATATTTTTTTAGATTGTCCACTATCAATACCAAAAAGCACCTTTATATAAAATATCAATAATGTATTCAAATGCTGTTTTGAAATTTATTAAAAGCTATACCTTCATATTAACCGCATCCCAGGAGTTAATTGTCGAAGAAATTAGTTAAGATCACTACTTACAGCATCCTTTTTGATTGTGATAAGTTAAGAGGTTTAAGCTCGTAGTTTGATTACTTTTCTAGTACATTTGTGTTTTATTTTTATTATTATTTTATTTATTGATTGATGATGTTTTAATTTCGTTATGAAATATTAGACGGAAACAATTGCTGAACTATTAATATTGTTATAACAGCACGCGATAGAGAAAAAAAAAGAATCAAGCTTATAAATTACTTTAAAAGCTATTAAAAAATAGTAAATTAAGATACGCAGTTTTCAAACGGATTGCATTTAAAAGAAAATTTTTATAGTTTTCGACGGTCCAAAAATTAAAATTATGCGATGTTTAGAAGTTAAAAAAAAATTGCATTAACGGCGAAATTTATTGGTCAGGCGTTGCCACTGTCAATATGACGTCAACATTACTCACGGACATGATTTGCTTCATAATATAGATAATAATTTCAAAAAATTAACACTTAACAGCTCATTTCAGCAATTATTTTTGTGTAGCAAACAGTTGCATCACAGAATTAACGGAATCTTAATGAATGTGATTACAACACATCATAATTGACAATGTCAGTACACAATGTACTCACGGAAGTGATGAAAATCAATTAACTCTTCTCGTTTAACGTATAGCACGCGTGGCACGTTACGTATCCCAATGGTTGCTGAAATTATGGTGAATGCAGATGACAGCTAAAGGACTGGACAAAGATTATATTCTAATCGTGGGACAGTCTTATACTTGATGAGCAACGATCCAACTCCTTCGCGACAAGCGTTGCGTATATACCGTATAAGATATTGGGAATCCTTCCCTTTTTTAGGCCAAGAATTTCCAATTAAAAATTCTGCCTAATTTAATCACAAAATGTCTGCAAGTAAATTAGGCAAATATTTTTATTTGGAAA
The DNA here is from genome assembly GCA_963931845.1 of Maratus michaelseni. Lineage (NCBI taxonomy): Eukaryota > Metazoa > Arthropoda > Arachnida > Araneae > Salticidae > Maratus > Maratus michaelseni. Next base: position 156,086,121 of record OZ007596.1, on the reverse strand, counting down.
AACTTGGTGATAAAAGATTAAAATTCTGTATAGGACGTTGGTCGTGAAGGGATTAACTTACACCCATAATCAACTTGAATGTCACGTACAAAAGTTAAAAGGAAGGCCCATAGCAATATCTGCACAAATTATCAAAAAGCAATTGCGCTATATTAGGCTAAGAACAGACCCCACACGATGACCTCCACGGTCTATAATTATGTAAGTTCAGTCAGAAATAGTGGAATTCTAAAAGTGTCATTGAAAAGGATGAACAATTATTTCCCACATGCATATAAATTTCAGGCTTATTTTTGTTTGATTATTTTGTTATTTTGTTTGATGTTTGTTTATTTTGTTCATTTTTCTCAATGATATCTTCAGTATAACTATGTAATAAATAGTCTCTTAGCTTTAATATTTATTCATGGACGTAAAATCCAGGTTAATGCCCTCATTAACTGTAGTTTTTAACATTTTCCAACATAGTTGAAATGAATTCGGTTTGTGTAGCCGTCTGTCTGGTCATGTTCTAACCACTGAGCTCTATAAGACCTATATATATCTATATCTCCACTGAGCTATTGTGGAGCTCAGTGGTTCTAACTCGCGTAAATATACTCGAATTGATATCTAATAGATGCGTGTTATTGAGGTTTATTATAGCTTGTACGGTATTGAAAATGAAGTGTGTAGCATTTGTGGTTCGTTTACAGGGGCACTCAAAAGAATTCCGTTACGTTATGGTCTATGGGGGAAAATCGTTTGCAATGTATTTTAATGATGTTACGCTATTTCAAACATAATGAAATTAATGTACATCACTCTGAGGTGCACTACAAGATGCTTACTGTAGAATAGGGCATGCGTATCATTTAAAGTTCGTTTACAGGAACACATAAAAGAATTCGGTTACCTGTCTATGGGTGATAATTGCTAAAGGATGCGTTTTCAGTTGTAATTTAAATTTAACCTTTTTTTTCCATATTATTTGGTGTGTACACTGCAAAAAAAAAATGTTGATTTTACAGTATAATACTGGCATCCCAGCTGCCAGTATTGCGCGGCAGCGTATTACTGTTATTATTTTACTGTTAATTTTATGGTATTACAGTAAAATCAACATTTTTTTTTTTTTTGTATAGTGTATAATTTCTGTAGATCACATACAGGAGTGCACAAAATAATTCGAGTGCACTTTCGTTTATTGGCGAAAGATATTGAAGGGAAATTTTCAACTGTGTTATATCTTTTCTAACTAAACTGAATTTTAGTATGCTATGTAATATAAATACAAATCTATAGGTCATAAACAGGGCTTCACAAAAGAATTCGGATACTTTTCCGGCTATAAATAAATGGTAATTACTGATATTTGGTTTTCAAATGTTATGTTTTCTGCGGCATGTTCCGTATAGCATTTATAGTTCGTTTACAGGGGTACTAAAAACAATGCCCTTATTTTGAGTATTATGTTCTGCGGGAAAAATCGTTTACAGTGTATTTTAATGATGTTACACTATTTCAAACATATTGAAATTGATATACATGAGTGATGTGAACTACAAGATGCTTACTATAGAATAGGGTGTGCATAGCATTTATCGTTCATTTACAGGGACACGCAAAAGAATTAGGTTACAGTTCTGTCTATGAGAAATAACTGCTGGAAATGCGTTTTAAATTGTGGTATGTGTTTTAAATTGAACTAATCTTTCGCATATTACTTGGTGTGTATAAATTCTATACATCGTATAGAGGACTGTACAAAAGAATTCGAGTATATTTCCGCTTATTCATGGAAATTATTAAAGGGGAATTTCTGAATTGTGTTATGCGTTTACTAACTGAACTAAATTTTTACGTACTAATGTAGTATATATGCAAATCTATAGATCCTAATACAGGACTACACAAAAGAATTCGGAATTTTTTTTCAACTAGAGATATAATAATTGCTGAAAATGGATTTTCAAATGTGTTATGCGTTTTTCCAATTGTTTAATTAAATATCATCTTCCAGTTTATTATTAAACGGTGAAGTTTTGTTACAGGAATCTGGATGTGTTGGAACATAATCTGAGCTTGACGGAAGATTTTTCTTTCTTGTTCTTTTAGTAATAGATGAAATGCGGACTGGCTACTTGAGACTTCTATAACTAAATATGCTGGACGAGGATTTTATTGTCAGCACAAGGCCTTCCGGGAATATTGTAGCAGAGGAAAATGTGCGTAATTATCTTCCCGATCAATCAAATCCCAGTAAATACATTTAGACCACCCCTCTGGAATAACCAACATCCCAAGAATGTACGGTCTTCAACGCAATATACGATGTCACTAATCTTTAAAATATATAACTAGTCGTTGGGGGCCACCGTAATACTTACCCATCATGGATATGCATAAAGTAAAATATTAAAATAAAAATGTGTAAACTACTTATAAAATGCATTGCAATTCAAATAAAATCGTGGCTTGATGACGTCACAAACTTTAAAGGCTCGATTACTTGAAATTGCTTGAAAGAGGTTTTTCCTTATAACTCCAAAAATAATAATCCTATTAACTAGCGGTTTATTGCATCTGATTAATCGTCAAATTTCCAATTAAAATATATCTTTGAAGTGAAATTTGGGTGAAATACAGGGTCATGAAAAATCGAAGAGTGTGGAAAATAGGATTCCAAATATCTCGGCAACTAATTATCCGATCGACTTCATGCTTTATTCAAAATTTATGTTTTTTTATTGTCTTTTATATTCATTTCTTAAAATAAACAATTTCGAAAATTTTTATATACCTTTCATCAGAACGAATATTTCGAGAGTCCGAAAAAAATTGTCCCGGTTAATCGAGGTTATTGAAATGAAATAGGCTTCTTCCCATTATTACATACTAAGTACATACCAAATTACAAGTCTCTATCTCAATTTTTTCGGGAGATAGAGCGTTTACAGACACACACACACACAGACACACAGACACACAGACGGACGGCAAATTTTTTTTTCTAAAAATATGTTTTTCGGAATCTCTAGTGTCTGAAACGTGTAAATCCGTCAAAATTTTTTTTTCGATTTTCAAAACGATTACAAGACTTACCCTATACTACGTATGATGGGTAAGTAATAACTTTTAAATATAATAAAAAATTAAATCTATTTTTATCGTCTGCTTCTTCCCACGTTCTTCTTTTCTTAACTGCATAATCGTCGCTCTGTCCAGTCTATGATCATCTCTAATTCCGTGGTACAAATTAGGAACACGGCACACACTTTAAAATTCGACACCTGTGCATCCATTCCGTATTTGCCAGCGTGGTCGTTATCATCAGCCACTGCACCCACACGTCGATACAGCACGTTGCTTCTCTTCTTATCGCCGCAGTCTGCAGCCTACTTATGGGCTGCGTATGCAAATCGACCTGTAAAACGACAACCCACACGACACAAAAACTCCAGAAGACATTAATGCGATTATGGGTTGGGTTTTTTGCCCGAATTACAAAATCGTGAGAATGCCTTTAGAGCAAAAAAACGTTAACTACTGGCAGATGAACGGCGATACACTTTCAGGGGGAAAAAAAAGAAAAAAGAAACAATTAGACGCACTTCCTTGATACTAATGCGGTCTTTTCTTACTTCCAGGAAATTCGGCGTTAGATTTAAAATAGTTATCTTACTTTCTGTACAAAATCACTTTTGATGACGCCGAAAATATAATGAATTCTTATTGAAATAAAGAAATTATAATAAAGAATTTAATGTTCTTATTAAAGTAATTTAAATATAGCCTTAAACGTTTCAATATCTGCTTAATAGCCAAAGCCCCTCCCAAGTTAAAGGAAATAATTTGCACTAAAATTGACCCAATTCATTTTGAGAGTTATTCAGGAGTATATGAAATCCCACATTTATTAAAACCAACGGATCAAATAATTATATATTGGCATGACTAACAGAAAAGTAGTTGTTAAAAAAAAAAAAAAGTAGATATAAAGTATAATAGAAAAATCACAGCCCTTGCAAGATTATATGAGGAAGAAGTATCCAAATAAATTTCAATGAAAGCAAAATTATTTTTCCTTCCTATCTATATTATCTATCACTATAAGAGAAATCATTGAAATTGTAAAAAGGAAAAATTCAACATGTAACGATACAGCGTCATTTAACATACAAAAATTATGGGCTGAGTCACTCCATGGTTATGAGTATGGAAATAAACATCAAAGTAAAAATAACAAAATAACGCGAGTAATCTGAGAGAGAATGTAAAAAACGTGAATGATGGCGTTTCGAACCATTGCATTATAAATCGTGCAACTGTAAAATTTCTCATTTGCTTTTTTTTTTTTTCGTTTTACTTACTGTTTTATTTAACACCATTTAGCAATTAATGAAGAATATTAGTTCTTTTCATTAGGTTTTTTTTTTTTTTTTTTTTTTACCTTTTTCATAAATGTCACTATTTGCCGAAATATTTTTAGGGTTTCGTTCATCTCACGAAACCCTATTCACCTCTCTCCTTTGTCTGTCTGTCCGTCCGTCCGTCTGTCTGTCACAGAGTCCGTTCTCAGAAACTGTATAAGTTAGAGACCTGAAATTTTGTGTACTTACAGCTGAATACCTACTGTCACAATGGAAATCATAAAATTTTGAAAAAGTCTTAATTAACGTAAGATACAAATTAAAAACCCACTCATGAATGGAAAATATTCAACTAAAGCGTGGAATTTAATCAATCCACAAAGAAAATTCATTCTGAAATTCCAGAAGATAGGGAAGGGTTTCCATAGTCACAGCATTACAATAGCAATAACAGACTGGACGTTTTCAAAGACACCCCTATCTCATCTACCTCTATCGAATCCACCTCGGAACGTGCAATTTCGGAAACACACGCAAAAAAAAAAAAAAAAAAAAAGCTTTTAGAATTTCTAAAAAAAATTTAATTACTTCCACTAGAAGTGTAAATATCAATTAAAAATCGATTTGTATAAATTTGTTTAATTTACTTTCATTGGAAAATCACAGACGAAGTTTGACATCTGTTCCCACAGCCCAAAGATGGCGAGTTAAGCATTTTTCATGTTCTATAAAATTTTTTTTTATCTCCGGTTCTATGGGCCCAATTACGACAGGGTTTGGCTCATTCGACTTGATATCGATTGCCTTATTATATTTTTGATCCACTTTCTACCACCAGGGGCGCATTGCTATCTCGGGTTCTACGTGTCCGATCAAAACTGGATTTGGCTCATTCAACTTGGTTTTCGATGACTTCGTTCGGATACAGGTTTGCTTAGAACAGAGTGCGCCCCCTGGCCGTAAAAGTCGGAACTAAAAGATTTTGCAGCGCGCGAGCAGCACGCCCTGTTATATGGTGCCGCAGACAGCGGGAACCCGTGTCAGATGTTTTTTGTTTTTAGAAATTACATATTTTGTTTAAATATCCACTAAATTTTCTAAATTTCGAATTTTATTTAAATAATTTGAATTGAATATTTTTAATTTGATTGAAAAAATAACTTCCTTTAATAATCATTTTAAATTTAAATGTATTGGTGCTACTATCTATGTAAGGATTTAAAAATTATAAATTAACAAGTCGGATTTATTAAATAAAACATAAAGTGTTTTGAAAGGAATATTAAACGAAACCCTCTGTGTGATCTGCGATCACACTTACTCAGTTGTTTCTTATTGGCAGCCGTCACCGTTTTTTAATTATCTCTCTGTTTCGCTTTTTACCACAATTAAACCTGGCAACACTAATTGCAACCCAAGCGAAGAGGGGAATAAAATAATTACTTAAACTTTAGTACACAAAGTGTCATCGTAAAGAAAATATAAGTGCAGAAAGAGAAATTCCATTGGATGCAAAAGCGTTAATCAATCAACATGAGAAAAAGACCTCATAAATGACTTTAATGCGTAAATGACTTAAAAATATATAACAGGCAAAAGTCGTCGAAATCCGATCCCTATAACTATATTAATCAATTCATCAATAACCATTTAAAAAGAAAAAAAATAGATAAAACATTTTTAGTATTTCATCATGAGTCCCTTATAGTTAAAAAAAGAAGAAATAAAGATATTTTAAAACATTTTTAAATGGATTCTTATCAAGGACCCTAAAAAAGTTTATTAGTCAATTATTTAAAATATCCCCTTCAAAGTAGCTTAAAAATAAATTTGAAATACACTACAAAGATTTACTTTCGTAATAATATGTTGTATATTTTAATTTCAGCGGGATTCCAAACAGATAGCAAATATAGATTTTATTTAAATTTTTAGAAATTATATATATGTCTCTTATTTTTTACAAATTTATTATTAACCAGTGCTTAAAACTATATTCTTTCCAGAACTTGCATTTCGGAATCACAAGTAGAATCGCAAAAATAATTCATAATGAAATATGTAACTTCAATCAATAAAAAAGAAATAAACTCACTAAATAAAATAAAATAAAATAAAATAAAATAAAATAAAATAAATAAATAAAATTTTACTTTAAAATACAGTTATAACATAGAACAGTAAACAGAAATTTAAAAATGAAACCAAATAAAGAATTAACAAATCAAATAATTATATAAAATCCCCTAGATAAAATAAAAATTAAAAATAAATCTAAAATGCAATCATAATTTATATAATAATTAATTTAAAAAAAAACTCAATAATTTTATATCGATGATTTTTAAAACAAAATGCTTAAATAAAGTTCATTATCAGAAAGGATTGTACAGTATATAGAGTTTTATTGGTTTTCTATATTTTTTTTTATACTAGGGGGCTCTGCCCCCTGCTCGCTACGCTCACCAACCCCCGTTCTGATTTCACAGCCTCTTAAAACCTGGTAATTTATCCTGTTTTAAAAAGATGATGATGATGATATCACGAACGGCGACTTTCTTCTGTAATCAGGTTATAATGCTTTTTCATTTAATTCATCTTTTTATGCTTAATATTCATGTGTAAACACAATTTTTATGACGTAATTTTCTTTATTTCCTGCTTTCAACACGTGATCATTTAATTATTATTTTAAACTTTAATTTTTGTTTTTAATAGTCTCGCGCAAATACATTTTTTATTTCAGATAAAACATAATCCTTTGCGCTTATTTAGAAATTGGTAACAATATAAAAAAAATGACTTTTTCAATAAAAGATTTTTTACTCGATTTTTAAGGATTTTTTGAGTTTTTATTGTCCGACGGTGATAATTTTTTGAATTTCTGAAAGCTTGTTATATTTCGCGTCTGGTGGTATGATTTTCGAATCCGTAGGATGGTTAGAAAAAAAAAAGTAATCGCTCCTCAAAAAAGTCCCTAGTAAAAGAGCGATAGGAATAACCCGGAATATCTACGCAGAATTTGATTGGTCCATTTCGTTTTTGGCTCAGTTCCAGATTACTTTTTTTTAATATAGAAGGAAATAATAAATAAATTTAAAAAGACAGAGAAGTAAAATGAAATCGCTAATTTCAAAATGGATGGGGGCGGGGGGATATCAAAGATCCAAAATTATAGTTCAATAGCTGAATACACAGGTTAGGATAGTTATACCCTCTTATCCGTCTAGATCGAAATCATTCTAATTTTCATAGTGAAACGGTCTCGGCTCCTTCAATTTTTTATTTATTATTATTATTATTATTATTTATATTGTACTTATCGATTTGAAAATTGTGAATCTATGCGTATTTTTCAACGACGAATCCAAATATCTAATTTTCATAACTATTGGGCCATTGGAACCGGAAATATAAATTATTTCTTAATTAATTGATTCGCTTAAAAAGAAATGTTTTTAAGGCATCATTTCTCGACCAGACACGGGCAGACATTGCGGCGCTTATTTGTGATGATAAAATAATGCGTTTGAAAGGCACTGCGATTTTTATAGACTGTATAATTATTATTATTTTTAATATTAGATTTGGGGATTAGAAAATTATGCACCCTTGCTTAAAATGGGCTGGAAATTCAGATTTTCAAAAAAAAAAAAAAATTGAATTCGGCCTATATATTTTTATTTTAGCAAAATCCTGATTTTTGTATAGAAAAAGAAATAAAATGCTAAGGATTTTGCTATTTCATTTAAAAGTATCTCGGGTTCTATGGGTCCGATCATGACGCGGTTTGGCTCATTCGACTCGATATCGATAGAACTTACCTAACAATAAAACGAAACTTAACAAATAAAACAAACTAAAATAAATAAATTAATAAAATTTTACTTTAAAATACAATTATATTATAGAAACGGAAATTTAAAAATGAAACCAAATAAGGAATTAAAAAATCAAATACTAATTATATAAAATCCCCTAAATAAAATAAAATTTAAAAAAAATCTAAAACGCAATCATAATTTATATAATAATTAATTAAAAAAAACTCAATAATTTTGTATCGATGATTTTTAAAACAAAATGCTTAAATAAAAGTTCATTATCAGAAAGGATTGTACAGTATATAGTGTATTATTGTTTTCTATAATTTTTATAAATAATAAATTTAAAAAGACAGAGAAGTAAAATGAAATCGCGAATTTCAAAATGGATGGGGGGAGGGGGGTAATCAAAGATCCAAAATTATAGTTCAATAGATGAATACACAGGTTAGGATAGTTAGACACACATCTTAGATAAACTAAAATGGATACTGTAACGAAGATACTGTATATCGATAGATGCTGAAACGAACCGAAAGTGTATATTTGAAAATCCTTTTTCTAATTTCGTGCATTGAACCCTGGAAGATAGATTCCAGCCGCCTTTTCAAAATGTTAAGAGATTTCCACCAGATGTGATCATAAAATTTTACTCAAGAGCTCATCTATATATTCCTTAATAGGATTTTTTGAAGTTACAAGACCCATAATCCTTACTAAGAATTTCAAGGGTCTAATAAACTGAAAGATTTCGCTTACACGTGTAACTGCTCTGAGGACCTTGTTCCCAGACCACTAAAACACTTGAAATTTCTGTACCTGATATATACACGAACCAGGAGAGGCTTATTTGGGATTTCATAGCAAAGCTCTGTTGAGAGTGGTTGTTGGAAAGAATTCTCTCGCAGAGAGAAATCACGGAGAAACGGCAGTTTTCTCACCGTGAAGTTAGATCGGAGCGAATCCAAGAACGAGCACCCATCCTGAAAAACTTTACAAAACTAACTGTTGATAAAATGTCGCTTGTAACCGTTAATGGGCTAAGAAAGTGTGCTAAGTGTAATGTTAAATAAAGTGGTGGTGTCGTCCGTACAAGCCTTCCATTTTTTAACGTTACAATACACATCATTGGGAATGGCCTACAGCTCCATGGCAAAGAGTTCATATTGATTATTTTTACCCTGTTATGGATAAAATGTTTTTCCTTGTGGTTGATGATCATAGCAAATGGCCATAAGTTTTATTGTTCCTAATACCACTACAGAACATACGATTACTTGTCTTTCTTCACTTTTTGCCAGATACGGTTATCCTATATCTTTGGTATCAGATAATTATCATCAATTTACTTCTGCAGAATTTAAGGCATTATTAAATAATTATGGTATAAAATATATGTTGAGTGTTCCATACCATCCAGCTATTAATGGTGAGGCTGAAAGATATGTTCAAATTCTCAAACGTGGATTGAAAGCCTTAGTTTCAGAATCTGGTTCTTTGCAAATGAAATTAACTCCCTTTTGCAGTATAGAAAGATATATCATGCTACAACTGGGGAGAGTCCTGCATCTCCATTTCTAAAGCAGCATATTAGAACAAAAACAGATTTGATAGATCCAAACATTGCATATTCTGTTCATGATAAGCAAAATACGCAAAAATCCAATGCTGAAGTAAAATAATTTAAACTTAACCAGAAAGTGGCTGTAAAAATTATACTCCAGAAGGCAAGAGGAAATTTAGTGGCATTACAGCAAGACAGGGCAAGTTACATTGTAGAATTTAAGTTGATTCAAATATTTGGAAAAGGCGTGTTGATCAAATCAAACGTAGAACCAAAGGTAGATTTAGCTCATGATACAAATTCTGAAGAAATGCATACAGAAGTGAAAATACAGTTGTTAAAAAAGATGATTCTCAACTAATACATCATAGTATCACAGATCTTAAACCAGCTGTTTCTCATCTGATACACCCAAATACTCCAAGTCTTAAAAAGCACCAGTTGACTCTTTTGACCCAAATACTCCAAGTCCTAAACCAGCTGACTCTGATTTGATATCTTAGGTTCCAAAACCTCCTATACCCTATAGTACGAATGATGATACTGCAGAACCTATAGAAACTAATTATTTTTCTTCCTTTCTACCAGTACCTAGAAGATTTAAAAAGATTAAAAGAACTCCTACCCAACTTAAATATTAAGTGGCGAAGAATTATAGTGTTTTTATTTAGGTTAAAAATCAGTAGATGGCAGCACCAAACTTAACGATAAGTATTCCTAAACCATTCTTTTAAAAGAACTACTTTTCTTATAGTTGTAAAATGTTCTCAGAATGTTTTGATTTGTGTTTACGTCATGTGTCTTATTGTTTTGTAATAAATAGATAAGTGTGCCTTACCCAGTGCTACGTTATTGGATTATGTTCTTATTTAATATAATTAATATCTAAAGATATTATACACAATGTTTGCTTTATTTATTTTATTTTATTTTACAAAATAAATGAAAGAGTAAAAGTAATTAAATTGCAATTTCAAAATGGAGGAAAATGTTAGATATCCAAATTGAGCATCAACAGGTTACAAAAAACTTTCTTTAAAATACAATTATAGCACAATAGTATACAGTAAAATCTCGTTACAACGAATCTCTGGAGACTACTGATTAAATTCGCTATAATGAAATATTCGTTAAAGTGAAAGCATTTTTATACTGAAATATAATAATATGACTTTTTTTACAATCCAAATTATATTCGTTAAATTGAAAAATTCGTTAAGTCGAGGTTCGTTGTAACGAGATTCTACTGTATATAAAAAAATACTTACAAATAAAAAATACTATGTTTATCGGTATAAAACGAAAGTTAAAAATCGCTTTAAAATACAATAATAATGTGATTAATAAGAAAGTAATTTCATATGGATGACTTTTAACACAAAACATTTCAATGTCAAAATTTAAGATATTCTATTTCTATTAATTGTACATTTACTTTATAAGTAAAAGAGAAATACGAAAAAGAAAAGAAAGACAGAAAGAAAGATTTTTCAAAATTGAGGAAAATATTAAATTCCAAATTAAAAGTTTAATACCCAACTTCACATGTTAAAAGAATATTAACAAACATCAAATTTTCATAATAATATACAATAAAAAAAAAAATCTAAAATTTAATCAAAATACAATAATAAATAAAGAGTAAAAATTAATTTTATTTTGATTATTTTTAAGACGAAATGTTCGAATAAAAGTATATGACCAAAATTTAAGGGAAAATATTCTCTTTTTAGTAGTAATTCATTTAGTTTATAAATAAATGAAACAGTGAAAAATAAATAAATGTCAGTTACACAAAATGAAGGAAAATATTCAAAAAGTAAAATACAATGTTCCTATTTTATTAGTTTCAATTAAATTTATATATAAATGAAAAAATTAAAAAAAAAAATGCGTAAGATAGAAATTTCAAAATGTAGGAAAATATTCAAAAAGTAAAGTATTATATTCTGTTTTTATTAGTTTTTCATAAATTTGATTTATAAATGAAAAATTAAAAAATACATAAAAGATAGAAATTTCAAAATGTAGGGAAATATTCAAAAAGAAAAGTACAATATTTTGTATAAAAAATTAAACGGTAATTTCAAAATAGAGGAAATTAAATATTCATATTGAACATTCAGTGATCGGCTTCAGAGGTCAGAAAAATATCAACAGAAAACTCAAGGTCGTATATCAGATTTTTGCCTTAATTTACTAACCTTCCTTTAGAATAAATTACAATAATACAATCATTGTAAATTTAAAAATCAAATAAAAAATAGATGTTTGATATCAACAGAATATTATCTATAAGTTAAAAACCAATTTAAAATGTAATCATAATAGAGTTATTGATAAAAAAATAATAATAATAAAATTTTATGTGAAAGACTTTTAAAACGAAATACTTGAACAAAAGTGTCCTTCGGTGCAAGATCTGCTTTTAATTATTTTTATAAATAAATGAAATAATAAATAATAATGTTAAAGTAAAAAATAATTTCAAAAGTTGAAAATAAAGGAAAATATTAACCCTTCAGTTCATTTTCCAGTTTTTTTCGGGGGGAAGGGATATTCCTACTTTAATAATATTAAAAGTAGTTATCCAAATCACAAAAGTTAAGCTTCACTTAAATTTAAAGAATATTATGCCACTTGATGAAATCTAACGAATTTCAGCAAGTATTTTGAGGAACTATTCACATGACAATAGACTAAAGAAGAATTTTTTAAGACGTTTTGAAAATGTCGTATTACATCAAGATTAAACATATAATAGCTGACCCGCCCGGCGTTTCCCAGGCCCGTGATAATAAATTAATTTTAAAAAATCAAGTTTTTATTATTATTTTATATCTTACACCCGATTTTTTATGAAATTATATTTTAAAATGAAAAATTCGCGAAAAAAATATTGATGTTTAGTGATAAAAGCATTCATTTTCTTGTTATTTTTGTCCGAACTGTTTGAAATCTTTATTGATCATAAATAAAACGGTTTTACAGCCCGTGTAAAAATTTCGCGAAAAAATATTTGTAAAAGAAATGTTCTTCTTCTCGCTTTTTTTTTTTTCGTTTGTTTTCGATGTCGGCTCCTTTAACATAGCAATAAAAAAATAGTTCTCATCTTCCGAACTCTTTGAAATTTCAATCGTTTATAAATATAACTGTATTTATGTTCTTTTTAAAATTTTACGAAAAAATATGCATACTTAGTAGCGGAAACATGAGTTCCTTAAAAAAAGCTTTCAACGCAATGGCCATATTACTCCATCCATCCGTTTTCAATCAACCCTTTTCAATCCCCCTAGGCTAAACAGCTCTAGGATAAGCAGGTGAGGGTTAAACACGTTTCCCTTTTCTGAGGGTAGAAGCCTTTAAAAAAAAAAACGCTGAAGCATGCGCAAAGAGACGATTTTCGTGTGGAAAAGAGAGTGTGAATTCGACAGAATGCGCGTTTCGCTTTAAATATATAGATAACATTATTATTATTATTATTATTACAAGTTATTCGTTCAGAAAAGTAGCCCCTATTTTAAATGTAAACCGTGAAACATGTGTCTGAACTAAAAGAATCGTCAGCAGTGTAAGGAAAATTGAGCAAACTTTCATTATTATTATTATTATTACTATAATGCCGAAACATAAATGAAGTCATAATAATAAATATATAGACATATAATTTCATTACTACATGCAGAGAATAACAAAAATAATTGTTCGGACAAAAAATAATACCTACTCAATGAGAATACATGTCCCATTAATAGAACGCCAGACCCGTAGACAAGTTAAATATATAAATTAAACATTCAATGGCCTACTTGAGAGGTAAAGAGAATATTAACAGAAAAGTCAAAGTCATTGCATCATATTTTCGTCTTTAATTTAAGAAAATCAAATAAAAAAATGTCTGCTTGACAAAATAAAGTAAAAATTTAAATTAAGATTTTTTTTTAAAATGTAATCATAATAATCAGTCATTAATTTTAAAAATTATAACTTTTGATCAATTAGATTTAAAACGAAATGCTTAGTTAGAAGTTCTTAGAACAAGACAGAGCATCTGATGTTATTAGTTTTCGCTTAATTTTATAAGCAAATGAAAGAAAATTGAACATCAATATCAAAATGAAGTAAAATATTAACTATTTTACATTAAATGTTCAATGGCCAATTTCAAAAGTTAGGAGGATATTAACAGAAATTTCACGGTCATTACATCATATTTTCAGCCTTCAACTACAAAAATTCAAATAAAAAATACTACAAATCAGGAAAATAAAGTAAAAGAAAAATTAAAAATCACCTTAAAATGCCATCATAATATTTTATACTTTAATAAAAATTCCCTCTCAAAAAACAAGGCACATGCAAAACAAGGTATATTCTGCTTTTATATTTTTTTCAATTAAATTTACAAAATGAAAGAAAAAATGAAACGTCAATTTCAGAATAGAAGAAAGTATTAAATATCCAAATTAAACGTTCAATGGCCGACTTCAGAGGTTCGCAGAATATTAACAGAAATTTCAAGGTTGCTCTTTAAAATTTCACGGATCATTTGATTGACTTTTATAACAATTCAACGCAAAGAAAAGAAAATTTCGTATTCAAATATCCGTTTCATTCACCAAAACTTAATACGAAGTTCTTTCCTTAATAATTCAAGGTCACGCACAAAAGAAAAAATGAAAATAATGTATAAATGAGATAGAAAATTAAACGTTCTCAATCCTAATTGAGGCGAAATAATAGGTTGTAAGAAAATAATACATATTATCTTTTTAATATTCTATCATTTTCTCGTAAATCTTTTAGGTAAGTAAAATAAAGAACACAGGCTGCAATCCTACGTGTTGCACTTACATTTCATTAGATGTTTCGATCTTGCAAAAAAGAAAAATAAACGTAACAGTCGGATCTCCATTTAACGTATATCTGTTTCTGCGAATTCCTCTATTTTACGAACTTTGCTTTCGAACAAAGAACATTTTATGAATTCCCTTGTAAAATAACCTCCAAACAGCGAAGTGCATTCTCAATTTAACGAACTTTTTCTTGTGATCTCTTTTTTTTATTATTCCTATTTATTTCGCAAAATATTTCTGCATATTTAAAATTTAATCTTTCTTTTTACACATAGGTTAATAGCATTAAAAATTAATTAATTAATTGAAATGTAAATTTATTTTCTAAAAGTAAAAATATAGTGCATTGCGAGACAAGAATGCGTTTTTTTATTCTTGTTTTTTCTACAAATGTCCTTTACTCTTTTTTTGTTATGAATAACATAACTAAAACAAATAAATGTAAGTTATAAAAAAAAGTGTAATTAACTAATTTTTTACATGATGTTTAGTATATATTAATTAAAAAAAAATTATGCATTTTAAAAGATTTTAAAAGATGGAATAAAATAACTAAAACAAACGGATATAATTTATATTTAAAAAAAAGTGTAATTAACTAATTTTTTACGTGATGTTTAATATTTAATTAAAAAATTGTATTTATGTATTTTAAAAGGTGGAAAAAATAACTAAAACAAATTGATATAATTTATATTTAAAAAAAGTGTAAATAACTGATTTTTTTACATGATGTTTAGTATCTATTAATTAAAAAAAATTATTTATGTATTTTAAAAGATTTTAAAAGGCAGAATAAAATAATTTAAACAAAGGGATATAATTTATATATTCTTATAAGTATAATTAACTATTTTTTACATGATGTTTAATATTTATTAAATAAAAATTTGCATTTATGGATTTTAACAGATTTTAAAAGGTGTAAAAAAATAACTAAAACAAATGGATATAATTTATATTTAAAAAAAGAAAGTATAAATAACTAATTTTTTACATGATGTTTAATATTTATTAATTAAAAATTTGTATTTATGTATTTTAAAAGATTTTAAAAGGGGGAATAAAATAACTAAAACAAATGGATATAATATATATAAAGAAAGTGTTATTAACTAAGGTTTTACATGATGTTCAGTATTTATTAATTGAAAATTTGTATTTATGTATTTTAAGATTTTAAAAGGTGGAATAAAATAACTAAAACAAATGCATATAATTTATATTGAAAAAAGTGTAATTAACTAATTTTTTACAAGATGTTTAGTATTTATTAATTAAAATTTTATAATTATCTATTTTAAAAGATTTTAAAAGGTGAATCTCTATTTAACGAATTTTCTTTAGAACAAACTTTTTTCCTGGATTTAGCGAATTCGTGAAATAGAGGTCCGACGGTATGATTTCATTCTACATTTAGAAAATATTTATAAAATTAATTCGCAATTAATAAAATTAATTTTATTAAATTTCTTATAAGTAAGAAACCACGCTTAAAATATAGATTAAACGAAAAGTAACCGCTGAAAATTATGTTATTTTCAAGCAATTATGAAAAAACGATGCAGTTTTTCTCAGCGAAAGTATGCACGTTTAAAATGACATCATTTTAACATGTGAAAGCCTTTTGACCCTAACTTGGGAGGTGGTGAAATGAAAAGTCCCTGAAATTATGTTATTTTTGGCACATTATTATTATTATTATTATTATTATTTGTGATTTAAATTAATGTTTAAAATGATAACCATGTTCAATCGCGAAAACATTCTACTTTTAAGGACCTTTGAGAACAGTTCTTAAACGTTATATATTGACATTACAATATTTTTCGCTTATATTTTAATTGAGGGAGTGGCATCACAAGAATATAATAGCCCACGTTATTTCTTCTTTTATTCCTATTTTTACAACAACGGAATAACTCAATTGTCACCACTTAAATTTATTACATAAATTTCATCAAAAACAATTAAAAAAATAATAGTTCAGAGTAATAGTCTAACATAATCGTTTATAAATTAATTCAAATTATAAAATTTCGATAGCTATTATAAGATTACTGGATCCTTCCGAATAATGGATGCTAATTTCAGCTCGCAATTCCTCATACTTTTGAAGGAGGAGATATTAAATACACACAGGCAAATTTTTCTTTATAAAACTTTAAAGTCGTGATTTTTTTTTTTTAACCACCTTTTTCGTTCATTTTAAACTACATTGAGTTTCTTACTGAATATTTTAATGTAATTGCTAAATACATTTTTTAATCAGTATTTATGCAGGTAATTGTCTAAATGGTCATTAATATTACTCCTATTCCGTATTCCATGAATTGCGGACATATAATCTAAAAATAAAATCTATGCATAAGTAAGTCTGCTTTTCGAAGCATTTTAATTGTAGGATATTGTTGCGTCAGAAATATCGGCATTTTTCGTAGAAATTGAATCGGACCGGCGCCCATGTCGGTTTTTTTTAACGGGCCGGGTCGAGCTTGGGTGGAACTTTTAGATTTTATACCGGCTCGGACCAAGAAAGTTTTTGTGCGGGTTTTCCAGCACCAAATATTTAAATTACACAAACTTTAAGCTTTTGTTCCCGGCCGGAACAGGGCCTGGAAATTTCTGCCAGTGCAAACCAGGGAGTTAAGTGAAATTCCAAATTTAAGAAATTGTGTATCTTTTTAAACACATAGCTTTATATAGAAATCAAAAATTTTTCAGTGAGGAAAACAGCAAATATTAAAAGAAAGAAAACGAAAAAAGAAGAAGTTTATTTTTAAAAAAAAGAGAGAATTTTGGAGAATTTAGTGAGGAGATTTATTGTATACACACCCTTTTGACTTTTCAATAAAAATTAAAAAACGCTATAAAAATTATTTTTAAAAAAACTAACATGTATTGAATTTTATATTGCTTTGTTTATTTTTGGTCAAGTAGGAACTGAAGTAAGTATATAATATGAACACTAACATTCATGCAGTGTGTATATGGAGAAGGATTGAGCATCGCAAGTGAACAACCGTATCAGATCTTCCGGCTGTTATTATTAGCGATATAGTAGGGAAAGATTGATTTTCCTTAATAATAATAATAATAATAATACTATCGACATGTTTGATATCATCGACGTGATGATGAAACCGGGAGAAATGTATACCAAAATCCAACATTTAACATACAACATCGAACTGTAACACAATGAACAGACGTACGTTTCGTGAGTAACTTGGACTCGCATCCTCAGTGTCAGTAAAAATAAAAATTATATCCCCCCAAAGACATGAAACAGAATCCAAAAACCCAAATGACAAACAACACACCGAAAGCTCATCACTGGATTCTGTCATCACATTCTGTTTCATGTCTTTGAGGGAATATAATTTTTATTTTTACTGACACTGAGAATGTGAGTCCAAGTTACTCACGAAACGTATGTCTGTTCATTGTGCTACAGTTCGATGTTGTGTGTTAAACGTTGGATTTTGGTGTATATTTGTCCATACAAGATTTTTTCATATTCGGGAGAAATGTGTCGCAATAGAAATACGCAAAAGTTAAGCCGAAAATCGGCAGTCGCCTATTAAAATTGGCAGAGTTGGCACCTGTTTGTGCCATTCCATTTCATTGATGAAAGTTCTAGAAATAATTCTATGGGAGAAAAACAGCAAACAAAAATGTTAAAAAAAAGTGAAAAAAAAAAAAGGAGAATTTTTATAAAATAATTAAAAGCGGAAAAAATCACTCATTGCCTCGAAGATTGTTCTTTAGTGATATTGGGGTGGTGGCGGTATTTGTTACTGCCGATTATCTGCACGAGCGATATAGGCCGAAAGGGGTGGGGGTGGGGGCGAGGCTTGTCCTCCGTGTGTGTCTTTCTAAATGGAACCTAAGCCGTACTTCAGCAGCATGTACGCGAGTTCAATGAAAATAAGGAAAATTCAGAACAGTTAGACCGACGAGCGCGACATGGGTTCGAAGCCAGCACCTTCCGTCTAAGCTTCGAGAGCAGAATCTCTCAGCCGCTGGTGAGGCAGCAATATTGGGGAATTTTGAACAAAAATTTAAATTTATGGAACATTTTAAAGATGAGTAGATATCGAAAAATATGTTTTGGGAAAAATGCATTTGAAATAAATACATTATGGTATGTTATTTTCATTACCCACCTTCATATGAAGTGTGAAGATACACTTTCTGTCAAGTATATAGCAATATACTGATATATATATTTTTTTAATTTTAACAATACATTTTAACGCAAGAACAAAAATGAGAACTTCTGCTCCTTTCAAAGTCCACCCTCCCCTTAAGGTGCTATCGCTAAAATAAACAAATATTATCAATCTCAGTAACGACAAAATTGATAGCTTATTATGGAGGAGTAACGATTGAAAAGATTGAAATCATGTGAAATACAGTGAACATTACACCAGAAACCTGCATGGGCCGAAATTTTGCCTGGGCCCAGCCCTGCCCGTTTATATTTTCACAGCTCGTGGCTCGACCCGGCTCGTACAAAAATCAATGAAATCAGGACTGAACCGGCTCGAAGGCGACTCAATTTCTACAGAAAAAGCTGATATTTCTTAACCAACATCATCTTACAATTAAAATTCTTTTAAAAGAAAACTGCATACATATTAATGAAAAAACAAAATACAGCCTTTCTCTGATTATAAGTTTGTTAAAAAAACATAATTTTAAAGCTCTGTAACACACACACACACACACAGACACACCCAAAAAAAAAAGAAAAAAAAAGATCTCTATAATTTATTATACCAAAACAAATTTCTAAGTATTCCGTTAACAAATGTATGATATTACTATTGATTTTTCAAAATGTCCTGATCCTATGACACGGCCCAAAAAGAATGAAGTTTAGGTCCTCCCTGGCCCGAGTCTGAAAAAAAAAGCCTTGTCTAACCTCTCCTTTTACATTATCCTCTAGTTTGATAGAAGAAAACTTCGGGAAGCCCAGTTTTTATCTTGCTGAAATAAAAAAGCGAAATTTTCCAATTTATAAAGCATGTCACCGCAAAGGAAAACCCGCACAGGGAGTCGAGTGTATCAAATCAAATCAAGGTAATCTAGTAATGTGAACAAACCACAATGAAATGAAAGGCATGATTTCATCGAGCAATTGACTTACTTCACATAGCTGTCTAAAATACTAGGCCTCAACATCGATTCAAAATGGCGGATGCCGAAGTCGTATTTTTTTACACAGTTGTAAGCACGTCTATGATTGAAATCACTTCCAGTCACAAATTATTTTCAATAAAACCTTATTCTATCAAACAAAAATGTATAATTATTATATTACTAAGCAGTGTATTTAATATTTTATGTGTTAAAATCATACGATCTGTGAGTCAGATTTTAACACTTCAGATAAAATTAAGCAAAAAATTTAAAAAATATTTTGACAACTAAAGAAAAAGGAGAAATCCTTTAAGAAGTGAATACAGAAAAATGAAGTCAAAAATATTATTAATTTCCTAAGAAGACATTTTAAAAATAAAGTATTCCACTCCCATAGATTTAACATTAACTAGGGAAATTTGAGATCTGACTGACGAACCTCCTTAAGTTAATTTTTAAACACACAAACGTAAAGAAAAAACAAAATAAAAGTTTTCTTTATTAAAAGAAAAGTGCAACATTTTTCAAAACCACCAGTGTTAAAGAAAATTTAGTTAATTAAATCTCAAAAACCAAGGTGGGGAAATCGCCTTTTCCACGCTCCTTGCAAGCTCTCATGCTGTTATATATACATTTTTTTTCCGTTGCAATATTTCGAATTATTCAAATTCGAATTAAGGAGAGTCGACTGTATTCATTGAAAAAAGATCCCTTTAAACATGCATTGTTCAGAAATAATGAGTTATTTTCTAGGTCAAATAACATGTTTTAATATGAATATTTTTCGTCATATAATTTCTCCATTCCACTTTTTCCTAAATAGGAAACCACAACAATACCAATTCATAAATATTACATCATTCTGCAACCGAAGAAAATACTGGTTTCATGAGGCTATCTTTATTCTAAATCACCGAACTTCTTGAATTAAAGAGATTAAATTGCACACTCAGAAAGATACGATAGTATTTTTTACCTTGAATTTGCTTACTTTATTTTATCCTTTATTTATTTTGTAATTCGTGTTCATTGTGTTCATTCAAAAAATTCGGAAACCACCTTTTACACACCTACTGATCTTAGGCTGACTCACTTTGGGAGAATCGGTGTCTTTCAATGATAAAAGAGGGAAAATATATTAGAAAAAAAAAACATCCTGTTTTCGTACGAAAACTTCAAAAAGCTTTAGATTCTCTCCAGAATAATATCATTTCACAGCGTTTTCCATGTTGGGTTATATAGTCTAGCACGGGTTGGGTATAACCCGAAAATTCTATTTAGAGTCCATCCGAACATGAACCGAACCAAAAATACTTAAATCCAAACCCGAACCGAACCGAAAATACTTAAACCTAAACCCGAACCGGCCCCAATTGAAGAAAATTAATTCATATTTTAATTCAATTATGAAAAAATAGTCTACAGTTATATCTCTAGTATCAATTTTATCTTCTATGTCGGAAAATGAACATATATATATATAATATATATATATGGACTCACTGATGTTCAATATATATAGTTTTTTTTTTTTTTTTTTTTTTTTTTTTTTAATTGGGTTAACGCGAAACCGTCCAACAAGAGTCAAATCCCAACCTGAAACTGACCCGAAGAATAAACAATTAAACTCAATTCGACCAGCAGCGAAAGAAATTAGCGTTAACCGGATCTGACCCGAATCGCAGATCAGGTCGGGTTCGGGTAAAATCGGCATCCCGACCCAAAGCAGGCCTCTAACCCAAATTTTCGGTACACTTCAATCCGAATCTGACCCGAACCCGAAATAAAAGAAAATTAATCCATATTTGAAAGCAATTATGTAAAGATAGTCTACAAATATATCAGTAATAGCAGTTTTATTTTTTATGTTGAAAAGAAACAGATACATATACACAGTCATTAATATTCAAATATATATATAGTTTTTTTTCATTTGAAAATATATTCTGGACTTTATTTTGAAAAATCTTGTCAATCAAACCTGACTCGACCCGCAGCATAAAAATAGAAGTCATTAATTTTGCCAAACCATTAGCGCTCCCACACTGTAAAAAAAAATTCCTGAAAAAAAAAAACGGAAGTTGTACTGGCAATCGAGACGCCAGTACTATTTCCGTATTTTAACGGAAAAAAAATTCCGTAAATTACAGGAAATTTTCCGTGAATTCTGAAATATCCGTTTTTAAATTTCCGTTATTTAACAGATATCTTCCGTATTTTATAGAAATTTTTATGTCGTTATAATAAAATTTATAGGACCAAAAAAGAAAAATAAGGTATTTCGTGAAGACAACCTTATAAGGGACAGATACATTTCGGCATCTTTTTTTTTCATTTCTGAGTGAGTTTATAGAATTTACCCAACACTACCCGCGATCGGAATCGAACCCACAATGTCCGGTATACTAAACCGATGACCTAGACGCCGACGCTATGACCGGTTGCGGTGTTCGCTCAAATGCTGTAACTTATTTGAATCGCTTTTTATGATGCAAAAACTTGAGATTTCATTTGTAGATGGCTCCAATGTTTTTAATATTTTCTTTTCATAATTTTCAATAATTTACTGTATTATTTGGTGCCTTATAACAGATAAATTTTAATTTATTATGTATTATATGCATAAAAAAATTGTATTAAGAGTAATAATTGCTTCTTTTTGCAACAGTACTAACTACTGTTGAATTCAGACATTTTTCTACGGGAGGGATTTCTGCTCTGGGGAAGGGGGGGGGGGGGGATTGCACTTTTTGATAATTAAAAGTATAAAATCTCAAATCTTCCGGGGAGGATATTTTAATTTTCCGGGGGATAATGTCCCCTCCGGACCACCCCCTGAATTCAACAGTGGTACCAACATTTTCTTTTTTCGAAAATATACTTTTTTTAAATTATTTGCCTGATTATCTATTTATCAATTCCAATAAAAACATCAATTATCTTAATCAGACTTGTTTATTACATGCTATTGAAATATTTTTTTTAATCTCTTATTTAAAAAAACTTACGCAAATAAACGATTTTGTAATAAATTAAATTATTATATTTCAGCTATGCTGAGAGCTTTTGCGTATACGGTTCTGTTAAATATTATATTTTTAACATTACATTTTAAAAATATTTAAAAAAATTAATTAACTAAATTAAATTAAATTAATGACTTTGGGATAGGTAAGTTTAAATATGGACTAACTGATTTAATTTAAATTAAATTAGTTTAATTTATAAAAATATGAACTAACGAAATAAATTAAAAACGTTTTAAAATTAAAAACTTGATTTTAAAAAAAGTAAAGAAAAAACATCAACTAATTTTATAAATTTAAGGAAAAAAATTGTAAACTTTGTAAAATTATAATTTATAAAATAATAAGTTTTAGCGTAATTCATAAATTTGTAACCCAAAACAGTTTAGTTTAATACCAATTTGCATAGCTGTAATTTGCAGAGATATTATGTTATGAAACCTTTAAATAACACAATATTGCCTCACATTAAAAAAGATAAAAAAAATATATATATATTTATTTGAAGTACTATCAAGAAAAAAATAAGTAAATTTAAAAATAAGTAGATTAGAAATTTTTTTTTTTTTTTTTTTTTTTTTTTTTTTTTGTAATTTATAAAAATAAAATAAATTTCTAAATATTTCATTAAAAAATATAAATATTACTATTATTTTCACAATAAATTGACATGGCCTCGGTTAGAATGAGCCAGCAGGTTGAGCCGGGCCAGGCCTGTATCCTAGAAGAACTCTAGTAAATATAACAATCTTAATTCGCATTTCAAAAAAAGCGATTTCTTTACTCAACC
This sequence comes from Maratus michaelseni, assembly GCA_963931845.1. Taxonomy (NCBI): domain Eukaryota; kingdom Metazoa; phylum Arthropoda; class Arachnida; order Araneae; family Salticidae; genus Maratus; species Maratus michaelseni. The sequence continues at coordinate 156,062,561 of OZ007596.1, read as the reverse complement.
TTTAAACATTTACGGAAATTGCCCTGTTTTGCAAGAAATACGGATATTGTACTGTTTTGAAAGAAATACGGAAAAAATCCATGAAATTTACGGAAAACTTTCTGCATATTTACGGATGTGAAGTCTCTTTAATGGAACTAATGTCATTTACGGAAATTGTATTAAAATTTTGGAAAAATGAAACTTCTCCGTAAAATTTTACGGAAAATCTCTTGTATTTTCACGGATTTTTTTTAGAGTTCAGAGATATGACTTATAGCGGTTCTGCAAAAAAATATATGAATAGCAGTTGCAAAAATAGGCTTGTAAATCGTTGCAAATTAATAAGCAATTACAAATAAATAAGTTTAAATTAGTTCATTTAAAAAAAAATAATTATTTTAATCTTTTGAAGTTACAGTCAAATTAGCAAAACCCGCGGTTTTGCACGCGGGGTTGTTGAAATATATGGGGTTGAAGTTCAAATAACCGGTATTTATACACTGCAAAAAAATTTGCTGATTTTACGGTATAATACTGGTACCATAGCTGCCCGTATTATGCCGTAAAATTAACAGTAATAAACAGTAATACGCTACCGCGCACGCGTATTTATTTTGCTGTTTATTACTGTTAATTTTACAGTATAATACTGGCAGCTAGAGTACCAGTATTATACCGTAAAATCAACATTTTTTTTTTTTTTTTTTTTTACTGATATCTGATAATATGAGGAAGAAATTATACTGCTACGGCTAATTTAAATATTACTAATTAAGTCAGATTTGGGGGGAATTTCATTCTTGGATTGTTTAAGATGGACGTGGGGAATAAAAATATTTTATTAATTGGAGAAAATCTTCGTTCTAGTACCAGCTGCAGCCATTTCCTTTCAAAAAACAGATACAATATAGTCTACTTAGAATAGAGAGCTATAGTAGAGTGAAAAAAAAATTAATATCGGTTCAGAAATTTCAGAGACTATTTCCTACAAACAAACAAATATTTCTTTTTGATCAGTATTAATATACTTTGATTCACCATAAAAATCAAAATACTGTCAGTAATAAGTTGGGAAAATCGGTCTAGTATATTTAATCATCATTTTTGTACGGCAAAAGCCTAAATATGAAGAACTTACTTACCTTGTTGGTATAAATCATCCTATATATTATTTCTGTTGTCAACATCCCTTTTTCTAGGTAAATAAAAAACGAAGAACGATAAATGAGATACCATGTGAAGGGATTTTGAAGCGGCTTCTGACATAGTACATTCACATTTCGTTAAAACATGTATTTTGATTAAAAATTGCAATTAATTAAAAATTAAATTGGCATTGTTTTCATAAATGAAATAAAAAGTTTTTCTCAAATGAATGTTGAAGATGAAGACATTACTTTCGCATCTTAACAGTTGTTGCAAAAATAAATTATATCATACATGTATGATATAATTTTATTTGATATAACATACTTTTTTTCAGCTCATTCAAATTATCCGAATAGCCTCTTACATTTTATAACATACTTTTTTTTCAGCTCATTCAAATTATCCGAATAGCCTCTTACATTTTATAACATACTTTTTTTTCAGCTCATTCAAATTACCCGAATAGCCTCTAACATTTTATCACAATGTTTCAAAAGGATTAACAGTATTCATTCGAAATTTCTTATAGTTCCACAACTTAGATCAGATTCGGAAAGAAAAAAGTTAAAAAAAAAAAAAGTTAAAAAAGTTAAAAAAAAAAAAACTTTAGCATGGCAGCCAATCATACGCTCTTTTTTTTTTTTAAGTTAATTTTAACTAGAAATTTTACTTAATAAATGAAATCAAATAAATACTACAAAACACATTTTATTAAATTTTTTTTTTCTGTGTTTATTTGTTTTGAAAAACTCAGAAGGTTAGGAGCTATGTAAGGTACGATGATTTAAAACCAAATAAAAGATCAGGGTCCATAAGCCATGTTTTTGGCCCATGAAATAAGCCTAAACTCGATTTTGTTATACTGACTTAATTATTTCACTTTTTAATACTAGAAGGTTTATCCTCTACGATTTCAACAATAGTTTTAACACTTTCCAACCTAGTTGAAAAGTGTTTATGACTTCGGTTTGTCTGGCCGGATGCCGTCTGGCCGTGCTCTAACTCCCGTAAATATGCTCGGATTGCCCTGCAATTTTTATATGTTATAATCGTTATCTATAGCATGTTCCCTATTTCAACGGAAGTGTGTAGCACTTATAGTTTTTTTACAGGGACACTCAAAAGAATTCCGTTACATTGCGGTCTATGGGGAAAAATCATTTGCGGTTTATTTAAATAATGTTTCACTATTTTAAACGCATTGAAATTTATATATACCACTAAGGTGCATTAGAAGAAGCTCAATATGGAATAGGGTGTGTATAGCACTTATATTTACTTTACAGGGGCAGTCAAAAGAATTCCGTTACATTACGTCTATGGAGAAAAATCGTCTGCGGTTTATTTAAATAATGTTTCACTATTTTAAACGCATTGAAATTTATATAAGGTTCATTACAAGAGACTTACTACAGAATAGTGTGTGTATAGCAGTCATCGTTCATTTTCAGGGACACACAAAAGAATTCTCTACTGTATGTTAACAATAATTCCTGGAAGTGCGTTTTAAGTTACTGAACGCGATTTTAATTTTAAATCGCTTTTTGTATATTACGTGGTGTGTATAAATTCTGTAGATCCTATACAGGGAAGCACAAAAGTTCGGGAACACATTTCCGTATTATTTAACTCCAGACGGAGAATTTTAAACTGTGCTACGTGTTTCCTAACTGAACTAAAATTTAGCATCCTATGTAGTATATATACAAATCTATAGATCCTATACAGGGCTGAATAAAAGTATTCGGATTACTTAGATGTTATCTTTTAGCTTATTAAAGAGTATGATTCGTAAAATTATTTTGGAAGCGTTGGAAAGTGTTACATAATCTATGCTTGACGCATGATTTTTCGTTCTTGTTTGCATTTTGTTCGGATTTATATGACTTACACAAGCTCAAAGTTCGTATTATTCGTAGTTTTTGATGAAAAATACGCAACTTTCTCCTAATTTTACCTCAATTATTTATATGAGCGCAATCGTGCAACACTTTCTTATTTACATATAATATAAAATACATCAAAATGTACAATATATGTAAAAATATAAGTGTTGCAAAGCTGCGCTCATAGTAAATAATTAAAAAATATATTAAAAATTGAGGTAAAATTAGGAGAAATTGCGTATTTTTCATCAAAAACTACGAATAATACGAACTTTGAGCTTGTGTAAGTTATATAAATCCGAACAAAATGCAAAAAATATTGTTGAAATCGTACAGAATAAACCTTCTAACATTAAAAAGTGAAATAATTAAGTCAGTAACAAAGTCGAATTTTAGTCTTATTTCATGGGCCAAAAACATGGCTTATGGACCCTAATCCTTTCCACACTATCTTTGGTATGATTTAGACAAAGATAGAATTATGTTAATTTGGACTCGAAGAGAAGATGCATTTTGCGCCTCTTGCTCTATTATTGACTGTACAAATAAACAAAAATAAAGAGACTCCTGAATCTCGTGTACCAGTATCTGTGGCATTTGCCATCTTAAACACCAAGTTACGCCACTTTATTTATAACCAACTAAAGTGTCATACACTATTTAGGTATGATTTAGAGCGAAATAAATTTTCACACCCCTTAAAACTAAATAAATTTTTACACGCACACTTTAGATAGGATTTAGAACCACATAAATTTTCACATACATCGCAAGTATGATTTAGAATCAAATAAATTTTCTCACATGCCTTATGTATTATTTAGAACCAAATAAATTTTAACAAAACATTTTTTTTTTAAATTATTAACAAAACAAAAATTGTACAAAAGAACAGCATTAAAAAAAATAATAATAATTTCAAGAGCTTTCACAGACAAGTTCTTCTAAAAGCATCGAAGTCTTCAAGTATTCGTGATATACCGGGTCAAAAGTAATCCATAAGTCCAGCTTTAAAATAATTAACAAAATAAAAATTGCACAAAAGAACAACATTTAAAAAAAACTTTTACATTTCGAGAGCATTCACAGATAAGTTCTTGTAAAAGCTTCCAAGTCTTCAAGTATTCGTGATATACCGGGTCAAAAGTAACCCATAGATCTAGCTTTAAAAAGCTTTTGAATAATATTTTCCTTCGAGTTCTTTTCAAATGCATTCGAAAAGCAAAACTTGTATTATGAAGAACTCTTCAGAAACCCAGCAATTTATAAAAGCGTGAAACTACAAATTTCAGCAAACTGACCCGTCCTTGTCAAAGTCGACAAATCTATGTTGACATACATTCGTAGGAAGTCATATACACCCACATGCATGCAATTTATTTGCGACACCTTGATAAGTTGTTTGAAAGCATTCTGACGCTAAGAAGTCGTTAAAAAGTTACGGTAAGAAGTGGCAAAGAAACCTCTCAGCACGTTTCAGACAATTTGTGAGACAGGTGAAAAGGGGTGAAAAAAAAGAAAAAGTGAAAAGATGCATGCCCTTGGATTTTTTTTTCTTTCTTTTTATCTTTTTAATTCAAAATGAATATTGGAACCAATGAAAGTGGTGTTTTAGGATTAAATAAGTGTTATTTTATTTATCGGTTCTTTAGACTGGAACTGGCTTCAGCAGTGCATTTTTTCTAAAAAGATGTTTAGAGGTACAGTAAAGCCTCTGAATAACGGCCACCATTGGATAAAGTGACCGTACTTCGGAGGCTGCCGTTATTCAGACGTTCCAAATTTTAAAAGCTCAAAATTACATTACATTAAATCAAAATAACTGACCAAAATTATTTTATTTTTACAGTTAAAAAATACATACTATTATTTTACCCTAAAGAAATCACTTATTCGTAATTGTTTTGTTTTTTAAAGCATATCTCTTTCTCTAAATGCATAATCATTTCCACATATTTGTTGGGCAATTCGTCATCTTTTTGATTATGTGCAAAATGTTTAATTTCTGTAAAACTAAAAAGAACATCAGAATATGATTTTATGCTGCAATTTTGTGATAACTCCATATTATATTCCGCTTCATTTTCGTCATCAATTTCATTCTCACTGACCTTGCTTTCTATCAGTTCTTCTATCGTATTAAAAGTAGATAAAACTTCCAAGTCATTATCTACATTCAGGTACTCGCTGCCTTTCATGATTATTCCCGCTCTATTTAAAATATTATTTAACTCAGCATAGATCTATTACTATAAATAAGCAAATCCTCCTCGACATTCTTTGCAATCTCAGTTGTAGTTGAAACATGACGTTAAAAAAAAAAATCTTGTAAGGTGGCCGTTGTTCGGAATTCGTTGTTTGGAGGTTTAGTGTAATGTTTTTTCTATGACAAATTTGGTAACACTAAAACATGACCAGAATTCAGAAGTTAAAGTTGTTCGGAATGACCGTTGTAGAAGGTTTCATTGAATTCAAAAAATGTAAAAAAAAAAAAAAAGTATTTTATTATTATTATTATTCATGAACGATATACTTCTCTTAAAACTGGACTTTTCGACTTTCGTTCGGATTTTCTTTCGTACTGTTTGCACGGAGAAATCGTTCACAATCGCAAAGTTTTAAAATATTTGGTAATAATGATTTTATAGTAAACAAAAATTATAACTACTTTTCTGATGAACAAAAAAATAGGTACATTACCGCACATCCATTATCTCATATAGGTACATCCATTATCGCAAGCTTGCAATACCTATTTTACAGGTACCTCGTTTTAATTGACCGTAACTTTTAAATATATCGAATTTTACCAAACCGTTCGAGGGGGTTTTTCTACACACTATTACTTTCAATTTGACTCAAATCAGCATGAACATCGCCACTTTATATAGTTCAAATGGAAATATATATATATATATATATATATATATATATATTATATATATCACACAACTAGATTTCGACAGCCAATGGTCTTCATATCGACGAATCGCGTCACTGAGCGATTTCAGCCCATTCTAACTGTGTACTTGTTTATATTTCTCTGCAGTGTTGCCAATTCAGCACCTTTTTTAAATTGAAATATCTACCAGAATTTCCAAACAGTAATTTTCGCTTCATTTAATCGCGAGATATTTATCATTTAATAAAGAGAAAATTAGTGCTCGAAAATTCTGGTAGATATTTTGAAATTTTTTTTTTTTTAAAAAGCGCTAAATTGGCAATACTGTTTGTCTGGAGCAAAACTGTCACAGTGTGTGCACGCGATCTCAGAGGCAAGTTCAATGCATAAAAACGTGACTTTAAAAAAATAATAACAAATAAATAAGCAAACAACACACATATTAATTTTAAATATAAGTATATTTGTTTTTCACAAACTCGACATAAAACTTAACAAATCGCTTAAATATCTATCCATAGTAAGCTTTGAAGCTGATTTAGCAAGAATTCAAAAAAATTAATTTTTTTTTTAATTTCTTTTCATTATATTCACAAAATGTTTAGGGATACGCATACCCCGGCCTTTTCCACCAGATAGAAAAAAGCCACTTTGGGCTTCAGTTTCGGAATCCTTAAAATGTTCTACAGTTGGTGCACAAACTGTGCAACGCATCCTAAAAGCGTATTTTGAGGATCCAATCCTATTTTCAAAATTATCTTCCATTTCAAATTTAATAAATTCTATCATAAAAAAAAAAAAAAAAAAAAAAAAAAAAAACCCATAGAATTCTAAACGTTTTAGCGTTTCAAAATAAACAGCATTATTTGAAAAGTTATGAAAGAAAGAATGATGCGTAAAAAGCGCAATTTAAACAAGTTGGAAATTGTACGTCAAACGTTACAAACGAGGTGCGTTCGTACGCACGTTTTAGAATTAAATTCATGATATCCCGTGCGTAGAACGGGTTAAACAGCTAGTTAAGTATATATTTTATGACACTGTTCATACAAATATCTTAACTAGTTATATAAATATTCAGATATATATGTATCAGCTAGTTATATAAATATTCAGATCTTGATGATTTTTAATTCTGTGAAATGAATTACAGTGTCTCACATAAGTGATGGGACACTTGTGCTTTACAAAAGGAAACTAATCAAATAAATTAAAAAAACATGTACACATTTTTTTGTGGGTGTGTTTCATACTTAAATTTAGTAAAGATTATTACATAACTTACATTTTGTCAAAATATTAAAATATTAATTTAATAAAAATACAAATGTTTAGAACGGAGCAAAAAATAGCTCACATAAGTGATGGGACACCATTGTATATGCAACAAAAATCGTCTGAAATAAGCAATAAAAATATTTTTTGGGGTTTTATTTTTACTTAAAAGCAATTGGCAATAATTTATAAAATCGTCTGCAGTATTTCTCTCCAGTTTGTTTTGGAATTTTTGTGTTTTTTAACTCTGTGTAGCCATGAATGCTAAACGAAAAGAAACTTCGCTTGAAATTCGAAAATTAGTTATTAATTTGCATATTGAACGTGGAAAATCTATTAGAAAAACTGCTGAAACAGTTAACTTGAGTCGTTCAACAGTTTTCAATATCATTAAACGATATAAAAAGAATCATATGATTCAGGATAAAAGAAGACCTGGCCGACCATCAAAGCTATCCAATAGAATAAAGCGAATTATCGTTCGAAATATTAAAAAAAATCCAAGAATTAGTGCTTCAAAAGTTGCTGCTGATTTACAAGCATTATATGGAATAATTGTTAATCCTGAGACTATTAGAAGGGTAATTCGATCTGCTGGATATCACGGTAGAGTAGCCAGGAAAAAATTCTTCGTAAGTGAAAAGAATAGAAAACTCAGACTAGCTTTCGCAAAATCCAACATAAATAAGAATTCTGATTACTGGAATAAAGTTATATTTGCTGATGAGAGTAAATTTAATATACAGTAAAACCTCCGAATAACGGACACTGCGGGAACGCTAAATTTGTCCGTTATTTGGAGGTGTCCGCTATTTAGAGGTAAAACTATGTAAGCACTATTTGTGTTGGGGATTGAAAAAGTGTCCGTTAAATAGAGGTGTCCGCTATTCAGGAGTGTCCGTTATGGAGGTTTTACTGTATTTGGTTCTGACGGTAGAATCTTGGTGTGGAGAAAACCCAGGGAAGAATTTCGCAAACAGAACTTGGTACCAACAGTAAAACATGGTGGAGGAGGAGTTATGGTATGGGGGTGTATGTCGTCCGCTGGAGTTGGTAATCTTGTTTTTATTGACAGTATAATGGATCAGTACAAGTATATTAATATTTTAAAGCAAAATTTGAAATCTTCAGCACGAAAATTGAACCTTCATAACGATTTTAAATTCTACCAGGACAATGACCCCCAAGCGCACTGCTCTGAACGTTAGACTCTGGCTGCTATATAACTGTCCTGAAATAATAAAAACACCACCACAATCTGCAGACTTAAATCCCATAGAGAATATTTGACAAGAATTGGAATCAAGAATTCGCAAACACACCATTTCTTCAAAACAACAACTAAAATCGGTGCTTCAAGAAGAATGGAGTAAAATCACTCCAGAAATCACAAAAAAATTAGTCGAATCCATCCCAAAAAGATTAAATCATGTTTTAAAAGTAAAAGGAAATCCAACAAAATATTAAAACCTTTTAAAAAGTAAAATTTTTGGATAAATATTTGATGGAAAAGTAAGTGTCCCATCACTTATGTGAGCCATTTTTTGCTCCGTTCTGAACAATTGTATTTTTACTAAATTAATATTTTAATATTTTGACAAAATGTATGTTATGTAATAATTGTTACTAACTTTAAATATGAAACACACCCAAAAAATTTTTGCACATGTTTGTTTATTTATTTTATTGCAGTTTCTTTTTATAAAGCACAAGTGTCCCATCACTTTTGTGAGACACTGTATATCGTCTGCAGATTAATTTCTGTAATAAAATAAGTATCTCGGTCGCTTGACGATTAAACTTCGGAAGCTCCTATAACAAAAAAGCACCGATTTAAAAAAAAAAAAAATCAAATTTCTTAATAAATATTTTTATTAATATCTCCTAAAGTTTTGATTCGATTTTAATAAAATTTTAAATGTCTCGACAAAATTCTGCAAAGATAATATATTTTAAATTGCAAACCATTTGGTTGGGTAGTTTTTGCGTTGTTATATGCGGACAGACAGACAGACAGACGGACGGACAGACAGACAGACGGACGGACAGACGGACGGACCAAGCGACGACTATAGGTGCTACGTATTTATATAATTACGAACGTACCTAAAAATGGTGATTTTGATTAAAAAAGAGCTGAGGGAGGAAGATTCGTCTTGAGCAGAAGTCGACAATTACGCGCCCGCGAGCGCACTTGTGCTCACCGACACCTCTAATTGCACCCACGATGTCTCCCTATAAATTTAAATGTTTCTACTTCCATATATTAAAAGCTGACTGTCTGTTTGTATTTCATAACTATTCCCCTTATAATGTGTATCGCAGCGCGATGAAATTAACACCAGTTATCCGCATGGATCCGAGAATCTCATATAAGCTCTCAGAATTTAAAAAGTTTAATTAGTTTCCGATATATTAATTTTTTTGTAACTTTTAATGAAGTTTCTCTAAATATGGCAAGTAAATTACTCCATTTTTGTGGGGGGAAAAAAGGAGAAAAAGGGTAAGTAATTGGACATCGTCTACTATTTGAAATTGTGAACAAACACTGTTAAAAATTTGCAGCAAACTGCCTCAGTCATTCAATCGTTTTTATAGAAAACGGTTACATAACCATAATTTAACTCTATTCTGACCATATAATTGTCTGTATTATGATCATAATAGAGTTAGATTACGGTTATGTAACTGTTTTCTATAAAAACGGTCGAATGACTGGACAGTTTGCTGCAAATTTTTAACAGGGAATATCTGTTATATGTTTTTGTTTGGTTTGAATAAATCGATTTGAGAATTTTTAATTTACATTCTTTTTTTCTTTTTTTTTAATGTAATATGAAGAATACGCATATGACTTACCTCCACATTTATTATCAAAAATCTGAAAGATTTTGTAATATTATTGATCCGCATGAAATAATATCTTTCGAATTTGCTTATAATGTAAATGCGCATGGAGTCGGAACTTATGTAACAGAGCAATATGCTCAGACTAAAAGTTTTTGCCCGAATCATATCAACTCACACTACATAACTTCACGATACTCGTCCAGACGAATTTGATAAGACGAGTTAGATGCGTAAACAAATAAACAAAGAGCCCGATTACAAAAGATTAATCCGTTTGTACTTAAACAGATCTCTAAATTTATATCCAAAATTGCCTCGACCAATGAAATTGTATTGCCCCTTTAGACATTTTTCTATAACCACCATTATAATGTCACCATTTTCTTATTTCCAGAAAGGCATTTTTCTATAACTCCATCAAAATCACATAACTTGCAAAATGCAATTTTCAGTTCATTTACATTGTCAGGGTTGTCATTGTGAAAAAGGTAAAGACTTTTATAACAGGGTCCTGTTTTTGTTAAATTGGAAACAGCTTTTCATATTTGTGAAAAATCCAGTCATAATTTTGTGAATTTGAAATTATTGCTATATTCAGGTTCTTTTGTTTATACATTTTTAACATTATCCTTTACACACACACACACACACACAGATATATATATATATGTGTGTGTGTGTGTGTGTGTGTGTGTGTGTGTGTGTAAAAGCTCGATAATAGGTTGTTTCGTTTGGCGACTTCAGCTGTTTTGTGACAGGTAAGATTTTACTTTTAAATAATTAAATTTGTGAAAGGTTCAGTTTGGAAATGGAGAAGTTTTGTGAAAGGTCTATTTTTAAGACAAAGAATTTTTTGTAGGGTCCTTTAAAAGGCCCTGTTTCTTCTTAAACAGATCTCTGATTGTAAACCATCCCTACCCCCTACCTCACACCACCATCACCACCAAAAAAAAAAAAAAAAAAAAAAAAAATCCAAAGGTCTCATGCAATGCAAATGCAACACATCGGGTTGCTGCGCCAGCTAGTAAATACATATTTTTCACGATTGGATAGTAAGTCTTAATTTTGATTGAAAGAAAGTAAAGGTTCTCTTATCTGTACAGTTGTCTTCTTATGACATCTGTTGTGAACAAAAATATTAAAAGACATGCTTTCACTATAAAATATATTTTGGGAGATTGTTTCATTTTTTGTAACCTCGGTAGATGTAAAAAAGCTTTGTCATCCTTTCGCCTGTTTCTTTCCTGTTTTTTTTCTTTCTTTCTTTCTTTTCTTTTTGTTGTTGTTGTAAATATTAATCTATCTATATCTGTTCGCATGTAGAATTGTGTATATTTATGCAATGTGTACGATTTACGCCAGTGTTTCTCAACTTTCATTTATTTCACGGCACATTCGAATCCACGGTTCAACTTCCGCGGCCACTAAACTTATGATGATGAAAAACATCTGAAAAGAATAGATGCATTATTAAATATATATTATAAAGAAAAAAACATGTCCGTAAGTAACGCTGACGTCCTGCTGACGGCGGCAACACCTGATCAATAAATTTCGCTTTTATTGCAATTTTTTTAATTTCTAAACATCGCATAATTTAAATTTTTCACACCGTCGAACAGTTTAAAAAATATCCTTTCAAATGCAATTTGTTTAAAAACTGTATCTCAATTGACAGTTTTTTATTTTTTATGTTTTTAAAATAATTTTCAAGTATGATTTTTTTAAATCCATTTCTATCACGTGCAGACCGATTGCAAAAGATTAATCCTTTTGCACTTACAGCAATATGACTAGTGTTCAGCATTTGTTTTAAGATAATATACCAATAAAAGGAAATTAAAACTTCATCAATAAATAAATAAAATTATATAATTAACTAGGGGGCCTACCCCCTGCGAGCTACGCTCGCCAACCCCCGCTCAGACTTCGAGGCCTCTAAAAACATGACAGCGTGCTTTGTTTTAAAAATATTGGTAAATCTGTAATTTGGTTGCCATGCTTTAAACGTTTTAATGGGGCATTTTTTGATTATCATGGCCTCATACACAGCTGTTGCGACAACTGACGACTGTTTTCGGGATTGATAAGTAAAATCAATTACAACTTGAAAACCAGCTTGTATAAAATGGTTAGGATTAAATTGTGGCTACCTCTCGGACTTTTATAACAACGATCTGTATTATATTCTTCCTTTGCGTTTAAGGATGAGAAAAATTCAATCTGCTCGTGAATAACATTAAGAACCACGGTATTGAAAAGTACTATGTTATAGACATTTTCAGTAACAGGTTTTAATTTTCTCTCTATTTTAGTGAACCATCATGCATATTTTCATGTTATTTTAAATATGTAAATTATTTATTTTAATTAATATGTATATACGAATTTTCGGTACTTCTCTAGTATCCCGTCGACCACTTTTCATAACAAAAAACTATCGCCAAACTGTAACGCCAAATAAACGGGAAAATGTTGCCATTGGAATATCAAAATAAATAAATAAATAAAATATAAGAATTTAAGCACACAATTGTTATTTTAATGAATGAAATAACTAATAAATCAGTAAAACGTAATGAAAAATACACGAAAATGTCGAATTAAAAACCACTTGATGACATAACAAACACGTATAATGCTTCTGACATCCAGTAAATGGACTGCATTTTTAGCGTTTATCTGACAGTTTGGCGATAGTTTTTTGTTATGAAAAGAGGTCGACGGGATAATAGAGAAGTACCGAATTTTCTAATAATTATTTATCATACAAAATTAATTAAATAGTTTGCGCATGCATGCCTGCATTTATTCGGCACCAATTGATGAGATATTTAAACAAATTAGCTATCCGCGATAATTTTACACTATGTTATGGAATAGAGATATATGTCACTTGAATACTGTCCATACGAAAATTGGGTACTTTTCCAGTATAGGATCCTTTGCTTTTAGGTTTGGCGTAATTCGAGCTTCAAAAAGGGATAGATTCGTTAATATATACATAGATTTGTTGCCAAAAGTTATGAAAAAAACCCAATGAACTTTTGGTGCTTTTCTATTATAGGGGTCTTGACGCTTTTTTAAAAAGCTTGGCGCAGTTCGGGCATCAGAAAGTGAGATTTGGTGCCAAATGACATAAACCGTCATGGAAACAAATTCAACGATTTTTTTGTTTATATGCGTATTTTAATTATACGTATATTATTATTGTTTTTTCTATACAAATTACGTCTGATTATACAGGGTCATTCATAATTCCAACCGGGGTTTCGAAACGTTATAGTAAAAAAACGAAGACGAATATGAAAAAAAGAAACATATGAAATTATTCCAAAACTATTCAAGTTTTACTTACATACATTACAGGTGTTCTATGTGTGAACCCTTGGTCACACGGCATACATCCATGCGATAGTCCAGTTCCTGCCATACTCCGTTTCTTTAAATTTCCGGTACCACACATGAATTGTTTTGTCAGTTGGTCCCTGTTTTCGATATTTATTACGAAAGGCCCGTTGAACTGACACCACTGATTCAGATTTAAAGAAACGGAGTATGGCAGGAACTGGACTATCGCATGGATGTATGCCGTGTGACCAAGGGTTCACACATAGAACACCTGTAATGTATGTAAGTAAAACTTGAATAGTTTCGGAATAATTTCATATGTTTCTTTTTTTCATATTCGTCTTCGTTTTTTTACTATAACGTTTCGAAACCCCGGAGGGAATTATGAATGACCCTGTATATAAAATAGGATAAATGACATTTTACGCTAAACAAATTGTATAAATATTGAAAAAATGCGTCTGTATACGAAATGACAAAGTGAATAGGTTGAGAGGAAGTATTTTGCCAAATTTCCTTTTCCGCCAAGGCTATTTTCTCTGTTTCGTCAAGGCCCCATATACTGGAAAAGCACCGAACTTTTATGCTTGTTTATACATGTATTTATATGTATATATACAATTTATTTATAATTGTCTATCAATTTACCTCTTGTACATAAAAATAGATAAATAGCTTCTTTATATTAAATAAATTGTATAAATATCGAAATAATTGCTTGTATATATCAAAAAGCGAATAGATTGTTAGAAAACATGTTGCCGAATTTCAATTCATCGCCAAGGTCACTTTCTGTATCTCGCGAAAGCCCCTAAATTGGAAAAGAAACAAAAATCATTTTAATATATAACGTAATTTACACCTTAAGCATAGCTGCCAACTTTTACGCTTTTTTCATACCACTAAAAATTTATAGAAATTTTTGTCTTATTGAATCCCGTGATTTCGGAGATTTAATAAGCTAAAATTTACTATAAAATTTTAGTGGTAGGAAAAAAGCGTAAAAGTTGGCAGCTATGCCTTAAGTGTGTTTCGAGTATAGTAATTTAATTATTTGTAGTTTTTTCTTCTCTTTGTTGTTTATGTGTAAACATATAATTCATTATTAAAAAAGTAATGCAACTGAAATAGTCATTTGTTTTAAACTTTAATAGCATATCTCTAATATATAGGGAGCATTTTTTTCCTTGCTGCCAATAAAAGAGAGAAAGGAGTAAATGTCATTTTACCATAATTGATGTCATATTCTCATTAAAATTGGAAAGAAAACCAAGCAGGATATTTTATTCTCCTTCCGTTCAATTGGGCAATTATTATTTTATATGTTCGTTTCAAATATCCGAATTAGTGATTTTATAAATTCGTTTAATGAAATTTTACAAAAAAAATGATATCAATAAATAATAATTACTATTAATTCCTTCCCCCCCCCTTTCTTTTGCGCTTACATAAATGACGTCATTTGGACGAATTTATTCAAAATATTTTCAGTTTATAAATTGAATTAAATGCTGACAGACGATCGAATCCTGACGATAGAAATGTGATTTTTTTTCAAATTTTCCTGAAAAACATAATTTAATCACAAGCTTGTCTTTATTATCAATTGAAATAAAAGATAAATTCAATTTCAATTTGAAAATGACGAATAAAAAGAAATCAATAATCCCTATCGGGATCCTTTTCAATTTTTTCCCTTTTTTGTCACAAAAAAACTGAGTAATTAGTTGCCATCATTACAGAAATGTCATTAAAATTAGAAAAAAACTAATATCTCGAAAACTAATTCCAATTTCAAAATGCTATTGCCAGTTTTGACATCCGCGGATTTTTATGGACAATAGGTATTAATTTCACCATCAAGCGTTTAATATTTTATTAAAAATAGCCCTGAAACATAATCAGTCGTTTAATCAGTCGTTTCATAAAATCGTTTCATAAATTCGTTTCATAAAATCGTTTCACAAATTCGTTTCATTAGGATTTTATATATATAGGGTAGATATAAAAACAAATTTAACACATGTCATCGAATTACGTGATGATACCAATGAAATTTTCAGAATCAAAACGACATTTGCAGGTAGAAAAATCTTTCGCGATTTCTTCGGCTATTAACTTTAATTAACCCTCCTAAGTACCAAGTTTTAAGTTTTGATGAGAGTTCTTAGTTTTGGACGATTTGAACTTGAAATTAATTAAATTAATTCTATTAACTTTGATTTTATTTATTATGTTTAAGTTACTATTTTTATCTGGTTTGAAACATAAAAAATTTCAAAATAAAAATAAATGGGGTCAAAAGAGACCCTAATGCTTCTAGGAGGGTTAGCTCTATTTTTCTGCTATGAATAAATTATAAATATCAAAGGGAAAAAATTCCATGCTTAGGCTATAAATATATATACATTTATAGCGTTCATGAAGGATGTACTTGACATCGATATACGACATCAACAAATCATCGAAATCATCATAACATGAATTTCTTCGAAGATGAATCAATTTAACGAAACTAAGAAAGTAGAAACATACTACTCTTCATTAATGGTGTACGTACACTGCAACCCCCCAAAAAAAAAAAAAAAAATGTTGATTTTACGGTATAATACTGGTATTCCAGCTGCCTGTGTTATACCGTAAAATTAATAGTAATAAACAGTAAAAGACTAAACGCGCGCGTTCAGCCTATTACTTGCTTATTTTACTGTTTATTACTGTTAATTTTACAGTTCAACACTGGCAGCTGCACTGCAAAAAATAATTGTTGATTTTACAATGCGCGGTAGCGTATTACTGCTTGCGCGGCAGCGTATTACTGCTTATTTTACTGTTTAATATTGTTAATTTTACGGTATAATACTGGCAGCTGGGTGCCAGTTTTATACTGCAAAATCAACAATTATTTTTTGCAGTGTGGGGACGCCAGTATTATACCGTAAAATCAACATTTTTTTTTCCTTCTTGGCAGTGTACCATATGAATAACCAAAGATTAGCTTCAGAATTACTAATGGATGAACAACTTCCTTATGAACGAGTTTTGTATCTTAAAAACATTTCAATGTTTTTCGAAACCTAATTTAAATAAAAACGAGATGATTTATTATTATTTTTTTTAAATTATTCACATACGTGATGCGGGTCGTGTCGAAAGTGACACACTTGTAAATGGTTGGCATAATTAGCTACGTGCCACAGCTCTCGTCGCCGCAAATGTTGATTTAAAGATTTGAACTTAAATGGAACTTCGTTTATACAATTTTTGATGGAATGATCACTATCAAAGATAGGAACAGCAAGGTTAAGGGGTCATGGGACTTTTTAAATCTTCAAAACACTCAATCTTTGAAAAAATATATATATTAAAGAGTAATCATTTCTAAATACTTTAAAACAAAATAAATGAATGACACTCTTAATAGTTGTTACGTTACATCTGGAATATTTTCAAAACGAGAACTCTAAAAGTCATTTTTCTCAAAATGGGAGTTTGGGGAATTGAGCGTAAGGTGGTTAAAAAACTTGAGAAGTTTAAAAACCTTTATAAGAGTTGTTTCCCCATTATGATCTGAAAAAAAAAAAAAAATCTTTCCAACATAGTTGAAAAGTGTTTATGAATGCTATTTATCGGTCTGTCTGTCTATACGTGCTCTAACTCGCGTAAATAACTACGGATTGTCATGCAATTGATATATGTTATTGAGGTTTACTGTGGCATGTTTGTTATTGAAAATGAAGTGTGTAGCACTCATAGTTTTTTACAGAGACACTCAAAAGAATTCCGTTACATTACGGTCTATGGGGACAAATCATTTGCGGTTAATTTTAATGGTGTTACACAATTTAAAACATATTGAAATTGATATATATCACTGAAGTCTACTACAACAGGATTACTATAGAATAGGGTGCGCATAACATTTATAGTTACTTTACAGACACTCAAAAGAATTCCATTACATTATACGGTCTATGGAGAAAAATCGTTTGTGGTTTATTTTAATAATGTTTCACTATTTCGAACATATACTGAATTTGATATATATCACTGAGGTGCATTACAAGAGGCTTACTATACAATATTGTGTGTATAGCATTCATCGTTCATTTACAGGGACACACAGAAGAATTCGGTACTGTCTGTTAATAATAATTACTGGAAATGCGTTTACATTTGCTGCATGCGTTTATAATTTAACTTATTTTTGGTCTATTACTTGGTGAGTATAAATTCTATAGATCATATACAGGGCAGCACAAAAGTTCTCGAGTACATTTCCGTTTATTTGACGGAATTTCAGAAGGAGAATTTTAAGTTATGCTACGCGTTTCCTAACTTAACTAAAATTTAGCATCCTATGTAGTATATATACAAATCTATAGTTTTTTTTTTTTTTTTTTAAATATATGTTACGCGTTTTTCAAATTGTTTAACTTAATTTTTCACTTTATTAAACGGTAAAGATTTGTAAAAGTGTTTTGAAAGTATTGGAAAGTGTAACATAATCTATACTTGACGCATGATTTTTCGTTCTTGTTAAGATATAAAATGGCAAAACATGGTCTCTCTCTTTATTTTTCTTTTTTTTTTTTTTCACTTTTCGACATTTTAAAAGTTCTATGACCCCTTCAAATAAAAAGACATCTCAAACATTTTAATCTCAAATTAGTGTAGAAAAAAAACGGAAATAGACATTCGACTGGAAATTATGTCTTTTTTCAATTTGTGTTAAACAAAATAACTTAAGGGGTGATCTCCATACTGAATTTGTACCAAACTCAGAAATTTTCAATACAAACACCTACTTTTGACATAATATTTGGCGTTTGGTCAATTTTAAACTTAGGATGCGAAATGGGAAGCCATTCGGTCACGTAGTTTGGGAAATATGAAGGTTTAAAATTTGGAACTCCTAATGTTAAATTCATTTGGAATTGTTGCAAAACGAGCGGCAATGCAGATAAACTGCTGAAACATAACTGAAAAACTATAGCATAACTGAAAAACAACTTGGCGGAATGAGCTGTAATTTTAGATTCGCATATTTGAAGCTTCTGGAATATTTTGTTAAAAAAATCATAGGTTACCATTCATATATTTTTTTCGAAAATCAATTAAAACATATATATGTACTAGGGGGCCTACCCCCTGCGAGCTACGCTCGCCAACCCCCGCTCAGACTTCGAGGCCTCTAAAAACATGACAGCCTGCTTTATTTTAAAAATATTGGTAAATCTGTAATTGGGTTGCCATGCTTTCAACGTTTTAATGGGGCATTTTTTGATTATCAGGGCCTCATACACAGCTGTTGCGACAACTGACGACTGTTTTCGGGATTGATAAGTAAAATCAATTACAACTTGAAAACCAGCTTATATAAAATGGTTAGGTTTAAATAGTGGCTACCCCTCGGACTTTTATAACAACGATCTGTATTCTATTCTTCCTTTGCGTTTAAGGATGAGAAAAATTCCACCTGCTTGTGAATAACATTAAGAACCACGGTTTTGAAAAGTACTATGTTATAGACATTTTCGGTAACAGGTTTTAATTTTCTCTCTATTTTAGTGCACTATCATGCATATTTTCATGTTATTTTAAATATGTAAATTATTTATTTTAATTAATATGTATATACGAATTTTCTAATAATTATTTATCATAGAAAATTAATTAAATATTTTGTGCATGCATGCCTGCATTTATTCGGCATCAATTGATGAGATATTTAAGCAAATTTGCTATCCGCGATAATTTTACGCCATGTTATGTCACTTGAATATTGTCCATAAGAAAATCGGGTACTTTTCCAGTATAGGATCCTTTGCTTTTAGGTTTGGCGTAATTCGAGCTTCAAAAAGGGATAGATTCGTTAATATACATAGATTTGTTGCCAAAAGTTATGAAAACAAACCCAATGAACTTTTGGTGCTTTTCTATTATAGGGACCTTGACGCTTTTTTTGGCGGAAAAAACCAAGCAGGATATTTTATTCTCCTTCCGTTCTGTTGGGCAATTATTATTTTATATATTCGTTTCAAATATCCGAATTAGTGATTTTATAAATTCGTTTAATTAAATTTTACAAAAAAATAACAAAATGATATCAATAAATAATAATTACTATTAATTCCTTTTCCCCCCTTTCTTTTGCGTTTACATAAATGACGTCATTTGGACGAATTTATTCAAAATATTTTCAGTTTATAAATTAAATTACATGCTGACAGACGATTGAATCCTGACGGTAGAAATGTGATTTTTTTTTCAAATTTTCCTGAAAAACATAATTTAATCACAATCTTGTCTTTATTATCCATTGAAATAAAAGATAAATTCAAATTCAATTTGAAAATGACGAATAAAAAGAAATCAATATTCCCTATCGGGATCCTTTTCAATTTTTTTCCCTTTTTTGTCACAAAAAAACTGAGTCATTAGTTGCCATCATTACAGAAATGTCAGTAGAATTAGAAAAAAAATAATATCTCGAAAACTAATTCGAATTTCAAAATTCTATTACCAGTTTCGACATCCGCGGATTTTTATGGACAATTGGTATTAATTTCACCATCAAGCGTTTAATATTTTATTAAAAATAGCTCTGAAACACAATCAGTCGTTTAATCAGTCGTTTCATAAAATCGTTTCATAAATTCGTTTCATAAAATCGTTTCACAAATTCGTTTCATTAGGATTTTATATATATAGGGTAGATATTAAAAAAAATATTAAATGTTGTAACCTATAAATTTTTTAACAGAAATAAATTCCTAGAAGTTATAAATATTCGATTCCAAAATTTAATTTCAATCCGCAAGTAGTGTTTGAGTTATGCTTAAAAAATCATCCGCATTGCAACTTTGTTTTGCAACTAAAAAAATTGAATTTAACATTAGGAGTTGCAAATTTTATGAACCTCATAATTCCTAAACTATTTGACCGAATGAATTCCCGCTTGGCATTTTAAGATATAAAATCTGCCAAAAAAGCCAAATATTATGTCAAAATTAGGTGATGTTCGTAATGAAAATTTCAGAATTTGCCACAATATCAGTATGAAGACGACCCCCTTTTACTTTTTAAACATAAATTGAAAGAAGACATAATAACCAATCAAATGGCTATTTCTGTTTTTGTTTAGGACAATTTGGGGGTTAAAATCCGCGGGATGTTTTGTTTTTCTTTTTTCTTTTTGGCCGACTGCTCATGTAAACATCACTATAAACCTTTAACCGAAAACATATGTAACTAAAAATTTAATTCAACACACTAAGGCATAAATAGAAGCTAAATATTTAATAATAAAATGCTTAAGGGAACAATATACCTTTAATGCGTCAAAAAATTATATTTGAAATTTTAGTTTTAATATTAACTGAAGAAAACCTTTTTAGTTCTGAGCATTTTGAAACTAAATTCATTTTTCAGTGCCTTTTTAGGTGCGTTCGTAATTATATAAATACGTAGCA
Organism: Maratus michaelseni; assembly: GCA_963931845.1. Lineage (NCBI taxonomy): Eukaryota > Metazoa > Arthropoda > Arachnida > Araneae > Salticidae > Maratus > Maratus michaelseni. Next base: position 156,041,691 of record OZ007596.1, on the reverse strand, counting down.
CCTATTGTCGTCGCTTGGTCCGTCCGTCTGTCCGTCCGTCTGTCTGTCCGTCCGTCCGCATATAACAACGCAAAAACTACCCAACCGAATGGTTTGGAATTTAAGATATATTATCTTTGCAGAATTTTGTCGAGACATTTCAATTTTTTTTAAAAATCGAATCAAAACTTTAGGAGATATTAATAAAAATATTTATTTGAATTAAAAGAAAAAAATCGGTGCTTTCTTGTTAGAGGAGCTTCTAAAGTAAAAACTAACAACGTTAGAGATCAACCTCAGCTATCCTATGCAAAAAGAATTGTTTAAAAATATAAAAATGCGAGCGAGAAATCTGCCAAGAACTTCTCCATAGACTTAACATTAGCTTGAGTGTTTCTTCCCGTGACTAGTATAGGGTCTTAATACGAAATTTTAAACGCTTTTATCCCGTATCTTTAAAATATTGTACTTCTTAAAATCAAAAAAATCTCCAGCTGTTGGCTTACCTTTGTTAAAAGGACCCTTTCCTTTAAGTAAACACGGAAAATCCAAAATGATCCATAAATTTCACACTCTGGATGTTTTCTCAGAATTTTTAAACAATACTTCACATTATGGGAATACTGTTGCAACGACACATTGGTATCAAAAATTAAAGAAATAAAAAGTCACTCAAGCATAATAGAATCACACATATGCGTCTCTGATAGTTAAAAACCTATAAATAGTTTTATGCAAGACGGTATGACATGATTCAAGTTACGCCAAAAATACATCATTTACAATCGTAACTAAAAAGAGAAATTCGACTGAATGATGCCACAACACAATCGAATGCAGTAATGAGATTTCGTATGCGTTCTTGAAAACGTTATTCGTATTCAAATGATACGCGAGAAATGGACAAGTGTCTGACAGCTCAATTCAGCCAATTTCTCAATTCGAAATAAATTTCCAGAGAATCCAGCGGATCAAATTAGGCCGCGCCTCGCTTCCGAATTAAGAAATACAGAGAATATGTTTAGAGGCCGTTTTCGTGCGCAGAGAGAGAGAAAAGTTTCACTCGCATTTTTTCAGAAAAGGTCATTTTCATAGAAAACGTATGTGGGAAAAAGAAATACGAATGATACAATAACTTCTCGACATTCTAAAAGTGCTTAAGATAAACTAATAATTTTGAAAAGATTTTTTTTTTTCAACTCAGGTTTAGGAAGTATTAAGGCGGTTCTTAAAAAAAAGAATACTTTTCCCCAGTTGTTGCTTTATGTTACTTTTTGTGATTTGAGTTTTTTAAAAACAAAAAGAAATTAAAAGCATATCTTTATTAAAATTAAAATTAAAATATAAAGCAGTAAAAAAGTAAAGTATGCTAAAAGTGATTACAGTAAACATAAAGGCTTAGAAAAAACTTTTAATAAACAGATCTACTAGTTTCATATACACATAACGATGACATTCTCATGATCAATAATGACAAAATAAACTATTTTCACAAAAAAATAAATAAAACAAAACAAAATAAAATAAAATAAAACAAAATAAAATAAAATAAATTAAAATAAAATTGAGTACGAACTTAAATTCAAATTTCAAAATTTTGCTTGCGAAAATAGTTTATTTTATCATTATTGATCATGAGAATGTCACCGTTGTGTGTATATGAAACTAGTAGGTCTGTTTATTAAAAGTTTTCTTTTTCTTTTTAAGCCTTTATGTTTACTGTAATCACTTTTAGCACATTATATTTTTATTTTAATGATAATAAGTGATTTATTCTATGAGCTTTATATATATATATATATATATATATATATATATATATATAATGTTCATATATAATATTAATATAATATTAATATATATATCAATATATAATGTTTTGTAAACAAATCAGTTATTTGGAGTCCAAATTAAAATGTCTGTATGCTTCATTAATGTGTGGATAAAAATTGCTTCATAGTTGAGGCTTAAGGCTACCTCCAAATCCAAACTAGCTAATTTTTCGCACATTCACAAAGTCAGTCTCATCCGTATCAAAGTAGATGTTTTAAAGCCGAAACGGACATAGTAATAACATATAGTAATCGATTAAAATTAGAGATATATCACATTCATATGAAAAAGTAAAAACATTGCTTGGTTCTTCTTATCTTCAGCAGTAATATATACACATTTCATTCATTTACTGATAAAAATAACTTTGCGAATGTGTCAAAAAGATTAACATCATTCAGCAAGAAAAAATATTAAAGCGGTTCGGAAAAAAATCTTTCCACACTGAACAATGAAGGAGGAGTTCGATATCACTGATCGAGCGCTGATGTTATCTCAAGAAGATTAAAAAGGATAAGATAAATTTTCTTACCTTTTCTGAAGGTGCATCTGATGGTTTAATCCCGTTAATATATATCCATATGTTTATTTTATCCAAGGCATTGGTGAATATCGTTCGTACTAATCAGATCACTTATTTGCTGTAAAACTAATTATTTAATTAGTATGAAGCTGAATAAAATTCTCACATATATCACATCCTTGATTAACTTTATATAATTGTATTACAGCACACGGACATTACAATACAAGTATTCACACTAACATTAATATTAATATTACATTTAGATGACATTTTAGAGCTTATTCGCTCTACGTGTTTTCGCGTTTACATTTTGGTGGAGACTGGTAAATTAAAGTCATAAAGAATGAGTTCATAGTTCATGATTGCATCATTGGAATTACTCATACGTCAGAAGAAAAAACACATATTGCAGGGTCTGAACGTAAGAGTGTAATCAGTATAACAATGTTTATAATTATTGTACAAATGTTTTTTAGTCTATTTCACATAATAACAGTTTATTAATTTAGTAGATCTCTTGAAACATTTATCTAGAGTTGAGTAGGGTCATAAATCTCACTAAGCAATTTATTATGAGTCGAAAGAAATGTTGATCACTTTGAAAGCTATTTTCTTTCAAGGTCGTTCCTTCTTTCCACTATGCAAAAAGGAAATGAAAGTGGTTTTTCTGGTGATAAATTAGTCGGATGAGGTTAATATTTCTAATATTCCCCCTTAAGCTCTTCCGAGGAATTGATCATAAAAAGTTTCATTGAATTTCTATGTCTTTCCAGTGCAGGTTTGGGTATAGGCTTGGTTAACGCGTCTGCTATCATCTGATCTGTAGGACAATATTTTAATTCTATAATTCCTTCTTCTCTAAGCTGTTTTATGGCGTGAAATTTGACGTCAATGTGTTTGGTACGCTTACCAAACTTTTCGTTGTGTATCATTTTTATGCAACTTTGATTGTCTTCATGCATTATTATTGGTTTTTCTTGAGTTAATCCTAAATCTTCCAGTAATTTAATTAACCATAAAGTTTCTTGACAAGCATTTGCTGCAGATATATATTCTGCTTCAGCAGATGACAAGGCAATACATGTCTGCCTTTTTGTGATCCACTGTATTGGATTGTCTCCCAACATGTAAATACTGCCTGAAGTTGATTTTCTCGTTGTTATATCTCCGGCCCAATCTGAGTCGGTGTATACTTCCAATTTAGGTAACTTTTTTGTATTTAAAACCAAATTTAAATTTTTCGTACAGTGTAACTATTTGATAATTCTCTTTACTGCATTCCAGTCCTTGTTTCGCGGTGCTTCATTACGTCTACTAAGGATGTTGACTGGTGCTGATATGTCTGGTCTAGTAACTGTCGCGATGTAAAGAAGTGATCCTATCGCTTTTCGATATTCTGTGTTGTTTGGTAACAAATTTTCCTCATCTTCTATTTTATTAAAACCGGGTTCCATTGGTGTACTGTATGGTTTCGCATTTTCAAGGTTAAATTTCTTAGCTAATTCTTCAATTTTTGATTTTTGGTTTAGTGCGTAACCGTCCGGTAATTTTTCTATTTCGGTTCCTAAGTATCTCTTTATTTGTCCTAAATTTTTCAATTCATACTCTTCGTTTAATGTTTTCACGATTTCTTTTATTATTTCCGGTTTACTTGCAATAAGCATGTCATCTACATAGATTATTACGTATGTGAAATTTTCTTTTTCTTTTCTTATGAATAAGCATGTATCGGCTGTGCTTTGCGTGAAATTAAGTGCTTTTAATGAAGTTTCTATTTTCATGTGCCAGGCTCTTGCTGCCTGTTTGAGACCGTATATGGTCTTGTTTAGTTTACAAACTTTATGATTAGAGTTTTTATCTATGTAACCCTCTGGTTGTTGCATGTAAATTTCTTCTTGTAAATTTCCGTGAAGGAATGCCGCGTTTATATCAATATGGTGTACATCTAGATTTTTATAAGCGGCTGCGGTTAAAAATGCACGAATGGTGGTATGTTGCACTACTGGTGCAAATGTTTCGTCATAATCTTCACCGAATTTTTGGCTAAATCCTTGGGCGACTAACCTCGCTTTATATATGGGTGATTTTCCTGAGCTATCGACTTTTCTTTTAAAGATCCATTTTGATCCTATTATTTTTCTATTTGGTGGTGGTTCTACCAGTTCCCATGTTTTGTTTTTCATTAGCGCTTCTATTTCCGCATCTGTGGCTTTGAGCCAATTTTCTTTTTCTCTAGGATTTTTTATTTCGTTGATTTTTTTCCAATTTTTCGGTTCTATTGTTTCATCGTTTTTTACTATACAGATGTAACTATCGGATGTATATCTATTGGGTGGAACTCCCCAGTTTGTCCTTTCTGACCTTCTTAATGTAGGAATGTTTTGATCGGGTTCTGCTTGTGTTTGTTCTGTATTGTTTATTTCCGTTTCAATATAATTTTTGTTATCAAGCAGGCATTCTGGTTCATTATTTTCTTCATTCAGAATGTGTGTGTTATTCTCTAAGAATTTTACGGTTCTCCCGATTATGATTTCATTATTTTTAGGGTATACTCTATAACCTTTTGAGAGGTTATCATATCCCATAAATATTCCTTCCCTGGCTGTGTTATCTAATTTTCCTCTATGTATCTTGTTTATGTATATATAAGCTTTACAGCTAAATACTCGAAGGTAATGTAAGTTTGGTTTTCTCTCGAACCAAATTTCGTACGGAGTTTTATTTGTAGCCTTTGTTGGTAGTCTGTTTTGGAGATGTGTTGCTGTATTTATTGCTTCACCCCAGAACCTGTGGGGTAACCCAGCTTCTGAGAGCATAGCTCGGGTCATTTCTATCAGGCTCCTATTCTTCCTTTCAGCAATCCCGTTCTGGCTCGGGCAGTGTGGAATAGTAAATTGGTGTTTTATACCTCTTTTTCTAAGAAAGTCCTCCGTATTTTTACCGATGTATTCGCCCCCGTTATCTGATCTGACTGCTTTGGGATACCTCCCGAATTGTGTGTGAACCATTTGAATATAGTCCTTTATTTTGTCTGAGACCTCATCATTGTGAGATAGTAAATATATATCAGTAAATCTTGAGTGGTCGTCAATAAATGTGACGAAATACCTTTTTCCCCCTAAAGAGGTTGTTCTTATCGGTCCACAGACGTCTGTATGTATCAGGTCGAGTACCTGTGTCGTTTTATGTTCAGATAATTTTGGATATGGTGCATCAGTAGTTTTTGTCTTTATGCATATTTCACAGTGTGTACTATGACTGCAGTTATTTAATTTTATGCCATTGGCCAAGTTGTTTTTCATCATTTGTTTTATACTTTCGTAATTTCTATGACCTAGGCGTTTGTGCCAAAGTTCTAGACATTCTTTATTTTTGCAGTCGTTTGCGATATTTGATGTGTTTGGGATATCTTTATCTGAGAGAATTACCTCATATAAGTTATTTTTCTCTTTCGCTTCCAGATACGTTTTGCCGTTACAGGATAGCATGCATTTTTCGTCTTCAAATATTAATTTGTAACCGTGTTGAGTTGCTTTACTCACAGAAATTAAGTTTGTTTCCAAATCTGGAACATATAACACGTTTTTTAATTTTATTTTATTTGAGTCCCCGTTTGATGTTTTTGTTGTAATCATAACTTCACCGGATCCATAGGAATTGAGTGTGTTTCCGTTCGCGATTATTACGGATGTTTGTTCGGTGTTGTTTATTTCAGTAAATATTTCTTTGCTGTTCGCAATATGGGAGGATGCTCCGGAATCAATAATCCAGGTTGGATTTCCGGGCTTTTCGATTATAAATGCTGCATCTTGATTTTTGTTATGATTTATTTGTACGTTTTTATTTATTTTTTCTTTCGTTTCGTACCTATCATTTTCACTATCACCGATTGTGTTTTCGAAGCAGAGCGACGATGTAAACTTCTTTGGTTTAAATGTTTGTTTATTCGGTGTAGCTTTTTGTGAATTTCTGTTTTTTAAGTGCCAGCATTCTTTATAGTTATGATTATTTTGTTTGCAATACGTGCAATATTTATTATGATTTTTGTAATCATTATTTACGTACTTTTTCTGTGTTTTAAACGCTTTTGCCGAATTTTCGGTTGGTTCCGAGTTTTCTACTCGTTTAGTATATTCGTCGACAAGTTTATTTTTAATATAATCTGGTGTTAATTCATTTTCCGGCCTGGCTTCCAGAGCCGTTATGAGTGTGTTGTAACTAGGTGGAAGTGAGCACAGTAATAGTGCTGATATGTGCGATTCACTTATATTTTCTCCAATTGCGGAGAGTTTGTCGATGGTTTCAAGAATGTTTGTTATGTGACGTTGCATATTGCCATGTTCTTGTAATTTAGCTCCATATAATTTTCTAAGCAAATAAAGTTTGCTTGACAGATTGCCTCTTTCGTGAATATTTTTTAATGTGTCCCATGTTTCCTTTGACGTGGTTAAATTTCTTATATGAACGATTTGTGAGTCCTCAAGACTTAAGTTAATTATTGCCCTTGCTTTCTTGTCCCTTTTTTGCCATTCAGGTGTTATTGGGTTTGGTGGTTCTTCTGTTATTAATTCAGATAAATCCTCTTTGATTAATAACATTTGGACTTTAAACTTCCATATAGAATAGTTATTTTGGTTTAACTTTTCAATTATCTGTGTTTCTTTTGAGAAAGCCATTTCTTCGATTAATTTTTCTTTATTGTTTTTATTAAGTTTTATTTAATTATTTCTTTAAACATTCTTATATTTATTTTCTTTCTTTTGAAATTAGTTCTATGTGCTTTCTAAATGAGTTTTAAAAATGTTTTTCAGTTTTTCAGTTTTTAATTCACACCTTCCTTCTGAGACAATTTTTCAGTCTCAATAATCATTGAAGGAGGAGTTCGATATCACTGATCGAGCGCTGATGTTATCTCAAGAAGATTAAAAAGGATAAGAAAATTTATCTTATCCTTTTTAATCTTCTTGAGATAACATCAGCGCTCGTCCAGTGATATCGAACTCCTCCTTCAAACAACGCGAAGCTTTCTGACTCATTATTTAAACATAAACTCATGATACTTCCAGGCATGATTATTTAAGTGAGTTTTAATCGAACAGTTTCTTGCATTTTCCGATAAATGGATTACATCTTGAGTTACAAGCGATTGTATTCTCAAGACGGCCTTTTTCTTCCTTTCCTGCACTGTCGCGTCCGAAAATTCTGTTCAAAATGCTCACTTCGACAGCATTTCCTGAAAAAAAAATCTGGCTTTACCGAAAAATGGAAATACAGTTTGATTGCACAGTTCCTTAATAAGAGCACCCGCGAATCTGATACGTTTGCGAACAAAAATGAATTAGAAAATGTGTCAGAAGTAGCCAGTTTGGATTTGAGAACAGCCTTAAATAAGATTACAATGAAAGTAGCGTGTTTTGTTTTAAGAACATCCTTTGCAACAAAGCTTTCCCCCAACTTATTGTGATACATTTCGGAAGAATAATATAACCCCCCTCCTATAGAAACACTATTTGCTGTCTCCCAGATAACATGCTGTACTCAGATACTTCTCCCCTTCGTCAACTTCCTTTTCCTGACGATATATATTATCTGAAATTGCCAACACCCCTTCTCACTAACAACGAGTCTTACGAGAGTAATTTTCAAAAAGAGCAGTTGCAAAAAAAAAAAAAAATGATTTACGCGCTTATTAAAAGGACTATACGCCGACAACTAAAAAAAAAAAAAAAACTCGGAAGTTGCTAACAATCACGTAATAAAAGCAAGACTGAGAAAAGAACGTAGTAAAAATTTGAATTCTGAATAAATGCAATAAATTTAGAATAAATGAAATTAAATTCTGAATAAGATATTACTATCATATTTAAAGTATTTTTGGCATCGGTTTTATAAAGCACAAGCGAGTCAGTTAGTAACACTCTCGACGACGGTCGGTGACATAGACGTCGTGAATGCACTTTATGTTTGATTACATGCAGCGCTGGGCAGTATCAAAATACATTTTCAAAATACATTTGTATTTTGTATTTTAAACAGATAAAAGTAAATTATTTTGGTAATGTATTTTGAAATGATTTTTCCATGTATTTTGTATTTTCAAAATACTCAAAATATATTTCTCGATTTTTTTCAAACTGTTCATACCAGACTTGTAGTTGGTTCCGCAAATTAATGATTCACAATAGGAAAATACTACACGCTTGTCTGTTTTGCCTAGTCTTTGAATTCGTTTCTGGCAGTTAATATAAACATATTTTTTTAAATCTGGTACAATAAGAATTTTTATCTTCTGCCGAAACAGTTTTGCTGAATGCAGGAAATTATAAAATTTAGTTGTGTGATTACACCAGTAAAATCGTCCAGAGTTTTACCGAGTGTTGCATTTTTAAAGTATGCTAGAAGGGTAATGTAGTTAATTATTTCATAGACTCGTGAAAAGATGAATAATACATACTTGAGAACTTCTAATGAAAAGAAATTAATTGTGATACACCGCGCTACGCGTTAGATATAAGTATACTCCAAATATCTCAAAATAATATTTTTTTATAATAATTGGGTAAGACCGAAACACCATTTTTAGGCCGAAACCAACTGAGCCTGGTCACCACTTTTCCGGACCGGACCGGGATTGAGCTTTACTTTCTCCTACAAACTCGGGCCGGGCCAGGTCAACTTCTTTTTTTTTCCGGACCGAGCTAGACCTGGACATTCTTCCTAGAAGTCTGGTCAAGAAGAATTTTTCAGGTCCGGTCTCGACCCAGATCGTATAAAAATCATTGGCCCGGTCTGACCCGTGCAAAAATTGCACGGGCAATTTTTACTGATGTCAAATTTGGTCCAGTCCAACAATTTTTGCAAAATATGCATATATTTTTAAATTGCCATTAATCTACTATCAAAATTTTAAATTTTACTTTTGAGCAATAGTACATATATTTCTAGGCAATAAAATTAAAGTACGCGAAAACCTGTGAAAAGAAACCTATCTATGATGGGATCCTGTCTCAAACGGAAAAATGTGTTGATCCATTCAAAATGAATGTAATAATATGTGTGAAAAGAATATAATGCATTTACAGCAGGCGATGTACCAGCTAAGGTGGGACTTGTCTATAGCGGATTTTTTTCTCTCCTACGCGATTCCGTCTTAGACGATTTTTCTATATAGCATTTTTAAGATTTGTAAGTTCCGAAGCCATGTAATATGGATTAATGTTATTAATGATAACTCAAACATTTGTATGCAAATAGAGATTCATCAAAAATAAATATAGTTTACATGGGCACAGGCAGAAATAAATTTAGGGAGGGCAGTATTTTGAAACGGATAACGCCTGTACTTCGCATCTCTGGGCGCATTTTAAAAAATGAAGAATATAAACATGAAAAATAGCTAAAATAAACATTTTTGTCAGAACGCCTCGTACAACAGGATTTTTAACCACATCGGCGTAAAAAATCTATCTTTTGTAGAAATTCTCTCGGGACAATTAAATTTTTGTACGGGCCAGGCTCGGATCGAACTTTTAGCATTTATATCGAACAATAATTTTTTTGTACGGGCCGGCCCAGGCTCGGGCCGAACTTTTAATTTTTATACCGGGCCGACCCTAATTTTCTTTTTTCGGAACGGGATGATTCTAATTTTCTTTCTGCGGGTTCGATTCATTCTAGAAAGTTTCTTGCGGGTCAGACTTATGTTTTTGCAAGTCTGGTTGTTGGGATTTTCGCAAAAAATTTGAACAGGGTTATGTTTCAGATAATAAAAATCTCTGACGGCTCGGCCAACAGGCACAGGTAGATTTCGAAGACGCAGACCGTGGGGCACCTGTTTGTTGGGAATTGCAGAAGAAATTACCTTTTTGCCATGATGCCGCAGTTGGGTTCCATAGCCCCTAGCCCCCTTTTTTTTAACTTTTAATAAAATTTTGAAGTTTTTAAAATCTATTAAAATAATCAAGTGTAGCATATCTGCATATAGGTATTTCAATTCTACATCCACTAAAATAAGTACAAATCTCTCCCACCCAATTTGTGGGCGTAGGGTGCCCCCTCTCAACTCCTTCAATGTGTATTTCGACAAAAACACGAAATATACATTTTTTTTTTTTTTTTACGTCCATGGCGGACACTCCTTAAACTATTTTTCTCAAAAGGGCATTATCTCATACTAATAAATTCATAATCTTCCATAATCATTGCATTTAGGCATCTTCAAAATTCTAAACTCCTCTCTGCATCTTAAAATCTCACATATTTCATGTTCCAACGTTAAGAACTTATAATTTAACTACACTCCAATGGGGAAACTCCAAAATTTTTTTATAGTTTCTCTCAGAGTCAATGCCCTTTTGTCTTCTCTACATACTTTAATCAATAACTCATACCCATAACTATTCATCACATACCTCGGCTGGCCTCATATTCTTCATACAATCTTAAGCCCATAAGGCACCCTTATTATCATAGTATAGATATTGTCAATAACCATCTCCCGTGAGATTATACACAATCTACATCTTCCTCAATCTTAATAATAATAATCTTAAGCCCCTAAGGCATTCTAGATCTCATAGTTGAATAATTGTCTTAATATCCTCACATCTTACGTTCTCTTAAATTAATTTATAACTCTTGCATCTTTTGTATTAGTACTTACAGTCCACATGCCTTGACCGGAGAGAGCCCCCCACGAACCTCTAGCTTTAATTAGATTTAAAAATATATATATATTTTTAAAATCCATAGTCTAGAAATAGAGTTATTACAGAGCACAAAGAAGAGAAAAAAAAAAAATTGCAAAATGTCGAGCGACAGTGAAAAACGCACCGTACACTCAATGAATAATGAAACGGACTGTTCCGAATCACCGGACTCTGACACTTCCAACATATCAAAACAAACAACAACATCTATATCATCCAATGCATCAAGAACCAACCCAAGAAAACCAAAATCTACCAAAAAAGAAAAGAAATACATAAAATACAACCATATAACAGCTACACGAATGAATTTAACACAACTCTTACAACAACACAATGACTTCTTGAGAAGAAGGGATAGAGGTGACGCAGATGAAGCAGCTTCATACAAAGAAGAACTGATGGAAAGACTGGAGAAATACGACGAGAACATCAAAAACATAGAGAAAGAGAAAAAAGAATTGAAGAAAAGCGAACAAGACCAACTACAAATGCAACGAGAAATAACTGTTGAAAACGAAAGGCTAAAAGAAGTCATAAAAGCAAGTGATATAAACACAGAAATAATAAAACAGAAAAACGTAACACAACAACAAGAAATAGAAACGATTAGAAAAGTGAATAGACAACTGCAACTACAAATCGATGAACAAAAAGAAGAGATACCAAAATTGAAAGAAGAGAACAAAAAACTAAGGGAAAAAATAACCAATACAACCATAATTCACAAACACACACAAACACAGATTGATGAAACAGAGAAAAACAGAAAAGAACACCAAAGAATAAAGGAAATGTCAACACAGATAGAAGTCCAACTAAAAGCTATACCAGACTTAAATAAAGAAATCACACATATTAGCAAGATACAAGAAATCACAAAAGACCACCTAGAAAATCAAACTGAAGAGAACAAACAACTACAGACACAAATAAGAGAACAAGCACAAAAGCTAAGAGAAGAAGAACAAAAGCTAAGAGGAGAAGAAGAAATAAACCTAGAAGAAATAAACCTAGAAGAAATAAACCTTGAAAATCTGAAAATAGAATACGCGAAATTAAACGAAAATAACAAAAACCTAAGACATGAAATAAAACATCGATACACAGAAGTAAACAATAGAACAGAAGAACTGCAAAAAGTATTTGAAATGTTTAACCACATAAAGCAAGAAAAAGACAAGAAAGAAAAACGTAATACAGATGAAGAAGAGGAAATCACAGTAGAAAACAACAACAACACAACATATGCAAGAATCACACAAAAAGAAAAGATAATAGATACGATGCAAACAAAAACAGCAACATCATCAGCAATACTTGTAAGAAGAACAAGGGACACAAACCTAACACTACACAGCATCCGAGAAATACTTAACCAGGAAGCAAGAAAACAAATAAATCTGCCACCAGTCCAATGCTTCATATCACAAGACAAAGAAACACTAATATTCACGACAGAAACCGAAAACAACATGAACAAGATCACAGACTTCATAAACAAAATACGCAAATTAAAAGGAATAATAGAAGTTACCACCAAACCATCTAACAACAAAAAATTAATACTACTGGGTATACCAAAACAAACTACAGAAGAAGAAATAAAACGAATATTACAAGAAATAAACAACAACACCTCCATAGAAACACACAAGATAATAGATAACCCACGTGCAAAAACAAAACAGATGGTGATCCAAACCAATGCACAGCAAGCTATAAAACTACTATCAATAGGAAAAATCACCATCTGTTTCAACACTTGTAAAATAGAATCATACCGTCCACTCATCAGATGCAACAACTGCCAGAAATACGGACACACAGGAGATCGGTGCAGAACACGCGCAGTGTGCGAATTCTGCACCAGATTCCACAATTCAAACTTATGCCCAAACAAAGACTACCCACGCTCACACCGGTGCATACACTGCAAAGTCGCAGGCGAAGATGACTATCACAGAGCCTCCTCAAGTAAATGCCCGGTATACCAACATTACCTGAAGAGAAGAAGTGACACAACAAATACACGTAACTACAAACATAACATCCCAACATATTCGATCCGATGACGCAAACAAGTAACACAGGCAACAACTCCCAACAAGACACACCTACAGATAACAGCCAACACACAGAAGAAGACATCCCCAAAAATCCAATACAAGAAAACGACACAATAAAATGCATCCAAATTAATCTACAGGGTTCCAAAGCAGCTACAAGCAACCTGATGGGCAGAGCCAATCAAGAAAAAATAACCATTCTGCTCATACAGGACTATTACAAACACAAAAACATGATCTGGGGAGTACCATCAAAAAGATGGCAAATCTTCGAAAGTAAAAATAACACAGCAGCAATAATAATAACAAGACCGGACATAGAAGCACTACACTCATATACAGATGAAAACTCCAGCTTCACAAACATAACCACAACAACAGGACACATCACCATCGGATCGATATATTCAAAACCAACATCAGACATAACACAAGACATGAAATGGATCGACAATTACACACCACTACAGAACATCATAGTAGGAGCAGATCTCAACGCCCGTCTCTCCTTGTTGGGATACCTCAAAGAGGACAGTAGAGGTACCCTCCTAACATACCTAATAATGTCAAAAGGACTAATACTAATAAACGACACGGAGGCCCCAGAGACTTTTGTTGGACAACCAAACAGGAAGTGCTCAAGTACGCCTGATGTGACGTTATGTACCGAAGATGTGGCAGAAACAATCCAATCCTGGAACGTAGACGTCACTAATGATAGCCACTCAGATCACAGGTATATCTATTTTACAATTAAACTCCAAACAAAAAAAATAGAATTAGAAAGATACAAAACTAAACACACAACTTTTAAAAAATTCAACAAACATATAAAAAATAAGCTAAATAACTTACAAACAAAACTACAAGACACACTTACACAAGAACATCTAGACACCTGGTTAGAAAACTTTAACGATACAATAACAGCAACAGCAAATGAAACACTAAAAACCAAAAAACTCAAACTCTACCCAGAATTCAACTGGTGGAACAACAAACTAAAAACACACAGAAACAAAATTTCGGCACTCAGAAAAAGGTTTAATAAAACAGGCGAAACTAAATGGAAAATTCAACTTAACAAAGAGAGAGCCCTCTATAAAAAACATATTAAATCAGAAAAACTAAAATCGTGCAAACCTTCTGCACACAAACAAAAGATAAATTTGGCCAAACCTTCAAAATTGCAACATCCAAAAACATAACTAATAAACACTTTATACACACAACACTAGAGGACTCTCACACATACGCGACAAAATCAGATATCTTTAAAGATCTAACAACACATCACTTCCCAGTGCCTGTAGTCACACAACAACAACTAACAGACCTGACAACGGGAGAAGACGCACACTCTACATCCCCTCCACTATTCACATTTAAAGAAATCAAAAACGCAATAAAAGAACAAAATAATCTTAAAGCTCCCGGCTATGATAAAATAGACGCATTCATCATAAAAAACCTATTCAAAAACTTTAAACACATAATAAGAGACCTACTAAATAAATGCCTTACCCTTAATCACTTCCCAACAAACTGGAAAATAGCCCAAGTAGTATTTTTCACTAAGAAGAACAAAGACCCAAAACTACCTACATCATATCGCCCCATCTGTCTCCTCCCGATGCTCGGTAAAATACTGGAGAGGCTCCTAAAACACAGAATAACACACCATCTAGAAAATCTAAACTATCTCCACCCATCCCAATATGGATTCAGAGAGGGCAAAAACACAACACAACTATTAAAATTAACACACACAAAAATAAAAGACCTCCTAAAAACATATAAATATTGCATCCTAATATCATTCGACATAAAGGGAGCCTTTGACAGCATAGACTGGCAGGTACTGGGAGAAACAATAATAAATTCTCCACTTCCCACATATATCAAGAAACAACTACTAAGTTTTCTAACCAATAGACATGTAATAACAGACTACACAGACAACACATCAAAACGAAAAGTCCACCAGGGCTGTCCACAAGGTTCGTGCCTTGGACCCCTGCTGTGGCTACTCATAGCTAACAAAATACTAATAGAGTTCTATAAAAAATTTAAAAACCTTAGATGTTTCTGCGACGACTTTAACATGATAATCCATGCGAACAGTCGTCGCGATCTAGAATTAAGAGCTAACAAAAGAATAAAACTATTCCTAAACATATGCAACAACTTAAACCTCACACTATCTACAGAAAAAACAGTATACATAATGTTTGGTAACAACATCCTAAAAGCCCGCCCACCAACACTAAAACTTAATAACACTACAATAAAACAAGTAGAAAACATAAACCTCCTAGGCATAGTCTTTGAACAAAAACTTATATGGCAAACCCACCTCCAAAACATCAACAACAAACTATTATCAATAACATCTTCAATCAAAAGGGTTTTTTCGGCAAACTGGGGGGTGAATCGAGCATTCCTCAGAGAATGGTACCTCACCGTGCTTGAAAAAATCATTGATTACGGCTCAGAGGTGTGGTTTGACCACCTACGAATAATCGACAAGAGAAAAATCCAATCAATTCAAAGACTATGTCTCACATCCATAACAAAATGCTACAAAAACGTATCAACACCGTCCCTACAAATTCTGCTCGGAATACCACCGCTACTCATAACTTTAGAATATAAAAACATCAAAAATAATATTAACACGAAACAAGGAATCCTAATACACAATAACGAAATAATAACAAAAGAAAAAATAGAACAAAAAATCCATAGATATCAAATAAACCCAAAAAACCACATAAATAACTTAATAACGACAGAATCCATAATAAAACAACACAATACAATACACATCTACACAGATGGTTCAAAGATAGAAACAAACACGGCATGTGCATTAATAGCTTTTAAAAATGATATTAAAATCCATGAACAAGTACACAAGTTACAAAACAACAACACGGTATTCCAGGCAGAACTCCTAGCAATAATAAACACAATAAAATGGGCCATAAACCGAACAGAATCAATATTCCAAATTTTCAGCGACAGCCAATCATCAATACTAGCCTTAACTAACATATTCCCAACAATCCAGAACATATACGACATACATCAAACAATAAAACAAAACAAAAACAAACTCTTTTACCTCACATGGGTGAAGGGCCACGCTGGGAACAAGGGAAATGAGCTTGCAGACAAACTGGCAAATGAGGCTGCCACTTACTGTGATCACCCATTATCCAGAGACTTTAAACTCCCAAAATCGTACCTCAATAAAATAATTAAACAAAGTCTCCTGGATAAATGGCAATATAACTGGGACCACTCGGAAAGTGGCAGACACACATACTCATTAATACCGAAAGCTCATTTCTCACTCATATGTAGCGACAGGGTCTCCATGTTCTTTCTATCAGGCTGTGGTAGCTTTCCATCATTTCTACACAGAATAGGCAAGAAAGATGATGACCTCTGTCAATGTGGTCAACGTGGAGACCCGACTCACTATCTTTTTGGTAAGTGTCGCTACATGAAACATAAATTCCCACAAGACACAAGTAAAACCTTCCAACAAAACATAATGGAAATCCTCAAAGACAATACTAAACTTAAAAAACTATATGAAAACTATAACATTCTAAACGAAAAATACTCATTTATCAGATACAAATATCTAACTTAAATAAACTTAAAATAAGTAATTACATCTCAAATTTAATAAATACCTGTGATCAAGACTGCACTATCAATAACAAATTGTAAATACTAACCGATAAACTGTAAATAAGCAATCAACTCATCTTAAACTGTAAATATTATATTTATACTCAAGAATAATGCAAATGTAACTACAAGTAATAATCAAATAACTAATATATATTAACCCCTTATAATGCCCACCCTCTTGCCAACTGGCAAAAGTATGTCAAATAAGATCTTCCATAAAAAGAAGAAACTCAGACAATATGCCATGTGGCATTAAATAATGCGATTATCTTGCCACTGGGCAATAGTATGTATAAAAGAAAAGAAGAAACTTCAACAATATGCCATGTGGCATTTTAACAACTTGTCTAAGTCCGAATGAGGACTTCAGAAATTGTAACCCTCAATGTAAAAAGCCAAAAATTTTTCTTTTCAATAAATCAGGGCCGGCTCTGCCTGGGGGGTTTTTCGAAGGGCGTTCCCGTGACTGAAGACGCTAGTAGTAGCTATTTTCCTACCTCAGGCTTTGGGGCTTGTCCCAACCATATGCCAAAAGCGGGTTCCTGAGGTGGGGGCTTTCAGTAACTTTCAGTTGGGTTCCATAAGGGACCGCCCACTTCGAAATCTAACTTGTTCGCAGGCGAAGCCCGCAGGGATTTTTTTTTTTTTTTTTTTTTTGCTATAAGTGTTGGTCCTATAAAAAACTTGTCAATGTAAAAGTTTTAGATAATAGTAAGAGGATTTATAATAAATTTAAGCGGATTTTTATATCTTGTAAATTGACGAAGTTATGCATTTTTTTCTTCTAAAACTCCCCTTCCCCCCCTTGGGGCCATTTTTAATTATATCAAAAATCTGTTATATATAAATTTTTGGTCCTTTTCCTATAATGTATAAAGTAATAATAACTTTAAACGGATTCGATACGTATCATAATTAAGACGTTATGGAGTTTTTTCTGTTTTCACAAAAGCCGCCCCATCCCCCCCCCCCCCCTGGTTCGATTTTGCCCATTAACGAACTTGACCGAGATTGTATGCCCCTTGATGTTATGTATCAGTTTGGAAGAGATTGGTGAAGAATTATTCGAGTTATCGTGTCCATAAAAATGTGACATAGATAGATAGATAGATAAAGTTTTGAACTGAGGGTGGTTTTGGGTTCTGACAGTCATGATCGGCGTAGATCTGCAAAAATTTTTCAAAAATTCCAACTTGGGGGAGAATGTAATAGGTAGTATTTCTTACGAAATCTACATAAAACTGATTGACCATGAATTTTTTTCCGTTTAAGACAAGAATCCGTTAGACACGGTTTCCGTTTTCACAGGTTTTACAGTACTTAACTGTACAGGTTATACATAAAAAAAATGTGCCCTTTTCACGTACTCTCATTTTTTTTCTTTTCATGTCTATGTATAAAAAAGAGCTATCGAAATATCTTTCTATTCGAAGCTTGACTTAGGAAACATATAGCAGTAGCAAATACCAAAACCTAATTTCACCATAGGTGAACCTATTTTTTCCCCACATCTGTGAAACATCATTCATCGCTTAAGCAAGAGCGACTAATTTTCAAAGAATTTAAAAAAGAAAATCCACTTCCATCAACAAATCATGTTATCGTCACCGGTTTTTAAAAAGGAAACCACAAAATAACAGTCTGGCCCAGTTAATATTTTTAAGACAAAGGGAAAACGTAAAATAATAACAATTGGGTAGAATTTTTGGGAAACAAAAACACTTTTCGGCAGAAAAAACTGTTTCTGAAACAGAATATGTTTAAAAATAGAGATATCTAATTTTAGAGGGAAAAACAGGAGATGACTGTAGATCTTAACTTGTAAAAGGGCAAGACAGGAAGCAGAGAAAATAAGTAAAACTTATTTACGATTTGAAAAATGTTTGAATTCACTCAGAAATATTTAGTTACTGGTTACCACTAATAAAATGATTTTGTTAAAATTGGCCAAGAATAGATATTTTTATAGGGACATACAGTAAGACAAGTAATATATATGTGTGTAAGTGTGTGTGTGTGTGTATAATATGCCTTTGAAATCAAAGTATAACTTAAAAGCTTGCATAACAAAAATGACCGAATCTCTTATTTAAAGATAGTAATTTAAAACTAATTTACATTAACTGTTATAATAAAATATGTACAAATACATAAAATATTTTAAAAATTAAACTTACCAAGAAATCGCAATATATTTAGAATCATAAACATATTTTAAAGATAGATGATGCCAAACAATAAATGAAATAAAAAGAATTTAACCTTGAACAAATGTGGAAAAATAAATTTTAAATAATAAATTGGAACAGAAATATATATGTGTGTCACGATTTCTGCTAAAAATCTGGTCAAAAGACAGTTCTGTGTAGGAAATAGAATATTGGTTTCAAGATGGGAACAGGCAGCCATGGTATTAGAAACACATTAACAGTACTCAACAGCGTTAGTTGGCGATAATTTTACAAAAAGAAAAATTGAAACAGTTCTTTTTTTTTTTCCTTTGGTCAGGCAGGGGGTAAGCGCTACCCTCCTGATTCCCCCCCCCCCCCTTTCTCTTTTAATTTGACACACATGACCGTTCAAAGGAAAAAAACAATCAAAAATTGTCTTCCACCAGAGGTTCAGAAAGGTACAGACCCCTGTAGAAAAATTCTTAGTTCCTTCTTCTTTTACTATTTAATTATTCAAAAATCATTTGGGAAGAATACATTTTATTTCATTTTTCAATAATCATAAAATTTAGCTAGTTGAATTTCAAAATTCAGACAGAAATAATGGCACTGCGGTGTTTCCGCTTGGTAGGAGAATGCATGGACTTAGGTAGCAAGCCGGCAAGCCGCCTTCCCCCTTAACCCTTTCAGGGGCAAAGTACTTTCAGTACTAAAATGTTGAAATAAATGACTGGCACCGGAATTCACAAAAAAAAAATTTTTTGGCAATAAGAAAAAGGCTATATTTCACATACATATTAAATGTAAAAGATTTTAGCAAAATTCTGGTGCCATTGTGGCGTTTGGGAATTAAAATTAAGTGGTTTCATAAACATACCACTGCCCCTGAAAGGGTTAACAAAAATACTACGTACGCCCGTGTTCATCAACAAAACAATCTTTTTTTTTCTATTAAAACTTGAATTATATAACCAAGAAAATTAATCTGTATGTGTATTTGCATAAATGCATATTTTGAATAAACGGATAATTTGGTAATTATGATTAAAAACAAACACTATACTTAATTACCGTATTCCGGCATACAACGCGCACTTTTGAATAAGAAAATTGATCGAAATTTACAAGTGCGCGTTCTATATCGGTTATAAAATTTACAGATTAAAAATTAAAAAAAGATGATGATTATAAGAATTGAAATTTTTACATTAAAAAACATGCTATTTATTTACAAAGACAAATGCCACCAAGATTTCTTTACAAAGAAAGGGATGCGCGTTATACGGCAAACATTATTAGATCTCCACCTGCTACAATGTTTAGCTAGCAGGAGCCAAGTATATTTTGGATTGGAAGCAAAAGAGAAAATAAAAGGTACAAATTGTAATCTTACGTTTGTGCGAAATAACGATTACATAGCTTTTCGATACAAATTACATTGAGATTACGTTACATTGTGATTACGATTATATTATGTTGGAATCGGAAAACTCTTTGAATGTGGTTATTTTTACGATTATTTCGAAACCAAAATTTATGATTATGATTACTCTGCTATTACACAATTTTTGTAATCAATTGTAATCAATTACGATTATTCAAAGTATGTTTGGGAGCCACTCTCCTGTTTGTTTTTTAACTTCCTGCTACGCTATTCACGAAAGTGAACTTGACAACATGAATCGTAAAAGAAATAAGAAAGAAAAATCATGCGTGTAGCATAGATTATGAAACACTTTTCAACATGTTCAGAATACTGTAACAAAACTCGTTGAATACGGTGAAAAATGATATTTAAAAATAATAATAATTTGGTAAACGCACAACACATTTGAAAACTCGATTTCAGCAATTACCGTTCATAGACGTAAAAATATTCAAGTTCTTTTGTGAAGCCCTGTATATGATCTGTAGAATTGTATATATACTGCATAGTATGCTAAAGTTTAGATCAGTTAGGAAACGCATAACACAGTTGAAAATTCCGTTTCAGTAATTTCCGTCAATAAACTGTATATGACCCTGTATATGACCTATAGAATGTATACACACCAAATAATATTTAACAAATTTGTCACATTTAAAAATAGGAGAAATTAGGAGAATGCATGGACTTAGGTAGCAAGCCGGCAAGCCGCCTTCCCCCTTAACCCTTTCAGGGGCAAAGTACTTTCAGTACTAAAATGTTGAAATAAATGACTGGCACCGGAATTCACAAAAAAAATTTTTTTGGCAATAAGAAAAAGGCTATATTTCACATACATATTAAATGTAAAAGATTTTAGCAAAATTCTGGTGCCATTGTGGCGTTTGGGAATTAAAATTAAGTGGTTTCATAAACATACCACTGCCCCTGAAAGGGTTAACAAAAATACTACGTACGCCCGTGTTCATCAACAAAACAGTCTTTTTTTTTCTATTAAAACTTGAATTATATAACCAAGAAAATTAATCTGTATGTGTATTTGCATAAATGCATATTTTGAATAAACGGATAATTTGGTAATTATGATTAAAAACAAACACTATACTTAATTACCGTATTCCGGCATACAACGCGCACTTTTGAATAAGAAAATTGATCGAAATTTACAGGTGCGCGTTCTATATCGGTTATAAAATTTACAGATTAAAAATTAAAAAAAGATGATGATTATAAGAATTGAAATTTTTACATTAAAAAACATGCTATTTATTTACAAAAAAAAAAAAAAAAAAAAAAAAAGCATACGTTATGAGCTTAACAATACTTGCTATCGGACTGCGTGAAAAATGCTAACAATTTCGCTTTTAAGTGTTCTTTATTATTATTGTTATTATTATTATTATTTTACGACAAATGCCACCAAGATTTCTTTACAAAGAAAGGGATGCGCGTTATACGGCAAACATTATTAGATCTCCACCTGCTACAATGTTTAGCTAGCAGGAGCCAAGTATATTTTGGTTTGGAAGCAAAAGAGAAAATAAAAGGTACAAATTGTAATCTTACGTTTGTGCGAAATAACGATTACATAGCTATTCGATACAGATTACATTGAGATTACGTTACATTGTGATTACGATTATATTATGTTGGAATCGGAAAACTCTTTGAATGTGGTTATTTTTACGATTATTTCGAAACCAAAATTGATGATTATGATTACTATGCTATTACACAATTTTTGTAATCAATTGTAATCAATTACGATTATTCAAAGTATGTTTGGGAGCCACTCTCCTGTTTGTTTTTTAACTTCCTGCTACGCTATTCACGAAAGTGAACTTGACAACATGAATCGTAAAAGAAATAAGAAAGAAAAATCATGTGTGTAGCATAGATTATGAAACACTTTTCAACATGTTCAGAATACTGTAACAAAACTCGTTGAATACGGTGAAAAATGATATTTAAAAATAATAATAATTTGGTAAACGCACAACACATTTGAAAACTCGATTTCAGCAATTACCGTTCATAGACGTAAAAATATTCAAGTTCTTTTGTGAAGCCCTGTATATGATCTGTAGAATTGTATATATACTGCATAGTATGCTAAAGTTTAGATCAGTTAGGAAACACATAACACAGTTGAAAATTCCGTTTCAGTAATTTCCGTCAATAAACTGTATATGACCCTGTATATGACCTATAGAATGTATACACACCAAATAATATTTAACAATTTTGTCACATTTAAAAATGCATGCCACAACTGAAAACGCACTTACAGTATTTATCGTTCATAGACAGACTCCAACCGAATTATTTTGAGTGTCCCTGTAAATGAACGATAAAATGCTATGCACACCCTATTCTAGAGTAAGCTTCTTGCAGTGCACGTCAGTGATATATATCAATTTATATATGTTTTAAATAAAGTAATATCATTAAAATACAATGCAAACGATTTTCCCCATAAATCATAATGTAACGGAATTCTTTTGAATGTCCCTGTAAACGAACTATAAATGCTATACACTTCATTTTCAATACCGAATATTCCATAGTAAACACCAATAAGATATATCAATTACTGGCAATGTGAGTATATTTACACAAGTTAGAGCTTGAACAGACAAACAGACGGTCTAACAAACCGAATTCATAAACACTTTTAAACTATGTTGGAAAGTGTTAAAAAGGTGAAATTGTTAATTGCAAATGTGTTACATGAGTTATTTGAAGAGGGCAAGTAAAGAAAAGAGAAAGAAAAGGGAAATCAATCCCTGTAAAATAACTTTCTCAAATTTATATTTTCAATATCAGAAATGAATGACAGAAAATATGTGAGTGAAATATTATTAGAAATTTACAAAATGAAAATACCTAAAAATACAGAAAATAAAATATTTAAGACATTTAAAAAAAAAAAAATCTAATTAACGCGCATTTTAAAGAAAAATCCTCTCAACAGTGATTTTCTCAAACACGTGCCAATATCTGTTTCATCCTTTACTTGCATATGGATAAAAAATTATCTGCTTACAATTAAAAAGGATATTGGATATTGAACTGAAGTATTCCACAATAAATCTTTTAAGTTTTATACTTGCTGAATGTAAATAATACTATTATTTTTCTTTCCTAATTTGTTCCGGCAGTTTTGTGAAATAATAAAGAATCTTTTGAAATAAATTATCATCCGAAATTTTACTAAAAAATCTGTCTTTTGTTAACTTTTGGACCAAAATAGCTAAATATTTTTTGTCGTGTAATTTGACACATATTTTTAAAAAACGTTAATGTTTTTTTTTAACTGAAAATAATGCATTTTAGCAACTAAATATATAGTAAGAAGAATATAATAACAAAGTGCTTATTACAACTTCATTTCAGACAAAAAGAAAAATTTTATTCGGCAGCTTAATAGCCAAATATACGACCGAATATTCGGTATTCCGTATCCGCCCAAATGACAATTCATTGCATCTCTAATCTATATACCATTGTAGTGTATAAAACAATATAAATTAATAGAATAAGTATAAAGAGAAATCATGCATCTATATCAACAATCGTGCTTCCATAACATCATTAAAGCAACGTGGAACAACATGTTAACGTAATTTTAGAGTAATGAGGATATCCCTTCTGATCGTTGACCAGTAGCTAATTCCTAAACCGCTAACTTTAGAAGTATAGTTCTAAATACAAAAATGTTACAAATGCATCTTCATCATACGTTGAAATATATATTTTTTTTTTAAGTTAAAAAAAAAAAAATTTATACGGTGCCTGGTTTTAAAATTTATATTTAGAAAAACTTTCTCCGTGCTCTAGCAAGCAAAATGGTAAAAAATTCCAGTCTTATACGACCAAAATTTATTGAGTTACACTGAAAAAAAAAAAAAAAAAAAAAAAGTTGCGCGGCATTGTATTACTGCTTATTTTACTGTTTATTACTTTTAAATTTTACGGTATAATACTGACAGCTGGGGTGACAGTATTATACTGTAAAATCAACATTTTTTTTTTTTTTTTTTTTTTTTTTTGGGGGGGGGGGGGGGGGGCAGTGTAGGATGCTTTTAATTTTATGAATTTTTGGCCTTTTCTACCACCAAAGAACGGAAAAGAGCATTTTTTATTCCGTCTTAATAATCTCTCTCTCATTTTTAACACAATTAAAGCTAGAAATTAGTCTTACGCTAGAAAGCGAAAACGCTGAATAAAGCATCTAAGCCACATGTACAGTGAGCCCAGCCAGATTCCAGTTTGCAAAAAACCGCATAGTGCAACAACTGTAATATGCTGACATAGCACAGAAAGATATCTAGTCGCCTGCCTTTAAACAGTGTAATAGTATAATAATGGTACACTGCAAAAAAAAAAGTGTTAATTTTACAGTATAATACTGGAGCACTAATACACTACCGCGCACGCGCGGCAGCGTATTACTGCTTATTTTACTGTTTATTAATGTTAATTTTACGGTATAACTATAAAATCAACACTTTTTTTTTTTTTTTTTTTTTTTTTTTGCAGCGTAATAAGCTGTTCTCAAATTCAAACTACATTGTAAAAAAATACAAGTCTTTCTTAATCTAAGAAAATATAATATAACCACGGACAAAAATGTACAATAACCTCTTGCGAGTTATACCCCCAAATTCCGAAAAGCTTTCTTTGTCTTTAGAAACCTTAGAAAAATATATATTTTTGAGATTTAAATATGCATTCATTTCTTCTGCTGCCACTGATTTTCGAAAACGTTTCCGAATAGTTTTTTTAGTGTATTAACCAGTTTTTTCAACCTGGGATATCGGTTTTTAGGATACTATCATTTTTCTACACTGCAAAAAATAATTGTTGATTTTGCAGTATAAAACTGGCAGTAATGCGCGGTAGCGTATTACTGCTTGCACGGCAGCGTATTACTGCTTATTTTACTGTTTAATACTGTTAATTTTACGGTATAATACTGGCAGCTGGGTGCCAGTTTTATACTGTAAAATCAACAATTATTTTTTGCAGTGTAGCTATCATGTATATATGCTAC
The DNA here is from genome assembly GCA_963931845.1 of Maratus michaelseni. Classification (NCBI taxonomy): domain Eukaryota; kingdom Metazoa; phylum Arthropoda; class Arachnida; order Araneae; family Salticidae; genus Maratus; species Maratus michaelseni. Next base: position 156,016,215 of record OZ007596.1, on the reverse strand, counting down.
TCTTGCGTGTATAATTTCGATTACGCAGCTGAAAATGTTTAATTGAGAATTAATATCATCCTGAAAACTTATATTCCGGTTCGAGAAAACTGATTAATATATTATAAATACTACTCGGAACTGTTGCTAAAAATCAGTGGCAGCAAAAGAAACTTTGTTTCTTATAAATGCTTCTTTAAAGTTTTAAAATATATTAGTTTCTGAAGTTTCTAAAGATAAAAATCGCTTTTCAGAATCATGGGTAAATCGGAAAAGATTATGCACATTTTCATTCCTGGTTAAAATATTTTTTCGTAGATTAAGAAACATTTGTCTTTTTTTATAGTGTAGCTACACTGAAAAAAAAAAAAAAAAAAAAGAAAAAGTGTTGATATTACAGTATAATACTGGCATCCCAGTTGCCAGTAAATTTACAGTTATTAACAGTAAAACAAGCAGTAAAAATTAACAGTAAAACAAGCAGTAATGCGCTGCCGTGCGTGCGCGGTAGTATATTACTGCTTGTTTTGCTGTTTATTACTGTTCATTTTACGGTATAATACTAGCAGCTGGGATGCCAGTATTATACCGTAAAATCAACATTTTTTTTTCCTTGCAGTGCAGTAAAACATTTGAAAATATAGGTGCAAAAGAGGAGATTACAATTTTATTTGCAATGAAAAAGGCTTAAATTTTCTTTTGTAATTATATTAAATTGAGTTATTTGGAATTCACAACAAAGCTTAATAAAGACTCTTAACACTTGCCTCTATTCAGCTAGTAAGAAACTAGTCGGATGTGCCAATCCTAAAACTTTCTTCTATCTCACACAGGTTTCGCATACACTAAAAACGAATCTCAGCACCAATTTATACCAATGTCTAACTGAATCTAAAGTTTTATTAAATTCCGTGCATTAGTTCTATCGCTAAAATCGTGTAAATCCTGAAAAATGCAGCACAGCAGCGTCACCTGTTGGGAGATTTACACCAAAACCTAATCAACAACAACTTATGTCAACGTCTAACTGAATTTGAAGTTTGATGAAAATCCGTGCATTAGTTCTTGAGATATCGTTATCGTGAAAATCATGAAAAAAGTTTCATAGCAGCCCCACCTGTTGGGCTATTTACATCAAAACGTAATAAGCATCTATTTATGTCAAGGTCTAACAGGATTTGAAGTTTGATGAAATTCTGTGCATTAGTTTTTGAGATACATCTATCGTGAAAATCATGAAAAAAGTACCATAAAAGCGCCACCTGTTGGGATATCTACACCAAAACGTTATCAGCGTCTATTTATGTCAAGGTCTAACAGAATCTGAAGTTTGGTGAAAATCAGTGCATTAGTTCTTGAGATAGATATATTACGGAAATCGCAAAAAATGCAGCATAGCAGCGCCACCTGTTGCATGATTTACACCAAAATGTAATCAACATCAATTTATATCAGGGACTAACTGAATATTAAAGTTTTATTAAATTTCGTGCATTAATTCTTCAGGTGGAGCGCCCACAAAATTTTTGTCACATATACAGACAGACAGACATTTTCTAAAAACAGTCAAATCGTGTTCAGGACCTTTTAAAACGTATAAATCCGTCGAAAACAGGAAGTCGAAAATTTCCATGAATCCAATAGTTTCTTCTTGTAGAGATAGAAGAAAGTAACAAGTCTAAAACAAACCAAGAATAAAATCCTCCGCCTCAAATCTCCCTCCGAAATATTTTTCTGGCTACGGCCTTGGTTACAATACAATACGTTAATTTTGCACGGTTATCCCTGGGCCCCGTGGACACCCTTCCCAACTTAAATACATCACTGTCAGTTTTGCTGTGCTTCATTTTAAACATTTCGTCCGTATAAAGAAAACGTTTAAAAATATTAAGATGCGTTAATTATGCGTAATGGCATCTTCCATTACTTTGACATAAAAACAACAGAAAAGAAATGACATTTAATCTTGTGATCTCAACGCATTTATATAGGCACGTGCCGTCTGGATATATGATATGATAAAGTTTACAATGAATCCTAAAAAAACGATTACTTGATTCTAGAACTGTTCCATCTGTTTGAACACAAAGTTGGTCTGGACGTTCTTAGAGAAACCCGAGTTGGGAATCCTGACGTTTTTATGTGATAATGAGATGTATGTCGTACATCCGGGATTTTTCTGTTCTTTTATCTCGGCATTTTAACAGAAAAAAAGTTATTCCTTAGCAATTAAGTTATCTTACAACTTAGTGTGTTGTTGATAGTGATATACAATGAGATATTCGTGTTATCTCGAAAATGTTTCACTTTTCTTTTAAGAGTGCGATACAATGTACAAAAGGGTACTTTTTCATAAAATTAGGAGGCGTGAGTACGCGTCGCTAAGTCTTCCAGCCCACATAAATTTTTATTATAAAATTACCGCATATACCGCAATCAATATTACAAAGCGAAAACGTGTTCGTGTGAGTAACAATGACGTCATATCATCGATGGTGACGATCTGAGCAGAAATTTTGTTTTTATCGAAGTTTTTTAACTTTTGAACTTTGCACAATTTAAATTTTTGCACCGTCGAATAGAGAAATAAATGTACTTTCAAATGCAATTTGTTTGAAAACTGCATGTCAGTTTACTAATTCTTTATAGTTTTTAAAATAATTTTTAAACATGAATATTTTAAAAATCTATCGCGCACATCTGGAATACTGAAGTTCCTGGCTTGCTCTTAATACAATGTAAATGGTTCAGCAATTGTTTCTGGCTAATATTCCATAACGCAATCAACACTTCATCAATGAATAAATAAATAAATAAAATAATATAAATAAAGCACATATGTAAAATTGAATTAACGTGCTTAAACATTAAATGATAATCTGATTTTTAAAAAAAAGGCTGCTATAAATAGCGAAATATTTCCCGATTTCTTCAGCTACCAACCTCTGGAAAATACGAAATTATCGCTTTTAATAAATCTCAAAACTTTACCTTAATACATAATTGCGATTTTTCATATAAAAATGCTTTTTGGTCCTGTTTGTGGGCGATCTATAAATTATATATTGTGGTAGCGTGAGACGTTGTATATATAATTAATAAATTCCATTTATCGTTTTAAACGAAAAAATTTTTATTTTAAATTAACACATTAAAAAAAGAAAACAAAAGTAAAATTGAAAAATTATGATAAGCATCCATGCCGTAAATTTACATGGTCAGCCAAATTCCGATTCTGACGTCCGCTCAAAGTGGAACCTCACTCTCGAGTATTCCAAATCCAACTGATTCAACATTCAACTCCTTCCACCATCAACTGCCGTCTGCAATTTCACTTCCCAGAGGCTTTCCTTGCATTCCAGGAATTTCCCAGAAAACATTGCATGTCGTAGGGGCCCAGTTCTTTGTATCCAAAAGAACAATACTTTACAATTCTTATCTACTCATTCAGATAACATACCATTCAATACAAAGCATGTATTGCAGCTTGGCTTATCTCAAAATGAAAATGAAATTCACACTATTGATAGAATTTTTGTCAATAGAGATCAATCTGTCATATTATTTTCATTCCAGAGAGATTATCCTTTTTCCACAAATAAGGGAGGAATTGAAACATGTCAACTCATCACAACACCTCCCCCTAAGAAAAAATTTCTAGAAGAAATTTGGCATATATATTAATAGAATAAGCTCCTTCAATCAATTTCTAAAGAGGTCAACAAAGTATAAAGGAATTTAGAATAACACATGAAAAATCCCTATAGAATACAAACACATTCCCATACTCAGTATTTGATAGACCACACTGTCAATAGGATTTACTATACTCCCTCACCTACAATACCTAAGTATAATTCCAGGAATAATTTATACAATTGATGCCCTAAGAAACAATTTTGAAATACTTCACATACATATAATACCAAATACAGATTACACTTTACATGATTTTAACAAAAAAAAGTAATAATAAAAAAAAAGAAAAAAATCTATATACAACACAATGCCTAAACCGATTCTCTTAAAAACATGCTTAAAAGCCTAAATTTAGACACTTCTACAAACAAAAAGAAAGCATACTAAATTATGCAATTATTAAATTAATGAAGTTTTACTATTACGAAAATAATATTAAGCATTAAATGATAAATAAACACAATACAGATATTACAAAAATGAGCACTCCCAAATTTAGAATAAACTTAATTTAGAGAATTCTCCCGAAAACCAATATCTATATTACTTCTATCAGAAAATCTTTTCGACAATAATTTTCGCCTCACAACTTCATAATCATGATTTTTCCTTTCAAAATCTTGTTTGATTTCAATAAATCTTTCTTTGTGATCCGTTTTAAAAGAAGAATGCTCCATTCTTTTTAACTTTGATTTCTTATTCACATCTTCTTGGCATTTAGCCCCCCAATTTACTCTATTATTTTCCTTCATCCTAGAGTTAAATTTACTGGCCACAGTCATAGATGAACTCAATTTCTTTCTAATTCTATTTCTAACATGTATAAATCCCATACTACCGACAAAATACCTGGGTATATTTACATCATGCTCAGAATTCTTTTCCCGAAATTGACCTCCAATACCTGACCTTTTATCACCATCCTTTTTAGACTCTTTTGTATCGATCAATTTAGACCTTTTTTCCAAATACCTATCAGTCACGTCTTCCAGTGAATTTACCTCTATCTCATTAACAGACTTATTATCCCTTTCACAGATTTCATTCACAACCATTTTTCTAACAACCCTTTGCTCATGATCGCTAGATAATCTGAGGGTTCCCTGCCCATTTAATTCTCTTTGATTCCCCACTTGTTTATACGCCGAATTTTGCTTTTCCATATTTCCTAACTTTAATAAGTCATAAACAGCTGGTGTTATAAGGGGCGGAGAATTTAGTTTTCTCACAACTGCAACCACCACATTTTTTTCAACACACTCTTTTTCACCTTCCATCAAAGCAACCGGCACTGACACCAAATCCGCTTTTTGTCTATTTCCGAGGGCCGGTATAAGAAAGACATTTCCCACTTTCTTAGCACTCCACGGAATGTCATTAGCATCAAAAACCGCAATTTGCGCACCTGTGTCCTTAATCGCTTTTACTTTCTTACCATTCACGCATAAATCAACCATAGGTAATTCGGTATCCACACCTTCCTTATTATTTACACTTTTCCCATCACTAGTAACAATCCAAGCTATGCTTTTATCCTCATAATTAGATTTACTTTTTAACAATTCAGGACAATTTGGTCTGATGTGCCCCACTGCCAAACAATTATAACATTGGACTTGTCTTTGCTTTTCGAAAGCATTGTCCTTCTTAAATTGATCAAATTTCCCACACTCTTTCGTATTCTCAAATTCCGATTTTGGTTTAATTTCCTTTCTACTTTTAGAATTAAAGCTGTCTTTTTGCTTATCCTGAAAAGATTTATTTTCCCACGGTTTTCTATCCGACCTATTAAATTCTCTTCTTATACTCTCAAATTTATCTGATTTTTCCGCGAGTTTAGAAGCAATCTTTATTTCCTCCCAATCATCAATAAATTTGTCTTTTATCTCTAAAGGGACACGTTTTTTCAATTGTTCCGTGAGCATTAGTTCTTTTAAGGATTCAAAATCTCTCACTTCTAATGACTCTAACCAATTATCCAGATAACCCCTTAACTCATAAATCAGATCCACCCATAATTCACCAGATTTTCTTTGATGAGTTTCAAATTTTTGTTTTAAGGCGCCTGTACTTAGCCTAAACCTATCTAACAAAACTTTCTTTATATGCAGAAAATCATCACATTTGTCTGCTGGTTGTTTTACTACAATTTCGGCAATATCAGAAGGTAATAAAAGAATTAATTGACTAACCAAATCTTCCTGAGAAACTTTAGCTTTCTCGGCTTGCCTTTCAAAAATCATAAAGAAAAGAGTTATATCAATTAATTTAGAATCAAAACGCGGAACCAAATCCTTTAAATTTACCTTAGGAGTTCTATGAAAATCTACATTTGATTCATTAGATGAAACACTAACAACATCTGCAGAATTCTGAATACGCAATTTCTCTAATTCAAATTGCTGTTGTTTCTCAAGTTTTTGTAATTCAAGTTGTTTTTCAAGTTGTTTTTCGAGTTTATCTGCCTCAAGTTGTTTCTCAAGTTTATCTACCTCAAGTTGTTTTTCAAGTTTATCTAACTCAAATTTCCTAAGTTTATCTTTTTCCTCTTGCGCAATCCTATCTAATTCAATTTGTCTCTCTTGTTCTTTACGATCTTTTTCAATTTGTTTTTCCTGTTCTTTCCGCTCTGCCTCCTGTTCAAGAATATATTGCAAGCGAAGTTTTGCGTAACTTTCTTTATAATCCTCAGCACTAACGATAGCCTGAATTATAGCTTGATTTTTACACGTTTTTGACACACTGGTCTCAAATTCCTCTGCTAATAATAGCAAGACATTTTTATTATATTTTACTAAATAGTCTGCCATATTTTCCCCCAAAATATAATAAATTTCAAAATAACAGATATATTCAATTTACAATAATACAATAAATACAGAAATAGAATTTTCTTCACTATACGTATAATAATGTATTAAAAAACGACACAATTTCAATATAGCAAATTCTCATGCAACAGTGACGTCTTTCAAACTGAGTATATCCCCCAAAATAAATTTTATACCCAACAGTACAGTATAACATCAATTTATTTTGAAACATTAATCATAATCATCCACAGTATACCCATAAAATTAAGCTATAACTTTATTACTGTAATAAATAAAATGTATGTAAACAAAACTCTTAATTCCAAAAGTTTTATACAAAATTATGATTAAAATACCCTGATTAATAATCTCAATTAATCAATAACAATTTACTATACCCCAAGTAAATTTTAACATATACATAAATATAAAATTTTCTTAACCCAATATTATACCAAACAGATACCAGAAAATCAACAAACATAAAAATTCTAACTAAAAATTTAAGTACCAAATTAATAGCTTCCCTAGAATTCTTAAATTTCACATAGAGTTTTGTTCCCCAAAATTAAAATGTATACACAAAATTCAATTTAAAACAGACCTCTATAGAAGATATCATAAAAGAGCTTACCTCCAGATGCAGATATTTCCTCCACACTGATACCAGGTTTCCAAGCACTTTTAAAGATGACACACACAGATTTTTGAAGATTTGAAGACACTGATGAGGCACTAATTGCACCTTAGATTCGTATGTAGACAACTCAGATGGTACGCCGCATATCTTCATTTCACTGATATATTTTGAAGCACACACAAATAGCACCAAGTCTATAGTTGACTGTTCATACACCTCACAGATTTAGTCGATAAAGTTCCTTTACCAGTTCTCTACTTGATAGAACTCCGAGAAAAACCCACGACTCCAATTAGACTTCAAGACTCCACAACTCTGCTCGTCCGTTTTCTACTGGCTCTTCATCTGTTTAATAAGGTTAACGCATAGATCCGTAATCTAATTTACTTTAGATCACATATCCCATTTGCTGCCACCAATTAATTATATATACTATTGCTGTGGTAGCGTGAGACGTTGTATATATAATTAATAAATTCCATTTATCGTTTTAAACGAAAAATTTTTTATTTTAATTTAACACATTAAAAATAGAAAACAAAAGTAAAATTGAAAAATTATGATAAGCATCCATGCCGTAAATTTACATGGTCAGCCAAATTCCGATTCTGACGTCCGCTCAAAGTGGAACCTCACTCTCGAGTATTCCAAATCCAACTGATTCAACATTCAACTCCTTCCACCATCAACTGCCGTCTGCAATTTCACTTCCCAGAGGCTTTCCTTGCATTCCAGGAATTTCCCAGAAAACATTGCATGTCGTAGGGGCCCAGTTCTTTGTATCCACAAGAACAATACTTTACAATTCTTATCTACTCATTCAGATAACATACCATTCAATACAAAGCATGTATTGCAGCTTGGCTTATCTCAAAATGAAAATGAAATTCACACTATTGATAGAATTTTTGTCAATAGAGATCAATCTGTCATATTATTTTCATTCCAGAGAGATTATCCTTTTTCCACAAATAAGGGAGGAATTGAAACATGTCAACTCATCACAATATATTAAATGTGAAAAATCTATTAATGTTTACAATAAAAAATGGTTTTCACCTACACTGAAAAAAAAAGTATCATACCGTAAAATCAACAGTATTAAACAGTAAAATAAGCAGTAATACGCTACCGCGCATGCGCGGCAGCGTATTTTTATTGTAAGAATTCATTGTAATTTCCAATGCTTTACTACATTCAAATTACTGTTTTAAAAATGACCAGAAATCAACAAGATTCTAAAATCCGCACAACCCCTGGTTCCAGGCTGTGCGGATTTGAGGGAGTCTGCTGTATTAACTTACATAATACCACAACGAAATTTCCAGAAACGCACGTAGTTTAGTAATAATGATAATAATAACTAGCAGAACCACCCGGCTTTGCTCGTTTTAACATAAATTAAAATATAATAATACGACATAAGAATAACGGAGCATTCTCAACCATATATCGATAAAACAGACAATTAGAAAAAATAGCGCTACTTTGACTCAACCATAGTAAAATTTCTCAGCTTTATAAATGAGAATGTCCGTTTTCTTTGCGCATACAATAGAAAAATATACGATTTTCCTGACAGTGAAAAAGTATCAACCAAATGTCGTAACATTTTGCGAAATTCGCTTTCATATGGCATCTACCTATATTATAAAACAAAAACATATCCGTTAGTAATGTCGACATCATATTGACGGTTAGCAACGACTTAACCATTAAATTTTGCCTGTATTGCATTTTTGTAACTTCTAAATATCGCATAATTTCATTTTTTAAACTGTTAATTAGAAAAAAAGAATTGCACTTTCAAATGTAGTTTGAAAAGTTTATCTCAATGTATTGATTTTTTATGGGTTTTAAAGTAATTTTAAAGCATGTATATTTTTTAATCTGTGTCCAATCCAATTATGAAAGATTAACTTATTTGATCTTTATAAAGTAAATACATTTACTTCTAAACATAGTACAATAAATTTTTATGCGGTCGAATAAAAAAAAAATGTACTTTCAATGTTATTTGTTTGAAAAGCGTACCTCAATTTACTGATGTTTTATGGATTTTAAAGTAATTTTCAAGAATGGATATTTTTAACTCTGCTTGCGACTCAACTATAAAAGATTAACTGATTTGCTCTCAAAACAATGTAAATAATTCAGCATTTGTTGGTTTACGTGCAATATTCCATAACTAAATTGCCATATTAAATTAAAATTTAAAAAAAATGAAGAAGAAAAATTTGGAAGCCTCGCATAATATTAGGAGTGTTCAAAATGTATTAATTTCACAGTTTTAAACGTTTTAATATCACTTAATAATTACACCAAAATCAAATCACCAAAGAAAATAATTTTTTTTTTTTATTCTAAAAAAACTATATAACTGGAAAGTTGCCAGATTTCATTAAATAGCGTGTCGATAATTTTAACAGCAAAAATAAAATAATGGAAACATGGAGTTAGTAAAAATGACATTGAGGAGTATCTTAATATTTACTTTTAAGTTGGGTCTCAATTGCATAACCGAGCCACTACAGTAACATTTAAAAAATTTATTTCGTGTGGCTTAAACGTATTGTGGGTAAGCCTTTACTTTATGGATAATAATAAATGTTAATTTCAGAAAATCAAGACTTTTCACTGATAATAAAACATCATTTTAAAATTGAAACTTAAATTTTCATTAATAAAAATTAAATCTATAATGATTAGATGAAAGTCATGTCAATTTTATATGTACTTTTAGTCGTGAAGTTTTGTTGAAAAACGAAAGAAAAATAGATATTTCTAAATTAATATGAAAGATTGCTATTAGATTGTTTTCCAGCTAAATATTCTTTGAATTTTCTTCGGAATTTTTCGTTATGAAGAAAAATATGATTCCCGTAGTATAACAGTATACTGTAAAAAAAAAAAAAAAAAAAAAAAAAAAAAAAAAAAAAAAACATTTTTTTTCTTTAAATTTATTAATTTTTTTAAATAAATATTTTTGTAAATTCTGAAGACGAATTATTACACTTACTTATTATTATTTTTTTATACTTTCCTGTACCCAAAAGGAAAAAAAAACTATGTGTAAAAATAATTATTCTTTGAAAGATATATCAAATTTTAAAAACAGCTAAAATTCAAAATTTTATTATTTTTTAATTTTTACATTTGAAATTATGTTTTCAGTATTTCAAGAAATGGAATAAACAAAAGGAATTTATAAGCAAAAATATTATATAATTTTTTATTCCGGAAGCCTTTATAAACGTGCGTCGTTGCGATTATTTGCTAGTAGGGTCATTCTACAAGAAAAGAAAACTTTTACGGTTTGGATTAGTTAATTTGCAGAATATTTTTTTTTTTTTTATGTTTTAATGGATTTAGATAATTATGCATATTAAAGATATATATTTGATAAAAATGGCGTATATTTTTATTTTGTTATTTATTTATTTTTATGAACGGACAGGTACTTGTCGTAACTCATTTTCCCTATCATCATTTTCATTTATTTTGCCATTGTGATAAATATGTTATCCATTCAATAAAGTAAAATTTTTCTCTGAAAATTTCTTTATATGTAAATTTAATTTTATTATGAAAAAAATAATCAATATTTTTTTTTTTTCAAAAATTATGGTTTGAATTACTGTCGCAACTCCTTCGTGTATCTTCCGTTAGAACAAAATTCTGTGCAATAAATTCCAAAACATAGTAGTATTCGTCACCTAATAAAAATATGACAGAAGCAGGAGTTGTTCATTTTTAATTTCAGTTGTTAACCGTGAATGCGCATAATGTTATTTGTCATTAACGTTAAAGTATTCGCACTGAACTAGGAAAAGTCCTGAACTTTAAGTACCAACCGAACTTGATTTAAAAGGTAAGCACCATTTCTTTAATAAAAATAAATTTTGAATAGACAGTTACGTCAAAATTCATATTCTACCCTAAATATGCTTGGCATAATGAATCAAAACATGTGTCTTTGTACACTACGTATATGTATCCAGGGAAGCCGTTTGAAGGGAGCTGGGGGAGGGGGGGGGAGCGCCCCCTCCCAATATATATATATATATTTAAATAATATAAAACAAAGAAAAAATGTTTGCTCGGTTTATTAAATTCTTTGTTTATGACAGTCTGTTTTCCCACATTTTGTACAATTTTAACTTCATAGTTTGTACAAATATGAAATCATACATGGTTACACAATAATTTCATTTTCATCTATTTCAAAATTTCACTTTTTTTTTTTTTTTTTTTTTTTAAATTTTGGATACATTTCGTTAAAGATTTGTGTTTCGTCGTTCAGGTATTTAATTTTCTTTTCATTTTTCCCTCCAATCTATATTATATTCTCTTTGTTTTAAATCCCATTCATTGTTTTTTCTCTCTACATATTTATCGATATTGTTCAAACAGGTACGTGTTCATTTTTCATATTTAATTTTTTTTTTCTCCCAAATGTTGTATGATGTTTTTGTGATGTTTGTATGGTTATATATATAACATATTTTAATTTGCATAATCTTAAACTTTTAGATATCTTTATGTATTGTAATTATCGGTATATCTATTGTCGATTATTTATGTGGTTAATGGTTATTATTTACAAAAGTTTTATATTTTATATATATATATATAATACCTTTAAAATCAAAAGACATCGAACAAGTTCTTTTACTAAATCTGACCAAATCTTTAATTTAAAGATGGTATGTAATTAATTAATATATATTTCAGAATGTCTCACTCATCACGGGTCAAACTCAAAAAATATTGTCGGATATTGCACAAAAACTAAAATAAGTAATCAGATTTAACTAAAGAAAAATGTTAGTATTAAATAAACACTTTAAGCACAGAAATTAATAATTATCGATAATATTTGATAAAGACTTGCTATTTCAACACTCACTGAGGTCTATTTATCACTGTACTTTGGCTAATTAGAAAAAAAAAATATATATATATAAGAGTAAAATACACCAATTGCTTTTCAAATGTGCACAACAAGATCAAAAGATATCCCCCCCCCCTGAAAGAAAACTTTACCCTCCCCCAAGAAAGTTCTGAAATGGAGACCCTGGATGTAACCTCCGTTATAATACTATTATAGAAATTAAGACCCCTTTATCATTATAAGATAAATCAAGCATTAAATAAATATAAAAATAAAACGTTTTTGTTTTTTTTTTAATGCACCCTTTTATAAGCATTCAATGTTTATCTTGAAAATTACGCCTAATTCCATGACTGCAATGCATGATTTTTTAAAAAAAAAAAATTCTGTTTACAATGTATTTGGCGTTGGCACCAAACCTGATTATGGAAAAAATACCTATTTTTTAAAATTAATTTTTGCTCTGTTACTTTTCTAAGATATGGCCCAAAAAAAAAAAAAAAAAAAAAAAAAAAAAAAAAAAAAACATTTTTAAAACAATTTTTTTTTTTATGATTTCTAAATTGATTTTCCAGCGTATAATTATAATTGAATTAATATGAAACTAATAATTGATTAAAGCGTATTTTTTACACTGTTTTTTTATTGTTGTTTATATTTTCTACTTTATAGTGTTTTAAATATTCTGTTGCTCCAGCTTTACAGCCTGTGGGAATTTTTTGGCGAGCGTAGTCTGACGCATCATTAAATTCATTGTTGTTGTAACTCGTATACAATTGTAACCATAAAGAATATTTGGCGATTTATCATCTCTGGCGTACTAATGGAAATGTGCCTTGAAATTAATTTATTAATTTATAATTAAGTTCTAAAAATATTAAAATGTTGTACTGTCATCGGAAACACGCCTGTGTACATATTTTTTATAATTCTAGCATATCAAGAAGTGAATGAAAAATAAGATTACAAAAATCCATCTTTACATACGAAAACCAAGTTGAGTCAAATAAAAGAGTAATAATGAAAAGACTACGTAAATAAACCTGAAAAGAGGTGAAAGATCTGAACTGTATATTCGTATAAAAAAATTTCGCTTATTTATTTATTTTTCCTTGAAATTTATGCTCAAAAATTAACGTTTTCTATAGAACGACTCACTCAGTTTAACAAACCGAGCAACAATAAACAAAATTCTATTTCACCATGATTTCCGCCTGATAACAGAAAATTAATAACCTAGAACTGCTGTCTGTAAAGCTTAAAATTCAATTTTAAGATTATCATCGAATTTCGATTTTTATTTCCAGAAAAACAAGGAAAGAAAAACTAACTTTAAGAAAGAAACGGATGCTGGCAACATTCATTTTATTTAAGTAAGGAGATATTAAAAAAGGGATCTTTTCTTTTAATGTTCATTCCATCATTAAATTGGGGAAAAAAGCCCTCTTTTTTTTAATACTAAACAGTATAATCATTCTATTAAATGAAATATGACCGGATTCATTAGAGTTTTAATTAATGAATAGAGCGGAACAAATGCAGCGGTACTTTCAAAGAGATAATGGCTACATCAAATGCATTTTTCATTATTAATATTTTTTTGTTCTTCCGTTACAGAAAAATTCACAATATACTATGCATATTTCAGCTACGCATTTACTAATCCAAATGATAATAATAATAATAATTATTATTATTATTATAACAATAATAGTAACAATAATAGTAATAATAATAATAATAATAATAACATCAAACTATATTTTTAATACCTACAGTTACCAAAAAAAAAAAGGTAAAATATTATATCAGGGCTTCCAGATTATTTTGTCCATCACTATTTCAAAACAAAATATTTTCGTGGAAGATTTCTACACATTTGCAAGAGATATATATCACGAAGATTATTGTTTTAAAATAGTGTTTGCCAAAATCGTCGCGAGTGGCAGCTCAGTTATATTTATGTTAACTTTGAGTATTATGGGAGAGGCGGGGGGGGGGGGGGTGGAGGAACCTGAGCAAAATTCGTAATTCATTCATAATTTTTCCCATTAGGAATGCTATAGGTTCATCACTCACTGACATTTGCAGGATGTGGATCTAGAAAAAGCTTTTTCAATTTAATTATTGTTTTACATTAAGCGAAAGCCCTTCTTTAAAAAAAAAAAAAAAAAAAACATTTGCAAAGAAGTTTAATGAAAATATCTTTCGTATAATTACTAAAAAAATACGTCATAAACATCATACATGAAACATTTTATTTTATATCATAATAAAATGCTAGATGTAATCGATGGATCCTCTAGAAAAATCATAATTTTACTTAGGAGTTCATATATTTACTTCAAAAATAGAAAAAGAAAAACTCTCTTCAACTAATTTTCAAGAATTAATAGCGCTATTAAAACTTTGCACAAACTTTTACTACTGACTTAACTGTGTTTCGTCAGTTGAAAACTATCATTATTTTTCCGATGTGATTAAGTACACCGAGGTAATCGTGACAGAATGGAAATTATTTAATTAAAAATATTAATAGCAATGTGTTTTCAAATGTAAATCATAAACAAGTAATATAAAAAAAAAAAAAAAAAATCAGTCAATTCCTACTTTTTAATCATAAATATATAAAATAAACCCGTGCAGCATTAATATCCCACGTTATCTTTATTGAACATTTTTTTATAATCATCGTTGCGGTATTTTATTTTTGTGGCATCACTCATTTGAGAAAAATCTCTCATTTCATTTATGAAAACAATGGGAGAATTTTTTTTCTCCCATATAAAACTAAAATTAATTAATTAAATTTAATTAATGAATTAATATTTGAAAAACTGTATTAACATCAAGTGTCATCCATTACAAGTTTAAAAAAATGTATTTGAACTTGAGTGGATGAATAGAAAATATTTTATTAATGATTGAAAATTTGAACAAGATATATAAATATATAAGAGAGTGTGAGCTAATAGTAGGAATTGAAAAAATAGGTAGGATGTGAAATGTCGATATGATTGTTTTGCTATAGTTTCACGGATTGTCAAAAAATATTATTTGAATTTTGTGGTTATAGAATATAGATGTACAACAAATACGTAAATTTTATTTTTGTTTAGAGCATTTGAGATATATAAAAAATACATGATATCATTTTAAGGAGTTTTAATGCAATCTGAATAAATAGATTCACGTGGTAATGATAACGTTCAAATGACTAATAATTAAATTTTAAAAGGTGCAAATTATATTTTAAAATCAACATTTTTTCTCCTCATCCATACAATACCGGACTCATAAGTTTATCCTGGAACACTAATAATGTTTCACTTCTCACTTGGAATAATGCTGAGTAGAAATCTGGACGGGTAGGAATTTCCAGGCCGGGCCCATAGCCCGTTGCAAAAGCTAAACAGTCCCATTTGGTTTGTTTTTTTTCATTTCTTTTTTTTTTAAATTTGTATACCTTTTTTTTTTTTTTTTTTTTTAGGTTATGACTAATTTTCTACAAAAAATGACAATACTTCATATCCAACATGTTCCTATTACATTTAAAATCTTATAAAATAATACTGCATTAAAGTACACAAATTTTTAGATTAAGTGCTTAAAATTCATAGAATACGAAATAACAATATTAATTAATGATTTTTAGACAATTACGTACATAAACTAATCATTAAAAAATTAATGTAGTTTAGAATGAAAGAAAAATATAATTAAAGAAAATCCTAATTTAGCTTAGAATTTTAGAAAAAAAAAAGCATATTAAAAATATATATTTCTGTGTAATTTATTAAACTAAGTTAAATATCTGAAGATTTCGTTACACAAATATACAATATCACTACTATTATTACAAAAAGTAAAAAAGAAAAAAAAATGTAAGCCTGACACCAGCTTTCTTTCATTACACTCGGACCGGACTGAAAATAATTGTCCGAGTCCGACCGGCCTGGTCCCAGTCTAGTGAACGAAAACTTGCAGAAGCTTGGGCTCTGCAGTACTAGGCATAGGGTGTGTACAATATTTATTATTTCCTACCTAAGTCCCTCCCCCAGTAATTTTTAATAGCAATTTTCGTCTTATTTAATCAGAAAAATTCTGCGATTTAATTAGTCAAAGATTTTCATTTCAAATTACTGGAGTTGAATTATTAAAAATTGAACGTTGCGAAAGGAATAAAATAAGAGAGAAAATTCAGTTATCAAACACATACACATACACAGGAATCCGGGATTCTGTGTCTGGGAGGGATTCCTGCGTCGGTGTTGCAGAAATCCCCCCCCCCCCTCCCCTTGAGTAAAATGTTTTGAATTCAACGTTAAAAGACAAGCGTTTTAAAATATGAAAAAGTGGCTAACACTACTTTAAATGTTGAATCCTAACTTGGTGAAATAGTATTAATTCGATTAATTTTAATTCAACAATTAGTGCAAAATGCATTAACGTTGCGAAAAACAAACATTAATTTCGCGATAATGGCGGTAATTACTTGAACGATTAATTATCCTCATAAATATTTTTTGATTATTTATCATTCTAATCGTTCAATTCATTTGAAAATGAGTACTTGAGCCCAGTGTTGAATTCAGGGGGTGGCTCGGGGGGGACATTCCTCCCCGGAGTGTTGAAATGTCCCCCCGGAAGATTTAAAATTTTATATTTTTAATGGTTAAAAAGTACAATTCCCCCCCCCGGAATTCTACAATGTCCCCCCCGGAGCCACAGAAATCCCTCCCGGAGAAAAGTATCTGAATTCAACACTGCTTGAGCCCCTCCTTTAATATATATTAATTGCTACTCCGTTAAATCTGTAGATATAAATTTATAAGTCCCACATCGTTTCACCACCAAAAAGTCCCGCGGGGCACTGACAAATCACTCAGCGGGGCCCAAAGTCTCTGACTGCAATATTCGACTAATAAAAATCATTTATAAAAATTGTATGTATCATAGAATACTTTATATATAGAGAGAGAGTATAAATTGTATGAAAAATAACATGCAAATTTTTTCACATGTAACGTGTACAATTATTTTTAATTTCTAAAAATCTTTCATCTTTTAGAATATTTTAAATATTCGTTTTATGTGTTTAAGGTTACTCTTAGGATCCTCACATCTAGACATTCCCCGACAATTACATCAACTTTGGCTGTAAGAAATAAAATTAATACTAATTGTTATTCGAGAAAAAAACATTTAAAGACAAATTTAGAGCAATAATATTATTTTACACCGCAACCATCGGGCAAACAGGCTGCTGCCCAGGGTCCCGTGCCATTTGGAGTCTTGTTAGGGTCCCGAACCTCTCTATACAATTTGAAATAACGTCACCCTGCGTAAAATAATATTATTGCTCTAAATTTGTCTTTAAATGTTGGAAAAATAACTTGTTGAAAGTTGTTTTGCAGCTGTTTTGCTTATTTTTCTCTATAAGATACAAAATCTGCACAATTTCTTTGACCGTGACTTAAATAACTAACGTAAAATATACCCAAATAATACCTATGAAAAGAAACTGGTTATACGAAAGAAAAATCATATTTTAATAATTATTATTATAAAGTATTATTTAACAACGCTTTTAAATATTTTTTTTTATCAATGTATTGATGGTAATATAAATTAATGAAATAATTTGTTACTTATTATTAATTTTTTTAAATGTTTATTGTTTTAAAATAAACTATTGTTACGATTGAAATAGCTATAGTTATTTAAAAAGTTATTATTATTATTAACAGTAATTAAAAATAATAATAATAATAATAGTTATTTGTATCTAAAAATATTTGCTATCTCCGGTTTAAAAAGATAAAAGTTTACAATATTAATAAATAATAAATCTTCGAACTACCTGTTATTTTAGACATTAATTTAATCTTTAACACATATAGACAAGCACTGTACATTCTTAAAAAGTTCTTAGTTTTTAAGAATGTACAGTGCCTGTCTATATGTGTTAAAGATTAAATTAATGTCTAAAATAACAGGTAGTTCGAAGATTTATTAATTAAAAATTACATTAGAAGAGATCATGGATTGAAATACTGTTTACAATATTATTATAACATTGATCATCTTGTTCGTTATTAATTAAAATAAAATTTGATTAAAACTTTTATAAAAAATATATTTAATGAGAAAAGCACAAATTTTTCTCTGTAAATATATATATATATATATATATATACATTGAAAACTATCTATTGAAAGCTAGTTATGAATGAAAACTAGTTATGAGTGAGTAAAAAAAGAAAGAATAGGAATGTTTCCAATTGTAAACACGCTCATCAAAAATCAGCTGTTTTCAGTTGTCATGTTTTCTAGTCAGTTTCGGCATTTAAGACGTAAGAAAAATACTTTCAGATGACTGAATAACAAGCGAAAAATATCAGATATATTAACATACAAAGAAGCACCGTATAAAAGGCTACAAAAAACAGAGGGAAAAAACAAAAAGAGCAGCGCGGAAAAAATAAACAAAACGTGATTTACCTGATCCAGTTTCATGCCGCTCAAATGTAAGTTCAAATTTCAGTGACACCCCTTATTTCGAAGCCAGATGGAATTAACTCCAAAGTCTGTGTACAAAACACTTCCACGCTTTCACCGAAAACTCAAAACACACACTTCGCAAAGCTGCGCACGTTGTTTTGGAACACCAAAAGTTGTAACAGACGGGGTAAAGGAGCTTTTTTCTTTATTTTTTTCCGCGGTTCACCCGTAGGCGCGCCTACAGCAGAGTCGCTACCATTCCGACCTGACCTGTGACGCCATTGGATGTAGAGGTAACTTTCCTTATTAAGTCAAAGGGCGCAGGCGCGCTTCAGTGTTACGTCACTTTTTTTGAAAGAATCGAGGGATTTTCTTTTACGCCGCAAAAAATTCTAGCAGACGATTTTTGTTTTCGTTACAGAAACTTGATTTTCGCTGTTTTTAACAAGCTTGAAGCAAAGAAAATACCGATGGATAAAATTTGGCACTACATTTGAATTAATCGAAATGTGTATTTGTATGATTAATTGAACATCTGGAACAAAACTGATTAAAAGGGTAACGAAAATATTAATGTCGTAAAAAAAAAAAAAAAAAAAAAAAGAAAATCATGCTAATAAGAACAGCGCAATTTGTTTTTCTGATAACCGGTTGATTCTATAAAGAGATAAGTTACCGGTTTGTTTTAACATTTATTTTTTATTCACTGCTCTTACATTTTCTGCTTACTCTATCTTACTAGTATCTTTATACCTATAAAGATACATGAATTTTACATTAAATAACGTGTATATAGCATTCAAAAAATTTTAGCTATTAATCATTTGAGTTCAAACTTTTCATTGAGCATTTCATGAATTGATAAATTATCTTTCATCTTCTAATTTTTGAACAAATCTCTAAAAAGAATATTTTATTGACAGTCTTTCCACAAAAGAAATTGTACAATTCGTTTATCTCTCTCTCTCTCTCTCTTTCTCTTTTTTCTATGTATACACCCCCATACCATAACTCCTCCTCCACCATGTTTTACTGTTGGTACCAAGTTCTGTTTGCGAAGTTCTTCCCTGGGTTTTCTCCACACCAAGATTCTACCGTCAGAACCAAATATATTAAATTTACTCTCATCAGCAAATATAACTTTATTCCAGTAATCAGAATTCTTATTTATGTTGGATTTTGCGAAAGCTAGTCTGAGTTTTCTATTCTTTTCACTTACGAAGAATTTTTTCCTGGCTACTCTACCGTGATATCCAGCAGATCGAATTACCCTTCTAATAGTTTCAGGATTAACAATTATTCCATATAATGCTTGTAAATCAGCAGCAACTTTTGAAGCACTAATTCTTGGGTTTTTTTTAATATTTCGAACGATAATTCGCTTTATTCCATTGGATAGCTTTGATGGTCAGCCAGGTCTTCTTTTATCCTGAATCATATGATTCTTTTTATATCGTTTAATGATATTGAAAACTGTTGAACGACTCAAGTTAACTGTTTCAGCAGTTTTTCTAATAGATTTTCCACGTTCAATATGCAAATTAATAACTAATTTTCGAATTTCAGGCGAAGTTTCTTTTCGTTTAGCATTCATGACTACACAGAGCTAAAAAACACAAAAATTCCAAAACAAACTGGAGAGAAATACTGCAGACGATTTTATAAATTATTGCCAATTGCTTTTAAGTAAAAATAAAACCCCCAAAAATATTTTTATTGCTTATTTCAGGCGATTTTTGTTGCATATATAATGGTGTCCCATCACTTATGTGAGCTATTTTTTGCTCCGTTCTAAACATTTGTATTTTTATTAAATTAATATTTTAATATTTTGACAAAATGTATGTCATGTAATAATCTTTACTAAATTTAAGTATGAAACACACCCACAAAAAAAATGTGTTCATGTTTTTTTAATTTATTTGATTAGTTTCCTTTTGTAAAGCACAAGTGTCCCATCACTTATGTGAGACACTGTATGTCCACGCATAACTCTTGAACAGTTGGTCCGATTTTTATACTTTTTTTTTTTTTTTTTTTTTTTTTTTGAAAGGACTGGGTCTGTAGATAGTCCCGTTTCAATATCGTTAGGATAAAAAAAAAAATAATATATGTTTGACTGGTTGTCTATTTTCATGACTTTATTTGACTAAAATCATCACAAAAATTAGACTCATCACATCATAAAATATACACTACTACTTTATAATTTTAGAAAAAGCGTCGTATCATGCCTAGTTTTTATTATTTTTTTTTATTTATTTATTTTTTAATTTTTAAGAGTTCGACAGAATTTCGGTTTTGTTTCCGTAATTACCCGGTAAAAGGGCATAATGTGCATGCTGTCTTATATTTCTACTAGCTGACCGGCCCGGCGTTGCCCGAGCCCTTGTAATAAACTTAAATCTCTTAAAAAACGGAACTCTGGCCACGGTCTACGATGGCTTCGGAACCGTATACCCGGCATGCTCGTACGCTCTAGAAAATCTTTTATTTCCCCTTACCACCGCCAGGGGAGCATTCTGTTCTAAACAAACCTCTTTCCGAACGAACTTCTGAGACAGGTCCCCGCTGCCTACGTTACTGTATAGTAGGCGCACTAAAAAATTGAGCTGGTTTCGAGAAGATTGGAACATTATTAGCACAGTTAGAGAAAATAACTTTGAGTGAGGTGCCGAAGGGAGGAGATGTTCGAGTGTCTTTCAGAAAATGACTAATTAGGAGGCCCACTATGCATGCATAAATATTCGTTCGTTTTGTTAGGAACTTAATTACAAAGTTGGCTTAAACTCTTATTTGTAAATAGTGGTAGCCGCTACTCATAAATTTAATTTAATGTTATAAAGGGTGACTATTAAGTTAAATATAATGTTTGGAATCACTTGCGTTGAAATCGGAAAGATAGTTGCTGATATATAGAAACGGGGCATAGTTAGAGAAAAACCTTGAATGAGGGGCCGGGGGGGGAGGGTTGTTCAAGTACCCTTCAGCAAATGACTAATTAAGAGGAGCACTATGCATCTTTCGAAATTCGATCGTTTGCTTAAGCTAGGAACTTAATTACAAATTTGGCTTACCCAATTATTCGGAAATAGTGGTAACCGCTACTCATAAATTTAGTTTAATGTTATAAAGAGTGACATTTAAGTTAATTATAATGTTTGGAATCACTTGTGTTGAAATCGGAAAGATAGTTGCTGAGATATGGAAACGGAGCAGAGTAAGAGAAAAAACCTTGAAGGACGGGCCGGGGGGGAGGAGGGGTTGTTAAAGTGTCCTTCGGCAATTAGAAGGACCACTATGCATCTTTCAAAATTCGTTCGTTTGCTTAAGCTAGGAAAGTAATATTACAAATTTGGCTTAAACTATTATTCGGAAATAGTGGTAACCGCTACTCATAAATTTAGTTTAATGTTATAAAGAGTGACTATTAAGTTAATTATAATGTTTGGAACCACTTGCGTTGAAATCGGAAAAATAGTTGCTGAGATATGGAAACGGAGCATAGTTAGAGAAAAAACCTTGAAGGACGGGCTGGGAGGGGGGGGGGTTGTTCAAGTGGCCTTCAGCAAATAACTAATTAGGAGGACCACTATGCATCTTTCAAAATTCGTTCGTTTCCTTAAGCTTTGAATTTAATTACAAATTTGGCTTAAACTGTTATTCGTAAATAGTGGTAACCGCTACTCATAAATTTAGTTTAATGTTATAAAGGGTGACTATTAAGTTAATTATAATGTTTGAAATCACTTGCGTTGAAATCGGAAAGATATAGTTGCTGAGATATGGAAACGGAGCAGAGTTAGAGAAAAAACCTTGAAAGACAGGCCGGGAGGGGTGGGGGTTGGGGGGGTTGTTCAAGTGGCCTTCAGCAAATAACTAATTAGGAGGATCACAATACATCTTTAATGATTGATTCATTTGGTTAAGCTAGGAATTTAATTTGAAATTTGGCTGACACTATTATACGGAAATTCTGGTAACTGCTTTCTAGAAATACACCTTGAAGCTTAAATGTAATTAGACCCTTGCCCCTCTTCATTCCCGCAAATACAAAAAACAATCTGTTAAATAAAGTTTTAATCTCCATCTTAATAATAAATGTCATGTAAAAAAGAAAAAAAAAACTTAAACCCGACTAATTGTCATGAAGAAAAATATGCCTGCAAAATATTTCAATCAGTGGGACGTATGTGTAATTTGTCATGCACAGGTGGCGCGACAATCGCATGGCTTCTCTACGTTGATAACTTCAATACATGTTCACACTATTTAGTTAGAAATCCTTATATTTATGCATCGCTACTCTGGTTTATTTAATTACTTCTGTGAAGAATCGATGCAACCAACCAGTGAACCAACCAACCCAAGAGAATAAAAGCGTATTTTTAATGAGAGTTCTTTGTGCATTTTAATTAATATTTCAGAAAGTAATTAAAATATTAAAATTCTGAAGTAATGTTGCAACAGGAGAGGGTTTGGACTACCTAAATCTAAATTTCCAGCCTTCTAGGTGGGCCAGATTTTCTTAGCCATCGCCAACAGACACACACACACACACAGACACACAGAGCGAAACTTTCTTTTATTAGTTTAGATGAGAGTATGTTCGTTAATGATCTATATATTTAAAACGCTAAGCGATTTCTTTCGACAATCCGTTAGAACAAACTACCGCATCAAATTACACCATTCTTTTTTTAAATGAAAGATATTAGGACACAGATTTGTTATCGTGCATTCGTTTGTTCGAAAATTTAATTAATTAGCTGTAATTTTCAATTAAACATTTACTTCTGCTTATGACGTCATAAAGTTGACAACTCCCACTTTTGAGGGCATAGAGTTTTTTCCCTGAACTCTGTGGTTCGCCAATCTTTTGACATTAACTAATATCAACTAGGTAATATTTTAACATTGTAGTATAAAATCTTTAAAAAAAAAAAAAACTTAATTAGCTAGAATATAATCATAATAATATATCTAAACGTAAACATATCAATATGAATAACAAATCTCACGTAAAATGTTGCAATTTAAATGATTCCAATTGAAACAAGATTTGGAGAGTTATCCTTGGCGCCCAGCTAACATAAAAGTACCTATTTTATTTTATTTATTTATACATATATTCAAATTTATTATAAAACACCAGGTTGCCATACAAAGCAAAAATCGTCATTTAGGCGCCAAAAAATAACCCAGGTGCGGCTGCGATATCTGTACTGATTTAATCAAAATTATTTTGGTTGCACCGCATATTGCAAAATTAATTAAATCCATGATTATTGTTTCATTCTCAGATTAAAAATAAGAAAATTGGTACTTCTCTATTATCCCGTTGACCACTTTTCATAACAAAAAACTATCGCCAAACTGTAACGCCAAATAAACGGGAGAACGTTGCCATTGGAATATCAAAATAAATAAATAAATAAAATACATATGAATTTAAGGACACAATTGTTATTTTAATTAATGAAATAACTAGTAATAAATCAGTAAAACATAATGAAAAATAGACGCAAATCTCGAATTAAAAACCACTTGATGACGTAACAAACACGTATAATGCTTCTGACATCAAGTAAATCGGACTGCGTTTTTGGCGTTTAATTTTACAGTTTGGCGATAATTTTTTGTTATGAAAAGTGGTTGACCGGATAATAGAAAAGTACCAGAAAATTTAATGTTTAACGAAATTCAATTATTTGATCGATCGCAAATTTTGGTTCTTTTCCGTTATACCGACACCATGCCATACATGTAAATATATGCTTGGCGACAATGGTGTCCGTATAATGGAAAAGTACTCAATTTTTTCTTAGTTCGGGCTATACCAAAAACAAACATTTTACAGATAACAAAAAAATCGCCGAAAATGGCTGCTTCATCAGCTGTTATAACAGCAAAGTTGGATAAAATCTAATAACCTGAATTTTACAACGTTTATGCGAAACACCACAGAGAACACACGCTATTTTTATATAAGTAGGGTATATTTAAACGAATAAGAGAACTAACAACCTTCAATAATATAATGCATGAAAAAGTAAACAACTAAGTGATTCAGCAAATCATAAAAATATGTATTTCTTAATATAACTATAAAATACAGAAAAATATTCTGGTACCATAAAAAAATGTTCATTATCCCGTCGAAATTCCGTGCATTATCCCGTCGTCCGATTAAGAAAAAAAAACTATATGCAAATTAGGTACTTTTCGGTTAGCCGGCGCCAATAAAGTATATATATATACACATAATAACAAATTCCAATGGAAAATTACTTGCAGAATCATTATCACAAAAGCCAACCAAAATCTATAAACCACATAAATTCAATACTAGAAAAACAAAACTATATACATTTTATATATTTGTATATATGTATGTATGTATATATATATATGTCGTGTTTCCAAGTTCAAATCCGAGAAAAAGGCAGTCGTGCTCGTGATAAATAGGGTTAGCGATGTTATTGGTTTCCCTTTTAGTTCGCATCAGGCGGCCGGGTGGTATCATCAACAACAAGAAATGTCAGTCCATATTTTTGTCGAAGAACCTTTTATTTCCAGTTTAAGACATCTCTTCAGGGAAAATGCTCATTAGCCAACGCTAAACGAAAAAAAATACAACGTTACATTATTTACTAGAATCCGTCCCGATTCTTTTAGCAAACACCAGCGTCAAAAAATCCTCTCCGAATCAGAATGATCGTGTTTTTAAACTAGCTTGCGTAATAATACAGAATACGTCACGTGACCCACTTCTATCGAATCAAAAGGTCTCTTTTGGAACTTTATCAATATTTCCGGTGGATTTATTTTGTTGTAAAATGCAAAAACTTTCTACGCCCATCCAGAATATTCCATAATCTCGTACCAGATGCCTGTCATATCAACAAACCAGCTTATCTGTTTTTGAGGCTGTAGCTAAACTTCGAATTTAATACGTAATAAAAATAATAAGAAGAAAAGAAAATGAATCTTTATAAAAGGGAAAAAAAAAGAAAGAATTAAAGTTTTTCGGAAATATTTTAATAGACATTTGATATTTAATAATAGGATAACTTTATGAAATAAGGTTTTTTGAGCGGAATATTTTAAGAGATACGATGTTTTAGCATTTAAATAAAGAAGTTATAGCAATTTGACCACACGGGAATAATACTAATGAATTTTAATAATGGATTAAAATAAAGATGTTCTATTTAAAGAATAAATTAAAAAAGCTATCGCCATTTTTAGAATAACTACATTCGAATAAATATTATTAAGTGGATTAGGAATAATTGGCTTTACATATGGATAGTAAAAGGCTATTTTAAGAATGAGAATTATTTTAATAAGCTGGGTTATATACCTAATATTATTGAATGGACAAATTTTATAGAATAATTGCGGAAAAAATTTAAATTTTGTAATATTATCCCCCCTCCCTAAAGATTTTGGATGAAGTTAATAGTTAAGTAACTATAAATTCAGACAATATAAATTTAATACTTTAGAAATTTGAATTTTGACTAGTATAAATTTAGAGACTGCCAGCAAGGAGATGGGGAATTTCTGAAGAACTGGAAGACAAAAACAAAAACAAAAATAAAATAATAGTAATCAATTAAAATTAATAGATAAATAAAAATAAAGCTACGAGCATTTCCCCTGTAAAATAATACAAGAAATGGTTACAATCTCACTTACCATTTGTAAGTGCACAAGAAAAATACAATAACAATAAATAATAAATATTAATAAACAGGAAAAACAGGATAATAATAGTAACAGAATTTTGCTTTTACCAAGTTCACAAGCTTTAGAATAAGTAGTCACTAGCAAATTGTTAAAACAAAGTTTTTAAAAAAAAATTCGACTTAATTCAAATTTGAGTTCATTAGATCCAACTGTTTTATTTCAGTCTCTTTCTTGGATCGTGATAAGTCCTCATTTTGTTTTTTAAAAAAAATGGTTACTGCAGTCCCTTTCTTAAAAATACAGTTTTTATGTAAAGGCTGAAAATAAAGACATTACTCCATCAAAATTTTAAAACTGTAGTCATTCTTACCAATACTTTATAATGACCTTATAATGCTAGCACTTGTCACAACATCTTCTCTTAAGTATCACATTAATTTTCTCACATAATAAACAAGTCAAATTATCTCTTGGTCGTTTATTGTACTTGGAATATGTTATCTTTGTTATATTCCTGTGGGATTTGTTATATTTCTGTTGGGATCCCACCATCTTTAACTAATATTTGTCAAACATTTTTTCACTAATAAATAATATAACTCTTCAATAATATAAATAAATGCTATAATAAAATTCAATTCATAAACATAACAATAATAACTTTCAATATAACTAATACTTCTCAACATATGTAGTAATTCATAATATAATTCAATAGTAGAAATAATAATATAATAACATCAGTATAATTTAAGAAAATATCACAGTTTGTTTATTTATTGTTAGGAAAAATATTGGTTGAGGATAAAATAATTACATAGCAAATAAATAAATTTCTTATTTTTTTTAATTATATAAGAAAGTATTTTTGCCAGTCGAAAGTATACAAAAAAAAAATATAATAATAATTTCAAAATCCAAATAAATTTAAATCTAAATATTTAGAAATTGAACTCTCAACCATTAGTTCCTTACAATAATTTTTTCCTCTGATACCCTTTTACAAAATTATACTGTTAAGTTATAAGTATTCATCCTAAATGTAGAGAGTTGCTTTTTTTGGCAAACTTAGAATAAATAAAGACAATAAATAACAAATAAAAGATGTTAATTTTAGCTGAGAAATGGAATACAAAGGCAATTAGTTTAGATACTTAATTTTCTATTGTCACACCAAAACAATCACTGTAAAATCACATCATCACTATCCAATCATTTATATAATTATAGAAATACTTATAAACGGTTACTATTTGATTATCTATTGAAGTAAATAACATAATATTAAATTTTTGAAACAATTGGTTTAAGAAAAAGTAAATAAAGTAAAAATAGTTTATTTTGATATAGAATTAAAACATTTAATTTCATTTTTCAACATCAATTTGACAATTCCTAAAATCAAAATACACATCTTATGCCTGCATAAGGTGTCTACTCGACCTCAAAAACTCTCAAAAACAAGTAAATATTTTAGTTGATCAGGCTAAAATATAACCACAATGTTGAAATAAAAGCTGTGACATTTATTTTAAATTTTAAAATATTAAACTTTCAAAAATGGGTAATATCTCTGTTGTACACCAAAGACATACCTGATAATGTTGAAACTAGAGTAATAAGAGATATTTAAAGAATTAGAATTTATTCTATTGTTTTTACTTTAGTTTGATTTTGTGATGGTAATTGTGATGTCTGTGGTGATTTTGATTGTTGTTTGGGTTGCTCATGAAATAGTCTGAAGTTATCTGGTGAAAAATAGGGTCGTAATTTAGACGCATGTACAATAACTGAATTTAATTTAGTCTCATAATTAAATTTGTCTATTTCATAGGTCACATCAGAAAGTTTATTTATTATTTTGTATGGTCCAGAGAAAGTAGGTTCTAATTTTCTAGTGTTAGGATATTTAAATTCTTCACAAATTACATAATCTTGTATTTCTAGTGGAGATTCAACAAATTTTCTACCATAGAGTCTTTTACTTTTAAGGTGGAATTCACAAGTTCGCGCTTTTGCAATTTAGAGTGCTTTATTAACAGGAGGGTAATAATTTTGTTTTAAAGGAGATTCATAAGGTAATTGACCATAAAATAAATAGGCAGGTGGGAATTTGGTTATGGAATGTGGTGTGTTATTGTATTCTTGGATGACTTGGTCTAATAATCTAGTCCAAGGTATTTTAGAAGAAATGGAATTAACTTTACATTTAAGTCTAGTAACTATAGTTTGGTTCACTCGTTCTACCTTCCCATTGGTTTGGGGGTGATGTGATGATGTAAAACGTTGTTGAACATGATATTTTCTGAGGAATTTTTTGAATCTTGGAGACCTAAAAGATTTGTCTATCGCTAAGTATTGTTTTAGGTGCTTGAATATTGAAAATTTGTTTTAAACAGTTAGTATATGTTTCGGTAGTAACACTTTTGGATGGAAAAGCCCAAACAAACCTAGTTGCATGATCTATTATTATGTGTAAGAATTTTTTTGTTGAATTGTAATAATTAAATCCACCCACAGTATCAATAGAAAGACATTCAAAAGGTTGATCTGTGGCTGGCATAGCTTGTAACAAGCCAAATCTTTTTTGTTTTGGTTTTTTATTTCTCTGGCATGTATCACAATGTTTAACAAATTGTGTAATATCTATTGTCATGTTGGGCCAATAATAGTTTGGAGATATTAAGTTAAGCATTTTTTGTATTCCTAAGTGTCCAAAATTATCATGAGCAATATGTAATAATTTTCTCCTGAGTGACATTGGTACTACTATTTTTTTTAATCCTTTTCTCTGAATAATTATAATCCCATTCTCTTTTTTGTATTTTCTGTCACAAACATTATCTTTATCTTGCATCGCTATAATTTCTTTTTTGTCCAATAATAAACTTACATGTTGATTAAGATAAGCAACAGGATTTCGTGACAACATGTCCGCTTCGACATTTGTAGAACCTTTTTGATACTTGATCTCATAATCGAACATGCTAAGTTTTAAAGACCATCGAAAAAGTCTACCTCTTAGATTTTTAACATTCTTTAACCATACCAGAGATGCATGGTCGGTATGGATTGTGAATTTAGTACCATGAAAATAGTGATAAAACTTATCAAGAGTATCTATGATAGCAAGGCATTCCAATTCAGTTATACAGTAATTTTGTTCATAACTCTTCAAAATTCTAGAATGGTAAGCAATAGGATGCAAAAAATTATCTTTCCCTGGTTGTTTTAGAACTGCACCTACTGCTACCTGAGAGGCATCTACAAACATGTGGAGGGGTAATTTTGGGTCATAAATTTTTAAAATTGGTTTTGCAATTAGAGTATTTTTTAATTTCTCAAAAGAGTTTTGACATTCTGAGTTCCATTCCCATATTGTGTTTTTCCTAAGTAATTTATTGAGGGGGTATCTAATTTCAGCATATTTATCTATGAATTTGTGATAAACATTAATGGAACCTAAAAATCGTTGTAGTTCTTTAACATTAGAGGGAGGTTTCAATTTTTTAATTGTCTCAATATTGGTATTAGCTGGAGTTAAAGTCCCATTGGTGATCTCATAGCCTAAGAAATTAATTTTATTTTGATTTAGTTTACATTTAGAAAGTTTAAGTTTAAGGTTTTCTAGTTTACAGATTTCAAAGATTTTTGCTAAGTGATTTAAATGTTCTTCTAGAGAGGAGGAGAAAATTATGATATCGTCGAAATAATGGCAAGCAAAATCAATTTTATACTTATTGAGGATTCTTCTAATGGTTCTATTAAATATCGGGGGGCCTGTCTTTATACCAAAGGGGAGCACCAGCCATTCGAAGAGGCCAAAATTGGTGGCAAAAGCTAATTTTTCTGTATCGGCTGGATGTATTGGTATGTGCCAGTAGCCAGAGGCTAAGTCCAAAGTGGAAAAATACTGGGCACTACTCAATTTATCTAAAATTTCATCGATAAGAGGTAAAGGTTCTGCATCGTTTTTAACTATTGCATTTAATTTCCTATAATCTATACATAGTCGGGTCTTTTTACCTTCCTCTCTTTTCATAGCCAAGGTGACGGGGGCAGAATAAGGACTATTGCTTTCTTTTATGAGACCAGCCGCTAACAAAGATTGAATTTGATTTTTTATTTCTTTTTCTTCTAAGGGGGAAGTTCTGTAGGGCCTCAAAGATATAGGTAGGTCAGATTTTAGTAAAACGCGTTGTGGTTCAATATTTATCTTACCCACATCATATTTATGTTTTGCAAAAATATCCCTATAATTTTGAACTATTTCCCTTAAATCCCCATTTTCAATTAAATTTATTTCCCCAATTAAATCTGAATTATAATCATTAATATCGCGAAAATTTTGAGGAGTCATTGAACTTCTGTAATCAGGCTGCACGTTACAATCATTGTAATTAGCTGCAAAAAAGTCCTGAGTATTCACAAAATTTTCATTAGTATATGGTGATACTTTGTCATCATTATATCCATTTAAACTCTCATTACTATCACCATTTGTTAATAACTCATCTTTACATGAAATAGTATCTTCATTATAAGTTGTTATCAAGTTACCATCATTAAATAAATTCAAATTGTCACAATCAGAAGTTATCAAGTTATCCTTACCTTGTTGTAGTTTTTTTACAGTTACAGTATTAAAATGAAGTGATCTCTCATCATGTATGGATATACTCCTATTTATAATCTTCCTTCCCTGTTTTACTGTACAATTCTTACAATTTATATTTAAATTAAATTTTGAACATTCTTTTAACCCCAAGATGCAGTAATCTAAATCTGTATCACATACTAAAAAGTTAACATATTTTTGGATTTTACCCACTTTAAGAAGAATACTACACTTTTGATTAATTTGTAAAAATCCCTTTGCCTGACCAATAGTAACTGGAGGAACAATTTCAATTTTAGCATTCAATTTTTTAACAAACTTTAATGGTAAAATTGCGATAGTTGAACCGGTATCGACGACACATGGTAAATTATAATTATTCGTATATCCATACACAATTAATTGTCAAATATTAGGAGTACCAATTGGAAGAGTATCAGAGGGTGTTGAGTTGTTATTAAAAATACACTCTTTTTCCCAGTGAAAAGCATTCATTATACCCTTGTTTACACAAATTCTACATGGCCTAGATGGGTACTGGTTCTGAAAATAATTGTTTTGTACTCCGTTTTGGAAATTTCTAGGTCTTTGAAAATTATAGTTTGGTCGAGGAACCCAGTTTCGAGGAGAATTAAATTGATTATTGGGCCGATTTGACTGAATCCAATGCCTAGGAGTATTAATTTGTTGAAAATTTGGTCTATTAGGCTGCACACTATATCGAGGAATGTCAAAATTAGTTGCATTAGGTTTACTTGGTAATGATGGACTTGTAACAGCAGGGGTGGAAACTTCCACAAATTGCTTAACAATTCTATACCATTCTGTTGTACTCTCAGGAGGGTTAACAATTAGATAATTTTGATATTCTGGTTTTAAACCATCGGTTAATCCTTGTAGTAATATAGTTTCACATAAATGCAATTTCCTACCAATTTCAATTTTCTTTCTAAAATAAGTATCTAAGTTACTTAAACTATCCAATTTCAAAGCAGAAAATTCAGAAAATTTCGGATATTTACCCTAATAAAATTCTCAGTTAAGATATCAGCTATCTGTTCGTATTTAGTGCAATTAAGGCAATCATTAATGTAAATCTTAAGAGCTTCTCCCTTTAAATTTTGAGAAATATTTTTAAACTTCCAATCATCATCCTTCTTTTCTTTTTCACAAGCATCATCAAAGTATTTTAACCACGCCTGTATCTCAACTCCTAAATCTGGATCAAATGCTATAAATTTTGGTTCTGCCATAATATTTAATCTAACAAAAGAGTTAACTCGATATTCTTTTAAATATCCGGATCTTAAAAACATTAAATTTTAAACTTATAACACTATATACCATACAAATAACGAAATAGATAAAATAGTAAATAAATATGTAATTTACAATCTCAGTAACATTTTAAAAATAATACATTTTTTTTTTTTTTTTTTTTTTTTTTAAGAATATCTGTTCTTAAAACATGAAAATATAAATTATACCGCTGTCTATAATATTACAATGACGTATCCCACGAAATCATCAAATAAATTAATTAACCTTAACAACACTTAAATATTTGCAACAGAAATAAATTTTAAAAACAAAATTTTAATCAGTATAACATAGTATATAAAACCTTTAAATTTCAAGGTAGACTATTAAATAAATAAAACATTTTAAATATAACATATATTAATAAATATCAACATATAAAGATACCAATAAATAAAAATACCAACTTACAGTTACTCTTGAGCATATTTCACAGGAAAGTCTCACACATCTAAAAATCTTTAATTTTCTTGATAACACAAAAGTTCTGCTTTTTCGCAATCCTTTAAAAACAACACCATGAAGACGCTAATGAAGATGAATAGTATATTCTCTAGCAACAACTTCACTTAGGCCAACTTTTCCTCTTCTTTTCTCTTTTAGGCTTGACCATTTTTAATTTATTATAAAACTACAAAATAACAAAACACCAGACGTAAACGTGCTGTAATGGCGTAGACGTCCTCGTAACATATTCTTCTAATCGGCAAATTTCACGTTTAACTACACAAACTTTATGTTGATCACCAGCATCCTGTTCGACTTATTATATTAATGTCGTGTTTCCAAGTTCAAATCCGGGAAAAAGGCAGTCGTGCTCGTGATAAATAGGGTTAGCGATGTTATTGGTTTCCCTTTTAGTTCGCATCAGGCGGCCGGGTGGTATCATCAACAACAAGAAATGTCAGTCCATATTTTTGTCGAAGAACCTTTTATTTCCAGTTTAAGACATCTCTTCAGGGAAAATGCTCATTAGCCAACGCTAAACGAAAAAAAATACAACGTTACATTATTTACTAGAATCCGTCCTGATTCTTTTAGCAAACACCAGCGTCAAAAAATCCTCTCCGAATCAGGATGATCGTGTTTTTAAACTAGCTTGCGTAATAATACAGAATGCGTCACGTGACCCACTTCTATCGAATCAAAAGGTCTCTTTTGGAACTTTATCAATATTTCCGGTGGATTTATTTTGTTGTAAAATGCAAAAACTTTCTACGCCCATCCAGAATATTCCATAATCTCGTACCAGATGCCTGTCATATCAACAAACCAGCTTATCTGTTTTTGAGGCTGTAGCTAAACTTCGAATTTAATACGTAATAAAAATAATAAGAAGAAAAGAAAATGAATCTTTATAAAAGGGAAAAAAAAAAGAAAGAATTAAAGTTTTTCGGAAATATTTTAATAGACATTTGATATTTAATAATAGGATAACTTTATGAAATAAGGTTTTTTGAGCGGAATATTTTAAGAGATACGATGTTTTAGCATTTAAATAAAGAAGTTATAGCAATTTGACCACACGGGAATAATACTAATGAATTTTAATAATGGATTAAAATAAAGATGTTCTATTTAAAGAATAAATTAAAAAAGCTATCGCCATTTTTAGAATAACTACATTCGAATAAATATTATTAAGTGGATTAGGAATAATTGGCTTTACATATGGATAGTAAAAGGCTATTTTAAGAATGAGAATTATTTTAATAAGCTGGGTTATATACCGAATATTATTGAATGGACAAATTTTATAGAATAATTGCGGAAAAAATTTAAATTTTGTAATATATATATATATATATATATATATATATATATATATATACTTCATTGGCGCCCTGCTAACCGAAAAGTACCTCAAATAATTCGCCAAACTGTAGCGCCCAATAAACAAACGGAAGAATGTTGCCATTAAATCTCAAAAAAAGAATAATAATAATAATAATAATAAAATAATTAAGAAAAGCCCCATTTACTAAAGTATCATTTATCAGTAACTTTTAACAATAAAATTTACAATATATTAATGAAAACTGAATCAAAAATAATCTTGGATATTTATTTATTTACATTATTTCTCTTAATTATGGAAAAGGAATAATCATCCTGATTATGTATAGGAATGAAGAAACCATACAAATAAATTACACTTGAGAACATTAAAAATCTCCTTTATCTGCAGATTGATTTATTATTGTAAAAAAAATTCTTCATCTTTACATAAAAATTGATTAGCTTAAAACAATAGATGCGTTTCAGAAGATATGGATTTTAAACGAACAATGATTAAAGAAGACATTTTAAAAATTTTGATCAAAACATCTTAAAACTTTTTTTAAACGTCGAATTTCGACGGTGCGTTTGGGGAGAAGCAATGCACATGCGCATAGGAGCTCATTCGGTTGCATTATCACAGGGGGGGGGGGATGTGTGCCTTATTTAATATGTTCTTTTATTGACTGAATATGAGATGAACGTAGGGATATGCTATTTGTATGATACTTCATAGGTTCAGGAAATTTTCTTTCTTGCCGTGGGGAATAGGGCGGTAATGTCAAACTGATTTCCATGTTGTTTACGGATTGTTTGTTTGGAGTTTGCATCGGAAATAATAACGTAATTCACTGGGGGAAATTTTTTTTTAATAAAATATTTGAAAGATTGTTTCATAAGCACCCCTACTTATGTAATAAAGAAGCTTATTTTACTAATATTGCTATTGTAATTTTTTCCGTCAAGTTTTGACGGGTACCATCTAGTTTGTTATAAAATTACAAGAAATTTTTTTTACGAATTTCGTTTAAGTTCAAAAAGAAAAACATTTATTCGTTTATTAAAATAAAATACAAGTTAAAAATTTGCTACACTAGTTATGTTTACAGTGGCGGATTTTTACAATTATTTTGAAAAAGAAAGAATAACATGTTAAAGAATACTCAAAAGTGTTGGATGTTCTCTAAACATCTCTAAAAATATTTTAAAAAAAAAATAATTTTATTATTATTATTATTATTGCCATTTATCATCTAAGCACTATGGTACACAAAACAACAGTATTTAGATTGTTGTTGAATATTTCATTAGCTTATATTTGTTACTCATACTTAATTATAATACAATTTCAGAAATTTTCTTTTTATCATGTCTCGTGCGTGAAACGAATTTAAAAATAAAGTTTATAAAACAAATATTTCAAAAAACATAATGACATTTTCTTAAATGTTAGACGATCCATATCATGAAAAAATGAATGAGTGTTTTCTAAATGCAGTGATAGTACAGAATATTCGTCATAAAATTTAAAAAAAAAAAAAAAAATCTGTTTGGACAAAAAAATACGGACCCAAGATACCACCAGCACACAAATTACACCAGACAGTGACCTTTTGTGGATGAACAGGCTTGGCAACAATAAATTCTGGCTTATCGCTAGCAATGTGGAGGAGCTCTATCCTGCTAAACCCACAGAGTTTAGAGAATAAATAGAAATGAAATGTATTGGTTTGACAAGAAGCTAAAAATGCAACCCTAAAGGCGGCCCAAACAACTGGCGGCTTGCTTTGAAAACATCTCAACATCCAATGAATTTAGCCCTTGTCCCACGTGCTTGGCTTGTTTTGGCCGAGTGACTTGAGCGATAACTGGCTTCATATTACAAGCCGTTTTGACGGTATAGGGCATTTCTATCAATCTTTGAACTCTGTGACTGAAACCATGTGTCTTGGATCCAAAATACCACCAGCACACAAACCACACCAGACAGTAACCTTTTGTTAATGAAGAGGATTGACAACTGCACATTCTGGCTTCTGTCTGCCTATGTGGAAGAGCTTCATCTTGCTGAAACCATGTGTCTTGGATCCAGTCTTCTTGGTAGACATCAGAAATGGACCTCGTTATAAAGAAGTCGAGATAACGTTCAGAATTCCTTGTCTGGATAAAAAAAAAAATTACGGACCCAAAATACCACCAGTACACAAACTACACCAGACAGTGACCTTTTGTGGATGAAGAGGCATGAAAACAACAAATTCTGTCTTCTCGCTGACCCAAATCCGATAATTTTGACGATTGACAAATTGACATAGCCATCCAACCAAAAGTGTGCCTCATCGGAAAAAACGATATCGCCGCAGTTAAAACCGGTGTTGATCATTTCGTACATGATGTTGGCGAACTCCAGTCTTTTTAGGGTTTCGTTCATCTCAGGAAACCCTATTCGTCCCGCTTCTCTGTCTGTCCGTCACAGACTCTGTTCTCAGAAACTGTATAAGTCAGAGACTTGAAATTCTGTGTACTTACAGCTGAATACCTACTGTCACGCTGGAAATAATAAAATATTGAAAAAGTCGTATTATTTTAATTTAATGAATTAATTTAATGACATCCCACCATTTCTGCGATTTCAAAACAGAATCTTAACTTCAACTTTTTCATTGTAGACCCGATAGTTCAGCGGTAAAGTGTATTCGTTCTGATCCAGCAATCCCTGGCTCAATAAAACTTTGGCGGAAGCTGAAATATTCAATTTTTTATTCATTTAATTGTCAAATGGATTTAATTAAAATAATTTTTTTATTTTGTTGCCATTTTACGTTTTTTTTTCTTTCTCTCTCTCTCTCTTTTTTCTTTTTTTAAGGTAACATTAAATCATGTAATTAAATATGTTTTCCATTAAATTTTATGGAGAAAAATATTTATGAAAGACAATAATTCGACAGTTTGTGGGTATCGTTATGAAATTGTTATCATTATGAACGATTTTTATTTTTATACATAGTACATATTTTCTTTAAAATATTATTACTATTAAAAATATTACTAGCTATCAAAACAGTATAATTATAACCTTATTTTTTTTAACGCCAATGTAAATGTTAAACGAACGTGGAATAAAAAACAAAAACAAAATGTAGAACATCCTGAAAAGAGCATTCTGTTTTATATTGGCAAATTTGAAAGCATAAATTTGAAACTGTTTCTTGCAGTGGTTTGAAAACAAACCAGTTCGTATCATTAAATCTTGTAGGCCAAGATATATACCCCCCTTGGAGCTAACGAGACACGGCGCCAAATTAAGATTTTCTTACCCTAATTGGGAAAGCCTCTTTCCAACGAAAGTAAAATGCAGAACAGAAAGAAGTTTATTCCTTGGAATGCCGTCTTCTGTCAGGCTTTTGAAGAAAACAAGTAGATGAGGGCTAGTAGAAGGCTAATAAATTTGCGAAAATTAATTACTTGCCTGATGCTGTTAATTAAAAAAGCGTCGTTTCAAACCAGAGGCGTTATTCTTGTCAGTATAATATTTACGAGAAAAGCAATCACATGACGTTTATTAATTGCCATTCTCTTTTTAAATTTAATTATCAAGAATGTATCTAAAAAATTACATTGCATACATAGATAATAAAATATTATGTTCTTACCAGTTATGATAATTTGATTTTTTTTTAGGAAACAAAAAAGGTAATATAATAGCTATAGTCTTTATGTAGCTAACAAAAATCAATGTCATTCCATGCAAAATCAACAAAATTTTGATCTGGTTCTCTAATAATGTCTTTTTATTTTATTTTTTATTTTTAGTACACAATTACAAACACTTACAAACAATAAATACAAACGCTTTCACGTTTCACACCTTTTTACAAACACAAACAAAGTATTTTTCTTTCACAATCTAATTTAGTGATTGTTAACCTGGCTTCTTCGAGCACAGGATGAAAATAGAAAAAGTCGCAATTGCAAGTACGCTTAAACATTCTCGTAAATAAATTTGAATATAGAAATCCTTACAAACTAAATGTAAAGAAGAGTAAACATCCATAAAATATCTTCCATAAAATCCCTTTAATCCTGGCAATTACAGTAACTTTCTTTTCTTATATACCCTTTTATTTTTTCTTCGTTTTCTTATAAAAAGCTAGTCGGATGTGCCAATCCCAAAACTTTCTTCTATCTCAGTCATGTTGATACTCCGAAATTCGCTATCACATCGCCAATAAAATCAATATTTTTCGTCATTGTGTTGTACCTCAGATGCTTGCGAATCGTCGGGTTACCGGGATGCGATCAACTGATGTATACTAAATTACGAAAAGTCCTTCTGGCCTGTACCGACAGGAACAGATAGCCTCCCTATTCCTTGGTTTTAGCTAATTTTACTGGAAAACACGAAGCTAAAATGCGTGGAACCCAATTAAAGAAGATTCATTCCCAGTTCTCGTCAATATTGAATTTGAATGAGAATATCGCCAAATTAGTCCTCTACAGCCAAGTTGGCAGTTTATGGCAACCTATTTTTGTCGCCAAATATGGCGATATTTCGCCAACTGTCGCTCAGCTTGGCGAGAATTTGACGTTGGCGAATATAAATATATAGTGTTAAGCATATAAGAATAGGAACAAAATGGTTACAACAATGAAAGAAAATTTGCCGAAACTATGTTAACTAAAACTCATAAATTAAACCCGTTTATGGATGAATTCTGCTGTCTTGTTTGAAAATATCAGCCTCCCTAAAATTTCAAACCGCTATATCTCAGCCATTTTTTATAATAGAGAAAAAACAAAAATTGCTCCGGATCAAGGCCGAACATTTAACGGAAAAAACTTTTAGGATTTTTTATTTTTTTTGTACATCTTTTTGAATTTGAAATATTTAAATGGCTATCACAGCACCCCCTTCCGGCGGAATATCCCTAAATTCAAGTAGGACCTGCTAGTCATAGTCACAAACATAGAAAAAAATTGGTTTAATTATCTGCATAACATCATATACTTTTCGATGATACAATAGTGAAAATCGAACAAAAATCGCGATCGCAGTGCCCCTTTCGTCGAAATATCCCCAAATTCAAGTAGGACCTGCTGGCCATAGCCAAAAACATAGAAAAAAAATTTGGTTTAATTATCTGCATAAAATCATACATTTTTCGATGATACAATAGTGAAAATCGAACAAAAATTGTGATATCAGCGCCCCCTTTCGTCGAAATATCCCCAAATTCAACTGGGACCTGCAGGCTATAGTAAAAAATATTGAAAACAAAATGGTTCAATTATCTGCATAACTTCATACACTTTTCGATGATACAATAGTGAAAATCGAACAAAAATCGCAATTGCAGCGCCCCCTTTCGTCGAAATATCCCCAAATTCAAGTAGGACCTGCTGGCCATAGCCAAAAACACAGAAAAAAAATGGTTCAATTTGAAGCATAACTTCTTACACTTTTCGATGATACAATGAGGACGGACATACAGACATTTTGTAAAAACGTTTTTTGGAATCTCTGACCCCTAAAACGTGTGAATCCGTCGAAAACCGGAAGTCGAAGAAAATTTCGATTACAATACTTTCTTCTGTTATAGATTAGAAGAAAGTAATAATACTAAAAATTTCACAGGAACACAAAACTGCTGTTATCAAATATACTTTCTCCTTTATTGCAAACAGAATAACAGATTGTTATTCCTTCCACAATCTAAAACAGTGGAAGTTAATCTGGCCCAAGATGAAAATTAAAAATTGAATGACAATTATACCATACACCCGATGAACATTAACATATGTAAGAACGAAAATAACTAAATGCAAACAAGAGTGAAAATCTGAAAACTTATCTTAAGAATGTAAGTAAAACCGCTTTGGAATTGAAAGGTGATTAAATAACTACTTTTCTTTCCTTTTGAAAAATGGTTGACCAACCCACATTATAAACAGAACTATCTTTAGTTCTTTCAAATTAAAATTCAAATATTAAACAACAGTTCTTTTCACGTGCAATGGGTCAGTTCGAAACCTGTTGGTCAATGTCTTAAGCTTATTGAGTTTAGCTTTTAAACTTTTCCGGTGGGATCTTTCGTGATCGGGTCTGCTACCATTCCGGTTACCCTAGGAGGGTCCGCGGTTCCGGAAAATACACAACACTCAACTGATTAGAAAGACAAGGTTCATTCAATAAGCAACCGAAAATTTTGTGTAATATTCTAAAATACATTAACAACCAGAAAAATTTGCATAAAACATTTAAGCATTGGGGAAAATGTTTTAACTAACTGTATAATTCTTTCGGGTACAATTGCATTTAGAAGTTTTAAATGGAAAACTTTTTTTTCTTTATTTTATTTTATTTTATTTTTATTTTTATTTTTTTGTCCTTTTTTTATGAGATATGGGCTTCTAAAAAAAGGTTGGATAAAATTATTTATTTTAAATAATTATTATTTTTTTTTAAAGGGATTATAAATTAATAAATATTTAAGCAGGAGGAAGACGATTTCAGCAGCTCTGTGAAATATTTATACATAATTAATTAATAAAGTGACAAACTTGTAAAGTAATTTTTTTCTTTAGTTACGTCTTGTTAAAGTCAAAGTAAAATTCATCGCGACAGGCTATATAGCCAAATCCAAGTAATGATGAATGTATTGATTTCTAATCTTCAATGCTGTAATTTTATGTTTTGAAGCTCAAAACATTATACCAGATCATCATTTTCAGTAAGTAAGTTTCTTGTATCATGAGCAATAAGATGGCAAACTTGGTGATTTGATAGTTTTAATTCAAATTAGATAGCACGAACACTGAAATAGTGGTCCATTTCAGACTTGCATGTATGTCCTGTAGCGATTGCATGAAAATTGAAGGGGGTCGAGCAGGAGTTCCTAGGCCAGTTGGCATAGAATGACCCTTACCAGTCACTGGTGGACAAATTCTTAAAATATCCGGGAGTTATGAAACAAAAAGTGTTCACCCATATTTAGATGTTTCTTCCTATTAGCAGGTAAGGGAGTAGTAAGAAAGTCTTACTGTCCTTTCCTTCCCCTGAACAAATTTTTGAAAATTTGATGGAAATGTGGAAGTAAATGTGTTAAAGAATGGTATGTATATGTTGTATCAACATTGTATGATAAAACATGTGATAAAACATAAAAATGAGGTGAAACCTTATGGGGCGCTTAGGCAGAAAATAATAATAATAAATATTATTATTTTCTAGAATAACTACCAAAGAAGATTCAGGATGATTCCTGTATACCAGGCATGTCAAACACGTGGCCCGCCGACAACTTATGAGTGGCCCGCGAAGCCTTTGGCATTTTACCTGTATTTAATTTAATTGTTAGAAAACTCATGCTGAAAATGCACTTTGCACGAACACGCTTGCACCAACCGTGTTCTTAGAGATGGCAAACATAAGAAAAATTATTTATCAGTATTTCCTCTTTGTTACCAGTTTGGCAGGTTTTTTTTCTTTTCTTTTTTATACAGAATGTTACCACTATTTTTGAACAGTAATATTTTTCTCATTCATTCTTTCATTAAATAGGGCAATATTTCTCTTCAGAATGTCGTAACATTCTGCATTAAAACAATCTGGCTCATCTGGCAAACAGTAATGTATATAGACAGATGTAACTCAATTTTAAATTTTAGCATACATTTTGTGGATACAAAAATAACGACTCGAAACGTATCAAAGCGCGGAATATTGAGTTAGAAAATTTAAAGATTCGTACATTTTTTAAATTATTCTACTTAAAATTTTATTTGTTTTATATTGAAACTAATACTTACTTTTCTCTATTCGATTTTACACCACTTTACAAAATAATATAATATCTTTTTAAAATACTAAGAAATGTATTGGAAAATTAATAAAAGTCTGCGTTAATTAAGAATAGTTATTTTTAAAAAAAAATCAAAATATAAAATTAAATAACAGTTAATGATTCGCTGCGAAAGTGACACAAATTATCGCTTTTGTGCTTGACACAAAAGCTCCGAATATGGCATCCAGGTTCTTCACTTGGACATTACTTGAACTTAAGGATTTTGGATATAAACTCTTTAATTATTTTCATTACTTAGGCTAGTAATTGTGTGTGATATTTCTGGTATCATGATCTTTCTTTCCTTTCATTCGTTTTTTTTTTTTTTTTTTTTTTGACATACTCTCATATATCCCAG
Source organism: Maratus michaelseni (assembly GCA_963931845.1). Classification (NCBI taxonomy): domain Eukaryota; kingdom Metazoa; phylum Arthropoda; class Arachnida; order Araneae; family Salticidae; genus Maratus; species Maratus michaelseni. The sequence goes on along the minus strand of OZ007596.1, from coordinate 155,974,072 downwards.
GACTTATAAAAAAAATATGTTAAAGCTCTTTACACCACTATGAATAAATATGATAAACTGAAGATGAACATCGTCTATTTTTTAAAGTTGATTTACAATTATATTCAAAGAAAAACTGAATTTTAACGTTTCATATGTAGACAATGTTGGAATTTGGAAAGAATGTAATATTCAGAGGTGCTACAGCACAAAATATAAAGAAAACTCCAAAAAATCTGACTAAATATCGGAAAGATAAACTGTTAGTATTGAAACTGATACTTCTTAATAGAGAATCAAACTGCTTTCATCAACCCTATTGAAGAAAATATATTTGCTTTAAATATATATATATATGTATATATATATATATACATTATCTTTATTACATTAAATGTCCCACGAGTCGAAATCATTCACTACGAAATTTAACAAATAATGCCTAGAGCTGTTAAATAAATTTGAAAATACTATAAGCAAAAGTACCATTCATAGAAAGATTTATATATAGCGGACAGATTTATAAAAGCCAAATATGTGCTTTAAAACTCGTATTGCTTATAATCTTATATTTGTACACATTTGCTTAATCATTTTCAACCTAGAAAATGTCTTGGAAATACGGGTTGGGGGATACAGAGATAAATACGGAGATAAACAGATCTACCTTCTTATAATAAAAAAATATTTGAAAGCTTTCCATCACAAAGATTTAACTGTTTATTTCGAACTGTTAAATAAGGCTACAATTTTCATTTTAAATCGACAAAACATGAATGTGGATTATTAAAAGAACGCCAATAGACAAAGAACTTGGAGTTTTCATCTTAAATTACAAAGAATTTGAGAAAATTTCAACTTAAAGGCAAATTTCATAGTGCTTTCTTGTTATTTAATAGTATTAGCGTTTTCATATAGAATTCATTACTTTGATAAAACAATTTTGAAAAAGAAAATGTATTTTATTTTAAATGTTGCCAGACATTCTTACAAAAATCATTGGAAGGGAATTTTTAGAATATACTAAAACTATATTAAAAAATAAATTCAAAAGCAAATTTTTGAGTTTCAAAAAATTTGAAAACAGTTTAATCAATTTTCTTGACCGCCAATAATTGATATTGAAATTATTCTTCAAAATTTATTACTGCAGTTAATCAAATTTCAGTACGATTCCACATTAGAGCGAAAATATATTGACTAGCTGACATGCCCCAGCGTTGTCCGGGCCCATGATAATAACCTTAAAAATACCTAAAATCAATGTTGAATGATTTTATATATTTAATTGAAAATCTGTCCAAACGAACTGAAGGACAGTCGTTATAGTTACTGCCGATTTAATGTCGATTTAGTTTCTGACATTTTGATATATTAAACTTTCAATTCTGACTAAAAGTTCCTGAGGAAACCTAAATAATAAAAAGCGCTCACCCACGTTTCCTCTTTTAAACTCAAAATAATACACAGTATTGGCCAATTCCCATTCGAAAAATATTTCAAAAACATTGTTTATAAGATGATTATATTAAAATTAAATAAAAATCATGCACTCGTGGCATCATAATTCACTTTTATATTTTAACAGAATAGTAAGGCTACTATAATTTGTGACTCGTGCTATAGCCAGTATACGTCATGACACAGGGCCGTCATCATTATCTTTTTATGCTTGAAGATTTTGTTATGGTACTCCATTGTGAAATTTGGTAATTTTTGAAATTTAATATTTTAAGAACGGCATAATCATTAGATTTGAAATTTATAATAAGAAAAATACAATTTTTTATCTTTCTAACGAAGTTTGTCTAACCATTTTCTGACAAATACTTTTCGACCTATTAATTTTTTCAGCAACTTCAAATGTTTCATTTTCCGAGATTAATCTGTGGCAACAGTTATCGAAAATCCCAATCGTCAGCAACGCAAAGCTTTTTATTAAAGAGGACTTTTTACGCGTGAAGATTTCTCTATGGTACTCCATTATGAAATTTGGTAATTTTTTTAATTCAATATTTGAAAAACGGCATAAACATTAGATATGAAATTTATATTAAAAAAAATACATTTTTTTACCTTTCTAACGAAGTTTGTCTAACTATTTTCTGACAAATACTTTTCGACCTATTAATTTTTTCAGAAACTTCAAATGTTTCATTTTCCGAGATTAATCTGTGGCAACAGTTATCGAAAATCCCAATCGTCAGCAACGCAAAGCTTTTTATTAAAGAGGACTTTTTACGCGTGAAGATTTCTCTATGGTACTCCATTATGAAATTTGGTAATTTTTTTAATTCAATATTTGAAAAACGGCATAAACATTAGATATGAAATTTATATTAAAAAAAATACATTTTTTTACCTTTCTAACGAAGTTTGTCTAACTATTTTCTGACAAATACTTTTCGACCTATTAATTTTTTCAGAAACTTCAAATGTTTCATTTCCCGAGATTATTCTTTGGCAACGATTATCGAAAATCCCAGTCGTCAGCAACGCATAGCTTTTTATTAAAGAGGATATGGGGTTTTCGAAATTTCTGTAATTATTCATCAATCGACCGATTTTTAAAGTATAGTATATGTAATTAGGCATATTTTAGCTACGTTAGGTGCGCACTGTTATGCAATACTTTTGCGTAGCTGTCAACTTTTTTAAATTTTTTAAGTTATATAAATAAAATTTGAAGCAGAAAATATAGTTAATAAATGAAATCAAATAAGTAGCGCATACATACGGCACATTTTATTAAATAAATTTCCTGATTCAAAATACTACATTTATTTTTATTTTTTACTTTAAAAAAACATCGAAGATTCGCAGCTATGACTTTGCTATATCAAGATTAACAAACCAACCAGTACAATATATTTTTTAAATAGATACAATTTAGAAAATTCAATTAAATTCAATTAAATTTTATAGATTTAGTTGATGAAAAGTAATTTTGAACATTTTTTTAGAAAAATAGATACTATAAATTATGTATAATAATAACTTTGAAATTTTGCGTGAATAGTTCTTTCATATGGCTGTGTTTTGTACGTACAAATTTTATTCTGTGCAATGGTAATATATCTGCTTTTCTTATGTAGCCCGCGGCTTTGTATACAATGCTTAATTTGGCCCGCGGTGGTAAACGAGTTTGACATGCTTGCTGTATACTATGAAACTGATGAAACTAAAGTATTTCAATCCCCACCAGTGCAGCATGTGCACAACGACTTTCACCCACGAATAGCATTTTACACTTCCAAAAAAATGTTTTAGTTCAGATTATCTTGTAATAATCAACTGAAATGAAGGCTCTATTCAAGTTGGCTCATACACCAAGAAATGTAATGAAATTATGGTGCTGAAAAAACTTGTGATGTTGAAATCAGACACAACTATATACCTATAAAAGATGATTTCATATCGAATAACTGCAAATAAAATGTGTATTGTACAAGAAGTATGCTTTGATCAATTCTCTTTTTGGGGTTTCGTTCATCTCACGAAACCCTATTCGTCCCGCTTCTCTGTTTGTCCGTCACAGAGCCGGTTCTCAGAAACTATATAACTTACAGACTTTAAATTTTGAGTACTGACAGCTGAATACCTACTGTCACGCTGAAAATCATAAAATATTAAAAAAAAATCGTATTATTTTAATATAGAGAGATAAAAAACCAAAAATCTAACAGCGTTTTCCTATTAAATTTAAACATTTTTCGTTATAGCAGTTGCCAACAATTAAAAATTCACAATAAAATTCTTTCTATACAATAATTAATTTTCTATTGAAAAATTTCCACTTGAAAAATGAAAATGAAATAAAAAGTTTCACCAATTGAAAAAAGTATTAATATGACGTCATATTAGTAATAACACGGAAATTTTCAAACATTTCTCAATAATACAAGGAGTATGAGTATGTGTAAGTACAGAAAGCAGGTTACTATGACGTCATTAGAGAATTAAAAAGAAAATTAATCTGGCGTCATATTGGAAGTTTAACGGACTTTTTCAAATGTTTGAGAATAATACAAAGAGAGTATCAATAGCAAGTAGATATAACGTCATATGAGTTTGAGGAACGTATTGAATCATGATAAAAACCCGATTACGGAAATATTGGCATACTTTAACATTTTGAAGGTCTCTATACAACATATTTAATTTTGAAATTGTTTTTTTTTTTTTTTTTCGCATTTAATCCACATGACAAATATTATTATGACAGAGTATAATAGCGGGCTTTGCCCGCTATCGGGTCGGTTGAGATATTCGAAAAAATGAGAAAAGTAGACCTGTAATTTTTTTCTTTATAAAAAAACGGCTTTTTTTATGAAATTTATTTGGATTTATTAAAGAAAGGATAAAGTGTTTTGAAAGGAATATTAAACGAAACCCTTTGTACGATGTTCTATCACACTTACCCACTTGTTTTAAAAAGTGTAAACCTTAAAAGTTATTTTATGAAGCATATTCATCCCCTTTGATTTATGGCTTGGTAAGTTTTTACAACTGGCTAATAGAAAATCTGTCTTACCAGCCAAATTGGTTGGTAGAATATTGTCACTTTCGCAAAGCCTGATTACAAATACAAAGAATCTTTATTTCTTTTATAATCTAAAACAGTGGAAGTTTACATGACACAGGAAGGAAGGACAATTACACACACACGCTCGATGCACATAAACAATTAGAAAACAAAATGTAAGCAAAGCTTTTGAAAAGTATTTAAGTATATCCTTCGGTAGTAAAGAGCGCTCAAACACATTTTTTTCCAGAAAGAAGAAATGCGCATGGGTCATTTTCTCTTAACGGAACAATTTGAGCATTATATATTTTTAAAAATTAATATTTTCCCCCTTTAAAATTGTGTTTTATTGTATTTAGGAACTGTCTCTAAATAATAAAAGTCCTTCCGGCCTGTACTGGGTGTAAAAGGTAGCTTTCCTATATCTTCGTTTTATAATTTTAGCTAATGTTTACTCGAAAGCAGCAAGCTAAAATGCAAAGAATTCGATTACAAAAGATTCGTCAATACTGAATTTGAATAAGAAATTCAATAAATTACTCAACTACAGCCAAGTTCGCTTCATTTATGGAGACAACTCATTAATTAATCCCTTATTTGTTTTAATCTGCTGTCTTGTTTCAAAATGTCAGCTACCCCAGAATTTCAAACTGTAATGTCTCAGCCATTTTTTAAGATAGAGGCAAATCAAAAAATGCTCCGGAATCCTTGCATCAAGGCCTAATATTTAAGCAAAAAAATAAATTTGAATTTCGAATTTTTTGTATATATTTTTGGGGTTTTAAATATTTTAGTGGCCCCCATTTTGAAACAAGATGGCGGACCAAACTGGCCAACTGTTAGGGTAAGTTTTTTCATTTATTCTAAATTTTCCATATTTTCTTTATTTTTTCTATATAAGTTGTAGCCCCCCCCCCCTCCTTTTATAATACTCGTAATGTTTTTCATTTAATATTCTCTTTATTTTAGTCTGAAATAATGGAGTTAAAATACCTTTTCTTTCTTTTAAATGTCTAAGCTAAAACAAATCCATTGCCTCTTTTACTTAAAATCATAATTTTTATATTTCCCCTGTAAGTTATAATTTCACTGGGGTGGTCCTTGTTACCCTGGGAAATTTTCAAATGCTCTCGGACACTTGGGCAATAAAAATCCATTTCCCAGACAACGTATATTAGCTTGTATTGTCAGGAGTTTTATGACTCCATTTATGCTGTTTTTTCGTAAACAACTTTAGCGTTGTTGGTCGCCAGTAATCTGCTCTGTAGATCTTTCGTGGAAAAAGCAGTACTCGGGCGGCAGATAGTGGCCCGTATTGTTAAAGTTTTATTATTCGTTTTTACGAGCCCAATTATTCCGTTTTATGTAAACAACAGTTCACGTGGGAGGTCAAAAGAAGGAACAGCAGACCCTTTTACCTTCGTGGAAAGGGGAGCGAAAACGGAGCAGCTGTACACATGCCATCACCCCTATGCGAAGTAGTTCCACCCGCGAGAGAGCGACGACCAATGGTTTTACGTAACGTATTCGCGTGGAATGTTTTTTTTTCCCTGGTATAATTTAGCGCGGGAGATTGTAGCCTGGGATATACTGTATATGAGTTTTTTAGGGGAAGGCTGAGGCCTTTCCTCTCCCCCCCCCCCTGGAGTTTTCCTGGTGGTGGCCAGAGATTTTGAGAGGCATTCGAATGTAAATTGAAGAGATGGTAGCTCGAAAAATTATGCCTCGTGCCTCGAGGGAGAAGTCGAATATTGTGGATCCTGATGCTGAGAATAAAAAGATGTTCTGATCGAGAAACTAGCGAGTCGCTACTATTGTGGTGTATAAAATCAAGGTTATGAGGGAGCTGTGATAATTGAGAGTATTTGTCGTTGAAGTCAATATTCATTCGAGAATAGTAAAACGTAAATCCGGATGACTAAAAGATACGGAATTGTCAGAGGAGGTACGGTCGGCTGCTTACTTCATAGTATTCATGGAAAAGTAAAGATTGCTCTAAAAATCAGTACTGCCTGGAGTTTCATCGACTGGTCCCTTTTGTATTCGCAGACGGAATTGTCAGAGGAGGTACTGTCAGCTGCCTACTTCATATTATTCATGGAAAAGTAAAGATTGCTCTGAAAGTCAATACTGCTAAAGTATCTTTGAGAAATGCCCTCTTGTTTTTTTTGTTTTTCTTAAAAAAATATAGACTGCCAACCCTAGAATATTATTAACTCACCTATTACGGCTGATAAACCCCAGTCTTACGAATGCTGAACCTGCAAGTAAAATTTTGGTAAATATTTTTATTTTAATGAATAAGTGTCTTTTATTATTACTATTATTCTACGTGAATAGGTTTTGATACACCTGTGTATAATTTAGATCACCTGTTGTCATACAAACTAACCTAACACCTATAAATTTAAATATGTTGGTGTTTTATTTAACATTTTTTTTAGTTAATAAAAATCAAATTCATGGTGATATTCTGTCTGTGACTTGTTTGTATGCATTATAAAAAGTCATTTTTTTTAAAATCTAAATTTAACCTTACTATTTAAAGGATAATGAATTTTGTTTAATTATTTAAACAATCAGAGAAAGTAATTATTTAATATTTAAACCCTGCTAAATTTAGTTTACTTTGATTGTGACTTCAGTTAATCTTCCTTCATCAATTAAAATTAATAAAGTAAATTTAAATTCTAGATTTGTTTCTGAAAATGTTTATGAATTTGGTTTTCCTTAAATATTAAATTGCTTCTTTTAAATATTGTGAAGTACCTTTTATTTTCCTCTATAAAGAAAGAGATTTAATAAATAAAGTAAATTTAACCTGCTCTTAATTGAAGTAAAAGAATTGAAGATGAATGTAAAAGAAAAATTTAATATTAACTATATTTAATTCTTAAAGCTTATTAGCTACAGTTAAGGTAATTAAGTTACACCAAATTCTTATTAAAAAGGAAAACTATGTTTTATCTAGTTACTCTTGGTTTGTTACTAGCCACTATACAAAATCACTCACATGGTTCTGGCAAATTGGTACATTGATATGATCATGTTTTGTAACTTTAATTAATTATCTATATCCTTATTTTAATTAACTTCTTTCCCCTTTTTTTTTGTGCCTTTCAAATTCTGGAAGGATTACAGGACCCTTTTTTATGTCTTTCTTATTCAAAATCTGTTCTATAAAGTTTTAATGAATTTCATTTTATTTACCATAGCAATGTTCCAATTCGTCAAACCACTTGTTGGGTATAAGCGGTATGGTGATAAATGAGAATTTTGTTGATACCTTTTGGCAAATTTATTCATTTACTTAATTAACTTTTTAGTTATTCAAAATTTATTTGGTTTGTTTTGTTTATAGCATCTCTCTATTTTGATTTTTAATTAGTAATTGTGTAAAATTGTTTCAATTTCTGAAATCAACAAAATTCATTCTTTTGGTTATTTATCACTTTATCAAAAACCCCAACACAACGAAATCGGTCGAGCTATTGGTGAGCTTAATATACACATGCTTAATTTCATCCAAAAGGGTTTATAAATACAAGAGCTATCGTAGGACATAAATCATATATATATATATATATATATCATAATAATAATTCATAATAATAAATATATATAGGGTAGATGTGCCAGTAATGGACCCCCTTCCAGTAATGGGCCACTTTCAAAGTTTTTGATTTATAAAAAAATAACCAATAAAAATTTAGCCTTTTATATATTTTTTCATAATTCCTCCTTGCTTGTTTTATAATCTGGGTTATTGTTGACACTCTTAATCAAACCAATCAGGAAGCAGAAAATAATGTTTCACAGTTCCACAGATTTTCTGTGAAAATCTTAATGAACATGCTAAGAGCTGGCTTCACTTAAACAACTGATATTTTTTTTATTTTCTTGAAAAAATTGCATGTTTTTGTTTAGACAATAATAGAAAACTTTGAATTTTACATACTAATGGCAATTTACAAAATTTCATTTATTTTTCAGGTTTTAGGACCATGGCCCATTACTGGAATGCTTATTTAGTCAATTTCCAGTAATGGACACCCCATGTGGACATTACTGAAAAAGCAATTTCAGTAATGTTCATAGTGCATATATTTTTGTTATTTAACTGAAAAGCTAAGTAGTCAAATTTTAATTTTTTAATTTTACTTACCAGACTGTAATAATACATTTTTTTTTATTAATTTCATGTAATTAATAATTTTTTTTAGATTGCTATCAAATTATTTTTTTGTAAACCGTACCTTGCATATTTTATAATGTGGCAATTAACACCCATCAGCAACAACACCCATGTGGCAACTAACACCCACAGGAAGCAGACAATAATCTTTAAGGGCATGGGAAAATGAGGGGCTCATGGGGTTCACACTTTCCCCATTTAAAAAAAGACAAATTTTTAAGTCATAACGAGTGCTTAAAAATTTATTTTCTGTCTTAAATGTTTCATTATTCAGCTCTGACAAAAGAACTACATACATAAAAAATCCCCATAATATTAAATTTATAGTAGCAATGAAAGTAGTAAATCTGCAGATCAGGGGGCTCAAATGTCAGTTCTGATATTTTATTTTGAAATAATTTTATTTAGTATTTAAAAAACATTCAACCTACACTTTCATTTATTTGATATATTTTATACAAATTGCTAAAAGTAATATATAAAGCAGTTTTAGGAAGTTTAACTGTTAAGAATAAAAAGAAATATGATTCCATGCACTGGTACTTCAAGACACTTAAAAAAAAAAATCTTTTTCTTTTGTTAAACTAACCCTTCTAAACCCCCTCCCCCCACCCCCTCAATGACTTAATAATTTGATAGATATAATTCTTTGAAAGTTAGTATTTTAAACCTTCTATCTAAAATAATTAAAATATTGATCTTGTGATAGTGACAATAATTAATTTAAACAGTGAATTATTCTCATAAATATTTTATTAATTATTGATATCCTAATTGTTAAATTTATTTTAAAATGACTATTTTATTTCATTAATATGCTTTCATGAAATTCTGGTTTTAAATACAATCATAAAATCAATTACCTATTATTTTTTGTGGGGTGTCCATTACTGGGTGGCCCATTACTGGAAGAGAGGTGGCCCATTACTGGAATTTAGGGTGTTTTGATTTATTTCTGTTATTTACAATTAAATTTTGATCCACATTGGGAAATGTGACTATGAGCATGATTAAATATTGTTGATAGATTAATATAATATTAAAAAAAGTGGACTATAATAATTATAACTATTAATTAAAAAATAATTTTTAAAGAAATTCCTTAAGGGTGTCCATTACTGGCACATCTACCCTATATACTAGGGGGCCTACCCCCTGCGAGCTACGCTCGCCAATCCCCGCTCAGACTTCGAGGCCTCTAAAAACATGACAGTGTGCTTTGTTTTAAAAATATTGGTAAATCTGTAATTGGGTTGCCATGCTTTTAACGTTTTAATGGGGCATTTTTTGATTATCATGGCCTCATACACAGCTGTTGCGACAACTGACGACTGTTTTCGGGATTGATAAGTAAAATCAATTACAACTTGAAAACCAGCTTGTATAAAATGGTTAGGTTTAAATTGTGTCTACCTCTCAGACTTTTATAACAACGATCTGTATTCTATTCTTCCTTTGCGTTTAAGGATGAGAAAAATTCCATCTGCTTGTGGATAACATTAAGAACCACGGTATTGGAAAGTACTATGTTATAGCCATTTTTAGTAACAGGTTTTAATTTTCTCTCTATTTTAGTGCACCATCATGCATATTTTTATGTTATTTTAAATATATAAATTATTTATTTTAATTAATATGTATATACGAATTTCCTAATAATTATTTATCATACAAAATTAATTAAATATTTTGTGCGTGCATGCCTGCATGTATTCGGCATCAATTGATGAGATATTTATACAAATTTGCTATCCGCGATAATTTTACACCATGTTATGTCACTTGAATATTGTCCATAAGAAAATCGGGTACTTTTCCAGTGTAGGATCCTTTGCTTTTAGGTTTGGCGTAATTCGAGCTTCAAAAAGGGATAGATTCGTTAATATACATAGATTTGTTGCCAAAAGTTATGAAAACAAATATAATGAACTTTTGGTACTTTTCTATTATAGGAGTCTTGACGCTTTTTAAAAAAGCTTGGCGTAATTCGGGCATCAGAAAGTGATATTTGGTGCCAAATGACATAAACAGCCATGGAAACAAATTCGACGATTTTTTTGTTTATATGCGTATTTTAATTATACGTATATTATTATTGTTTTTTCTATACAAATTACTTCTGATTATATATAAAATAGGATAAATGACATTTTACGCTAAACAAATTGTATAAATATTGAAAAAAATGCTTCTGTATACGAAATGACAAAGTAAATAGGTTGACAGAAAGTATGTTGCCAAATTTCCTTTTCCGCCAAGGCTATTTTCCCTGTTCCGTCAAGGCCCTATATACTGAAAAAGCACCGAACTTTTATGCTTGTTTATACATGTATTTATATGTATATATACAATTTATTTATAATTGGACGATTAATCCTTACGATAGAAATGTGATTTTATTTTCAAATTTTCCTGAAAAACATAATTTAATCACAATCTTGTCTTCATTATCGATTGAAATAAGAGATAAATTCAATTTCAATTTGAAAATGACGAATAAAAAGAAATCGATAATCCCTATCGGGATCCTTTTCAATTTTTTTCCCTTTTTTGTCACAAAAAAAACTGAGTATAGTTGCCATCATTACAGAAATATCATTAAAATTAGAAAAAAAATTAATATCTCGAAAACTAATTCCAATTTCAAAATTCTATTACCAGTTTTGACATCCGCGAATTTTTATGGACAATTGGTATTAATTTCACCATCAAGCGTTTCATATTTTATTAAAAATAGCCCTGAAACATAATCAGTCGTTTAATTAGTCGTTTCATAAATTCGTTTCATAAAATCGTTTCACAAATTCTTTTCATTAGGATTTTATATATATAGGGTAGATATCATAATAATAATATCATATAATTCGGTGCCATTGGGTTCTTCTTTCCTTCATTCTACATACTGCTCGGCCACTACTGCCTAAAGTTTTCCTATTTCGACTGCATTAATTTGGAGATGTTTATCATATTTTTTCTTCGACTGCTGTTAAATTCAGAGGTTTTGGGGTCTCGGGGTGAAAATATATCAAAATTTTCCGGAATTGCTTTCCTCCGAACGGCTGCAATAGATAGCTTTATACTTTTTTGTATTGGAAGCTACCTAAAACTCGATACAAACAAGACTTAATCGTTGATTGAGGTTTCATTACAAAATTAAAGCAAATAAAAGAGACATAGCTTATATGATGATACCGCTGTTCGCAGGTGGAATTTTGAGGTAATAGGATTGTTGCCAGATGTTAGAATCATTATTTCTATTTTATGACAGGGGAATGGCAATAAACCGAAAAACATTTTTTTGTTTTCTTATAAACACAAACCATGAAATGTCTTTACTTTTTCAATTTTGAGTATTGTGTGATAGTTTTTAATAATTTAAGCAAGAAATTTATCTCTCAAATATATTTGGATGGTCAACTTTTAAGAACCTTTTTGTGCTAGGGTGGAGGTAGTGACACACAGGGGAAATGACATTTATGACATAAACAAACTTATTAGTGGTTTATATTTATAAATAATATGTTTCATATCGTTGTACATACATAAAAACATGTGATTAACATATTCTAGCATTCTGTTTCTTTTTTATACAAGTTTATTCATTATTTTTGAAGTGGGTACAGGAATTTCGCTGTTTATAGAAAACGATCCATATTAAAGAAATAAACATTTTAATGCTGCAAGTGAAGACAGACATTTATATCGTCGGACACTATTCGGTTTTCCTTACAAAAACAAACTATCTTTAATTTTTATATAGCCAGAGGAAATTAAACTGACGCAGGATCAACATTTAAAAAAATGAAACGACAGCTATACACATGCGCAATACACATAAACAAATTTTGAAACAAAAATTCTAATATACTAAGTGTAAACAAGAGTTACAATCTAAAACTTTTTTAAGAATGTACTAAATGCAAGTACCTCTTGTGATCAAAAAGTGATTAAACAACTGTGTTTCTTTATTATACAGAAATAAAGACAAATTCTACATATGAAGACAGAGATGTGTATCCACCTATCATCAATACATTCGACTTTCATTACAAGTATAAACGAACTGTATTTCTTCCAGAATCTAAAACAGCGAAAGTTAATATCACACAGGATGAAAATTGACAATTAAACGACAGTTACGTACTCGTGCAAGACACATAAATAAATTTGAATACAAAAGTCCTAATAAAATACATGTAAACTGAAATGAAAATCTAAAACTTTTTATTTAAGAATTTAAGTACTCCCTATTTGGTATCGAAAAGTGATCTAACAACTACTTTATATTCTACGAAGAAAATCGAGTTTAAAATGCAGCAGGATAATACAGACATGTATATTAGCTTTTCATTAAATATTATTCGACCTTCATTAGAAATACAAGCAACTCTTGTTTCACCCACAATTTAAAAATGAAAGTTAACCTGATTCAGAATGAAAATAGAAAATGATACGACAATTACGCACCGCACACAAGCAATTTACATAAACAAATTTGATAAACAAAAATGTTGATGAACTAAAAACTTTCTTTTAAGAATGTAGGTACCCCTTTGACTCTGGAAACTGATTAACCAGGTACTTTTCTTTTCTGTAAAGAAAAAAAATGCTGAAAATTATACAGATGAAGACAGAGATGTATAGCCGCCTGTCATCAAATACACTTCGGCCTCCATTACAAACACAGGCGGTCTCTGTTTCTTCTACGGGCTAAAACAGTGAAAGTAAACCTGGCACAGGTTGAAAAAGAAACTGAAGCGACAATTAATATAAAAAACCTTACAGAAAACCACATCATCATCTGCTTTGACCTTCACGGCATTAAGACGCCCCCACATAAAACGTCCGCGTGCAAGCAAGCCTCAGGTAGTGCGAAGAGAACCTTATTCACATCTGGTCGGTTTCCTGCTCTGTTTTAAGTGCTTATTATGCAATTTAACTGGCTAAAAGAGCCTAAACACAGATGGGCGATGTGCTTTTATTTCTGCATGTTTGACATTAAAAGAACCTCTTTTATAGTTTACTTCATACTAGATGACGTTAACTGCACAGGAAGCTGGAATTAGAATCTTTAATGGAATTAAGCGGTTAATTACTGGCACAATTTAGGAATATTTCTTAGGTTTTCTTTTGCATAGCTGAAAGTCTGGCTTCTTTTATACGTTCTTTTTGCGTATAAATATGCAAGCATTCAGATTCAAATATGCATTGAAGCTTCAATAAATAAATTCCTGGCATCATTTTATGCATTCTTAACCCTTTCCCTTCCACCTTTTCCTAGGCACAACACTTGCAGCGTCTCTGTTGTGTCCAGCGATGATTCTTACTAATGGTCTGAAAATGCTTTTTGACTTTCAACTTTTTCTTTCAGCTTCACAGCTTTTATTTGACTTTCACTGACGTAGAACATAAAAAATATATATTATTTGTCAAAATCAAAGTATTTCAATGAAAACCCGAGTTTACACACACACACACACACACACACATATATATACAGGGTGTCCATAATTAAACGACCCTACTTTAAAGTTGTCTACAGACGAAACTATTGGTCAGAAAGTTGTGAAATTTTGTGAAAGACATAATGAAGGAATGGGAATTTGTTTAAGCGAAAAAAAAAATTAGTTCAAAATTTCGCCACCAGATGACGTTTATAATGAATCACACATTTAGCATACATTTACGATAGTTTACAGTTTTTATTGCTACGAAACATGTTCCACATGATGGCTATCATTTTCAGCTACCATCTGGAATCGTAAGATAGCATGTTCCACAGTTGACCGCAGTGTGTTCTGGAAAATGCTAAAAACATGTCGCGAAAAAAGTTTTATTCAACATGTTTTGTTGTAATAAAATTTGTAACCTATCGTAAATGCATACTAAATGTGGAATTCATTAAAAACGCCCTCTGGCGGCGAAATTTTGAACTATTTTTTTTTTCGTTTAAACAAATTTCCATTCCTTCATTATGTCCTTAACAAAATTTCGCAACTTTCTGAGTAATAGCTCCGTCTGTAGACAACTTTAAAGTAGGGTCGTTTAATTATGGACACCCTGTATATATATATATTATAAAGACTCCATCTTTACAGGACCAAAATAGCAATACCTAATCATCTTAAAGCGTGAGAACAGATTCTTCCAAGGTAGTCCGAGAAATATGTTTCCACGGCGGGTAGCCTTTTTTTGATCAAGAATCGATCATAACCAATGCTCTTTTTAAAAGGTGCCGGACAGAACAAAGCCACTAAGCTCTAACGTGTGTGGTGGCAACTTCGAAAACAATATCGGCATAATTCAAAAGTGAAACTTACCCAGACCTAACGTAGTCTATTTTTCTCTCCTGTTCTAACCAATGCTGTTAGGGGCTGCACATATATAACGTTATAAACTTCTTGGTAGTTTTGAACCCCCTCTCTCCCTTACGATATAATCACTCATACGTTAACATCCCTCGCCCCTCCTAATGATATCGTTATCAGAATTTTAAAAAAAGTTCACTTTTTTCTTTCGTTTGCAGTGATATATTGATAGAGTTATGCATTTTTTATTCACATAATTTACTGTCTCGAATGCAGAGAAGAAGTCAATAAAATATCACTATTATATATGAAATAACTAGTTACTATTTAAAAGTATTTTAAATAAAACCATTTAAAATAAAAAAGTTACTATTTAAAAGTATTTAAAATAAAAATATTTAAAATAAAATAGTTACTATTTAAAAGTATTAAATTATAGGTTTTGGTTACATAATGCATTTAACAGTAATGATGTCTTTTTCACTCCCCCCCCCCCCGCATGGGGAGGGGGCGAGCAGAAATAACTTATTTTTTTACCAACAGAATAGATGGACAACATTATTTCACTTTTCTTTAGTAATAAACACAACAAGTATCATTTTAAACAATCTTTGCACCTGATTTCTCCAACAGTGGATCATATACGCATACGTGAAAAGTGCCAAGCTGGGTGTCGTTCCAAGTGGTTCTGTTGGTAGAACGTCAGTGCACTATACTGATGACCCGGATTCGAGTCCCGGCTTGGATACTTTTTCACTATGTTGGCTATACGCCTTTTAAGCAATTAAAATTCGAATATTATGAATGCAAGGCGTGAGAAATTTTCTATGGAAAAATTTCCAAATATTAAAATAGATTTATTCAATTATCGATACTGGCGTTTCATGTTTGCCCCAGGGTTGGTGGGTCACGGAAATATTCCATCTTGTGCTGCGTTTGCAGCCTTGCCAACATGTTAGAGTGAGAAGTGCCAAGCTGGGTGTCGTTCCAAGTGGTTCAGTTGGTAGAACATCAGTGCACTATACTGATGAGCCGGGTTCGAGTCCCGGCTTGGATACTTTTTCACTCTGTTGGCTATACGCCTTTTAAACAATTAAAATTTGAATATTATGAATGCAAGGCGTGAGAAATTTTCTATGGAAAAATTCCCAAGTATTAAAATTGAATAACTTTGTATTTTCATAAAATAGTTAACAGGCAAAAAAAATAAATAAATAATAAATAAAATAGCAGAATATTTCCATGTATAAAAAAAGAGAAAAATTTTGGTTGGATCAAAAATTATAACGATATCAAAGACAACAACCCCCACCCCCGAGAGATATCTTGCGATATCATGTGCCAGAACCCTCCCTCTCATAAAGTGATAACGTTATATATGTACAGCCCCTTAGAGTTTGAGAATGACATCATTTTCTTACCTTCGGATAGGACGGGTTAGGTCCCTCCTGAATTTAATTGTGAAAAGAGAATTAGGGTATCTAAGAGATTCAGTTCCATAAAAAGGTTTGATAAAGAGTAACTGTTCCGTTTTGGAACTGAGTGATTTCCAGAGAAGCTTTAGAAAAGTATAACAGCTCGGGTTTGAGGTGGGAGAGTCCAGAATTAGAAACTCTGATAGGTATATCAGGTACCCTCACCTAAAGTGGCTGAGAAAAAGTACCTCTGAAATAATTGTGGAAACGTTCTAAAAGAATCAACGATAAATTAATTTCTTACCCTAGAAATAAGAACGTTTGATGAACGTTTATATTTTACCAGGACTCTAGTGCGCATCTATTTAAGAAAAGTTCCTTATTGAACACTAGACTTTTAAACTAAGAGCTAATGCCACTGAGTTAAAAGACTGATTTCAATAACTAAGAACTCTCAGTACCTTTCATGAAAACTATCAATATAAGTTGAAGGACTCACAATATATTTTTTTTTTGTTATTATTCATTTAGTTAATCCAGAAACACTGATTTTATTTTCAATAAAAAATGATTTTATTTAAATGGAAGCAGTTGCATTTTATCGCTACTAATCATTCTATGATTGATATGTAATTGTTTATAAAAGATACAAAATATTAAAAAAAAGCGGGTTTCATGCATTTAACAAAATCATTTACACATTCATTACACATCATTAATACATTCTTCATTTTACTTACACACTGTCTCCTCTTACATAGTTAATTATTGTACTACTATCTTCTCATTTCATCTTTATAACTATCTAAATTTTATTTACATCTGTTAGTCTTCATCAATTTCTAAATTTTATTTACATTAATTATTACTTTGTTTAAAATTTATTTTATTTTATGCCAAAGCTATTTGTAATTCAAGCTTCCCTTTTCCTAATAGAGGGCAGCACCAGATTTATCATTTAACTGAAGTATGTATTTTCAGCTTTTCCTTTTATTCAAGGTTTTTTCATGGTAGATGGCAGCACTAAACATTTACAGTCCCTGGCCAAATTATTAGACGCAGTTGTTTTTATTATAATTTATTAAATATCTGGAAAGATACATGAGGAATTATCCTGAAACTTCAGGAGTGTAAACAACATAATAAACGTCATATATTTCCGCGAAGATTTTTTCCCGAAACCCCATAAGGGGCCGTCAACAAATTGAAGAAAAACGAATATCTTTTGGATAACCCTGTAAAAACTAATGTTGCAGAAAGCATTCAAACTGCAGATTATGATTAAGTGGCTTATTTTAATAATGTGGGTTCATTTTTATGAAGATAGCATGTATAATCAAAGAGAAATTCACGTTTTTATAAAAACAGTCCCAAATTTTACCAAGTTTTTTGCTTATAATTTGCAGAGTTTTTAATATAAAAACAAGTTATTTTCAGAAAATATGACAAACAAAATTATACACAATACCCTGCAATCAGAATTAAAAAATAATAAAAATTGTATGAAAAATGAGCATATTTACTAAATATTGTTTCACTGCGCATGCGCGAATTCAATCAAAATATACTGTGCATAATATATTAGCTTAATGTATAGACCAACTTTTATGAAAGTCTCAAAAACATAGCTTGAAAATTCTGATAGTAGTCGTCGATAGAATAAGCTCGAAATTAGCTGTTCTCAAAAGGAAGCAAAAAGATAAGGGGCTGTATCCAAATATACTAGCTTATGAAAGTTGACATAATAAGAATGAAGTGTCTCTCATTGTATATTTGGATACAACCCCTTATCTTTTTGCTTTTTCCTTTCAAAATTAATAGAGCGTACCATCATCAGAGTTTCGTTTATGCGGTATGGCATCGCAATTTGTGATGTAAATTTAGCAATGATTAATTCCGAAATGTTTCACCTGTGCAGTAATGCATCAGGTTGTTGTAGTTTGGACAAAAATTTCCAATCTGGGGATAAAAAATCAATAACAAAAACATGAAAAATTAATTTTACTTAAATTTAGTTATCCATTTGCCCACCAGGGGAAGCTATGAATACAAAAGTAAATTGTGTTGAATTTTTAGAGCTGATACTTAACAACAATATAGCTGCCATACAGTAAAACTTAAAAAAAAAAAAAAAAAAAAAAAAAAAAAAAAAAAAAAACAGTTTTACTTGAGATTGGATACCCTATTTCTTCACAGGGGGTGATATAAACGCAAGAAAAAAATTATTACCTAATTTTAACTTGGGGTATGGTTCCCATATTGGAAAACGTAAAAAAATCAATTTTAAAGTTTTAGTTAAGCAATTTCCTGCCAGGAGCACTACGAGAGTAAAAAAAAAAAACTATCATGTGAAATTTTTTATCAAAATATGAACTTTACCGAGGCAGGAGCTTTTTCTGAAAATTTATTTAAAAAGGAAAACATAAATCAATTTTATTAGCACTTTCCAACCTAGTTGAAAAGTGCTTATGACTTCGGTTTGTCTGGCCGTATGGCCGTCTGCCGTCTGCCATCTGGCCGTCTGCCGTCTGGCCGTCTGTCCGTGCTCTAACTCCCGTAAATATGCTCGGATTGCTCTGCAATTTTTATATGTTATTGTCGTTATCTAATATAGATGATAGATATAATATCGTCTTATAGTTTTATTACAGGGACACTCAAAAGAATTCTGTTACATTGCGATCTATGGGTAAAAATCATTTGCGGTTTATTTAAATAATGTTTCACTATTTTAAACGCATTGAAATTTATATATATCACTAAGGTGCATTAGAAGAAGCTTAATATGGAATAGGGTGTGCATAGCACTTATAGTTACTTTACAGGAACAGTCAAAAGAATTCCGTTACATGACGTCTATGGAGAAAAATCGTCTGCGGTTTATTTAAATAATGTTTCACTATTTTAAACGCATTGAAATTGTATATGGTGCATTACAAGAGGCTTACTACAGAATAGTGTGTGTATAGCAGTCATCGTTCATTTACAGAGACACACAAAAGAATTCTCTACTGTCTGTTAACACTAATTCCTGGAAGTGCGTTTTAAGTTACTAAACGCGATTTTAATTTTAACTCGCTTTTTGTCTATTACGTGGTGTGTATAAATTCTGTAGATCCTATACAGGGCAGCACAAAAATTCGCGAACACATTTCCGTTTATTGATAGAAACTCCAGAAAGATAATTTTAAACTGTGCTACGCGTTTCCTAACTAAACTAAAATTTAGCATCCTAGCATATACAAATCTATAGATCATATACAGGGCTGAATAAAAGTATTCGGATATTTTTCCGAATATTGTATCTGTTGGAAACTCCTGAAATTATGTTTTTAAATATGTTATGCGTTTTCCAAATTGTTTACTTAGATGTTATCTTTTAGCTTATTAAACGGTATGTTTTGTAAAATTATTTTGGAAGCGTTGGAAAGTGCTACATAATCTATGCTTGACGCATGATTTTTCGTTCTTGTTAATATTAAAAGCAAAAGAAAGATTTGTTGAATGGGTATAACATATTTTAACTTGGGGTATGGTTGTCATATGAGAAAACATAAAAAAGTGATTTTAAATGTGTTTAAAAAATGTTAAATGTGTTTTGTTAAATTGTTAAATGTGTTTAAAATGTTTTCTATATAGGGCTGCAAAAAACAGCTCGAGTATATTTTCGTTTATTGGCGGAATTCGCTGTAGGGGAATTTTCAACTGTGCTTTGCGTTTTCTAATTGTAGTAAATTCTAGGCTTCTGAAAATTACTGAAACATATATGCTATATGTAATATATATAATTTCTGAAACATATATACAAACCTATAGCTCCTATACAGAGCTGCACAAAAGAATTTAGATATTTTTCCGACTATTGACGGTAATATGCCGGCATTGAATTTTCAAATGTGTTATGCATTTTCCAAAATGCTTACTTAGACAATATCTTTCACCCTATTAAACAGTGAAGTTTTATTACAGTATTCTGAATGCTTTGGAAAGTGTTTCATAATTTATGTTTGACGCTTGATTTTTCTTTCTTGTTTTTCCCCTCTAGAATTTTTTTTCGCCGCCGAAGGTAAGTACCAACTGTTTCTTACTACCCTCTAATGAAAACCCAGCGTACGCCCATGGTAGCTTTCCAATCTAGTAGCACATAAACTGCTTTGATTATACACGATTTTGAAATAGGCACATCCTTCTTCAAATAAAGAATGGTCAAGTAGGCGTTTATCGGATTGGTATGGTAACCACAGAATTACGCGACAAATCCTAAAAGTATCATCATCTCGAAAACAGCGTTCGTGGGTATAATAGCATTGAGATAAGGCCAACGCAAACGACCCACACATGCCAATAACACTCAGCCTACTTTTGCATATTTTTCTCACACGTTTAGCGAATTTATGAATTCATGCTGTTTTTTTTTTTTTTTTTTTTTTTTCGGTTGATTCAAAAGGTGAATAACATTTTTTGTAAACAGATAGTTGTGGTAATGCTATCTTTTTTTGGATTGCAGAACATTTTGAGACAGAAACTACAGGAGCCCATGTTTGGCTTAAAACGTCCTCTGATCAAATTGGTCTTATCATTGAAAAAAAAAGTAAGTTTCGCTGTGTGTTTGTATGTCTGTTTGCGTGCTTTGTTGGCGATGACTAGCGAAATCTACAGCACCTAGAAATCTGAAAATTTGGGTGAGGATAGTCCAAGGCAGGTCCTGATGCCCCTGAAGCTCAGATTTTTAATATTTTGATAATTAGTCGAGATATTAATTAAAAACTAATGAGAAACTCACATATTTCTTTCTGAGCGGGCGAAAACACTCGCGCATGCCCAGAACCCGATTGACACAGCGAACGAAAAATGAAGAACCGTTTGAATAAAGAATGCGTTTATTTCGCCATTTTCTTTTAACTTCTATCGGCTAAACCGTTCGGTTTATTTAAATACGGAAAAAATATTCTGAAAGATCACACTCTTAAATATGAAATGCCGCAATCAATTTTAAAAAAAATACGAACATTAAACCTTTCAAAAACACTGGCGAACATAGGTCGTTATAGCGCCTCTCGAAACGATTTTTTTTCTACGCTAAAAGTAACTATATGTCCGTTTTTCGACACAATCTATTTTGAGCATCTCGAAGGAGTAGATTTACATCGCCTACAATAATTTCGAAACGCACGCTTGGACGAGTAGAAGTATTTTTTTAAATAAAAAACTGAGAAATTTTCGACGAAAATGCTAAAAAACGGTGTTTCTGTGTAGCCTCGCTCGGTTTCGGATCACGGTTTCACTATTAAACATGCATATTTTTTCACGAAAATTTATAGAAGTCTCGGACACAGAATACGGATACTCTTATAAATACCACTGTTATGTAACTTAATTCTTTTTTGTGGCCCTTTAAATGAGTAATAAATGCTTTGCATATGGCAAATATTCTACATAATGCATGTTTTAGTGCACTTCATAAATACATATCAATGTCATTATGTTTGAAATGGTGTAAGATCATTAAAATGCACTTGAAACGATTTTTTCCCATTGGCCTAACGTAACAGAATACTTTTGACGGTCCCTGTAAAAGAACTATAAATGCTACACACAGATACAGTGATAAAGTTTAAGGGAAGATACAGTTTAAGAATACAGTGATAATTATATAAACTACTAAAATTTCAGAGTCCGGACGACAAAAGCTATTTTTGTTATTGTTGTTGTTGTTATGTTTTGTTAATATGTTAACGGACTTGGCATCTATGGAATAGATTTTCGCCAAATTTAATCTGTTAGGATATTTATTAAAAATTACGTTGATTCAATTTTACCTCTACTGACTCAATAAGGGGCGCTACTGTGCTGTGTTTTTCACGATTTCCACTATAGCTATATCTTGGCATCTATGGAATAGAATTTCGCCAAATTTAATCTGTAGGATATTTATTAAAAATTACGTTGATTCAATTTTACCTCTACTGACTCAATAAGGGCGCTACTGTGCTGTGTTTTTCACGATTTCCACTATAGCTATATCTTGGCATCTATGGAATAGAATTTCGCCAAATTTCATATATAGGATATTTATTAAAAATTACGTTGATTCAGTTTTGCCTTTCCTCACTGAATAAAGGCGCTACTATGCTGTGTTTTTCACGATTTCCGTAAGTAGCTATATCTTGCCATCTGTGGGATGGAATTTCAAATTTAATATGTAAAATATTTATTACAAATAATTTTGATTCAATTTTGGCTTTGTACATTCAATAGAGGCCTGTTACACTATTTTACTTACCCATCATACGTAGTATAGGGTAAGTCTTGTAATCGTTTTGAAAATCGAAAAATTTTTTTTGACGGATTTACACGTTTCAGACACTGGAGATTCCGAAAAACATATTTTTAGAAAAAAAATTTTGCCGTCCGTCTGTGTGTCTGTGTGTGTGTGTGTCTGTGTGTCTCTAAACGCTCTATCTCCCGAAAAAATTGAGATAGAGACTTGCAATTTGGTATGTACTTAGTATGTAATAATGGGAAGAAGCCTATATCATTTCAATAACCTCGATTAACCGGAACAATTTTTTTCGGACTCTCGAAATATTCGTTCTGATGAAAGGTGTATAAAAATTTTCGAAATTGTTTATTTTAAGAAATGAATATAAAAGACAATAAAAAAACATAAATTTTGAATAAAGCATGAAGTCGATCGGATAATCAGTTGCCGAGATATTTGGAATCCTATTTGCCACACTCTTCGATTTTTCATGACCCTGTATTTCATCCAAATTTCACTTCAAAGATATATTTTAATTGGAAATTTGACGCTTAATCAGATGCAATAAACCGCTAGTTAATAGGATTATTATTTTTGGAGTTATAAGGAAAAACCTCTTTCAAGCAATTCAGTAATCGAGCCTTTAAAGTTTGTGACGTCATCAAGCCACGATTTTATTTGAATTGCAATGCATTTTATAAGTAGTTTACACATTTTTATTTTAATATTTTACATTATGCATATCCATGATGGGTAAGTATTACGGTGGCCCCCAACGACTAGTTTAGGGTTTCGTTCATCTCACGAAACCGTATTACTCCCGCTTCGTTATCTGTCCGTCACACAGACCCATTCTCATAAACTATAGAACTTACAGAGTTGAAGCTTTGTGTTTATATAGCTGAATACCAGCTATGAAGCTCAAAATATTAAAATATGAAAAAATCGTATTATTTTAATAAATAGAGATTAAAAAAACAAAATTCTAACAGCCTTTTCCTATTAAATTTAAACATTTTTCGTTAAAGCAGTTGCCAACAATTAAAAATCCACAATAAAATTCTTTCTACAATAATTAATTTTCTATTGAACGATTTCCACGTGGAAAATAAAAATGAAATGAAATGTTTCACCAATTGAAAAAAAAAGATTAATATGAAATAAAATTGATTGACGTCATAGTGGTAATAAAACGGAAATTTTCAAAGATTTCTCAATAATACAAGGAGTATGAGTATGTGTATGCACACAAAGCAGATTAATATCACGTCATTAGAGAATTAAAAAGAAAATCTGACCTCACATTGGAAGTTTAACGAATTTTTCAAATGTTTGAGAATAATACAAAGCGGGTATCAATATGAGTAATAGAGGATAGTAAATATATGCGTTTAAGAAACATATTGAATCATGATAAAATCCCGATTATGGAAATATTCGCATATTTTAACTTTTTGATGGTGTACAACATGTTTAATTTTGAAATATTTTTTTTTAAATATCGCATTTATTCCGCATGACAGATATTATTATGACAGAATATAATAGCGTGCTTCACTCGCTATCGGGCTGGTTTAGATA
Organism: Maratus michaelseni; assembly: GCA_963931845.1. Taxonomy (NCBI): domain Eukaryota; kingdom Metazoa; phylum Arthropoda; class Arachnida; order Araneae; family Salticidae; genus Maratus; species Maratus michaelseni. The sequence goes on along the minus strand of OZ007596.1, from coordinate 155,949,807 downwards.
TTCGAAAAAAAAAACGAAAAAATAGACCGGTAAATTTTTACTTTATAAAAAACGACTTCTTTTTTTTTTTTGCTAAATGAAATTTATTTGGATTTATTAAAGAAAGGATAAAGTGTTTTGTAAGGAATATTAAACGAAACCCTTTGTGTGATCTTCAATCACACTTACCCACTTTTTTTTTTTTTTTTTTTTTTTTTTTTTTTTTGCGATGAGCATTATAGCTATATCTCAGTTTCTATTTGGGTAAAAATGCAACAAATTTTATATTTGAAATTATTAATTTAAAATCTATATATTGGTCCAATTTTGTATTTAAGTACCCAACATAGGATGATATTGAACTGTGTCTTTTTCTCTCTCTCTTTTTGATCGCAGTAACTCGAAGTTAAATTTAAAGACGTGCACTATACTTCATTAATTGTTTGTGTGTATCAGAGCTAGTTAAATCTTAAATTATTGGGTTGTTCGGAAAGTTATTTCCGTTTGAGAAAATTAATTCGTACCGGAAAATTTTACCCGTTAATTATTAGATAGTTGCCGAACAGTTAATGTCGGTTAAGGGGCTTCCGAGTTGCAGATAACTTTACGCCTAGTCTATTTGTGAGTAGAGTGCCTTATATTAAATTGAGCCGCTGGGAAAAGTTAAGATGTAGTGTTAACTACAAGATAAAATATCAATTACAATGAAAAGAATAGATGTTAAGTTAAGAAATTAGCTATCAGAATTAATGTCTAATAATTAAATGATATAATTTTCCGGTACAAATTAATTTTCTCAAACGGAAAGGACTTTCCGAACAACCCAATAATATATTAGAATAACATAAAATAAAGTTTTGTGGTAGCCACAGCATACTCGTTTTATATACTATATATATATATATATATATATATAATGTTAGTTTTACATTTAATGGGTGACACAGAAATGACGGGCCTATTTGAAAACTTTTATTATTTTATTTATACACTTTTTATATTGCTATTTAAATATTATTCTGTGACTGAAAATTTACTATTTTTCCCAAGCACAGTACAACAAACAGTCAATTTATATCGCTTCACAGTTTTATTATTATTATTTATTTTTTAAATAGTCCTGTCATTTTTGGGACACCCGGTATTACATTTGCACAATAAAGTAGCACATAAATTAAACTCTATTTATATAATTCCTTTTTTAACACTTTCCAACATGTTGAAAAGTGTTTATGACTTCTGTTTGTCTGTCCGTACTCTAACTCTCGTAAATATACTCGGATAGCCCTGTAGTTTTTGTATGTTTTTAACGTTTACTATAGCACGATTGCTGTTGCAAATGAAGTGTGTAGGATTTATAGTTCTTTTACAGGGACCGTCAAAAGTATTCCGTTGCGTTAAGGCCAATGGGAAAAAATCGTTTCAAATCCATTTTAATGATGTTACACCATTTCAAACATAATGAAATTGATATTTATTTATGAAGTGCACTAAAACTTGCATTATGTAGAATATTTGCTATGTGCAAAGCATTTATTATTCATTTACAGGGCCACAAAAAATAATTACGTTACAATAATGGTCTACCGGGAAAAAACAGTACGCAGAGTATTACGTAACACTATTTCAAATATAATGAAATTTATATACATTACTGAGGTTAAATCTGTTTTAATACTTGGAAATTTTTCCATCGAAAATTTCCCACGCCTTGCATACAGTATTTCAAATTTTAATGACGTTTTTAAGCAATTAAAATTTGAAATATTATTAATGCAAGGCGTGAGAAATTTTCTATGGAAAAATTTCCAAGTATTAAAATAGATTTATTCAATTATTGATGCTGGAGTCTCATTAGTTTCGTGTTTTTTCCATGGTTGGTGGCTCACGGAAAAATATTCCATCTTGTGCTGCGTTTGTAGCCTTGCCAACATGTTTAACTAAATGTTTGCATACTACGTGGTGTGTATGAATGGTATAGATCATATACAGGGTTGCACAAAAGAATTTGTAAGCATTACTGAATATGAGCGTGAATTGCTTAAAGGTGATTTTTAATTCTGTTATGTATTTTCAAGCTGTTTAGTATACTAATAGATGTTTGTAGAATATAAATAGAATCATATACAGGACCACGCAAAGAACTGGATGCATGGCTGCCTATGGATTATAATTTTTGGAAGTGTGATTTCAGTAGTTTAATAAATCGTGTTTTAGCCTGAATGAAAGTTTAGCTTAGTATATGGCGTGTATAAATGTCTGTAGGTAATATTACAGGGCTGTACAAAAGAATTCAAGTAGGTTTACGTCTATTGGTAGAAATTGCTGAAGGTGAATTTTCAACCGTTTCTTACTAAATTTTAGCATACTATGTAGAATGTATACAAATCTATTTATCAAACGCAGGACTGCACAAAAGAATTGGAGTACTTTTTCGTCTATGGACTGCAATTGCTGAAATATGATTATCAAATGTGTTATGCGTTTTCTAAAATGTTTACTTAGGTATTTTATTTACCTTATCAGCAAAGTTTTGTTAAAGTATTTTGGAAGTGTTGGAAAGTGTTTCATAATCTATGTTTGATACATGATTTTTCTTTCTTTGTTTGTAATTTTTTTTTTTTTTTTTTTTTTTTTTCGTAAAAAGACAGAATTTATTATTTTCAATCGCTAAAAAAAGTTTTGTCATTTACGATAAAAACGCATCGATCATGAAACGAAGCTATTGTTTTATTTTGGATGGCATTTTATAATTGGTTCATTTTTGTATGCTATTTATCTCAAATTAAAATTAAACGCCACCAACTTTTGTATCAGTCTAACAGTTTTGGATTCAGACTCAAGTGTGGATTAATTTACAATCTCATAATTAAGTTTTACTTAATTGATTCCGGATTATAGAAGATTTTTCATTAGTCAGCATTACTTTCATTTGTTGAAAAAAGGTTGTTACATCTATTGTACGTGGGCCCGCTCTGCTCGGTAACATGCTGGCTGCAAAATGAGGAGCTCGGGCCGAGATTCGAGGGTTCGTTACAACTGTGGCCGAGGCGACAGTGTAAGATTTTCATGGTTTTCCTTGTACGAGAACGATAATTCTGGTCAGATTCCGTTTGAAAAGTCCTCCCTGAAGGCTACCCCCTATAGCAATATGGCCAAAAATGGTATCTGCTTAATAAAACCCTTTTTTGTATGTATTAAAAATTGTTATATACGAAAGGATATAACATGGGTGCGAGAATGTAAAATGGATAGATGAGGTATGAATGTAATTGCATGCATATAACTAAGGAAAGGGTGCATGTAAATGCAGAGACAGTGTATTGCAGTATGGACGTAAAATTTAAAAATAAAAAAATATTTAGTTTGGATTTTTCTTAAAAAATTTACTACTTACTATACCAAAGCGTACATGAAATCTGTCAATAACGTAGTTTCTTTTTATTATCTTTATTATTAATGTTCGGAAACGTCTGTCTGTATGTCTGTGTCAAGTAAAACTCTGCAACCGTAGCAAGTAGCAAAGCGCTTTTTGTTTCAAAAAATTCGGAAAAATCCCGGGATTGGTGATACTCAGTATCCAAGAAATCGGCACTCAATTAAGAACGTTATTAATTAACAAAGTCTCGAAAATTAGCGGAAAAGGAGCATTTTTGTCCAAAACAAAAAAACGATTTCAGTTTTGACTGGAACGGGACTCTGCTGCGAGGCTTGCAACCGAGCCAATCAGCTTTCATCTTCCACCTCCACCCCGATATTTTTCGTTCCGGCTCTGATAAACATGGCGTACTGGAATTTTTCCAGCCTTTTTCCAAAAAATCGTCACATCGGCACGAAAATTTGCAGACGGATGTAAAAAAAATCGCGAATTCAGGATGCTAAAATTCATAAAATTCGACCAATTAGAGGGGAAGTTATCAATTAACAAACTTTTAATTCTAAGTCGAAAAAAAGATCAGTTTTAATAACAATACTCCAGCAGGCAACTAATGGAGACAACCCGTCTGCTGAAGTAATAATGAAACAAAACATCTTTTTTTTTTTTTTATAGTGGAAGTATTCCAGGTCAAAGTAATTCCTTTTTAAAGGAACTGCATTTTCTATATCTATATAAAATTTTTAAAAATAATTGATTTTTGTATCTGAAGAGTACGCATCCTTGCTCAAGGTGGGCTGACATTTCAAAAATTCAAAAAATTTTCGAATTCGGTCCATAATTTTTTATTTTACCAAAATCCGATTTTTGTACAGAAAAAAAAGAAAAATCTAGGAATTTGCTATTTCACTTCAAATTATCTCGGGTCGTATGGGTCCGGTCGCGACGCAGTTTGGCTCATTCGACTCAACATCGACAGCCTCAAAGATTTCAGTTATGTTTATATAGAACAAATTGCGCTCCCTTGCGATGGAAGACGAAACTTACGAATTTTGCAGCTAACTAGTGTTCTATGGGTCCCATCACGACGCGGTTTGAATCACTCGACTCGGCATCGACAAGACTTACATATTTTAATTCCAAATTTCACCACCAGGGGCGCTTTCCTATCTGGGGACCTATGGGCCAGATTACGACGGGGTTTGGCTCCTTCGACTGGATTTCGATAGCTTTATAAATTTCGGTTATGTTCGTATAGGACAGATTGCGCCCTCTGGCGGTGGAAGGTGAAACTAATGGATTTTGCAGCGCTTAAGGGATTATCCGGTGCGTGCGTAGAACGACCGGTATACGGTGTCGAAGGCAGCGGGGACCCGGGTTGGAGGTTCGTTCGGTTCGAGGAGGACGCGAGCCGGAGGTTCGTTCGTTTCGAGGTTTTACAAGATTCGAGGCAGTGATGTAAATTAGGGGCCCGCTAGCAGGCGAAGTCAGCCAGTTACTATTATTATTGGTATTTTCCTTTTAATAAAACATTAGAATGTCGTTGTTTTCATTGATAATAAGTTGTTGTTCTATTACCCCTCCCGCCAATTTAAAGGGAGGTGACAATATTGCTCATTGTATAATGACAAAATTTAAAATAATCGGAACACATTAAAGATTAAAAGATCAATTTTGGCCAAAACTAACAATTTTTTTCAAGCTATTCTCAAATCCAAACTATCTACTTTTTGACACGATCACGAAGTCATTTTTATTATTAAATACACGAAATTTTCATGTATTCTCATTCAGATACTAGGATATTGAATATATATATATATATTTTTTTCTATAAGGGCAAAGGATATTTCAGAAAAAAGTATCAAAACCAGAAATGTGTTTTAAGAGCCTACGCTAGTCACGCGAAGAAACGCTCCAGCTAATGTTAAGTGTATGGGAAGGTTATCGCGCGATTTCTCGCTCACATTTTAATATTTTTACATGATTTTTTTTGCATAGGATAGCTGAGGTCGATCTCTAACGTTGTTAGTTTTTACTTTTTCGATTTTGGTTACGTTTTTTTTATAAGCGGACTTTTTTTCAATTTTGGAACCGGTTGGAACCGGTTCTGAAAGTGAAATTACCCTTATATAAAAAAAAAAACTGGAACCAAAATCGAAAAAGTAAAAACTAACAACGTTAGAGATCGACCTGAGCTATCCTATGCAAAAAAAAAAAAAAAATCATTTAAAAATATTAAAATGCGAGCGAGAAATCGCGCGATAACCTTCCCATAGACTTAACATTAGCTGGAGCCTTTTTTCGCGTGACTGATGTAGGCTCTTAATAAATGAAATAATGTTTCAAGCATTCTATAGCATTCAATGTAAGATCGTTATTACCCACGATTCAGGAAATCTTTTTCTAATTTTCAGAAACAATTTGTAAAAGGACTTATCCTTTATTGAAACCTCAGAAAACAATAGGTTTCGAAGGTTCACGGAAAAAATAAATGGCTGAAATAAAAGGGCCCATTTTCTGCACTTAAATTTCAGATGAAATGTTTCGGTTAATTTCGGAAACTTGTGTGTTTCTGAGATTTATGACTGTTTCTTCTCTTCAATGTGTGTTTGGAGACAAAGTCGTGGAGGGACAAAAACTTCCAATATAAGAAAAGTGCAGAGCCGGATTAAGATTGTCCGAAGCCCAAGGACCAGTAACTTTTCAGGGCCCTCAAACCAAAACAGTAGCTAGAATTCCAGTTACTATTTTGGGCATTTCGAAATGTTTTGGGGGAGTATTAATTTGGGAGAGTAAAAATGGGGAGTACTTGGAAGTTTTCCTGCATTTTATGAAAAAGCTCAGGAAACTAGGTTAACTTAGATATTTTTTTGCTGTTTGATGCTATAATACTTAAATACCTCTTCATCTTAAATATTTCTTAAAAAATAATTCCTATAAAAAGTATTTTGTCTACAACATTCCTAATTTAAGCTGTTCTTTAGAGAATTGAAAAGTACAGGCAGTCCTGTTACTTAGATATCGAAGATTGAAATAAAAAAAATTTCTAGGAGATTTAAATTTGTTTTTATAAATCATTTTACTCATTTTAGGGCCCCCGTCTGTTGTTGGCTCAAGGTCGCGGCCTAGTTGGCCTGTGCGATAATCAGGCCCTGGAAAGGGGCATATGTACAAACAAACACTTCCGTTAACAATCTGTTTATTACTTTTATGCCTTAGCCATAATTAGAGGATTGGTCATGTAACATAAATCAACCGTATCGCCGTCGACTTGTTCGTAGAGCAACCGCATTATAGACGAGTCATTCGTAGACCAATCAGATGACCCGAATTCTTGTACAATAGGTGGCATAAAGACGACCTGCAGAATTCCGATATCAAAAACTCTTAGCTAATCGGAATCCCTGAGACTTAAAATACTTAAACTGTTTAAATATCTATAAGACTATTAAATCTCATCTCAATAACATTTAAAATAACTAAATCGAATATATTTCTACCTCAATTTATACTAATGATAGAAGAAAAAAAAATACGCTCCAGGCTCCATTACTTTTATTGAACATCTTCTCTTAGAACAAAAGAAAAAAAAACCCTACTACTACTATTGCCAGATTTTGAAAAAAAAACCCGTTAAAACAGTCATTTCTTAACACGGCCAGTAAATAAGACGCTGTTTTGCCAGTAATGACGTCAGTAATTACCCTTTCCTTTTCCTTATAAGTATGTGCCCCGAGGCTAACGAAAAAGAAAGGCTACCGCGGTGCTTTGCGCGTGTCTTTTTTTACAGACCGCCGGAGTCACGTGATGCTCGAATGCACCAATGCAGGTGTTCGAAAAGAGCATCACGTCACTCTAGCGGTCTGTAAAAAAAGATAAGTGAAATGCACCGCGGTAGCCTGTCTTTTTCGTTAGCCTCGTATGTGCCCTGTGTGTGCTCGCGACCTACGTTATACTAAGGCTCCTAGAGGTTATAGGAGCTCTAGTCGTGGCCAGCCACTATTTGTGACTTCAAGAGAACGAATGAGCAAGCCCAGTATCTAGTGTTGCCTTGGTATGACGTAGGTCACGGTGTGCTCATATTGAAACTCTGTAGGTATGCCGCTATAAATATCTGATTCGAAATTTTGACCAAAATATGGCAATTCACGTTAGAGAGGAGTTCGGGCTCTTTTTCCGGAGCCCGGGCCCGACGATTTTAGATCCGAGCCCGCCTGAGGCCGATACTGAAGGAAAAAAACAAACATAATATTTAAAAATTGTTTCAAATTAATATCTCATTTTTAAACAACTTCTTACATAGAAATAACTATTAAATGAAGAGTTAAGTTCAATCTTATCAAAAGAGAAGTTTGGTCTCAAATAAAAATATACTTCATATTTAAAAGGATACTCTTTTTTTTTTTAATCTCCTTTAACAAGCAAATCTGATGGGCATGTTAACGAAGTGCGTTTAATGAATAAATGTGTGAAATTTGCAGAAATTAATGTTTATACTCCGAAGAATCGGACAACGTTTTTCAGTTTCCTATAAAAGATATTCATCTTTCATTATAATACATTCCTTCCTCATAACAATCTTTCGTGATTGTCGTGACCCTGAAAATCAGCTTAAATTTAAAAAATGACACTGTTATCTGAAAAATCCGATGCTTTTATTTACAAGAAAAGAGGAAACGCTGCTAGATTGCTTTGTATTAGAATAACATGTTAATTATATCTCCTTTCGAATGACACTGACTTCGTAAATGTGCAGAGCACAACCTCAGCATAAGCAGAGTTCATGATGAAAAATAGGTATAAGAATCACTAAAGTTATTTTCATATGAAAAGTGATCATTATGACTCGTACTGTGACCTACATTATACACGGACGGTTCATAACGTTTAAAACATCACACGGTAGTGGATGATCTTTACACGGCGATTGGTACAAAGCGTCGCGCCCATCGTTTTGTGCCAATCACCGAGTAAAGATTATTCACCACGTGTGACGTTTTAAAATTCATGAACCGGCCGTGCATAATGTAGATCGCGGTCGTACACAATAAGACTAAAAAATTCACAAACATCAAGCTCAAAGCTCAATCAGTTTTAACCAAGTGATCACTAGCCCATCAAGTGTTATCCAACCAATCATAATCGTGGATTTGTAGCCTGTATGACGAGCCAACCAATCATAATCAACCATCTTTGGCGGGCAAACAAAAAAACAAATCTAGGTGCTAAGGTGGTTTCTAGCGAGGTTAACGAAAAAGACAGGCTACCGCGGTGTATTCCACTTATCTTTTTTTACAGACCGCTAGAGTGACGTGAGGTTCTTTTCGTACACCTGCATTGGTGGATTCGTGCATCACGTGACTCCCGCGGTCTGTAAAAAAAGATACGCGTAAAGCACCGCGGTAGCCTTTCTTTTTCGTTAACCTCGGTTGCTAGAGTGTGACGTCAGTTGAAACTGATGTATTCTGGTCGACTAAAAACAGAAGAAAATATTCTCTTCGTGTTAGTTAACAAAAATAGACGATCCAATTAAAAAATATCCTCTGTTACAAACGAATATTGAACTAAAAACAAATTCATTGTCCGTACCTCTTTCGATTGGCGCCATATAAACAGATTGTCGCCGGCAATGCCAGGCATAAATCTTCAAATATCACAAATTTTCTTTTAAAATAGCATTCTAATATTATAATAGCAAAACACAATTTCTGTTCTTTCTTGTAATGTTTAAGAAAAAATAAATAAAAGTTCTTTTTTTGCATTTCCATGAATAAATACATATTTCAGTTTCAGAAAGAATGAGCCCGAGCCCGTCTCATCTCTAATCCACATTGTTGGGTTAAAACTCTACATGATTATTATCTTTGTTTTTGATATTTTGTAAGTTACGTTGCCGATGGCAACAGTCTTGTGTTCATGTTTTCCTTTTTTTGTTAATACGCAGTTAAAATGGCTTTGAGATTCTCAAAATACATCTAAAATTACTGAAAAGACTGATCTCGATTCAATTCTTGATTTTCTTCAAGATGAAATGCAGGCAGAGGAGCGCATAATCCTAGCCTCTCAAAACTTTGGGATTGAGACCAAGAGTAATTTTAAATTGTTCCAAGAGAAGAGGGCTGGAAATGATAGACACAAATACGGGGACACTCGTCAAATAGCTAGTGCAGCTGAGCTTTTGACCTCTTCGAATGAACAAAAGCAGTGCATATTTTGCCGCAATTTCCATAATTCCACTGACTGTTTGAAGGTACGGAAAATGACGATGAAAGATAGAGAAAATCTCGTAGAGAAATCAGGGTGCTGTTTTCTGTGCTTAAAACCGGGTCATCAAGTTCGTAAGTGTTATTCAAAGATAACTTGTTTGGGTTGTGGAAAAAGACATCATATATTACTCTGTCGTAACATAAAGCAACCAGCATTCTCACCAACCGGAAAAGAAACTACAGAGTTAGATAATGTTTCAAAAGAGGATCAAGCACTTGCGAATATATCCAAAAGCCCTAGTGCTATGTTATTAACATTAACGGTTTTAATCAGAGGTAATGGGAGAAAACGGAAGGCAAGAGCCATCATAGATTCTGCTTCGCAGCGCTCTTACATTTTAAAAAACACTGCCAAAGAGATGAAATATAAAAGGGAAGACTATGAATATCTTCAGCATTCTCTGTTCGGAGGAGAAAATACAGGAGTGTGCAAGCATGATGTGTTTACTTTATATTTGACAAGTTGCGATGGATCTTATAACTGTCATTTTAAAGTACTGAGTCAACCTGTTATCTGTGGGAGCGTTCCACCGACAATACCTGCGATTCATTTAAAAGAGCTTACTGACTATAATATTTGTGTCAACGATGATTATATAGGTCCTATTGAAATCTTAATAGGAGCCGATGTAGCCGGAAAAATCATTACCGGTGGTTACAAATCCTTATCATGTGGTTTAACAGCAATGGAAACACGTTTAGGGTGGACCACAATGGGACGTATACCCCAGATTTCTTCAGAGGTAAATGAAATCTCAGTAGCTAATTCTATGCTTTCTACTACTCGAACAATAACAGAATTGTGGACTCTTGACACTCTCGGTATTACAGATCCTTCTGAGAAGAAAACTAAAGAAGACCTTCATGAATCCGCCAGAGAGCATTTTCTTAACACAGTTCAAATCGACAAAGACAATCGTTTTGTGGTACATTTACCTTGGCTTGCCGATCACCCTCCACTACCTGATAATTATAACTTGGCTTTAAAGAGACTGGAAGGTACTGCACGGAAGTTGAAAGAAGAAAATTTATATGATGATTATAATAAAATATTTGAAGAATGGGAAAAAGAAGGAATAATTGAAAAAATTCCTAAGCACGAGATTCAATTACCGTCTCATTATTTACCACACAGACATATCGTGAAAGAAAATAGCACAACTAGAATCAGACCTGTGTTTGATGCTTCAGCAAAGCTGAGAGCTTTCCCAAGCTTAAATGACTGCCTGGAGAAAGGGATAAACCTTGTTGAGTTAATTCCTACAATATTAACACGTTTTCGGATGAACAAGTTTGGAGTTACGGCGGACATCCGTAAAGCATTTTTACAAATTCGCCTACAAGAAAGCGATAAAGATTATTTAAGATTTCTTTGGTATGACGAAAATAATGAACTGAAATATTATAGACATTGTCGTGTCGTCTTCGGAATTTCAAGTAGTCCTTTCTTACTTAATTCTGTGATTCAGTATCATCTGGAAATGATTTTGGAGGAAGCACAACTTGGAAACTCAAAATACCCTGTGGATATTGTCCAGAAACTTAAGAACAGCTTTTATGTAGACAATTGTCTAACTAGTGTAAAAACGGAGACAGAATTGCATGAATTCATTAAAGTAGCTACAGATATTATGTCAGAAAGGAAGTTTGACCTTAGAGGGTGGGAGCACAATTATCCCCATTCCTCAACAAAAGAGGCTTCTTGTACAAAAAATAAAGTTGTCCCAGTATTAGGTCTGCAATGGTTCTTGAACTCAGATACTCTTTCTGTAAATTTAAAAGAAGTTTGTGAAGATAATGGACCTGTTACTAAAAGAAAAATATTGTCAGAAGTCCACAAAATTTTTGACCCTATTGGTTATACTTGTCCAGTGACCTTATATCCGAAATTAATGTTACAAGAACTGTGGGAAATGAAAACAACTTGGGATGCAGAGCTGCCATCAGCAATTTCTAAAAAATTCAAAAAGTGGAGAAAACAGCTGGATCTACTAAAAGAAGTTACTATACCTAGATGCTTAATAAAAGACCCTGATGATACCTGCAATTTGAGTTTACACGTCTTTTGTGATGCGAGCAAAGTAGCTTATGCTACCTGCATATATTTAAGGAGTGAAAGTAAGAACTTAACTTCATGTCAACTAGTTCAAGCACGATCTAAAGTAGCTCCGCTGAAGTCTATTACAATTCCTCGGTTAGAGTTGTTAACGTGCACTATTGGTACCCGACTGTGGCAAAGAGTTATAGCAGAATTAAAATTAGGAGATATTCCCACCTTCTTTTGGACTGACTCCAGTAACGCATTATAATGGATAAAGGGTAGCGAAAACTGGACACCATTTGTGTATAACAGAGTGCGAGAAATTAGATTAGTGAGTAAACCAGAAAATTGGTATTATGTACCTGGGTCGATCAATCCAGCGGATTTACCCTCCAGAGGTTGTTCCGCTCGACAATTATTGGAGACAGAGTGGTGGAAAGGTCCTCCTTGGCTGTATTACCCATCTGATGAATGGCCTAGATCAGAATTCTCAGTAAATGAAGAAGAAGTGTTAAAGGAAAAGAGAAAGGAAATAGTATCATCTATGGTGAACCTTCAAAATATAGACAGTTCCTTTATCCATAAGTTTTCGAACTACAACAAAACTGTAAGAATTATTGCCTGGCTACTTCGATTCATCAATAATAGTCGTATTCCGAGAAGTAGTAGAAAATATGGTAGCCTTGATTCCGAAGAAATTTCTGTAGCTGAGTATAGAGTTATCAGAATAATACAGAAAGAAAGCTTCGTTAATGAAAAGGATGAAAAGTTAAAAACTCTGGGAGCTTTCAAGGATAAAAACGATATTATCCGATTGAAAACAAAACTTTTGTATCGACAAGATAGTGAAGATTTTATAATGCCTGCAATTTTACCATCTCAACATGAAGTTGTAAAGCGTATAGTGATATACTATCATGAAAAATATGCTCATGCTGGGACTCAAATGCTGCTTAACATTTTAAGAGAGAGATTCTGGATTCTGCATGGTAGGAAGACAGTGAGATCCATCTTATCCAAATGTATTGTTTGTAGGAGACATTCTGTAAAAAAGCTCGATACTCTCACTCCATCTCTTCCAGAGGACCGTATACGAGACGCTGCTGTATTTGAGATCTGTGGAGTTGACTTGGCGGGGCCACTGTTTCTCAGAGATAATAAGAAATCCTGGGTTTGTCTATTCACATGTGCCGTCTACCGGGCAGTATACATTGAATTAGTGGATTATTTATCTACACCTTCCTTTTTACTAGCTTTGCGCAGGTTCGTAGCCCGTAGAGGACGATGCAGCACTATCTATTGTGACAATGGCTCCAATTTTGTGGGTGCTTCAAATCTGCTAAGTGCACTGGATTGGAACCTTATTGTAAGTGACACTGCTCTTCATCCTATTAAGTGGAAATTCAACCCACCGACTGCCTCTTGGTGGGGTGGTTGGTGGGAGAGACTGGTCGGTATTCTTAAAAAATTGTTGAGAAGAGTACTGGGCCGATCTTCTTTAACTTACGAACAAATGACGACGGTGCTGTGTGATTGCGAATCCATAATCAATTCAAGACCGTTGACGTATGTCGCAGATAACGACGCAGAGCTTGTTCCATTGACTCCTTCAATGTTCCTACAAGATATCAAAGTGAGTGGTGTTCCTGACTGTGATAGAATTGATCACCGGAGTCTTAACCAACGTGTTAAGTACCGTCAAAATTTACAAGAGGCCTTAAGAAATAGATTTCGATCGGAATACTTGGGAGCTCTATTTCAGAGACCAGAACATAAAAGAGCTGCCAAAGTAGCGGTTGGTGACGTTGTCTTAATTGGAAGCGACAATACAAAACGTATCAGTTGGCCACTTGGGAAAATAATCGAGGTAATCCCCGGGAAAGATGGTGTTACAAGACTTGTGAGACTAAAAACTGCGAGGGGTGAGTTGCTTAGACCGCTACAACGTCTCTATCCTTTAGAAGTGTCAGCATCAGAGTCGTTTCTAGTTGGAGAAAAATTGGCAGGTACAAAATTAAGTGAGAAACCAACAGCCAGTCAATCAATTGACTGCAATATTGAATCTTCTGAGGAGGCAAGGAAAACTAGAAGTGGCCGTATCATTAAAATGCCTCATAGACTGGACTTGTGAACTATTTATATAATTTTGCTATTGTAATTGTGACTATTATTAATTGTAAGTTAACTTTTATGTTAAAATTTAACTTAGGTGGGAGGATGTTGGGTTAAAACTCTACATGATTATTATCTTTGTTTTTGATATTTTGTAAGTTACGTTGCCGATGGCAACAGTCTTGTGTTCATGTTTTCCTTTTTTTGTTAATACGCAGTTAAAATGGCTTTGAGATTCTATTTCTTTTATTTTGAGAAATTTAATATATATTATTACGCCATAAGTATTGCTGTGTATAGTTTTGTGAGTTAAAACAAACGAGTGTACGAGTGTACAAATTAGAACTGTAAATAAACTTTACTTTGTGATAAAGTTATGGAATGTTTTTACCCTACATCTAAAAACTTCTGATTCTGAAGTTCATAAAAACTGAACACACATTACGAAGCTTCATTACGCATCAACAAGCATTAGCTTGTCCAGATATATTTAGTAAAATTTGATAGGTCGGGAAAAGTTTGGACAAAAACGAATACGCAAACATAAATATCTCGGCAAGACGGCACCAAATCATTCTTTCAGCTTTTATCTATTGGTACAGTATTCTAGATACTTTTTGGCTTATCAATTAACGCATGACTCCTTAATACCACATGAAAAAAGAATTTGCAAAACTAATCATTATAAATAAATTTAACACATGTATGATTATGTTCCGACAGCGAGAAGCTTAAACTTTTGCTCCCCAGGTGACGTATTCAAGTGCTAAAATCCCGAATGAAGACCTAACTTCTAATTCATCTCAACTCTGGTTTTCCACTTTGGTTGTTTGTTTACAAAACGCTGTTTTCAGTGGAATTCTATGATTTCAATAAAGTGAGTTTTATATTATTACTTTATTCTGGTTGTAAGAGATTTATTATTTCTTTATTCTTATAGAAGACAAATATATCAATTTAAATTATTTTACGTGACTGGAACATGTTTTAGAAATGTGGTCTCTTTTATTTTGACTGTTGTAGTTGTTTTAAAGCCGCGTTTCTCAATCTTTTTGGGTCATCGAAACATCCTGATTTTATTCAAAATTCTGCGACACATCACAGTCTTAAATTTTGATAATGTTCTGAGTCTTATGAAATACCTTGAATTACGTTGCAAACAGAAATCATGTTTGACAATAACGCCGTAGCCCGAGGGAAAGAGAGGGGGCCGACCCCCCCCCCCCCCCCACACACACAAGAAAAAGTAATAGTGGATTGTTTTATATAGTACTTTCATGTAAAAGAAAGTCTTTGTAGCATATAATCTATAAAGTTGTCTCCTCCACCCCTAAATTCTGGTTAAGATTCTAATAAATTAATTTTGTTTGGGACAATCTTAAACAAATTTTTTTTTTCAATTTTTTTTCTGTTTCACGATTAATTCCCTATTACTGGGAAGGAACGCGGGGCACTTTCCCAGAACCCACAGGGAGCCCAAAAATTTATGGTGTTTCAAACGGATTTTAGGCTTAGATGCTTTACACTCACGCTAAAAAAAAAAAAAAAAATTATCGGTTAAAAAAAAGAAAAAAGTCGCCAAATTTAGGGGATTTTTTTCTTTAATGGCAACCTAGCCATTGTATTAAGTTAATTCGTTTGGCGCAGTCTTGGAAATCGCGCCAAACAAACAGTCGCCAATCTTTTGTTTACATTTTAGCGTGATAGTAACACATCTGTTCCAAATTGTCAATGATATCATAAGTGTATTTATAATTTTTCTGCTCATTTAGAGTTTAAAGTTTCGGTACTTTTCCGTTATACGGACACCATGCCAAAATTTATGCTAATGCATAATGTATGTAAACGTATGTATGCTTGGTGACAATGGTGTCCGTATAACAGAAAAGTACCAAAGTTTCTTACAGTGCACCCAATTTATTTCTGCTTCTTTCTATGTTTTTTAAACTTTCAGATGGATGTTTTATTTTTATGACTATTTTATCTATTAAATTGCATTTTCTTTGGGTTATGTATGTTTTTAAGTTTGTGCAGCATTAGTTCATGTTTATTTAACATCATATTTGAGTCTGTCGAGTTATTTTTTATGAAGAAATTTCAATAATAATAATAATCCAAGTTCAGTTCACATTTATTCTCAGGCTTTCATTTACATGGTTGTATTCATACACTTCTCATTCACAGTATTTGTAAAAATGTAATAATCTATGATTAGGGCCGAAAATATTTTCTGTGGCCAGGGCCCAAAATTTTGATGGTCAGGCTCTGTTCAGCATAAACAAACTTTCTTTGTTGAATCTCTTTTTTAATAGCAACAAAAAGTTAATTCATATTCTTAGGGGTAGCAAGCATTCCTTCCTGGTCTCTCCCCTCCCCTCCCTTCTTATACATGCTCATAGGATTTTGATCAAACATATGGCTATACTATTGAAGAAATATACGTTAAAAAAGAAAAAAATTCATCAACTTTGTGAAGGAAGGGATAAATTAAGAATTAATTGGAAGCTAATGATCAGATTTCCTTTTTTAAAAAAGGGTTAAAGTTATTGAATTATGGCTGACAATATTACCGGACTTTTTAAACATCCCAAGTTTTGGAGACTTCTTTGAGGAGCCTTCCTTGTGTGAGAGTGCAGGAGATGTAACCTAATCGACCTGCCGTAAAACAGGCTCAATTTATAGATACTCGGTGTGTATTCAAAACGTCTTAATATTTATGTAAATTACAA
This sequence comes from Maratus michaelseni, assembly GCA_963931845.1. Classification (NCBI taxonomy): domain Eukaryota; kingdom Metazoa; phylum Arthropoda; class Arachnida; order Araneae; family Salticidae; genus Maratus; species Maratus michaelseni. The sequence goes on along the minus strand of OZ007596.1, from coordinate 155,933,301 downwards.
TGGCTTTTAGAATTGAAAAATTATTGAAGATTATATTTTGAATAATACATACATGGATTTCTCTTTTTATAAGAAAAATAATCTGAAATACCAATGATAATAATTTTAAAAAAAGCCTGTTCTTCAATACCCGGTAGATTAATTTTGCAAATTCTTCTGTATAATCAAAATGTTCAAAAATATATTTAGGGGGGCCGGTACACACTGGACCTATGGGCACAGTGGACCACCCCCTAATATTTTATTTATTTAAAATTTTTTTAAGCTTCTCTTCTATCCTAATAGACAACAGAACTGCAATGATTATTTATAGCCTTCAGAAAATATGTTTAGCTCAGATTGAACTATTTTATCTTGATTGGTTGTTTTGAGCTTCTAAAAGTAAAATTTTTCATCATCATATTTTTATTTTTTTAGTAATTAAAGGTTGTAGATAAATAAAATAAAACAGCTTTTTTGCAAAGCGAAGATAATTGTTTTTATTTTACTTTAAAGTTAATATGTTTAAAAGAAAGCTATAAACAATATTAATATGATTATTTATTGAACTTCAACATAGGGTACAGTGGACCACCCACTCCTGGGGCACAGTGGTCCACAATCCACTCTGCTCCTGTAATGCAGAATGTTCAAAATATTTAATAATTGCTTATTTTCTATAAAGAAAGATGGTTTTAAAGTAGATTTAACTGAAAAATAAAGTAAACAAATAAAAATAACAATTTATTTAACATAGTAAGAAATATTTTGTTTTGTATTTACTGCCTTTGATAAATATAACTGTAGTCTAATTGGTGATGATTCTATTCAAGTAAGATTCATGAGACGCAAATTGAATGGAAGTCAGTTTATTTTTCCCGAAACTGTAGATGAATCTGCTGTTGATGTCAATGATTTCATAATGTTACTCTCAGACCAAAAATTATTTCTTGAAAATTCCAGGCTCAATCTTACTCATAAGTAGGGCTGGGCGATATATTGATACATCATGAAATATCGATTTTTATAACATATCGTCTCAACCGATTTCAATCCTCCTTAAATATCGATATATCGGCTCTTGTTATATTCATTCATTAGTCAACACAATTTCTTATTCTCCAATTAATTCTAGAGTGTAAACAACAAAACTGCCAAATAAGAGGTATTTTTCACCCTTGTCTCCTCTTCTCCCAAATCTACAGACCATCCATTTACTATTATGCTATTGAAGTGGTTTAGAAATGAATAGCATTTTCCATTTTTCGATAAAGGTATTGCATTTTAAGTTATAAGCAAGTTCTATAATGACCATTTCTGTCGTGTCATGTTACGAAAATTGGTTCAAAACGTTTACTATAACAGTTTTTTAAAAAAAATAGACCCTTTACTTTATTGAAAAATGGAAAGCGCTATTCGATTTCGCCGTTTTTAAATAAGTGCACCTTCCAATTTCGTGCATCTAAGTTTAAGATTGACTTCACGAATGTGTCAGAAAGTTGAGAGCTTAGATTTGAGAACTGCCTTAACAATATATTATATATATTTCTTGAATTTCAAAAGTATAATATATTTGCAAATCTTTTGCATCCCCCCCCCCCCCCCACCAAAAAAAAAAAACTTGAATAGTTTACGTTTTCATTTTCAAATCTCTATAAAGAATCAACATCACATTCATTAGAATAATCTACCTTCATTAGAATAATCTACCTTCATTAGAATAGCTTAAGATTTCTGGCATTTTAAAATTCTAGTAAAAAAAATAACATTGCATTCCTAAAGAATTGATTTTATAATCTTTAATAATGAAGTACCTGCACTGAAAGGCAATCGCTTATTCATATCGCAATCGTGCCACCTAGAAGAGAAGGAATATCGATAAGCCAAAACAGCCACTCGCTACGTTTCACTCACCGCATATCAGTTTACCATGGTTGTACTCGCGAGTATATTCTAACATTCAGATATCACGCCGGTCGCTTCAGGACTGGCATGATATCTGTGAGTATTTTAATATACTCGCGAGTGCGCGATTATAATCCAGCATTCGTGAGTGGAAAAAATATATTCTTGACATCGTCTATATTTATTGGACTCGCTCATTCACAAATCCATTCATGATTTCGATGTATTAAGTGAAACTCCATGAATAAGTAGTTAAATTAGAGGCTGCACGGGCACCTGGGTTTAACATTTTTCTATGGGCTCGGACCTGGCCGGGCCTAGTCATCACTCGTTTCAGGCCGGGCTAGGCCAGACTTTTTTCCGGGCCAAATTGGGCCTGCACGTCATTCTTCCCAGTGGTGTGCACAGGCCGAAATTTTCAGGCCCGTGCAAAAATCAGTAAAATGAGGCCCGACACAATATTTTTTGCCAAAAAATGCATAGATTTTTAAATGGACATTATTCTACAATTAAAATTCTTTTTAAAGAATAATACATACATTTCTAGGCAAAAAAAAAAAAAAAAAACTACAGTAAAACCTCTTAAATAGAACCTATCTATGATGGAAATCTGCCTTAAATAAAAAAATGTCTTGATATGTGCTAAATGAAAAAATACAACAAACGATGTACCTGCTTGCTAAGAATGGAACCTGTCTATAACGGATTTTTTTTTTCTTTCCTGATTTTTCTTCTCGTACTGAATCTTTATTTCGATGTAATTGTCCAAGTGAATTTTTTTTAATCAGCGTTTATGTACTTAATTGTCTAAATGGTCATAAATATTGTTGATATTTTGCATTCCATGCATTTTGAACATAATTTGAAAATAAAATCTATGTACAAGTAAGTGGGCTTTTGTAATAATTTTAATTTTAGGTTAATGTTGTTTCAGAAATATCAGCATTGTTTTATAGAAATTCAGTCGGGGCAGGCTCGGGCTGAACTTTTTGTTTTTATACCGGGCTAATAAAATTTTTATATGGGCCGGGCTAAAAAACAATGTGTGGTTCATGCCGGCCTGGAAATTTCGGACCGTTCAGACCTTTAAGTTGAATATGAGTATAAATGAATGTTGGACATATGAATAGAAAATCCTAGAAAATCAAATAGTGTTCCTTTTTGTGTTCTGTGACTATACTAGGATAATTTACGGATGTTACGGAAATTTCTGAGTTGTCGGTATGGTTGACTCTAATTGTTTCGGGTAATTTTTTGACTCGTGCGGGTCGGGTTAACCCGATCTTTCAAAAGAAGTTACAGAGCAGTGTTTCATGAAAAACATATATTTGAATATGGATGAGTAAATTTTTATTTGTTTACTTTTACTTTAATATAATCATTAGCCTCGGAAAAAAGCACCCGATTTTCACTGTTTGTGAATGAATGAATCTTGGGCAAATGAATAGAAAACCAATGTAGAGAATTATTGAAAAGAAAATACTGAACTGGTCTATATCTGCGATTGAATTCTTTTTAAAAATACATTTAAAATGCATACTTTGGAATACATGTATGTTTAATAAAATAAATAAATAATATGGAACTATGCTTAACAATGAAAGTTCACTACCATATTCGGAATATAATAGAGAGCACATTTTTACACAAACACAAACCGCCAGGACTCGAATATATTTGATTATTTTTTCGAGTTCGAGTTTTTTTTAGTTTTACGGGTTCAGTGATGAATTAACCCAGAGCATCAAAATGTGTACCCCTATTCCCCCCCAAAAAATTGGGATTTTAAGCTTAATTAATGTTACAGAAGTGCACATTCCTCAACGGAACTCCATATTACACCTGACCCACCCACTTCCTCGGAGTATCAGAAATCCCTCCCAGATCCCGGAGAAAAGTGCCTGAATTCAGCACTGTGCGGGTCAGGCTGACCAAAAGAAAAAATAGAATAAGCTTTCAAATGAATAATACTATGTTTTAATACGAATAGATACATTTAATGGTTTCCTTCTCAAAAGGTAAAGTCAAAATTAGAGGTATGATTGTAGACTATTCTATCATATAGTTGCATTAAAATGCGACATAAATTTTATTTCATTTCGCGTCTGATTTAGGTTAAATACTTCAACTTCGGGTCAGGAAAAATATTTTGTTGCGTACGGACCAGACAAGATAATTTTCACAATAATAATGCAACTTGACTGGAGCTCGAAATGGAATAAATTTAATGGATTTGTGGATTGTTAGTACCGAACCTAAACTGTAAAAAAAATTGAAAAAAAAAAGTTTTTTTTTTTTCCTTGCGAGTGGGTAACATCAGTGGAACTGTTTTTAAGCAAAGGAATAGGACTTAGCGAAACTGGATGGTCGGCTATATTATAATGGGATGCACGCCTTTCAATATGTGTTTCGTATTTCTCTCCCTGTCTCTCTCTCTCTCTGTGTGTGTGTGTGTGTGTGTGCGTGCGTACGTGCGTCTGTCGCCGGTGGGGGAAAAATGCGTATTCAGTATTTGGACAGGAGGACTCATTAAAATCCTTACCTGCTATTGCATAAAATTATTTATTGTGCTTCATATATACAGCATACATGAGCGTCGACAGAACAAAATCAAGAGTGAGATAAATTTTGAAACACGTGGGACTATGGCTCGCAGGATTGGCCGAGTTTTTATTTATTTATTTATTTAATGGAGACAATAAAAATCAATTAAAATAAACTAAGAATTTTTTTGTCGGAGACGCCGTACAAGACAATTTTTAAGCATACCAGCATTAAAGCAATATAGAAATTTAACAAATATAAAATATAAACAATTCGAAAATAGACCTTAGCTGGATTTTTTTTCCCGTCTGTCAACGAAAAGTTTCATTTTTTATTAGAGTTTAATTATTTTAATTCGCTCTTAGAAAGAATAAATTGTATTTTTTTCCATATATTAAAGAAAATTAATTTATTAAATTTCAGAATCCAGGGCGGAGTAATGGCCCTCCTTTACATCCCTTTTCCGGTGCCCCATGGTATCATATATTACATTAATACAGCAGCTACACGTTATATCTCGCCTATTTATATTGCTGATTTGGATATATTGCCCTTTTCACGTGTACCCCGAAAACTAATGCATTTTACTTTAGCGGCAATTATAAATAGTTATGTAATTCTATTATAATAAGTGCATTGGTTTATCGTTATTTATTAAAATATTGTAAGATGATTATAAAGTATTATTTGGGAGACAAATATAAAAATTTTCTTGTTTGTTATCATATTTCTTAATGTTTTCTCGGTTATATCGCACTTTCTTCCCCTGTCTTTCAGAATGCACCATGTAACGAAGGTCTACCGTATTTAGAATTTAGACGAGGTACAATAAACAAATAAAAAAAGAGAGTATGGAATTCGCATCTTTTACTTTTATTACTAGTACAGGCTAACGAACAAATGCGGCATTTTCGGCTTTTTTGCGTTCTCCTCTCTCTCTGAAAACACATCTGAAGTCACCCGATACTTTTTGCAGGTGTTAGCAGAGGCGAAGGGTTCAGAAGAGGAGTATAGTTCAGATTTGTTAATGATGCTATTGGAGATAGACGGATTTTATCGGAGAGAAACGAAATTGTTTTTCAGCTGATCACGTATAAAACTGCAGTGATTGTCTAACGGGAAATTGACTAGAAATATTGGTTGCGCGTTTAATTTTCAAAATTACGAAATATTCTTAAATGTGGCATGGCAGATATGAATTATCATCATTTAGTGCCAAAGAAAAAAACTAAGAGTGCGGTTTGGGCAACTTTTGGTTTGCCTCTGCCTGCCAATGAGCATGGCACTATTCTTAATTATGATATGGCAGTTTGTAAACTTTGCCAAAAAATCTGTATGCAGTAAAGGAGGGAGTACGACAAATTTACTTTTTAATTTGAAAGTGCACCATCCTCTGAAATTCACAGAAATTACTTCGAAGAGGACAGCTTCTTCAACTTCGTCTTCACCTATTTCTCCAGTAAATGATCCTGACAATCCACCGACAATGAATACACGGCCAGTACTGCTGATGAATTTCCCCCCGCCCCTTCATTTAAAGTGCAAAGAACTATGATGAATCTTGAAGTATGTTGTTAATTATACATTGGAAAGTTTTTATCTCAAATAATTTTTCATAACAAAATTTTTTTTAATATATTTTAATATCAATAATTTTCATTAGTTTTTTACATAACTTGATATTTTACTACTTTTCCTTTGTTTATGTATCACGATATCGATATATCGGAATATCATGATATAAAGATGCCGATTTATCATGATATTGAATTCCAGACATCGCCCAGCCCTACTCATAAGTACTTTGGAATTTCATTTGCAAATTTTAATGTGCGCTGATTTTTTTTTGTACTTAAGTAATAACTTCAACTAAATTGCAATCGTTCCTGTATTAATCTGTTATTATTTTCAAAATATAATTAATTTTTTGTCTTTGTTTCAAAATTTATATTACTATGTTATTTTGCGGGTGAAGGGGCAACAAAAAAGAATTAGATTATTGAAAAATAGATTTATATTGTATTTTAGATAATACCTAATAGTGGTCCACTGTACCCCGGTGGGTGGACCAGTGTACCCTGCTTCCGGGGTACACTGGTCCAGGTCCACTTTACAAGTGTATATAATTTTTTTTTTTGAAAAATGTATTGAAAACTATGTTCTGAGAAAATTATGATGGATGTAAGAAGCTTTAAGGAATATTCAAAAATATTTTCATACAGATCGGTCAGTCTGTTAAAGAGAAAAAAAATGTTAACTGAAAAAGTGGTCCACTGTGTACTGGTCTCCCCTACACCAGTGATGTCACTGGATCCTAAAAATCCTGGGTCCCAGGGACCCAGGATTTTCAAATATCTGGGTCCCTTTTTTAAAAAAGCGGGTCCCCATTCATAATAATTCAAATTCATATTTTAAAGGAACAAGTGAATTTGTTTATTTGAAAAAGAGAAATGCAATAGTTATTGTTTTGATAATATAATTAAATAATGAATAATTAAAACCAGTATTTCCCAATCAAATAAGATTTTTTTTTAAACTATTAAGAGAAATTTTCGTTGCCTTTTTAGCTCACAGGCTATCAAAGCCTGAGAGCTTATGTGCCCGCCCGTTCTGTATGTATGTACGTAACGCGATAACTCTTGATAGAAATAACCGTTTTGCTTCAAACTTTGTTTATAGATTCTTTGTGATAAGGCGCTTCCCTGATTAGTTTTGGGGGTTCATTGGTTAAGTATAAAAGGGGGGAATGGGGGGCTAACCCCCCTTAATTTAGATAAATGGGTTTTTCATGCAGAATTATTCCATTTTCTTCGAATTTTGTATATAGGTTCATTTTGATAATGCGCTTCTGTGAATAGTTTTGGGGGTTCATTGGTTAAGTATAAAGGGGGAAAGGGGGGATAATCCCCGCCCCTTAATTTAGATAAATGAGTTTTTCATGCAGAATTATCCGATTTTCTTCAAATTTTGTATACAGGTTCATTGTGATAATGCACTTCTCTGAATAGTTTTGGAGGTTCATTGGTTAAGTATAAAGGGGGAAAGGGAGGCTAATCCCCCTTTATTTAGGTAAATGGGTTTTTCATGCAGAATTATCCCATTTTCTTTAAATTTTGTATATAGGTTCATTTTGATAATGCACTTCTGTGTATAGTTTTGGGGGTTCATTGGTTAAGTATAAAGGGGGAAAGGGGGGGGGATACCCCTGTTAATTTAGATAAATGAGTTTTTCATGCAGAATTATCCGATTTTCTTCAAATTTTGTATGTAGGTTCATTGTGATAATGCGCTTCTCTGAATAGTTTTGAGGGTTCATTGGTTAAGTATAAAGGGGGAAAGGGGGAGGCTAATCTCCCCTTAATTTAGATAAATGGGTTTTTCATGCAGAATTATTAGATTTTCTTCAAATTTTGTATATATATTCATTGTAATTACAGGATTCCCTGATTAGTTTAAGGGGCTCATTAGTTAACTATGAGGGGGGTAAAGTGGGGATGACCCCTCCCCTCTTAATATATTGTCGATTTCTTTATTTTTCGAGGGGCTTATTTCAAATTCTTTGAAATAAGAGTATAATATACATTTAGTGTGAATAGCCTGTGAGCTCAACGCCCTCAGTTTAACTGGGCAGTTTTCTTTTTATTTTTAATGTAAATGCTTACTTATAAAATAATGATTATTTGAGTGTAGAAGATAATAAGTATCACTAATATTTGCATTTCTTTTAAAAGGGGGAGGACGGATTTATTGAAAAGGACATTTTTATTATATAAAAGAATACTTTTGTTGAGTAAAGGAGCACTTTTTGTTCAATGAATGGATGCTTTGATTAAACTTCCCATTGGATTATTTGTCAGCATAGATCAGTGTTAGAATCAAACATTTTCTTTGGAAAGGAGTTTCAGGAGTGATTCTGAATTTTAAAAAATATTTTCTGAAATTCACAGAAAATTTTCTGAAAGGTTACGTTACAGCAGAAAGGGGGGGGGGGATCCTCTCTCAGCACTATTTTTGTTGTAGGTCAGATTAACTAACTTTTGATTCGAGTCAATTTCAGGCTGAGTGAATTTCGCATTTTTTCCTTGGCCTTTGGACGATATTCGCATTTTTTCAGAGATCCTTCGACGAAATTCGCGGTTTTTTCGAGATCCTTCGACGAAATTTGCTGTTTTTTCCGAGATCCTTCGACGAAATTTACCGTTTTTTCGAGATCCTTCGACGAAATTTGCTGTTTTTTGGCGATCCTTCGACGAAATTTGCCGTTTTTTCGAGGTTCTCTGACAAAATTTTCCGTTTTTTCGATATTCTTCGACGAAATTTACCGTTTTTTCGAGGTCTTTCGACAAAAATTTACCGTTTTTTGGCGATCCTTCGAAGAAATTTGCCGTTTTTTCGAGATTATTCGATGAAATTTGCCGTTTTTTCGAGCTCCTTCGACGAAATTTGCCGTTTTTTGGCGATCCTTCAACGAAATTTGCCGTTTTTTCAAGATTCTCTGACGAAATTTGCCGTTTTTTCGAGATTCTTTGACGAAATTTGCCGTTTTTTCGACGAAATTTACCGTTTTTTCGAGATTCTTTGACGAAATTTGCCGTTTTTTCGAGCTCCTTCGACGAAATTTGCCGTTTTTGGGCGATCCTTCGACAAAATTTGCCGTTTTTTTCGAGATCTTTCGACGAAATTTGCCATTTTTTCGAGATTTTTCGACAAAATTTACCGTTTTTCTGGCGATTCTTCGACGAAATTTGCCGTTTTTTTGGCGATCCTTTGACGAAATGCGCCGTTTTTTCGCGATCCTTGAACGGATTTCGCGATTCTTCGAAGAATTTACGCGTCCCATGGGACGCGTAAGAACTATTTTTTGCGTCCCAACTCCAATTTTTCGCGTAATTTATGCGCTATAGCGCGTCCGCGGCATCGCTGTACACCATTTCAAATTCGAACAACATTTAATTTGCTGCAAAACAGGGTTCGATTTAAGCGGTATCGCATCGCAATTTGCTATTCAACTTTAACTAAATTGTGACCCAAGAAATGCATTGAATCACAATTGTCACGATACATATATCAGTAACGCCACTTTTCCGCCTAAAGGTGGAATTTCGCTTTTCTATAAATTTCACGATTTCTGCTTTTTTATAAAATCTGCAATTTCCGCTTTTTATATAAAACCTGTGATTTTTGCTTTTTTATAGATCAAATTTCCGTGGATACTCCTCTATTGTTCTGCGATATTAACTTTTTTCTGCTGCCCATAATTAAAAAAATATATGCATTAAAGCGATGTGACTTCTTTGAGTTTCATCTCACTACACCCTGTGGTTTGCTACATAACAGCGCAAATTGCCGGTGATGCACGGGAGTCGCGAGGGATGAAGTTCTACTCTCCCTCCTGTCTGTTATCAGGGAGAGATGCTATTTTTCTGCTTTTCTTGTTTCTATTTCAAAGTGATCAGCGATTTCCACAAAATTATAAAAAAAAATCACAATTTTCTTCAAACGGTCATGGAAAAACTCGCAAATTTTGTCAAGAGGTTACGGAAACAAAATCAATCCCGAATTTCATTAATCAATCCTTAAATGTCATCAGTCGGTCAAGAAAAAAAAAATCAAACAATTGGAGAAATTAATCGCAAATTTTGACAAACGATCGCAGTATAAAATCGCAAATTTTGTCAAGAGGTCGCATAAAAAAAAATCACAAATTTTGTTGCTCACTCGAGAAAAAAATTCGTGTATTTCATCAATCGATCATGGAAAAAATCATATATTTCGTAAATTAAAATTGTAAAAATAATTAGATGCATATTATATTTAATTGCCCTGTGGTGAATGTGAATCGACCTATAAGTGATTCAAAATCCAGCTTCTGATTTCCTAAATAATTTATATTGGGTGGGTGAGTTATCATTTATTTTTTTATTCTTTTTATCCTTTTATTTGTTTTTATTTATGCTTTTTGTTAAATGTTGCTTTTTCTCAATTTTGTGATAAATTTTCGAGACTGAAAAGTTAAGTTTGCTATTTTTTACTTGCTATACAAAAAGTGTCTAACGTCTAACTGCTATTCAAAAGTGACTTTGTATAGCATTTATTGCTATGCAATTTTCTTTTTCTAAATCGACCCTTGCTGCAAAATATATATGTAGCAAAATTTATTTTTAACCAGTGCTTATTATTAGATGTTTACGTTGACTACGAGATAGTTTTCATTTATTTAATGTTTTGTTTATTAAATATTTCAAATAGTAAAAATGCCTATACTGGAGTGTGTCATGGCAAAATAAGAGCGAATAGAAAATAACACTATTCATAATATTGTACTTTCATAGAAGAGTAATTAAGAATTTTTCTCTTTTGCTGTATCATTCAATCACTGAAATATTAAAAAAGGAATCTCCTTTAAATCTAGAAAAGCACGTAATGTAAACAAAGCTAGTTCACTAGTAAAAAGACCAAAAACAAACAAATCAACTGGAGATATTGCTTTAGTATTACTTCTGGGCCTCTTTGAAAGTCTCTTCTGAATTCGAAAACCAATAATCTTGCTTGACGTTGCCATTCACAAAAAAAATTTCAGTTTGTACCTTTTGCTGATTTGGCGATAATTTTTTAAAAGGATAAATTTGACAATGCCTGTTGGCGTTGGGTGATACTATGCAGCGTAGAGATGTAAAATTTCCAGAAATTTTGAAGTGGCGGAAAACAAAAAGTTTTTTCTGTTTTTTTTTTCTGGAAAAATTGATTTCTTGCGTATGTTTCTCAAAAATAAGTTAAATTTTCTTAAAAAATATATAAGAATAAACATTTTTTTAATTTCTGCATACTAAAAAAAAAAATTTTCCCTTTACCTGAATATATTACAAAAAAGAAAAAAAAGTCAGTTTTTATACGTTTAGTCTTTCAGTCTCTGAATTTTCAAAGTAGCTTTTCTTGCTTAATTTAACACCATTGTTTGTAATACACTATCATGTCTCTGTTGAAATGATTTTTCAGTTGTATTTCTTCAATTACCAGTAGAGAAAATTTTAAATATAACAATTAAAAATATCCTATGAGTTTCAACCAATATCACTGCAGTTTGAAAGAAAATTTAAATTGCATTAAATATTACCTGAACATAGTATTACTTAAGTACATGCCATTTTAAAGAAACAAATTATTGTAGTTGTGGCATTATAAATATTGTCATTTTTAAATATTCCATTCCTTAGAAATTTATACAAATTTACAATACAGTAGATGCCGCTTAATGTGATTACTTCGGGACGAGTTTTTGATAACAATATCTGATTGATAACAATAAGCGATTTAAGAAATTTCCATATGATAATATCTAGTGTAGTACGAAATTACTACGAAAATGATTACTCACACCCTTGTTGTAATAACGACTTGTAAAGTGATAAAAAATGTTTATTGAGATAATTCGGTAATTTTTGTTTGTTTACAGTTCTCTCTTAAAAGTTTATTAATGAATTGTTCATACGCGTATTATTTTTGAAAATTGTCCTATGATGTTGTACACCTTGTGTCAAAACATTTCCAACGCATCCCCCATTTCTGCATTACTAAGTGGTCCTTCAAAAAGTCGGCTTTTATCATCCTCTTGATCCTCCTCATCATCATGATTTTGTATTTCTTCGCAAATTTTTTACAAATTTCAGCTTTTGTGAGCATTGTAGCTACAGGAATGTCATTGTCGATCGCCATCTAGGCCTCATAATCTTCATTCGTAATATCATCGGGGACGTTTTTCCATAATTTCTAAAGTTTTCAGTTTCACAGAATACAGCAGTAACAAAACAATTTTTAATTGTAACAGATGATATTCGATTACATGACATTGCCAAAAGATGTAATGTTTCCAGAAGAAAAGTTTTTTTTTCAAACTTTTCAAGAACTGGTCTGCTGAAAAAGCGATAACATTAAACGGAGTAATTGATCACATAAAGTGATACTTTTAGTATTAAGCGGATACAATGGGTCGGGACATGGTGATTTTGATAACATTAACTGCGATCACATTAAGCGGCATCTACTGTATTACATTTGTTTCCCTTTACAATTAGAATTTTCTTCCGTGTATTTAGTTTTAGTATAGCTTTCTAGTCTAAACCTAAACTAACCCTATATGTTTTGGTTTTAATTTGAGTTTTAGATTCTTAATATCAATATTTCAATATATATACAGGGTGATTCATAAAAGATGGGCAGAACTTTAAGGGGTTATAGTACACTTAAAGACAAATAATATTAAATAGGAGACTAAGGGTCCCAGACGTATTCCCAAGGAGATAGGGGGCATTAAAGTTTAGGGTCCGAAATTTCAAATGATTATAAAACATGGAAAAATTGGTCGATTCGTTTGCGGTTTTTGCAAAAAATTTTCTTTATGCCAGTATTTTCTTGAAATAAAATTTTAAAGTTCAATTTCAAAAAATGCCGATAGGGGGCGCTTTAGACTTTGGAGTAACAAACAACTATTTTTTAACGTTATTTTTTGTATTTCTTTAAATGATTTCGAAAGCTTAGACTTAAACTTAAATTTTGATCTAAAAATCTGAGTCCTAACGAGTAGTTAAGTAGCGTAAACTGAAATTTGAAATTTGAAACCCTTCTCCCCCCAGAACAAAAATCAGTTATTCCCGATCTTTGTGTCGTAGATTAGGCTCTAACTACTGCCGCGTTTTGCTAAAATTATTCTTTATGTCAGTATTTTCTTGAAAATAAATTTTAAAGAAAATTTTCAAAAAATTCCGATAGAGGGCGCTTTAGACTTTGGAGTAACGAACAACTATTTTATACCGTTATTTTTTGTGTCTCATTAAATGCTTTCTAAAGCTTAGACTTAAATTTTCAGCCCAAAATCTGAATCGTTAGACGTGGTTAAATTTCTGGGGAGAGGGGTTTGAAATTTCTACTCCTGAGCACAGTTCAGTTTACCATGTCCACACATTGTGTGCTGTGATACGAGGTAAAAAGACACAAATTAGGATTATGTTACCAAAGCATATTTATTAACATGTAATCACAATAAATGTTCAAAATTGTGACCACCAGAGGTTATGCACGCAGAACAACGGCGACGAATGGAACGGCGAACATTCGCGAAAACATCAGGCTTTTCGAGCACTTCCCCTACAGCGGCGGAAAGTCTGGCGACCAGTTCCTCGGGGGATTCAATGGGTGTCTCATACATAAGAGCCTTCAATCGTCCCCAAAAAAAGAAATCGAGGGGTGAAAGATCTGGCGAGCGAGCAGGCCAAGCAACAGGACCACCTCGACCAATCCATCTGTTCGGAAATGTGATGTCCAGATAGTTGCGGACGTCTCGTACGTAATGGGCTGGCGCTCCATCGTGCTGGAACCACATGACCCGCCGGATGCGTGGAGGAACAACGTTTAACAGGTCTGGCAGCACATGTTGCAGAAATGTGAGGTATGTTTTACCGTTGAGGAAGAAGGTACGGTCCGATTAGGTGGTCTCCGAGGATTCCTGCCCAAACATTGATGGAAAAGCGTCTCTGATGAGCATGTGGATACGTAGCATGTGGATTGACATCCGCCCATACATGTGCATTGTGTGTGTTAAATGTACCTTCACGTGTAAAGGTACATTCATCGGTGAAAAGCACAGTTCGTCCAAAATGTGGATTTAGCGCGTTCTGCTGCAGAAACCAGCGGGCGAATTCAATACGATTTGGATAATCCCCTGGAGACAGTTTCTGGACTCGTTGCACATGAAACGGGAGCAAATGTTCATCCTTCAGTACCCTCCAAGTCGTGGACTGTGAGGTATCCACCTGGCTAGCCACTGTTCGTGTACTTGTACTTGGCTGCGCCGCTACTACATCCAGAATGGCTTCTGCAACAACTACTGATTCGTCCTTTTTTGCACGACCTGCATTCGACCGGGAAGCGAGAAATGATCCCGTCTCACACAACTTTCTGTGCAAGCGCTCGAAAGTTTTGCGGTTAGGCAACCGCCTGTTAGGAAATCGCTCTCCGTACATTCGTTGTGCCTCTGCACCATTTCCATCTGCCGCTCCGTAAATTAAATGCATCTCAGCCTTTTCCTTATTCGTGAAGGGCACCATCTTCCGATTCATTACTACAGCGACTTACACTTGACTCACCGTTCAGTGGTTTTTATGCCTGAATCGTGTCGAAATTTTGCATACGTGTTCTTCTTCTTCCCCATTTGACATTTGCATACTTTCTGTTTCCTTCTTCACCCGGTGACTAGCGTCAGGAATGGAGCTTTAACGTTTGCATGAGCGACGTTTCCAACTGTGCCAGTGCCTTTATGAGTGAATTCCGACTATGCAGTCCTTGACGAAAGTTGTATTTTTGCCTCGTATCACAGCACAGAATCGTTGGGCATGGTTAAGTAGTGCAAACTGAACTATGTTCAGAAGTTGAAATTTGAACCCCCTCCCCTCGCTACTGAACCACGCTCAGCGATTCAGATTTTGAGCTGAAAATTTAAGTTTAAGTCTAAGCTTTAGAAAGCATTTAATGAGACACAAAAAATAACGGTATAAAATAGTTGTTCGTTACTCCAAAGTCTAAAGCGCCCTCTATCGGAATTTTTTGAAAATTTTCTTTAAAATTTATTTTCAAGAAAATACTGACATAAAGAATAATTTTAGCAAAACGCGGCAGTAGTTAGAGCCTAATCTACGACACAAAGATCGGGAATAACTGATTTTTGTTCTGGGGGGAGAAGGGTTTCAAATTTCAAATTTCAGTTTACGCTACTTAACTACTCGTTAGGACTCAGATTTTTAGATCAAAATTTAAGTTTAAGTCTAAGCTTTCGAAATCATTTAAAGAAATACAAAAAATAACGTTAAAAAATAGTTGTTTGTTACTCCAAAGTCTAAAGCGCCCCCTATCGGCATTTTTTGAAATTGAACTTTAAAATTTTATTTCAAGAAAATACTGGCATAAAGAAAATTTTTTGCAAAAACCGCAAACGAATCGACCAATTTTTCCATGTTTTATAATCATTTGAAATTTCGGACCCTAAACTTTAATGCCCCCTATCTCCTTGGGAATACGTCTGGGACCCTTAGTCTCCTATTTAATATTATTTGTCTTTAAGTGTACTATAACCCCTTAAAGTTCTGCCCATCTTTTATGAATCACCCTGTATATGTATGTATATTTATTTAATGAAAGTTATAAAACAGGTGGATTTTTGAATACTTATAAAAATTGTTTTCAACTAAATTTTTCACAGAAAAGTTACATTTTCTTTGCTAAGTTTATTTGTATGCATTTATATTTTTTAAAAAACACAGACAAATCTTAGAATCTATATTTTAAATAAAAGGAAGAGGAGAGAAAAAGCTTGAAAAGACTAAATAATTTCAATTGCATGTTATTAAAAAAGAATTTTTTACTAATAATAGTTAAATATTTCTGAAGATTATCATCTGATTACAAGAAAAATTGCAGCTACACCAATAAAAATAAATGATGTTTCAAATTTTATATTCAATTTTCAACTTATTGGTATTATTGAAATAATTTTGCACACAAATTTTTATTTTTAACAAGAGAAGTTGCATGGGCCTGCTTACATTTTTTTCACGCGATCCTGTTTTTGTATACCTTTGTATTAAAAATATTTCCTCATAAAATAAAAAATCTTACAAAATTGTCATTAAAAATATAATCAAAATTTTGTGAATTATCATTATATTTAGAAGATTCTTATCGAGATATTTTTAATAAGGTCCTTCATACATATATATACAGCTAGATAATGGATTCATTGATGATTTCAGCTGTTATGTGACAGGTTCAGAATGAAGATTGAAAAATTTTCTGAATTTTGTGAAGGGTCCTATGTTTTAAAGTGATAAAATTGTGAAGTGTTTTTTAAAGGACTGAAGTTCTTCCTAAACTGCTTACGGAACATATAATTTTCATTGTTAACATTTTCATGCCAGACACTGAACATAAAAAAATATCAGAATGCAGCCATAATAAAATATCGAATTTATTATTTTATAAATTAATTTTCAATTTTTTCCATTTGGAAAAATTCAAATACACCTTCGCAAGATAAATAGTGCTAAAATATAAAGAATGCATGGTAGATTCTTAAACTAGATCCTGTTTGAAAAATACTATCTTCTTTTGAATAAAAATATATCAGACACCCACCCAGTGGAGCAGCAAAGATATGAGTGGAGGAAATTATTGAATGTCATAATTTTCTGCTAGAACACTAAAAGTCTAATGTCTAATAAAATAAGTACATTTTTTTTTCTGCTACTATATGTGATGTATAAATAGCAGCGTAAAGAAAAGCACAAATAACCAGAATAAAAGATATATGCAACCTCAAAAAAGTACTCTGATTTTTTAGTGTAAAATTAAAAGAGAGAGACAACACGAGGCTCTTTCTATGAAGCCTTGAAATATAAATGTTCCATTATGAAGCAGTAAGATAAATTTATTCTGGCTGTTTTCTTTATATTGTTTTTTTTATATTCCATTCTTTATATTGGTTGTAACGAATACTTATCGCATATTCACCACAACTATTTTCATACGCATATGCAATAATGACTTTGTTTATTTGTCTACTTTTGCCTACTTTGTACAAGTTATAATAATGACTTAAATTCCTTACAAATGAAAATTACTTGCTGCAAAGTTGGGACACCATTAATTTAATAAATCATCTCTTTGCTTTAAAAAATATATATTACCATAAAATCCCATTAATCCCCCCCCTCCCCAAATGCGACAGAAAATCGTAAAATAATCAGAGGGGGCGCTGTCATGGTATTATAGAAAATTCTGGATTTCAGAAGCTTTGAAACTGGAATGCGTTTAGATAAATAATAACACTAATATCTGTCATTAATATGGTAAAAGAAAAATAAAAGGAACTTTAATAATGTAAAATAATTAAAAAACACTAAGAAATTGCAGTTGAAAATGACCTAAAATACTTTCTAGAACTAGTAACATTTTATGTGGTGTCGCCATCTGTTGTAAATTAGATTAAATAACCGTTTTTTTTTTCTTAAATCATGATTTCTTATCTATAAATGCTAAATAAATAACACAAATCACAGAAATTGAGAACATACAGAACAAATTGGTAGTGTTGCCAGATTTTTAAAACGAAAAACATTGCTGCCACAAAGATAGCACAAAATATGCTGCAAATTCGACTTTGGCTCCATCTACTGATTAATCAATCGATAAAATTTTTGTGATTGGTTTTCATAATAATGTTAAATACGACTATAAATTCTTTGATAAAATAAATAGATTGTTTTTTAATCAAAATGTTTCACGCACAAAATCAAATAATACACATTTTTTAACTTATTTCATGAGAAACTTTCGCTATCAATATTTTTATTACCTTCCAGGGCTTAAATTGCGCCGGAGCCCGGCACCGGTACTTCTCTGCTTTTAGTAAATATTTAAATATTGGTTGGAATTCACCGAAGCCCATAAATACTGGGCTCCGGAGCCCAGTGCAAGCACTTCCAAAAAAGCAAAGCCTGAATTACCCTTTCCTTTTCCTCCCTTATCGAAGCTTTTGCATTCTTTTCTATCAAAACACTATATGTGACATAATGTATTGCACGCGTAGGAAATGGGCTCAATTTGTATACCACTCTTCGGGCATATGCGTGCTCGAACTCAATCTGTCTGTAAATTAAAAATTTTATTTATTCATCTTTCTCTCTATATAAAAAAACTAACAATTTGGAAAAGGACCAATGAAAATCTGCATAGATATTCCGGATTATTCTCATCGCTTTTTTACTAGGGACATTTTTGAGGAGAGATTACTTTTTTCTAGCCATCCTACGAATCGTAGGATGGCTAGAAAAAAGTACTAAGAAAATCATACCACCAGACGCGAAATAAAACAAGCTTTCAGAAATTCAAAAAATTATCACAGTCAGACAATAAAACCTTAAAAAATCCTTAAAAATCAAGTAAAAAAATCTGTTATTGAAAAAGTCATTTTTTTATATTGTTGCCAATTTCTAAATCAGCGCAAAGAATTATGTTTTATCTGAAATAAAAAATGTATTTGCGTGAGACTATTAAAAACAATAATGAAAGTTAAAAATAATAATTAAATGATCACGTGTTGAAAGCAGGAAATAAAGAAAATTACGTCAGAAAAATTGTGTTTATACATGAATATTAAAAAGAAAAAAGAAAAGTGCACAGTTAAACTGATGGCAGTGAGCTCACAGGCTAATCACACCAATTGTATACTATACTCTTATTTTAAAGAATAATGCCCTTCTTAAAATAAATTAAGGGGGGATTAGCTCCCTCTTTTCGCTCCTTTATACTTACCCAATGAACCCCCAATAGTGATCAGGGAAGTGCCTTATCAGAATAAACCGATATCTAAAATTTGAAGGAAATTGGATAATTCTGCATGAAAAATCCATTTATCTAAATTAAGAGGGGGAATTATCCCCTGTTTCCCCCTTTATACTTCCTCATACAGTAAACTGATACATAATAAAAAAAAAACGTAAAAATAACGCAAAATAGTTTCAATTTATTTTGTACATATTACTGCTTGATAAATAATATTAGAAATTTTGTATATAATTATTAGTTAAAACAAATAATCTTTATTGTAAAAATAACATGAAAATATCCATGATGATGCATTTAAATAGAGGAAAGAATTCAAGTATATATATACAGAGTTTCCCCCAGGTTTAAAAATGGGCAGGGTGCTGCTGGTGAGAAAAGGGCACTTTTTGGATTTTTGAGGGCACTTTTCAGATTCTTAATGGCACTTTTAGGTAGATTTCGTAAGAAATACTACCTATTACATTCTCACCTAAGTTGGAAATTTTCAAAAATTTTTGCAGATCTACGCCGATCATGACTCCCAGAACCCAAAACCACCCCCAGTTCAAAAGTTTATCTATCTATCTATCTATCTATCTATCTATCTATCTATGTCACTTTTTTCTGACCACGATAACTGGAAAAATTCTGCATAAATCTCTTCCAAACTGATACATAAAATCAAGGGTCATAAAATCTCGGTCAAGTTCGTTAATGGGCAAAATCGAACCAAGGGGGGGGGAAATGGGGGGACTTTTTGTGAAAACAGAAAAATCCTCATAATTTCTTTATTATTATACGTATCGAATCCGTTTAAAGTTATTATTACTTCTAGGAAAAGGGCCGAAAATGTAGGTATGGCAGATTTTTGATATAATTAAAAATGGCCCCAAGGGGGGAAAAAAGGGGGGTTTTAGGAGAAAAAAAATCATAGCTTCGTCAATTCACAAGATATCAAATCCGCGTAAATTTATTATTAATCCTCTTAGTATTATCTAAAACTTTTATATTGACAAGTTTTTTATAGGACCAACCGTTATAGCAAAAAAAAATTAAAAACAAAACAAATCCCTGCCGGCTCCGCCTGCAAACAAGTTATTTTTCGAAGTAGACGGTTCCAACTCCCGCATCTTTTCGAAACTGATACATAAAATCAAGGGTCATAAAATCTCGGTCAAGTTCGTTAATGGGCAAAATCGAACCAGTGGGGGGGGGAAATGGGGGGCTTTTTGTGAAAACAGAAAAATCCTCATTTCTTTATTATTATACGTATCGAATCCGTTTAAAGTTATTATTACTTCTAGGAAAAGGGCCGAAAATGTATGTATGACAGATTTTTGATATAATTAAAAATGGCCCCAAGGGGGGGGGGGGGGAGGGTGGTTTTAGGAGAAAAAAATCATAGCTTCGTCAATTCACAAGATATCAAAACCGCGTAAATTTATTATTAATCCTCTTAGTATTATCTAAAACTTTTATATTGACAAGTTTTTTATAGGACCAACCGTTATAGCAAAAAAAATCCCCCCCAAAACAAAAAAAATCCCTGCCGGCTCCGCCTGCAAACAAGTTATTTTTTGTAGTAGGCGGTTCCAACTCCCGCATCTTTTCGAAACTGATACATAAAATCAAGGGACATAAAATCTCGGTCAAGTTCGTTAATGGGCAAAATCAAACCAAGGGGGGGGGGGGGGGGGGGGGGCTTTTTGTGAAAACAGAAAAAAAACCCCATAATTTCTTAATTATGATACGTATCGAATCCGTTTGATGTTATTATTACTTCTAGGAACAGGGCCAAAAACTTATGTATGACAGATTTTTTATATAATTAAAAATTGGCCTTATAGGGTGGGGGAGGGAAGGGGGGTTTTAGAAGAGAAAAATTCATAACTTCGTCAATTCCCAATATTTCAAATCCGCTTAAATATATTATAAATCCTCAATCCTCTTAATATTATCTAAAACTTTTACATTGACATGTTTTTTATAGGACCAACTCTTATAGCAAAAAAAAAAAAAAAAAAAATCCTTTTTGGCTCCGCTTGCAAACAAGTTTCGTTTCGAAGTAGGCGGTTCCAACTGCAGCATCATCCGCAAAAAGGTCATTTCTTCCGCAATTCCCGACAAACAGGCACCCCACGTTCTGCGTCTTCGAAATCTACCTGTGCCTGTAGGCCGAGCCGTCAGGGATTTTTTTTAATTGTTAAAGGTATTCTTTTGGTTTTTAAAGCCACTTTTGATATTTCAAAGTCAAAACACTCTTTTTAAGACAACATTGAGTCAGTTTTTACTATGAAAGCAAATTTTTTTAATGCAGAAAGGAGAAAGGGCCCTTTTTTTACTGAGGGCAAGAAGGGTGCTAATTATTTTACTGGAGGGGGCAAGAAGGGTGCTAATTCTTTTTATGAGGGGCAAGAAGGGTGCTATTTTGTAAACCAAAGGGCAGGCGGGGTGCAGCACCCTTCTGAAACTGTCTGGGGGAAACTCTGATATATATATAAGATATGTCTGTTCCTGAAATTATCTAAAACTCGATGAAAACATAAAATATATGAGTAAAATTTGAAAACAAATTGCTTTTCAATATTGTGATTCTGAATGTTATTCCCAAGCAGACGGAGAAGCTTAACCTGGAACTTAAAGGAAGGATATTATCCATAGTGTCCTTATAAAAGTCTGAGAGGCAGCAACATTTTATACAAGCTGATTTCCAAATTAGTAATTGATCTTACTTATCAATCCCCAAAACAACCGTAAGCTGTTGCGAAAGCGGTGGGTAAGGCCATGGTAACCAAAAAATACCCCATTTAAATAAAAAAGCATTATAACCTGATTACAGAAGATAGTCGTCGTTTGTGATATCATCATGACTTAGAGACTTAAACATCTGAAAAATACTATACAGAAAAATCTGATAGGACGTAATCGTATATGAGCGAAAAAATCGTTATAGACAAGTTCTCATCTTAGGTGGTACATCACATGCTGTAAATGCATTATATTCTTTTCACATGTATTATCACATTCATTTTGCATGAATGAACATATTTTTCCGTTTAAGACAAGATTCCATCATAGACAGGTTTATTTTCACAGGTTTTCATGTACTTTAATTTTATTGCCTAGAAATGTATGTACTATTCTTCAAAAAGTATAAATTTAATTTTTTAGTTGTAGAATAATGACGATTTAAAAATATAGGCAATTTTAGAAAAAATTGTTAAACCGGGTCAAATTTTACTGCTTTTTTATACGGGCCAGGCCAGACCAATAATTTTTATTCAATCTGGATCGAGATCGGGTCTGAAAATTTCTTCCCGTCCTGACCTCTAGGAAGAATGTCTCGGTCCAGAAAAAAATAAATCTGACCCTGTCCCCCTGCCCGGAGTCTGCAGGAAAAAGTAATGCCCAAACCCGATCCGTTCTTATAATGCTAACATAGTTTAAAAATGTAATACTCAGGAAAACTCTTGACTACTCCTATACTTGTGTATCCCACGACAAAATTTTATAATTCACAAAGCAACATTAAGAATTATAAAAGCATTTGTTATAACCATTCAGCAAAAATGTTTCAGCCAAAGATAAAAATCCTTATCGTACCAGATTTAAAAAAAAAAAAAAATGTTTATATTAACTTCTAGAAACAAATTCAAAGACTAGACAAAACAGACAAGCATGTATTTTCCTGTTGCGAATCAGTAATTTGCGGTTTACACACAAGTGGCTTAAACCAGCTTCAAGTCTTGTACGAACTGTTTGAAAAATCGAGAAATGTATTTTGAAAATACAAAATACATGGAAAAATCATTTCAAAATACATTAATAAATACTTTAGTTTTATCTGTTTAAAATACAAAATACAAATGTATTTTGAAAATGTATTTCAAATACATGTATTTTCGATACTGCCCAACTCTGATTAAAAGAAGTATATTGCTACTAGGGGTTATAATTTGTTATATATTTCTTTATTCTGTACTCGCCCATTATTCTCGTTAAATCACATTGTTTGGTAACAGATTTTGTGTACCATAAATGAGAGATGGAAAAGTTAAGAAGTACAAAATTTTTTACATGATTTATCTAATTTTGTATCTATGAATTAAAAATTGATTTTAGTATTTATTTTAAGGCATGTTTTTCTTTTTAATCCCCTTCAACTTATACCATTTACTTTATATCATCTAGGTCAAATCAACGAATCATGAATACAAGTTAAGAGGGACTATTTCTGCATATCTTTGAGACCTCAGAGACTTGAAAATAGAAGATTTAATTAGAAAAGTTCTTCCATAGTGTAGAGTGCTTATAAAGAATTAATCTGGCTTGAGACTATCTCCCATTTAGCAGCCTTTTAGTGAAAGTACATTTTTATATTCTAGATTTAAAAAGCATGTATCTACTTCATGTGTTCACGCTATGTACCAAAATACTTCTGAGAATAATCTGGTTTTTCTGAGTCAGTCACTTTTGAGTAGGTGTAGGAGGAGCTCAAATGAATTTCAATTTATCGCTGGAATAGTTTACGGGCCAGTGCTGCTTTCAGAAATATTAAATAACAAAGATTTGAAATCCCAATCCTCTGGTTAGAAGATTGATACTAAACGTCTGGCAACCATGTAATTTATTTCAAAAGCATAATGCGTAGTTATATGTTTGTAATATTGTATTGTATGTTCTATATGTGTAATTTTTTTTTTCAAGTTTATAAAATCGATAAACAATTTTCATCAAGCATTGCTAGTAATTATTTGTAATTTTTTTCAGCAAGGCCATTTATTAAATCTCTGCGCAATTCTATTTCTACTTGCTTCTTTCTTTTTCAAGGATGAATTTTTTCTTATGTCTATTTCTATTAATCACACTGTTTCAAGTTTTCATTAAAATGTTAACAATTTTAAGGCATAATATTCAAACAATGCTATTTTCTCCAATATTCATCATGCTATTCAAACAATTCTGTGTAAATTTATTCATTTAAACTATAAAAATTGATAGTTTTCTTAAGTTATAATGAACTTTGAATCTTCTTGTTATTTATTTACCTCTGAACAAATGCTCTTTTCTAAATCTTTTTTTGTTCTTGGTTCTTTTTTTTTTTTTTAAGTATGCATGTTTATTATTTATTTTCAGGAGAAAGATTCATGTTATAATTATAACAGGGTTATAATTTCTCGTTAAAAATTAAAAATGCTTATTTATAAAAAGTACAAACCATAGTATGGCGTATTTGTTATTGTCATTACTTTTTTCTTTTTAGGGCTCGAAATAATTTCAAAATTGCTTTTTTCAGGATTTCGGTGTGATGACTATCAAAATCTTTTCACATCTGCTGAAACTTTAACATCATATAACAGAACTTATCATAATGAAGATGCTCTTGGTCGTTTTAAATGTAAACTCTGTCCTTATTCTACAAATATTAAATGCAACTTAAACAACCATTCACTTGTGCACTCTGGTGAACGCCCTTACAAGTGTGAAATATGCAATCAGAGTTTTACACTACCACATCATCTAAGACGCCACATGCTTATACATACAGGAGAGAAACCTTATACATGTAATGTGTGCAACATGCCATTTAGACATGCACATAACATGAAAAAACACATGTCTAAACACTTGTAATAATATGTACACACCATATGTGTAGATTTTATGGTAAATTTTTCAATGATTGATTAATTCATAGCAATTATTTTGAGAATTTTGTTTATGTAATAGCAGAATATTTTCAATATGTTGTTTATATTAAATTTTCATTATACATATATTTTATAATAACAGAACTTCTTTCTGTATCATTTTTTAAGTTTTGTTTTTGTGTTATAATTTTGATGATTTTTCTAATAGTTGTAATATTTTTTTAGATAATTTTGGTTTTCTGTTTAATTTTATAATAAGGGGTCTAGGACACAAAAATCTTCAAATTTTTGAAAAATATTTTATTGTATTAAAAAATTCTCTGTTTATATCTGCTTAAAATGACATTTAAATCATGTTTCTATCTTAATTAGAACATGATATATTAATTTTTTGTTTTAAAAATATAGCTTTTAAGTAGTAGTTGTCATGGAAACATTTTTATGTTTTTTCTGCATGACATGTTTTTTCACGAATTCTCGTCTTTAAATTGTTATAAGTCAAGGACTGTTAAAGGTAAATGGTTCAAACAGTCAACTCGGAACATGTCTTTTTCAGTTATTTTACTTTAATTTTGATTCAGCAAATTTGAAAAAAATGTTTACTTTTGAAAATGTGATTCTTTAAAAATAAATTACATCATTTTTTTTTTTTAATTTTTACTTTAAATATTTCTAATTTTTTAAAAATTAATATTTAAAAAAATGTTGAATCAAAATTAAAGCTTATATCTTTCTGTTTAATTAAAGCGGAAAAAAAAGAAATTTGACTAATAATATTTCGCGTTATAATGATTTTAAATTACCCCACTTTAAAAAAAAAATTTTAATTAATTTTTTTTTTAAAAACTTTATAAGAAGTTTTAGGATTTGATTTTTTTTTATCAATTATATAGTTAACCATCACAAAAGAAACTCAAAATTCTATTTCAATAAATAAAAATGATTTTAAAATGTGTCTTAAACCCTCATAAATAAAGTAACTTTTCCATTAGCCAGGCACCAGTTGCAATTTTGTGTCAGAACCAAATATGGTAAACTGCTTAAATCATATTCACTAGTGTAGTAACCAAATAATTAACTAATCGTCACTTTAAATTTTTTTTCGTTGAAAATTTCTCTTTTTTGATAAAGAGGTGTTTTACTTTTTAATATTTAATACTTAATATTTTAATGCACAATTTGGCAGTGATGAGGTTCATAAATGTATATGATAAATTATTGATTCACAAATGTATTCACAAATGTATTCACAAATGTATTGATTCTGAAGTACCAAAAATGACACTGTGACCAAAGAAAGATTGTATGCACTGAAAAATGATTTCAAGTTTTTTGCATTCTTTTAATAACTTCTCGTTGATTTATATATATATCTGCTGTACATCCATAGACTTCTGTAAATCATACTTAATTAAATTTATGTAGTACCATTGCCATGAGCAGAAAAAAAAAAGCTGTGCTAAATGAAAATCATTAATTTTATGCCAGTTGTGTAATGAAATATTAGTTATTTTTATTGTTTCTGGATATTCTCTACACCAGGGCCGAAACTAAGGGGGGGCAGAGGGGGCACGTGCCCCGGGCGCCAGCAGAACTGAAGGTGGAGGGGGCGCCAAATGCAGGTTTTGTTTGTTGTTTGATATAGAAATGTATATATATATATATATGAAATTTGTATAAAAAGTCTTGCAGCCGGAAAATCTAAAAGAAAAATGAACCAAATGCATTAAAATAGACAAATAGATAAAAAGATTCATCTACAATACAAGATAGCAAATGAATAAAAAACGAACTGTTCTCTTAGGCTATTTTCTTCCTCCCATTCCAAATGTATCATGTCTATGCCGTCTATCATTCAAATCTCTTCCTGTGGTTTAGGAGAATCACTAACATATTTCAAGGTCAGTCCCTACTCGTGTCTGTATATGACACTGTTCAACATCGTCTGGATATGGTAATGTACTGTCCAGCATGGATAATTGGTAAACGATTCCCTCACTTTGATTTTCTATTAGATAAAAATATTCCATGAAGGCTGTTCTATTTTTTCCCTTTTCTCCCAGCGTGGAGCTTTCTTCTTTTTCCATTCTGTCATGGGCGAGGGGTGACCGCCCTGGACAATAAACACAAATTGGAGGATGAATGCCCAAAGTAAAATTCTCAGTAAAATCTTTTTCTTTTAAGTATAGCCTTTGTAGAGGTACAGTAAAAAATCTCATACAGCGCGCCATGGCTAGTAAAGCCGGAACCGCCCCTGGCTTTATCTTCCAAAAAGTTTTTACTCGTCTTTTTGCAAAAGTTTTCTAAGCGTTTTGCCGCCCGTGGCGGCAACTGGAATATGCCGGCCTGTTAATTTTGCTGAAATTACTTTTTAATCCAGATCCAATCTAGTATTATTAGAGGAGGCGAGGTTGGGCGACTGCCTTGGATACTAAAAACAAATAATATTTGAAAGAATAATTTGAAAAATACGCAAAATAAAACTCTTTGTTAAAACTTTTTTTGAAAAAAAAAATGTCATTTGTAGGGGTGCAGGGAGAAAACCATACCCAAGTTGTTATGACTAATAAAACCGCAGCCGTCCCTTCCTTCCTCCCAAATTATTTTCTCGTCCTTTGGAAATTTCCAGATAAATGAAAAATGCCGCCATACCATTTGTTACAATTACTTTTTTACATAAAGATCCGGCTTTAAAGGGCGCGATGTTGGCTATTGCTAATGACACTAAAAACTAAGGGTACGAAACATATGCAAGATAAAATAGTAACCTCTCCTCCCCTTTTTTCTTTCTTAAGAATATAGCATTTGTAGAGACGCAGAAAAGAACCTCGCACAGGGTGCCATGGATAATAAAGTCGTCTCTGCCTTTATCTTTGAAAAAAAAAATTCGTCTTTTACCCATTCTTACGTGTTTTGCCGCCCCTTTCTTTTGCTGTAATTATTTTTTTAGATCCAGATGTAAATTTCCGGGACAAATACACTGTGTGCCCCTGTAATAGTCAAGCTGAATTTCTTTTTGTTTTTAATCTTATCCTACTCTAAAATTGCAAAATATCGATTATAATCAGTAACAAAGTCAAATGCATTCTAAATATCAGCTTTATGTAAACAGCATACCAAGTATGGGGTACCCCTAAATCAGGGGCCCCAGTGTCACGATCCTGATTTAGATTTATCAGATCTGATTTAATTAGACTCCGAATCTGTGTAATTAAATCGTCATAAAAGTCTCTAACAGTAACAGGGTTCCTTTCAACTCAGATCCAAGTTTGAGTCTCACCCCAACCCTCCACAACCATTCACAGTTCTGATAATTGCTAATAAAAAAGAAGACAAGGAAAAACATTTAAACATAACTAAAACATTTCTGGGAATAGCAAATGGTATAAAAAATATTCTATTTAAATTACATGAAAATTATGTAGTAATACTAATTAAAAAAAAGTGCTAAGAAAATCCTTTGATCAAAAAATAATTTTTCTCGTTGAACTCAAAAGAGGATTTTGGGGGCCCTTTGGATGCGGGGCCCCTCGCGATTGAGACCATCACGACCCCTTAAATTCCGCCCCTGAGAATATCAATAATTATACTTCCTAAGATGAAAACCTGTATAAAGCGGAATATTTTTCGGTTCCTTTCGATTCCATTTTCAAGGTTTTAATGAATCAGTATTTGACAAAGCTGATTACTTAGTTCAGTATTACAGATTATCTGATTATATACTTTAAATTTTAGAAACTTAGAAAAAATTCGCTTTGGAAATTTTCTTTTCGGAGGAGTGGGGGGGGGGGGGGGGGCAAATCCATGTTTGCCCCGGGCGCCAAAAAGGCTAGTTTCGGCACTGCTCTACATTTTGTATTTAAATAAGGCATTTGGTTGTACTCTTCATTAAACTATACATTTAGGAAGTTATTAGGATTAACATTCCTATCTTCAACCTAAGTAACTTCCACATGTACAGCCAGCAATAGAAAAATAAAAGAACGTTCTGTACATTTATTCACTAAATTGTCTCAGAAAAATGGAAATAGCCATTCATGTCTTCTTGTCATTTATGTTTAAAAAATAATAAGCTTAGGGGATTGTCTTCATGCTAAAATTTTCTATATGAACACCTAATTTTGACAGCATTTTTGGATTTTTCAATAAATTTTTCCATTGGATACCAAACGGGAAAACGGTATAAAATTGGTTGCAAATATTGTGAAAAGTTCAAAGTTTGGTCAAATAGCTTAAGAGTTTTAAAGTTTGGAATTCCTAATGTTAAATTCATTTGTAATCGTTGTAAAACAAATAGCAATATGGGTAGTTTTTTAAGCATAATTCAAAACTACTTGGCAGAATGAGCTGCAATTTTGGATTCACAATATTTAAAGCTTCAAGAAATCGATTTCCACTTAATATATATATATAAATAAATATGTATATATATAACTAGCTGACTTGCTCGGCATTGCCCGGGCGCATGAAAAAAAAATTGAAACAAAATTAAAGTTTGTATGATTTTGTATAATTTTTTTTTAATGACATTTAAAACAATAATGCTTATTTATTCATCAACAAAGTAGTGTAATTATGATCCATATTCTTACTCATTGATAAAATAAAAAAATTAATGTATTTCTTTTTTAATAATTTATATTTCATTAAAATATTACTTAAAATTTTATTAAAATTTTGCATGTGCTCTTGGCGGTGGAAAGTGGAACTAAAATTTCTTAGGTGATCGAAATCAAGTAGAATGAGCCAAATCCCATCATAATCAGGCCCATAGAACACAAGATAAAAATGAACCCCTGGTGGTGAAAGGTGGAACTAAGATATGTAAGGGTATCAATATCAAGCTGAATGAGCCAAACCCCGTCATAATCAGGCCCATAGAACCCGAGATACTTTCAAATAAAAAATATATATATATGAAGTTATTCTTAAAGAGTGGTATATGCAACACCTATATTTATACTTTAAAGGGTAATTATTAAGTTAATTATAATGTTTGGAATCAGTTGCATTGAAATTGGAAAGTTTGTTGCTGAGTTATGGAAACGGGCATAGTTAGAGTAAAAAACCTTGAAGGGGGAAGGGGAGATGAGACTGCTTTTTGTCAAACAAACTATGACTACCGGAGTACTTGCTCAAAGAATGGGATTCTTATAAAAGCTTGCAACTGAAGAGAAAAATTTCCTGAAGTTACTATTTGAAAATAGTGGTAATTATCTATACATAACAGGAATTAAATGCTACGGATGAAGCTAAAAATGTTAAATTTGTTAAATGGAATTAGTTCTGTTGAAATCAGAGCAGTAGATATGTTTTTTTCAAAAGAGTGTCAAATATAATGAAAAAATTGCCGCCAGGAGGCATGTGGTGAAGTACAATAAATAAATGTGATATTTAATAAAAAGTCCTTTACCCCTCCCCCCCCCCTCTATTCCAGAAAATATAACAAATAAACAGTTAAAGAAAACTTCGATGTAAATTAGAAGGATGTTTTGGGAAGTCTTGAATTTGACTCTTTTTAGCACTTTCCAACCTAGTTGAAAAGTGCTTATAATAATATGTACACACCATATGTGTAGATTTTATGGTAAATTTTTCAATGATTGATTAATTCATAGCAATTATTTTGAGAATTTTGTTTATGTAATAGCAGAATATTTTCAATATGTTGTTTATATTAAATTTTCATTATACATATATTTTATTATAACAGAACTTCTTTCTGTATCATTTTTTAAGTTTTGTTTTTGTGTTATAATTTTGATGATTTTTCTAATAGTTGTAATATTTTTTTAGATAATTTTGGTTTTCTGTTTAATTTTATAATAAGGGGTCTAAGACACAAAAATCTTCAAATTTTTGAAAAATATTTTATTGTATTAAAAAATTCTCTGTTTATATCTGCTTAAAATGACATTTAAATCATGTTTCTATCTTAATTAGAACATGATATATTAATTTTTTGTTTTAAAAATATAGCTTTTAAGTAGTAGTTGTCATGGAAACATTTTTATGTTTTTTCTGCATGACATGTTTTTTCACGAATTCTCGTCTTTAAATTGTTATAAGTCAAGGACTGTTAAAGGTAAATGGTTCAAACAGTCAACTCGGAACATGTCTTTTTCAGTTATTTTACTTTAATTTTGATTCAGCAAATTTGAAAAAAATGTTTACTTTTGAAAATGTGATTCTTTAAAAATAAATTACATCATTTTTTTTTTTTAATTTTTACTTTAAATATTTCTAATTTTTTAAAAATTAATATTTAAAAAAATGTTGAATCAAAATTAAAGCTTATATCTTTCTGTTTAATTAAAGCGGAAAAAAAAAGAAATTTGACGAATAATATTTCGCGTTATAATGATTTTAAATTACCCCACTTTAAAAAAAAAATTTTAATTAATTTTTTTTTTAAAAACTTTATAAGAAGTTTTAGGATTTGATTTTTTTTAATCAATTATATAGTTAACCATCACAAAAGAAACTCAAAATTCTATTTCAATAAATAAAAATGATTTTAAAATGTGTCTTAAACCCTCATAAATAAAGTAACTTTTCCATTAGCCAGGCACCAGTTGCAATTTTGTGTCAGAACCAAATATGGTAAACTGCTTAAATCATATTCACTAGTGTAGTAACCAAATAATTAACTAATCGTCACTTTAAATTTTTTTTCGTTGAAAATTTCTCTTTTTTGATAAAGAGGTGTTTTACTTTTTAATATTTAATACTTAATATTTTAATGCACAATTTGGCAGTGATGAGGTTCATAAATGTATATGATAAATTATTGATTCACAAATGTATTCACAAATGTATTCACAAATGTATTCACAAATGTATTGATTCTGAAGTACCAAAAATGACACTGTGACCAAAGAAAGATTGTATGCACTGAAAAATGATTTCAAGTTTTTTGCATTCTTTTAATAACTTCTCGTTGATTTATATATATATCTGCTGTACATCCATAGACTTCTGTAAATCATACTTAATTAAATTTATGTAGTACCATTGCCATGAGCAGAAAAAAAAAAGCTGTGCTAAATGAAAATCATTAATTTTATGCCAGTTGCGTAATGAAATATTAGTTATTTTTATTGTTTCTGGATATTCTCTACACCAGGGCCGAAACTAAGGGGGGGCAGAGGGGGCACGTGCCCCGGGCGCCAGCAGAACTGAAGGTGGAGGGGGCGCCAAATGCAGGTTTTGTTTGTTGTTTGATATAGAAATGTATATATATATATATATGAAATTTGTATAAAAAGTCTTGCAGCCGGAAAATCTAAAAGAAAAATGAACCAAATGCATTAAAATAGACAAATAGATAAAAAGATTCATCTACAATACAAGATAGCAAATGAATAAAAAACGAACTGTTCTCTTAGGCTATTTTCTTCCTCCCATTCCAAATGTATCATGTCTATGCCGTCTATCATTCAAATCTCTTCCTGTGGTTTAGGAGAATCACTAACATATTTCAAGGTCAGTCCCTACTCGTGTCTGTATATGACACTGTTCAACATCGTCTGGATATGGTAATGTACTGTCCAGCATGGATAATTGGTAAACGATTCCCTCACTTTGATTTTCTATTAGATAAAAATATTCCATGAAGGCTGTTCTATTTTTTCCCTTTTCTCCCAGCGTGGAGCTTTCTTCTTTTTCCATTCTGTCATGGGCGAGGGGTGACCGCCCTGGACAATAAACACAAATTGGAGGATGAATGCCCAAAGTAAAATTCTCAGTAAAATCTTTTTCTTTTAAGTATAGCCTTTGTAGAGGTACAGTAAAAAATCTCATACAGCGCGCCATGGCTAGTAAAGCCGGAACCGCCCCTGGCTTTATCTTCCAAAAAGTTTTTACTCGTCTTTTTGCAAAAGTTTTCTAAGCGTTTTGCCGCCCGTGGCGGCAACTGGAATATGCCGGCCTGTTAATTTTGCTGAAATTACTTTTTAATCCAGATCCAATCTAGTATTATTAGAGGAGGCGAGGTTGGGCGACTGCCTTGGATACTAAAAACAAATAATATTTGAAAGAATAATTTGAAAAATACGCAAAATAAAACTCTTTGTTAAAACTTTTTTTGAAAAAAAAAAAATGTCATTTGTAGGGGTGCAGGGAGAAAACCATACCCAAGTTGTTATGACTAATAAAACCGCAGCCGTCCCTTCCTTCCTCCCAAATTATTTTCTCGTCCTTTGGAAATTTCCAGATAAATGAAAAATGCCGCCATACCATTTGTTACAATTACTTTTTTACATAAAGATCCGGCTTTAAAGGGCGCGATGTTGGCTATTGCTAATGACACTAAAAACTAAGGGTACGAAACATATGCAAGATAAAATAGTAACCTCTCCTCCCCTTTTTTCTTTCTTAAGAATATAGCATTTGTAGAGACGCAGAAAAGAACCTCGCACAGGGTGCCATGGATAATAAAGTCGTCTCTGCCTTTATCTTTGAAAAAAAAAATTCGTCTTTTACCCATTCTTACGTGTTTTGCCGCCCCTTTCTTTTGCTGTAATTATTTTTTTAGATCCAGATGTAAATTTCCGGGACAAATACACTGTGTGCCCCTGTAATAGTCAAGCTGAATTTCTTTTTGTTTTTAATCTTATCCTACTCTAAAATTGCAAAATATCGATTATAATCAGTAACAAAGTCAAATGCATTCTAAATATCAGCTTTATGTAAACAGCATACCAAGTATGGGGTACCCCTAAATCAGGGGCCCCAGTGTCACGATCCTGATTTAGATTTATCAGATCTGATTTAATTAGACTCCGAATCTGTGTAATTAAATCGTCATAAAAGTCTCTAACAGTAACAGGGTTCCTTTCAACTCAGATCCAAGTTTGAGTCTCACCCCAACCCTCCACAACCATTCACAGTTCTGATAATTGCTAATAAAAAAGAAGACAAGGAAAAACATTTAAACATAACTAAAACATTTCTGGGAATAGCAAATGGTATAAAAAATATTCTATTTAAATTACATGAAAATTATGTAGTAATACTAATTAAAAAAAAGTGCTAAGAAAATCCTTTGATCAAAAAATAATTTTTCTCGTTGAACTCAAAAGAGGATTTTGGGGGCCCTTTGGATGCGGGGCCCCTCGCGATTGAGACCATCACGACCCCTTAAATTCCGCCCCTGAGAATATCAATAATTATACTTCCTAAGATGAAAACCTGTATAAAGCGGAATATTTTTCGGTTCCTTTCGATTCCATTTTCAAGGTTTTAATGAATCAGTATTTGACAAAGCTGATTACTTAGTTCAGTATTACAGATTATCTGATTATATACTTTAAATTTTAGAAACTTAGAAAAAATTCGCTTTGGAAATTTTCTTTTCGGAGGAGTGGGGGGGGGGGCAAATCCATGTTTGCCCCGGGCGCCAAAAAGGCTAGTTTCGGCACTGCTCTACATTTTGTATTTAAATAAGGCATTTGGTTGTACTCTTCATTAAACTATACATTTAGGAAGTTATTAGGATTAACATTCCTATCTTCAACCTAAGTAACTTCCACATGTACAGCCAGCAATAGAAAAATAAAAGAACGTTCTGTACATTTATTCACTAAATTGTCTCAGAAAAATGGAAATAGCCATTCATGTCTTCTTGTCATTTATGTTTAAAAAATAATAAGCTTAGGGGATTGTCTTCATGCTAAAATTTTCTATATGAACACCTAATTTTGACAGCATTTTTGGATTTTTCAATAAATTTTTCCATTGGATACCAAACGGGAAAACGGTATAAAATTGGTTGCAAATATTGTGAAAAGTTCAAAGTTTGGTCAAATAGCTTAAGAGTTTTAAAGTTTGGAATTCCTAATGTTAAATTCATTTGTAATCGTTGTAAAACAAATAGCAATATGGGTAGTTTTTTAAGCATAATTCAAAACTACTTGGCAGAATGAGCTGCAATTTTGGATTCACAATATTTAAAGCTTCAAGAAATCGATTTCCACTTAATATATATATATAAATAAATATGTATATATATAACTAGCTGACTTGCTCGGCATTGCCCGGGCGCATGAAAAAAAAATTGAAACAAAATTAAAGTTTGTATGATTTTGTATAATTTTTTTTTAATGACATTTAAAACAATAATGCTTATTTATTCATCAACAAAGTAGTGTAATTATGATCCATATTCTTACTCATTGATAAAATAAAAAAATTAATGTATTTCTTTTTTAATAATTTATATTTCATTAAAATATTACTTAAAATTTTATTAAAATTTTGCATGTGCTCTTGGCGGTGGAAAGTGGAACTAAAATTTCTTAGGTGATCGAAATCAAGTAGAATGAGCCAAATCCCATCATAATCAGGCCCATAGAACACAAGATAAAAATGAACCCCTGGTGGTGAAAGGTGGAACTAAGATATGTAAGGGTATCAATATCAAGCTGAATGAGCCAAACCCCGTCATAATCAGGCCCATAGAACCCGAGATACTTTCAAATAAAAAATATATATATATGAAGTTATTCTTAAAGAGTGGTATATGCAACACCTATATTTATACTTTAAAGGGTAATTATTAAGTTAATTATAATGTTTGGAATCAGTTGCATTGAAATTGGAAAGTTTGTTGCTGAGTTATGGAAACGGGCATAGTTAGAGTAAAAAACCTTGAAGGGGGAAGGGGAGATGAGACTGCTTTTTGTCAAACAAACTATGACTACCGGAGTACTTGCTCAAAGAATGGGATTCTTATAAAAGCTTGCAACTGAAGAGAAAAATTTCCTGAAGTTACTATTTGAAAATAGTGGTAATTATCTATACATAACAGGAATTAAATGCTACGGATGAAGCTAAAAATGTTAAATTTGTTAAATGGAATTAGTTCTGTTGAAATCAGAGCAGTAGATATGTTTTTTTCAAAAGAGTGTCAAATATAATGAAAAAATTGCCGCCAGGAGGCATGTGGTGAAGTACAATAAATAAATGTGATATTTAATAAAAAGTCCTTTACCCCCCCCCCCCTCTATTCCAGAAAATATAACAAATAAACAGTTAAAGAAAACTTCGATGTAAATTAGAAGGATGTTTTGGGAAGTCTTGAATTTGACTCTTTTTAGCACTTTCCAACCTAGTTGAAAAGTGCTTATGACTTCGGTTTGTCTGGCCGTCTGCCGTCTGTCTGTGCTCTAACTCCCGTAAATATGCTCGGATTGCTCTGCAATTTTTATATGTTATTGTCGTTATCTATAGCATGTTCCCTATTTCAACGGAAGTGTGTAGCACTTATAGTTTTTTTTACAGGGACACTCAAAAGAATTCCGTTACATTGCGGTCTATGGGGGAAAATCATTTGCGGTTTATTTAAATAATGTTTCACTATTTTAAACGCATTGAAATTTATATATATCACTAAGGTGCATTAGAAGAAGCTTACTACAGAATAGTGTGTTTATAGCAGTCATCGTTCATTTACAGGGACACACAAAAGAATTCTCTACTGTCTGTTAACAATAATTCCTGGAAGTGTGTTTTAAGTTACTGAACGCGATTTTAATTTTAACTCGCTTTTTGTCTATTACGTGGTGTGTATAAATTCTGTTGATCCTATACAGGGCAGCACAAAAGTTCGCGAACACATTTCCGTTTATTGACAGAAACTCCAGAAGGATAATTTTAAACTGTGCTACGCGTTTCCTAACTAAACTAAAATTTAGCATCCTATACAGTATATATACAAATCTATAGATCATATACAGGGCTGAATAAAAGTATTCGGATATTTTTCAGAATATTGTATCTGTTGGAAATTCCTGAAATTATGTTTTTAAATATGTTATGCGTTTTCCAAATTGTTTACTTAGATGTTATCTTTTAGCTTATTAAACGGTATGTTTTGTAAAATTATTTTGGAAGCGTTGGAAAGTGCTACATAATCTATGCTTGACGCATGATTTTTCGTTCTTGTTTAAAAATGTCTCTCTGTTTGTCTGCATGAGAGACAAATTTTGTGGCTACTCTAATTCAAGAACTAATGCATAGAATTTCATCAAACTGCATACTCAGTTGGACCTAGACATAAATTGGTACTGATTACATTTTGCTGTATATCACCCAACAGGTGGTGCTGCTATACTATGTTTTTCATTATTTCTGTGATAGCTGTATCAAGAGTTAATGCATGAAATTTCATCAAACTTCATATTTAGATAGATTTTTACATAAATTAGTGTTAATTACATTTTGGTGCATATCGCTCTGTAGTTGGTGCTGCGTTTTATTTACCCATCATACGTAGTATAGGGTAAGTCTTGTAATCGTTTTGAAAATCGAAAAAAAATTTTTGACGGATTTACACGTTTCAGACACTGGAGATTCCGAAAAACATATTTTTAGAAAAAAAAATTTGCCGTCCGTCTGTGTGTCTGTAAACGCTCTATCTCCCGAAAAAAATTGAGATAGAGACTTGCAATTTGGTATGTACTTAGTATTTAATAATGGGAAGAAGCCTATTTCATTTCAATAACCTCGATTAACCGGAACAATTTTTTTCGGACTCTCGAAATATTCGTTCTGATGAAAGGTATATAAAAATTTTCGAAATTGTTTATTTTAAGAAATGAATATAAAAGACAATAAAAAAACATAAATTTTGCATAAAGCATGAAGTTGATCGGATAATTAGTTGCCGAGATATTTGGAATCCTATTTTCCACACTCTTCGATTTTTCATGACCCTGTATTTCATCCAAATTTCACTTCAAAGATATATTTTAATTGGAAATTTGACACTTAATCAGATGCAATAAACTGCTAGTTAATAGGATTATTATTTTTGGAGTTATAAGAATGTTTCTTTCAAGCAATTCAGTAATCGAGACTTTAAAGTTTGTGACGTCATCAAGCCACGATTTTATTTGAATTGCAATGCACTTTATAAGTAGTTTACACATTTTTATTTTAATATTTTACATTATGCATATCCATGATGGGTAAGTATTACGGTGGCCCCCAACGACTAGTTTCATGATTTCTTTGATAGCTATATCTCAGCATCTATTGGATGAAATTGCACCAAACTTAATATATAAGATACTTATTATGAAAAACTATGCTGATTCAATTCTGTCACTCAAAAGGGGGTGCTGCTACGCTATGCTTTTTACGATAAACATTATAGTTTCTATAGGAACATCTCAGTTTTTATAAGGTAGAAATGCATCAAATTTTTAATTTCATGTAATTAATTAAAAATATATATATTAATCTAATTTTGAATTTGAGGGTCCACCAAATGGTACTGTTCAGTGCTTTTTTTAATTCAGTGATCACTGTAACTCCAGTGTTTCTGTTAAAATCAATGAAATATACTGTATTTCATATTATACTATTAAACAAGCAATTCTTGTAGGTATATATGTACTTACTGGCTTTCTAGAAAACAACTCTCAAAATTTTGATGAAAAAAATACAGATTAGGGGTTTTTTGGGTCTAGAAATCGATCTGTCAGGAAATTTCATTTTAAGGCATAACCTGCTCTTTGCATAGGCAGAAAAAAAATCAGAAAGCATAAAAAGTGTACAAGAAAAATATAATAATAATATTGCAAAGTGTAGGGATGCACTGAGTAGTGATTTTGGCTGAATACCAAATATTTGGCACACAGGTAAACCAAATACTGAATATTTGGCCAGTCAAATAGTAACTGTTAGGCCGGATATGCTGGTAAAAACTATAGTAACTGTAAAGCCTATATTTCAGAGTTTAAAAGTTTAAAAAAACTAAATTTTAAAACAATTTAACATCTATATATTTAAAACGCTAAGCGTTTTCTTTCGACAATCCGTGAGAACAAACTACTGCATCAAATTACATCATTCTTTTTTTAAATGAAAGATATTTGGACACAGATTTGCCATCGTGCATTCGTTTGTTCTAAAATTTAATTAATTAGCCGTAATTTTCAATTAAACTTTTACTTCTGCTAATCACGTCATAATCGCATAACGCCTACTGTTGCGAGGCACACAGTTTATTGTCTAAACTCTGTGGTTGCGACGATAAAAGAGGAATAATAAATATTAAAAGCACGTGGCTTTTAGGCAAAATTTTTTAATTTGCAAGTTAAATTTCGGTAAAAATATTTATCCGTGTGTTTTATAAGCGAATAAAAATTCATATTTATTTTGACGTCACAGGAATATTGTCCATTGGGTTTATTTTATCATTATGCATTATAACTTTGTTGATGCCGTTTTGTCATTACAATTAACTACAAAATATATATATATATTGTATACATGGTGGTTAAGAATTAAAGAAACGTATATAAAGTACGTGTGAAAAGTTTGCGCCGGTGAAAAGGACGTTATGCTTAGCTTAACATTGATAAAACTAAAGAGAAAAACATATATGGTTGCGTCAACATGACGTAATTTTAACTGATTTTTCCATTCTTAATTATAAAGATTAGAATTGGAGCCGTCATTGATTGCTTCATCTTGATTGTATACCTTGATTACATGTTACCAGTTACTTTTTTTTTTAATTATAGGTTAGAAAATTTCCTTTTTTAATAAATAAATCTCAAAAGTAAAGGATTTGGGGAAATTTAAAATTATTAAAAATAGTGTTATGGTAGAAAAAAAACTTGAAATATTGATTGTATTTTTAGCTAGAATAAACAATGTAAGACTAATATTTTATAGGAATTATTTTGGTAGGTTTATTATAAGTTCATTTAACAGTTCCTTATTAGCTCAAAGTCCTATTTCTTTCACTGTGAATTTCTCTTTCGATGTTAAAATATGGTTTTCTACTTTTGGACACCAGCCAAAATACAATGACAATTTTTAGAAATGTACATCGGTTGTGACAACAGACGGCGCTATCGCTTTAGCTTTCATCGCGCTTACATTACTTCTAAATACTACAAATTTCTATTTTTTACTACATTTTACAATTTTAATTCTTACATCATCAATTAGAAAAATAATTAGCTTTCGAATGAAATTTATTTGAAAACTGCCGCTTAATTTAACGACTTTTTAAATAATTTTCAAGCATGAAAAGTTTTTTAATTCTATCTTATCAATGACCACCAGTTTGCTTCAATAATGTAAAATAGCCCCTGGGAAAGTTGCCACAATTGAAAATAGATTTCCCTAACCATAATAAAAAGTGAATAACAACAATAATAATAATAAAAACAGTGATAAATCATAAGATCAGATTATCCATAAGATAGAGCAATTTGGCGCTAAACGAAAATCTGTCAAAAAAAAAAAAAAAAAAAACTACTTTCAGTTTATGTTGAACATAAAATTGATATGTTGAATTCGTTGATGTATATGTTCCAGCAGATATCAGAATATGCTATAGGAATTGCATTATTTTATTTTTTAAAAGATCCATTTGCCAACTGTATAAGAGGGAAAATATCCCCGATTGTGATGGAAAAGGGATAATCATCCTGATTATGTAAAGGAACCGAAGAAACCTTACAAATAAATTACACTTGAAACATTAAAAATCTCCGTCATCTGCAGACTGATTTAGTACTGTAAAAAAATTCTTCATATTTACATAAAAATTGATTAGCTTAAAATAATGGATGCATTTTAGAAGATATGGATTTGTAACGAACAATGATTAAAGAGGACATTATAAAACTTTTTTAACATCGAATTTCGACGGTGCTTTTGGGCAGATGCAATGCACATACGCATAGGAGCTCATTCGGTTGCATTATCACAGGGGGGGGGGGGGAGGAGATGTGTGCTTTATTTACTACATTCTTTTATTTACTGAATGTGAGATGAACGTAGGAATATACTATTTGTATGATACTTCATAGGTCCATGAAATTTTTTCCTTGCCGTGGGGAATATGGTGATAATGTGAAACTGATTTGCATTACACAGTTTTTTACGGATTGTTTGTTTGGAGTTTGCATCGGAAATAGTACTGTATTTGACTGGGGGGGAAAAACTTTTAAAATATAATATTTGAAAGACGGTTTCATACGCACCCCTTCTTAAATAATAAAGAAGCTTATTTTACTGATATTGTTATAATATTTTTTTCCGTCAAGTTTTGACGGGTTCCATCTTAGTAATATTTAATACATACTTCCATTTTGATAAACAAGATTTTATAAGTAAATTAAAAAATAAAAATAAATAAAGTTCTAGTTATTATTTAAGAGAAAGATAGTCTTAAAACTATTTTAACTAGTAAATCTGCAGATCAGAGGCCTCATCGTTCAGCTCTACAAATCATCGTTCATTAATCTCACTAATTTTTTAATATAATCTGCATAATATTTGATTTCCTAAAATTAAATTTTTAAAGCTATTTATACATTTATAAGCATAGTATCACATTAAACACAATTTTTTGCAATATATGATAAACTACATATTTTTTCAGAAAGCCTCCCTGAACCACCCGTTGTCGTTTTAATTTTATGTTCTCAATTTCCAGTAATTGTGCTGTTTCATTATTCGAGTGTATGTCTGAATGCATTTACTATTGTAATATCATTAGATTACTATCTCCTTGTACAGGAGATTGTATCCTATCCTTAAATGAATACTTATTTTTCAACTACTAAACATCATCATATGTTGTTGAAATTGAATAAAATTTTGTGTATTAAGTATACTTATACAAATGTAAATTCATCTTATGATACTTATATCCAATTTACACATTCAACGTTTTTATAATTCTTGTTTGAAAAACAAATTTGGTAATCTTTCTTTATTGATTAAAATAAATCCTCATCTATTTCATTAGAAAAACCATATTAGAAACTAAAATCACCCAAAAATCAGCTATTTTGTTAATAAAAATGTGAAAGTAATGTGATTTACTTGAATTTTCTTTTTTTGATATTCTTTGAAATACAGTAGCTAGGCAACCATTTAATGAAGAGAGGAAAAAAAGAAAATGCATTGGAC
Source organism: Maratus michaelseni (assembly GCA_963931845.1). NCBI lineage: Eukaryota > Metazoa > Arthropoda > Arachnida > Araneae > Salticidae > Maratus > Maratus michaelseni. Next base: position 155,891,908 of record OZ007596.1, on the reverse strand, counting down.
GTTTTTATAAAAAATGACAAATTAAAATGTTTTAAATGTCTTCAATTGATGCGTAAAATTTCCCAATAATTTATACAATCAATTTCGAAATTCTAAGAAATTATTGGCAAATTTTAAAGCGATCATATTAATTTAAGATCTCCATTTCAGAAATTTAGCATCCATAATTTAACATATAAATTATCTCAATGCATCATTTTCCTTTTGACAAATTAATAAATCGTCTAAATTCCCATTGAAAAGCATTATGACCTAGTTCTAAATTTTTCGAACGAATGAACCAAATGTAACTAAAAACTATACAGCTAATTCTGAGTACCTCACCAACATATCCACCAAAAATCGGTTGATTTTTGCTGCAGTTATTGCGGAACAGACAAACAGACTGACGGAAACCAAAAACTTTTCGGGTCTCAACAGTGAGCCTCCACTGACATTTCAGCAATTAATGAAACGTTAGTTTTTGTGGCTTCTTTTGTGAATTAAAATAAATGAATAAAATTTACTTAGAGAAATTTTGAAGGAATTAGAAAGAAAATTTTACAGTTATATACTGTTTATTTGCCAGAAACAGACTAAAGTAAAAAATAAATAACACAATCTATTCAAATGTTGGCAACTCAGCAAGAATAACTTTCTTGCTCCTTTTGATTTAGCAAGGAAATTTTTAATTGCACCAAAGCGCAATCATGTTCAGAAGTTATAAACATGTACAGGTTGTTCCTAAAATCTTGTAACAAACTGTTAAGGGAGATAGTGTGGTCAAGACAAACATTTTTTGGACAGGAAACCAGCATCTCAATCTACTTATTCCATCAAAAATGCAATACAAGTCAACTTGCATCATCACACATACATCAACAATACGACACATTCAATTAAAAATACAGGGTGTGTCACTACAAGCTGAAATTGCATTTTCTTTTACAACTTTAACAATAATGAAGATATTTTAGTGAGATTTTCATGTTAACTTTGCTTGTATGAAATGTGATAATGATATTGGAAATGCCTGAATTTAAGCCAGTGATGCAGTGTATGTACAGTAGAGCGCAGATTATTGGAACTCAAATTAATTGAACAGCTTATTTCTCTCAAAACTTTTTTTTAACTGAACTTCCAATTATCCGAAAAGCCTATTTGTCTCATTTTTTCCCTTCTAATTTAGCATGCGAAATCGAAACCTCAATTAGTGTATCATTGGGAGCAGTAACAAGAGAATAAAAGACTTGGGGAAAGGGGGTAAAATCAAAATCAAAGCACAGAATTCCTGTTTATATTACCCCCCCTTCGCAGTGAACCTTTCATACTATAGCTTCAATTCCAAGCTGACAGGAGGGGTGTTTCTTCATTTCCCTACCTGCAATTGAAGTGAACTGATCCATCCCATAGAGATCGAGCTTTCATTATTGAAAGACGGGTTCCTTGGAAGAGCTGAGTATTGCACTCGCAATCTGTTACAGTCTGGTTTATTTCATTTAGAACTAAAGTGAAAATATCATGTCTGGCAAGCGAAAAAGAATTGTTCTTTTGTTAGGAGGAAAAGTAAAGATATTGGAGAGATAGAGACTTAAAAATGGCGAAGCAGGTACAAAATTAGCAGTAAAGTATGGTGTAGGAAAGTCTATGATATTGGAAAGAATGAAGATTCCATTATAAATTTTGTAATGGCACTTGAAAGTGAGCAAAGAAGCTTAGAATGAAAATCTGTGAAAAGATCTTTCGAAATAAAGTTGATAAAGTTTTGTACATGTGGTTTTTACAAAAACTCTCAACTGGTCAACCAATTTCTGGACCACTATTATGTGAGAAGGCACTATTTTTCAATGAAAAACTGAATGGAGAAAATACTACATTTCAAGCAAGTTCTGGGTGGCTTCGAAATTTTAAGTTACACCATGGTATACGAGAAATCAGATTACATGGCGAAAAATTATCTACATCTACGGTGGTCGCTATGAATTTCATAAAAGAATTTACAGAATTTATTGAATCAGAAAAATACGAAGACGAATTCATTTATAATGCAGATGAGACTGGTCTTTTTTAGAGATCTCTACCACAAAAAATAATAGCATCTGGACTCGAAAAAAGTGCTTCTGCGACTAAATTAAGTAAGGAAAGAATAACGATTCTCCTGTGTGCAAATGCAACAGGAAACCATCGAATGCCATTGTTCGGGGTAGGAAAATCAAAGAAGCCCCGATGCTTCAGAAATTGGAACACTTTGCCAGTTATTTACACTTCTAAAAAAAAGGCATGGATGAATACAGAAATTTTCATTGATTGGTACGATAACACTTTCATTCCTAAAGTTAAAGAGCATCAAGAAAATTTGAAGAAAACAGGCAAGGATTCTAGATAATGCACCTTCACATTTGTGTGAAGACAACCTTGAACGTGAAAATGGGAAGTTTCGGGTAAAGTTCTTGCCACCTAATGTTACATCTGTAATCCAACCATAATTCAAAGTGCAATAGAAACATTCAAACAACTTTATAGAAAGCAAATGTTAAGAAAGCTCTTTTTATCAGAAGAAACAGAAGAGCCTAATTCCAAAGATACCATAAAAATTGCTTTGAAAGATTGTTGTATGATGGCTGCTGATTCCTGGAATCTAGTAAAATCCTCAACATTAAAAAAGGCTTGGAATGAAATTTTAAATAAAGAAAAAACTGATAGTGGATCAGAAGATGAGGAATGTAAAACAATAAAGGAGATGGGAAGATACCTAAGCTATGAAGAAAATGAAATTAACGAGTGGTTAAATACTGAAGTACATGACCCTGGATATCAGATTTTAAATGCTGATCAGATTGTGGATAAGATTCAAGATGAAAAAGAAATTAAAGAAAATGAAAACAAATGCTCTGAAAATGACCCAGATCCATCACATAACCTTTGAATGTTTAGAAACAACTATGAAATGGCTTGAACGGCAGAAGAATGCTGATCCTAATCAACTAACGTATTTAAGAAGAATTCAAGATATGGCAGCATTGAAAAGAATGTCTTCTTTGAAGCAAGCAAAAATCAAAAGCTTTTTTGATTAATTTATAATCTCTGCAGTTCAGGAAATGATAAAAAGAGAAAAAGAAAATTTTAAGTGATAAAAAAGTAAACACAAAAAATTTATGACATTAGCATGTGTTTCCATCTCAAGGACTCTAAGACACTTATTCATTCACTTCCAAAATGTAATCATAAAAGATCAGAGCCATTGTATCAAGCTCTCTGTAATTGTGTTAAATCTAAATATATATTAAAACCATATATAACCTAGTTGAAAGATGGTCAATAATTACAAAGTTAATACACTCTCACTAATCAAATATTTCTTTCAGCAGTGTAAAATAAAAGGATAAGTGTCACTTCTTCAATATATGTGCATAAAAGTATTATCATACTGAGACAGGCACAATTGGATTACCAATCTGGATACTCCGAAGAAATAAAAAGGTAAGATGCATGTTTTCCTTACCTATCCAATTCTGTATTTTGATGCAGTGAGATTGAATTCAAATAACAGACTGTGTATACTGACATTTAATATAGTCAGGAACATCCCTTAAATTGTCTGTCCATTTATCCGAAATTTTGCTTATCCGAACTAGGGTCGGTCCGGACATGTTCGGATAATCAGCACTCTACTCTACTGTACTGTCAACTGCCTTCTGAAGAATGGAATGTTTAGCCCAGTGTTGTTTAGGTATGAATGGTCAGTTTGCAACATTTTCCATCATGGTATGATATTTCACAGAAATCAAAGTAAATCTATACCATTACAATATCTTCATTATTGTTAAAGTAACAAAAAAAAAAATCAAAGTTCTGCTTGTTGTGAGATAACTGTATTTTTGCCTGAATAAGTGGATTGCGATTCTGGTTTTCTGGACAAAAAAATGTCTGTCTTGATGCCTATTATCATCCCTGAATTTTTGTTCATTTTATTTAGAACCACCCTGTTTGTGAAAAAATAAGAAACTAATTTTTTACCAGACAGTATTCAGGAACTTGCATTTGTACATCATTAATTCCTATGAAGGCCGTCATTAATGGTTAATTTTCTTAAGTGTCACTTTTCAAACAGCAAATAAATAATGTAAAAGCGTTCTCTTTTATTTAAATATGATTCAATTTCATTATTCAAAATATTTTTATTAATAGACAGTTAAAAGTAAATGTTGCATAAGGTTTTTAAAAAGATTTTTTTAAGTATTCACTAATCAGTTTGACAAAATATTTTGATATTCAGCCAAACCAAATATTCAGCAGATCAAATATTTCTGTATTTGGCCTAAACGAATATTTGGTAGTATGGCCGAATTCCAAATAGATATTAAATATTCAGTGCATCCCTAGCAAAGAGTATTTGAAATGATGCAATATGCTATTTATTATGTTATGTACATGCTCGTTTGCACACGGAAAATAGCTAATATTCTGTAATTTGATCCACAGCCAATGTTGGCATCAAACAAGAGTGATGCTAGCAACAATATTGTTTTATGAGAGTTACAACAATGGTTACAGCAATGAAATGAATTTTCTGTCAAACCATGCTGGCTAAAATACATCAGTTGGCTTTGCACCCAATTATGGAAATCTTCTGAGGAAAACTATTAAAGATGGTGTAAGAAGTACAGTCAAAGACCTAAAATCTGCACAGCTTGGGACCAGGCCTTGTGCAGATTTTAGAATTTTGTGGATTTCAGGTCATAAAAACAATGCAAACATGGTTAAAATACTTAATGAAAACACATGAAAGAAAGCATATATCATTTAATTTTTAACTAATAGAGAAACTGAGGAATTGTATATGCACTGTTATGAGAAAGCTAAAGAAATTGAAAAACATACAAATTGTTATTTTTTGTTAAAACATTTGTTGTATAGTAATTTGTTTTAACATTTTGGGATGTTGTAATATAAGATTTTTTTTTTGCATATACTATTTCTTGGTCACTTATACAGCTTTGCTGCTCTAAAAACTTTAGATATTTTCCTCATTGAGCCAAACCCGGTGGTGGGATTCAGCCGGTTCGGTAGAACTTTTACTTAAAATTTGTTGAGTTTGGCGAACCGGTAATTAAAATGGCACTGGTAATGTTGAAATCACAATTTTACATTTCTTAAAATATCCATTTGCTTAATATAGTATCTTCTAACGCATTGACATTTTCTCATTTTTGTTCATCTTTGTGTTACGTCTTGGATTCAGACAATATAAATGCAGTGGATTTCTGTAGAGTATCTTTATAAAAGAATAGTGACATACACACAAAGAGATTGTTCAGATTCCAAGTTTCTTTTAATTAAATAAGCATTTATGATTTTTTTATATTAAAAAATGCATTTTATATTAGTAACATTGGAAATTCTTTGACCATTATTGTACAAATTTACGTATGTTTTAAAAAGATTCTTATTAGTGGTCTGCGGGTATTATATTATGGATTTAGTTATCCATGCGGTTCAAAAAGCTTCTGACAGGGATAGTTTTTTCCCTTTAGATCAACATTTCGTAACAATGTTCTTTCAATTTGGAAAGAGTTTCTTAATCTATGTGTGACGCTTCATTTTTCTTTATCGTTTAAGCTAGAAAAGTCATTAAGGTAGCAGCACTCCCAAATAGTCCCTTTTTCTCCTTAAAGTCTGTTTTTTATAGTCAAGTCCAGTTTTATGTGTTTTGGTCCATTTTCAGTAACGAAAAAAATTTCAAAGACTTTCATTTAAAAAAATATTTTTTTTCTATTTTTGAAAACGGCAAAATTGTGATGCATGCTAATTGTGTGTGCTTCCTTAATATGTAAATCAGAACTGGAAACCACTACAAAAAAAATCTTAGTTTCTATGGTGGTATGAAAATCTGCCCCATATGATTTTTAACGGAAAACACAAATTTTTCCACCTGCCGCTTGTTTGTACTCGCAGCCTATTTTTCAACTTGCACATAGATAATATGCATGTTTCGCACCAGGTTCTGAGAAATCTCATACGATGACAAAATGCAAAATATCTTATAAAAACGGCGAAAAACGACTATTTTCATCATTAACTTTTACAGCATGTTGGAAAACAGATGTCTGGAAACAAATTTTGCCTTTTTTTTCCCCAACATCACAGGACTCAAAATAATGCAGAAATTGTATAATTGTCGTTTTTTTCTGCCCTCCTGGATATTTTTGGATCAGCGGAACATAAAGAATGTAAAATTCTGCTTTGTGTGTGCGCGTGGCAACGGGACTCACGAAATAGCGTCAAAATAGTAAAATTTTAAACCCTTGCTTTTATTAAAATTTTTTCGGCCTGCTTAACACTATAAGTAACGCAAAAATTGCAAAATTTTGACATTATCTTTCAAGTATCCAGGACCCAAAATAACGCGGAAATTGTAAATTTGCACCTCCTCTCCGACCCCCCCTCCCAAATCCGCTCGACCCGATGTAATGCAGAATCTCTCTTCCGTTCTTTTTTTCTCTTAGATTTTTCTGGCCTGTGCGACCTAAATTAATGTCGAAATTGTGATATTTTTGCTCTCCCCCCCGGCCATACGGTCTGAAAATAAAGCATACATTTTTAAATGGTCCTCCTGTTTTTTTACTTTTCCCGTGTACATTGGATGCAAAAAAGTAAAATTTCAGCGTATTTTCTTACCTCCCCTCAGATTTTTTCTGGTTTGCGGGACCTAAAGTAATGTCAAAATAGTAAAATTGTTGCTCTTTTTTTTCCCGAGACTGCAGGATCTGAAATACCGCTGAAATCGTAAAATTTTTGTTTTGTTTTCTTTTTTTTTCCACAGATTTTTCGGACCTGTGGGACACAGAAATTGCAAAATTGTTGATGTTTCTTCGAGCACACAATATCCAAAATCACGCAAAAATTGAATTTTTTTTTTCTTTTTTTTTTTTCAGAACTCTGCGAAACCCAAAATTACTCAGAAATTAGTGTGTATATATGTATATTGCTTTCTTCCTCTCGGATTTATTTCTTTCCTGCATTTCTTCCTCTCAATATAAAGTAATGCCAAAATTGAAATATTTGTGCCCTTTTTCAAGAGTCCACGGAACCCAAAATAAAGTCGAAATTGTAAAATTTCTACACTTATTTTCTTTGTGTAAGCGGGACCTGAAATACCACAAAAATAGTAAAATTTCGCCTTTTTTTTTTTTTTTTTTTTTTTTTTTAAGTCCGAGAGATTTGAAGTAATAAAATTTCCTTGGATTTTTTGGTTCTGTAGGATCTAACACTGAAAATGTGAAATTTTTGTTTATTTCCTTCCGAGCTTGGCGGACCCAAAAAACCGAAATTATAAAATTTTTGTGGGGTTTTGTTCGATTACATGGGACTTGAAATAGTGTCAAAATAATAAAATGTCACTTTCTGTGCGTATTAAAATAATGCTGAATTTGTAAAATTTTGGCTTTTCTTTTTCCTTTGATTTATCGGGTCTGAAAGATGACCAATTAGTGTGTTTTCTAGAATAATGTTTAAAAATTTGCTTCATAGAAATATGAAACAGGTTAGAAAGAAAAATTATCACTTTTTAGTCCCATCTTTAAATGTAAATGGTTCTCTTATGTCTCTTTTCATGTAAAAATGTTCTCCTTTCAGGGGGCTAAAATGTGTTGGGAGCCTACGTTAGCAAACCGGTTGTTAAATTATTTGAATCCCACCACTGGCCAAACCTTCATAAAAAAGTATTTTGTCAGTATCCAGGGGTTGATTAAGGCAAAATTTGTGGTCTATTTATGGCACCTTCACAAAATTCATTTAATAAAACAGACCCCTTCACAAAATTCTATTCCATAAAAACATTTGTTTTTCTTTTGTTAGGTTTTAAAATGTGTAAATTGTAAACAAAACAAGTTAACCAGAAAGGAAAAAACTTTAGCAGAAGGACTTAAAGAAGTTATTAATAATAAATGCTTGGTTCAAATTTGAGTAAAGGGATTTCATCTTTCATTACAAAATGTTATTTTTCAAAAAAGTATCATTAATTTCAACAGAATAACTTTTGCTCTTCATGAAATGGACCCCAAGAAAAAAAACCTGCTTCAACCCCTGCTGTCATGTTCATCATCGGAACCATCAAAATCCACATCTTATATGACTAAAAAACAGTGTTAATAATTTTACTATCAATCATATGATTTTTATTTTAAAATTTAAACAGTAGCAGTTATTCTTAAAAGATTTGGTGACATAAAATTTCAAGCATAGAAACCACAGGCAGCTAACTAAATTTTCTAGATCTTACTTTTATCATACACTAGCGGCCCTCCCTCGCTTTGCTTCGGGTTAACCTTGAAAACCTTCATCTCTTTGTGTTTTCTGTAGATCTTTTTAATGTGTACAATAATTAGTACATTATTTTGATAAATCTTGTAGGGTTCAGCCTGCGTTTGCAATGTATAAGCGGAAAAAAATGAAATTATTTACGACATCACATTAAAAACCTCAAAAATAACAGTATTTCTCCACTATTTAATGGATGTTATTATACATATAAACCTTCCTCTTGAATCACTCTATCTATTAAAAAAAAACCGCATCAAAATCCGTTGCATAGTTTTAAAGATTTAAGCGTACATAGGGATATAGGGACAGAAAAAGCGACTTTGTTTTATACTATGTAGTGATGCTACATTCTATTTTTTTTTTTTTTAATGGTTAATTTAGTTTAAGATTTAAAAATTGTGTTCAGGGTCCATTTTAATTCTTCATTTTTCATTAAAAAAAACTCTTACTCACACCCTTTGCTGTTTCACATTGTTAAATTGAAATCCATAAGTCATAAATAATAGTAAACCAAGACAATTTATGTTGCTATATTTTGTTAAAAATTTAAGAATAAGCCTGCTATTCAAAAAAGTTCAATCTAATATTTATTTAATGTAAACCCAAAAATTAGATAAATATTGCTGGCCAGTCACAGGTGATAAATCACTAAACATTGTTCCCATTACCATAATTTGTATTGCATTTATTTCATTTAGACTATAAACCTTTCACTCATATTGTTTAAAATACATATATATACCAATATAGTACCAAATGTATTACTTAAGTGATTATGAACTTTGATTTTGTTATTGTTACTACTTATTTATCTTTGATTTGAAAATGCTGCTTTATTAAATCTGTTTGTTATGCATGCTTATTATTATTTTTCCTTTTTCCTTTTCAAGAAAAAGGAAAGAATTCCTGTTAATTACAATGTTATAATTCCTCTTAAAAAAAAATAAAAAATATATATGTATATAACTGACAGTCTAGAATATTTGTGTTTCTATTTTTTTCTTTTTTATAGCTCAAATTAATTTGAATTATCCTTTTTCAGGATTTCTGAGTGATAAGTATCAAAATCCTTTCACATCTGCTGGAACTTTAATGTTGTATAGCAAAACTCATCATAATGAAGATGCTCTCGGACGTTTTAAATGTAATCTTTGTCCTTATTCTACAAATATTAAGTGCAATTTAAACAACCACTTGTTTGTACATTCTGGTGAACGTCCTCACAAGTGTGAAGTATGCAATCGAGGTTTTACTCTCTTACATCATCTAAAACGTCATATGCTTATACATACTGGAGAAAAACCTTATGCATGTCATTTGTGCAATATGTCTTTTAGACGAACAACTAGCTTAAAACTACACATAAATAAACATTTGTAATACATGTGCTGCATGTGTATATATTTTATGACAAATTATTCATTGTTTCTCAATTGCTGAGATTGTATGAATTTTTGATCATATTTTCTGAAACATAATTATGTATTTATTAATGTTTTAAATTGCATAATGAATTAATAAATTGCATTTTGAGTTAATGGATTACAATATAAATTGCTTATTGCTTTGATCTTTCTTTTTCTTCAAAATATTGTTGCAAATATGTATGTAGTCAGGGCCCGACTAGCAAGTTTTTGTGCCCAGGGCACTTTCAATTTTTCATGCCCCCATAGATTGGTTGGTTTACTGATACTAGTTTTTTAGTCTACTTATTCAAAAGGTGTCAACTCAAAAAATTAAGTTTTCTGGAAAATTGGAAAACAGTTCCAGGAATAAAAATAAAATATTTTTTTTATTATTTATTGAAATGTGCTTTTAACCACAGATTGAGATATATTTTTGTCATTTCATCGTAATAATATCTCAAGCACCACATATTTTCAGTTGTGTCACTTTTCGAATAAATGTGCAATATGATATAATTGAATGACTTGATGAATACAGTACATCATTTACTAGAAAATAATGATGTTATTGCTATTAAATGATAAAACAAAACGGAGTGCAAACAAAAGTTCTAATAGAAGTTCTAATTGCATGCCCCTTAGAAATTTCGTGCCCAGGGCATGGGCCCCTGGTGCCCATGTGATAGTCAGGGCCTGTATGTAGTTCCAGTCTACTAAGAGATATGAGGACACAGATACACACTCAAGGTTTCTGGCAACAGAAACAAATTAACAAATAAGATAGCCTGTAAGGAATTGAAGAGATACATTCGCCAAGATAACATGTGTGCTCAGAGAATTATGTGTTTATTATTTTAAGAAACAAATTGTTATTAGTGTTAGGTGATTTGAAATTATATTAGACATTATATAAAATAACACAAACAGGGAAGACCGAGCTATGCTCAATCAGCTTTCAGTTCAAATATCATGACCCATGACCAAAATGACCCACTAATCACATTTTCTCGAAAATATGACCAAGCCCAATTATCTTCTTGTGCCCGAAACCCGTAGGATATAAAATTTAGTCAAAATAATCTGAGCCGTTTTTTATATAAAATTAGCTTGACCCACAGTGACCCAAAAATGAACCCCTAATCGGATTTTCTCGAGCATGTGACCTGGCCAATGATTTTCTCATGCCCACAAACTGTAGGATACAAAATTTAGTTCAAATTGTCTGAGCTGTTTTTAAGATAAAAATAGCTTAACCCATAATGACCCATGACCAAAATGACCCACTAATCAAAATTTCTCAAACATGTGACCTAGCCCAACGGTCTTCTCATGCCCGAAAACCACAGGATGCAAAGTTTAGTCTAAATAGTCTGTGTCATTTTTTAGATAAAATTAGCTTAACCCACAGTGGCCCAAAAATGATCCACTAATCGAATTTTCTTGGACATGTGACCTAGCCAATGATTTTCTGTGCCCGAAGCTCGTAGGATACAAAATTGAATCAAAATTGTTAGAGCCGTTTTTTAGATAAAATTAACTTGACCTGTGTTGACCCAAAAATGACCCACTAATCGAAAGTTCTCGAACATGTGACCCAGTCCAATAGTTTTCTCGTGCCCGTAAATGGTAGGATACAAAATTTAGTCAATCATTTGAACCGTTTTTTAGATACAGTTAGCTTGACACCCATGGTGACCCAAAATAACCCACTAATCAAATTTTCTCGACCATGTGACCTAGCCTAATGGTTTTCTGGTGCCCCAAAACGGTAAGATACAAAATTTCATCAAAATCGTTAGACCTGTTTTTAAGATAAAATTTGCATATATATATATATATATATATATATATAACCATACACACACACACACAAGTTTTGCTCGTATTAGAATATATGATATTGACCTTTTCTTTCATATTAATAAATATTGCGTAAGTGCTTATTAAATATTATGCTCGTAAATCCGGACAAGTTAATGAATCTGAAAGACACACCATAGTATTTATCTGTGGCCTTGTAGAATCATTATGTATGTGTAGATTGGCATTTTATACATATGTATATTTAATAAAATTATGAACGTTTTGATATTTTTAAGATTAGAAATATAAGTTCCAGTATTTTCCTATTAAGCAGAAATTCTAATTGAAGTCTTAGCAAACTTACACCAAGCATTACATATGTGCCAATTTTTATGCACTTATATAATATGCACATCTCACAGCAACACATTTCCTTGCCTCGGAAAGAGTTAAATAAATGTCCTCACATTTTCAGACAAAGTTAATGTTTTCAGGGGGGGGGGGGGGATAGAAACATATAAACATATTTGAAAGGATTGAACTAGTAAAAATGTGTAAACTAAAGTAAAAATCTATTTTGAATAAATTTTGTAAACAAAAAAGCTTATTGTTCCAGAATTTTGAAGAATGCATCAGATTCTTTAACCCTCTAAGCGTCTGGGCTTTCCTGCATTTTCATAAAAATATTTATAAAACTTAAAATAATTAAAATCCCCCCCCCCCCCCCTCGTTTGTTTCTGAAATATTCTTCATAGCTCTTTATTGTACATATATCTTAAAATTCAATTTTATTAATAATATTTTTGTCTAGAGCCAATTTAAGTAGTTTTTGAGAAACGGAAAAATACAGGAAAAACGCTTAGAGGGTTAAACTTCACCTAACTACTCTGAATTAGCATCAAAATAATCTTATTTTAAGTACATGTGCATACACCAGAACAGTGCATAAACGTATTTTCACCCTTGGCAGAAGTATAATCTGCACCCCACCTCACCATAAGTAAAAATTATGATTCTGAGTCAAAACAATAATTTTATGATTGTAATTTAAACAAAATAAAATTATAATAGGATATAGGTAAATCACACATTAAGGAATTGTTAACAATGAATAAAAAACAAAGGAAATGGAAAAAATAATAATATTCTGTTTAATTACTTTATTACAAAACTGAAAAAAAAAATATATATATATATTTAATTTTGGGGGAAAAAAAAAAAGTAGACACTTAGGAATATTTGTGTCAAATGCATAGTCATAGTTTAACTTTGCTTCACTTTTTTGATGCATAATCTTCAATGATTTTGCATTCTGGTATTATTTATTTTAATCAGTATTTTTTTTATTGGAAAGGCTGTTGAATTTGGTGCCTTGTCTGATTATTAACCCAAGGCAAATGCCTTTTTCACCTCATTATTGTCCTTGTGTTGACACATACATTAGCAAGCTTAAATATTAAGGGGAAGTTCTCTGGATACAGCTTGATTTTTAAGGTGTTTTCAAGAATTTTTATTGTTCTTGTTGTTTATGCACATAGAAAAAAATTGTTTTTGGCATTGAATTTACTGTGCTTTCACGTAAGTATATGAATATTTTCATATAAAAATATTGGTATTTTTAATGATCTAAACTCCTCCAAAGTTCACTATGCACGGTATTCACAGTAAATCAGTGTAGGTGATTGTGCCCTTCTTAATCATCTGAAACAACAAATTAATATAGATTCATAAAATATATTTAAACTGGTTGGAGGCAAACCTAAAATTGATAAGATAAATGAAAATTTCAATATTTTAAAGGTTTGTCCTAAAATTAAAAAAGTTTCGTCTTGTTTGCAGAAAAACAAAACCATGGATGTCTTGAATGATAGCAAAAACATATGCTCATTTAAAAAAAAAAAAAAAAAAAAAACTTGTTTCAAGATAAATGCATTTAAAGTTTTTTGACTTGAAAAGTTCTGTTGGTAACATGATTTAAATATTGGGTGGAAGAAAAACGATTTTGAGGACATATTCTAGACACTTTAAAGGTTCAACAGATTCGGGGGAAAAAAAAAAAAAGAAGTTTTTGAGTTTTCTAGGAGAACCAACCACCCCTTAATATAAAGGAAGGAGGAACTGAAATAAAAATTGGTAGACAGTTGCATTTGAAAAATAAATAAATAAAGCAGTTATTACAATCTGTTATTTTTTTCCCAGTTGTAATTTATAAGTGTTACAAAAAAAAAAAAAAAAAAAAAATCTTTGTTTCTCAACATTATATTTGGAAGAATTTCTGCAATGAATAATATTGAAAACAAAATAGACTTCATCTAGATTCTTGGAAGAATATTTAAAAGTATTCATATCCAACAATTATATTTCAAAAGAAAACATTAAAAAAAATAAAAATCGAAGCTGAAACATCTTATTAAGGGTATTTGTATGCCTGAATAAAGCAAATAACGTATGAACTAAAGAGAAAAATAAAAAGCAAGCCTTTAAATTAAAATTATTTTTATTACAAATTGTAAGTTATTTTGCCTTTTTTTATGAACTGTGATGAATATTTTCATTTGTGTTTACATTACAATTGGCTTCACACATTTTGTTATCATAATTTAACCCATTTAATCCTCTTGGTAGAATTTCCTGCCAACTTACTTTTTTTTTGTCTATGTTAGCAGGGCTTGCATGGTTCCTATTTTTGAGTACCACTATTTCTCAATAATAATCTTGGTCTTATTTAATCGCAGATTTTTTGTCATTAAATAAGGCAATTAATAAATAATAGTATTTAAAAATAAAGACCATTCACACCCTGCTAAAAATAGATGGCATAGAAAGAATTGTATGTTTAAAATGCAAAGAACTCAAAAAATAATTCTGGGAACAAATGAGTTAAGTGTGACACTGAAATTTAACTGTAGATTTAAATGTACTGTGCAAGATTAAAAGTAAAATACACTGATTTAATTGGTGTGCATATCCAATCCATCTAATCAAAATATTAAGAATGCCTAAAAGGTGGATTAAAACTTTGTGCCGTTATATTAAAAATAAATGTGCAACGTTAAATTAGCACAAATTGAAATCATTTCTAATGGCAAACAGCTGTTTCAAAGCCCTTAAGCTCCATCTTCAGTGCCAACTCAAAAGGTAAAAACGAATTAAAAACTCCTAAGCCATGACCGCTTGCCTGCCATCTCTCGCCCCGCGGCCAGATGAAATGGCGTTGAATTTTTCAAAACAACAGCGGAGACGAGGAAACACACGTGACAGAGAGACCAATAGGAACACTCCGCCGACCGGGAAAGTTTAAGTGTGGAGGCGAATAAAGGAGGGGGGACGAAGAGAATGAACTAAGCGAAACGCAGCCAGACGTTTGAAACGCTTTGTACGGCAGAGAAAAAACCAGAAAGGGGGGGGGGGGGGGGGGTCAATGAGGATGAATTAAATGAAAGGTAGCCAGACATTTGAAAAATTTGGTGTACTGGAGAAATCATTAACCAAGCTGCTCGAATTTTTCCATATGTAATAAGCTTCCCAGAAATTTAGGTCGTAAATTGATGAGCATTTCTGAATTATCGCACCTTCCGAAAAATTAAAACTGTGACTTTATAGCTAACTGCAATAGCTAACCATTGTTGGTCTGAAAGTCACAGTTTTAATTTTTCGGAAGGTGCGATAATTCAGAAATGCTCATCAATTTACGACCTAAATTTCTGGGAAGCTTATTACATATGGAAAAATTCGAGCAGCTTGGTTAATGATTTGTCCAGTACACCAAATTTTTCAAATGTCTGGCTACCTTTCATTTAATTCATCCTCATTGCCCCCCCTCCCACCTTTCTGTTTTTTTCTCTGCCGTACAAAGCGTTTCAAACGTCTGGCTGCGTTTTCGCTTAGTTCATTCTCTTCGTCCCCCTCCTTTATTCGCCTCCACACTTAAACTTTCCCGGTTGGCGGAGTGTTCCTATTGGTCTCTCTGTCACGTGTGTTTCCTCGTCTCCGCTGTTGTTTTGAAAAATTCAACACCATTTCATCTGGCCGCAGGGCGAGAGATGGCAGGCAAGCGGTCATGGCTTAGGAGTTTTTAATTAGTTTTTACCTTTTGAGTTGGCACTGAAGATGGAGCTTAAGGGCTTTGAAACAGCAGTTTGCCATTAGAAATGATTTTAATTTGTGCTAATTTAACGTTGCACATTTATTTTTAATATTAAGAATGCATTCAAATAAAGTTTTTTTTAAATTTATTAAAAGCGATACTTTCACATTAACTGCATGCTAGGAGTTAATAGCCAGAGTCAACAAAGATTTCTTCTTACAGCAGTATTTTTGATTGTGATAATTTCAGTGGTTTATGTGTGTAGTTTGATTACATGTCTGTTAAATTTGTGTTTTATTTATATTATTTTAATTATATTTTTTTATTGGTGAATTTTTAATTTCTTTATGGTATATTAGCTGGAAACATGCTGAACTATTTATATAGTTTTAAATGCAGACGGTTTACTCTTTCGTAATCGGGATGCATGCAATAGTGATAGATTTTTAAAAAAGCATGCTTGAAAATTATTTTAAAAACCATAAAAAAATCAGTAAATTGAGATACAGTTTTCAAACAAATTACATTTTCCTTCCTACTTCATGGTGTAAAAATTAAAATTGAGTGATGTTTAGAAGTTTAAAAAAATGGCAAAAGGATCAGGGTTCATAAGCCGTGTTTTTGGCCCATGAAATAAGACTAAAATTCAATTTTGTTATACTGACTTAATTATTTCCCTTTTTAGTATTAGAAGGTTTATCCTATATGATTTCAACAATAGTTTTTGCATTTTGTTCTGATTTATATGACTTACACAAGCTCAAAGTTCGTATTATTCATAGTTTTTGATGAAAAATACGCAATTTCACCTAATTTTACCTCAATTATTTATATGAGCACAATCGTGCAACACTTTCTTCTTTACATATATTATAAAATACATCAAAATGTACAATATATGTAAAAATAAAAGTGTTGCAAAGCTGCGTTCATAGTACAATATTAAAAAATATATTAAAAATTGAGGTAAAATTAGGTAAAATTGAGTATTTTTCATAAAAAACTACGAATAATACGAACTTTGAGCTTGTGCAAGTTATATAAATCCGAACAAAAGGCAAAAACTATTGTTGAAATCGTACAAGATAAACCTTTAATATTAAAAAGTGAAATAATTAAGTCAGTATAACAAAATCGAATTTTAGTCTTATTTCATGGGCCATGGCTTATGGACCCTGATCCTTTATTGCTCAGGTGTTGGCATTGTCAATATGACGTCAGCATTGCCACACACATGTTTTTGTTTTATAATATAGATTTACTCATACTTTTCACATTTTTTCTGCTATTCGTTCACTATTAAAACAAGGGAGTTAGAATAATATGCAATTTTTATTTATATACCGCATACTCCGGTATATAACATGCTCCATTGCATAGCGTGCAAGTATGATTTGAGACTGTAATTTTACTATTTTTAGGTGTATTCACCATATTACGTGCACCCTTCCAATTTTTTCAAAGAAACCTTTATGAGATATGTAACATGAAAATACAATAAAGAGCATTAAAAAGTATTATAACTAGTACAGACATAAAGAAAATAAGCAAATGCAAAATAAGGACATATACTGCCAAGCATATCTGCCTGAATCTTCACAAAGTGTTTGGAATTGTATTCTCAATAATCATCTCCTCTTCTCTTGTTCATTAATATAGAAATTTCAATTCTTATGCTTAATTTTTCATTTTATACCAGGCATATATTGTGCACCTGTAAAATTTTATCAATTTTCTTATTTTAAAAGTGTGCTTTTTAGGCCAGAATCCCTGTATATAAATATTTTAAAAGTATATACTAATATAAGTTTATTTTTTCTTTCATCAAAGTCTAAGTTACTTAATTTATATATATTAAAAAATTATGTTTATAGTTTGAGCATGTATTATATATATATAAAGTTTTATTTAATCACCAATTTATCAGCAATTAAATAAATAAAATAGTATTAAATTATGTGTATTATAGTTTGAACATGCCTCAGATAGTTTTTTTAAGTAGAAGAACATTTTATTTTACAAAGCATCCTAAACAAATTTACTTTTTTAAAACATAAACAATCTAAGAAAATGCAAATGTAATAAAGTTAAACTTAGGTAGATTTAACCCTTCAGGAAAGTCATGAATTTTAGAAAAATATCAGGAATTTTTTTACCTTCCTTTGAAATATATTTTCCGCTGATAAGAAAAAAACTTTGAAGATAACTGTGCAAAATTTGCTTCTAAAGTTGTTTTTCTTATACTATCCCCCCCCCCCCCACCCACCCCCAGATGATCACTTGCATGCATGAAAGGGCTATTTAAAAGCAATTTTAAAAGATAAATAAGTATTAATTTTCATTATATTTTTTCTGCTTATGAGTGTTAACATTTAAATAAGTCATTGTTCTTATAATCCAGAATTTGAAGAGCATGATGATTCCAAATTTTTGGATTTTCTGGATTATTGTTAATTTTAAAAAACTGCATATATATTCATCATGAAATGGAAAAATATATAAATTTACAGAATAGTTGCATTTTTTTTTATTTAAACATTTCTATTAGTGTTTAATTAATATAGGTTTTTCATTTATGAGATAATAAATAGGGATGCACCGGATGTGGGACATAAAATTTTACTGAATATTTGGTATTTGGCTGAATACATCTCGTTTTTAATTTCAATAATAATACTTCTATTTTATGCTTGATTAAATAAGAAAACTTTAAATTATTATAATTTTATGACATTAAATTATATTAATGTCATAAAATATTTCTAATATTTCTAATAAATTTAAATTCATTTATTAAGTTAAAGTTACTTAAAAACAAATGCTTTGTAGTAATTAAATATTAATATTTAATCATGTTTTGTTTTTTGCTCATTCTAATACTATTTCTTTTTGTTAACATTTTTATTTGATAATGAGCAAATTAATTTTGCAGTAATTTTTTCTGTTAATGTTAAAAATATGAATTAAAAAATAAATCACTATTTGGCAATGGATATTAAAGTATTCGTCTGCACCATATATTCCGTTTGAGTGCCGAATAAGCAAGATATCTGGCAGGAGCTAGATATTCTGTGCATCCTTAGATAAATGAAAACCTTAATTTTATAAATGAAATTCTTGTTCCATGGTAAAACTTGTCCTAATCCTTTTATGGCAGTGTCCATGACAGATATTTAAATTATCAAAAAACATCTTTCATATTTTTTAGGCATATCTTCATCTTTACTTTTATTGTCTTGTGAACCAAGAACGTTGTTTAGTATTTCATTATTTGTTAGTCTATGCATGATTGCCCCAACTTTGTCTATATTGATCAACTCCTTTTCTAACTTGATTTCATCAGAAGAAATGCATTTTGCACATTCTTACAGCTCTAGAATATCAATGTTGTTTGTGGTGTAAAACTGCAATATCAGTCATTACCAGTCATGTCCAGTAGAAAAAAAAAGGTGACTTCAAAAACAGAACCGAAGGAACAAATTGTTGCAAATGTTTTTTAAAAATTCTGAAAATATACTCTTTTATGCACATGCAATGCCCCGATTGGCATCTTTTATTGTACTTCTTATATAAAATAACAGTTTCATATGAATTTAAAAACTGCAGCAGGCATTTCACACAATTGTAAAAAAAAATGTGAAACAAATTCAGTTTTTTTTTTTTTTTTTTCATTAATTGAAATTTTCTGTTGTTCACCTTCAGGTACCTCATATAACATTTTCTATTTTCCTATAAATTCGATATATCTTGAGTTACAGCCAATTGCTACTTAGTGATCATCATTCTGCCATTGTCATATCTCGAAAATCAGGTGCAAAGTGCAGAATTTGGCAGAATTTTCTGAAAGATTAGTTACTTTAGTTTGAAAACAAAACGAAAATTTTTTTCAATAAACATTGTTAGTAATTCACACAATGAAGAAAAATGATTTTTTATGATGTGTCAAAAAGTAGCCACTTTGGTTCGAGAAAAGACTTAATAAAAATTAATAAAAGCATTTGGAAAATGTCTGATTTTCTGATGTCT
This sequence comes from Maratus michaelseni, assembly GCA_963931845.1. Lineage (NCBI taxonomy): Eukaryota > Metazoa > Arthropoda > Arachnida > Araneae > Salticidae > Maratus > Maratus michaelseni. Next base: position 155,872,285 of record OZ007596.1, on the reverse strand, counting down.
GAATTTTTGGTATTTTACAGTACATTATAGGTTTGATATTCAATAATGTATATAATATATTATTTGTATGCATATAATATGATGTGTGTAATATATTATGTGTTGCATAATTTTTTGTTGATTTCAATTATGCCCAACATTAACACTTTATTCATTTATAATGTGTCAGTTTTATGGAATGCTTGTAAAATATTATATGTTAAATGATAAGATTTGGCATTTTTTTATGCTTCGGACTATTATGTTTGCTAAGTAAAAAGCAATCTCTCACAATGGAATTTTCATGTTCTTAAAATTCTGTATAAAACACTTTTGACAACATTTTTGGAAAAATACGCTATTGTTTTAAAAGATTTGGAAAAAAAAAAATCATGTAAATTAGAATGTCAATATTTCATGCATGTCAATATCAAAATAATTATATGATTGAATCTTAAAATAACAATTTTAAAATTGACAGCAGATTTAAGATTTTAAAGTTCAGTACTTTTCTACAATTAACTGACATCTAACTGTAGACTAAATGAATATTGCTAAATTAAAACAACAATTTAAATATCTAGAACTGCAGATTAATGGAATATGAAATATTTATTATAATTATTTTTTTCTTTTTATGCCTCAAATTAATTTTAAGTTGCCTTTTTCAGGATTTCAATGTGATAACTATCATAATGCTTTGACGTCTGCTGAAGCTTTAACTTCACACAACAGAATTCATTGTAATGAAGATTCTGCCAGGCGTTTTAAATGTAATCTCTGTCCTTATTCCACAAATATGAAATCTAGCATAAAAAAGCATTCTTTTGTGCATTCCGGTGAACGCCCTCATAAGTGTGAAGTATGCAATCGAGGTTTTACTCAGCTACATGTTCTAAAAAGTCACATGCTTATACATACGGGAGAGAAACCTCATACATGTAATGTATGCAACATGTCTTTTAGGCATGTAAGCAGTCTAAGAGTACACATGCATAGCCACTTGTAACATCTATACCTTATGTGTGTAGATTTTGTAATACATTTCTCATTGATTTTATCAACTGCTAAGATCACATATATTTTTTATGCATGTCTTCTGAAACCAGTAATATTGTATAATTTGAAAAATTACTAGTATTTTAAATTGTATATTGAACTAATAAATATTTGCTTATTACTTTGCACTTTGATCTTTCTTTTTCATCATAATATTCCTAAACAGGGCAGTAGCATGTGCAGTGGCATTGTAATTAGTTTGTTTCACTGAGAAATGAAATTGTTGCTTAATAAATGTTTTTAGTATTTGTGAAAATTTCATGCATTTACTAATAAAAATGATTTTATGAATGTGTCTAAAACAGCCAATGCAAATTTGAGAACAGCCTTAATAATAATAATAAAGGTAATCATAAATAAAGGCATTTAGAAAATGCACTCTTAAATCTGCAAACAGCAGATTGAATGGAAAATGAAAATCTACTGCATGCTGATGTTTGAAAAATGAGGATGAGGATAGCCAAAGCATAGATGCGAATGTACAAGGTTTAGATTATTAATTTTTTTATAATTAGCCAAGATATTAATTAAACCACATGATTAACATGGTCCCATAGAGTAAAAGTTGCAGCAGTCCGGCAAAAAAAAAACCTTTCTGAAGCTTTCTGCTGTTCTGCGAGCAGGGAAGAAATGAGTGGGGGAAAGGCTGTATTCTTTTTTTCAAGCTTGCATCGACAAACAAAAAAGTATACACTCAACTTTTGTATTTAAATTTTTATAATGGTGTAATTCATTAAAAAATATATTAATATTTATCCTTTCAAAAATTTTTTTTTTTGAAATGTCTATATATATATTTTTTTTTTCGGCATGTTTACAAGTCTCCATCTGCCCTTGCATTTGAAATACAAAAAACAAAAATACACACTTAAATCTGGGTACACTTACCTCTCTAACGACGTCTTTGGTTTAAAAAGTATTAATATTAACACTTTCAAAAAAAATTCCTCATGTTGTTTATAGTTACAATAACAATGGAGTTAATTATGCACCAGACCACACTTGCTAAAATATGCCAACTAGCTGCGAAACAACAATGATAAGATATTTGAAATACTAGAAAATAAAATATGCATAAAAAATAAAGAGTGTATTATATATATATATATATATATATATATATATTTTATAAACATGCTTTTATTTTTTTATATGTCCTTCTGAAACTAATAATTTTGCATACTTTTAAATTTTACTAGTGTTTTAAATGTTATATAGATGTAATAAATACTTGCTTATTACTTTGATCTTTCTTTTTCATTATAATATTATTGGATGACAGATGTTAGACTATCACCTGACAATCTTTTTGAGCCATATCTCATTCTCACTTTTGCTGTCCTCTTGTGCATCAAAAAGACTGTTCAATATTTCATTGTCTGTTAGTCTGTTGGTGATTGCCATGTTTCTGTATATATTGATCAACTCCTGTGAAGCATCCTATTCTGATTTCTTTTCATCTGAGGAAGCACATTTTGCATATTCTAGTAATTCTAGAATATTATTGTTCTTTTTGGTGGTAAAACTATGCTATATCAACCATCATCTTTTAGTAAAAAATAACTATCATCCAAAAATACAGCCCATGTGAACAAATTGTGGTAAATGTTTGTCAAAATATTTAGAGATAGATTTTCCCATGCACATACGTTTATCCTAATTGACATCTGTTGTACTTTACACAAAAATAAAATTCTTGTACCTTTAAAAGTTTCAGCAGTTGATTTATAAAATTGTGAAGCTAAATCATTTTCTTTTCTATCTGTTTAAAATTTTCTGGTTTCACATTCAGGTACTTACAATTCGAGTACTATTTTCTTTTAAATTTGTTACATCTTGAGTTATAGCTAATTGCTACTTGAGGAACATCATTTCAAAGTGCCAAATTTGAGAGCATTTTCTGAAAAATTTGTTACTTTTAATGACAAATGATCACGTTTGATAAATGTTGTTTGTATATATGAAAATTTCGTGCATTTATGAATGAAAATATCTTTATGAACATGTCAAAAAGTAGCCAGTTTAGAATTGATCCTTAATAATAACTAGCTGACCCCCGCCCGGCATTGCCCAGGCCCATGATAATAAATTTAAAAAGAAACATCCAGTTTTTATTATTTTGTATCTTTAACAGGATTTTGTATGAAATTATATTTTAAAATGAAAAATTCGTGAAAAAATATTGATATTTAGTGATAAAAGTGCCCATTTTCTTGTTTACGTAGGGTCGTTTCATAGTTTTAAAATAAAAAGTTCTTTTTGTCCGAACTCTTTGAAATCTTTATTGATGATAAATAAAACGGTTTTACAGCCTGTGTAAAAATTTCGTGAAAAAATATTGTTATCTAGTTGTAAAAGAAATGTTTTCTTCTCGCTTTTTTGCTTGTTTGTTTGTTTTTGCGTCGGCTCCTTTAACATAGCAATAAAAAAAATTGTTTTCATCTTCCGAACTCTCTGACATTTCAATCCGTTATAAATATATAACTGTATCCAAGCTCTCTTTAAAATTTTGCAAAAAAATATGCATATTTAGTAGTGTAAACATAAGTTCTTAAAAAAAAGCTTTAGCTTTCAATCTCAGACCAAAATATATTAGAAGGTCTATGCTTTCAGTACATTGGTGACTTCATCTGTTTTCAATCTACCCTTTTCAATTCCCCTAGGCTAAACAGGTGAGGGCTAATCCATCAGGTTTCCCCTTTATGAGGGAAGAAGCCTTCAAAAAACGTTGGCATATGCGCAAAGAGACGATATTCATGTGGAAAATTTGACAGAATGCGCTTTTCGTTTTAAATATATAGATAATAAAAGCATTTGGAAAATGTCTTTTTTTCTTTTCTTTCTTTCTGTTTTTCAGATGTCAGGATTTTTGGCACACTACTGTACATTGTATGTTTGATATTTAAATTATAATGTGTTGCATAATTTTTTACTTATTTTAATTATGCATTACATTAACATTTTATTTATTTACTATGTTTCAGTTGTACAAATTGCTTGTGAATTATTATACAAGGTCGTAGAAAAAAGTGTCCCTGATTTTAAAAAGAAATTGCACAAGAAATATGCAATCAATCGGTATGAAATTGATGTGAAATTGTAGAACATCTGAAGGAGTTTTGGTAGTGGTGATTGCGTTGACCTTGGCACACTGTCACCACTTCGTGATGCAATGCTATTTCACTCATTAGACAGTTCACAGCAATCATGGTCAAAACATCTAAAAAAACATTGTTTATGCTGAAAAAAATTCAAAATCGGCAGCAATGAAGTGAGAGAATTTATGCTGCAATGGTGACTGTAACCCCTGACATGATTGAGTGCACCCGTAAGGAGATCAACTACCGCTTAGATGTTTGCCAAGCAACAGGGGGAGCTCATATTGAAGTTTTCTAAGTAATGTAAAAAAAAAAAAGAAAAAAAAACCTTACATATTTTTCCAATCTAACAGTGTAAAAATAAATGGTTTATCTTTATTAAGGCCTTAGTTATTTTAATTCGAAATCAGGGACACCTTTCTCGATGACCCTGTATATTAAACAATCTGATTTACCAATTTTTATGCTTTTGGCTTGTTGTTTGCTAGGTGAGAAACAATTTCTCATGATTAAATTTTCAAGGTCCTGAAAATTTTGTTTAAAACATCAATTTTGACACAATTTTAAGAAAAATACTTAATTTTTTTAAAATATTAAAAAATATAAAGTTTTTTTAAAATCTGAAATTGAAGGCAGATTTAAGATTTTAACATTCAATACTTTTGCCCAAATTATTGACATATAAGTGTAGATTGAAAGATTATTGTTACATTAAAATATGAATTTATGTATGTTTGGAATTGTAGATTAATAGAGTTTGGAATATTTATTACTGTTATTATTTTTATTTTTTTATGTCTCATATTAATTTTAAATTGTCTTTTTCAAGATTTCAATGCGATAACTATCAAAATGCTTTGAAATCAGTTGAAGCTTTAACATCACATACCAGACTCATTATAATGAAAATACTGTCAGATTTTTTAAATGTAATCTCTGTTCTTATTTTACGAGTATAAAATCTAGCATAAAAAAGCATTCTTTAATGCATTCTGGTGAACGTCTTCATAAGCAGGAATTATGCAATCAGGGTTTTAACTCAGCTACTTGTTCTAAAAAGTCGCATGGAAAGGAGGAAAGAAGCCTTTTTTATGTATTATGTGTAACATGTCTTTTAGACAAGCAGGTATTCTGAATGTATACATGTGTCATAAATACATCTAAGTAAGTGTAGATGTATATGTCTTTTAGACATGTATATCTACAACCTTTTTTACTTGCCCTTTAGACATCTAAAAAGCTTAAGAATGCATATGCATAACTGCTTGTATTATCTACAGCTTATATGTGCAGATTTTGTGGTAAATTATCCATTGATTATCAACTGCTGAAGTCACATATATTTTATGCCTGTCTTCTGAAACCAATAACTTTGTGTAATTTGAAAATTTACAAGTACTTTAAATTGTATATGGGACTAATAAATATTTGTTTATTACTTTGATCCTTCTTTTTCATCAAAATATTATTGCAGATATAGGGAAATAGTCTGGGAATATAGGGAATATTTGGATATTTAAACTAGAGGAGTTACAATAGTAGGAGTCTACCAAGAGATGACACTATGCCATAGATGCATACTTGAAGTTTCTGTTTATAAAAACTTCGTAGCAGTCGAGACTTGACCCGTAAAGATTTGATACCAAGACAATTTGTATGCTCATAGAATTCTGTTCTCATTATTTAAAAAAATTAACTGTTATTAAATGTTAAGATGTTCTAAATTTACATTAAATGTTATATAAAATGTTTTCCCCCCTATCTTATTTATAAATATTAAGCATAATGTTTGTAAATTATGACAAATTAATACAGTAGACTCCCTCAAATCCACACAGCTTGGGACCAGGGGTTGTATAGATTTTAGAATTTTGCAGATTACTGGTCAGTGTTTTGTTTACATTTTTTAAACAATAATTTGACTGTAGCATTGGAAATCATAATGAATCATTACAATAAGTAAAATGTTAAAATAATTAAGTTAATAATTAAGTAAAATATTAAAATAATTAAGTAAAATATTTGAAGTAAATTAATAAAATATTTGAAGTAAATTAATAAAATAATTATGTAAAATATTAAAAAGTAAAAATATTAAAAATAAAAAAGTAAAAATATTAAAAATAAAAAAGTAAAAATATTAAAAATAAAAAAGCAAAAATATTAATAAGTAAAAAATAAATATAAAAGTAAAAATATTAAAAATATAAGTCAAGTAAATAATAATTAATGATGCAGTACTAAATATGCATAATAATGAAGAATTAACAATCCTTCTTGTTTCATTCAGCTATATTAGTCAAAATTATGTACAAAATCACGAAAAAATAAAAATTATTAAAGATAATTAAATACTGATGTAAAGTGGCTACTGTTACGCCATTTTTTACCTTAGATACGAAAGTAATTTGCATCGGAATCTTGAAATAATGAAATTTTATTTCATGTTTATGCAGATTTAGTAAACAAAAAAGCTTTATTAATTAAAAATTGTGTTGGATAAAAGATCATGATCAACATTAACATTAGTGCCATTTTGAATTTTTTCGGAAGAAAATTCATATTTTCTGTGTGCGAATGCTCGAGTTCGGCCATGTTAACCATTATTATCTATTAAAATGTGTACATAATAATGAAAATATTGAAAAACAGGGAAATGGACGCAAGTAAAGTAAACAAACAATTCGGTTACAGTTTAAGTTTACACTTGTGAATATTTTGCAGAATACAGTATGGTGAAGTTTTGCTTTAGATACACTAATTTACATCAAAATCATAAGTAAATAAATTTTATTTAGTAATTAACCAGCTGTAATAGCCAAAGGAACATGATTAACAAAAAAATTAGTAAAGAAAAACATTGTGATCGCCATTGATTTCAGTGCCATCTTAAATTTTGTTCCTTCAACTTAACTGTAAGTTTCACTGTTTACATCTGCAATGATATGCAGATTTTAGGTGTTCATGAATTTTAGGGTCGCGGATTTGAGAGAGTCTACTGTATTAAAGCTCCTCATCAGTCATATCTCAAATTCCTTTCTCTTATCTTAAACCTATGGGTTTAGAATGCAACTGTATTTTTCAAATTTCTCCTCAGAAAATTAAAATTTGTAACTTTTTTTTTCTCTATGCTTTTTTTGAAAGTTCATTTTTTTTTCGTTTTTGTTTGACAAAATATTTCTACATACTTAATATGTATACTTAAATATTTCTAAAATATATACTTAATTTTATATTTTAAGTGATAAAATCTAACTAAAGCTTTTGAATTGGAAATAAAATCTTAACTCTTAAAATAAAACTGTATTTTAGAAATATTTTCTCAAATAAAAAAGAAAGAAAAATCTTTCAAGAAAAGCATACAGAAAAAAGAAGTTACATTTTTTTTATTTTTCTGGGGAGAAATTTGAAAAATACAGATGCATTCCATGCCCATAGGTTTAACATTATAGAGGGAGATTTGCAGTCTGTCTGATAACAAGCCTTAAGCTGGTTCTCCAATAAATAAATAAATAAAAATATATTGAACAATGCAGAATTTTCTGATACATTCAGGGACTTATATTAAAACATAAAAGCATGAAATTGACTGTTTGCACTGAAATGATTTTGGAATGGAATAGCTTTTTTCAATTTTTGTGTTACATTTTGAGTTGTAAGCAATTTCTGTCCCATGATGACAGTTATTGTGCTCTTGCATCTGAAAATCTGTTTAGAACTCCAACTATGACAGTAATGATTTCTGAGAAATTCTTAGTTTCTTAATAAGAGCACCTGTCAATTTATATGTGTTTAAGAATAAAAAGGATTATATGAATGTATTATTAAATAGTCACTTTGGATTTGAGAATAGTCTTAGGTATGGAAAACAATCCATAGTTTTTATCTATGGCCTGATAGTGCCATTTCTCGGTAAACTGACACTATATATGTGTTGGTAAACTAAATTTTAAAAACTTTTAATATTAGAATTATGAGTACTAGTATTATCTTTTTGACCAAAAATTCTGCATAAAATCTTGGCAAGCGTACACCAAGCATTGCATATATACCAGTTTCTATGTACAGTCCATAACATGCACACATTAAAATTATTTAAGGTTTTATGCTTATATCATTTTTTTATGCATTTCAAATTTTTTTCCCTTTTGAAAGTAATATATATATATATATATATATTTGGGGGGGGGGATTTCTTTTAATTACTTTAAATTTAATATGGGCATTGTGTATGCTACACATCAAGCCTATTCAATCATAATTTTCCAATGATAAAGGAACCACATAGGTAACTGTAACAAAATGCATACTTTAATGTATTGTTTTGATATTTTGCAATGTATAAAAAAAAAAATACAAAAAAATGGAAAAATTTTCTCTATGGATCAAATGAGTGTTCTAATAATAAAGTATAGAAATTATAAAATTATCATGTTTTAATATTATAATGAAAGGACATAATGCTACGTACCTTTCACTCATGATTAGGCAAAATTTTAAGCAAAAATCTAGTAACAATTAAACCAGTACCTACAATTTGAACCCAAGCAAATACTGCTTCCTTGAATTGTACAAATTTTACTTTCCATCAATCATCTCTTTTATTTTGAATAAATCACGCAAAATATTTTGTTTTAAAAAAATATATATATATTTAACTATTATTTATGAATGTTCAGATTTAGCTGACTCAGGTGTTGGGAATTATATCAATCTACCCACCACTGGCATATAGATTTTCTAATAGGGAAAATATATCTTTAAATAGTCTTTTAAAATCTGCAGGGTATAGAGCATATCGAGTATCTGCAGGGTATGCCAAAAATTTTTATCTATTTTTATTTATTGACCTTATTTTGAATTTTTCTAAACTTTCTACTGTTGTATATATTTCCTCATTTTATATATATTTTTTTTACACAAATGTTACTATGAAAATACATTGTAGTAAAGTAACTAATTATTTTTGCAGTAATGTAAATTTTGTCATAACAATTTTTGACTGTTTCAGTTTCATCTGGCTGGTAAAGTTTTCTGAAAATTCCCCAACTTGGGCTGACTGGCATTTTTTCTCTCTACTTTAACTTCATTTCTAAGCATGTAGTACCATCTGATTCTAAATGCATTATTTGGTTTTTCCAATTTACTTTTTATAATCTCACTATATGAGGCAAAAATTTGTATTTTCTTCTCTTTGTTTGTTAAGATTTTTTTCATTTTATTTAATGCAGTGTACCTTTTTAAATACAGTCGGACCTCTATTTAACAAAGTCACTAAATCCTGAAAAAAGTTCGTTATATGAAAAATTCGTTAGAGATTCACCTTTTAAAATACCTCAAACTACATTAAACAGATTTTAAATTCATAAACACTAAATATTATTAAAAAAAGTAATTAATCACACTTTTTTAAAAAATAAATTATATCTATTTGTTTTATTTATTTTATCCATCAAAAAGAAATCTTCAAGGAAAACAAGAATAAAACAAAACATTGCCCAGGAATACACCGTATTTTCAGTTTTAAGAAAATAATTTTACATTCAAATTAATGAATTTTAATGACATTATTGTGTTTATTATAACTAGTAGTAATTTTAAGCATACATTACCACATGAGTCTTTAAATTTAATTATTGAAAAAGTCTATTAATTGTCTGAATTTTTTGTTTGAAAAAGCATTTTCTCTCATAATACGTCTTGCATCTGTGCAATGTAGTAAACCCCCCCCCTTCAGTCATATTTTCTTCAAGCTGTAATCCGCATTGGATTGTTTCAATTTATCATTTCATCATACGAAGGGTTGTTGATTTCTGCATCATCATCATTTCCATCTTCATCATCTTTGTCTTCATTGCAATTCATTGCTGTATTGTTTTTATTTTTCACGTTGTCCAAAATATCCAATTCAGTTAGTGTTTCCGAGGTCTCAACTTCAGAGTCAAGTGAAAGAAAATGATTAGTCAGCACATCATCATTAATTTCTCCTTTTTTCTTCTGCTGTATCTACATTTTAAAAAGTTACACTAAGAGAATATTGTCTTCGTCCTACGTACTTGCCGAATTCTCATTGCTGACAAAGAATCCAGCTTTGACAAAATTGTTGCATATAGTACGATCTGTGACATCATAGTTCTATGCTTTGGAAATTTCTGATATGCTTTCTCGTAAGTTGATCTTTAGCATGGATTGGTTGTTCTCAAGTGCAGTGATAACTTTTCGCATTATTCTCTTGCGTTTCTGTATTTTGAAACTCTTGATCACCCCTTGATCCATTGGCTGCAGTTTTCAAATGCAAAGAATGACAGTGATTTTACTGCTCTTATTGTGTTAGGTGCCTGGTAAAACTAGTTCAAGGTCATTGATCATCATAAAATGTGTTAAAAGAAAGAATAAGTTTGAAATGTCTAGAAATATTTTGAGAAATAAGGAGACGAAAAAATTTAGATCACAAGAAAAAGTTCATTAAATAGAGATTGCACTTCGCTATTTGGAGGTTATTTCACGAAGAAATTCGCAAAATGTTCTTGGTTCCAAGAAAAAGTTTGCAAAATAGAGAAATTCCCAAAATACAGGTCCAACTGCGCCTTATCACATTTGTCCATTTATCTTTATTATAACCCTAGCAAATGTACTTTTGAGGCATATGAAACATTTGACATTTTATTCAGTAGTATTTTAATAAAATACTTTATACTGTAGCATTAATTATAAACTCACTGTAAAGTTTCAAATTAATTGAGCTTAAATTTTCCACACTAAATTTGAAAATCACGCGTTTATTAGCTGTACACTACTTTAAACATTAATACAGATTTGTCAATAAAAGAGAACACAATATCTGGTCTGCACTAAGTTAATCAAGTATTTTGCATATTGCATGCATGGCAGAGCTAATTTGAAACATATTATCTTTGATTGATAGTTATTATTTTTTACCACATAATTCATTTTCTCTAATCTGCTTTTTTTTTTTTAAGTCAGTCATTTTGAGCATGTGCTAGTAGAAAGTGTGATGCATAATAATTTATTTTATCATTAGAATAGCAAAGAAACAGTGCTCCTTGCAGAAGTGTATAACAAGAAAGGTTGGAACTCTAAGCTCTGTGATTGGAAGATTGCGATAGTAATCAACATAGATATTTGACCAACATAGAACTCATTTTAAGGCGTAATATAATTGATAGTTTTATATTGCATTTTTTTAAATCTAAAAATTACTAAACAACTTTCATAAATGCTAAATTTGTCATTTTTCTAAATATGCTGCTACATGTTTATTCATTTATTTATTTATCAAGGATGGATTCATTCTCATTTATTTTTCTTTTCATCATCATGTTGCAATTTTTCATCAAAAATGTTAAGAATTTTAAGGTATAACACTTTTTAAACAGTTCTTTGAAATATTTATCTAAAATTAACAATGAAAAAAAATATAAAAATTTCATAATTATTAAGGAATAAGAGAGTATGAATTTTGATCTACTTGATATTGTTTTTTATTATTTATCTGCGACATGAAAATGCTCCTTTTTTCATTTACTTGTTTTTATTTGTGAACATGCTTAATATTATTATTAGTTTTCAAAAGAAAGATTTTTGTAATTTATTTTTTTATAATTGTACACAAATTACAGTATGGAATATATATCTTTTTTTTTTTTTTTTTTTTTCAATTTATGACTTGAAATAATTTTAAATTATATTTTACAGGATTTCAGTATGATAACTATCAAAATGCCTTCCCGTCTACCAAAGTTTTAACATCACCCAGCAGAACTCAGTATAATAAAGATTCTGTCAGACATTTTAAATGTAATCTCTGCCCTTATTCCACAGATATTAAAGCTAACATAAAAAAGCATTCATTTGTGCATTCTGGTGAACGTCCTCATGAATGCAAAATATGTGGTCGTGGTTTTACTCAACTAAATGCTCTAAAGAGTCACATGCGTATACATACCGGAGTGAAGCCTTATTCATGTAATGTGTGTAACATGTCTTTTAGACAAATAAGCAATCTGAATGTTCATATGCGTAAGCACATGTAATACATACATGCTGTATGTTAATCACAATGCTGTAATTTCTTAATAAAAATGTGTACACAAATCACAGAGTATCAAATTTTTGTTTTTAGAATTATTACTTTTCCTTTTAAAGATTGAAATAATTTTAAAATTACCTTTTTCAGGATTTCAGTGTAATAAGTTTCAAAGTGCTTTCACATCTGCCGAAGCTTTAACATCACACAACAGAACTCAGTGTAATGAAGATTTTGTCAAACGTTTTAAATGTAATCTTTGTCCATATTCCACAAATGACAGATCTAACATAAAAAAACATTCTTTTGTACACTCTGGTGAACGTCCTCATGAATGCAAAGTATGCAATCGGGGTTTTACTCAACTAAATGCTCTAAAAAGCCACATGCATATACATACTGGAGTGAAGCCTTATTCATGTAATGTGTGTAACATGTCTTTTAGACAAATAAGCAACCTAAATACACATATGCGTAAACATGTGTAATATTTACATGCTGTATTTGTAGGTTTTGCATACATATGCATAAACACGTGTAATATTTACATGCTGTATGTGTAGATTTTGCAGTAAATTATTTATTGGTACTCAATTGATGAAATCACATAACTTTTCTTGTACCTGGAACTAATAATTTTGAAAAATTTGAAATAATGCTAGTATTTTGAAGTGCATATTGAATTAATAAATATCCATTTATCACTTTTATTTTATTTTATTATTAAAATGTTGATGCATTCTTGGTTTTTCTAAAGTTAAGAAAATATCATGGAAGAAATAAATATTCAATTCAAAGTAATTATTCTGCAGTTATATGCACTGTAAGTAATATTTTGAAAGTTGTGATTATATATGTAATAGCAGAATTTTTTTAATTGTGTCATAATTTTCTCATTAAATTTGTTAATTTTTGTTTTGTATTATAATTTTAATAATATGTAATATTTGTTTAGTTTTTTTTTTTTTTTTTTTTTTAAATACTAATTTGGTTTTAAATTTACTTTTGTAACAAAGTGAATTAATAAAGTACTTTTAAATAACAGTATTTTTAAATATACTTTTTTATGTTTATAAATGTTAATAATGTGAAAAGCATTGCTTTATTCATTTTGTGTTTGATATATAAGTTATGATACGTTCTTGTAATATTTTGTTTTATTGATTTTAATTATGCATAAAATTAACATTTTATTCATTGATCATTCTTCAGTTTATCAAATGCTTATCAATTATTAAATGGGACATAGCATTTTTATGCCTTTGGCTGACATTAATAAGTGATAATCATTTTTTTATTATTAGATTTTCGTATCCTTGAAAAAAAAAAAAAAAAGAAATTAATGTCAACTTTGACTGTATTTTTAGAAAGGCAATTTGTCTTTAAAAGAAAATGGAAATAAATAAAAATTCTATTTTATACTTTGGAATCAGAATATGAATGTTTGAATATTTTATGAATATAGATATGAGAATTATTGTATGATTGTGCTCTAAAGTAATAAATTTTAATGGATGAGTATGTTTAATATTTTAACATTTAACACTGTGCTATAAATTGACTGACAGTTTTAGAGTGAAAAATAAATTCCACATTAAAATATTAATTTCAAACAGTAGAACTTTCGGCTAATATAGCTTGGAATTTATAAGTTGAAACTTGAATGCAGTATTCATTTTATATCATTACATTTCTATAAATTTTCAATTTTGGTTCATATTTTGAGTTGAACATTGCTGTGGAAAATTGGAACTTGTTATAAAATATTACTATAGCGTTTTGAAAATTGAAAACCTAGGCAAGCAATGCAACAACACAGAAACATCATTATCAACCGATTTAGACAGCAGCATTAACTTTTTAATTTCAGCATTTCTGGATGCTTTTTATTCAAAAATTACATTTTCACATTCTAATGAGAAAAAAAAAAATCCTCTTCTACATAAAAAAAAAAAGAATTTAGTATACCAGCCATTAAAAGTTGGTACTCCCCTGTTATAGGAGCCTTGGCAAAATAAAGTTGCCTGGGACAGGGGTGGGGGGGGGAGGAATTTTTTTGCATGTGTTTTCTAACAACTTATTGTTCCATACACACAAGCAATTTTTTCATTATTTACATAATTTATTTAATATACAGAATCTATTTTATACAAACAGATATAATTTAATTAATATGCATAATCAGAAGCAATTTTGTTAATTACATACATAAACAAGCGTAATAATTCACCAGTTTTGTTTTCATATTTATATCATTTGACAACAGATCTCACTTTCTTATTGCACCAAGCTTTTTTAAAAAAAGCACCAAGGCCCCGCCCCCTATAAGAGTAGGAAAGTACTTAGAAATTAAAAATTTAATTTTGTATGTACCGATTAAAAATTGGATTTGGTATTCATTTCAAAGCATCCTTTTATTCCATAAAACATGCAATTTCTTTTTACATTTGAGGGATAGAGCACTTGAAATTTAAATTTCACCTTCACAGTTTTGATTACTTATAGAAGAATTAATCTTGTGGGTTTAGAATCTCTTTCATTTAACATTTTCTAAGTGAAAGGGCATTCATATTAATGTATATACCTTAAATATAGGGTCGGCTCTGTATGATAATATGAACAACCACTCCAAATGCTGGACCTTGGAAGTACAAAAATCTGCAAAATGGAGTGAGGTGGGTAAAATACAAGTGCTATAATTAATATTTAATGTTGAATATTTTATATTAAATATTAATAGTTTTTATTGCACCTTCCATGGGTGCGTCTTTTTTGCTTTGAAAAAATTGCCAAAGGCCATCTATTGGCTGCTTGGCACAGCAATAAATGTGTCGATAGTTATCTAATTAACACTTGTTTTTATAACTAGATGCTTTTTATAAGTTTTAAAAATTTCTTGTGCACTTTTAAAACACAACATTTCAACATTGTCTAAGTTTTGTGTTTATTATGATTTGTAAAAGATCAGTACAAACATTTTCTCATAATTTATCATTAGTATAATAGATCTTAGAAGTCTTGTGTATAAAATTCTTCAAGGAGTTATTGCTGTAATGTCCAATGCATGCTACAGTATGTGCTACTGTAACATC
This sequence comes from Maratus michaelseni, assembly GCA_963931845.1. Taxonomy (NCBI): domain Eukaryota; kingdom Metazoa; phylum Arthropoda; class Arachnida; order Araneae; family Salticidae; genus Maratus; species Maratus michaelseni. The sequence continues at coordinate 155,857,010 of OZ007596.1, read as the reverse complement.
CCATATATTTGTCTTATTTAGATGCTATAGAACTAAAAATAGTAAAAAAAAAAAAAATCTCTAGTAGATCCTATGTGAGATCTGAAGAGTAAAATAAAAGATTTGAAATGATTAGAATTTATCAGAGTTCATTATTTATTCTCATTTATTGATGGAAAATGAGTTCTGATGTTCTAAACATTACATTCTTCTAACAATTTTAATAAGTTGCTAAAAGTTTTCATATATACTTTGGAATTTAAAAAAGTTGTTAGAATGCTTTAACAATTAAATTGTTGGAAGGCATTTTCAGTGAAAGATTTCAGATGTCTCACATTTCATAAACTTCAAATTTCAGTGATGGCAGAGAAAATTAAAGAACTTGGGTTTATTTATTTATATATTACAGAAATGCTTTTGTTGGAATTTTTATTTTTTTATTTCTTTTAATCTTTACAAGGGGTCTGTAACAGCATCTGTCACACTTCAACTTCAGGTTTGAAAGATCCCCTTTCAAAAGGTTAAGGAGAAGACTTCGTGTTAATCACAATGTTGTAATTTTTCTTTTAAATATATACATAAAGCACAGCATAGAATATTTGTTATTGTTGACATTTCTTCATTTCATTGCTCAAAATAATTTTAAATTACCTTTTTCAGGATGTCATTGTAATGATTGTCAAAGTGCTTCCAAGTCTGCTCAAGCTTTAACATTATACAACAGAACTTGCAGTAATGAAGATTCTGTCAGACTTTATAAGTGTAATCTCTGTCCATATTCCACAATTTTCAGAGCTAGCATAAAAAACCATGCTCTTGTGCACTCTGGTGAACGTCCTCACAAGTGTGTGATGTGCAATCGATCTTTTGCTCTACCACATGCTTTAAGACGTCACTGGCTTATACATACAGGAGAAAAACCTTATTCCTGTAATGTGTGTAACATGTCTTTCAGACATGCACATGTTCTTAAGCTACACATAAGTAAACACTTGTAATATCTATTCATTATATGTGTCGATTTTATGGTAAATTATCCATTGACTCTCAGGAGTTGGGATTGTATGAATGTCCATGGCATGTCTTCTGGAACCAATTTTTTTTTAATGTAATGTGAAAATTTACTAGTACTTTAAATTATATATTAAATTATAAATATTCACTTATTACTTTGATCTTTCATGCCTTCTGAAGCTATAACATTACACAACAGAACACATTCTAATGGAGATTCTGTTAGACATTTTAAATGTTAACTTTGTCCACAAACAAGAAATCTAGCTTAAAACAGTATTATTGTGTGTATTTCAATGAACAACTCAAAACGTCACATGCTTTTACATACTAGAAAATATCTTTTCTTGTATATCATGTATTTTAGACATCCACATAGTCTGAAACTAAACATGAGATAATACTTGTTGTATGGATGCCTTATATGTGTAAATTTTTGGTAAATTATTCATTGATTCTCAGCATTTCGGATTGAATGAATGTCTGTGTATTTCTTCTCGAATCAATATTTTTGTATAATTTGACAATTTTCTAGTATTTTAAATTACATATTGAATCAATAAATAAATATCCACTTACTATGATCTTTCCTTGTCATCAAAATATTGTTGCAAATGTACAAATATATAACTGTGGTAAAATAAATTTATAAACCTCTATATTGAAAATTTATTTTTTTATGGCTTGAAAAGATTTTAAAATTGTTTCTTTCAGAACATCAGTTTGATAAGCATCAAAGTTCTTCCATGTCTTTAAAAACTATTATATTACCCAACAGAGCACATCATAATGAGTATTCTTTCCAAAATCTTCAATACAATTTCTGTCGAAGAGTAAATTCAACATTAAAATAACACACACTTTTACTGTATACCACGTAACCTAAGATGCTACATGCTTATACAAAAAGAGATAAACCTTGTTCATTTAATATGTACAACACGTCTTTTAGATAAACCAGCAATCTGAAACTACACATGAGTAAACACTTATAATATGTAGATTTTGTAGGAAATTATTCTCATTATCGTAGGAAATTATTCTCGCTGATTCTCATTAGCTATAACAATGAATAAGGAATTTTCATAAATTACTAATTTTGTTATAGTAATCTTTCATTTGTATTTGATTGAACAGCACTACTTCCTAAATCTGCTCAATTTTATTTATTCATACTTTATTTCATTTCCTTTTTATGGATGATTCATTCTTGGTTCTTTTTTTGTTAATCACAATGCAGAATTTTTAGTAACAATTTAGTAATTTTTAAGCATAATGCGTTTCAAACAGTTATATAACATTTATTTATTTAAACTAAAAAAAGTAGGAATAGTTTTCATACATAATTATGAACACTAGCAAGCATCACCTGCTATGCTACTTTGTTTTTCCGAATGAATCATGTATTTGTATAATTTTATATTTTCAAATGACAATCTTTCCAAATGAACCTATGGTTCTGAGGAGGAAGGGGGCGCACTGCTTTCTGCAGCAAAGACTTGACAGGCTATGTCCACTAGATGCCCTGCAGGCATTATGTAAATTACTGTATTCTTTTCTTCTTTTTAAATATGCCCATCCAAATCGGTCAATTAGTTTTTGAATTAAATTTTTATATTTTATTTTGGTAAAAAAAAACTCATCAAAATCAGCCAAATTAGTTCTTGAGTTATTGAAACTATAATTTCTAACCATTAGTTGTTGGGTCCAGTCATTTTTTGTAAATAAAGCTCAAATTTGTTTGATTTTATATTTATAAATGAAAATCTATCCAAGCAAATGTAGTGTTGGGGGAAGCCCAGCGATTGAGATTTCAAAGTGCAGAAAAAAGAAATGTTTACTATGTCTGTACTTGAAAACAGTGGAAGCTTGTTAATGTTCTATGAGGCTTTTAAATTAATATCTTCACTAATTAAGATCGGATTGCTCATAGTCGGATGGAATGACAGATCGCCAGTTTTTTTCTGTGTTGAATGGTACCGGTTTGGACCCTAGACTCTGTGTGGTTCTGAAGGAAATACAGCTTCAGACACATACACACACACAGATTTTATTAGGATAGATTAACTTGATTATTGTTATTAGTTATTTATTCTTCATTTGCAAATGATGATATAAAAATCTGTTTGTTTTAATTTCTGTGTGTTTTTTATTTTCTTTCAAAAGAAAGTTTCTTATTGATCACAATATTGTAATTTTTCTTTAAAAATGTATATTCAAATCACAGTATGGAATATATTTATATACATATTATGGCTCATTAATTTTAAATTATTTTTTTTCAGGATTTCAATATGATAAATATCAACGTGCTTTTCTGTCTGCCAAAACTTTAACATCACACAACAGAACTCTCAGTAATGAAGATCTTGTCAGGCGTTTTAAATGTAATCTTTGTCCTTATTCCACAAATACAAAATCTTGCATAAAAAAACATTATCTTGTGCATTCTGGTGAACGTCCTCACAAATGTGAAGTATGCAGCCGAGGGTTTACTCAGCAACATAATCTAAGACGTCACTTGCTTTTACATACTGGGGAAAAACCTTATTCATGTAATGTATGTAATATGTCCTTTAGACATGCACATAGCCTGAAATTACACATGTGTAAACACTTGTAATATGTATTCTTATATGTGTCGATTTTTTGGTAAATTATTTATTGATTCTTTGTAGTTAGGATTACATGGCATGAATTTCCCTACATTTCTTCTGAAATCAATAATTTTGTATCGTTTAAATGTTTTTCTAGCTCGTTAAGTTATATATTGAATTAATGAATATTCACTTATTATTTTAATCTTCCTTTTTAATTGAAATATTAGTCAGATATATAAATATTGCTTATCAAATATTGTTGTTAAATATATTAATATATAAGTGTCGTAAAATAAAATTTAAAAATCTATATTAAAAATGTTATTTTTCCATGGTTTGAAGTTATTTTAAAATTGTTTCTTTCAGAACATGAGTTTGATAAGCATCAAAGTGCTTTCATGTCTGCTGAAACTGTTACAACACACAAATGTAATCGCACTATTACAAATCGCAATATGGATTCTCTCAGGCACATTAAGTGCAATCAATGTCAAAAAGTAAATCCCACATTAAAAAGATAAAAACAATTCTTGTGCTTTCTAGGGAATTAAAGTTTTACTGTACCACCTAATCTAAGAATCTACATTCTTATACATAAGGAGATAAGCTTTATTAATTTAACGTGTGAAACGCTTTTATTTTAGGCGAATAAGCAATGTGAACATGATTAAATTCTTGTAATCAGGGCCATGCAGAGGAACCCCGGATCACAGTAATAATTCCAATGCGCCACCCCACCATATGCATGATACAGTAAAATCTACTTAGATGAAAACTCAAATGACCAGTGAAAAATTTCATTTTAGACAGGTAGTTTTCGTTTTTTTTTTTTTTTTTTTTTTTGGCTAAAGCATGATTCCCCCCCCCCCCCCCCATTTTTAGCAGGATTCTGTTATAAACAGGATTTACTATATTAGAAAATAAATTTGCTAGATAGTATTTTTTTAGAAAATCTATATAGTATTGGCTTACAATTTTATTATTTTTCTTTTACATTACTATAGGGGGCTCTGCTCCGTACGAGCTACGCTCGCCAACCCTCGTTCTGACACCGCAAACTCTAAAAACACGCTAATTTGATCTGCTCTAAAATGATTATAGAAGATTGAATTATAATTAAACAACCAATGGTGATCCCCTGTAATTCATTCTCCTTTGACTGAGGAATTTTAAGGCTGAAACAACATTGCTATCGAAATGTTAATTTGCAACAATAGGTAAAAGATTTTGCCGAAATAAATGAATCTCTCCTGTAAATATATTTTTTAATTGAAACTGTTTGGAAATATTATTTGAGCATTTTAAATATGATGTAATTTTTCCATTTACTGCTTTTAATGCATAATAATTTAATTATTATTTTCAAGTTTTGTTCTCTTTTTACTATTCACATTTTTATGACATAGTTTTCCACATTTACTTGCTTTTAACTCGCGATCATTTAATTATTACTTTAAAAGTTTTATTTCTGTTTTTAATAGTCATGTGAAAATATATATTTTAATTGAAAGGGAATATTATTATATGCGTTATTTTATAAATTGGCAACAATAAAAAAAAAATGGTCTTTTCAAAATATGAAATAAATTTCCATCAAAATAGTGAAAATTTAAATAAAAAATTAAGAAAAAAAACCCTTAAAAAAATGAGTCAAATTAAAAAAGTAATTGCACACTGCACATCGCAAACTTGTAAACTATGTCCCTTCAAATTATGGTTAAATTACTACACATTGTTTTTGTTCCTATAAAACTTTTTAAACAGAACTATTTTCACTGACTTCAATATTAAATATCTCTTAAAATAATTTCTTGATTTAAAAACTGTCTGCTTCAGCATGTTTATCGAACATTTCTCTATAAAACTACCAATGTTTATATTTTTATATGCAATAGTTTTCTTAATATTAGCCTAGAAAGACCTCCGGACACAAAAAATTCATTGTCAGCAGTGACAGCGTTGGTTACTTTTTTTAGAATAGAGGGACTACAGTTTATGATGCATTTGTAACACTTTTTCTTCTAAAGATTTTAAATAAAAATTGAAAATATAATTAAATTAATCAATTAATTTTGAATGAAAAAGTTAAAAGTATGAAAGAAATAAAATGCCAAATCTTAACATTTTACTTTATCCAACTTTCCACCTGATTCCTGTTTGCACATCTGAGATCATCCATGTCATTAAAACAGGAGTGCCGCTTCAAAACTTTCTTGAGGGGTAGGGTGTTTTGTTGTTGCGCATAGTTGAAAAGCAATGATACAATTTTATTTTCGCATTTGTTTATAAAATTAGCCTAAGTACTCATTATTGATAAATGTGTTTCACTTTGAAAAAGTTGTAATAACAAGGCAAACAGTATTAATGTTTATTAATTTCTGTGCTTCAAGTGTTTATTTAATACTAATGTTTCTATTTTTTAAAAATCTTATCTCTGGCAACTAATACACTTCAAAATATTATTTTCTTGAGGAGCATTTGCTCCCCCAAATGGCACCCCTGCATTAAAAATATCTTTTATTTTCGAACTGTTAATATTAATTAATCGATATAATATAAAAGATATTTAAGAAATACCAACATAAAAATGATATTCATTATCGATTTCTAGTCAGTAAAATTTAATGTCTAAAAAAGCATTTAAGCACGCCCAGATAGCATTTTCGTTAGTTAACCATTAAATTATTTAAATGTTATGAACAGATATCTAAAATGATTAAAAAAACTTTTTTAATAATACTTTTTAAAAAAAAGGTTATATTCACATTTAATGCCTATTTAAGGAGTTGTGTTACCCGTACCTAGGGATCAAAAATGAAAACTGTATTATTTTTATCGGTCCGATAGATATATTCTTATAATTAAGGTCGTATTGCCGTGCAAACCTGTGATACTTGTGAAGGTGAAACTTAATACTCATGTACTAGTATGAATTACTTGAGAAAGGGTCGAATAAATTTCACCGACGCCGATTGCCTGCTATGTGCGTTCTGCTTTTTTTTTTTTATAAAAGCTGCCTGTTTTCCGAATGTAAAATGCTCAACTCTTAAATATTTTATACAAACACAGAAGTGCGGGCCCTGAGGACCCCCTCCCCCTTGGCAGGCCTGTAAAGACATTCTAACAAATTCTGACTTTTGAATTTTATTATTTGTTAGTTATTTTAATTTAAAATTTTTACTTTAAAATGTACAAGTTTACTTTTTCTGGTATTTTATTGAAAAAGCAGGACCGAAGCTGGCCTCTTAGGAGAGCCGGGTTTCGGTAATTTGTACCAGCTCTACTCCCCACTGTACGGGCCTGCTTGTAATATGTACACATTATATATGAGTTATTATCTGATTCTGATTAGTTAATAGAATTGATAAAAAAAATTCCATAGATTTCTAATTTCAATGCAGTAATATTGTTTTGTGTGTGATCAAACAGTACTTTCTAAATCTGCTCAATTTTATTTATTCACACTTTTTTTATTCATTTTTAGTTCTTTTTCTGTTCATTGCTGTGTTGCTATTTTTCATTAACAATTTAGCAATTAAGGCAGTATGACATTCAAATATTTTTATGTAATATTTATTTACTTAAGCTAAAAAAAATTGATGACTAGTTTTCATAAGCCATAATGAACATTAATTTCATTATTATTATTTACATATTTATCTTTTGTTTGCAAATAATATTATAAAAATCTTGTTTTTATTTGTGCATGCTCTTTATGTGTATGCTTATTTTTCTTTATATTTCTAGAAAAAAATTCCTGTTAGTCACAATATTCTTTTTTTTTTTTTTTTTTTTAAATATTTAAATTACAATATGAAATATATGTCCTGGCTTTGACATTTTTCACCCAGTTGAAAAATTACATCTCATATGAAATATATGTATCATCATCATAATCAACAATCCACTGCTGGATGTTGGTCTCCACCAGATTTTTTCATTGTTTCCTGTCTATTGCTTTAGTCAATTAATTAACTTCAGCCACTTTTCTGATTTCATCTCTCCATCTTACCTGAAGTCATGTGCTTGGTAATTTTAAACCTCTGGTATACCACTGTAGGGTGTTTGTACTCCATCTATTGCCTTGTCTTCTTGCAATGTGCTCTGTTCAGTTTTATTCTGACAATTTAATTCTCGATGATGTCAAAACTTCATCCAACTTCTTATCCAGGTTATTATTTTTCTGTTTCCTTTAGTCAGGCCTAGCAAGCATCTCTCTATATTTTGCTGTTTGTAATCTTTATACCATCTGTTTTGTTAGTGTCGATGTTTCTGCTCCGTAAGTTAGTGCAGGCAAAACGCATATTGGTTGAACACCAGACTTCAAGTACTTTTCTTTTCAAGCAAAGAGGTGTGTTATTCATCAGAATTATGCTGTTCTTCCCAGAAGCATTTCATTAATTTCTCATTCTTCTGTTGATTTCATTCATGATGCTGTTGTCCAATGTTATTTCTTGTCCCAGTTACACATAACTCTGCACTTCCTTAATCTCAGTGTTGTAGACAATCTTTTTTGGTGCAAATGAACTGATCATCACCTTAGTCTTTTCCAAATTTATTTTTAATTCCACATTAATGCTCTATCTTCTGCGAAATCTTTTAACACAACTTCCAATTCTTCAGGGCTCTTACTGAAAATTAAAATGTCATCAGCAAACCAAAGACGACTTAGATATTCTCCATTTATTCTTCTATTGTTTTCCCAATCCAGCTTCTTGAAAATATGTTCTAAGACAGCAGTAAAAAGCTTAGGCTAAATGGTATCTCCTTGTTTAATTCTTGTTCCAAGCTTGATCTTTGCTTTTAAGCTTTTTAAACAGATGGTTGTTGTTGCTTTTTTGTAAATATTCTGTATAATATTGATGTAAGGTTTGTCTAAGTCGATATCTTTTAGAGATTTTACCACTGCTAATGTGAAGACAGAACCAAATGTCTTTTTATAATCAATAAAAGCAACATATAGAAGTAAATTATATTTCTTATGTTTCTCTATGTCTATGAGGCTAGAACTGATTCAAGTCTTGTCATTAAAACTTTGGTAAAATATTTATAAATCACAGACAGTAACAGGGATGGTAGTTTTTAATGTTTTCTTACCCCCCTTTCTCATAAAACAGCACCATCGCAGCATTATTCCAGTCTTCTGGAACATCTGACTTCTCCAGACATTTGGAAAACAGTATGACTAGCATTTTTGCAAATTCTTCTCTTGTTTCTTTAACAAGGTCAATTGTGATTGCATATTCGCCAGAGCATATACCTTTTTTCGTACAATAACTTGTAAAACTTCCACCTGTCATCACTGGATTTATCTCTTCAGCTTCTGTTATGTTTTTTTTCTGATCAGGTAGGTTGCTTTCTCTTTAATCTTTACGTTTATATACTGGATGAATAAAAAGTCCCGAAACGGTGTAATGTCTCAAGAAATAGACATCAGATTTTTTTTTTTTTTTAAAGCATGTGTCGAATATTTTTTGAAAGCTATTTAATAGTGCCAAAAATAGCCACCCTCCCCCTAAATTTAAGATGATTTTTATTCAACATCTATTTCTCGAGATATTACACTGTTCCGAGACGTTTTATTCACCCGGTAGATCATAATAGAGTTTTCTGACTATACTCACAATTTCATCATTGATTTCGGTGATTGTACCATCTACTCTCTTCAGTGCAAAAATACCTTTTCTTCCAACACACAGTTTATGCTTAACTGTTTTTAAACTTTTGTTATCTTCTAGAATTTCCTTGACAAGATTACAGTTAAATTTTCTGTAATATGCCAACAGGCAACAACAAAATATTTTAAACACTAAAAAGTAAAAAATATAAATTAAAAATAAGTTGGGTAAAAATTTTAGTAAGAAAACACTCTTTTATCATTTAAAAGCTTAATATTAATTTTTTTTTTTATACATTGAAAAAACAATTTAGAAATCCTAAATAGTTTTAAAAATGTTTCTTTTCTCTCCTGTTGTCATATCTTAAAAAAGAAACAGAACAAATATTAGGATTTTTTAAAAATAAATTCACTAGTTCCTGCTTTTTATTAAGCATAAATGAAAGTGATGAATTTTCCATAATCAGGGTCCGTGCTAAATTAAGGTGTTGTTACAGAATTTTTTTAGAACTACATGAATCACAGTCATGAAATTAGATGTAATTTTCAAGATAAACATTGAATGCATATAAAAGAGTGTTTTTAAAAAACAATTCTTTTCTTTTATTCTTCATTTTAAATTTTCCATGTTTTTTCATAAACCTTCTTGTTTCTTCTGTTATTTTCTTTCCAAATGAGTTTCTTCTTTATGTTTCTGGAGAGTTATAATATCCACTCATTTCTTGGAGTATTGGAAAAGCTTCATTCTTTTCATTTTGGTATTTAACAGTATTCTGCTTCGAACGAACCTGTGTTTGCTTCTTGTATTGTAAGTTATTGAGAACGCTGAGAACCTGTATAAGATGCTTTCTATTAGTCATGATGTAATTGATTTAACTTATTGCTCCATATGCATCTCTCCATGTCCATTTTCTTTGTGGCTGTTTCTTGACAAATGAATTCATGATATGCATCTGCTCACATTCTGCAAACTCTATCAATCTGTTTCCTCTTTCATTTTGCGTTTCATATCCATGATTTCCTACTGAGAACTCTCCTTTCTTTTTCTTTGATTCTAGCATTCCAGTCTCCCATTATTAATTTGATATAGAATTTTCCTTTCTGAGTCATTGAAGTTACTTCTTCATAGAAGTCCCCAACTTATTCACTAGTGTAGCTTATTGTTGGTGCATTAACTTTGATAATTTGCATCTTGTATCTTCTTGATACCTGTATAACTAACCTTGCAACTCTGTCTGATCCATTACCACTTTCTTCGATGTGATGTGTTCCACCTTTTATGAAACAGAAATCCTACATGTCTGCAGGCAAGTTCAATCTTCTCTTCACCTTTTCTTCTTACTGCATATAATCCTAGGATGTCCCAGTTGATTCTTGAATGCCTAAGAGGGACTGCTCAGACTGGGAACCAGATCTGTAGAGCATAGATGTCCCTCCCGGTCCCTTTATTAAGGTCTTAAAAAAAAAATACATATTTCAGCTGGAGCTGAACCCGCCAGAAAACGCAACAGGGGCGGGGTGGAAATAGACATGCTAAGGTGATTCTATCTTAATGTACATTACAGGTAGTTCACTGCCAGAGACATACCTCCAGCGCGACACTGGGCAGTGAAGATGGTTTATGATTGAATGATGTTCATACCAGGAATGAAGTCCATATCTCAGGAGTGGGTCAAGTTAGAAAGATCCATCAAGAACTTAAAGATGTTTTTCAGTTTATTTAAAAGTGCTGGGCAGAAAAGGATATTATCTAGCCAACCACTAGGGGGAGAAGAGGGTGCCCAGTTGATTCTTTCTAATTCTTTTTCAAGGTCCTGTAAACAATTTTTCGAAGATAGGGATCGTTCGTTACATGTAGCTAAGGTCATCAAATTATGCAGCCAAGCCAAACCCAGTGATTCTTAGCACCCTCTTGTTTTCATGTTTTTCTGATCTCTGCTATAACCAGGAACACACAGACTGCTGGGAACTGAGGGCCATGATTTGATTTTTGAATTCATGGTAAAATAAGGAGGGAAATTGCCAAATTCCTTCACACTGTCCAAGCAGGTTGGAGGAAGCCCATCAACATTTGTTCGCCATGCACTATTCAAGGGAACTAACAGACTGGACCAATGAAAGATGCGGATAGGAAATTAAGTTTGCTTCCAGTCAATTATTTTAACTACTCTTCAAAAAAAAAAAAAAAAAAAAAATATATATATATATATATATATATATATATATATAATGATCGAATCTCTTATTTAAAGATGGCCTGTAATATATACATATATATAATTCACTTTATGGCTCATGAATTAATTTTTTTTTCAGGATTTCAATATGATAAATAACAAAGTGCTTTTATGTCTGTCTAAACTTGAACATCATTTAATAGAACTCATTCTAATGCAGATCTTGTCAGATGTTTAAAATGTAATATTTGTTCTTATTCCACAAGTAAGACCTCCCACTTTAAATCCCATTCGCTTGTGCAAACTGGTAATCATCCTCAATGTATATGCAATTGAGCTTTTACTTAATTACATCATCTAAGATGTCATGTGCTTTTACATACTGGAAAAAAAACCTATTCATGTAATGTGTGTCTTTTAGACAAACACATAGCCTGAAATTACACATGTGATATGCTTGCTTTATATATGTGTGAATTGTTTGGTAAATTATTCATTGGCTCTGTGCAATTGGGATTGTATGGCATGAATTTTCATACATTTCTTATGGAACCAATAATTTTGTATAGTTTGAAAAGAAATTATATATCAAATTTAATATTCGCTTATTACATTGATCTTTCTTTTCCATTAAAATATTGTTGCATATATAAATATTGCACATTAAAATATTGTTGTTAGATATACAGTAAATACTGTCTAAGGTGAACTCCATGTAAGATGGAAATATGCCTAACGCAGAAAGATTTTAAAGTCCCATAGAACAATTTTTAGGGTTTCGTACATCTCACGAAACCCTATTATCCCCGCTCCGTTGTCTGTCCGTCACAGAGCCATTCTCAAAAAGTATGTAACTTACAGAGTTGAAACTTAGTGTATAAATCTGAATAGCAACTGTGAAGAGCTCAAAATATTAAAATTTGAAAAATTCGTATTATTTTAATAGAGATAAAAAACCAAAATTCTAACAGCCTTTTTCTATTAAATTTAAACATTTTTCGTTATAGCAGATGCCAAAAATTAAAAATCTACGATGAAATTCTTTCTACAATAATTAATTTTCTATCAGACGATTTCGACGTGAAAAATGAAAATGAAATAAAAGTTTCACCAATTGAAAAAAAGATAAATATGAAATAAAATTGATTGACGTCATAGTCGTAATAAAACGGAAAATGTCTAAGATTTCTCAATAATACAAGGAGTATGTGTAAGTACACAAAGCAGATTGATATCACGTCATTAGAGAATTAAAAAGAAAATCTGACGTCATATGGGAAGTTTAACAATTTTTTCAAATGTTTGAGAATAATACAAAGCGAGTGTCAATATAAATAATAGAGAATAGTAAATATATGAGTTTGAGAAACATATTGAATCGTGATAAAAATCCGATTATGGAAATATTCGCATATTTTAACATTTTGAAGGTGTACAACATGTTTAATTTTGAAATTATTTTTTTAAATATTGCATTTAGTCCGTATGACGGATATTATTATGACAGAATATAATAGCGGGTTTGGCCCGCTATCCGGCTGGTTTAGATATTCAAGAAAACGAAAAAATAGACCGGTAAATTTTTACTTTTTCTAACTTTTTTTTTATTTTTACTTTTTTAAAAAACATGACATTTTTTTTGTTGTTGTTGCTAAATGAAATTCGTTTGAATTTATAAAAGAAAGGATAAAGTGTTTTGAAAGGAATATTAAACGAAACCCTTTGAGCGATCTTCGATCACACTTACCCACTTGTTAATAAATGCTGTCTCCATCTAAGGCAGAATACTTCCTACATCGTAATCTGTTCTGCCTTAGACTGAAATTATTCTATTTATGTGTGATAAAATAAATTACAAAAATCTATGTTAAAAATAAAATTTTAATTAAGACATTTTATAGGTGTGCTTTATATGCTGGGTATAAAACAAAGCTTAAAAATAATCATGAGAATTGAGATTTCCATATTAATGAACAAAAGAATAAGACATGATTTATATGGATAAACAAGCATGCAATTCCAAATGGTTTGTGTGGCTGGATCAAGCGAATAGCCTTGGCAATAGCATATGTTCTCATTTTGCATTTGCTTATTTTCTTTATGTTTGTACTAGTTATTTTACATTTTAATGCTCTTTATTGTTTTATGCTACACATCTCATGAAGGTTTCTTTTCAAAACAGTGGGTGCACGTAATATGGCAAATATACTTAAAAATATAAAAAATACAGTTATAAATTGTAAGAGTGCATTATGTAGCAGATAACATTATACACCTGAATATATGGTACATATTATTTAAAATAAAAACTCATCTCTGTTAAATGTACTTTTAGGTAGCTTTCAATACAAAAAAGTATAAAGCTACCTATTGCAGCCGTTCGGAGGAAAGCAGTTCCGGAAAATTTCGATATATTTTCACCGATCATGACCCCCAGACCCCAAAACCACCCTCCGTCCAAATGTTGATTTATATATATAGATATATCCATATATATATATATATATATATATATATATATATATATCTGACCTATGTCATACGATAACGCCCGTAATTATGAATCGATTTTGATGAAACTAATTGTGTGTATTAAGGTCACTAATGTCTCGACCGAGTTCGTTGGACAGCTTGGTCCGCCATCTTGTTTCAAGATGGCGGCCATTTAAAGATGTAAAATAACTTAAAATCTAAAATAAATATACAAAAAATTTAAAAATTCAAATTTATTTTTTAATTACGTGTTAGGCCTTGATACAAGGATTCCAGAGCTTTTTTTGGTTTACCTCTATCTTAAAAAATGGCTGAGATAGAGCAGTTTGAAATTCTAGGGTGGCTGACATTTTGAAACAAAACAGCACATTAACGCGATTACTCGCAAATTATTTTCTTTCATTGTTGTAATAATTTTCCCAATCATACGCATAAAACTATATATTCATATCCGTTAACGCCAAAATTGGCGACAAAATTGGGCGACATTTGGCGAAATATCACCAAATTTGGCAATCAAAATAAGTCTTCATAAATGAAGCCAATTTGGCTATTGCTCAATAATTTGGTAAATTTCTTATTCAAATTCAGTATTAACAAATCTTTTGTAAACGTTTCTTTGCATTTTAGCTTGCTGTTTTCGTGTAACATTAGCTAAAATTTTAAAACGAAGATATAGGAAAGCTACCTTTTCCTCCCGGTACAGGCCGGAAGGACTTTTTAAATTTATTGTTTAAATTTATTATTTATATTTTTTAATTCAGCCCAACAAATTTTTAATTTTAATTTTTTTTTTTTTTTTTAATACTTAAACATATCAAATTCACTTTCTGTAATTTAAGATAGTAAGTTATTTCCATAAAAATATAAAGAATATTCTTCGCTTCTACTGTTCGGTGATACTTTTATCCTTTCTTACATTCAAAATTAGCTAGCCCCTTATAATGCTTATTCTCCACCATAATTCACAATGAGATATCTCCTAAAGTAGCTCTTGGCCAAATGAATTTTATTGCGAGGAGTTTGTGTTCCTACTGATCAGCATATTTGTAGAAATGTGTCATTTTCTTAAACCAGTTCCCACTCTTAAATTACTTTCTATAACGTAAATTATAAATTAAATTAAAATATATATTACAAATCTTTGACAGTGTACATATATCAGCCATGAAAACATTTTCTTTCATATAATTCTTACATTTCAGTACAGATGATTTTCAATAAATTGTCATTCCTCTGGCACTGAGTTTGAGGTCTTATGACCTTAAACCTACAGTGGCAAAATGTAAAATCAATAAAAAATTATGCCATTTTGACTCTATTATAATATTTTTTAGTTATGAATGAAAACGCATGTTTATGATGTCATTTTCGAATGGTGAAATCTGACTGCCTTTCTGCTCTTAAGCTCCGGTTGATCTTGAAAAGGAGCAAAATGCTTCAGCATGTAAGAATGACATAATATTTAACAAGAAGTGAGAATTGTCATTAAAAAAACAAATATCTCACTACAAATATGTCTAAATGATGCAAATTTATAGACTTTTTATTCTGCCGGTACTGAGATTAGGATGTCAACGTGACTTATGAAGTGCAAAAATCATTTGTATGCAAGTTAGCTAGTAAACATGATGTAAAATTTTGTGGGAAATGTACCTATTAGTAACTTTTTGTGCTTTAAAATATACATGGATCAAATATATTAAAAATATGCATGACGAGTTTCTGCCAGTGAAAATGACATATTTAGCTTCAAATATATTTTTTCATTGATAAAATAAAAAAATGTCAAAGTGATGTAATTTTTGTAGATTTTTCATTTCGTTCACAAAATTTAGGAAATTAGAGTTTTAATTGATTACATGCGTTAGTTACTTTATCTTCATTACATTTGAAATAAGCTATAGATTAGATAAATAAATAAGTTCAATTGACAGTTCTTTAAACTGTTTTTATTCTTTTGAATTTTAATGGGTACCACCTCGTATATAGTTTGTGTTTTTAAATTGAAGCTCAAAGAATTGATGCCATTATGAACAATAATCTGATTATTGTGATCACTTATTTATTTAACCTTTATTGGCAAATGATGAATTAAAAATCTACTTTTTTTATTTATGCATGTCTATTATTTTTTTTAATACATATAAATATAAAATGCCTTTGAATCAAAATTTACCTAACAAGTTTATTTAACAATAATAACCGAATCACTAAATGAAGTTGGCATTATATATATATTTTAATTTCTTTTTAAATTTGTACACAAATCACAGTGTAGAATATTTATTTATTTTTCCCTTTATATGGCTTAAATTAATTTTAAATTACCTTTTCAGGATTTCAGTGTGATAAATATCAAAGTGCTTTCATGTCTGCCAAAGCTTTAACATTACACGACAGAACTCATTGCATGGAAGATTTTGCGAGACGTTTTAAGTGTAATATCTGTTCTTATTCCACAGATATTAAAACTAACATTAAAAAGCATTCTTTTGTGCATTCTGGTGAACGTCCTCATAAGTGTGAAGTATGTAATCGAGGTTTTACTCAGCTACATGTTCTAAAAAGTCACATGCTTATACATACAGGTGAGAAACCTCATACATGTAATGTGTGCAACATGTCTTTTAGACATGCAAGCAGTCTAAGAGTACACATGCATAACCATTTGTAAATTGTAAATCACCTGTAAATATGCAGTAAGTTATTCATTGATTTTAAACTGCTGAGGTTCCTTTCATTGAATCAATAACATCTAAATTTAAAGAATTACACACATTCTTAAAACAAAAAAAAATGCTCTTTCCCTGGTTTTTAGATTGCTCTGCCTAGCCACATGACTTTGTTTTGCCAGCCAGATATTTGTTTTTAATCTAAATTTTTAAATACATAATATATTTTTTAGTAATATTTAAAATTGTTTACCTTAAAAATGTGATATCAGCTCTTAACAAATCATCAAAGAAGAACAAAGTTATATTTTGCACTAGGGGTTCAGCATCTTTAGAGCAGTATGACGGATGAAAACATCCATATTGTGTGCAGCCTTATAATAATGCAGTATACCAGTATATTACTGCCATACTACTACTGTCACTCATCAAGACAAAACTTGCATATTGGCAAAATTGACATAGAATTTCATATCAAAAGCATTATTCTCCTCCATGAAAATGCTCTACTCTATATTATGGCAATTTTAACTCAAGAAAGACTGGTAGAAGCACTCTGAACAACCCTGGAACACACTGTCTACAATACTGACTTCTCATTCTGCAATTATCATATATTTCGGCAACCAATAAAGACACTTGGAGTTCATCAAAATGAGGATGATGCAGCCATCAAGGTATTTGTGCACACTTGACTTCACAACCAACACTCTTTATTGTAATTGAATAAAAATATTACTTGTATGCTACCAAAAATGTGTTTTGAAATGAGGAGGTTATGTAAAAAAATAATATTGTATCAATTTTATATCTTATTTCAATAAATTTCAAATAATGAATTCTGGTTTATATTTGATTGATCGCCATACTTTCTAAATCTGCTTAATTTTATTTTATTTATTCATGATTATTATTATTTTTTTAATTATTGTTTTGTATATTTTTTTTTTCATGGATGAATTCATTCTTTCTTTTTATGGTTTAAAATAATTTTAAATTACTTTTTTCAGGATTTGAGTACAATGACTATCAAAGTACTTTCATGTCTACTGAAGTCATGTCTTTATCACCCAACAGAATTCATTGTAGTGAAGATTCTGTCAGATGTTTTAAGTGTAATCTCTGTCCTTATTCCACAAATAAGAAATCAAACATAAAAAAACATTCTTTTGTGCATTCCGGTGAACGTCCTCACAAATGTGAATTATGCAATCGTGGTTTCACTCAGCTACATGTTCTTAAAAGTCACATGCTTATACACACGGGAGAGAAGCCTTATTCATGTAATGTGTGTAACATATCTTTTAGACAAGCAAGCACCCTGAATGTACACATGCGTCGTAAACATATGTAATATCTACACATTATATGTATAGATTTTGTAGTAACTTATTCATTGACTCTCATTTGCTTGGATGATGTCTTCTAGCATCAATAATTTTGGCTAATTTAAAATTTTACCCTCTCACTTGTATTTTAAATTGCATATTAAATTAATAGCTATTTGTTTAACACTTTGACTTTTTGTTTTCATGAAACTATTCTGGCAGATATAACTTTTTTTTCTTTTTCAATATAAATTAAATCTTTTGTGAATCTTTGAATGTTATAAATATAAGTATTAGTAATATAGAGGTATCCCACTTTGAAAATTATATATGTGAAATATTTTATTGAATTTAAGTACTTTTAAATTTTATAAAATGGAGAACCTATTTTTTGCTATTTTGACATCTTTTAAATGTTTTAGGTGACCATAATATATGTTAGAAACTTGCCAAGATTTGTTAATTATTTTAATAGTGTGATATCACAAAAGGCTGTAAACCTTAATTATTTTAATTGAAACAAAAATTTAAATTTCTATGTTATGTTGTTCTAAGTTTAATGCTTTGAAATGTTTTTATGCTTAAAATATTGATTTTTGATTAATTATTCGAAAAACTTTCTCGTGTTTTTATATTTGATGTAATTGGAATTATTACATTTAATACAATGTGAATTCTATATAAAGCATGAGAAATTATTAAATAAAAATAAATTTATCACAGAAAAGTTTAATATTTTATTCATAGCTGTTTATTTTAATAATTTTTTTATGATAAATTTTATAATTATGTAAATGTATTTTTTTATTTATTTATGAAATTTTGTTTTTTATTATAAATCTGATATCTATTAATTTTAAATTTTTTTTTTAAGTATAGGGGTGAGTATTGTAAAACTGGGTACCTAACAGTTTTCCTGTATTGACAAAATTCCTGAGGAGCGGAAAAATTGAAATCCCACACAAAAGTGTTTGAGGACATTTGGGCTATTGAAAAAACACACCTGTTGCCACAGGAAAATCTTTCTCTTCTTGGAAAAATGTGTTTTCCAGGACCATCTGAAACAGCTCTGAGTGTTGGTGGTAGGGTAAAACTGGGTACTAATCAGAAATTAAGTGTTTACTCTTCAGTAACAAAATGCTTTATTGTAATAAATTTTGAATCAAACTTTACAACATAGATACATTTTTTAGGGTCAGTAGCTTTTTTGTTTCAAGTTTTTAAACAATTTTTAATGTTACTTTGTCAGTAACCATGCCACAAAAATCACAAAGGAAAACATTAGATTGCTTGTATCCCCTGCACTACTCGTGTGACCACTCTTTGCAGATTGAATGTTGTATCCATCATTCACTGCCTGTTGATTGAAGGAACAATTCATTGTAGAATAGGCAAGCATCTCTTGAATTGTCATCTTCCTCAGCAGAGCTCTCCTCTTCTTGTTGATGGGATTTCTATTTTTCTTTCTTTCTTTTTTTTTTCGCCTTCTGAACTTCTTTGGCTGAGCTCCCCTCCTCTTCCTGTTCAAGTGATTTGATGTTTTTGACTTTTTCTAAACTGTTTTCTTTGTTGGGGCATTGAAAAGTTTGTGTTTGCTTGGTTGTTTCTTGGCAGCTTCTTCTATTTCCGGTTTCATCTTGTATGATGAGGATAATAATTGAAATCTTTCCTCTTCTCTTGCTTTGCTTCTTTTTAGCCCTCTCTTCTCTATTGGGTACAATCTGGTTTTGCCCTATCCATGGGACCTGGTTTTGTCCCAACAGATGATCAAAAATTAAGTAACCTAAATTAATTGTACCTAAATTGATCTACCAGGCTGGATTTAATTGAAGAGTAGAAAAGATTGTGAAAAATCGGAACTTTTGAGGTGAATTTCTTTCCAATAGCATGGAATGGACACAGAGATTAATTCACTTCAAAAGCCGATGGCACACAGGCTAGGGGATGCAAAAGGATGTAGTTAAAATGGTTATGCCCAGAGTACAGTATCCATCAGCGAGAAAACCAGATACCTGATTTGACCCACCTACTTGGTTTTACCTTACTCTCCCATATATATTACAATTGTTAACATTTAATAAGTCGTTGCTTTATTCATTCTGTGTTAAGTGTATACATTATAATGTGCCTTTGTAATAATTTTTTACTGATTTAATTATACACATTAAAATTTTTCTTTGTTCATATTTCACGTTTATCAAATGCTTGTCAATTATCACATGTTGTGCACAGTGTTCACCATTACTCAGACATACAAGTATTTTACCTGTTAAGAATCAATTATACTCATTAGGAAAATGTTAAGGAGTGAAATTACTTATCAATGTTTTTGGAAATATTTCATAATGTTAATTCCTTACTTGTGTCACTAGGTTTCCCCTCTCGCAAGTATAATTAGAATTATAAAAAAGTAGAGAATAATGTATATTTAAGTGTGTATTTGAAAGCAAAATGAACTGAGTTCACCCTTCATATAGAAAAATGTAATATTACTCAAATCAAATTGAATTTAAATAATCATAAATGGTTAAAGTTCAGGTTTCTCGAACTGGGTTTGGATGACAGAGGTATTGAAATATTGATTTTTCGATGCATCATCTTAACAATGTAGATATCCAGAAAATATCAATATATCTGATTATTTTCATTGTTACTTAATGTTTTGTTACACAGAATGATTTAATTCTATTTCTGTTAAGTATTGTATTATTTAAAAGTGGCTTTTAAGCTTTTTTACCACATATTTTTAACAGCAACGTTTATAAAGTGAATGAAATTATTTCCAGTATTTTTGAAGCAATCTATTTAATAATAGTAAATTTGATAATAGCTGCCATTCAGATGATTTTTTTTTGGCTGTTCTTATTGCATTTTCAACCTTAGAAAACAGTTTCTCAACTGAGTCACGACAACATTTAAGTATTATATTGCTAATTATAAAATTTTGGGTAAATATGTGTTAGGTATTCTCTGATTTCCAAAGTATTTCTTTGTGATTTCTTACTACAATATTAATAAATACAAAGGTATCTCAGATTCCGTATTTGGAAAAGAGATTTGAGATACAGCCACATGAAGTGATCAAACCTATTTTACTGTCTGGTTTTTTGATGTTGAGGACTGAATAGTTTCTTGTGATTACAGATTAGATTTTTTTTAATACTGGTATTTTTCAGTTGAAAACACTCTTTAACATCAGTTTTATAAATTTTGGTAAAATATCTCAAATATCACTTTAAGAGTTATATTACTTCTGTAATCGTATTTGTTCAATATTAACAAAAAATCTCTTTATATAAGCAAAACTACTAAATTAAACACATTTATCAAAAACAATACAATCCACCTATCAGATAAGATTCATAAACAAATAAAGAATAAAACACAAAGCACATCTTTGACGCCTTGATGAGCAGAAACGTCATTTGAGACAATGGATCAGAGTAGGGATCCTTTTCTCTAGTTTTTGATTTCACTAATGATGTTTAGTCAAAAATCACATGAATTATGGATGATTTTCTGACTGTGAGAAGAATATTTTCACATTTCTTAAAATTCTTAGCCATATTAAAAGACTAAGCCAATAACGAGAGTGTTTAAATTTAATTAAAAAAATAAAATAAAATCAGTTTAGTTAGATTTATTTAGAAATGTGTGTAAAAAATGCTTAAAGTAGATTTTTACTTGTAAAATATTAATTTCTAAGAAGTATTGATCTATCAGATGTAACAAGAATATATTGATATGTATCAAAAGTCAAATGTGGATGTGAAAAATCGATATTTTACTGCCATCCCTACAGGCAAAGAGTTAAAACTGGAACCAAAATATCTCATAAAATACCTTCATGAACATTAATTTATGGAAATTGCTCATAAAATTTAAATATTTGTCTGTCTGTGATAGCCTTTTGCAATTTTTTTTTTCTCTGTGTTAATGCTGATAGAGTAGTATGATTTATCACCTTTTATGCCTTTGGCTGAAATTGACTGCTAAGTGAGATCTACTTTTTCATGATTAGTTTTTCATGTTCTGAGATTCTTCTGTAATATACTAATTTTGGCATTATTTTTGGAATATCTCTATATTGGGAAAAAAGTTATTCTTTGGATTATCTCAATGTGAATGTACACTTACTTTATCCTGTTACTATGGAAAATTCAATGTAATATCGTGAATTTAAATAAAGTGTGACAATTTCTGCATACTTTTAAGATATTAGAGAAGTGAAAAATGGAACACTTAATTAGAACAGCCCCTTTACACTTTTAATTGCTTATTAAGTAATAATCTCTTAGACTTGGACCCTGTCCCATTTAACCATCTCCTAGTAAAAGGATATTCTCCTCACAATATTTCGTTGATTTTATCCCAGAGTTTGAAATAATGTGCAAGATTGTGGGAATCATGCTCAAAATAAGGAAATCCCACATAATGGAAAATGCTGTATGGTATTCCCCCATCTTCCTAAAATTCTTTCCCTGAGTGAGACCTTAGTCCGTTGAGTTGTCGTCTTTCGGTTCTTCCCCCCAGCGTTGGGTTGTTTGAAATTGTAAATTCAATATAGTTAAGTTATTTAAATCAAAATAAATAGTACCAAATATGTGAAACATGAAATTCTTAAGAATACACATTATATTTAATATATATTTACGTTATACATAGGTTATTTTGTTCAGAAATTTTTTACAGTATAGTATATTTTAAAGCAACTTGATATACATAAATCCACTTCACGGCCTTTTTACCATAATCTGGCTAAAACCATCATCGCTTTTGTCATGAAATAAATCTGAATAATCACTTTCGGAATCACTTGAAAGGTCAGTTCGAATAGCCTTTAGCTTTTGAGTACCTGAAAGTGACGTCATTTTATACGATGTGTATTCTGAAAATAATCACCCAAAGATCTACTTCTTATTGAGAGAAATTGTATTTGAATGCCATTTAGTGCTGTTACCTATTGTTGAAACAAGCAATCAGTTTAGAATGCAATAAACACATTCATAATGTTCAAAAGATTGAAAAATTCAAATAGATATGTGTAGATCAGTGGTTCCCAACGGGGGGCGTACGCCCCACAGGGGGGCAATTTGACTTTCCAGGGGGGGGGGGCAATTCCAGATTTGTGTGAACCCATACCCTCTGAATTGTTTTAGTAATAGTAATGTTGTAGACTGAAAATAAAAATTACACTTTCAAATTTAAAAAACAAAAATAAGAAAAATAAGTTTTTAATTCAATTTTTTAAAAGTGTCCATTCAAAAATTTTAAGTACATTTCTACCAGAATAATTATAGAAAAAACTTTTAAAGATATTTAGGCACTTTTATATATTTAAAAATTCTTTATAATTTTTCTGATTTATAAGTATTTTAGAATTTTAAACATTTTTTTCGACTATTTATTGAATGAGTTGCACTGCAATATGTCATCTAAAAATTAATTTTACACATGAAACTATTCAAGTGTATATTTCACTATTACGTGACGACTTTCCTTTACAAAATCTTTTATCATGTTTTATTCTGATTAGAAATTGTTGCATCATTTAATCACAGAAATTCTGTAATTAAATAAGAGAAAAATGTTTTATTCAAAATTATTGATTGGTCTAATCAAGGATTCTGAGCACTCTATACATCACGCATACATGACGACCGTTCCGAAGAGATTAAAAATGACTGTCTTAACCCTTTATGTGCCAACAAAAAGTTAAACTACGAATAGTATCAGATGATTATAAAAAATATTTGATTCATCCATTACCTTCGGTACGTTTCAGGATCAATGTTAAATGCTTTTTAGTCTATCATGCTTTTTACTCTATCAGGAGTTCATTCTTTTAAATTTTTATAAGAATTATATGTATTAGGGGGAGGGGGGCATCATTATTTTAGAGATGCTTTAGTGGGGCGCGGCCAAAAAAAGGTTGGGAAACACTGGTGTAGATTGTTTGTAACGTTGGGAAATAGATTCAGATGGATGTGCTGAGTGCGTTCATAACGGCTTGAGAGTTGATATGGGGGAATCCCTAATAGAAATCATCCAATTTTAATGAGTGGGACCCAAAATTTTTCTCATCTTGGGATTCCAAATTGTTCTGTGCCGCTGCAACACATATCATTTTTTTTTTTTTTTTTTTTTTGTGACACTTTAAATGAGAATATCTAGGCTGAACTGTCATTTTAATCAAAATTAGCTATTTGTACTTCCAAGGAGCATTTTTCAGATATAAAACTAGAGAAAAATTTCTGCTTAAATTTTTTAAATCATCATCAAAATAAAATTTATATAAAAAGAAATATTATTTTCTTGTGCCACACAGCTAATTTTGGTTAGCTATTCTTTAAACTGTATGAAATTAATTTATTTCATTTAATACACATTGTGGACTCTAAGTCACTGGTGATTCTTATAATTAAACATAAGCTGTAAAAAGAGATTTAATGATAAAAATGAAAGGTGATATTAAGCATTAGATTTTATGTGATTTAATAAAGAAAGTAAGATAGCAACATTGTAGTGATTACTGTAAATATTATATGTTATTGTAATAATGCAAAACAAATTTTTAAATAATCAAGACGCTGATATATAAAAATCTCTCCCCCCACCCCCCCCCCAAAAAAAAAAAAAAAAAAATCCCCTCCCTAAAATTCAAACCCTGTTTTATTCTATTAGTTTTTAACTATTATCTGTTAATGTTTAGGTTAAGTGGGTTATCATTTATTTGTTTTCTTTTCCTCTGCTTCAAAGGAAGCATACTCCTACAAACTTTGAAAAGGAATCAACTTCATTCCCATATATGTTGTACCGTCTGATTCCAAATTCCTTATTCATTTTTTCCAATTTAATTTTTATAATCTCACTATGTAAAACAAAATTTATCTTCGTTTGTTTAGATTTGTTTATTTTATTTTATACAATGTTCCTCTCATCACATTTGCTCCATTCTTTCATTTCTTTTTGCCATTTTCCTATTGATGATGATTCTTTGGGCACATGTAACAGCTACATTGGACACTTTATTTTGTGAAATATAAATATATTTAGTGAAATATAAATGTATAAAATATACTCCTAGATATGGCAATGAATAATATTAATAAAATATTAATTATAAACTTACCAAGAAATTTCAAATTAATTTATGTTAAAATTTAAAAACTGCATGTTTTAATAGTCGCATGATAATTTAAATGTCATCACAGAGTTGACAGTAAAAGAGAATTCGATATAGTGTCTGCAGAAAATTAAGTAAGTATTTTGAATATTATGTTGAAAGCAGAATTAGTTTGATAAATATTACACCTTTGGTTGATATCTATTATTTTTCTTCTGTTATTGCATTTGTTGTAATCTGCTTTTTCTTATTGAGATACTTTTGAGTAGATAATCGGGAGAAGGGGCAATGCAGAATTAAGTATTTGTTGTATTTTTAGAATTGTCTATGGCTACTGCTACTTGCAAAAGTGTTAAATGTCAAAGATTTGAACCCCCAACACTCTGATTATACAATTATAATATTAATTATTTGGCTATCGTGGAACTCATTGTAACACATAATACAATTGAAACTATTTTATATAATATTAATTTTTCTTTTAATTTAATAATTGATTAGCAATTTTCATAAATCGTTACTCATTCTAATACATAGTATAATTCAAACTATTTTATATAATATGAATTTTTCTTTTAATATAAAAATTGATTAGCTCATAATTTCATAAATTAATTACTTAGTAATTATGTATTCGTGTTTGATTAAGCAATGCTTTTTTCTAAATCTGTTCAGTTTTATTTATACACTAGTGCAGGTCCCTAATTACATTGGGTCTTCAAATTCATACAAACCTTTAAAAACAACACTCTGATTCAGGTCCCCGCTGCACCGGCATGTGCTGGCAAATTGTTTAGTTTCGCCTTCCACTGCCAATGGGTGCATTCTGTTCTAAACGAATCTCTAACGCATGGCCCCACTGCCTGCAGCACCGTATAGCAGGCGTGCTATGCATGTGCTGCAAAATCTTTTAGCATTAACTCTATATTTAAATTACGACCGAACACCCTCCTTCCCCTCCCTCAAACTTAAATCGATGACCTTTAACATTAGCAAATATCGTTAACTTTTGAAACAGAATTTTCCGAATTCGTTGAAAATAGAATCTTTTCAACGAATTTTTAATTAATATCTCCTCTAACTATCAAAATATTAAAAATCTGAGCCTCAGGTGCATCAGGGCATGCCTTGAACTAGCCTCACCAAAATTTTCAGACTTCTAGGTGTGCTAGATTTTTTTAGCCATCGCCGACACACAGAGTGAAACTTTCTTTTATTAGTATAGATGGTTATTTACTTAGTTTATTGGCAGGTAGATTCAATTAAAATTATTTTTCTGTTAATCACAGTGTTGTAGTTTTTTATTAAAAATGTAGTAATTTTTAAGGCATAGTTCTGTTTAAAAAGTTATATGTAATATTTATTTACTTAAGATCAGAAATGTTACAGTTTTAATAAGCCATTATGAACTTTCATCTGATTAGTGTGCCTGTGATTTCGCGTTTTTTTTAATTTTTTTTTTTAATATGTTTATTTGCATTTGTACATGTTTATTATTGTTATTTCTTATTTCTTTTCAAAAGAAGAAAATGTGTTAACCACACAATACTGTAATTTCTTTTTTAAAATGTGTACTTAAATCACTGTATGGAATACTTATTATTTTATTTTATTTTTATGGTTTGCAATAATTTAAATTACCTTTTACAGGATATCAGTATGATAACTATCAAAGTGCTTTCACGTCTGCCGAAGCTGTAACATCGTTCAACAGAACTCAATGTAATAAAGATTCTGTCAGACGTTTTAAATGTAACCTCTGTTCTTATTCTACAGACATTAAAGCTAGCATGAAAAAGCATTCATTTGTGCATTCTGGTGAACGTCCTCACAAGTGCAAAATATGCAATAGAGGTTTTGCTTTACGACATGTTCTTAAACGTCACATGCTCCTACATACAGGAGAGAAACCTTATATATGTAATGTGTGTAACATGTCTTTTAGACAGATGAGCAACCTGAATGTTCATATGCATAAACACATGTAATACTTGCATGTGTAAATTTTGAGGTAAAGTACTCATTAACTCTCAAGACTTAAATTCACATACATGTATACTGAAATGAATAATTTTGTATAATTTGAAAATTAGTAAATTAATTTGAAAGTTACTAATAGTTTAAATTGTACATTGTATTAATAAACATTCACTTTTTACTTTGTCTTTCTTTTTCATCAAAGTATCGCTGCAGTTATATATTTGGTAAAATAAATTTGAAAAATATTTTAAGATTAGAAAATAAGTAGAGATACTAAGCATAGAGATATAAGTAGGACCTACTAAGATGAAATCCGAAGGAAGTGGTGAAAATTCCATTTCAGATTAGCAGCTGTCTTAGCAGCTATACAAAATAATTCATTTGCTTTACTGTGTATGAGCGTGAATCGCTTAGGGGTGTTTTTTAATTGAATTATGCTGAACTATATTTAGTACATTAAAAGATATTAGAATATAAATGAATTCAATATAGGGCTATTCAGAGAACTGGATACATTGCCATGTATGAATTGTAATTTCTGAAACTATGCTTTCAGTTGTATTATGCATTTGTTTCCTGAATTAAATTTTAGTTTAATAAATTTCAATGTTGTACAAAATTATTCAAGTGCATTTCTGTCTAATGGTGCAAATTGCTGAAAGGGAGTTTTTGACTGTATTATGCATTTTGTAACTAAACTAAATTTTAGCGTTTTTTAAGATATTTTCTTTCACCTTCTTAAACGGTGAAGTTCTGTTAAAATATTCTGGATGTGTTGGAAAGTTTTTCATAATCTGTGCTCGGTGTACGATTTTACTTTCTTGTTTAATCTTTTATACTTACATCATGCATTTTTTTCTCCTCTGTCTTTTGGAAAACAACTTTTTTAATAGACTATTTCTTTTGAATTTACTTATTGTAATTTTTTTTTATTAAAGAAAATTTTGCTTAAAAATCCAACATTTGTAGATGTTGTTTACAGGAAATCTCTATTCACTGCTCACTGGTAAGTATGCATTTCTCTATTTATATTTAAATAATTGTTATGATTTATCTTCTAACAGAAATAATATTTCTGTTCATGCCATCATTTATGCTTTAATTTATATATATATAGATATTTTCTATTTATCGCAAGTCACAGCCATTGGGTGCTAAAACTTGAGGGGGGTAATTTTTTAGATAATGTAATATTGCATGAAATTGTTTTTTTTTTCCTTTTTCTGAAGAAATTATTTTGAAAGTGAAGATAATTGCCTCTTGTGCACTCCCCCCCCCCCCCCCATTTGCTAATTTAATTACCCTTTATGTCCGATTTTCTTCCTTTTTTACATTTTTTGCTTTTTCCAGTGTGCTGGGACAGACCAAAGACTAATATTCAAAAAGCTAGTCTCTCCTGAATTTACCAGTATGTATTACAGCTAATGTGATGGAATACAATAATTTTTTTGCTGAAAAATAACAGTGCATATTCAAATCACATTATAGGATATTTGTCTTTATTTTTTCCAGTTTAGAGCTTGAAATAATTTTAAATTACCTTTTTCAAAATTTCAATATGGTAACTATCAAAGTACCTTCATGTCCGCCAAAGCTTTAACATCCCACTGCAGAACTCGTCATAATATATATTCCCTCAGACATTTTAAATGTAATCTCTGATCATATTTCACAAAGTATAGATATGACATGAAATATCATTCTTTATACGAGTAGTAATTTTCCAACTGGACGAAAAATGTCCGGGCCAGGATTCGAACCTGGGATCGCTTGGCTGAAGCCGCCACGCTCCCAAAACACACGTCCACGCGCCCCGCCACGCTCCTTGTGTTAAAATTAATCTAGTATCATTCTTTAGTCCATTCTGGTGAATGTCGTCACAAGTACAAAATGTGCAATTGAGATTTTGCTTTACAACATGTTTTGAAACGTCACATGCTCCTACATGCAGGAGAGAAGCTTTTTTGATGCATTGTGTATAACATGTTTTTCAGACAAGTGAGCAGACAATTGATATACGTACACATGTAATGTCTATATTTTATATTTGTAAAGTTTGTGGTAGCTCTTAACTGATGATATTACATAAATTATCACAAATGTCTTGTGGAACCAATAATTTTGTATAATTTAGATATTTACTGGTAATTCAAATTGCACACTGAATTTGCTTTTTGCTTTGATCTTCATTTTCTGCTTGAATATCATTGCCGATGTGTGTATGTGTTTAAATTTTTAAAAAACAATAATCAAAATAAAGTTTTAAATCATAGTGTGGAATATTTGTTTCTTATTTTTTTCCTCTTTTGGTTTGGAATAATTTGAAAATTGCCTCTTTCAGGATTTCAGTGTGATAACTACCAAAGTCTTTTCATGTCTACTGAAGCTTTATCATCACTTAACAGAACTCATCATAATGAAGATTTTTTCAGACGTTTTAAATGTAATATCTGTCTTTATTCTACAAATATTAAAACACATATAAAAAACCACTTGCTTGTGCACTCTGGTGAACGTCCTCACAAATGTGAAATATGTAATCGAGCTTTTACTCAATCGCATCATCTAAGACGTCACATGCTTATACATACAGGAGAGAAACCTTATTCATGTAATGTGTGTGAAATGTCTTTTCGACAAAAAATCAACCTGAAGCTACATATGAGTAAACATTCGTAATATGTGTATATTTTGTGGTAAATTATTTATTAATCCTCAATTGTGTTGAGGTCATAAGTTTTGATGAATGTCTTTTGGAATCAAATATTTCCCATAATTTGAAATAGTATTAGTATTTTAAATATTATATTTTAGTAATAAATATTCACTCATTTCTTTGATCTTTCCTTTTCATGAAAATATTGTTACAGATTTATTTATTTATTTATTATTTATTATTATTTTAAATACATGCATAAATTTGTCAAACTTTAATGTTATAAATATAAAATACTTACATTATCTTAAAGATCATAAATTATTTTTCAGATCTTGACAGATTTGCACCAAGAGTCGCATTTGTTCCAATTTGCACTGCCAGACAATTATATAGAATATATATATTTAATTTATTTATATATTATTGC
Organism: Maratus michaelseni; assembly: GCA_963931845.1. Taxonomy (NCBI): domain Eukaryota; kingdom Metazoa; phylum Arthropoda; class Arachnida; order Araneae; family Salticidae; genus Maratus; species Maratus michaelseni. The sequence goes on along the minus strand of OZ007596.1, from coordinate 155,826,935 downwards.
TATGTTTGAAGGAGATTCTTTTCACTGTTTTTCTGACTTAACTAGTGAATGCTTTATTGAATGTGCATATTAGCATGATGTAGGCATATTGGCTTTTAATTGGATGGAAAATAATATTCTAGTTTAACAAAAAAATTTGGCTAATAAATATAGTTCCAGAACGAATTATTTTCGTTAGCTAAGATATAACTGTATATGTAAAATTTTTGTATTTTACTAGTTTTGTAACGTACATCACTCTTTTTATATTTGAAAATATTTTTACTTTTACATCATTTGTTTTATTTTTAAATTATCCTTTTTACCAGCTTATTCCTTTTGAATTTACTTATTACAGATTATTTTTTAAAGGAAAAGAATTCAATATACAAATCTATTTACATTGTTGATTGGTTGACAAGCACAGTCTTTTATGAAGTCTAAGCATCACAAGTTCATTTATAGTGCAAGAAGTATTATTTAATAGCATTAATGCTAAGTTAATTCAGCTCTTCAATGTAAATGAAATTTTAAATTTGTATTATTTAATTTATATCAGTTTAAACACTTTGCATTTTTAAAGTGCCTTATTTCTCATATAATTTATGCCCATTCATGTTTTTCACATCCTTTTTTTTTATAGGAAATTTTGGTACCGTAAAACGGTTGACTTAGTACCATAGACATTTTTCAATAAAAGCTATCTCTTTAAATTTCAAACAAAAACTGTTGATTTCACTAAGGTTCCTTTAGATCACACAGGCATTATGGCCGTGACTTATACTTTATTAGCATAGGTGACCTCGCTGTGTCTGTGGAATCGCCTATTTTCAGAATCTGCAAAAGTACGATAGAATCTCGTTTGGAAAGCATGCTTTTTCAACAGACTGAAAAAAAGTAAGTTTAATTATTAATTCTTGATGTGTAAGAGATATTAAATACAAATTATCATCTTTTGTATGTTTCTTTGTATACTGGTGGGAAAAATATCTTCTCTTTCTAGAATATGAAGAGTTAATGGGGGCAACTCAGTTATTCTATTGATGTAACAAAAAAGATTGAAAAGGATTATTAGATGTTTGTTTATGTCATTTTTATTAAAATTTAAAAGAAAAAAAATCTTATCAATAATTTTATTAAATAAATAGTGTTTAAGACTTTTCTCAAAGGGCTTAAAAGTGGTATTCTCCAGCAGACAAAATAACGTGTTTAATAAGAAAGAATATACATAAATACCAAAGTTAAAAATAATAGACATTATTAATTTTAATTTGTATTTTGTTTTTATCACTTTCAATTTGTTTTTAAATAGTTTCAAAGATAGGAAGGGTATAGATTTAAATTCTGTATGGCCACAAGTTTTCACTATGGATTTCTTGCATATTTTCAAGGAGAAAAAAAGGTGTGTCACTGTCACTTAATCACCTCAACCTACAAGTTGAGTTTTGTTGCCACAAAAAAATTAAACAAATAAATAAATAACCCCCCATTCTTCCATTTTAACTTAGATTTTTTTTTTTAAACATATAAACTGAAAGCTGAGAGATGTGTTTAGATTTTTTTTTTTTTAAATATATAAACTGCAAGCTGATATATACACATCTGTACTGTATTAAGCACTCAGCCCAATCTACTAATTATTAAAGGAGATGGCACATGAAAACTGCAAAAAATGGTACTTAGTTACCTCATTTTACGATATAAAAGAAAGAAAGAGTTTGATAATTTTTGCAAGCAGAATACAATGAATTATTGGAATTGGATTCCAATTTCATATGGTAAGATGATATTCATTTCTCGATCTGTTTAAATTTCAAATTTATGTTTCAATTTAGTTTTGTGTATTAAAAAAGACCAAGTTTGCTATTTTGCTTCCCGTGATTTTTTCTTTCCACCTGCTACAAGAGTGACGGTGGTTTTCAAACCAATAATGCTACATCATAAAATATATGATATAGTTACTTTATGTTGAAAATTTATCAATATCTCTATCTGGAAACTTCCCTAAATTTGCTTAGATTGTTCATTCTCTAAATTTACAAATAGTAGTGAAAATTTTACCACTAACAGTAAATTTCACATAAATAAAGTATTTGATGATGATGCAAATAAAAATATAAAGTAAGCAAAGCAATTAACAAAGTAAGAGCATTTTGCATTTCATGATGTAAGAAATACTTTCAAACAGGTAGAACATACAAGGGATAGTATTTTTAGAAAAATTGAAATGATGTTTGCACTATATCAGGTCAGCAAACCTTTTCATATCCGCATATCAAATTTTTCCAGAAAATATTTAACATAACCATAAGATGCCAACAGAAAAAAAAAAAAATAGTGGATCAAACTTCTTGAATTTTTGTATTAGGATTTAAAAATATGGGGGTAACATACATGTAGGTATTACACTGTAATAATATAGTAACAATTATATTATAGAAAGTAAAAAAAAAGTAAATGTGATTTCTGTTATTGCATGTTAGATGCATATAATTAGATAGATGCCAACTTGTATGTTTTTTTTCTTCTTTTTTTACCACTGAAATTTTTGCTTTATTTAATCGTTAAAAGTTGTTAAATTTCAGTGATTGAATTAGGCATAATTTACTATAAAATTTTAGTAGTAAGAAATAACCGTACAAGTTGGCAGCTATGTAATTAATATTGTGTTCATACCTAGTTACTTTTAGCAGAATGGAAGCTAAATTGGTGCCATCTGAATTCTATTTGAGTTTTTCATCCCATCCAAAAATAATGACACACAAACATAAATAGAGGAAAAAATTGTGAAAATGGAAAATTTTACACAAAATCGCTATAATTATAACATTGTCATTTTTTCTTATAATGCCTGATAATCCATTCTTTTCGATATTTCCCAAATCTCCTCTTAATTTGATAAATTATTGAACCCATATTAAAATAGATTGGAATTGAATAACTTGCATTTCATTTTCTTCAATTAAAAAAAAAAAAAAAAAAATTAGAAAATCTTTGTTTGTTTAAATTCGCGTACTTTGTTTAATTTCATTCTAATTTGTTTTTGAACCTCAATGAAATATATCTGCAAATCAAAACCTCAATCAAATATATCCTCCAAAAATATCCACACATACCATACGTTCACAATCCATGCACTATATCATCTGAAATGTTACAATTACAAGAACATAAGATAATTTTTATCTGAACATTTCATAGTTAATATTAATTATTCATTAAAATATTAATCATTTTAAAAACAGTTATTTCTTTAGATGTTTCGTATTTTCTCCGAGAAAAATTAATATCTTAAACAGAAAATAAAATAAATCGCATATTTCACTCATCCACTATTAAAGGAATGACAAAAAAAAAAAAAAAAAGCAAAAACTATGTGAGAATATACAATATTTATGTTTGTTTGAATTTCTCAAAGATTAAATCATTATTACAATTAAGTGCCTAAATTCCACCAAAGTCTGAAATCTGTACAGATTCTTATAGATTAGATTATTAGATCTTATGGCAACATCATCTTGCTCAGTCAGTGAAATGAGTTTCTAGCAGAAAGCACTGAGCTAGCTCAGCACCATGGAACTCGACTGCTATTCTGCGGTCTCTAGTTCGATCTTCTCATCACTGTTCTATTCCATCATTGGTGACATTAGACAAAACAAACATGCATGTTTCCTCCTCATCATCTTCTCTCAGGATCAACGGATGGCAGCATTGAAAACAACTTCAGCTTGCAAAGCCTGTGAAATGCTCACAGCACAAAGCATATGGCAACTCTCCTAGCACAAATCCTGTCTTGCCGCACATCTTCAGGGTCATATGTGTGCACAGCAATGTAAGAGCATCACCCCTGGCAACCGCCATGTAAAATGAGTGTACATCACTCATCTGAAGTCAACAAGACGACTGTGGCGACATTCTCGTGCAGTGAAATAAGTTTCTAGCAGGAAGCAACTGAACTTGTCTGCTGTTCCAGCATATTCGGTTCAATCTTTGCCAATGCCATTCACATCACTTTCAATCTTCTTATTAGATCTTCTTACAGATTAGATTACTTAGATCTTAACATTAGATTTGTTACCATTATCTAGAAATTAACTTTTACAGTCAATTTCAATAAGTGCATTTCATAAACTATTGCTTACGTCATTTTTTAAAGTAGTTTAAGTGGTTTTAACTGCCCCGAAATTGTAAACTCAATAATACATAGTAAAATACATAAATGTATGGTTTTGCCATTTATATGTAAAAAAGCAACATTAAAGATTTATAAAATTTATGAAGTTGCAATATTTTTATTTTCTTCTATATACATAAGGAGAAAGTATTGGAATCATGAAAATTTTTGCCTTAATACTAAGCAAAAACTTACAGTGTTCAATTGTTACATTTTTCAAGGATTATAAAAGTATATAAAATTCAGTTATTTTTAATGAAATAAAATTTTTTACATAATGTTTACAGCTAATTAAAAATTAAGATTATTTAATGCATAATTTCATTCAAACAATCCTAGGTAATATTTGTTTACCTAAGCTAAAAAAAAGGGATATATTTTTTTTCAGTCATTATGAACTCTGATCTGGCTATTGTTATTATTTATTTATTTATTTTTGATTTTGAAATTCTGATTTCTAAATGAGATTGTTCTTATTTTTACATGGTTATTATTACTTCTTTTCAGGGGAAAGATGCATTTCTATCACATTGCGGTAATTCTTCCTTAAAAATGTATTCCCAAATTACAATGTATGTGAAATATTCATTATTAGCAACACAGTGCTATTTGTTTCCGAACGTATCTACAATGTCATCATCAGAAAAGTGTAAAATACTTAATATTAGAAGTGTATTTTGAAAAGTAGTATGTATGCTGATGTCATAATGATGGTTGGAATGACCAGTGCTAATGCTTTTGCTTTTATCCCTCGCACATTTCACTTCTAAATATCACACAATTTCAACATTTCTGCCATTCAATAGAGTAAAAAAATGTACACTCAAATGCAATTTGTTTGCAAACTGTAGCTCAGTTTACTTTTAAAATAATTTTCAAACATAATTTTTTAAAAATCTATCACAACAATAAGCATTTGTTTGCTACAATAATGTATACTAGTAAGTAAAGAGAAAGTGGTAGAGTTATCACAATTTTGAATTTATTACCCATGCTTGGTGAAAACAAATTAAAATGAAGAAAATTTTTTTCTTTAATATGTTTCTTATTTTTATTTCTTATTTATTTATATTATTATTATTATTATTATTATTATTATTTTGTAATTGGGTCTATTTTTATGCATTGCCTTCATTGCCTTCTGTCCTTTAAAGTGAATGTAAATATTATTAAATGTTTCAAAGAACACTTTTGCACAAAATCACATTTGCTCAAATATGCCATTTAGCTATTGACCTAATTACAAAAGATTAACCATAAGATCACGTCTTAATTTTTTTCTTCTTTTTTATGTATTAGAACTATGTGTATACCAACATACGTTGGAATTGTATTTTAATGCAAAGCTTAAATCTTTCAACGAAAAGATAGATTTTCATTTTATATTTTACATAAAATTATTATCAAGTTAATATGAATTGCTTAAAAGTTATTTTTAATTATTATTATTTTTAATTTTTAGGGCGTGAAATAATTTTAAATTAACATTTTCAGGATTTCAGTGTGATGATTATTAAAGTGCTGTCACGTCTGCCAAAGTTTTAACCAGGGGTAAAAAAACCTACTTTTTTACTGTAGCGAACTACAACTACAGCTACTTTATCGAAAATGTAGTTAACTACAGCTACAACTACTTATTTTAAAAAGTAACGACTACAAACTACTTTTCAAAAGTAGTCACTACTTTACTATTTTCAGATTTTGTCAAAGGATTCAATTTAAAATTCAAATTGAAGACACGTTTGAATAATATAGCGACCCTTATCTGCTGGTATAACAACTAAATAAGTGCAATATAACCGAGAGCATTAAAAATTTAAGAAAGGTAATATACAAGAAAATATTTTGTGTTCCATAAAATTACAGAAAAACAAATCTAAATGTAAATAAATAAATAAAAAAAACCTAAGTAAAGCAATTTTAAATAATAAGAAACTTGACATTAAAACATGAAGAGTTAATAGGGAAGCAAGAAAATTAATTCCTTTGGTAGATTGGTATACTTGATTTTAGCAGCAAATGTCAATGGAAAAAATCTATGACTTCATAAGATGCATTGTTATACACTGAAGCTGAGATTTGCCGCTGATATTTGCAAATTGTTGAGCAGAACAAATTTTGTTCGAAAGAAGCTAGTTAGGGCTACGTGATTTGTAGAATGGCACATTTTTTCCCTTGAACCTTGAAGTAACGTTAAAAGTAGAATAAGTTCTCGCTATAAACTACTGATTTTGGTATTGTGCTACTCGCTACACTACATTGTTCAAAATATAGCGCACTACACTACAAACTACTGTAAAAAGTAATGACTGCTGTAGCTTCGCTACTTGTTGCATGCTATTTCAGACCCCTGGTACTACACAACAGAACTCATGTAAAGTAGATTCTGTCAAGCGTTTTAAATGTAACTTTTGTCCTTATTCTACAAATGACAGATCTAACATAAAGAAGCATTTTTTGTGCATTCAGGTAAATGTCCTTACAAGTGTGAAATATGCAATCAAGGTTTTGCTATTCTATGTAATCTAAAACGTCACATGCAGTTACATTACAGGAGAGAAGTCTTATTTATCTAATGTGTGTCACATGTCTTTTGGACAAATGGATAGCCTGAAAGCATACATAAAATTTTTTTTGTAATATATGCACCTTATATATGTAGATTTTGTGGTAAATTCTTGATTGACTTTCAATCACTGAGTCCATATAAATATGCAGTCATGTTTTTCTTGAACCAACAATTTTGAGTAGTTTGATATTTGTTAAATATTGCAGATTAAATTGATAATACTTTTTATTGCTTTATTTTTTATTTTTCCTCAAAATATACACAGATTACAGATTAGAGTATTTATTATTGCATTTATGTGGTTGGAAATAATTTTAAATTACCTTTTTCAGGATTTCACTGCGATAAGTGTCAAAGGATTATGACATCTACAGAAGCTTTAATAATGCACAAAAAAACTCATCGGAATGAAGATCCCCATATGCGTTTCAAGTGTAATCTTTGTCCATATTCCACAAATATTACCTCTAATATAAAAAACATTCTCTTGTCCATTCTGGTGAAAGTCCACACAAGTGTGAAGTGTGCAATCAGGGTTTTACTCAGCTGCATGTTCTGAAACGTCACATGTTGATACATACATGAGAGAAGCCTTATATTTGTAATGTATGTAACATGTCTTATAGACATGAAAGCAGTTTGAAAGTACACATGTGTAAACACTTGAAACTATATCCTTACATGTGTAGGGTTTGTAGTAAATTATTTGTTGACTCTCATCATCTCAAATTGCATGAATTTTTATGCATGTCTTCTGGAACCAACACTATTGTATAATTTTAAAGTCTTTTAGTATTTTAAATTGTGCATTGAATTAACAAATGCCCATGTATCCCTTTGACCTCTTCTTCTTCTTTTTTTTAATTATTGCAGATAGTATTATTATTTGAGGGGGGTAAAATAATTTAGAAAAGTTGACAAACTTTGGATGATTATAAATTTAAGTACTAATGTTGTCTCCTTGTAAAGGCTGGTGATTAACGAGTAATACGAAGCATATATTATCACTCAAGAAAAAAATCTACTTCAAATTTTAGAAAATTTGCACCATGAGATTTATGTATGTCATAGAATTTACATATTTTAGTGAATTTTTTAAAAACTTTTCTGCAAAGAGTTCCTCCCAGATTTAAAATAGGGCAGGGTGTTGATGGAGGGTAAAAATTGCATTTTAGACTCTCAAAGGGTACTTTGGATTTTTAAAGGGCACTTTTATTATTTAAATGTCAGGATACTCTTTTCAAGACATGACAATGAGTTAGTTTTTGCTATGCAGGCAATTTTTTTAATACAAAAATAGTAAGGATGTCTTTTTTTGACAGAGAGGCAAGGGTACTTTTTTCTTTATGAGTGTTAAAAAGGATGCTGTTTAAGGAAAAAAAAAGAACAGACTGTGTGTGATACCGTCTTGAAACTCTCTGGAGAAAAACTGTCTCTGTATAGATAATTTCTTTTAATTATTTGTTTATTCATATTTTTTGTGAATTATTTCTTTAAAGTTACTTATTATAATTTACTTTTTAAAGAAAATTATTGCTAAGAGTGCACTACTTTTAATTGTTGCATATAAGTGTAGTTCGCATGAATATAACCAGTTGTTGTTAAGCCTGGCATTTTGAATAACTTTTCAAAACAAAAATTGGCCAAAACAATAGTTTGTATTTCAACTGGCAAAGAGAATATAGGCAAATAAACATTAAAATTGTACACACTATTAAATCTGCAGATCAGGAGTCGCAACGTCAGCTCTGAAGGTGCTCTTTTAATCTCACTTTTCATATTACATTTAGCCTCTTACAATCCGCAATTTAATTTTTTTCTATTACATACATATTTATAGGCATATAAAATACTTCAGAGGTTTCAGGTATTAGAAGAGTTAAATTAAACAGTTTATGCAATGATATTCTGAAATTCTTATAAACTTCTTATTCTTGTAAGTTTTTAGATAAATAAATACATTTCTTCAGGGGGCTCTCCCCCCCCCCCCCCCCCCTGAATCCACGCATAATCTTATTACATTTATGTTCGTAATTTCCTATTGTTTGTGTGAATGATTCTAGTATATCTTTAATTTCATTCTACACAGTGGTTTTATTAAGATAAGCAACAATTTCAAAAATATTTTCATGTTATTCTAATACCCAAATAGCAATATTTACTTACCTGCGAACCACAAAACACCTGTATAAGTTGAATAATATCTCACGTACAAAGCAACTTATGGAAATGTAAACTGAATCTACTATGTTTCACTTATATCTATTTTAGAAATCTAGTGTTATTACAATTTTTGTTTTGGAAAAAACAGTTTTGAGGTCATCATATAATATTTATTTTATCTAAGTACATCCTGATCTAATTCAATGGCAATAGCATACTAAAATCTCTCCAAAATAGGCATATTTGGAAACTTTTAAACCTATTTGGAAATCATTCGTAATCATTCATAATCACTGCCAATTCACTAAATAGCAAACAGGATTTGGTGCTATTATAAACTATTTTTTGTGATACCTTTTTATGTTTTGAATTTCCAGTAATTGTAATATTTCAGTATCGTTTTACTACTCTAATTTCTTTAGATTAACCACCTCGTTGTACGAGTGATTTTATCCTATTTTTAAAATTATATTAACTTTTCAACGACGAAACATCCATATCTGTTCCAGAAAATGAATACTATCTCATGTAAGAAATATACATATACAAATGTAAACTCATACTACGAGACTTGAATCAAATTACGCATTCAATGTTTTTGTAATTTACGTTTGGAAAAATTTATTTGGTTATCATTCTATAGTAGTTAAGTGGTAACTTGTATCCAAATAAATTCTCATTTATGTCAATAGAATACTAAAATCACCCAAAAATATTTTATTTTGCTAATAAAATATTGCAGCAAAGTAGTGTAAGTTACTTGAATTTTATTATTTTGATATTCTTTAAAATAGGGTTGCTAAGCAACTAATAAATTAAGGAGCAAAGTAAAAAGAAATGCATTTTAAAATTTGTAAAAAATATGAACTTAAAATGTTTTATATTTCCCAAACAGATGCAAAAATTTTTCCAATAATTTAAACAATTTCTAAATTCTAATAAATGTATTGGCAAATTTTCAAAGCTATTGGATATATTTAAAACCTCCATATCGAAAATTTAGCATCCAAAATTTTATGTTTAAATTCATTATTCAAATTTGCAATTTTCATTTCAGTTAAAAATGAAATTTTAAAAATGTCTGCATTCCCATAGGAAAGCATTATGACCTAAAAAGAAATGGGTACTTCTCTATTATCCCGTCAACTACTTTTCATAACAAAAAACTATCACCAAACTGTAATGCCAAATAAACGGGAGACCGTTGCCATTGAAATATCAAAATAAATAAATAAATAAAATATAAGAATTTAAGGAAACAATTGTTATTTTAATTAATGAAATAACTAATAAATCAGTAAAACATAATGAAAAATACACGCAAATGTCGATTAAAAACCACTTGATGACATAACAAACACGTATAATGCTTCTGACATCAAGTAAATGGGACTGCATTTTTGGTGTTTAATTTTACAGTTTGGCGATAGTTTTTTGTTATGAAAAGTGGTCGACGGGATAATAGAGAAGTACCAAGAAATGTTCGATATTTTTCAAACACATAAACCAAAAACTATACAGCTAAATCCAGGTTCCTCACCGACATACCTACCAAACATCAACCTAATCAGACACTTTTTGTGGCAGTTACTCCAGAACAGACAGACAGGCGGAAACCAAAAACTTTTTGCATCTCCACAGTGAGCCTCAACTGACGTTTTGGCAACTAGTAATTCATTTAACATTGGGTAACTTTTTATTTAACTGTACTTATCATACATTGATATTGCATTTTAAATTGCCTTAATCAGTATTGAACGCTATTTCCATTTTATATATATATATATATAAAACTATTGTATTGAATTTAGGATGCTGTGTAATAAAGGCAATATCTTTACATTATTATTAAAGTTTCAACCCTAAATTTCGATCTTATTTTCTAAGCTACAAGGGGAGAGGATTAAAAATGACTTGAACTAATTTGTGTAAATATAGTGTATGGCTTGCTTATATTATACAATGTCTGATTTGTAAGAACTTACTCATTGTGCAGTCAAAGTTTTCCAATTTATTTTTTATCAGTGTTGTCATTGATCAATGTTTGATATATATATATTTAACCCCCTGACCTCTGAGAAAAAGGACAAATTTGTAATATTGTTTCCTCTGCAATTTTTTAAAAATGTTAAAAAAAGATAAATTTTCAAACTTTAAATAAAAAACTGAATTATGTATATGAGTATAATGCTTGAGAGAATTAATCATACTGTATTTTCGGGAATAACCGCCGCACCCAACGTAAGCGCCGCACCAATGAAAATCTTTTTTTTAAAAGAAAAGTATATCCACGTATGTGCCGCCCCATCGTAAGCACCGCATCTATGAAAATCCATTTTTTAAAGAGTATATCCACGTAAGCGCCGCACCCAAGAAACTCAAATTTATTTATAAATATTTTCACTGAAATGCCAGGAAAAAAAGGAATTAAACTAGTAATAAAATATAAAGAAATATTGTATTATTATTAATATATACATATAAATATTTTCACTTAAAGTGCCAGAAAAATAAATGTATAAGAGAATATCATATATTGACTTCGCCGAAACCACATCAGCACTAGTAGCATGAACTGTTCATAGATTTGCAAAGAACCGGTTTATTCCCAAAAGACCTGGTTTATTCCCAAAAAACCCAGTTTATTTCCAAAAAAAACCCATTTTATTCCCATGTTTAAACCGGATTTATTCTAGCCTTCGCAACTCTAACTGTTCATGACTATTGACTAGTAGTGTTCCTGGTTTTTTGTTTTTTAAAAAAGAGGGGAGATCCCGTTTGATAAAAGACACATTAAAATTACTAAGACATTTGCATATGAACCATGAAACGAACGAACACTTAGTTATCAGGACGAATCATGGTGCAGCAAACGTCATAAAAATTACAGCATCACACAACCGTGGAACACCAGTGCCACCTATAGGCCATGCAAAAACAACTTATCACACAATGAAGTAATCGTAAGACATCTAAACTTAGAAAAAGTGTTGGTGAAAAAGGTAAACAAGCAATGGTACTGAAAAAAAGTACTTTCTCTGAAAGGGTGGACAAACACATAGTTTAAGAGAACAATATTTGAGCAAATGGTAATCTAAACTTCCCGCTATAACAAAATATTTCCAACATTAAACAAAAAGGTCACAATGACTCTATATCCATTCCAATATTCCAGGGAGAGAGTGCTTATTGATGGGTGCCCAGAAAACATAATTTTAACTTGAGAGCTGGTGAGAACAACATTTTTCACCCCATTGATTGCTCAAAAATAAACAAATAACCTTTCACGGACATGGGAGACGTTTTCTAATGCTTTGGTACAAATTTGAGAGCATGTGACAGTTGATCAAAGAGGTAAAAATGGCCTTATAAGATATCAGTATGGGAAAAAACCTGTATAAGACATCCGTATGAAAAAAAAAAATCACTGTACATGCTACCCTGGCGTAAAAGCCACACTTAGAATATTTCATACTTTTAAACTTGTATGCACCGCGGCTCATATGCCCAAAAATGTAGTACTCAATGTTTTAAAACTGCATTATATTTGTAGAATTACATTATTTTACGCAATGCTTCTATTGCAGTGGAACCTGCAGTGTAGTGAACGGATATATCAGTTCATGGCAGTGAGAAGGTTAATTTACATTGTGAAGACTGGAAAAAACAAAAGAATTCTTAGAAAGATAAAGTGAAACTTACTTTCATTATGAGTCTTTACTGTTTTGTTAGCTCAAAAAAATTTATAAGCAGTTTTTATAGATCATCACAATTCTGCTTTCCAGATCTGTTCATTTTTGTTTATGCAATTTAATTTCTTTTTAAGAAATAAATTCATCTTTATTTCTTTTTTATGTCAATCACAGTTTAATTTTTCATTCAAAATTTTAAGAATTTTATACATTTGAAAATAGTTTTGTTTAATGTTTCTGTATTTCTTACTAAAATAAAAAAACTAATAAATAGTTTTCATAAATAATTAGAAACTTTATGATTATTATTACTATTTATTTTTTCATATTTGATAAGCAAATGCTGATTTCTGAAACAGTTTGTATTTATTTGTGCTATTTTTTCTGAGTTTCTTTTCAGAAGAGAAATTCTTGCTAATCACAGTGCTGTAATTTCTCATTATAAATTTAAGAATATTTACATAAATAAGTAAATTATTGCCTGTCTATGGTGGGTTTGAAATAATTTAATATTGCCTTTTTCAGGACTTCAGTATAATAAGTTTCAAAGTGTTATGTCATCTGCTGAATCTTTAACAATGCACAAAATAACTCATCACAATGAAGAATGGAATAGGCGTTTCAGCTGTACTCTGTGTTCATACTCTACTAATTTGAAATGTGACCTAAGAAAACATTCTTTTGTGCATTCTGGTGAACGTCCTCATAAGTGTGAAGTTTGCAATCAGGGTTTTACGCAACTACATGTTCTTAAACGTCACATGCTCCTGCATACAGGAGAGAGGCCTTATTTATGTAATGTCTGTAACATGTCTTTTAGGCAAGTAAGCAACTTGAATGTACACATGCGTAAACACTTGTAAATATGTGTAGATTTTGTTGTAAGTTATCCAATGACTTATCAGGAGTGACTCATGTGTGTCTTCTTGAACCAATATTTCTGTATAATATGAGGGTTTTCGAGCATTTTAAATTGCATATTGTATTAATAAATGTTTTGTTTGTTTTTAATTACTCTGATCTTTCTTTTTCTTCAAAATATTGTTGCAAATATTGTTTTTGATAAACTAATTTAAAAAGTTTGACAAGCTTTGAATTTTGGAAATTCAAAGGTTATCTCAATGAAAAAAAATTCTGCTCACGTCTTGGTAAACTTGAAATAAAAATAGCATATGTATCATTTTTTTTATGCAGTACTCATAAAATGTATATATTTTTTGTTGATGATGTTTTAAGCTTATATGTATCATTATTTATCCTTTTATGCAAATTTAAATATGTTTTTCACCTTTTCTTTTTTTTTTTTTTTTATTATTTATTTTAAATTATTTTTTTTAAATTTCGTTTTTAAAGAATTTCTTCTTTGAAAATGCAACATTTTTAATTCATCTGTTTTGGGGAGAGGCTTACATTTTTTACTTTTTGATAAATTAAATATAGTAGTTATTTACTAAATTGTGTTGTAAGCATTACAGATTCATTTCACGCAAAAAATTTTCTTGTTTAAGCAACTTTAATGTAAATTTAGCTTTTTTTAATTATTATTTATGTATCTTTATATCAATTCTATTTTATTGCATTTTAAAGAACTTTTAATTATTTTTATTTGAGTGAAATTTCAAAAGATAAAACATATATATATTAAAGATGAATTCGGACTCTCTTTTCGAAGTCCGAGCCCGAAACATTTTGTGTCATCAGAGCCCTAGCCCAATACCGAAAGTATGCAATAAATTTTTAAAATATTTAAAAATTGTTTTAAAAATAACATCTCATTTTTAAACATCTTTATATGAAAATAACTATAACCCCAAGAACATAGTATGCTTTTGGGGAATTTACATTCAATCTTATCAAAAGGGTATCAAATAAAAATATACTTCCTTAAAAGGATTCTGATATTTTTTTCCCCCCAACAAGCAAATCTGATGGACACATTAATGAAGTGCATTTTATGAATAAATGCATGATATTTGCAGAAATTACTAAGTATATACCAAAGAACAGAACAATGTTTTTCTATTTCCTATAAAAAGGTGTGCATCTTAAATTTGTTGATTCCTTCCTCAAAACAATCTTTTGTGATTCTTATGTCACTGAAAATCAGGTTAAATTAAAAACATTGTAATTGATATCATTATCTTTGAATGATCCGATGCTTTTATAGAAAAAAGGAAACACTGCTCGATTGTTTTCTATCAGATTAACAATACATGCTTATTATTTCTACTTACGAATGAAAGTGACTTCGATAATATGCAGAGCAGAGCTGCAGCACGAGCAGAGTTCATGATGAAAATTAGATATAAGAATCACTAGCGTTATTTTCTTATGAAGAGCAATTATGACTCACAAACAATAGAAGATTAAAAATTCGTAAATCTTAAGGTAATGCTGGTGGACTAAAACTAAAGAAAATAATCATTTCATATTAGATCTCTAAAAAAATATAAAATAAATAAACGTCTCCTACTTGTCACTAACAAAAATTGAACAACAATTTATTTGCGCTCTACCGATTGGTATCAACATGTCATCGCCATCAATGCCAGACATAAATCTGTAAATATGACAAATTTCCTTTTAAAATAGCATTCTAACTCTAGAAAAGAAAAACAAGATTTCTGTTTCTAATGCTTATTATGATCAAAATAGCATTAAAATAACTTGAACTGCAATAAATAATTTTTAAGGAAAAATTTTTTTTTTTTTTTTTTTTTTTTTTTTTTTTTTATACGAGAACAAATAAAAATCTCAGTTTCAGAAAGGATGAGCCCAAGCACATGTCAGGCCTGGGCTTTGGCTGAGTCTGTCTCATCTCTAATTTATATACATATAAATCTGTTATATCTTATGGATTTTGCATTAATACGCATAAAAACCTGTTAAAACACAAATATGCCTGAAATGGGAAATTATTATGGTCCCGGCATGCAATATTTTATAAATAATTAGCTGGTTAAGATAGAAATTGCTAATTGTAAAAAGTGTTGACATAGACTACAATTTTCAGCCTAAAGAGATTAAGGCAACTTTTTAAATGTTGAAAAAGTAATTATTTTTAAGTCAAGGTAACTTTTTGGAGCTGCTTTGCAATTTTCTTTTGAAAATGCTGGACAATCACTCTAAAAGTGAAAAAGTTTTTGCTAATGTTTCAGTTTAATTTTTAAGCAAGAGTTACCTCCCAAATGATGCTTTCTGTATAGCCAGTGATATTAAAATTTTACCCTTGAAATTTTAAAAATATTTCTGTAAGGTTATTCTTAAATGCTCTGATTTTTTTAAAACTATTTTTATACCTACAACATGAGTTTTTAACATTAAACTACTATGATTTAGAACTAATTTAGGTTACTAAAGCAATTGTTTTTGTTGTACTTTGCCTGTGACAAACTCAGAAACATAATCAAGATTTATTCTTATTTTGTGCAAATAACCTTTTCAAATGTAAGAGCAAATTACAGTATGAGAAACATCTGAAATCATTTAAAAGAATTTTTTTCTAGAAATTTCTGAACCACCAACAATAATGGACATTCTGATAATAAATCATTAGCATTTTCCAGAAATGAAGGAGATAGGTTGGTGTCTTACTTTAGGGGGGGGGGGGGGGACTATTTCAGGGTTACTTAGGTGACTTATTTAAAAAAAAAAAAAAAAAAAAAAAAAAAAAAACTATATCCGGATTCATACTTAGGAAAACCTGGGAATCAGCCAAATCTCAGGAGAAAAATTTTGGTTGTAAAATCTCGGGGAGGAAAGTCCAAAATGTACTCCAAAACCTGGGAAAACGATCAGCTACTGTGGTAAATGCAAGCAATTGCTGCTATTTGCATGTGTCATGTTCATGATGTCACATTTAAATCAAAGAGACCAAAGAAGCAACTATTCAACACAAGCACACACACACACACACCAAAAAAAAAAAAAAAAAAAAAAAAAAAAAAAAAAAAAAAAAAGAAATCTACAAACTTTAAACAAAAAATATTTAAATTGTTAAATAGCAGAGTCAGAGACTATAGACTAGGTTTCTTGTAAGACATTTTGACATTTTACTTGATGTGCACCCATTGTCCCATTTATTAAGGATTTTGTTAATTCCTTAAATGACAATTTCTTCTGTGAAAGGATTTGTTTGATTTTTTTAATATAAGTAATCGATTATAAATAATGCACCAAGTTTATAAAGTTTATCATTTTTGAGACGTGTGTATGTGTTCTTATGTGATTCTGCAGATTTTTGTGCTAATATTTGTATTTGAAGACAGTTGCCAATTTTATACAACCAAGCTAAGTAGAAAATTAAATAAATTGTTTGTACATATATATATAATATTACTTTTGAGATTATCTTTTTTTTTGGGGGGGGGGAGAGGGGGAGGTCATACTAGTATAGAAATTGTTGTTCAATGTTGACATAGGAAAATGATTGATCCTCGAAAAAAATCCCTTTTTTTATGGGTATGAACCTTGTATGTGGTGAGTTTCTAATCACAAACACATGTCTTTGTCTATTCTATTTCAGGGAAATATTTATCCTTGTTTCTTTTCAAGTTAATAATGCAAATTTCTATTGAAATTATAAAAATTTTAAATCAAAATAGAATTAAAATAGTTTTATGATATATTTGTTTATCTAAGCTAAAAAAAAAAAATTATAGTTCCAATAAATCATCATGAGCTTTGATCTGATAATAATTATTAATTATATATATGATTTGCAATATGCTGATTTCTTAATCTGCTTGAATTTACACGTGCAAGTTTTTTTTTTTTCTTTTTTCTTTTTAGAAATAAGTTTTAGTTAATCACAATGTTGTAAATTCTTATTACGAAGTTTTAAAATATTTATTCAAGTCAAAAAAATGTATATTTGTCATTATTTTATTTTTTTAAATGGTTTGAAGTAATTTTAAATTGTCTTTTTTAGCATATCAATCTGATAAAATTCAAACAGTTGTGATGTCTGCCAAGGTTTTAACAACACATAAAATAATTCATCACAGTAAAGAAACACCTAAACCTTTCAAGTGTAATCGCTGTCCATATTCCACAAGATTTAAATCTGACCTGAAAAAGCATTATTTTGTGCATTCTGGAGAACGTCGTTACAAGTGTGCAGAATGCAATCAAAGTTTTATTCGGCTACAACATCTTAGACGCCACATGCGTAAACATACTGGGGAAAGACCTTATTCATGTGATGTGTGTAACATATCTTACAAACATTCAAATAAACTGAAAGCACACATGAGGAAACACTTGTAACATGTATATTATGTGCATGCTATTTTAGTAAATTATTCACTGGCTTAGCAATTGGGATTGCATGAATTTCCATCCATCCATATATGTTTTGCAAAGTGAATTAGAAAATGTGACTAACAAATGCTATAAATCTTAATACCAGCATAATCTTTTCAACCAAAAATTGTGGTTCAGATCTCTAAGACATGCAAGCAATTTAAAGAGTACACATGTGTAAACATTTGCAACTGTAACCTTTATTCTTTAGCTGTGATCCAGAATTTTCACAAATGTCTTCTGGAACTTATAATTTTTATTATTTGGAATTCTACTAGTACTTTAAATTTCATATTGTATTAATAAATATTCATTTATCTCTTTGATCATCCTTTTTCTTTTAAATATTGTTGCAGGTAGTAAAAGTGACAAATTTTGAATATTAGGAATTTAAGTATTTTACCATTGAAAAAAATATTCTGGTTCAGATCTTGGCAAGCTTTCAATAATAATAGCATATGTGTAATTGCTGTGCTCTGTGCCTAAAATTTACATGATTTAGTGATTTTTTTTTAAAGCATTTATGAATATCTTCACCTTCTCTCTCTCTCTCTTTTTTTTAAAAAAATGAGTATGAACCCTATATTTAGTGAGTTTCTAGTCATAAAGACATGTTTTAGTTTTTTTATGGGATAGATAGTAAATGTGATATTCTTGTGCATTTCTTTTGAAAATTTAAAAGCAAAATAGGATTAAAATAGTTTTATTAAAGTAGTTTATGTACCTAAGCTCAAAAATTGATAGTTTCTGTAAATCAGCATAAATTTTGATCTGATGATTATTATTAATTATTTATTCAACTGTGATTTGCAAATGCTGATTTCTTAATCTGCTTGATTTTACCTGTGCAAGTAAAAAAAAAAAAAAAAAAAAAAAAAATCAGTTAAAAAATATTTTATATTGTATTTTATTTTAAACAAGGCGTTAACCCCTTCCCTCCCCATACCCACAAATATAATGAATAATTTGTTCAAGAAAACCACCGTCACCTACATTAATGCAGTCATTAAAAAAATAATTAAATTTTTCTGATAATTAGAACATAACAAAGATGCTACGCTAAAATAGCCAGCAGATGACACCCCTTCCCGACCTCAATTTCAAATCTATATCTTAATTAGTTACCTAATTTTTTGTTCATTAGTAAAAATTGGCAATTATTTCCTTTCATTTTCGCAAACTAAATGGAAGGATCGGCCAGAGAAACAGATCTCTTTGTAGTTCAGTTTTTAATGAAAGCAGATCCCTGTCTGAAACTTTCTCGGATTGTTTTCACTGGCGCCGGCAGATTTTAAGCAGTTTTTTGCATAAGAAAAATTACCGACCGAATTTTTCAAAAATCATCGTCAAATGCAGATTTTTTTTCTTTTACATATGCTCAGAAATTGTCAAATTGATATCTCAATTAGTTTTCTTAAAATTTGCTAATTAGTAAAATAATTTCAAATTCGTTCATTCCCGCTTGCAAATCCAATGCGCCTTCATTTCTTTACCCATTTTGATTTAAAAGATTTCATTTTAGAAGCGATGGTTAATGAAAATCTAATTAATATCTTGGGTAATTATCAAAATATTAAAATTCTGAGACTCAGGTGCACATGGCCAGTTCTTGAACTATCCACACCTAAATTTTCAGACTTCTAGGTGGGCTAGATTTTGCTAGCCATCGCAGACAAACACACACACATACACACAGAGCGAAACTTTCTTTTATTAATATAGATAAATTATCTATTAACAATATTTTTTAATTGTTACAATAGCTTTTGTATTTGAGTAGTTTGTAATCATGGCATTTTATGAAATTATGTTGTCATCAAAAATTCATTTATTACATAAGAGTGTTTTTAACTTTTGTTGTTAGTTTAGTTATTTTAAATTTGTGAAATTAAAAACTTTTGTTACTTATTTCATATAATTATTTTATATATTTATATATATATATGTTTGTTGTTAGAATAAAATTAGGAAAAATTTAGCCATTATTATTATTATTTTTTTTTTTTTTTTTTTTACGTTTTGTGAATTGTAGCATAACTATTTCATGGCTGAGGTGGCAAATGTTGCAGGTCTTGAGAATCACAGGATCCCTAAATCCCTATTTTTGTTGATATCAAGAATCGAGAATGGTGTTCCATAATAAAGTTTTGTCACAGATCCTCATTAGCAGAGTTATACTTATGCCTGTGGAGTTTGCACTAATTCAGTAATTAATACTTAAGATGGAGCATGTATATAATGGAAAATTTTATCAATCCTTCGAAATGGAATCAATCATGCATAATTAGTTACTACTTTCAGTTGTACCAATGCAATCAGATTAATAAATACAGTACGTACTGAAGATAGAAACTAAATTTAAATTAGCTCATATTTTGTGCAAATAGCCTGTTAAAATGGAAATGAAAATACATTAGGTTAAAAGTTAAGAAATAGTTTTAGAATAGGTTACTAGTAATTTATGGAAGGGGGGGGGAAAAAAAGGAGAATTTGATTCTGATTATTGAAGGTGGTTTGATGACCATTACTTGTGGAACGACTGAATCGCGACTCCCTTCAAGACTGTTGGGAAGAATCTTCTTATCATGAAAGATACCACCAGAAAAATTAAAAAGCAAAACTCAATAAGTTTAAGATATTGGTTAATAATCATAAAGAGGGGTTTCCAAACTTTCAGACTGGCATACAACTAAATTAAAGTTAATACTTTTGCTGCATCACCAAGTAACAAAGTTATTCTAACAGGGATTAGTTTACAGCAGGGCATTCAGCATAGGTTCCTTAACTCCCAGAACTCTAAAATAGGCATAACAAAAGAATTGTTATGTAGGTAAAGTAATCTAGCCCTCCCCCCAAAAAGCAAACACGTGTGCTAAGAAATTCCAAGTTAATAAATCAATCCCTAAATGGTAATACTGAAAATTGCATGATTATCTTACTAAAAGGGCACTTAAATTTTCATCTATTTTTTCAATCATAAATATTGTGTCATCATGATTATGCCTAAGTAATATACAAATTATCATAAAAGAATTCCAAGTGGGGTACTACAACAACTTATGATCTATTGGTATAAGCTTATATGTATTATTGGCTAATTTGTGTACAGGGTAGAAACTAAAGTTAGAAAAGAAAGGACAAGAGACTATCTATAGTAAAACAGCTATGCACTATAAAGTGAATGTTGCTGTAGTGCACCCTAGTGACGAGATTTGGAGGTTATCGACCCTATCTCAAAAACTATGAGAGATAGCGAAAAAATTTTCAATTACAAAAGTGTAGAGCATCCTCACTTTAGTATGAAATGACATCTTACATGTAACAGTAACTTTAATAAAAGTCCTGAAATGTTAATTTTTCAATAACGAATCACTGGTTTAAAACATCACTAATCACTTGTAGAAGTTAGCATTATAAGACAGATGAGTATTTACTAATAAAACTAACACATGTAAGCAAAGTATAATTTATTTTAATAAGAAATTAAAGTTAAATAAGCTGAATGCATCCATCATCGGCAGCAATACACATGCAACTAACATGCATTTGGGCAGATGTTCGAAAAATATAAAACATTTTGTTTTATCACTTTACATGTTTGACACCATACATATTTCATATTTTCTCTTTTTCCTTTCTCAGTTTCCTAGCAACTGTATTTCATAGCCATAGCATATGAAAAAATCATTAAAACAATCCCGATTCTGAAAGATTAAGCAGAAAATTTGGATGAAAGAAATAAAAGGTTAGCTAATCTTTCATAATCGAATCTACAGCTTAGGTTTGCATCAAATATGAATGATGATAGTAAAATTTCAGTTTAAATTCGATACTATTAAAAGGCTGTTTCAAAAACAACTTTAAAGCACCAAATCATGTTAGAAAAAATAGTCAATTGGTAGTTGACACGATGATGGGCAATTACCCAATAGATTTAAAAGTCTCCAAATATGCCCATTTTTGGGTGTATGCTATTGCTGTCAAAATATATTAGTATTTACTTGGATAAGATCTTACTTTTTAAATATTATAAAATGACCACCAAAACTGTTTTTCGCAGATAAAAATTGTTAAAACATTAGATTTCTAAATTTGATATAAGTATAGTAAATTCAGTTTATATTTCCATAAGTATTTTTCTTACATGAGATTTTATTCTGACTCTGACATTGAGGCCTTTAATCTATATAGATTTAATAATGTAACTTTTCTTTTTATTCAAGCTCAAAAGATTGGTAGTTTTCATAAATAATTGTGTTGATATGTTTATGATAAATTTATTCATATGTGGCTAGGAGATACTGATTTCTAAATCTGTTTATTTTTTATTTGTGCATGCCAATTTTTTCTTCTGCTTCTTTTCCAAAGTAAAATTTTTGTTAATTAAATTACTCTATTTTGTGATTATAACACCGACAGTCCCAGTGATTAGCACACTGCACTACCATACTATAGGTCAGAGGTTCACCTCCACATTTGGGCAAAGTTCACTCTCAACCTTTAATTCCTTTGGGGTCAATAAAATGGGTACCAAGCTTGCTTGGAGAATAAATCCTTAGGATTCTGCACCAGGCTGACCATTTGACAGGGACAATATGCTACATAGTACCTCAGGCCCATGGTGAGGAAAGTGTAATTGAACATTGCAGGCCACAATCTTACATGGATTGTAATGCCATGTATTTTTTTTAGATTGTGTTTTAAAAATCATTATAAGTTTGAGAATAAAATTGTGTATTTGTTTATTTATACTATTTTCTTTTCATAGTTTGAAATAGTTTTATTTTATTTTTATTTATATTAATTAATTTTTTTTTCAGGATTTCCATGTGATAATAATGAATTTCAATGGGATATGACATCTGCTAAAGCTTTAGCATTGCACAAAATAACTGATCACAGTGAAGACCAACATAAGCGTTTCCAGTGTAATCTGTGTCCATATTCCTCAAATTTTAAATCTAACATAAAAAAACATTCTTTTATCCATTCTGGTGAACGTCCACACAAGTGTGATGTGTGCAATCAGGGTTTTACTCAGCTGCATTGTCTGAAACGTCACATGCTCATACATACAGGAGAAAAGCCTTATTCATGTACTATGTGTAATGTGTCTTTTAGACAAATAGACAGTCTGAAACTACATATGCATAAACATATGTAATATGTATATCTTATATATATGTACATATTTTGTGTTAACTTACACATTGTTTCTCAATTTCTGAGATTATGTAACTCTTTGTGCATGTATTCTGAAACCAATAATTTTGCAAAATTTGAAAATAATAATTATAATTTCTTTTCATAGTCTTTCGATTTCTTATTATTTTTACCTGGTTTCAAATCATTTTAAATAACCTTTTTCAGGATTTTGATTTCAAAAGTATCAAAAGGTTATGACATTAACAAAAGCCTTAATATCATATAAGAAAATTGATTGTAGTGAATATTTTCTCATATGTTTCAAATGTATTCTCTGCCTTTATTCCACAAATAGGAGATTTGACATAAAAAATAAAAAATATATTTTATTCGTTCTGATGAATGTCCTCACAAATGCGTGGTATAGAGTTCTGCATGAGTTGAAATTTTCAAGCCTAGGCCTGCACCGTACAAAACTTTATTGGCCTGATCCACAGGGCTGTGGCATTAGTGGGGAAAATGACCACTCCAACTCAGACTCCTGAAATTTTAAAGAAACAGACTACAACTCTGGGATGACTAATGTAGTGGTGTTGCCTGTTGAGTAGAAGATTCCTTTTATTCAGATGGCTTAATTGCTACCACTTGTTTTGAAATAGTGATAGTTGTCTTATTAAATTTGTCATTAAATAAAAGAAATATTAATATATTTAAAAAGTGGTAGCAATCAAGCAATCGAATTTTAAAAAAATATCCAACTGGTAACATCGCAGCCTACTACCATATTGCTGTTTGACCTTCAAGTATGTGATGTGCATATCAACCCATAATGTTTTGTTTTTTTTCCATTTCATTTCTTTGGATGAATTATGGATATAAGCTGTGATAGGTGTCAAAACAGGATCTGGTCACTACAGGGTCCAACAGTGTTATAGTATAGAAAACTTCACCTTTTTTAAATGCTGAATTTTTCTTTTAAATAGGACAAAAATATTTTTTTTTTAAATACTGGTGGAACTTTGTCCCAGCATTAATGAGCTTTGTATTGGTCAGTATTGGTCAAGATGGGATATATTTTTAACATACCCCCCCCCCCCCCCTCCCCAACCCAGATACTCTATGCGCACTTCCACAAAATCACAACATACATTAAATTTTATATATGCAGTAAAATTTAATTATGTCAAAACTGCATATGTATGTAAAATATTGATATGCTTGTAAGTTGTAATCAAAAAGTTAAATTAGTAGGTATTAGAAATAATAGTTGCAATTTAATAAATTTCCAAAATTCACACACAGAGATCTTACACAACAGTCGAATCCAAACAACATATGTTACGCTTATATGTCATTTTAAGATAATAACCGAAATATGTTAACTAAATTATTAAAATTGTAAATAATTAATAAAGAAAATGTTTCAAATATTCTTTGAAAATTCTGTTTCGTCAAAAAATACTTAAATACTTTCAAAATTGTGAAAGGAAAAAAAAAAATATGTAATCAAGATTATACATGTCCAGCTGTAGTTTGTTAATAACTTCATTATCATTAATTATTATAATAGGTTAAAAAAAGAAAAACTTTTTATTGTAGCACACTTCAGGGTGTGTGGGGGGGGGGGGGGGCAAGAATGTTTAATTTTGGTTCTATATCTGTTCCCACTGACCTGAAAAATAGAAGGCAAAAATTTTACAATTTAGGCATTATTTAGGATCTTTAAGAACCAAAAAATTATGAGATAATACAAAATAATAATAATAATAATAATAATAATAAAAGCAAAATTTTACTATTTCAGCTTTAATTCTGTTCTCATAGCTACAAAAAAAAAAAAAAAAAAAGCAAAAATTTTATGTTTTTCGCATTATTAATTTTACAATTTTGGGTCCAACAGACCCAAAAAATCCAAATATTGAAATCTAAAGAAGAAAACAAAATGGAAATTTTACTTATTTTGTATCCTGCAGAATAAAAAAAAAAAAAAAAAAAAAAATGTTACAATTTCGAAGTTATTTCATGTCTTCCAGACATGGAAACTTCCAATGGAAAGAAAGAAAAATAAAGATGAAAATTTTACTATTTCAGAAATTATTCAGGCTCTGTGCATTCAAAAGAAATGGTAAAAATTTTGCATTTTCTACATTAATTTTACAATTTCAGCTTTATTTCAGGTCCGGCAGACCCAGAAAAATCCGAAAGGAGAAAGATAACAGAAATTTCACTATTTCATCAATATGTCAGGTACTGTGGACTCCAGAAAAATAATTACAATTTCACATTATTTTGGTTCTTGTGCACACAAATACAGAGAAAGAAAATTTACAATTTCAGCATTACCTCTGGTTCCACAGACCCAAAGAATCTGAAGGAAAAAAAAAAAAATGGATAAAGGTTTCTATTATAATGACATTTAGGGTTCTGTGGCCTCCAAAAATAGTAGAAATTTACAGTTTTGCATCACATTGGGTTCATGCAAACCCAAAAAATCCAACGTAAATGACTTTATGCTAATTGTAAAAATTTCTACTAGAGTTTTCAATTAACAACTGTTTTCATCTGCACTGCACACCAGGCAGTATATTGAAGATGTTTGACCTGGGTACCCTGATATATATAATCCAAAAATAAAAGTAATAATTCAGTTTATAAATTTAAAATTACATATAATTGGTTTAATTTCACTTCAAACTGTCCAACATAAAGCTGGAGTCGGAGTCTGCTTTTATTTTTAGCAACTCAAACTCTGACTTTTTGCCCCAAAATAAGCCTGACTCCGACCCCACAGCCCTGCTGGCTCAGCTCATTATAAAATCTAACTATTCAGTCTGGCCTGGCTCAATTTAATTTCTACAAAACATGCTGATATTTCTGAAACTAACATTATCCTACAACTAAAATTATTTAACATTAAACATACTGGGAATTTTACTCAAGTTTTATAAAAAAATATTTAACATCAGAATTCTTATTTAAAACTGTTTAATTTTTTAGTTTATCTTTTTTCTATGTGATTTATATTTTATTTAATTTATGAAGGAATTTCTGGTTCGAATCAACATATTTTCATTTGGTACCGGTTAAATGACCAGTTGTTGATATGTTTAGTTTTAAAAAGCACACTTACTTATACATAAATTTTATTTTTAGAGTGTGGAATCTGGAATAATAACAATACAGTATAGGACCAATTATCCAGAATTCCAAAATCCGTAAGGATCAAAAATACGAAAAAAAAAAAATATTTTAAGATTTTCTGAATTTGTAATGTTTAGTAAAATTTTGCATATTCCTGAAACTTTTCAAAAATTTTACGAATTTCTAATTTTTTAGGTCCATTCAATGTGTAACTACTAAACTAATACGTTATTTCAGTGGCCTAGGCGGGAAACCATGGAGTACCCTCTCCCCCCTCCCCCCCGAAATTAGAAAAATCATTTTTAATTTTGGGGGTGGAGGGAGGGGGGTTCCGAATTTTGAGAGGACCTGAAATCCAGAAAATTCCAAAATCCGAGAAGCCTTTGGTCCCAAGGTTTCCAGATAATGGGTCCTGTTCTGTAATATTAATGACCACTTAGACAATTAAACACTCATTAAAAAAAAATGACTTAGACATTTACATTCAAATGACGATTCAGTAAGAAAATCAACATAGTTTAGAAAGAAAGGAAAATAAAATCACAATTTAAAAGTTCTACCTAAAAGAAAAAAAAGAAAGTAGGTTTTAAAAATGTTTCTCTATAGTTTATTAAATCAAATTAAATTTTTAAAGATTTTGTTAAACCAATATACATATCTTTATTTTTGCAAAAATAATAAATAAAATGCGAGCCCAACATGTGTTCGGGGGGAAGAAAGTGGTCTAGGACGGACTCAGCTGAAAAGAAAAAAAAGTGTGGCCTGGCTCGTTCCAAGTCTGCAGAAAAAAGTAAAGCCCAGACATGGCCTGAGTCTCATCAAAGAAGATTAGCCTGAGCCCGGCCCATGCAGACCTTAAGCATGGTATGCTGTCAAGATTTTACTCAATCACATGCTCTAAAAAGTCACAGACTGAATACATACTGGAAAGAAGTGTTATTCATGCAATGTGTGTAATATGTATTTTAGACAAATAAGCAATCTGAATCTAAATGAACATATGTAATATCTACACTTTATATTTGAAATTTTATGATAAATTGACTTTTAACTGATGATATTAAATTCTACTTAAATTATCATGATTGTTATGTGAAACCAATAATTTTGAATAATTTGAAATTTTAATATTATTTTAAATTGCATTTTGAATTAATACTTATTTATTTATTGTTTTGATCTTATTTTCCACCAAAATATTAAAAAAAGTAAAATAGTAAAATAATAAAGATAAATCAATAGTCAAAATAGTTTTAAGTTTCAAAATTGCCTTTTTCTGGATTTCAGTGTGGCAACTATCAAAGTATTTTCACATCTGTTGAAACTTTATCACATAATAGACCTCGTCATAAGGAAGATTCTTCCAGGCGTTTCAAACGTAATGTCTGTCCTTTTTCTACAAATGATAATTCACTCATAAAAAACCACTTCCTTGTGCATTCTGGTGAATGTCCTCACAAATATGAAACTTGCAATCGGACTTTTACTCAATCGAATCATCTAAGGCACCACTTACTTATACAAGAGAGAAACCTTATTCATGCACATCTTTTAGACGAACGAGCAACCTTAATGTACACATGTGTAAACATATGTAATATTTACATGATGTATGTGTGGATTTTATAGAAATTTATTCTTTGACTCTTGTAAACTATGATTACAGAAATTTCTGTAAGTGATTTCTGGAACCTATAATTTTCTATTATTTGAGATTTTTCTAGTATTTTAAATTGCATATTGTTTTGATAAATATGATGATCTATCGTTTTCATCAAAATATTGTTGATATGTATATATATATATATATATATATATATATATATATATATATATATATATATATATGTATATATAATGTATATGTATATACAGTACTACTAGTATTATAATATTGCTACAATACTGTATTGTATCATAAAAAGAAAATTCTGGTTCAGATCTTGGTAAACATGTGCCAAATTTAGCTTATGTGCCATTTTTTTATGCATTGCTCATAAATGTATTATTCTTTTTAGGCATTTATAATCGGTCTTCACTTTTTCTTTTTAAAAATAATCTTTTTTTTTTTTTTTTTTTTTTTTCTATGGGCCATTTTTTTTAAATGTACTTATTACAATTTATTTTTTAAACAAAATAAGCTCTTAAACCATTTGAAAGAGTTTCTAGAAATTGATATATTGTCGCTAAAATTAGACTGACTGTGATAATATATCATTTGCATAGCACTTTCTGGAAATGAAAGGCATTTTTTTATCTTCTGATCATATATGTTTGAACTATCTAACAGATCTTTTTAAGATGATAATAGATCTTAATATATTTTTATAGTCTGTGCTGCTTACACTACCATAAACACATTATTATTATTAAAGAACTGTACCACATATATTTAAGTGATTTTCAAGCAGTAGTGATATTTGGTGTTTGAAGAAAATATATTTTTATCAGCTTGTAAAATTATTACAAAATTTTTTAATATTTTAACTAGCTAACGCGCCCGGCGTTGCCCGGGCCCGAGATAATTACAATCTCAGAGAAAGGCTTAAACCCCTCCCTCCCCATACCCGCAAATATAATGAATAATTTGTTCAAGAAAACCACCGTCACCTACATTAACGCGATCATTAAAAAAAGAATTACATTGTTCTGATAATTAGAACATAACGAAGACGCTACGCTAAAATAGCCGGCAGATGACACCCCTTCCCGACCTCAATTTCAAATCTATATCTTAATTAGTTACCTAAATTTTTGTTCCTTAGTGAAAATTGACAATTATTCCCTTTCATTTTCGCAAACTAAATGGAGATATCGGCCAGAGAAACAGATCTCTTTGTAGTTCAGTTTTAAATGAAAGCAGATCCCTGTCTGAAACTTTCTCAGATTGTTTACACTGGCGCCGGCAGATTTTTGGCAGTTTTTTGCATAAATTAAGAAAAATTACCGACCGAATTTTTCAAAAATCACATAGTCAGATGCAGAATTTTTTTTACATATGCTCAGAAATTTTCAAATTGATATCTCAATTAGTTTTCTTAAAATTCACTAATTAGTAAAATAATTTCGAATTGTTCATTTCCGCTTGCAAATCGTTCTTTCCGCTTGCGCCTGTTCGTTTCTTTAGCCATTTTGATTTAAAAGATGTCATTTTAGAAGCGATGGTTAATGAGAATCTAATTAATATCTTTGGTAATTATCAAAATATTAAAATTCTGAGACTCAGGTGCACATGACCAGACCTTGGACTATCCACACCTAAATTTTCAGACTTCTAGGCAGGCTAGATTTTGCTAGCCATTGCAGACAAACAAACACACACACACACAGAGTGAAACTTTCTTTTATTAATATAGATTAAGCAACATGTAGTTTGCTGATTTTCCTTAATTTCTTTACAGAAGAGAAATTCTTATTAATTACAGTGTCGTATTTTTATTGTAAATTTAAGAATAATTGCACAAATCAGTTATTCAATATTACTTTTTAATGTTTTCTTTTATAGTTTAAAAAATTTTTAATTGCCTTTTCAGGATTTCAGTATGATATGCTTCGATGGGCTATGACATCCGCTAAAGCTTTAACAACACACAAAATAACTCATCACAGTGAAGATTGGGTGTTTCAGGTGTAATCTTTCTCCAAATTCTACAATTTTCAAATCAAACATAAAAAAAAAAAAATTAAAAAAAAATTGTTCATTCTGGTGAACATTCTCATAAGTGTGAAGTATGTCGCCAAGGTTTTACATAACTACATGTTTTAAAAAGTCACATACTGCTACATGCAATAGAGAAGCCTTACTCATGTAATATGTGTAACATGTCTTTTCGACAAATGAACAGCTTGAAACTATATGTGCATAAACACTTGTAATATATATGTTTTTGTAGTAAATTATTCATTGATTGTTATCAGCTGAGGTCATGTGAATGTCATTTAGAACTTATAATTTTCTATTAATTAAAATTCCACTAGTATTTTAATCAGCATATTGAATCAATAAATATTCATTTATGTCTTTTATCATTCTGTTTCATCACAATATTTTTGCAGATATGATGTGTTGGATTTAAAAAAATAAATTTAAAGTTGGACAAACTTTGAATATTAGAAAATTGTTATCCTACAGGAGAAAAAAAAAATCAGGTTAATATTTTTTCAATGTTGCATCAAGAATAATTTATATGTCATTTTTTAAAATGCATTTTACATAAAATTTATATGTTTGAGCAATTTGTTAAGCTCCTATGCCTAGGTTTGTGAACACATTCTTTTATTAAATCATGTCACCAATTCATTTGTTGTAAACTTTTTTTTTTTTTTTTTTTTTTTAATTTAGATGTTTATTTTGCTTTTTAAAAGTAAATTAATGTTGTTAAATTTATATTAAATGTAATACTTTGCATTTTAAACAATTTTTAATGTGCTTATAACTCTGAAAGATTAAGTCGGACACTTATGGATTTTGTGCTAATATGGCAAAACTTACTCAAATACAAATCTGCTTAAAATAAAAAAAAAAAATTCACTGTCTCAGCAAAGGGAATATAATATTATATAATTCTGTTTCTGTTAGAAACTTCTCAGTGTAGAAATAGAATCCAGATTAAATTTTATTCTCCTCAAATAATGTGTTAAAATCATACCTGTCAACCGCCCAAGATGTTTTTTTCAAGTCAAGTAAACATGTTTTAAACCAGGAAATTAATTTAATAAAATGTGTCTGGTTTCTTTGTGGTACTTATTTGATTTCATTTGAGTTATTTAGTAAAATTCCTTGTTC
Organism: Maratus michaelseni; assembly: GCA_963931845.1. Classification (NCBI taxonomy): domain Eukaryota; kingdom Metazoa; phylum Arthropoda; class Arachnida; order Araneae; family Salticidae; genus Maratus; species Maratus michaelseni. Next base: position 155,795,982 of record OZ007596.1, on the reverse strand, counting down.
GAAATAAGCTTATTTGGAAACAAATAAGCAGGCTGGCAAGGGTAGTTAAAATAAGAAAAATAATTACAGTATGAGAAAACCCTGAAATCATTTGTACAAAATTCTTTCTGGAAAATAGATAATATGATAATATCATTAACACCTTTCAGAAATAAAGAAGATGAGTTTTCCTATGTATAACAAACATTTGAACTATATAGTAAGTTTTTAATCATAAACATCATTTTCATTGTTAGAAAGACAAAATAATAGGTGCACAACAACAACAATTTTTAAATTGGTAATAGATCTTATTGTATTTTTAAATTTTATGCTGCTTGTATATAGTATGTATATTTTTAAAATATGTTGTACTCTGTATGTTTGTGGTTTGATCTGTAATGAAGATAAAAAAATGAAGGAAGTTATCTTGAGATTAGAATTTAAATACTTTAATAAATGTCATATGAAATTGATTTATTGAAATAACAAATTCAAATTCAATATTGGAAAACAGAAGTTAAGAAAGCAATTTTGGATTAGCAGGTATTGGTGGCAGCGGTGGGTGAGTGGTAGCCACCATTCATTCAAGCCTGCAATACAAACATGCAGCTACAGAAGAGAGAGACAATGCAATCAAGGGCCAAATTGCTCTGTGTTCGACAGCAAAAACAACAAAAGACTCTGAAAGTATTGTACAAAGCAAATGATTTTAAAAAGGAGTATTTCAATGTGGTATTGTACTAAGAATAACTTCGACAGCTTTGAAAATTTTTTACATTTGCTGATGAATGATGGGCATTTGAACAATCGTAACAATTATACTGAAAATAATAAGTTATCTGTTATTACAAAACAAAGAGAGAAGAAACAATACTATTGGCACACAGCACATTTGATGTAGTTGCAATGAGGAAAAGCAAAGGGGGGGGGGGGGGGGCAACCCAACTTCATCTTCTACATTTCTGAGCGGCTTAGTAATGCATAAGTCAATATAACTTAATTATATAAACTAAAGCAAGATTATAAAATCTATTATTTTTCAGTTACTTTTTGGGTTTTAAAAGTTTGATAATACTTAAAATATTGTTTTTTGATAAATTTATTTGGGAAAATTTCTTTTGCTTTATTATATTTGATACAATTGAATGTTAATGAAGTTTGTCTTCTATATTATCCAGCAATGAGAAAATTAGTAAATAAATATATATATATGTGTGTGTGAGAAATTTTGACCAATGCATCTTGATTGTACACTAAATAAATTGCGATCTTTTAGCAGAAAACAATAGGTTTTTCAAGACAAAAAAATTTTCACTATACAATTTTTATTTTTCTTATGTTGAGAAGTACTTCATAATGTATGTGTTATGCCTCATTTTCCCTTTTTTTTGTTTTACTTGAAAATATCACAAGGGTAGAGAACTGATTGTTAAATTATTTGAATTCTACCACTGGTTTAAATGTTTTTTTTTTTTATGTATTGAGCATAAAATTTATATGTTTTAAGATTGTTGTAGGCTTCTATGTGTTTGTAAACACAGTCTTTTATGATATTGTATTTTAAAAATCACAGATTTATTTCTTGCATGAGAAGTTTTATATACATATAACTTAGATGTTACTTCTGCTTAAAAAAAAAAAAAAATCTTATATTAATGTTATTCAAATGAAATTAATTTTAATATTACGCATTTTAAACAATTTTTTAATTATGTTTGTTAGAATGGAAATTATGAAAGATTAAATCATTATTATTATTTTTTTTTTTTTATCCTACGGACTTAATGCTAATGCACTAAAACATGTTAAAATAGAAAATTTTTAATCATTTGAAAAAAAAAATTCTTAAAAAAAAATTGATAATTTGAAGATAGAACATTATCATCCTTCTAGAAATTAAGGAGATGGATTTTCTTATGCATAACTATAATTTACATTATATACAGTAGATGCTACTTAATGTAATCATAATTATTATTATCAATTCCTTAATATTGTTGTGATCAGTCAGGACTTACTGCCTGTATTCAATTCTACACTAAAAGCAATTGGTTTGATGATAAATATTTTTTGTGTAATGTCTTTTTCAGCAGCCAATTTCTAAAAAGTGAGCAATTGAAAGCAAAACTCTGTTATAAAGCCCATTCAAAGCATGATGTCCAAGTAAGAAAGAATATAGCAGTCTAGATCTGCATTAGACCTGGATGACAATCAACAATAATTGCTGTGATGCTCACAGAAACTGGACATTGCCAAAAAGTTTGTGAAGAATTACAAAATAATGATAATGATCAAGAAAAAATTTATTGAAAAACCACCTACGAATTCAGAAATGAAAAGTATATTGAAAATTTTTAAACAAGGCATACAACATTGCTTGGGCAATTTTCAAACACAATATGAATATGAACAATTCATTAATGATCTTTTAAGGGAGAATTGTAAACAAACAAAAATTACCAATTTCTTTCAATAAATATTTCTTTCTTTTAAAAGTTGTCATTTCTAAAATTCATAAAGATACAACTAAATGTAAATATATTGCTTGAAGGTGTGTAAAAACATATATAAAACATTTAAAAGCACATTAAAGTCCTTTTAAAAATTCAAAACGTTTTCAACCGAACTACTCGGTCATCATCAGTGAAAAACTAATTGTTGAGTTGTTGCCTCTTCTCGTTTTCTTGCTTGCCCAGAATAAACTATTTTACTTCTAGGGTTTGGAATATAAGGTGGGATGGGAAAGGTAATCAATGATGTATTAATTCACTCCAGACTGCGTGGATATCATATGGTAATACATCGTTACAGACTATTTCTTTTTTAGATATTATTTCTAGAGACTCTCTTATGATAGCTTCCAAGTGATTATTTGTGCGGAATATAATTTTGGATCCATTGAAATCTACTTTTATAGGTTCAGTTTGTGCTAATCTTTTTAACGCAGTGTGCGGTCTATTTAATCTTAGATCTGCTTCATGTTCTTTTTTATTCTGTCCAAATAATTACCTTTCCCATCCCACCTTATATTCCAAACCCTTGAAGTAAAATAGTTTATTCCGGGAAAGCAAGAAAACGCGAAGAGACAACAACTCAACTCAACAATTAGTTTTTCACTGATGATGACCGAGTAGTTCGGTTGAAAACGTTTTGGAATTTTTAAAAGGACTTATGTATGTTTTTACGCACCTTCAAGCAATATATTTACATTTAGTTGTATCTTTATGAATTTTAGTTATTAAACAAGGTGAATTTGCACTGAAATTTTAACTTTTTTAGTTGTCATTTCATCAACTGAAAGTTATTATTTTCTTAGCTATATCTGATATTATTAAGTATAAGTATGTTCCTAAATCGCTCATTATTATCAAAAACTCATTGTCCCAAGGTGATCACATTAAACATCATGTAAGTTTCTAATCATAAGCATATGTTTTCACAACCTGTTCTGAAATGTCATGGTTCTACATACTGGAGAAAAGCCTTATTCATGTATTATGTGTAACATGTCTAAAAGATATGTTACACATATCAAGGCAGACAATCAACTCACCTGAAGCTACACATGTATAAACACTTGTAATATCTATGTCTCTTACGTGTATATTTTCTAGTAAGTTATTCAATGAAATGACTAAAATGAATTTATTTAAATAAAATGTATGGAGTATTTATGTTATGATCTGACTGATATGTAAGATCTTGGTTCCTGCACTATCAAATTTTTGTTTCTTTCTCTTTTATAGGCGTTACAATTTTTTTGATGATCTTTCTTTTTTTCTTTAAGCTTTTCCAAATCAGTGAAACAAACTAAAGAAAATTAAAGCAAAAGTCAAAACTTATTCTGACAATGACTTTTTTTAAAACTAATTAAAAAAATTTAATAACCCACTTTCATAAATCATTATTAACTATGGTTTTAGTTTATCGATATATATTTACTTATTGTTAATCTTTTTAACTCAGCTTCAATCAGCTTCTTTTTTTATTTGCATTATTAGATTTTCTCACTTCTTTTCAGAAATTTATTCATTCCTCTTTTTTTTTTTTTTTTTTTTTTTTTTTTTTTTTTTTTTTTGCCAGTTACAATGTAATTAAAAATTTTAAAGAAAACACAATTGATTTTTTTTTTTTTTTTTTTACTGTTTACTGTATTCTTTAATTTTAATTGGGCATGCTGATTTTTTTTTCTATACTTTTTACAAGAAAAAATTTTGTTTATCTATCTAAATGTTTTAATTTATCATTATTAAATTCAGAATATTTCTACTAATCAGAGAGTTGAATATATTTTATTTATTATTTCTGTTATGCTTTAAAATAATTTTGAATTGCTTCTTTTTAGGATTTCAGTGTGATAAGTTTCAAAAGGTTATGACATCTGCTGAAGCTTTGACAACATACAAAATAACTCAATGCAGTGAAGATCAACATAGGTGTTTTAAGTGTAATCTTTGTACATATTCCACAAGTGTTAAATATAACTTGAAAAGGCATTTTTTGGTGCATTCTGGCGAACGTCCTTATAAATGTGATGTGTGCAGTCAGTGTTTTACTCAAGTACATGCTCTGAAAAGTCACATGCTCCTACATACAGGAGAAAAGCCTTATTCATGTAATGTGTGTAATACATCTTTTAGACAATTAACTCATTTGAAGCTACACATGCGTAAACACTTGTAATGTATATGTGTTATATGTGTATATTTTGAACTAAATTACTCAATGACTGAAAATGACTTAAATGAATTTCTTTAAAAGTGCACAGAGTTCTTATGTTATGAAATGGCCTATATGTGCAATCTTGGCTTCTGCATTAATAAACGTTTGTTATTTTTTCTTTTATGAGAGTTACAATTTCATTGATCTTTGTTAGATTTTTTTATTATTTATTTATTTATTTGTCACTAAGCCTTATAAAATCAGTAAAATAAACTAAAACAAGAACGAAAAATCATGCATCACAGCATAGATTATCAAACACTTTCCAACACTATCAGAATACTGTTAAGAGATTTCATTTTTGTTCATATAATGAAATAAGATATCTAAATAAACATTACAAAAACACATTGCAATAAAAATTCCTTTTCAGCAATTGCTGTCCATAGCCGGTAATATATGTGATTTCTTTAATTCAGCCCTGTATATGGTATGGTCTACACACTTCATAATACACTAAAAATTAGTTAAGTTGTTAAATGCATATCACAGCTGAAAACATACATCAAGCAGTTACGGCTCATAGTTAGTCCTGTAACAGAATTGTTTTGAGATCCCTGTAAATGAACAATAAATTCTACGTACTCTATAATCTATTGTGTTCCTATATTCAACTACGTTGGAAAGTGTTTAAGAGGCTGAAGCAAAATTCAAAACCAACTTTGGCAATGGCTTTTTTTTTTAGCTATTTCAGAAAAAAAAAAATACAATCTATTTTTAAATTCATTATTAAATTTGGGTTTAGTTCTTTTTAATCTTACTAAATCATGCTTCCTTTTTATATTTACAGGCTTAGTTTTTCTAATTATTTTCAGGAATTTATTCATCCCCATCTGTTTTTTCTGCTAATCACAATGTAATTTCAGAATTTTCAAGTAAAATACAATCAAAACAGTTTTATGTACTTTTTTAAGCTAAATAAATTAATAGCTTTCATAAATCCTAATGAACATAGATCTGATTATTATTATAACCTAATAAAATTAATAGCTTTCATAAATCCTAATGAACATTTATCTGATTATTATTAATATTTGTTTATTCATATGTGATTAACAAATGCTATTTTCTAAATTCCTCAATTTTATTTGTGCATGCTGCTTCTTTTTCAGAAAAGGAAATAAGCACGTGTTAATCAAAATGTTTTAATTTCTCATTATAAAAACAGAAATTCCAAAAATCAGAGAATTGAATATCTGTTGTTATTATGTATTTTGTGGTTTAAAATAATTTTCAATTGCCTTTTTCAGGATTTCAGTGTGATGAGTTTCAAAGGGTTATGACATCTGCTGAAGCTTTAACGGCATACAGCAATGAAGATCAACATATGCATTTTAAATGCAATCTTTGTCCATATTCTACAAGTTTTAAATGTAACTTGAAAAGGCATTCTTTGGTGCATTCTGGTGAGCGTCCTTATAAGTGTGATGTATGCGGTCGGGGTTTTACTCAACTACATGTTCTAAAAAGTCACATGCTCCTACATACAGGAGAGAAGCCTTATTCATGTAATGTGTGTAACATGTCTTTTAGAAAAGTGAGCAGCCTAAAAGTACACATGCTGAAACATCTGTAATATGAACATTTTACTTGTATAAATTTTGTCATAATTTTTTTTACCCTTGACTGAAGTCAAATTAATTTTTGTGAATGCCTTATGCAACTTATAGTTTTGTATTATTTGAAATTCTACTAGTATTTTAAATTGCATATTGAATTTATAAATATTTCTTTTTCACTGTGATCTTTCTTTTTCTTCAAAAGAATTGTATTTTGCAAGTATGTTGTTTTTGATAAACTAATTTTAAAAAATTTACAGACTTTGACTATTAAAAACTCATATTATACCATTAAAAAAAAAAAAAAAAAAAAAAAAAAACATAAATGGTTTATATTTTAACAAAATTGTATTATGAATAGTTCATATCTTATATTTTGTTTGCATAAAACATTGAGCATAAAATTTATATGTTTTAAAAATTGACTTGGGCTCGTTTTATTGCTTGTATGATTTTTCTTCTTTTTTTTTTATAAGTTAGTTTTTGCTTCCGCTTTTTTAAATAAATAAAATTTTTAATTAATGTTGTTCAATTTTTATTAAATTAAAAAATTGCATTTTAAAGAGTTTTTAATTACGTTTGTTAGAATAAAATTATGAAAGATTGAATCATGTGTAATGTCTTATAGATTTAATGCTAATGCAATAAAACCTATAAAATTGAAATTTACCTTCAATGGAAGATTTTCACTGTTTTAGAAAAGAATATGATGTTTCATAATTAGGTATCTGTTTGACAGAAACGTCTCACTGCACAAATAGACTTTAGGTTAGCTTTAATTTTGCACAAATGATGTGTTAAAATAGAAAAAACAATCTCAGTATCAGCAAATTATGTAATCATTTTTCGAAATTGATCTACCATCATCAAAAGCGATAATTTGACTGTAGAACATTAGCATTTTGCAGAAATAATAGAAATGGATTATCTTATGCACAACAAACATTTTAACTATATAGTAAGTTTCTAATCAGAAGCGGATATTATTATTAGAAGAACAAAATAGTCGATGTACAGCAACAGCATCAATAATATATCTTATCTATTTTTTGCATTCACTGCTGCTCATATGGTTTTTTGAAAAAATACCTGACACACTATATTTTACAATTTTCCCTCACAATAAAGAAAGAATGAAGTAATCTTGAGATTAGAAATAAACAATTTAATGTGCATCATTTGTTGAGATACTCATGTTATAAAATGATACCAGGAAAAGAAATTTGAAACAATAATTTTAGATTAAGCCGGTAGTAATGGCACAGTTAGAGGGTGGTTGTCACTAGCTAATCAATCCACAATAAGAATACACAGCTAAACAAAACAACAGAAAACACCAGAAATCTTGTGCCAAAAGAAAGTTCATCTCACTAGGATGATCATTTATTATATTATGAATAACGGACAGCTTTGAAAGTTTGTACCTTTGCTGCTGAGCACTACTAATAATTATACTGAAAATAATAGGATATCATCTATTATTATATTAAAACAGAGAATGCTTCTTAAAGAGAACAATATTACCTACATACATTTTTGATGTAGTGAGGAAAAGCAGGAAGAAAAGAATTCAGTTAAAAGTTTCTGCTTGTTGTAATGTGACTTGTGAAAACTTCTCAAGATCTTCTGATGTATTTTTAAATGTCTAAATAATGCAAAAGTCAATAAAAATTATTATGAACTAAAGCAAAAGTTGAAAAATTTGTATTATTCTTTAGTAAATTTTCAGGCTTTAAAAGTTCATTTGGGAAGAGTTCCATATCCTGTGCTGGTTGGCACAATTGGCAAAAAAATCCAAAATGGCGCCAAAAGTGTGTGACCTCACGATGATAAAGTCCATTCTAGTAGTTAAAAAAGCAACCCCAAAGATCGCAACAACCACATCAAACATTCCTCACCAAAAAAACCAGTACAGGATACGGAACTCTTCCCGTTCATTTATTAAAAATATTTGAGGTATTAGTTTTTGATCGATTTACTTAAAAAAAAAATTCTCAAGTTATATTAAATGTTATTGCAGCTTGTTAACAAGTTGGCTAAATAACAAAAAAATAATTTTGTGACTTTTTTTTTTGTAACCTAATATTTAGATTCAAAATCTGCTTACAAAAAATTTTACAGCTCTAAATCTATTTTACTTTGTGCTGCTTGTTACACACATTATTAATTGACAGCTGGCGGGAGAGGTGGGTGGAAGCCAGTCATCGAAAGCTATTTTATGCATATTTGTTTTAAATGCTAAAAGTTGTAAATTAGCAACTTAATACAAATTAAAATAACTTTTTTTAGTTAGAAGTTTAGTTTTTTAGAAGAAACCATCCAAATAAATTTCAATGAAAGTAAAATAATATTTCCCTCCAGTCTATACTATCCATCCATAATAAGAGAAACCATAGAAGTACTAACACGCAAAAATACAATATGTAACAATGCGGCATCTTTTAATTTACCGAAACTGTGGATCGAGTTACTCCATGGTCACAGATATGAAAATAAACAACCAAGTAAAAATAAAAGATAAAGTGCATAATTTAAAAAAAAAGTACATGAAAATAATAACTTCAAAGCCCACGCAATTATGGAATATTATCATTTGTTTTTGAAAATGGCTCGGAGTGAGGCGAAACATATAAAACAACCTAATAAAAGTTATTTTAATTTGTATTATATTGTTAATTTACACCTTTTAGCATTTAAAACAAATATATTATCACAAAGTGTTATAATTTATTATATTGCTATTTTATGCAATTATACTTCAGTAATTTACAATGTAAGTAATATTTTCAAAGTAGTGGTTCCATAATAAGACAAATATTTTGACTGTTTTCGTGCTAAATTTTCCTACTGTATATATTTTATAATTATGTTGTAAAGTTATTATATAGTATTATGTAACAAATCAATTTGATTTAAAAATATTTTATGAATTTTAATAAATACTTTTTTTTTTTAAATTTTGGTTTTATATTTAGTTCCATAATGCAAAGTTAATTATTACACAAGTTTTGTATTAAAAGATTTTTTTATATATATCTACAATTGTTACAGTTTTAAAAAAGCATTGTATTATTGTATGATTGATGTGTATATGTTGTTTCAACATCTGTTTTTTTTTTTTATTATTATTATAGTAGAAGGCTGATTATCTCAAATCCAATTATGTGAACCTCTATCAGCCTCTTCATTTCTTTCTTCTTCTTCTTTTTTTTTTTTTTTTAAATCTTACAACTTAAACATAAATTATTTTTCTTAAGAATTTAAAAAAAAGAACTAAAATTATATGAATAATAGATATTCTCATGTTTATCCAAATGCATTAAACCGTTAATCCAAAGTAAGTTTTGAGGAATGCAGTGGGCAGAAGAATGTTCCCAAAGGTACTAAAAAAGAGCTTAATCTTCTCTGCAATCTCACCAATCCAAAAAATCCTTGATGGCTCGGCCTACAGGCACAGGTCGATTTCGAAGACGCAGACCGTGGGGCACCTGTTTATTGGGAATTGCAGAAGAAAGACCTATTTGGCATGATGTGGCAGTTGGGACCACCCACTTCGAAATATACCTCTGCCTGTAGGCGGAGCCAGCAGGGATTTTTTTGTTTTTAATTTTTTTTTTACCGTAAGAGTTGGTTCTATAAAAAACTTGTCAATATAAAAATTGTAGATAATGTTAAGAAGATTTATAATAAATTTAAGCGGATTTGATATCTTGGGAATTGACGAAGTTATGATTTTTTTCTTCTGAAACCCCTATTTTCCCCCCCCCCCCTCCCTCCTTGGGGACATTTTTAATGGAATCAAAAATCTGTCATACATAAATTTTTGGCCCTTTTCCTAGAAGTAATAATAACTTTAAACGGATTCGATATGTATAAAAATTAAGAAGTTATGGGTTTTTTCTGTTTTCCCGTCTGCTTGAAGGCAGAGTCAGCAGGTTTTTTTTTTTTTTTTTTTTGCCGTAAGAGTTGGTCCTATAAAAAACTTGTCAATATAAAAGTTGTAGATAATTTTAAGGAGATTTACAACAATTTTAAGATGATTTGATATCTTGGGAATTGATGAAGTTATGATTTTTTTTCTTCCAAAACCCCCCTTTTCTCCCCCTTTGGGGCTATTTTTAATGATATAAAAAATCTGTCATATATAAATTTTCGGCCCTTTTCCTAGAAGTAATATAACTTTAAACGGATTCAATACGTATCATAATTAAGAAATTATGGGTTTTTTCTGTTTTCACAAAAAGCCCCCCCCCCCCATTTGCTCCCCCTTGGTTCGATTTTGCCAATTGACAAACTTGACCGAGATTTTATGCCCCTTGATTTTATGTATCAGTTTGGAAGAGATTTGTGCAGAATTGTTGCAGTTATCGTGTCCATAAAAAAGTGACATAGATAGATAGATAGATAAAGTTTTGAACTGGGGGTGGTTTTGGGTTCTGGGAGTCATGATCGGCATAAATCTGCAAAAAATTTTCAAAAATTCCAACTTAGGGGAGAATGTAATAGGTAGTATTTCTTACGAAATCTACCTAAAAGCAAGAACATTATCCAGAAAACAAAGCTTTTCTCAAAGAGGGCACAGAAACTACCTCTTCAATAACAATGAACATCAAATAAAAAAAAGGCTTTTTATGATAGAAACATTCTACTTTTCTTATCTTGTGAGATATTTTATAACTAAGGAATACTGATAGTGAGCAAACAGTTAAAACTCCTACTGCAACTTAAATATTTCACAGCAGTGGTGCAATGACTTTTTCTTTAATGTTACAGTCTGTCTGCAGTTCGCTTTCATTTGTCCAGTTGTCTGAACTTTAGCGTATCCGAACTAGGCCTGATCTGAGCAAGTTCAAATAATAATCAACTTTACAGAAGTATCCTAATGCCCCAACTATACTACTTCTGACTGTGATAGTTTGTGTATATCCATCTTAGACCTACAGGTGTTCCTTCTGTAATCTTACACATCCTTCTGTGATTGCATCAAAATTAAGAGGGTTGAGCAGGGACCGTAGCCAAATTTAGGCCACTTGACATGGAATGACCGCCTATTAGTTAAATATTTATTATTGAATATCTTATATAATTGAAGAACTCTATTAATTTGAAGACTGTAGACCCCTTTTAATCTGGGTACCTTCTTCTCTATGATGGTGCAATCCGTTTTAAAAATATAAATATTAACCCTTTTGAAAACAAAATTTCCAAACAATCTTTCTTGGGTTTTTGCTATTTTCTGCAATGTTTAAAAATCTGTATCTGCTCTGGATATAAAATACAAAAAAAAAAAAAGGAAAATACCAGATCATATCTGTTTTTTTTGGCAGGGGGGGGGGGCTACAGCCATATCAGTTTAAAAATATATTACTATATTAACCCTTTTAAAAAATGTATTTTCCAATAGTCACTTTGGGCAATTTTTGCTTTTTTTCTGCAATGTTTAAAGTTCTGCATCTGCACTACTGATCAAAATACGAAAAAAAAAACATACCCTCTTAATAGGCTTTCATTTTTCTTTTGAACAGCACAATCCTTTTAAAACAAATATTAATATTAATTCTTTCAAAAAAATTCCTTTCTCAAAGTCACTTCATATGGCTTTGTTTCTATTGTCGATAGGGTTAACGTTAAGCACATTTTGATTGAAAAAATTAACTTAATTTTATACAATTGCTCTGAAATTTTAATATAATATACTAACCTTTTAGCTAATTATCAAATATCAAGTTTGTTCAGAAATTATTAGATTTAGAAGAAAACTAATCAGCTTGAAAATATTTTTAAAAAAATCCCATAAGGTTAACTTGCTCACTCTTTGATTGAAAAAAGTAAACTTTTTTTGCGCGTGGTAATACTCTAAAATTTTAATACAATACACTAATCTTTTAGCTGTTCTTGAAATAAAATTTTGGTTTAGAAATAATGGGATTTGGGGGTAAAATAATCAGTTTGGAAATTAAAAAATTCACCATAGAATTAATATTAAAACAGTCGTGTGTTCTGAGGTTTGGATTCTTTGGTAATGAAAGATTTATTCAACAGCTATGTTCTACTAATATTTCTACCAGTTATTTTATTATTTAACCCTTTTTGTGCCTTCTTAGCAATGTATCTCTCTCCCCTGTTCATATGATTAAAAACAGGTACATGTTTGTATAGTTATTTTAGGTTTTTTGTGTTACAGCTTGGTTTGTGAGTGAAGTGCGTGTGTGTGTTTGTGTCCCTGCCGGAACTGTTTTATCAGAGATTGAGTAGGATAATCTTGGCTATGGGGCCTCCCAGCATTAGGTTTGTTTGGAAAGATTTTCATTTAAAAATATAAAATCATTCGACACTGATTTTGGGTATATTTAAGGTTATTATCATGGGCTTGGAAAATTCTGGGCGGGTCAGCTAATGTATAATAAAATATAATCGTTTTATCAATGTTTTTTCTTTCTGTATGTTGTTTTCTTAATGAGCGTGTTTTATTTGTGTGTACTTATTTTTTTTCTAATTTCTTTTTCAGGAATATCCTCATCCTGACTTCCTTTTTCTTTTCTTTTTTTTTGTCAATTACAATGTAAATTTTTATTAAAAATTTCAAAACAAAACCAATAATTTTTTTTTTTTTTTAAAGTTGACAGTTAATTTTCATAAACAATATTGGATTCTAATCTTATTATTAAATTTATTCATTCATATTTTATTAGCAAATTTTTTCTTCTAAATCTGCTTAATTTTATTTGTGCATTCTGGTATTTCTTTATTATTATTTCTTTTCAGAAAAGAAAATATAATAAATTTAAGAATATTGTCAGAGAATTGGATATTTGCTAATTTATTTCACTTTTATGGTTTTAAATAATTTTAAATTGCTTTTTTCAGAACAGTATGGAAATTTTCAAAGCGTCACAACATCTGCTGAAGCCTTAGCATTCCATAACAGAACTGATTGTAATGAAGATTCTGTCAGGCGTTTTAAATGTAATCTCTGTACATATTCCACTAATATTAAATGCAACATAAAATACCATTCCCTTGTGCATTCTGGTGAACGTCCTCACAATTGCAAAATATGCAATCGAAGTTTTACTGTACAACACAATCTAAGACGTCACATGCGTATACATACAGGAGAGAAACCTTATTCGTGTAAAGTATGTAACATGTCTTTTAGACAACAGAGTCAAGTAAATGTACACATGTATAAACATTTGTAATATGTATGCCTTATATGTGTAAATTTTATGGTAAATTACTCATTGACTTTCAGTAGTTGAGGGCCATAAATTTTATTCATGTTTTCTTAAAGCAATGATTTTGTGTAATTTGATAATTTTCTATTATTTTATGTCACATATTGTATAAATAAAAATTTCCATTGCCTTGATCTTTAAAATCACGTTTTAATGATAGTGTGGATTTTTTTTTAACTTTTCTTACTTTTTCTTTTATGGCTTGGAATTATTTCAAAATTGCTGTTTTCAGGATATTAACGTGATAATTATCAAAATGCTTTCCTGTTTTCAGAAAGTTTAGCAGGGCCCAGTTATGCAGAACTGTTTGTAAAGAAGATTCTCTCAGACGTTTTAAATGTAATTTCTGTCCTTATTCTACAAATGACAGATCTAGCATAAAGAAACATTTTTTTGTGCATTGTAGTGAACATCCCCTAAGGGTGAAATAAATATGCAATCGAGGTTTTGATTGAGGTTCTGAAATGTCACATGCTCCTACATACAGGAAAAAAGCCTTATTCTGTAATTACATAAGAGGTCAATCATCTCACTTGAAGAAGAGTACCGCATGGGTCGGGTTATATCTGACCCGAATTTGAAAATTCAATTTCTAATCTATCTGACTGGCAGCAAAAAAAAAATTAGTGTTACATGCGGTCAGATTGGGTTTGGGTAATTTGATAAAACCCACCTCGACTGCGCAGGATTCTAATATGAAGGTATACATCTATAAACACTTGTGATATATGTGCCTTGTATGTGTAGTGTATGTTTTGTGATAAATAACTAAAAGTGCACGCAATCCTTATACTATTATGGTATGGTCAATATGCACAATCTTGTCTTCTGGATAGTCAAATTTGGTTACTTTTTTTTAAAGTTGCAACTTTGATCCCCCTTTTTTTGTCACTAATCTTGGTAAAAATGATGAAATAAACTAAAGAAAGCTGAAAGAGCTAAAGCAAAAATCCAAACATATTTCAACAATGTTTTTTTTTTTCTTTTAAGCTAATTCATTCAAACTAGTATACTCTGGATTACAAACTAGTATACTTCTGATTCATTAATTTAAATAGCTGAGTTACACACCTATAATCATTAAGTAAACACATTTCTTTGAATTAAACACAGTTACTGTGATTTGTGGATACAAAAAGTTCAGCCACCTGATAGGTTTTTAAATTAGATCAACATATATACTTCTAATTATTAACCTCAAATATAAAATTTAGTACAGTTCTACCTAATAAATGATACTATACGAAGATACCTTCAATATTTTGTTCCAATGTATAGCTATAATAATCGTAAAAAGCCTAGAATAGCAGTACACTCTTATGAGTGATACATAATTGAATCAGCATAGTTTTTCATAAGTTATCTTACATATCAAATTTGATGAAATTCCATCTTATAGATGCTAAGATATAACTATCATGGAAATCATGAAAATACAACATAGCAGTGCCCCCTGTAGAACAATATACACCAAAACCTATTCAGCACCAACGTATGTCAAGGTTTAGCTGAATGTGAAATTTGGTGAAATTCCCACAGATTCCAAAATATAGCTATTGCAGAAATTATTAAAAATCAGCATAGCTAAGCCACCTTTTGAGCAATATACACCAAACCCATTTGAATATTGTCATGAAAATTTTTTATAATGTATAGATATTGTAATTATGTTAGTTTTTTTCCAAGTCAGTTTGTTGATTTGGCTTTGATTTTAATTTAAAATATGAATGTTAATAGTTTTTTTTAGTGCAATGTAAAGTAATAAACAAATTTTGTGTTAAAAGAAAAGTTTTAAGTTTCTATGTCTACATTTGTTACAGTTTTAAAAATGCATTGTATTATACATTGTCATCTTGATGTATATATGTTGTTTCATCATCTTTTTTTTTTAAGATTTTAATTTTATTTTGCATAATATTAACATTTTATTCATTTGTCATTTCTCAGTTTATAAAAGAGATGAATGAAATCTGAGATGCTGTTAAGTCTCCAGCTATGCAATTCATGGCCCTGGCCAAATGGATACCTCAGTTTTTCCCATTACATGACAAATTGTATTAATGATTAGTTAAATATATATTATATGATTTTAGAGCTTTTTTAATCTGAGGACTGTAGACCCATTTAGACTTTGTCATCATATGATCATGAATGTAGTATAATAATGATCATCTTATTACATTAAAAAAATTTCAGCTAAAAAAATCTCACTTTTTAGCTCACAGGCTATCAAAGCCTGAAAGCTAATGTGCCCGCCCGTTCTGTATGTATTTACGTATGTACGTAACACAATAACTCTCGATAGAAATATCCGATTTGTTTAAAATTTTGGTTATAGGTTCATTGTGATAAGGTGTTTCCCTGATTAGTTTTGGGGTTTCATTGGTTAAGTATAAAGGGGGGGGGGGACGGGGGGCTAATTCCCCCCCCCCCCTTAATTTAGATAAATGGGTTTTTCATACAGAATCATTCTAGTTGCTTCAAATTTTGTATATAAGTTCATTGTGATAAGGCGCTTCCCTGATTAGTTTGGAGGTTCATTGGGTAACTATAAAGGGGGGAACGGGGGGCTGATTCCCCCCCCCTTAAGTTAGATAAATTGGTTTTTCATGCAGAATTATCTGATTTGCTTCAAATTTTGTATATAGGTTCATTGTGATAAGGCGCTTGCTTCCCTGGTTAGTTTTGGGGGTTCACTGGTTAAGTATAAAGGGGGGGAACAGGGGGTTAAGCCCCCCCTTAATTTATTATTGATTTTTTTTATTTTTTGAGGGCATTATTCTTTGAAATACGAGTATAATATACAATTATTGTGAATAGCCTGTGAGCTCAATGCCATCACAATTTCATTATCCGTAATTCAGTGACTACACTCATCAGGTATTTTAGGAATTCAATATCACAAAACATGTAAAAGATATATGTACTGAATTTAAGATGCTGTGTTATAATGATAATCTTAATGTATTATTGATTATTTCAGCCTTAAATTTCACTTATCATGTAAATTAGAAAAAAGGAAGGGTGAGAAGATGTAAAAAAATGACTCAAATTAATTTGTATAAATAAAGTGCTTATGTTATCTATGGCCAATGTGTGGATTTTGGCAGCTTCTACACTATCAATTTTTTGTAAATTTATCTTTTATTGAAATTAAACTTTATTGATCACTGTTTGTATGTTTTTTTTTCCTTACCCAAATCACTAAGTCTTGTGAAAACTGTGAAAAAAACTAAACAAAGCTGAAGTAAATGTAAAAACCTACTTTCACAGTACTTTTTTGTTAAAAAAATTTAATAACCAATTTTATAAATCATTATTAACTTTGTGTTCATTTATCACTATTTAATTATTTGTTTTTGATTAATATATGCTCTTTTTAAATCTGCTTGTTTTTATTTGTATGAGTTTATTTTTTCTATTTCCTGTTCAGAATATATTCATCCTAATTTATTTTTCTGT
Organism: Maratus michaelseni; assembly: GCA_963931845.1. Taxonomy (NCBI): domain Eukaryota; kingdom Metazoa; phylum Arthropoda; class Arachnida; order Araneae; family Salticidae; genus Maratus; species Maratus michaelseni. The sequence goes on along the minus strand of OZ007596.1, from coordinate 155,779,019 downwards.
CAATCATAATGTAATTTTTTATTGAAAATTTAAGATTTTTAAAACAAAAGATGACATATATACACAGTTATATACACTGCCGGCCAAAAGTTTGAGACCATACTTAAAAAACGAGAAAATAAAATTAAACTCAAAAACTTGTTGATATTTTGAGAAAAAAGTTTAATCATCACAAAATATAAAACCTGAGAAATAAAACTAATCTAAATATAGACAAATTATCAGTTATTGCTTTATCGAAAAGTCCTCCTTTGCATTTTATTACTTTTTTCACTAGTTTCGGCATAGGAGCAATCAATTTATCGATTGTGTCTTGTGGTATATTGTTCCAGCTTTCATTTAAAGCCTTCCACATGTCTTCATGTGATGAGGGGCACCAATCACGAACGTTTCTATCAAGATCTTCCCATAAAAGTTCGATCAGATTGAAATCAGGGTTCTGGGGAGGCCGCACCATGTTTTTTAATACATCTTTCACTTCTTTTTGTTCTAAATAACCTCTGCCTAATTTCGAACTATGTTTAGGGTCGTTTTCTTGTTGGAAAATGAACCTAGCGCCAATGAGTCTCAGCCCGAAGGGAATGCATTTGTTTCGAGGATCGTTTTGTATTGTTCTTTTTTCATAATTCCTTGGATCCGTACCAAATCTCCAGTTCCATACCTAGAAAAAAAACCCCAGACCATAAAAGACCCACCGCCGTGCTTCACACATGGCACCACATAATTTGGCAGCATTTTTTCTCTGGCACAACGTCGAACAAAAATTCTCTTTTTTGTTCCAAATATTTTGAACTTGGATTTGTCACTCCAAAGAACATTTTAAAAATCTTCTTCTGTCCAATATCGATGGGTAAAGGCCACTGCATTCGTTTCTTCTTGTTCTGCGGCTTTAATGGCAGTTTTTGGATGGCAACACAGCGAAACAAATTAACGTCTCTCAGACGTCTTTTTACAATAGTAAGTGACACAGGTTTGGATCGAGAATTTTTTACTTCAGTGCAAATTTCTGGTGCTATTAGGCATCTATTCCGCTTGCTGGTAATAACAATGAAATTCCACTCTAGAAGTAGTTGCTCTTGGCCTTCCTGAGCATAGACGATCCTGATTACTGCCAGTTTTCTTGTATTGAACGATTGTGCTATGAACACGTCTTCAATAATTTTGACTGAGTGGCAATCACACGTTCAGATTTGCCTTCATTATGTCAAAAAATGATGGCAGACCATGTTTCAATGCTGATTTCATGTTTTTTTTTTCCATTTTTAAGATGTCTTGATAGAAGTGACCACAAAATCGGACTAAACAAAAAAGTGTATGAAGAACTGCGACAATATAGTGTATCTTAATATGAAACAACTAAAAAAAATTCAACAATAGTTACATAAGTGACCAATAAACATAAAACTATAGTTAAATGAGTGACCACCTAGGAGTCATAAAAAAATAACAATGACTCTACCTGACATGCTCATACTCGGCATTCATTGATGTTTGGAAACAATGCATTTATTGCACCCTTTCTTGATAATTAAACAAAAGAATTTGCTTTTTGGATTTTCTGCAAGGACTATAAAAGATGTACAGGTGCAGTTTGCAATTTACTTTCAAATATTTTTTGAGTATTTATAGATAAAAGATTTTCCGAAGTGGTCTCAAACGTTTGGCCGGCAGTGTATATGTATATATACACACACATTTAACTCAAAAAGTTGACAATTATTTTTTATATAACATTAAAAATTTTGACATTAAAATTATTATTTTTCTTTATTCATATGTGATTGCCATTTTTTTTCCAAAAGAGAAGTTTTTGTTAATATCACAATATAATTTCTCATAATAAATTTTAAAATATGTGCACAAATCAGGAAATTGATATTTGTTAATTTATTTCTTTAATATGGTTTGAAGTAATTTTAATATGCCTTTTTCAGGAATTCTGTGTGATAATTTTCAAAGAGCTACAACATCTGCTGAAGCTTTAGTGTCACACACCACAACTGCTTGTAATGAAGATTCTGTCAGCCGTTTTAAATGTAACCTTTGCCCATATTCCACAAATTTTAAATCAAGCATAAAAAACCACTCTCTTGTGCATTCTGGTGAACGTCCTCACAAATGCAAATTATGTAATCGAAGTTTTGCTGTACAACATAATCTAAGACGTCACATGCTTATACATACAGGAGAGAAACCTTATTCATGTAATGTGTGTAACATGTCTTTTAGACAACAGAGTCAAGTGAATGTCCACATGCATAAGCATTTGTAATATGTATGTGTAGATTTTGTAGGAATTTACTCATTAACTCTTAATGGCTGAGATCACATAAATTTTCATTCATGTTTGTATAATTTGATTGGTTTTTTTTAGTATTTTAAATTGAACTTTAAATAAATAAAATTTTTACATTTCTTACTGCCATTATTTTTTTCTTTTATGGTTTGAAATAATTTCAAAATTGCCTTTTTTCAGGATATAGCTGTGATAACTATCAAAGTGCTTTCACATTTAGCGTCTCACAAAAGAACTCATTAGAATGAAGATTCTCTCAGACGCTTTAAGTGTAATCTCTGTTCTTATTCCCCAGATTTTAAAACCCACATCAATCATGTAATGTGTGTAACATGTCTTTTAGACAACAGAGTCAAGTGAATGTCCACATGCATAAGCATTTGTAATATGTATGTGTAGATTTTGTAGGAATTTACTCATTAACTCTTAATGGCTGAGATCATATAAATTTTCATTCATGTTTGTATAATTTGATTGGTTTTTTTTTTAGTATTTTAAATTGAACTTTAAATAAATAAAATTTTTACATTTCTTACTGCCATTATTTTTTTCTTTTATGGTTTGAAATAATTTCAAAATTGCCTTTTTTCAGGATATAGCTGTGATAACTATCAAAGTGCTTTCACATTTAGCGTCTCACAAAAGAACTCATTAGAATGAAGATTCTCTCAGACGCTTTAAGTGTAATCTCTGTTCTTATTCCCCAGATTTTAAAACCCACAGCAATCAAGACAATATTTCTCAAATGTATAATCACTATTTTTTAAAAAATTCAGATAAATATTTCATTTTCCTTATAGAAAAATTAGGTATAAAATGTTAATTTGACTACATGTTAGAATATATTAAAAGTTTTTTCAATGATGAAATTAAATAACTGGAATATACACAACTAGCCTGTGTTAGCCATTTAAGACAAGTAGGAGAATTTTTCAGAATGACTGAAACATATTTTTTAAAGCAATGTAAATTAATTTTTATATGTCCTACTGTTCTTCTGAACCATTCTCTTTTGTGTTTTATATTTCTAAGTGTTATAGCTCTTTATAACGGGATGACTTGTCAGAAAGTCACAAAATTCAATAAATTTTAACTCACATGATCATGAGTATTCGATCTTAAAGGATTATAGTATAGCATTATACAAAAAATAGTAAACTATTTAATTGTTTAAATTTAAATTCAGTAAGCATTGCAAATTCAGCTATGTGCATTTAGCGAGCACCAATCTTCCAAAATATGCCAAATTGCTTTTGCTGTAAAAACTCGATAGTTTTTACAGATTTTCTATTGAGATTCTGCAGGTAAAGAACCATCAGATTTTTTTTCAAAACACTCTGAATATGCACGTTAAGAAGACCTTGTTTGTGAGAAAGAATTAATACTCAGTAATACAAGTAATTATTGGAAAAAAAAATAGCATTTGAAATATTATTAAAACCATTTATAGTGTAGTTTCAGTAATGAGTAATAATGACAAATATTAATCTTAATAATAATAGTAATAATAGAGAATAAAATCTATTTTTAATTGTTAATAAAGACAAAAATAATTTTTAGATACTCAGATGTCTAGAATTATGTTTAATACAGAACAAATGATTTGAAATAGACTTAAAACTGCTTTCAAATGCTCAGATTGTTCATTTTCTATTATTCGAAAACATGCTTTTAAAAAAACTCTCATTCGGGAAAAATATTCATCTATACATACATGCATATATATTTTAAAGTTGTATTATTTTTTAAACAAAATCAAAAGTTATTAAAAATATTTTTAACTAATGCAGAAAAAAAGGCGATGGGAAAAAAAATTTAGTCAATATCGAGAAAAATACAAAAAAAAAAAAAAAAAATTGCACTAAATTTTCAGAAACTTAGAGCAGAAAGATATAAACATGAAATTAAATGTCTAGAGCATGTTCAGTCCTCTAACGGAAAAAATAATATATCGTTTCAATTCTCCATTTTGAATGAAGTCAGTAGAAGCTTATATTTATATTTTTATTATCTGTTATATTTCTATATTGCTTTTTATATGTCTCACATGGGTTGTTCTGTAAATATGTATATTGTTTAGCTTATTTCTTGCATATATTCTCCATTTTAAAAAATGTGGCTTTAGTAGTGAACTATAAGTACATCACTTCAAAAACGTATCCCTTCTTGATTTTGTTCTGCCGGATCCCATGCTTATATGTAATGTTCTACAAGTATTTGTAATTTTTATGCTATAATATTTGTAACTTTAATTCATTCAGTGAAAATTAAATGAAAAATAGCATACAACTGTCGACTTCCAAATATTATAAACAATTACATTTTTATAATATTTCAATATTTTGGGGGTAAAAAATGGAAGCTTTAATTTAATTTATAAATAATAATTCATTAATGTAGCATAATGATTAAAAATCTACTGAATTAATATTTAAATACTACACAATAATATACATTGCACAAAAGAGAAGGATTATTATTTACTTTATAGACTCTTGGTTTGGATGTGCTGCTACAGCATTTCACAATGAACAATATGTAGATTTAGAATAACCAAATCAACTAGTGATAAAACCATAGCTTTTCTTTTAAAAGAAAATAGAATGAATGGACACTTCCTTTTCACACTTACTTCAAGCAGGAGTGTCGTTCACTGAAACGTCTTCCCCCACCTTAACGATGAGAATTTTCCAAATTGAATAAATCTGAATTTGAGCTCAAATTCTCAAGATAAGTGTATTTCATATTTACAATTCCAACCTTTGTAGAGCATGGAGGGAAAAGGATACCTTTGCCTCATACATAAGAGATTGCAGGATAGATTGAACATGTTAGGTCATATATGAATATGCTATAGTGAGTAGGCAAGAGATATGAAAGGAATCAAAGAATATGCTAGACAGAAGGGCAAAGCATCTATATATATATAAATCGGATTTTACAAAAATACTTTTATAAAACAATTGTGCACAAGTTACTGAATATAAATAGTGGATAATGTCAACTCATAGATAATGTAAACTCTCGTGTTATAACACAATGGAAAAAGCGTGCCCACTATCAAAGACTTAAGGTATAATAAATAGAGTTAGTTTTAGTTTTTATAAATCATTACGAACTTTTGTCTGGTTATTATTGTAACTTTATTGTTTAATTATAATTGATTACAAATACAACTAATTATTTATACTACTATATATATATATATATATATATATGTGTGTGTGTGTGTGTGTGTGTGTGTTATAAAATAGCTAACATGCTCTATAAAATTCCCTCCAAATTGTATGCTTGATGTTGTGTTCTGTTTTGAAACCTTGGTTCTGACTTTCCTCAAATTTGATAATTAATATATTTCTCTTCAATTAAAATGCTGACAAAAATCTCCTTTTCAGTATTAAGTGCCATATATTTGCATCTATTTCAAGTCTCAATTAAAATCCTAAGTAACTTGGATCACAAGGCCTAATTATCAAATATTTATAAATTTTTAAGTCTATAAACTCCTGGCCATTCTATTATATACTGAAGTAGAGTCCAATTAGCCAAGATTTATTCTCGAACATCTGTCTAATATGAAAACCTGTAAGATATAAAATGCAATAAAGCACTCTGTTCCAATGTGCCCCTCTTGCAGCAAAATCTAAGACTTATCAGTCAGTCTTCTACTAGCTGCCTTTGCAAACAGAAGCATCTGGGTGTCAGGAACTGATCCGAAAGTACCGAAGGTTGTATTAAAGATTACTACTAATTAATATTTAATTATTTGATTAACAAATGCTAATTTCTAAATATAGTTTTGTTTTTTTTTTACTTACTAATTTGTTTTTTGTATTTCTTTTTAGGTAAAAGATTCCTGTTAATCACAGTGTTGCAATTTCTTCTTACAAGTTTAAAACAAATCATAGAATTGAATATTGTGAATGTTTAATATATATATATATTTTTCCTAGTTTGAAATAATTTTAAATTACCTTTTTCAGGATTTCAATTTGAAAACTGTCAAGGCGTTATGGCACCTATGGAAGCTTTAATACCACATGAAGAAATTTATCATAATGAAGATTGTCTTCGACGTTTTAAATGTAATCTCTGTCCTTATTCGACAAATAAGAGATCAGACATAAAAAAACACTCTTTTATTCATTCTGGTGAACGTCCTCATAAGTGTGAAGAATGCAGTCAGAGTTTTACTCAACTACATGTTCTAAAAAAGCACATGCTTAGACATACAGGGGAGAAACCTTATTCATGTAATGTGTGTAACATGACTTATAGACATATAAACAGCCTAAGAAAGCATATGCTTAAACACTTTTAATATTAACCTTGTAAGTGTAGCTTTTATTGTAAATTTTTCCTTGATTCTTGACTGCTAGAATTGCATAAATTTTTAGGTATATCTTCTTGAACCAATAATTTTGTATTATTTGAAAAAAAAAAAAATACTGGTATTTTTAGTTGCATATTGAATTAATAAATACTCATTTATTACTTTGATCTTTCTTTTTATTTAAATTGTTGCATTATTATTTAATTTTTTTATTATTATTTATTTTTTTTATTATTATTATTTTATTTATTTATTTTGTACTTAATTTATCAAACTTTTTAATAAGAAGTGAGAAATCTGATGAATAATACACGCTGCCTGACTCTACGATTAACTAAATAATACAATGATTTCATAATGGTCATACAGTAACCTGGCATGCTGAAACGAGTCTTCGTGAACATGATTAAGCATGCACATGCATGTTTAAAAGTTGGAGGAAAAGAATTTGGACATTTATTGTAGTTTAGAACAAATAAATAAGTTTTTGGAATTTCTTTCTAATTTTTTTTTAAATTTCACTAGTGTTTTATGTATATATATATATATATATATACCCTGTATATTTGCATTACTATATACCCTGTATATGTGCATCACCTTTTCAGAAAATACTTTCACATTATATGTATTATGAAAATAAAATAAATAAATTATTAAAGTAATGCAACACTAACATAACTGTTAAAATTAAAAAGACATTTAATAAAATTAAAAGCAAAAATAATATCACATAATAAAAACAATTAAAGTAGACATTTCAAGCTTTATACAAGCTCTTCATCAGTACAAATGTTAATCAAAAACCAACACTGATGTTCACACATGCTGATGTCCAAGAATATGCCATTTAAATATATTAAGACACCTATACATCATAATAGGATCACATATTCTGGCGGGATTGTACATGTTTCGTTTAGTGAACATTTCTGTAATCTTGTAAACCAACCTTCTAAATAAAAATTCTACTTCTATAATTATTGTATTTGGATTTAATAATTTTAATATTTTCAAAATCTGAGATGCTGTCGGTATTTATTGTATAATTAACAAGTTTAGATTGCAAATTGCTGCATTTGTAAGTATGTTTATGCTTTTTTAAGTCAGTGGATGTTGCATGATCGATCATGATTTGTACTGGTGAAACTGAACGATCATGCAACATCTGCTTAGAAGAGCATAAGTGCGCTTACAAATCTGGCAATTTACAATCTAAACTTGTTAATCATTCAATAGATACCAATCACATCACAGATTTTGAAAATATTAAAATATAAAATCCAGCTGCAATAATAATAAAAGTAGAATTTTTTTTTAGAATGTTGGTGTACAAGGTTACAGAAATCTGCATTAAAAAAAGCATGTACAATCCCGCTAGAATGTCTGGTCCTACTATGATGTATACTCCACTCCCTGGTGTCTTAATATTTTTAAATGACATATTCTTGAACGTGAACATGTGTAAACATCAGCTTTAGTTTTCAATTGACATTTGTACTGTAAAGGAGCTTGTATAAAGCTTGAAATGTCGACTTTAATTGTTTTTATTATGTGATATTATTTTTGTTTTTAGTTTTATTAAATGTTTGATTTTAAAATGTGTTTTTAATTTTAATAATTTGATTCAGACGTGTAAAATGTTTAGTCATTTCAGAACATAAGTTATTTGAGCCAGATTCACATCATTAGTTCAACTTTTAAATGTTATGTAAATAAATCATTCAAAGGTAGTTTAAGTCAACAGTGGAATATGCAGATGTAAGAAGATGAAAAACATTTACTAAGAAAGGATAAATGCATCATGCATTAACTGTAGAAATTATGTATGTCTGGATACATGGGATGAAATACGGCCCAGAAAAATTCAAAGTCGTTTTAAAAATATGGTATATTCATCTATTTCGATAGAAATGAAGATGATTATTTATAGATAGATGGGAGCAACCTGACTGTGAAGATGAAACTGAAATTGATGATGTGCCTTAAAGGATAACAAAGAACTTTTCACAGTGTCCAGTAGAGAATATTATTATGCTTATAAAGTATGTAATTTTTATGAATAAACAGCATTTTCATTAATGTAGAAATCTCAATTATTATCCTCTTCTTTTCTTAATTTTGAATCTTTTATTTTTATACACAGGATATATAATGTGCACCTGTAAATTTTGATCAGTTTTCATGTAGTAAAAGTACACATTATATGCTGGAATATATGTATTGTAAAATAAATTAAACTTTAAAAACAAGTTATAAATATTATTTTAATTTAACATGCTAAAAACACACTTTGCTCTGCTTTAAAAGATTATCTAATGCATATCCAAATCATAATGTGTCTAATTTAATATTAATTATCTATTAAAATATTATTTTTGTCTCTAAAAAAGCTTTTTTTTTTGGGGGGGGAGGGGGGAGGTGGGAGGTATTCTAAGTGTTCTTAAAATATGAATAACAGCAAAGACTTTTTTTAAGAAAATAATTATTTTTCAAACTGCCTAGTTTTGGATGTCAAAGAAATAACTGCTATATATTATGAGTACAAATATTATGCCATTGACTAAAAATCATTGTTCAGTTCTTAGGCATTTTGCCTCAATAATAGCTAATTCTTGTGTGAAATTTATATATTTCAAGGATTTTTTATACTTTTATCAGTCATTTATAAAGTCCTGTTCTATGATTCATAAGTTTGTTTGTGGTACCAGAAGTCATTTTTGATTTGGATGTTAATTTGGCTCTTTTAAATATAAATTAATTTTTATTTATATTAAGTCTTTACATTTTAAAGTTTTGATTTTTAATTTTATTTGTTTGATATTGCTAAAGATTTAACCATTAATTTAAAGTTGTCTTTCAGTGTATGTACAAATATCCCTGAAGCCCCCAGAAATTGTTAACAAAGTGTGAAATTTTTATACTGTTTTCTGTAAGAGCTATTTTATTTTAACTAAATAACTTTTATTTTATCTTCTTTTTTGTAATGCTATATTGTACTGATTTATTTCAATATGCACAATATAGTGTAAAACACATCAAACAGAAACCTGCTCTAAATGTAAGATTTCATGGTTCCAGCAAAAAGAATGTAATGTAATTATAGGAAATAATGTAGTCAGCCAAAAAAAAAAAAAAAAAGAGTTTACTCTATACATTTTAATCACCAAATTGTCCCAGAAACAAACAAAGGTGGCTGTTTGACAAGAAATTATGTGTTTTTTAAATTTATGTTTAAAAAATAAGCTTAAAAGGTCATCGTTATAGTAAAATTGTACAAAATTCTGAAATTTTGAATACAAACACCTAATTTTGACATCAAAATAGGCTTTTTCGTTAAATTTTATCTTACTTAGGATGCTAAACAGAAAGTCATTTGGTCAGATAGTTTAGAAATTATGAAGGCTTTAATGTTAAATTCATTTGCAATTGTTGCAAAACAGGTAGTTTTTTAGACATGACTCAAAAATTACTTAACAGAATGTGCTGTAATTTTGGATATTTAAAACTTCTAGAAATCGATTTCTGTTAAAAAATTTATAGGCTACAATTCATATTAGTTTCGAAAATTTATTTTGAAAAAAATATATATTTTGAAATTAATTTTCAAAAAAATATATAAATTGTAACCTATTATTTTTTTTTAACAGAAATCGATTTGTAGAAACTTCAAATATGAGAATTCAAAATTACACCTCATTCTGCCAAGTAATTTTTGAGTCATGTTTAAAAAACTACTGCATTGCAATCAGTTTTGCAATCATTACAAATGGATTTTACATTAGAAGTTCCAAACGTTAAACCTGCATAATTCCTACATAGCCAAATCACTTCCTGTTTAGTATCTTAAAGTAAAATTTATCGAAAAAGGCCAAATATGATGTTGAAATTAAGTGTTCATATTAAAAATTTTAGAGTTTTGCACATTTTCACTATGAAGATGAGTCTATAAGCTTATTTTTTTTAAATAATTAGAAATAGCACATAATTTCTAGTGGAATGGCTATCTCAGTTTGTTTCTGAAGTTGGCGATTTCAATGTATGGGGTGTATTTTTGGCTGCCTGGCTGTATCTGTCTGACACATTTCCCCCTCCCCCCCCCCCCCCAGTCCTTTCTGATTTCATCTTGGCAGGTTTTACGGTATTACATTTTAAGAATGTTTTATTATTTTGCTGCTTTCAATTTAAAAAAAAAAAAATTCTTAGTTATAATATCAGCATGTGAGGCAAAATGATAAATACTGCTGGTCATGTACATTCTATTCTTTGTAACTTTGAGTAAAATTATAGTGGAGGGAAAAGGCAAACCTAGTTCTTCATCTACAAAATAGCTATTGCATAAAATTTCATTGTGATAAATTATTTTTTGTCTGTCAGTATGCAAACACAAAAGAAACTAATAACTTTTTTAATAATCTATTAATCAATAGATATCAGTTTATTAATCAATGATCTTCTCTATTCTCTAAGATTAGATTATCTAACTCTTACAGAAAATGTACATGGATTCTGTGACCAGTGGTTTTTCATTATTCTTAAAATACCATCTGCAAATACATTTTTTCTTTTCTTTTTTTCAAGTAAAGAGAAAAAGTGCGAAAAAACAGAGAATTTGTTTATTTTGATTGACAAGATCAAATAAATTTTTACCTTTAAAAGAGATAATAAAAGAAAACTATATGCTGCAGTTGGGTGGATTAATATAAAATCTCTTGACATTAACTTTGATACTCTGTCAAATTTTAGATAAACCTCATAATTCAATATTTTGAATTTTATTATTACTATTATTTTATGATTTAAAATAATTTCAGCTTAACTTTTTTTTTTTTTTTTTTTTTTCAGGATTTCAGTGTGTGGAAGCTTTAATGTCACTTAAGGGAATTGTAATGAATCATTGTAATGAAGACTCTGTGAAACGTTTCAAATGCAATCTTTGTCCTTATTCTACAAATATTACAACCCACATAAAAAACCATGTGCTTGTGCATTCTGGTGAACGTCCTTATACGTGTGAAGTATGCAGTCGAAGTTTCACCCAACAACATGCTCTTAAACGGCACATGCTTATACATACGGGAGAGAAACCTTATTCATGTAATGTGTGTAGTGTGTCTTTTAGACATGTAAGCAGCTTAAGAGTGCATATGCATAAACACTTGTAATATCTATCTGTTATATGTCTAGATTTTGGAGTAAACTATTCATTGACTCTCAACTGCTGAGATCAGATAAATTTTCATGCCTGTCTTTTTTAACCAATAATTTTGTATAATTTGAAATAATACCACTTTTAAAATTGAATATTGAATAAATAAATAATTCTTTATCACTTTGATTTTTCCTTTTGTTCAAAATTATATTATTACATTAAAATTTATTTTTATTTTATATTTTTTATAAAATAAATTTAGGTTTGAAAAACTTTGTTTTATAAGAATCAGTATTTGCCTTTGAGAAGTAATTCTGGTTCAGTTTTTGGGAGATTGGCAGCAAGAACAAGCATATAGACAATTTTTATACAAGTCACATATTACAATTTTTTTTTTTTTTTTTTTTAGGTTCTATGTACAGGTTTGTTATTGGGAAATGCTTTTACTTTCTTTTCTCTTGACAGTAACTTTTTTAATCACTTATTTCCTTTTTGTAATTTTTTTTTTTAAAGTTCCTTAACAATGCCCCATTTGTAATTGTTGTGTGTAGGAAATTGGCTCACACTAGCTGGTTGGAAATAGTTGTTTATTAAGTCCTGCCATGTAACACAGATTCATTTGTACATGATGCTAAGTGGTTATTTATATATTTATTAATTTTTTAGCCTGGCTTTTTATTCAGATCTTTTAATAAGATGAAATTTTATATTATTTAATGTGTATCATTTCTAATCTTTGCATTTGGAAGTTTTCTAATTATGCTTTTGGAAATCTCCATAGATTATTATATTTTTACTTATGTTTTATGGTGTTTGCACTGATATTTCATAAATCCTTAGAAATTGTAAAGCATATGAAATTTTTGTACTTTTGTCAGTAAGAAATATTCAGAAATATTCTTTCTTTGTCATTTAATAAGCTTTTTTTTTTTAGTTGCCTTTGCATAGTTTATAAAAAAAAGTTTAAGAATCATTTTTTCACATTTAAAAATGATATTTTACATATTGAAATTTCCTCAGTTTGGCTGATATGAAAATATTTCAAAGGCTGTCTGTTAAACTGATGAGTTAAGAGCTTCAGAATTTAAGATTTAAATATATATATATGTATTTTTGATCCAAATGCTGTGTTGATGCTCATCCTCATACCAAATCCGTTAATAGATTTTATGTGTATATTTATAGATTTTATTGATGTTTCTTTAATTATTACATTATTATATTGTAAAATGTAACGGAGATTTTAAAGTTATCTAGGAATTTTATCAAGATTGTGAGATACCCCCAATTGTATGATTGATCAGAATGGCAAAAGAAAAACATTATGAAACTGTATAACAGCATTTAGAATTTTAGTTGTATTTACTCATGTATTTTTTGCTATTTCTTTAACACCAAAACTAGGTAGTATGAGTTTTTAAAGGAAGTTTTTCTGTTATTAATTTTTTAAAAACACTTTAAATAGGAAAAAAAATATATTATATATTTTTTATTTGTTTATTTACATATTTTTTGGAAGACAATAATAATTTTAAAAAGTTGACCTGCCTGTTGTTGTCCAGGATTATCGTGAAAGTTAAATAATTAGAATTAAACAATCTTTAATTGTATACTATTTCGAAAAAATAATGTTTTTAAATACGGCAGAATAAAAATTCCGTTTCACAATAACAGTCAGTATGCTTTAAGGGGTAACACAAATTGAAAGAAAGATTATGTGATAGAACTGAATTTTTTTATTCACCTCATAAAATAAAAATAATAAGATGAATATGGTTATTCACAATAGAGTATCTCCATAAGCAATTTATAATCTCATGTCTAATACAAAATGAAAGTAAGATTCTGTTCAAAGAAATTAAAAACTTAATTGAAAAAAAGAATGTTTATATAAATTCCAATATGTGAAAATGCAAAAGTAAAAAGGAATTTTCAAAACAAAAGACCTTCCCCCCTCCTTTTTTTTTTCAATTCCTACTATTAGCTCACACTCTCTATATATTTATATATCTTGTTCAAATTTTTATCGTTAATAAAATATTTTCCATTCATCCTATCAAGTTCAAATCAATTTTTTAAAACTTGTACTGGATGACAATTGATGTTAATACAGTTTTTTCAAATATTAATTCATTAATTAAATTTAATTAATTAATTTTAATTTTATATTTCATTTCTGTTCAAAAGTATAGACTCACTCCATATTTATAGTCTCACCTTCACACGTAAAAATATAATGGGGCTGGCTGTTCACGGGCGAAGATCAGGCGGCGCGCGGGCGAAGGAGACTATAAATGTGGAGTGAGTCTATACTTTTGAACAGAAATGAAGTATAAAACTAAAATTAAATAATAAAATTTAAATTAATTAATATTTGAAAAAAACTGTATTATCGTTAACTGTAACATTGCTACGGCACTTTATTGTGAAGTTTGGTAATTTTTGAAATTCAATATTTGAAAAATGGCATAATCATTAGATTTTAAATTTATATCAAGAAAAATACAATTTTTTAACTTTCTAATGCAGTTTGTCTAACAATGTTGTGAGAAATACTTTTCGAGCTATTAATTTTTGGTATTTTAGCTATTTATTTTTTATTTAATTTTTAATACATTTCAAAAATGTCTCTTATGTAAGATATTTAGCAGGATATAAATTTAGGAATAAATACCGTCAGTGGCGAAGCGTGTAGATCGCTGGAAAAAAATTTCTATTTGACCTAAGTAGGAATTGACTTAAAAAAGTTTTTATATTACTTGTTTTTTACTTTTTCAAAGACGTGTATTTTTGTCATAGTAACTGTTTATCAGCCTTCACTAACAGAGAAAAAATTATATGTATATTTACTCATGTTTTTGAAAAAATTGAAACTTTCTTTAAAATATTGAAAAAAAAAATCTATTTCATATTTAAAAAAAAAAAAAAAAAACCTTTTTAAAGCATTTCCTGAATGTCCACACAGGGATATAAAATATAAGATTGGATGGCAAAGGTTAGATACCAAAAGAATGATTAACAAAATGTGAAAAATCTAAAAATCACTGTATGAATTTCAAATAATCTTTATGAGTAAATTTTACTATATAAGAAGAGTAAAATTTACTATATAAGAGAGTAAAATTTACTGTATATCTTACTATATATCTGGTTAAAAGATTGAATTCAGATTGTTTTTTTACAACTGCCTCAATTTTACTAATAAATTTGGAAAATCATTAAAAAAAAAATCTTCACAACATGAAATAACAAAAGATTTAATTAAAAAAATATATACAATCTGAGAGTTAATATTTATTTGACTCTCAAATTTATTTATTTCACTCTCAGATTTGAAAGTCAATATTTATTTTATGAAGACATTACATTGAGACCTGTCTTTATCTATCTAGAACCAAATTTGCAGATCTTTATGTGTGATAGATTTTCTTAGCCATCACAAACATTGAATGTTTGTTGTGAAAAATAGGCCAAAATTCATGCTAAACTTTAAAGTTTTTGCATGACGGGGAAAAAACTAATAACTTTCCATTTTGGCTATATTGTAAACTTGTATGCAATAAAAATATCACCCATACCAATGAATAAATATGTAAAATCTCTAATAATTGTATTATTTCATATTTTTACATTTTATAAGTGAATAAAATGTAAAATTGATGTAAAATGTTATGTTTGGTTAAACTATTCTTATTTAAGCTCATACTTTCATTCCATAATGTATTTTTATTATTTGAAAATGATTTTTCAGTGACCACACTATTTGTTAGAACTAGTAAATATTACATTGCTGTTTTTGGGACAGTTTTGGGTAGCATTCAATTTTAGACTTCCAAAATTCTACAAATTTCCCATGTTTAACATTACATGTTCTATAAGAGCTTTGTTTTATTGTTTAATTCTTTATCCTCAAAAAGTGAAGTGCTATCACATAACTATTGTAGTGAAAACTTATTTATGTTGACTAGGTGTTTAATGGTTCTTTGATCTGGTAATCTTACCAAATTCATACTCTTTTTAAGGAAGTTTTAAAATAAACAAAATGTGTTGTCAAACAATAAATATTTATCTCCAAAATTCCACTTTCAAGTCACATGTAACTCAAAAAATGCCTGAAATATGCTTATTTAAAATGAAATATTTCTTTCTTTGAGGAAAAAAAAAGTTTCTTTGTTGTTTTCAGGTTCAGCCTTATGAGAAGTGCTGTGAGGCTATGTATGTGAACCCAAGACCTGATTTATGCAGGGCATTTGTTTGTTGCAAGTGCCCCCAAGCCCCACAATCCCTTCCTTCTCAAAAATGACAGATTTTGTTTCATATCTACATTCAGAATATATTTACTTTAATTTGATAAAATTCAATTGCCATAAAATATTAAAAACATTATTTTTAGACAAAAAATTATAAATTATTGCAATTTTGAGCAATTTTTACAAAAAGTGCACCATTTTGCAAAATTTTTAGAATTTAAAAAAATAATAAAATTTCATGGAAATTCTCACCATGACAAATGTTCAAACCTAGCCATTGACAACAGACAAACATTTCCTTTTATTAATACTAGGGAATCGAACCCGGGCTTCCCGGGTTACAGAATATAGGCTAAAACCATTTTTTTTCTAATTCTAATAGATTGTTCTTTTAATATATATTTTTTAAACTGATTCATTAACAACGTAGAAAAGAATTTTTATAAGAAAAATATCAATAATATATTCAAATCAAATTTTGAAATTTAATAAAGCGATACTTTTGTATTAGCCGCATGCCAGGAGTTAACGGACAAAGAAATCGTCCAAGATTTTGCTGCTTACTGCAGGTTTTTTATTCATAAAATTTCAACTGCTTAAGCGCGTAGTTCGAGAACATGTCTGTTAAATTTGCATTTTATTTATATTATATTATTATTCATATTTATATTTTGATGAAGTTTTAATTTTGTTATGTAATATTAGCGGGGAATAAATGCGGAACTATTTATATTGTTTTAAATGCAAACCAATTAATCTTTCGCAATCGGACTGCACGTGATAGAGATATATTTAAAATTAATTTATGCTTGAAAATTATTCCGAAAATCATAAAAAATCCGTAAATTCAAATACAGTTTTCAAAGAAATTGCATTTTTTTCTCTATTCGACGGTGTAGAAATTGAAATTGTGCAATGTTTAGAAGTTTAAAAGATGCAGTGAAAGCGAAATTTATTAGTCAGTTCGTTGCTACCATAAAAATGACTTCAGCAATAATCAGACATGTGTTGGTTTATAATATAGATTATTATTATCATTAAACCCTATTCTTGATAACATCATTTATGTGTAACTCTCCCTTGACATGGACCCGATTACGTATGATTAGCATCAAAATTTAATAAAAGAATTTTAATTCTATATGTTTGAATTCAAGGCAAAATTTTTCTAAAGTCGTCAGCAAATACAACTACTATTCCAACAAATAGCAAATCATTGCTTTTTTATGTCTTTAAGCGTACGGTCTACATCTACACATTCAAATATTAATTTACTCATCAAGAGTGCTTCATCGCAGACTATTAACTTCGTTTATCCTATTAATTCAGTAAGGTCAGATTACTTACTAATGGCACACATAGATGTTTCGTTCAAATTCAGCGGTATTTTGAATTTTGGATTTGCTATTCTACCTTGATCTAATAATAAAGCTGTGATCCCAGAAGGTGCAAAAGCTAACGCAAACATATTATATGATCTCATCACTTTTAAAACTGCATTAAGTAAAAATGTTTTGCCAGTCCTGGAGCGTCAATAAAATAAACCTTAGAATTTTCATTTAAAACAGCAAGCGAAACTTCATCCTAAATTGATTTTTGAACGTGATAATCCTGGTGCAAACGATAAATAGCCAAATATTGCTTTGAGTCACAATTGAAAAATATTTTTATGTATCAGAAACATTCCTTTAGATTTTAAATGAAATTATTTTGATTTATAAAATTATCTCTCATCAAAGTGTTTATTATTATTATTATTATTATTTTGTATTTTATATAAAATCAGTAAAAGTTTTTCCTTTTACTTTCAAAGGTGAATGTATTAATTTCTAATTTATAATAGTCATTTCAATTCTTTAATCAACGATAATATGTGGTCGCCAAGAGGGGGGAAAAATTGCAATGACAACCATTAAACACGAAAAAAAAGTGAAAAATACCAATTTCTTTTAATTTTAAAAGCCATAATAAATCAGCTAATTAAGATAAAGTTTTAAAAGAAAATAGATTTTTTTCCCTATATAAAGGTGTAAAAATTTAAAATGTGAGATGTTTAGAAATTTAAAAAATTGCAATAGTAAAAATCGCAAAACCGAAATTCCATCGTCAACTGTTGCCATTCGCAAAATGACGTCAGCGTTACACACGGACACGTTTGCCCTTTATAATATAGATACAGGATGGCTGAAAAGTATGAATGTGTTGTTTGATGTTGATATTTCACAACTAAAATCGAAGAAAGCATGCTTAATTTTTATAGCATTTTTTATGAACTTTCGTGTGATATATTATTCATTTACTTTCGAGGTGCTTATGAAGACCTGTGTTCCTCGTTTAGCCATTGCTCATCTGGCGGCAGATGGAGAGAAGAGTTCAAGGATTGCATTTCGCCTGAAAGTCCCACTTCAAACTGTCCGGAAGGTCATTTAAGCAGTGAAAATCAGTAGGAATTGCTTATGTAGAAATGAAATCAGGCTGACCGTCCTCTGACAATACTCGAAAATTTTTCAACATCATCAAGAAGAGAATTTTCCAAAACGATGCTGTAAGCTTTGAATTCCTTTACAAAGAGGCTAGATATGTCTCATCAAAGTGTCCAGAACATTGTTAAAAACTCTCTCAGACTTCAAAATTACTGTTTGTACTGCAGGGAACATTTGTCAAGCTAAAAAGACTAACGAGATGAAAGAAGATGCACCGTGTGAAAGATGTTTTGTGGTCGAGTGAGAAATTCTTCACCATGGAGAAGGCACACAAACATCAGAATGATCAGCAACTGATATGTCCAATGCAGAGAAATGCAAACAAAAGAAAAATCATCACCCGATTGCTTTTTCTGATAGGGTTAATGATTTGGGCAAGAGTTACCGCCAAGGAAAAAAATCTTCACTAAAAACATAAAGATTAAGGTTAAAGCGTAGCAAGACAGAGTGTTGGCTAAGATTGTGGCCCGTGGAAGCAACAAAAACCCTAATGAAATCTTCCAGCATGATTGGGGCTAACACATGTAGCAAAAGCAACATGGGCCTTCCTCGACATCCATTTGCCTGGATATTTAACAAAGGATGAATGGCCTTTCAAACAGTTGGATCTTAACCTACTGGAGTTCTGTGTTTGGGGTTAGAAGAAAAGTTCAAGAGAAAACAAATCTCTAGTTTGGACTATCTGCACCGCGAACTTATGAAGGCTTGGGGCAATTTAGATCAGACTTACCTAAGGTGCACCGTCAATTCTGTGATCTCTTGTTTTCAAGCTTGTTTCAAAAGGAATGGTGAACATTTTGAAAAATTTGTTTAAATATTGTTATTTGTTATATTTTCGTTTTGTTCAAATGAAAAATGTCTTCAGGTAGCGTATATTTTTGAAAAAATAGCGTTTTTCTGCATGCCCATACTTTTCAGCCACTTTGTAAGAGAATGAGCTACAACATTTGGATATATTTTAGATAGTCATTTAAAATAGGTTAAAACTGTTGTTTTATTAAAAAATCTTGAATTAATGTAATATTTAGAAAATGAGAACCAAAGCAAAAGAAAATAACTCAAACTTAGGTAAAAGTAACTCCTTACAGCAAACATTTATAGATTTTGTGACTAGTTTTGCAGTGTTATCACTTGCCACATGCACATATACACATTTTTGTTCCAGTAAAGAGATGAAAAGATAATTTGTTCCTTTCAATTCACGGAAATAAATTCATACTTGATTGTAAACAAGATTATGAAATGAAAATATACAGTTGGATTAATAAAAAATTCGCATAATTAAATATTTTGATTTTTTTTTTATATAAATATTATTATTTTATTTTATGGCTGTTCAAAATAATTAAAATAGTTAATTTAAACTTAAAATTTTTCAGGGTTTCAGTGTGATAACTATCAACATCTTTTCAAGTCTGCTGAAGCTTTATCATCACATGATAGAGCTGATCATAATGAAGATTCTCTCGGACGTTTTAAATGTAATTTCTGTCCTTATTCTACAAATATTAAATGCAACATAAAAAGCCACTCTTTTGTGCATTCTGGTGAACGTCCTCATAAATGTGAAGTATGTGGTCGGAGTTTTAATCGATTACATGTTCTAAAAACTCACATGCTTATACATACAGGAGAAAAACCTTATTTATGCAATATCTGTAACATGTCTTTTAGACATGCATGCAACCTAAGAGTACATATGCATAAACACTTGTAATACTTATTTATCGTATGTTTAGATTTTGTAATATTCATATATTTTCAACTACAGGTTTCCCTCAATTAATGCAGTTAATTAATCTCTCAATATTACTGCACTAATTGAAACATAGATTGGATGGACAAAACTAAAATAGATCAAAAGACAACTTCCCTAATAATCCACTATACATATACAGACAATGTAATAATGTACTAAAATATTGTTTTTGATGTATTATTGTTAGAAAGTACATATTACACCTTAATTTGAAACTTAAAAAAAAAAAAAATTTTTTTCAAGGATTAGAAGGATAAGTGTGATAAATAATTTGACAATTGACAATAAAAAACATTAAAAAGTAGATTTTAAGTTTAATTCTGAAATTTTTAAGGTAATTATTTTACTTATTAATAATTATTATTCAAAATTTACATTATTTGATTTTAAACTTTCTGTAATACAATTTCATTACTTCAAACGTGCATGCATTTAAAACTATTTAAGCAAAAACTTATAAAATGTCACTTGCAAAGTTTTTTGGAATGTTTCTCTCAATACCAAATTGGATTTTCTAAACCTCAGTGCACTTGGATACTTCTACTAATGTTTGAATCTATCTCTGTCAAATGCTTTCTGATGAATTCTGGTTTTTGCAAAGGCTCCTTTGCGTTATTTTTTTGTAAGCAATTTCTATTTTTAACAATATGACACTGCTGTTTGTCTGGCAAAAAAGGATCACCTATTCCGTGCTTTGCACATTAACTAAAATACTCCCCATACTAATTGAGGGAGCATCTAAAAAACTTTATTGCACTAAATGAAAATTGCATTAACTGAAATTGCATAAAGCAAGGAAACCTGTACTTGGATCAAAATATTTTCATGCATATATGAAACAATATTAATATTTTTAATTGCATGTTAAATATTCATTTATCTCTTTGATTTTTCTTTGTGTTCAAGTATTGTTGCATTAAATTTTTATTTTATTTATATATATATATGTATGTATTTATATATATTGGTAAAATAAATTTAAAAGTTTGAATGTTATAACTATCAATATTATGGCATAAACTAGAAATTCTTGTTCTTATTACATTTTTATGACTTTCCAAAATTCCAATGCATAGATTAATATTTTTTATGCATTTTCATAATTTAAATTATTTAATTTTTCTCATTTCTAATATTTTGCATTTTTAATTATGTTTGTTTGAAATTCTTATTGATTAAAATATTATTTTTTATATATTACATGGCTGGAATCCTTAGAAATTGTTATGAAAAGAATAGAATTTTTGTGGGTTATTCTGTAATAAATATTCTTTGTGATTTGGTATACATTTGTTGAAAAAGTTTCTTTGATTTAAATTTTTTTCCCCTTAAGTAAGCTATTTTCATATTAAAAAATTAAAATAATAATAATAAAAATAATAAATAAATAAAAGTTTGTTCTTATTTCTTCCATATTGAAATTTCCACAATTAGAGACAGCCTTTAATATATTTCCATACTTGCCATTTAAACTAGGGAATTAAGAGCTCCAGAATTTAAAATTTTCTTGATTAAATCATATAGTGACATTGATCCAAATGCTGATGCTCATACCGAATCCATCTATAAGATTATGCATTGGAGATTAATGGTCATCAATGGCAGTCAATGATCTGCAGATTTGGGAATGATGATATTAAAAATGAAGAATGGTGATATTTCTTGGGTGTTCATTTTCCAGTTGTTTTTTGATCTGTCAAATTGGAAAATTTTTATTTTTAATAAGTGCTAAAAAAACGAAAAATGATAAATTGATGCTTAATTATAGAGTATCTCACTTTTATTTCATTTTCTAGTAAAAACTTAGCACTTTATTCTGTACCTTGCATATACCATGAGCCGGCATCTGGTGTAGAGGTTGGAGGGGCCAGAATTTTTAGGCTTCGATACAGCCTAGCCTGGCCAAATGTGTAAAAGCTAAAAGTTTGGATCCCTGTCCCAACTTGTTAAATTTTCTATTATGAAAAAATTAAATGAAAGGATATCTCCATGAAAAAAAGTCAATGAAATCAGGTCCCCCTTTCCTGGCTCAACTCAATTTCTACAAAAAAAAAATATGATATTTTTAAACATTATCCTGTAATTATAATTTTTTTTAAATTATGTTTCATAAATTTTGTGCCAAAATTTTAAAATATAACTTTTTTCAAGTGTTTGTCTGATAACTATAATGGTTTTTTATCCTGTAATATATGGCTATATATCCTATATGTAAACTATATGTCTATCTATGTCTGAAAAATATAACAGAGTATGAAATAGCATTATTAATGCTGAATTTATAAATGGAAATTCATTAAAAAGTTAATGTAGTTTAAATTAATAATTTTGGTTGGTTGGTTGTATAAGGTTTAATGGTTCAAGGTAAATGGAAATTCATTAAAAAGTTAATGTAGTTTAAATTAATAAAGGTAATTAAAGAAAAACATAAGTTTAAAGCTCTAAAAAAAGAAAAACAGATTTTTTAAAATATTTCTCGGTATTTCACTAAACTAAATTAAATTTCTATACAGTAACATATAACTTTCTTAAAATTATGTTGAAGAAATGTACAATATTGTAAGTTTTTAACTAATATTTTTACAATATAAAGTATCTGATAATATGTTTAAAGAAAAGAAAAGAAGAGAAAATTGATTCAGATTTCATCCCAACCTGGCTTAAAAGGAATGAAATCCAGTCCTGACCCACCCAAATCTGCAGAAAATTTTAGCCTGGGCCATGTCTGAATCTAGAGAAAGAAAATTGGCCCAAGTGGGTTTTGGGGCAAGCCTGGGGCCATTCAAATCTCTGGCCTAATGTGTGATATAATAAGAGAAATGCCAGAGAAGTACTTTGATTATGGAGGAAAGTTTTCATCTTATAAAGAAAGGAGAATGAAGTTAAACATGTATTCTCTATGTTCACTGTACTCAACCTCGTCTTGCATGCTGTGTAGAAAATTATATTTATTTATTATACTGTATTAACTTCTGTAATACTATGCTGTGTCAAATTTTTTTCATGTGCACTTCATTTAAGAAAGTTTTATTATTTTCCTACATTCAATTAAATCTTAATTTTTTGTTCTTAGTTATCACTATCAACAAATTAGAGGAAACTGTTAAAAGATCATTTAGATAAGTCGAGGACCACATGTAATGAGTACTAGATATGAGTTCGGGTTCTCTTTTCGGAGACCGGGCCCACCCGAACCCGAAAAATTTTGTGTCATTAGAGCCTGAGCCCATCCAAGCCCGATACCAAAAAAATTGCATAATACCGTATTTTCGGGATTATGCGCCGCACTCATCGTAAGCGCCGCATCATTGAAAAAACGGTACAAAAAAAAAACAAATATACACGTAAGCGCCGCATCATTGAAAAATCGGTAAAAATTAAATAGTCACGATAAAAAACGATCGGCAAAATTTGATTAAAAGTAACAATAATAGCGATAAAATCTTACGAGATATATGAATTAACAATAAAACTCAGGTTATCTTAAAATACAAGAAAAAAAATCGTACGAAAAAATTCAATTTAACAAAATTGTCTATGCTTACTTTGAAGATCGATGCTTTGAAGAAGATTAGGCTTGAATTACTAATTAAAAATTCATAGAATTTCCCTTTAGAAAAACACACTCTTGGTTTATTGTAAGTCATAAAGGTAAACAGAACATAAATAAAACTCAAATAAAACATACCATAATCGAATACCAAGCTGCCGGTTTTAACTGATAAGATTCCATATTTAAATATATACCACTGCCATTTTTAAGATGACTGCTTATGAGATTGATTAGTTAATCAAAACAAAAACCCCGTTTTAAACAATCGAGGTAAGGCGTATATATAAACTTTGCCAAATATACACGTGCCAATAAAAACCCTTTCCTAGAACGATCGCGGAAGTGACGCGTGGCCAAAACATGAATAATCACGAGATTGGCGAATCAGACAAAGACTTGTCTGGCGCCATCTCTCGGAACGAAAGCGTACTATGCCAATTGATCATTCGATTTTCGTTTCAATCGAACATCGTCGTATGCCGTGAATGAGAATAGCAAAACATAACTGAAGCGTGGCGTTTGAATGTTTATGAAATAAATATAATTTATCAACTATTGTAAAGTATACAATAAATACTTTTAAAGAGTGAGCTATTAATATTGAACAGAAAATAGAGAAATATGGGTAAGTTAAATATATTTTGACTATAGTAATTACGTTTTTATAATCAAGATATATTGTGATATTTTATTAACTTTATACTGAGATTAAATGAATGTAAATAAAGGTGAAATATGAATTAATGTTAATGAATCCATGTGTTTAAAAGTGTAATTGAGGCAGTAAGACTAAAAAAAAACATGAAATGAAGGCTTGTTTTTTACAATATCCAGATACTGCTATCTTGAGAAAAAAAAATCATTGTACCTGCCGCCCTTGCGTATGCGCTTCCGATCGCCGATATTTTGAACTTTTAAACACATATGCACCACGGCACTTACTCCCGAAAATACGGTATTTAAAAATTGTTTTAAAAGTAATGTCTCATTTTTAAAAAACTTCGTACGTGAAAATAACTGTTCATCCGGTGCACATAATTAATTTTATGGAAATTTATATTCTATCTTATCAAAAGAGATGTTTGGTATCAAATAAAAATATACTTCCTTAAAAGGATGTAAATATTTTTCTCTCCCAATAAGCAAATCTGATGGACGGACACATTAACGAACTGCGTTTTATGAATAAATGAATGAAATTTGCAGAAATTACTATTTCTATGCAGAAGAGTCAAACAACGTTTTATATTTCTTATAAAAGGTGTATATCGTAACATATAATTGATTCCTTAATTAAAACAATATTTCATTTTTTGAAAATCAGCTTAAATTAAAAATTTGACACCATTATCTGAAGAATCTTGTGCTTTTATAAGAAAAGTTGAAACTCTCTTCGATTGCTTTCTATCGGAATAAAAATATATGACAATTATATCTACTTACGAATGAAAGTGACTTCGTAAATGCATGGAGCAGAGTTTTAGCATAGCAGAGTTCATAATTAAAAATAGAATCACTAACATTGTCTTCATATAAAGAGCGAGTATGACTCCTAATATCCTACTGTCATAAACGAAAATCTAGCAACAAATATTAATGGCGCCTCTTCGCATTGGCGCCATATCACTCAGTCGTCAGTCGCATCGCAAATATCATAGATTTTCTTTTAAAGTAACATTCTAATGCTAGAAAATAAAAATAAGATTTCTGTTTCCCCTTCTATTCATTCTGATCAAAATAACATTAAAATTACTTGAAATAGAATATGTAATTTTTTAGGGGAAAAAGTTATTTTTTTTATATGAGAATAAATAAAATTGTCAGTTTCAGAAAGAATGAGCCTGTCTCATCTCTAGTGAGTACCACTGCTCTAAAGGCAAGCTATGCAAAGGAAATTTTTAAAAAACTTGGTTTATCTTTTAAAAAAGCAGCCATTCGATAAAAACAGTTTCTGATAATTTTGTTCTGATTCTGCAAAAAACTGCGATTTTATCATAAAGTTATAAAATTTCCAGGGAATTTTGTCATGACCTACAAGCATTCTTGATTATATAAATCAGTAGAAATGTGAGAGAAAAAAACAGTATGGAACTGTATTGTGACATTTAAAATTTTATCTGTATTTACCCATGTTTTTTTGCACCAAAACTAAGCAGTGTATAAAATAATAGTTTTTTTTTTACTTTTGAGTTTTTGCTGTTCTTCAATTTTTTTGAAAATTTATTAACAAAAAAAAGAAAAAAGAATAATATTTTACATAATCAAAATCCTATTTTATAAAATAAAAAATATTAAATTAAATGTATGACAGTTGGAACAAAACATTTGATAATGCATTTTAAAATAGGGTAACTGTATTTTTCTTAAGAATCTTGAATGAATATAAAAACATAAATAATCTAAGTAAATATAAACAAATCTAATTTAGGTAGCTATAATATTCTGCAGGACATGTTTATAGATTCTGTGATCAGTAATGTAGCATTATCTTTTGCAATGCCACCTGCACACATTTTTGTATCATTTAGATACGTAGAAAATGGAGAATTTGTTCTTTTAAATTTATACTTTAATTTAAAGGAGATTAGCCATATAGATTTTCATTTTATATTGTTGGATGGATTAATATGAAATTTCACTGTATTAACTTTGAAGCTCTCTCAAGTTTAAGGTAAATTACAAAATTGAAAAATTATTTGAATGTTTATATTTATTTATTTATGATTTTAAATAATTTGAGATTAACTCTTTTCAGGATTTCAGTGTGATAAGATTATGACATCTGCAGAAGCTTTAATGTCATATACTGAAACTCCTAGAGCAACTCGTTGTAATGAAGATTCTGTGAAATGCTTTAAATGTAATCTCTGTCCTTATTCTACAAATATTAAATGCAACATACAACGCCACACTTTTGTACATTCTGGTGAACGTCCTCATAAATGTGAAATATGCGGTCGGAGTTTTAATCAATTACATGTTCTGAAAACTCACATGCTCCGACATGCAGGAGAGAAACCTTATTCATGTGATGTCTGTAACATGCTTTTCAGACAACGAAGTAATCTAAGAAAACACATGAAAAAACACTTGTGATATCTCATACCTTATATCTTAAATTTTGTAATAAACTATTCATTGACTCTTAACTACAGATATCAGTTACATTTTTCTGCATGTCTTCTTTAACCAATAATTCTGTATGACTTGGAATAACAACAGTTTTTTCAATTGGATGTTGAATAAATGAATATTCATTTATCACTTTGATTTTTTTTCTTTTTGTTTGAAATGTTGTAACATAAAGATTTATTAATATTTTTTGTAAAATAAATTGAAAATTTTGGATGTTATCAAAATTAACATTATCCCATTGACTTGACATTCTGGTTTGAGTCTTGAGAGATTTGCACCTTGCATATGCCATGTGCAGGCATCTGGTGTGTCTGAGGGAACAGAATTTTTAGGCTTCAACACAGCCTGGTCTAGCTAAGGGTAAAAACTAAAAGTTTGGATTTCTGCCACAACTTGTTAAATTTTCTGCTATGAAAAAATGAAATGAAAGGCTATACTTCCATGAAAAAAATCAATGAAAACAGGTCCCACTCTACCGGCTCAACTCAATTTTTACAAAAAAAAAAAAAAAAAAAAAAAATATGTGAAATTTTTAAATTAACATTATTCTGTAATTATTTCAAATCTTATTTTTTAAAATTATATTTCATAATTTTTATGCCTAAATTTTAAAATATAACATTTTTCATATGTTTGTCTGAAAACTATAATGGTTATTTATCCTTTAATGTATGTCCATTATTTATCTATATATAAACTATATGTCCATCTATGTCTGAAAAATATAATAGAGTATGAAATATCATTATTAATGATTACTTTATAAATGGAAATTCATTAAAAAGTTAATAAGTTTAAATTAATAAAGATGATTAAAGAAAAACGTAAGTTTAAAGCTCTAAAAAAGAAAAGCAGATTTTTAAAAATATTTCTCTGTATTTTACTGAGCTAAATTAAATTTCAATACAGTAACATACAACTTTCTAAAAATTATGTTGAAGAAATGTACAATATTGTAAAATTTGAAGTACATACTTTTACAATATGAAGTGTCTGATTCTGATATTTTGCAAGCCTTATCCTTTTTAACATGAATAATCGCTTTACAATGCTATGTTTGACACTCTTCTATAAATTTCTAAAACTTTAGTACAATATGTTTAAAGAAAAGAAAAGAAAAGAAAAGAAAATTTATTCAAATTTCATCCTAACCTGGCATAAAAGGAATGAAATCCAGTCCTAACCTACTCAAATCTGCAGAAAATGTTAACCTGTGTCATGTCCAAATCTACTGAAAGAGAATTGGTCCAAGTGGGTTTTGGGATAAGCCTGGAGCCGTTCAAATCTCTGGCCTAATGCCTGATATAATAAGAGAAATGCCAAAGAAGTACTTTGATTATGGAGGGAAGTTTTCATCTTATAAAGAAAAGAGAATGAAGTTAAACATATATTCTCTATGGTCACTGTACTCAACCTCGTCTTGCATGCTGTGTAGAAAATTATATTTATTTGTTATACTGTATTAACTTCTGCAATACTATGCACAATTTTTTCATGTACGCTTCATTTAAGAATGTTTTATTATTTTGCTACTTTCAATTAAATCCTAATATTTTGTTCTTAGTTATTGACAATGTATGATGACAATATATTACAGTCGAACCTCGTTAACACGAAATTAAAGGGACTGTGAATATTTTTCATGTTAACCATCAAAATAGTGGTACCATCTATGCTAGATATAAAAACTAAATAAATTAACCTACAAATATAGCCCTGTTTTTAAAATCATAAATTAATAAGAATTAGAAAATTTAATTAAGAAATCAAACAAATTGATCATCATTTTATGCAATAATAAATTTATTTACTTGCTAATAATTTTTTTTTAATTCTGTTATTGACTTTTGCTGAAATATTTGTAGAGTGCTTCTTTTAAGAATGTATAGACCTTATCTAATTTGTCCAAAGCTCGGGAAGCATCCTCTTGTTCCATAAGGAAACGCTGTGCAATTTTCAATACTGCAGTAGATTTTTTTAATGACACTGAACTTCTCCATTCTGTGTCGATTTCTTCATCCTCGTCTGACACTTGGATGTTGTCATCTTTTTTTACAGCTAATGCAGCAATTATCTCTTTGTCTGTTGTCACATCCGAAGTCAGCACATTCTCATCTATGCAAATGTACTCGGAAAAATTTCCCATTTTTCGGCCACATATCTTTTTGCAGACAATTCTATGACGCTCTTGGAATTTTGTCAGTCATACGTTAGAACGTATGAAAAATCACTCTCACCAAGAGCCTCAGCAAAAGCCTTTGCTGTTTCTTGCAAAACTGCACCAGTTAAAACAATGCTCTGGCTTCTTGTCTCTTTTATTCATCGCAAGGGAGCAATTTCAGTTTATCCATTCTTTCCTGTACACATTCGTTTTCTTACTGGTTCGAATTGACTCACAGCATAAGCCACTTCAATCTTTTCACGATTCTTTAAAATCGTTGAGAGAGTGCTATTTAGTAGCCTGTACTTTGTTGCAATTTTTGATTTTTATGCACTTTATCGCTGACTTTTTGCTTGGTTTCTGAAAATACAGTTTACTGTTTTCGACAAATCTTTCAAAGAATTCTACGGAGTAACTGCAAACAGAGTTTCAATTATTTAAGTTGGGTAGTGAAGTAGGGATTGTCACTTCTTTCACTTGATGATAGAGAATTTCAGAAACCCGCTTTATGGTTTATGCCACTGTGAACAGTCAAACGAATAATGGAACAATCACTTTAAGAGGCTACTTCACTCAGACGAAAACACCCGCATGCTAATGTTAATCCTATGGAGGAAATATTTTAAGATATCTCCTTCGCATTTCAATATTTTTAAATGATTTTTTTTTTTTTTTTTTTTTTTTTTTTTTTTTTTGCATTGGATAGATGAGGTCAATCTCTATGCACACTCCTTTGTACTTTTTCGAAGTTTTTTTTGTTAAGATACTTTCACTTTCGGAACCAGTTTTGAAAGTGAAAGTATCCTCAATAAAAAAAACTGCAACAAAAATCGAAAAAGTACAAAGGAGCATGCATGGAGATTGACCTCATCTATCCAATGCAAAAAAAAAATCATTTAAAAATATTGAAATGCGAACGAGATATCTTAAAATATTTCCTGCATAGGATTAACATTAGCGAGCAGGTGTTTTCATTTGAGTGAAGTAGCCTCTTAAAAAAAGAAATTCCTTCACCCAAATTTTCCTTGTGACCAATCATATGGTTAGTGTGGAAAAACTTCCGCATATCAGAGGATAAAGAAAAGCAGAGATTAGTCAGGAATTCAGAATTTCCCCATTTTCTGAAACCCTTTTCCACTTTTCTTTTTCAAACCATGAAAAAATTCCATTTTAATAAGAGATGACATCTAAGTTTGCAATATCGAAAATTTTGCGTGATGAATTATGTTTTGACTTTAGAGCAAAAATCGTTTTCGCTTTCAGCAGGATTTTTCGACTATGCAAAGTAGATTTAAAAACAACCTGGTGTATCTTTAAAAAGAAAAACAGCCATTTGATAAAAACAGTTTCTGAGGATTTTGTTCTGATTCTGCAAATTAATGCAATTTATCATTAAGTTTTAAAATTTCCAGGGGATTTTATCATTGATTACATAAATGGGTAGAAATATGAGAGAAAAAAAAACAGTGTTGAACTGTATAGTGGAATTTAAAATTTTACTTGTATTTACTCACATTTTTTCTTTTTTTTTTTCTTGCCATTTTTTTTTTTTTTTTTTTGGCTCCAAAACTAAGTAGCCTGTGAAATAATAAGATTTTTTTTTTCTTTTCAGTGTTTGCTGTTCTTCAATTTTTTTGAAAATTTATAACTTAAAAGTGAAAAAGAAATAATATTTTAGAAAATTAAAATCTTATTTTATGAAATAATTAGTATTGAATTAAATTTATTACAATTGGAACAAAACATTCAATAAAGTATTTTAAAATAGGGTAACTGTCATTTTTCTGAAGCATCTCGAATGAATATAAAAACATAAACAATCAAAGAAATGTAAACAAATCTAATTTAGGTAGCTATAATATTCTGCTGGATATGCTTATAGATTCTGTGATCAGTGATGTGGTATTATCTTTTGCAATACCACCTGCACACATCTTTGTATCATTCAGTCGCATAGAAAATGGAGAATTTGTTCTTTTAAATTTATACTTTAATTTAAAGGAGATTATGAAATGGAAATCATTGTTGGATGGATTAATATGAAATCTCACTGTATTAACTTTGAAACTCTCTCAAGTTTAAGGTAAATTACAGAATTGAAAAAATATTTGAATATCTATATTTATTTATTTGATTTTAAATAATTTGAGATTAACTCTTTTCAGGATTTCAGTGTGATGAGATTATGACATCTGCAGAAGCTTTAATATCATATACGGAAACTCCTCGAGCAACTCCTTGTAATGAAGATTCTATGAAACGCTTTAAATGTAACCTCTGTCCTTATTCTACAAATATAACAACTCATATAAAAAACCACTCACTTGTGCACTCTGGTGAACGTCCTTTCAAGTGTGAAGTATGCAGTCGAGGTTTTACTCAACTACATGTTCTGAAAACTCACATGCTTCTACATACAGGAGAGAAACCTTATTCGTGTGATGTCTGTAACATGTTTTTCAGACAACCAAGTCATCTAAGAGTACACATGAAAAAACACTTGTGATATCCCATACCTTATATCTTAAATTTTGTAGCAAACTCTTCATTGACTCTCAGCTACAGATATCAGTTACATTTTTATGCATGTCTTCTTTAACCAATAATTTTGTACAAATTGAAATAACAACAGTTTTTTCAATTGCATGTTGAATAAATGAATATTCATTTATCACTTTGATTTTTTTCTTTTTTTTTCAACTGTTGTTACATAATGATATATTATTACTTTTTGTAAAATAAATTGAAAATTAAAAATTTTGGATGTTATCAAAATCAACATTATCCCATTGACTTGAAATTCTGGTTTGGGTCTTGAAAGATTTGCACCAAGAATAGCACATGAGCTAACTTTTATATGCTGTGCCTCTTATATTTTAAAGATTTCTGTTTTTTAAGCTTCTATGCACAGATGAATATTTTTTGTGCATTTGGCACTAGCACCACGAAGAGGTACAGTTAAAACAGCTAATTCTTAAGTTTTAGTGGTATAGTTCCAATTGCAAAAATGTTTCAAATGTGGTTCATCATGTAAAAATTCCTTTATGTCAAAAAAGTGTATTTTAGGTTATGAAATTTTAAATTTTATGTAATCTCTGGAGCCTATAAGTTATATTGGGAAAAAAACTCCATGTTCTAACAAGTAAAACAGTAAAAATTTCAAGATTCTATGACTAAAACTTATTGATTTAAGAATACTTTGAATTTTATGAGTTTGTGGCATTTTAAAAATGAAAGAAATGCATTTTTAGCGCCTGAAAATACTGAAATTTAAAAAATTCAAAGTATCATATCTTGGTAAGTTTTGGTCATACAAAAAGGGAATCTTTACTTTTCTTTTTTTATTTTTTTTTTGGTTAAAGCATGGTAGAGGCAAATATTTTTTCATTTGACTTGGGTGAAAGGGATCTGACCTTTTTTCTACAAACTTGGGACCCGAGACTGGACTTCATTCTCTCCAGGCACAGCCCGAGTCTATTGAAAAAAAAAAGACTCGAGCCTGTGATGTAGTGGCATCTTTCTTGTAAAAAAAAAATTATATATTTATAGGAATTTAATTTATTTTAATAAATTACAGAGAAATAGTTTTTTTAATCTACTTTTTTTCTTTATAAATCTTTAAAATTATGAGTTTCTTTAACCATCATTTTTTTTTTCTAAACTATATTAATACAAAACTAGTATACTAAAAGATATTTAATTGTAGAATAATGTTTGTTAAAAAAATATTGGAATGTTTTGCAGAAGTTGAGCTGGCACGTAAACAGCGAATAAATAAACAGGCCAGCCAAAGCCGGTACCGTGTCAAGTTTTTAGCTTTTACAATGAATAGAGCATGGCCAATAAAGCTTTTGTAGGGGGCCAGGCTGAACATTCTTTTAAACGGATTGGGCCAGGCTCTGGTTTGGAAATTTCAGTCCATACAGACCTTTCTCCCAGCCATCCAGAAACATTTAGTGTTTATTCAGGGGGAAAGAGGGGGCAGGAGAATAGTAGCATTACATACTCAAATAAAAAGAAAAGTGTTCAGTTAAACTGATGGCATTAAGCTCACAGGCTATTTCTGCATGAAATACCCATTTAGCTAAATTAAGAGGGATTAGCCACCTCCTATTTCCCCCTTATACTTAACCAATGAACCTCCAAATCTAATCAGGCAAGCGCCTTATCAGTATAAACCTATATACAAAATTTGAAGCAAATTGGATAATTCTGCATGAAAAACCCATTTATCTAAATTAAGGAGGGGGTGAATTAGCCCCTATTCCCCCTCTTTATCTTCACCAATGATCCTCCAAAACTAATCAGGGAAGCTTCTTATCACAATGAACCTATAAACAAAATTTTAAGCAAAATGGATTTTTCTATCAAGAGTTGGGCACATTAACTCTCAGGCTTTGATAGCCTGTGAGCTAAAAATTGCAAGCCCCACACAAAATTGGCATTATGCAGCCATAAAAGGGCATTGTGTGAATGTCATTAAATATGTAATGATAAAATCAGAAATACTTTAGTTTATTTTACGATATAAAATATTTGTGACACAGAAGTTGCTGAAAAAAGACTGGATAAATTTTAAGAGGTGGTAGAGAACATTACAACAAACAATTTTTACATAGGAAACCAGGGTGCAGTCCATTTATTCAGTCAAAAATATAGAGTATCAAGCCAAACTCAAGTATTTGTTCAGAAGTTTAACAAAAGTGAAGATGTTTTAACGAAATTTTCAGCCAACTTACCTTCCTTTGTATGAAATACAAAAACACAAAAAGTACTGGAAAGACATAGTCATTGGATTAGTGACATTGTATGAAATGTCAACTACATTCCAGAATAGGGAGCATTTAGTTCAGCACTGTTTGGACACGGATGATGATAACTATCACCAATTATTGCGATATCATTATATTCAACATAAAACAAGGTAAGTTTATTGAAAATTTCATTAAAACAGCTTCATTATTTTTAAATTTATGTTCAAGGCTTCATATTTGGCTTGCAGTGAAACAGTCTGTGTTTTTAATTGAACAAAGTAATTGCAACCATGGTTTCCTACACAAACATCATTTACTGTAGTGTGTTTTTCCCCTTTTAAAGTTTGTCTCACGTTTTTTTAAACACTTTGCAAAAAAGAAAGAAAAATGATAATATTTTACAAAATGAAAATCGTATTTTAGTAAATACTTAATATTAAATTAGATTTATTACAATTTGCACAAAACATTTTTAAAGCAAGACAACCGTTGTTTTTGTTAAGCTTCTTAAATTGATATAATTT
Organism: Maratus michaelseni; assembly: GCA_963931845.1. Taxonomy (NCBI): domain Eukaryota; kingdom Metazoa; phylum Arthropoda; class Arachnida; order Araneae; family Salticidae; genus Maratus; species Maratus michaelseni. The sequence continues at coordinate 155,744,619 of OZ007596.1, read as the reverse complement.
TTAGAACATAAGCAATCTAAGCAAGCATAAGTAAGTCCAATCTCTTACTGGAAATGCGTATAGAATCTGTGCTTGTTGATATAGCATTATCATTTGCAATATTACTTTCATCTATGTTTGTTCCAGTTAGAGTGATAGAAAACAGAACATTTGTTCTTTTCTATTCACAGAATTAAAATTATACTTGAATTTAAAAGGGATTGTAAAGTTAAAATCTGTATGCTATAGTTGGATGGATTAATATGAAATCTTACATTATCAACTCTGCAACTCTCTCGAGTTTAAGGTAAATCATTAAAATGAATATTTTGAAAGTTTGTTATTATTATTTATTAATTATTTTAAATTGTTTAAAATTGTAACTGTAGATTAAAAGATTATTTCTAAACTAAACGTTAATTCTCATACCTAGAACTACAGATTAATGAAGTGTGGAATATATATATATATATTTTTTCCTTCTAATGCCTGAAATTAATTTTAGATTTTTTTTTTTTTAGGATTTCAGTCTAATAACTATCAAAAGGTTATACCATGTGCAGAAGCTTTGTCATTCAAGAAAACTTACTCTAATGAAGATTCTCCCAGACGTTTTAACTGTAATCTCTGTCCTTATTCTACAAATATTAAAACCCACATGAAAAACCACTCATTTGTGCATTCTGGTGAACGTCCTTTCAAGTGTGAAGTATGCAGTAGGGGTTTCACTCAACTGCATACTCTAAAAAGTCACATGCTTATACATACGGGAGAGAAACCTTATACATGTGATGTCTGTAACATGCCTTTTAGACATGCACATCACCTGAAAAAACATAAGCATAAACACTTGTAATATCGACAACTTACATGTTTAGATTTTGCAGTAAAACAATACATTGACTCTGAACTCGGATAGATTTTCATGCATGTTTTCTGGAAACAATAATTTTGTATAATTTAAATAATATTAGGATATTACATATTGTATATTGAATAAATAAGTATTCATTTATTACTTTAATTCTTCATTTTGTTTAAAATTATATTGTTACATTCACATTTATTTTAAATTTTGTTTAAACAAACTGAAAATCTTTGGATGTTATAAATATCAATAGTATTCCATCTATTAGAAATTCTGGATCAGATCTTGAGAAATTTGCACTAAGAATAGTATATGTACTAATTTTTATACACTGCACCTATTCTATTATAGACTTTTTTTAGCTCCTACATCTAGATTAGTGATTTTCAACCAGGTACAATGATGCACTGAGAGAGAACTTCAGGTGTGCCATGAAAATTTTATGTTAAGTTGTAACAAGATAACAAAAGTATCAATAATAAACATTTCCTATTATGCAATTTATTTTGACGTAGGATTTAATGTCACAAAGTTGTATTATTTTGAGGGTTTTTTTCTTCGTTTGTGTACTCTTTATAAGAGTAAATGAAAAAATAATAAGAATGATCTTACATCTTCAAATAAATTTAATCTTTCAGAGAAAAATTATGCCTTCCAAAGAAAAATTATGCCTTCCAAAGAAAAGAGTTACAATACAAAATGTAGTAGAAATGATTGATGGTAAATGATTTAAGACTATGCCTATCCAAAAGTTCATTCTTACAAAAAAAAATCTTCTAATTTAAGAAAAAAAAGGTCTCTTTAAATACTAATGTTTATAGAACATAAATAATAAGTTTATAAGAACTTTAACATTCATTTTATTACAAATTATAATACATTATTTTTATTTTCTCTAATAGGCATTTTGTTTTTGTTAGGAAATAAATTCAAAGTGCCATATATTTCTGTCACATGTTTTTCTTATCATCATAATTTTAGTGTACTGCAGAAGTTAAACTATGGATTTAATGTCTTGAGATAAAAAAAAAAAAAAAAAAAAAAAAAAAAAAAAGGAAGGTTGAGAAATATACTGGTCTATAGATTAGATTTTTATAGATTAATATTTTTTATTTATACATTTCCAAATGTTTTTGCATTTTCTTTTATTTCTTTTGACATTATTATTTTTTCATCATCTATTTCTTTTAAATTATTGTTTATAAGGAATCAGCTCATACTGTTGTCTGTTTGACAAATTATGATTGTCATGTGTCCTAGATTCATAGTATTAATGAAATGAAATTTTAACTTTGTATGATTTGATTTTTTATGTAATTTACATCATTTCTAATACATTACACTTTAAATTATTATTAATAATGTTTGTTTGTAACTCTGATATATTATTATTTTTTTATGTTTTATGGTATTTGTACTAATATATCTTCAATCCCTAGAAATTGTTATCAAAAGCATAAGTTTTATGGGTACTTCTCCATTATTCCGTGGACCACCTTTCGTAGCAACAAACTATCGCCAAACTAACGCCAAATAAACAAATGGAAGAATGTTGCCATGGAATATCAAAATAAATAAATAAAATACAAGAAATTGGGAAAAGCCCCACTCACCAAAGTGTCAGTAAGTTTAAACAAAAAAATATTACAATAAATTTCAATTAATTTCCAAGACTAAAGAAATCTTGGATATTTATTTATCTACATTATTTTTCTTAATTATTCCTCTCGGCTGGTGAATAAAATCTTTGTGACATCAGTTGAAACTGATCTATTGCACGTAACTATGCATCGCAACATTTTTTCAATGCTTTTTCTTTTTTAATATCAAGGCACCACTATTAAAGGACGCAACTGTTATTTTAATTAACAGAATAACTAATTAATCAGTAAAACATAATAAAAAATACAGATAAATGTTGAATTAAAAACCACTTGATGACATAACAAACACTTGTAATGCTTCTGACATCAAGTGAATAAACCTGCATTTTTGGTGTTAAATCCTATGGTTTGGCAATAGTTTTTTTGTTATGAAAAGTGGTTGACGGGATAATGGAGAAGTACAATTTTTGTACTTTTTTCTGTAAAAAATATACTTGTCATTTGATAAATTTTGTTTACAAATTTTCTTTGCTTAGTTCTAAAAAAATATTGAATTAAAAATCATTTGTAAACATAAAAGATGCAAAAAAAGGGGCTTTCATTTTTTATGTATTGAAATTTCTACAGTTTTGCAAGTATAAATGTAATAAAATCTGTTTGTTAAACTAACTGGTTTAGAACTTCAGAATTTAGACAATAATATTAAATCACAAATATATAAGGTGGGTTATTATTAAGTTATCAAGGTTTTTTTCATATTAATTTTTGAACACATGCTTTTATATTAGCAAAATTTGCATCGAAATAAAATTCAGAACATGTAAATATCTTACAAATATAAAAATAAGTAGAAAAATTAGACTTTGTTTTGTTATTGGATGTTTGAAAAATAGTTGTAGCTTTTTTGGAATTTATGTTTTGATTTCTGTTTTTTTTTTTTTTTTTTTTTTTTAAATGATTAATAATAAGAATGGAAAAAAAATTATATATTTTTTAAACATTTAGTAGAAGAGTCTTATCAATATTTCACTAGTTTTATTGTATTTTTAATTTATTTATAGTGCTAGGCAGTTTTAAAAATTCGACCAAAATTAGTGAAAGTGGCTTTATCATGATTAAGGCTGTTAGTCAGTCAACTTCCAAATTCCTCTCACTAATTTAAACTTGTGAGCTGAGAATTCATTCGTATATTTAAAATATCTCCTGAGGAAATTAATATTTTTAAAACTTCTTTTTTCTTTGTACTCTTCTTAAAGGATGTCTCTTTGTTTCTTAGCTGTCAAAATAGTTCTAAAATCTATGCTTAATTTAATATTTTATGCGTTAAAAGCTGACAAACTGTGAGTAAAATTTTAACACTTTGCATAAAATTAAGTGTATATTTTAAAAATATTTTGACAATTAAGAAACAAAGAGACATCCTTTAAGAAGAGTACACAGAAAAAATAAGTTTAAAATATTAATTTCCTGAGGAGATATTTTAAATATACGAATGCATTCTACGCCCATAGGTTTAATATTAGTGAGGTAAATTTGGAAGTTGACTGACTGAGAGCCTTAACTATTGAACAATGAATTACAATAATTTATTGGGTAAATCACCATCTGAATTGTTTAAGATCTTAAAAAAAAAGTTTGGAAGCATATGATGCACAGGAATGCAATAAAATTTTTCAATAGCTTGATTCAATATTATTTGGAAATGTAGTAGATGCTTATGTCAGAAATATGGAAAGTTTGTTTAGTTTAGTTTAGTTTAGTTTAATTTTAGTTTAGTTTAGCTTAGTAGTTTAATTTAATTTAGTTTAGTTTAGTTTTAGTTTAGTTTAGTTTAGTTTAGTTTTATTTTATTTTATTTATGATGTTATTGGCTTTTTCTTTCTTTGTTTTCTTGTTCCTTTGAAAAGCAAAAATAATATTCTAGTAGGCAATTAATATGAGATTAAATATACTAAAATTTAAAACAGGGAAAAACTATTGTTTTTCTTAAGCATCTTGAATGGGTATAATTTTTAGGACTTAAACAATCGAAGAAAATGTAAGCAAGAGTAACTTAAGCAACTATACAAAACAGTTTCCATAATTAGTGATATAACATTATCTCTTAATATTGCCTACACACATTTTTGTTCCAAGTAAATTGAGAAAATCAAGGAATTTGTTCTTTTTGATTCAAAAGATTAAATTCATACTTGTCTCTAAAAGAGACGCAGAAATAAAAATCTGTATGCTGAATTTTGTAGGGTTAATATGAAATCTTATAAAGACAAATAACAAAGTAAAATCTTTTGAATATGTGTGATAAATGTTACTATTGTATTTTATGTTTTAAAATAATTTGAAATTAACTCTTTTCAGGATTTCAGTATCAGAGTCATTTCACAGCTGCTGAAGCTTTATCATCACGTAGCAGAACTCTTTGTAATGAAGACTCTATCAGACGTTTTAAATGTAATCTCTGTCCTTATTCCACAAATAAGAGATGTGACATAAAAAAGCATTATTTTGTGCATTCTGGAGAACGTCCTCATAAGTGTGAAGAATGCAGTCAAAGTTTTTCGCATGTACATGTTTTAAAAAGACACATGCTTATACATACTGGAGAGAAACCTCATACATGTAATGTATGTAATACATCTTTTAGACAAATATCTCAGCTGAAATTCCACATGCGTAAACACGTGTAATATGTATACCTTATATGAACACATTTTGTGGTAAATTATTCATTAACTCTGTGACGCAAAGGCTGAGATCATATAAATTTTCATTCATGTAAATAAAACATGACCAATAAATTTGTATAATTTGTTTGTTTGTTTTTCTATTATTTTAAATTGCATATTGAATAAATAAAAAATTGTATTGCTTTGATCTTTTTTTTTTCCTTCAAACTATTGTTGCAGCTGTACATATATGTATTTGATAAAGTAAATTATAAAAATTTGTATTCAAAGTCAAGTTTTAAATCACAGTATAGAATTTACTACAAAATATACACCTATAAGTCTTATATATCACAAATGATTCTACATGTGTACTTTCAGATGACTTATTGTCTGAAAAATCTGTTACATACATTATTTGAATAAGGTTTCTCGCCTGTGTGTAAGAGCATGTGATATTTTAGAACATGCATTCGATTAAAATTCCTACTGCATACTTTGCATTTATGAGGGTGTTCACCAGATTACACAAGTGAGTGGTATTTTGTATGGGATTTTTTATTTGTGGAATAAGAACAGAAATTACATTTAAAAAGTCTAACGGAATCTTCATTAAGATGAGTTAAACTTTCTGCAAACATGAAACCACTTTGATGGTTATCCCTCTGAAATCCTGAAAACATAAAACAATTTGGAAATTATTTCATGCCATAAAAGGACAAATTAATAGTAAGAAATATTCTATACAATTTTTTCCAATTGCACAAATAAAAAATATCACATAAAATACCATTCACTTTTGCACTCTGGGGAACGACCTCATAAATGCAAAGTATGCAGTCGGAGTTTTAATTGATTACATGTTCTAAAAAATCACATGCTCTTACATACAGAAGAGAAACCTTATTCATGTAATGTATGTAACACAACTTTCAGACAATCAAGTCATCTGAAAGTACACATGCATAAATACTTATGAGACATATGCCCTATAGAAGTATGTTTTGTAGTAAATTATATCTTGACTTTCAACTGCTGAGATCACAAATTTTCATGCTTGTTCTCCGGAGCCAATAATTTTGTATAGTTTGAACATGTACTCTCTAGTTTTTAAAATGCATGTTGAATTAATAAATATTTATTTATCACTTTAATTTTTATTTTATTATTATTTTTTTATATATCTTACAAAGTGTCTTCTAGTTATCTTTAAAACTGTTATTGAATGCATAAAAAAAAATCTGTGTTTTTTATTCTATAAGAAATATCTTTTGTCACTTGATAAGCATTTGAGGCATTCAGAATCACAGTAGATAAATTTCATTTTTTCACAGGAGTGTAGTGGAGGGTATACAATCGTATACACCTTCTGGATTTTTTTTTTTTTTTAAGAAACTTTGTATACCCTCTGTTTATAATTTTAATTAATTTTTCAATTAATTTTCAGCAGTGAAATTATGCTATTAAATTATTGAACAATACATGAATTTTTACACATTGTTAACAAAGCATATAACCAACAGAGTGAAAAATGTTCTAGCCGCAAATCGAACCCGGACTCTTGGAATAATGCTCCACAATTGAGCTATGATGACAATACCTAACTTGGCATCTCTCACTTACATATGTTAGTAAGGCTGCAAATGCAGCACAAGATGGAAAGGTCTTCATGAGCACACAACCCTGCGGCAAACATGAGACGAAATCAAAGCCCAGCATAGGTGAACACATATAATTTTAATTAATTTTTCAATAATTAAATTCCCAACTTGGACATTTTTCCCTCTGTCGATTATACACTTAGCAATGTGTAAAAATTCATGCATTGTTCAATACCATCTGTTTATCAAATAAAACTACAGAATATGGTCTCTGGGTATACTACACACTTAAAAATTTGCAGCAAACTGTCCAGTCATTTGACCGTTTTTATAGAAAATGGTTACATAACCATAATTTAACTCTATTCTGACCATATTATTGCCCATATTATGGTCAGAATAGAGTTAATTTACAGTTATGTAACCATTTTCTATAAAAACAGTCAAATGACTGGAGAATTTGCTGCAAATTTTTAACAGTGTATTTGCCTATTGTGTATACCTTCTGTTTTTTTTACAACTACAGCACTGTTTTTTCGGTACTTTTCGGTTAGCCGGGTGCCAGTGATATATATACATGTATATATATACACACACACATATATACACATATCTACATATACATATGTATGCATATACATATATATGCATAAATGTATGTATATATATACAAATATATGTATATACCACATATGTATTTATATATTTACATATTCACTGGCGCCCAGCTAACCGAAAAGTACCGTTTTTTCGTACAACCGAGTTTGAGATGAATTCTTGCTCTACAGACAATACTTTGTTTGGTGCTGTAACAAACCAAGTCCTAAGTTGAAAATGTGAGCAGGGACTGTGTCCTACATTTCTGAATGAAATGCATGTGAGAACCATCATCTTTATAAACAAATATCTCTGGATAATGTTTCATAGACTTGGTCCACTTTGATTCTGAATACTTCATTTATTCATTTTGCATAATTTAAAATTATATATTAAAGGGGGGGGGGATGTTTATTTATGTTATATTTTTCTTATCCATGAGTATTTACCGTTAAAAAAGTATTATATCTTATACATTGTGTGTTACATGTGTACAATACAATGTATTGTTGTAATTTTTATTGGTTTTAATTTCATTGTGCATAACATTAAATTTGTATTCATTTATCATGCCTCTATTTTATTAAATGATTGTTAATTATTATGTATCATATTTTCTTGCATAATTTACACTCCCAATGTGTTTTTCATATCTCCTACTTTTGAAAGAAAAAAAATTGGATAATTTTCACATGATGAAAAAGCATTGATTTGAATTAATGAAATAATGATTTCACATAAACAAACTCTATGTGATTTGAAAAATAAAATTTTTCAGACTTCATTGAAATCAAGTTTTAGTTTATTTCTGTGATTTAAAAAGAACTAATTCACAATTCTTTCCTCATAGTTTTTTTTCTTCACCTGCTTCTAGAGTGAGTGCATGTGAAAAGTAACAGATAATGCTATATCATCAGTCAATCATATGATCTGTTGAAGATCAATTAATTTCAGTTTTTGCCATTTGTTTACATCACTTATATTCAAAAATCAAATTTCTAATACCTCAAAAAAAAAAAAAATGTTTTAATGAAGAGCAGTCTGTTTTGCTTTAAGGAATGAAAAAAAAAAAAAAAAAAACACAAACAACAGTATATGTAAAAATGTAAAGTTAATAAAGTCATGAGAATATTTCTTGGTTCGAAATTTGAGAAGTAATTTAAGGTTATTCTGTGAAAAACATTTTCCCCCCTCTCAACAGCACAAAACTTTCTGACATATTCTTGAAGTGATTTGAAATTGAATGGCATTTTTACATTTCTCTGTAAATACATACCTTGAGATTATAATCTTGCTTTCTTATGACCTTCATTAGGCAATTGCATCTGGAAAAGCACTTTAAAACTTCAACTTTGACAGTATTTTCTGAAAAATCTCTTGCCTTTATTGAAAAAGAGAAAATGTTATTTGATTTTTTAATTTCTGGTTAAGAGAGAACACTTCAAATTTTGTGCATTTATGAATAAAATTGACTTTATGAATGTGCCAGAAAGTAGCCAGTTTTGATTTGAGAAAAGATTTTTTATAAGAAGACGTAAGTAAAATGTTTTAACACTTAAATTTTGCTGTTTTTAATTACATTAAATGTTTCTATGAAGGCTTTTCAGAGTTCTAACAGATTTCTCCCATTAACCTAGATTTTATTATTAGTATTTTTTTCATTTCAGGATTCTCCCGAAAACTAATCAAAGGATTTCTTCACTTGTTTAAAAAGCCAATCTATTTTTTTACTTTCTTCCATCTTTACAAGAAGAAAGTATTGGATTCATGAAAATTTTAATCTTCCGGTTTTCAACAGATTTATAGGTTTTAGAAGGTCCTGAAAACGATTTGACTGTTTTTAGAAAATGTCTGTCTGTGAGTCTGTCTGTCTGTGTGTGTGTCTCTGTATGGGACAAAAAAATTTGTGGGTGCTCTATCTCAAGAACTAAAGCACGGAATTTAATAAAACTTTATATTCAGTTAGTCTCTGCTATAAGTTGGTGCTGATTAGTTTTTGGTGTAAACCACCAAACAGGTGGCGCTGCTATGCTACATTTTTCAAGATTTTCATGATAGCTATATCTCAAGAACTAATGCACATAATTTCATCAAACTGCAGATTCTGTTAGACCTTGACATAAATAGATTATGATTATGTTTTGGTGTAAACAGACCAACAGTTGGCGCTGCTATACTACTTTTTTCGTGATTTTTCCGAGAGCTATGTCTCAAGAAGTAATGCATAGAATTTCGTCAAACTTCAGATTCTGTTAGACCTTGACATAAATAGATGCTGGTTACATTTTGATGTAAACAGCCCGACAGGTGGCGCTACTATGCTACTTTTTTTCATGATTTTTACGATAACTATATCTCAAGATCTAATGCACAGAATTTCATCAAACTTCAGATTCAATTAGACGTTGACATAAGTTGCTGTTAATTAAGTTTTGGTGTAAATCTCACTACAGATGGCAATGCTAGGCTACATTTTTCTAGATTTACATGATTTTAGCGATAGTCATATCGCAAGAACTAATGCATGGAATTTAATAAAACTTTAGATTCAGTTAAACTTTGACATAAATTGGTGCTGATTCGTTTTTAGTGTGTGTGAAACTTGTATGAGATAGAAGAAAGTTTTGGGATTGGCACATTTGACTAGTTTTTACATGTAATGCATTTTATTTATTGGTAATTATGTATTTATTATAGCATTATGTTCCTATTAAAGATTTTTTGTTGTTGTTACTGAAATTTTTCCTGTAAGAGAAAATGTAAATGAATACCACACCTGAAAAAAAAATGCATCTATTTTTCATACCTCCTACTTATGGCAATAAACAAAAGCATGAAATATATGCAAGTATGGTATTATTGAGGTGTGAGACTAAAGACTGCACATTGGCACTAAGAACTAAGGGTGCAAAAATATACAAAACACTCAGTCAATATTTGATAACTTTTTAGAAGTAAATTTGTAGGAATGCTGAAAAAAATCTTTCCTAGAGTGCACAACTAGTAAAACTACCTCCTTCTATTATGATAAAATTCATCATTTAATACTTTTGACAAAAAATTTTTTTGAACCAAGATAGCACACAAATGAAATATTCCGAGCCAATGATGCCAAGCCTGTGAAGCCAGGCCTAAAGCGGGTTTGATTCTTATACCAGTCTCTGGGCTCAGGCTCATAAAAATTTTATTTATTCACAAATTGAAAAAAATATATAATTACAGATGCTTTTAAGGAATAAGGATGTTGTCTTAGAAGGGGCAGTTCCTAATAGGAGGCTCTTACAGGGTGTCTAGCCTCCTGGATACCTTGGAAAAGTCAGGTGAATGTCAGGGAAATTCACTATTCCTGGAAATTGGAAATTTTCGAGAAAAAAATCAAGAACATTTTTCAGATTATAAAATTAAGGATTTGAAGTTGCAGTGCCATGGAAATCTAACTTTGTTCTTCATAAGTACTGTAAAGAATATTTCAACCTCTCATTCAATTCCTTTTGTCTATCATCTTTCAGTCATCTTATAACTCAGATAGTTTCAATATCAGCTTCACTGAAACTTTGTAGTTTGTAGAATTTATTAGGTAATTCTACACCAACCATAGAGAGAAACCAAAACAATGAGTTCATTTCACGCATATGGCATTTTACATTCCCGCAAATCTTGCATCAGATAGCTATTCATCGCCAAACAAGGTAGCAGTTGCATTGAATTTGGCACGGTTTGGGTGCCAGGCATTACTGGCCCCATGTAAAGTAAACAAACATATTTTTTGAAAATCTGCTAACCTTCTGTATCAACAACTGCATACCCTTAAAGAATTAGTGAGTTTTACACATCCGAACCAAAGTTTTTTTAGTCACTCTTGGTTTTTTTAATAACGCTAAAAATATTGATGTTTATTTGTGGTGAATTCTATTTACTTTTAAACTTTTGAATCAATGGAAAATTAATAATACTTAATTCAATTAATTTATGAGTTCCTTCATAAATAAACGTAATAGTTTATTTTCTTTGAATGATGATTTTTTTTTTCCTTTTTACCAATTAAAAAAAAAAAAAAAAAGCGTTTAGTTGAATTTTGTATAGTTTGTTCTTTTAGTAATTAAAAATGAATCAAAGTTTGAATTAAATATAAATTTATAATGTTAATTTAACTTGATTAATTTGAGCAATTGTTTTATATTAATGATAGATAATGTTCATTACACACAGAAAAAAAAAAAGAGATGCAACATGGTTGTCAGAGAACATACACATTCTACATTATTATTGTTTTTAGAAAGATCAAGATTCTGTAATAAATGTTGCCTAGAAAAAAAGTCTGTGTCATGCAACATTTAAATGGTAATAAAAGAAAATTACATGTCATTATTTCTTTTTGAGTGATAATATATATTACATTTTGTAACATGTTTTCCAACGATGCATTTTTAACATTCCAACATAGTAGAAAAGTGTTTATGAATTCGGTTTATCTGTCTGTCCATGCTCTAACTCTTGTAAATGTATTTGGATTGTCATACAATTGATATATGTTATTGAGGTTTACTATGGCCTGTTTTGTATTGAAAATGAAGTGTGTAGCGCTTACAGTTTTTTACAGAGACACTCAAAAGAATTCTGTTACATTACGGTGTATGGGAGAAGATCATTTGCAGTTTATTTTAATGATTGTTACACAATTTCTAACGTATTGAAATTGATATATATCACTGAGGTGCACTACAAGAGGCTTACTATAGAATATGGTGTGCATAGCACTTATAGTTAGTTCCTTTACAGGGATTCTCAAAAGAATTCCATTACAGTTTGGTCTATGGAGAAAAAATAGTTTGCAGTTTATTTTAATAATGTTTCACTATTTCAAGCATATTGAAATTGATATATATCACTAAGGTGCATTACAAGACATTTACTACAGAATATTGTGTGTATAGCATTCATCGTTACAGGGACACACAAAAGAATTCAGTACTGTCTTTTAACAATAATTGCTGGAAGTGCACTTTCAGTTGCTGAACGCATTTTTAAATTTAACTAATTTTTTGTCTATTGCTTGGTGTGTATAAATTATATAGATCCTATACAGGGCAGCACAAAAGTTCTCAAGTACATTTCCGTTTATTGACGGAAATTCCAGAAGGGGAATTTTAAACTGTGTTACGCATTTACCAACTGAACTAAAATTTAGCAGTCTATGTAGTATATATACTTGGTAATTCCTGAAATTGGGTTTTTAAACATGTTATGCATTTTCCAAATTGTTTACTTAGATACAATCTTTCACTTTATTAAACAGTAAAGATTTGGCTGTAACTTGCTTCTCTTATGCCAAATTTATTTTGCTCAACAATTTGCGAATCTCAGCTGCAGATATAGCATGGCATTGCATGAAGTCATATATTTCTCCCCATTGACACTTGCTTCTAAAATCAAGTACTAACCCACCAAAGGAATTAATTTTCTTGCTGGCAACACTTGTCTATTTACTAGTTTTAAGTCTTTATGTTTTAATGCCAGATTTCTTATTATTTGGAATTGCTTTGTTTACAGATTTACGTATTGTTTTTCTGTAATTTTCTATATTATAAAAGTAAGTTACGCAATATAAATAAATCTCAACAGAACTCAATTCAATTAACATATTAAGGGTGTATTGGAGGGTTAAATAAACAAATCTATTAGTAAATATCTGTCAATAGTAATTTTATATCCCAATACAATACTTACTCTAAGAATAACAAATAATATTTATGCAGTAGTATGATTGTGCATAAATATGTTATATTCAAGAGTAGCCCTCGTTATATCTCTCATTCTTATATTATTATATTTTAAAGTGCTTTAAATAAGTTTTAACTATTTTTACAATAAATTCATATGTATATGTGGATGTATTCCCATTTATTAAAATTTCTTCACGTTTTCAGGTTCACCTTTGTAAAAGTAGGATCTAAGTTTTTACTTATTGTCACATTATTATTTATTTGAACCCATAATATTCTGTAAGGTGTCTGAAAGTCGAGTGGGGTCACTCCGATTTTCTTTTATGTAACTTTATTTAAATATTGGTTGTATTAAGTATATCTCTTAATTTTGCTTAGAAATTTGTAATATGTGTATAAACTAACATTTTGGAAACAAACACAAAACATTTTCTTTTATGTTATCATTCCAAATTTTTTATTGGCCTTGACTATATCGCAGGAAAAGTCCTAATATTTTTCGAGTAAATATTTAATACCCATATTTTCTTAGTTTATGAATATGAAATTGTTTTGTCTAGTGTAAGATATATAGCCAATATTAGCAGGTTTCTCTCTCTCCCTCTTTTTAAAAAAAATTTTGCATACTGTAACTTATATAATATTAAAAAAAAATGCTATTAATTTGTAAATGTAATCGTATGTTTACATTGAAGTTTAATTAAATTTAGATTTCTCTAAAAGCAGCATTTAACAATTTGGCATTTTTCAGGATATCAGTGTGACAAGTGTCAAAGAGTTTTAACATCTATGGAATCTCTATTAAGTCACAAAAGAACTCATCGAAATGAAGATCCTCATGGACGTTTCAGGTGTAATCTTTGTTCCTATTCCACAAATGTTAGAACTAACATGAAACAGCATAGTTTTGTGCATTCTGGTAAACGACCTCACAAATGTGAAGTGTGTGGCCGTGGTTTTACTCAACTCCATGTGTTGAAGAGCCACATGCTCATACATACCGGAGAGAAGCCACATATATGTGATGTGTGTAACATGTCTTTTAGATATGCAAACAAGCTTAAAATACACATGCGAAAACATTTACAGCTGTATCCATATATGTGTAAATACTGTGGCAAGTTGTATGCTGAAGGTAGATTGTTGGCTGCCCATGAAATTTCACATGAAACATCTAAGATGAATTATTATGCATAGTTGTTAATTTTCAGTTTTTAAAAAAAGGAAGTTTTTACATTGGTCAACATTTTCACAAAACTTTTTTTTTACAAAAACAAACATATATTACTTTCACCATTATTTAAATTTTTATTATTGCAAGAAAGCTTCTAAATTTGTTTGAATTTTGTTCAGTATTTTTAAAGAAGCATTTGTTTACAAATATATAATTTTTACCATTGCTATTAAGCTTATTGTTCATTGTGAAATCTTATAAGCTTGGGTTTATTGTAATAACTTTTGAAAGTTATAGTTTTGACATAAGAGAACTTGCTTTAATATATATATATATATATAATATTATATATATATATATATATATATATATATATATATATATATATATTTACTTTTCTTAAAATGTATACAGCATACAAAGAAATAAGTTTTTGTGTAAATGCTGATGTACCTATGTTTATGTACAATAACCTGGAACATAATAAAAAGCTATCCTTTTTTAAAACCAATGTGCATAATTATTGTTTATCAAGGATTTTTTAGACTTATAAATCATTGTAAACTTAAGCTAAAGCATAGTTCTTATCTATGACATTGTTGACACTATACAAGTATAAAACTAAAAAGGTATGTTTAACTCCATGAATGGTTTTTAAGTAGGATTGCTGTTTTATTCACTTAAAACTAAACTTGTTTATGTGTATTTCAGTGTACCTTATACAGTGAAATACATAAATATTTCTGATTTCCAGTTATATTTCTCAATTTCTAAAGAGTTAATTTTATCCTGTTATTGTGTTGTATTAGAGAAGTGCAATATTTTAACTAATCTTGTTCAATCGCTTAAATAGTTTAAATGAAACTTGCAAAACTAGCTGAATTGTAGAGCACATTCAACAATATTTGAAAGTTTGCAGATTAAACTGTTGGCTATTTATTATGTTCGAATTGTGAAAAAATTTTAACTTGTATGATTTAATAAACTAAATCTTACCCCAAATTACTTGACTTTTATAAAGAAATGTTCTTAGAAAAATAGTATATCTATCAATATAGTTTGTAACTGACTATAATCTAAAATAAATGAAGAAAAAAAAGATTAAATCAAACTATTATTCTTTTAAAATAACATTTTTTAATGATATTCCTTGATCATTCCCAGTCTACCTTATGGAACTCATTTTAAATGATATTTTGAATTTATAATTCATGCATTTCTCTTGTATTATAATATTTCAACATTTATAAAAGGTATGTAATTTCTTGTAAAAGTTTAACGAAATAATGGAAATATTTTTTTTTTCTTTTTTAAGTTGCATAAAATAAAGCTATGTGTGACTAAAGATACACTTGTCTTTCAATTTTCCTTTTATTCACTATAAAATATTTTTGTTTGCTTAAGGTATGTATATTTTTCTTACTCTATATCATTTAGCTTTTTATTACACATTACTTATTTTGCTTTTCAATTAAACAGCATAATTATGTAATGTACATTTTTTGTGTGACATGCAAATGGATTAAGTAATAAAATGTTAATGTCTGACAGTCATATTTTAGAAAACTGAACATTGCTTAGAACTAAAATAGAGATAGTTTAGCTCTTATGAATTTCTGTATTTTAGCATAGTTATTTATATAATATTATTTTTTAACTTTATTTGGTTTACAAATTAAAAAAAGAATTAACTGTTATATAATTTTTATGTTTATTAAAAATACTTTTGTTTAGTATTTTAAAATAATTTTATCTTTACATTTAAAAAAACTGTTTATATTTTTATTTTTATCGTTATTATTACTATATTTTATGGTCGTTTTTGTTTTAATTTTTTAAATGAATCATATTCAACAGTATATTTTATGATGTTTTTAATTTATTAAGTCTTAAGAATAGATCATTTCAATTTTTATAATATTTGTATTTTTATTTATAAAACAAAGTTTATTTTATTTATTTGTATTTGGCATTTATATTGTTTAACAAAAATATTAGAATGCATTTTTTCTTTTGATTCTACTTGATTTTCAACATAGTGAAATTTAATTCTTTGCACTTTGATATTTTTTCCCTCTCTTTCATTTAAATTGAATTACTTTATAATAAATCTTCAGTTATGTTTATACTATTAAAATTATTAGTGAATTTTTGATTGAAAAATTGTGTTTTCCCTTTAAGTAGTGCATGTTATTAATAGGAATCCAATGTTTTGTGGTTTAATCACATTTTCATTTAATTTTTAATATGAGTTTTTCATTTTGCCTAAATTTTATAGTATACTCTTCTTGCTATATTCTAAATTTTATTCAAAATAAATCTTTTAATTTTAATTCGTGTCTATTTATTTTTTTCTTATTGCTGTTTTAGATGAAAGTCTCATAACCATAAATTTATTATTAAGTATATATATATACAGTGGACTCCCTCAAATCCACCAAACTAAAATCTGCAATTACCTAAAATCCACACATCATTTCTGATGTAAACAATGAAACTCACAGTTAAGATGTAGGTGTAAAATTCAAGTTTTTAAAAAAAAAAATTATATCATTTTGTACACATTTTAATGTGTAATTCTGGTTAATATGATTCAATTCATGTTTTCTCATGAAGGAAATATAAATTTATTTTTTTTAAATGTCAAGATAGTGCGGATATCAGTGGCGATCACAATATTTTTACCAAATAATTTATGTATTAATCAAGCTTCTTTGGTTATTAAGTATGGCTAAACATGAAATAAAACTTTGTTATTTTAAAATTTTGTTGCGAATTATTAGTGCACATTTATAAGGCGAGTTTCACTGAATAAGTCAAGAAAACTTTATCTCATCATCATTATGCATATTTAGTTATGCTATATTAATTATTTAGTTCACCTTTACTTTTAATATTTTAAATTTTCTTAATTTTTATTATTTTACTTAATTATTTTATTGTAAGCATTCATTATAATTTCGAGTGCATTATTAAATTCAAATCATTGTTTAAAAAATGTAAACAAAACAGTGACCAGAAATCTGCAAAATTCTATAATCTGCATAACCTCTGGTTTTAAGCTAGGCAGATTTAAGGGAGTCTACTGTATATATATATATATATATATATATATATATATATATATATATATATATATATATACAAATCTCATATTGAATAATCATTATTATTATTATTTCCTTTTTATGATGTGAAATAATTTTTAATTTTCTTTTACAGGCTTTCAGTGTGAGAAATGTCCAAAAGTTTTTACATCTGCAGAAGTTTTAACATCGCACAAGCTACAAACACATTGTATTGAGGATTCTCCCAAACGCTTTAAATGCCATCTCTGTCCTTATTCTACAAATATTACAACTCACATAAAAAGTCATTTTCTTGTGCATTCTGGTGAACGTCCTCATAAGTGTGAAGTATGTGGTCGGGGTTTTACTCAAGCACATGTTCTAAAACGCCACATGCTTATACATACAGGGGAAAAACCTCATTCATGTAATGTTTGTAACATGTCTTTTAGACATGTAAACAACTTGAAAGTACACATGCGTAAACACTTGGAGCAATATCCTTATATGTGTACATTTTGTGGGCAGTTATTTATTGACTCTCAACAGCTTGGATTACATGAATTTTCTCATATCCAATAATTTTGTATTGAAAAAGAAAATATGATACATTTATGATATTTTCCTTGTTTGCAAGTGTAGCCTTATGTATTGTAGCTTTGATGTAAAAATTATTATGCGCTGTTTTTAATACAATTTATTAATTTTGATTATATTATACATAACATTATGAAAATTTTATGCATTATTGTGTCTTAGTTTTATTAAATATTTATGATATATTATACAATAAGATTTACCAGTGATTATTATTTTAAATTTAACTAGCCTATTTATTTTTTTTATGGATTTTTTTACTAATTAAATAAGAGTGTAATAACACTGTGAAATATAAATATATATATATTAACGAAAGAGCACTGTGATTTATGCAAAAAAACAAGTGTTATTATCAGAAGTAAATTCTTTTGAATGAGAAGAGGCAAAAATGTTCTCTTTTAGCCTTTTTTTTATTATTATTCTTTATTTATAAAAATATTTAGCTGTACAAAATTTGGAATTACATACGTTTTATAATAGCAGAATATATTCTTTTATATGTATCAAAATGTTAATAATAATAATAAAAATTAAAATTCTTTTTTATAGATATAATCTGATTTTAAACACTGTTTTTATTATTCTGAATGAAATTCACAATATATTAGATAAAATATCCAGAATGAAATTAAAGATTTCTGAAACATGATTCTGTTGTTTACCAATGTCCCTTGTCTTGTTATTTGTGGAAATTTAAAACCTTTGACTAAAACTTTAAAATATTTACAAGAAATTGTTTTGAATTTCTTTTGTATGAATATTTCAAGAGATAATTTTTATTGTTTACTGTATTATTAGCAGAATTGTGTATATATGGAAAAGACTAAAAAATTCATATATTTTATATTGTATGTGAGGTTTTTTAAATACATTTGACATAAACTAGTAAGAGAATTTCAAAATTTATTTTATATAATATTGTCATAAGAAAAATTTAATGTATTTAATAATCAGGTTAAAACCAGTTGAAATACCCTATTTGCTCATGTATTTTGCACACTTTTCTTGGCCATATTATTGGGTGAGAAATACGCATGCTTTTTTTTTAAATAATTTATTTTTCTCAAATGAAAACGTGGTGTAAGAGACTACATCTATAATTAAAATACAACTAGATAACATTTTAATAAATGAATGAATAAATTAAGATTAAACAAAATGTGTAAGAGTTTTCGTAAACAGTTTTTGAACAGGAATTAAACAATCCTAGAAGCATTCTAGAATCTGAAAAAAAAAAAAAAAAAAAAAAAAGGTCCCCTCTAATTTAGTAAATGAACATACAAAAATTTTTAACTTGTTTGACAGAAGCATTTAGTATAACTAAATCTTTTCAGCTTGAAAACATTTTAGCACCTCTTATTCTGATGTATTTCCCAGATTCGGTACCACAAAATGCTCATATACTTTTAATTGCTTTGTTTAGAGCATATATATATATATATATATATATATAACTAATAACTAACCATTAAATAAGCACTACATTCACTTCGAATGCTCTTCTAGCTTACCTGTTACTATTTATGAGTGATTTATTTATTTTTTATAAACAGTTGCACCATAAAAATAAATCATTGGTGAAGTTGTTATTACAAATGTAAACAAATCGGCACAAATTAATCTTGTGACTTGATGTTTGAAACCACATTATAGTTACTGCACCATTATACCGTCTGCACACAAAGCAGCTGATACCGTAAAATACCGTTAATCCGCCCTTCCCGATTAAGCGCCCCCCTCCCACTTTGTAAACAAATTGGAAAATTCAAAAAATCCCGAGAAAGCGCCCTCCCCCAAAAGAAATTTTGTCGTGCACGTCAAGATCAACACCAAAAATTTTATCTCCTGAGTGTTTTTTTTTTTTTCGACGGGTCAGAAAGGCGTGACGATTCTTTGATATATCGCAAACATGTGCAAACACATTGTTGATCTGAAAAAGCAATATAACCAAACATTAGTTTTGCTGTAAATTTATTCCCATGGTGATATGAAGGTAATAAAAATATCGATAGTGAAAGTTTCTCATGAAAAATGTTAAAGAAATGTGCATTTGATACTGTGTGGAAAATATTTTGATTAAAAGAGAATCTATTTATTTTATTAAAGAATTTATAGTTGTATTTAACATTATTATGAAAACCAATCACAAAAAAAATATATTGATTGATTGATCAGATCAATCGATTTGTCGATACACAGTGTAATTTTAATTTGTGCTATCTTTGTGGTAGTAATGTTTTTTGTTTTAATAATCTGGCAACACTACCAATTCGTTCTATATGTTCTCAATTTTTGTGATTTGTATTATTTATTTAGCATTTATAGATACGAAATCATGATTTAAAAAAAAACGGTTATTTAATCTTCCTAACTTACAACAGATGGCGACACCACATAAAATGTTACTAGTTCTTGAAATTACTTCAGGATATTTTCAACTGCAATTTCCCAGTGTTTTTTAATTATTTTAAATTATTAAGTTCCTTTTATTTTTCTGTTACCATATTAATGACAGATATTAGTGTTATTATTTATCTAAATGCATTCCAGTTTCAAAGCTTCTGAAATCCAGAGTTTTCTATAATCTGAAATTGCCATTAATCGTGAATTTATACTGTTTTTCTATTTTGTATATCATTTTTTTTTCAAAATGTTTTTCTTTTGTCACTTTATTAAAATAATGCATACTCTGCAACGATCGGCCATTAGCATCTCCGCCCCCGCCACCACCACCGATAAATATCATATACTACAATTTTAATACCGTGTAAGCGCCCCCCCTGATTATTTTACGATTTATCGTCACGTTTAGGGGGGCGGATTAACGGTATTTTACGGTAAGGAAAAGTCAAGGGAAATAATAAAGAACTTGTTTCTAAGATCCTAACTGAAATATTGTAAAATGAAAATTATTCGACATATGCAATGGGATTAATCATTTCATTAATTCAAATTATTCTAAATGTGAAAATTACGTGAATCTTTGATTTTTACCAAAATTTTCTTTGAAAAATAGGGTGTATGAAAAATATGTAGGAGTGTAAATTATGCAAGTAAATATAGTATTTATATTTGGTTGACTGTAAAAAAAATTCTCAACGGTCTTGTTCAAAATCTCAAATCTTTCTTACATATTCAATAAGAGAAACTATTATCAATATTATTATTTTTATGCCTGATAGTTTTTGAAGCACTTTTTTAATCGAAATAGTTTATTTTATAAGTTTTTACTATAGCTACACCTAAATCCAAAATTACCAGAGAATATATATCAGTAATTTGGAGAATGAATTTAAAATTATTAAATAAAACATTCGGTTAATTTTTATAATTTATATATGTAACAAAAACATTTCCATTGTTATTAGTCATTCTATCCATTATGTAATTAACATTTTCTTGCATAATAATTTAATAATAATATATCTATGTGTTGTATATTTTGACAACAAAGTATTTTTTTATTTACTTATGTGTTCTTTCTTTATTTTTATTTTTATGCATTATTTGATTGTGTATATAAAATAATATGATCTGTTATGTGTGATTGCTATCAGTTTCAGGTGAAAAAAATAAAAATAAACAGTAAAAAACTGATTTTTTTTTTACATTAAATTATTTACTACATTTTATTACATTGTTAGATTTGAATATAAAAATATAACATTGTTGTGGGTCACATCATTACTGTAGTGTAATATATTGGGAGTAACCTGTAATAGCATGGAATCGTTTTAAGAAGAGTTTGCATTGAACGACATTGAATTGGAAATAAAGTAAGATTACAGATTTATTGGGGTTTTTTTCTTTCTCTTTATTTCATCAAAATTATTAAATTACAAATCTTTATTCATAATTCAGCATGTTTGAAAAAGTTTGTGGGAGCTTATTTTTCTATCTTAATTTAACATAATATAAATATAATTTACATTTCTTTTCCATCTTCAAAGATAGATTTTATAACTGTTTCTCAAGCAACTATTTTTTCTTGAAATCTAGTATATATTATCATTAGGGTTGAACATTTGTCACAATATGAATTTCTATAATGATTTCTGTACATTTTTTAATTTTCTTTCCAATTCCACAATTTTTTCAAAATGACAGGTTTTTTTTTTTTTTTTTTTTTTTTTTTTTTTTTTGCAAAAAAAATTAGATATTTTTCTAATATTTTATCAGTGAAGTGGATTTTAAATTTTTTTGTGGCAAAAAAAGTTTTAACAAATGACACTCAACAATTTTAAAATTTAGATTTGCAGCAAAATGATACATCTTTTAAGTATCATGGGAACACAGGGTCCAAGCCTCGAATGTCCTGACAAACATAAGGTCCCGGGTCCAGGTATACTCGGATTATGATAATTTAACCGATGACCTTGAAAGGTTTCACAGCGGTACAGGAAAAAAAGTAGCTACAAATGGTGAAAGAAATATTTTAATTCAGGAAAAACTAAGTTCAACTTTTTCGTAACACCTTAATTAATGAATAAATGCATCTACCTACCATCGACCTACTTATTGTGGAGGACTATATACATAGCACCAGATGCACCTTCCATATAATTGGCCCTAAAATAGTAGATTTACTGCTGCAATCAGTTCTTTAATCTCCACATAGTAAGAATATTTCTTTCGGCGAGTTTTTTTTTTCTCAAAGTAAGAAATAACTCATTTTAAATTTTGTTAATTTCAGGCATTTCCTAAGTCATATCTGTTTCATGTGATTTGAAAATTAAATTTACCTAGAGAACAAATAAATATTTATTGTTTAACATACTTTGTTTAATTTGAAACTACCTTAGAAAGAAGTAAGTGAATTTCATGTAATTTCAATTTCAAAAAATAATTTAAGCCTTAGTTCCATATAACACAATAAATCTAGGTTTATTGATAACATTTCTGTGTTTGAAGAAGTAAAGAACATGAAAATTATGAGTTAAAACTTATACCACAACAGGTATAATGTTGAAAACAGCAAATTTGTCGAATTTTTGAAATCGAAAATGAATGCTATCAAATTGTGCAAAACAGTGATCAATGTTTATTAGTTCCAACAAATTGTGTGGTCACTAGAAGCTTATTTTCAACTAGCAAAAATATGTTACTGAATATAAAGATAAGCTTAATACAAATAATTTAACCAAATATAATAATTTACAATTTTACAGTTTGTTTGTTTAAAAAATATATATAGTAAAAACATATTGTAATGAATAGAATTATTATATATATGGGATAAAATTTAAATTAAAATTTAAAATTAAAGATTCCTAGCTCATTTTTTCTAACTAAATCAAATACTTAAAGCTGTCTTGCCCCTGTTAACTTTGTTTTCCAGCCTAACATTTAAACTTTGATACTTCAAAATTGAAGCATCTTTAAGATAAAAATTGCTGAGTAAATGCTTTTTGCACTTGTTTGTGGTTAATGTTGGACCCGGTTTGGCCAGGCCTCATGTTGTCATACGATCCCGGATATCATGTACAAGCTAAGTAACCAATAAAGTGATTTTGCCCTCCCACAATAACATTTTCACCCTCTGTTGGGAATAATGCAAATTATTTCATATTTAAGGTGAGACAAAAATTCAAAGTCATGAATTTCCTGCAAATAATTTGCCAGATCAACTTGCTGTTACCTGTTGTTCCTTTTCTGACTACACAATGCTAAAACAATGACCATTGCACCAGCGAGCATGTTTTACTTAATGGTATGCCCCCAGCTCTCAATTCACTGGGTCTGACTTGAAAAAAGAGAACATATAATCAAAAAGGAAATAAAATCAGGTCCAAACTTAAACTGTTGTCGATTATTCCACTCTTGACTACATGGGCCAGCATTACATCGAAGTAACAGCATTATGAGAAACCTAAGAATAGTGCACGAATGAAGCGATACGATGTACTTCATGATAATGAAAAATGACAACACAGAATTCTTTACATATATATGTGATATTTTCATTATGTACAAATTTACAATAAGCAAAATTGAATGTATTAGCTATTTTTAATTTCAACAAAAATTTTGAAACTTGTTTAAAGTTTAACGAGAATTTTCTACCAATTTTTGCGTATCTTTTCCACGACAAATGTTCAACTTTACTTATCATTCATTGTGATTTTATTTTTCATAGAATTTCAATAATTAACTATAAAAATTATTAAAGAAAATGTGATATTAATCAAAGATATATAAAAGTATAAATTTGAATTATAAAAAAAATAAATGGAAATAATACTTTATAAAATTTAATAATGATCATTTTATGCAATAGAATTTTTTTTAAATTATCTTTAGCCTGAAATTTTTTTTTTAAGGTACGTAATACTGCTTGTATTATAATATCTAATCCAGAGTTGAAAAATTCTCTATAAATCTGCGATTTTCTGCTTTTTGATACTTTTTGAGGTTTTTTTTTTTCTGATTTTCAAGCATTTTATAGCTATTTTTGTACTGTTTTCCTCCCGTCGTATCCAAATTCACTGTATCATAAAGTACACCATAAATGGCTTCTACTGATTCTGTTGGTATTAATCTCACTTTTCATATTTTTTGACAATTATACCAATATTTATATAACATGCAAAAGTTAAATGTATTGTGGAATTTTATTACTATTTTTTTAATAACTACCACATATTTTAAGTAAAATACAATGTTCACTCTTTCCATATTTTCATAATTACTAATACATGCATTCAAGAAGTTTTTTAATGGTTTTGGAGTACTTTTAATTTGACTCAAGAAAATCACCATTTTGGTGGTCTGTCTTTGAGTAATGTCTGCATAGAGTAAATGTAAACATCTCTGTTGTCAGCAAATTATACATAAAACTTATGTATTTGTTTAAATGTCTACAATACCTTTGAAGTTTTGTGTGAATTTCAAAATTGAAATTATTTTTATTTTCCTTGTTAATAATATTGTATCTATAGGGGTAAGCACACTGCCATGTCCTTCCAGAAAAGAAAGCCCTGCATGCATTAAATTTTAGAATTGAGATAGTAATAGATAACACAATTCTTTTTATAATTACCATATTTACCCGTGTATACGTCGATCCTGCGTATAAGTCGACCCCTCACTTCCCCGATCACAAAATTTGAATTTTTTAAAATCCTGCGTATAAGTCGACCCCCCACTTTTCCGATCAATAAATTTGATTTTTTAAAAAAATACATTATTCAAAATCACCTGGAAAAAAAAAAGAAAGTATACTAAATATACTTTCTATATAAATATATAAAGGAACTTTAATTTTTTTTTTTTTTTGGTACATTTATTTGAAATTATCTGAAAGAAAAAGTACTAAATATACAATAATGAAGATAATAATATACAAAGTTAAACTGATTCAAGGTCCGATTCAGTATCGGACTCGCCAAACAATTCACAAAATCCTTCGTCGTCATCGACTCATCATGATACACGTTTTCAATCTGTGTATCGCTACATTCTTCCTCGTCGTTATCACTTTCAAAAATGGCATCATCTTCTGTGCCGTCTAGTTCATTACTTATGCAGCAATTCTTGAACGATTTTATAATCATTTCGGAAGGAATTTGATTCCACGCATTTTTAAACCACTGGGCAATTAATGCAATGTCGGGCTTTCTAATATTACCGCCCTTTGTTAATGTTGGACAACCGGATGAAATCCACTCTGAAAAAAACAATTAAGGACCCTGGCATAAGTCGACCCTCCCAAATTTAAAGTCTTTTTTTTGTCCAAAATTTCTCAACTTATACGCGGGTAAATACTGTACTATATTATATTAATTAACATCATGTAGAGTATTTTTTTTTCATTCTTATGCTAGTAGCATGCAATGATCAGTATTTTCATGTTTCTCCTAATTTTTTAATACATGCATAAAAATTTTAAATTGAGATAGTAATAATTGCATTCTTTTGTATAATTACTCTTTATTATTTAACATGTGTGAATTGATCTTACCATATTTTTGCTAATTACAAATGTATCTGTTATGTAATATGCAATGATCAGTCTTTTCATTTTTTTTAAATTACTTATACATACATTAAGATAGTAACCATAGACTGCTTTTGTGATTTATTTGAGATAAAATTTTTCAGGATATCAATGCGACAAGTGTCAAAGGGTTTTAACATCCATAGAAGCTTTATTAAGGCACAAGAAAACTCACCGCAGTGAAGATCCTTATAGGCGTTTCAAGTGTAATCTTTGTCCATACTCTACAAACATTAGAACCAGCATGAAATACCATTCATTTGTGCATTCTGGTGAACGGCCTCACAAATGTGAAGTGTGTGGTCGTGGTTTTACACAGCTGCATGTTTTGAAGAGCCACATGCTCATACATACTGGAGAAAAGCCTCATACATGTAACGTGTGCAATATGTCTTTTAGACATGCAAACAAGCTTAAAGTACACATGCACAAGCATTTGCAAATGTATCCATATATGTGTAAATATTGCGGAAAGTTGTTTGTTGAAAGTCGACATTTGGCTGCTCATGAATTTTCACATGAGACATCTGAGATGGGTCATACTGCATAATTTCTGTTAATTTTCAGTTTAAAAATAATTACAAATGTTTAAAAAAATTGTTGTTGTTGTTTTTCAAAAGTTTTTGTGATAAATATTTGTGAATTGGTGATTCTTACCTATCACATTAAATTATTTTTTATTACTTTTCACTAAAAATAAAACTACCGAAAGCTTCACTTTTGTTTGAAAGTTCTATACATTTATCTTTTATATATTTATTTTTTAATATACAGATATATTAGGTGTTCCAAAAAGATTAAAATGTGCTTTAACTTTTTACCTGTTGGTGATATGTAGGCAATGTAATTTGCAAAAGTGTTCAAAATAAGGTAGGAATTAAGATTATGTTAAGGAAATTAATTTAAGTCCTATTATTAATTTTTTTAAAAGTTACACTGTTTAAATTTTTATACAGTCCCTAGTTCCGATAAGTTATATTTAGAAAAATTTTCTCCATGCTCTGACAAGTGATGCAATAAATATTCCATTCTTCTATGACCAAAACTCATTGAGTTCTAATACAGTGAATTTTATGAAATTTCAGAGCTTTCTGGCACTAAAAATGGACAGATGATTTTTTAGTGTTGGAAAGATCCCAAATTTCATAAAATTCTAAGTATCACACCTCAGTGAATTTTTATCGTAGGAGAATAACTGCATCACTTGTCAGAGCATGGAGATTGTTTTAAAATATTACTTATAGGACCCAGGTACCATATAAAAATTAAAAAAGTGTAGCTTTTTTAAAATTAATGACAGGATTATTTCATCAACATAATCTTAATCACTGCCTTAGTTTGAAACTCATTTTAATCTTTTTGGGACACCCTGTAAATCTACAAATAGACCATTTGTATCTATAACCATTAACTTTATTGTCATAAAATCATTAGAATGCTTACAGTTTTGGATTTCTAATGTTCATATTCTATTACATTTTAAGCAAGTTGTATCTTTACTTACATTGTAAGTTTATTTTATATGGTGACTGAAGGTCTCAATTTAATATGAAAATATTTGCTTATTTTTTTTAATCTATTGTAAAGCTATTGTAGGTTATACAAAGAGATGAATTGCTAAGTGAGTAAAAACAAGAAGTATCTTATTTAATATTTTAAACTAGATTGATGCCAAAACCTTTTTTTTTTTTAAATTTAGTGTTCAGTAATTTATTTTACCATATCTATATTTTTAACATTGATTTTAATTGTTTTAAAAAAATAGACAATTTAAGCAGTCTGTTTCTGGGGAAAGTGGGGAACAGATTATTCTATATGCAATTAATTTCTTTGATCTAAATGTTGATTTTACTTTTTCTCTACACAATATTACATTCATGAAAATTTTAACTATTGTCAGAGTTGAAAATGCGAATTCATGGCAAACATACGTTTACTTTTATGTTTTGTTAAACCAAATGTTACTTTACTGTTGTCACTTTTTTAACATTTTATTTTTATGATTTCAAGCAATCGAAAGTGTATATTAAAGAATTGTACTTTTTTTTTCTTTCTCTGTGTTTACATTTATTATATGCAAGATCTTCAATTATTAATTTTGCTAATACTTATATGTTCATGCATCTGCCTTTCATTATAATAATCCAGTATTTATAAATGGTATGTAATAGCAATTATAAGTTTCACAAAATAATGAAATATTTTTTTCTTATTATTGGAGTTGAATAAAATAAAGTTCTGTGATTAAAAATATCTTTGTCGTTCAATTTTTTCTTCTGTTCACTGTATTTATTTTGAATTCAAACAAAAAGAGTTAGTGATATATATTTTTGGTATGATACGCAAATTGATTAACTAATAAAATTTTAGTGATTAATAGTTACATTTTAGAAAGCTGAATTAGCTATATAGCTTAGAACTGAAACAGCTATAATTCAACCCTCATGTATCTTTGTATTTTAGCATAGTTAGTTATAAATTATTACTTATAACTTCATAATAGTTTGTTAAAGTTATATTTATAAAATTAAAGAGTTTAATGTTTTATTATTATTGTTTAAAATAATATACAAAGAAAGATACCACATTTTAATATAATTTCTTTTTTTATATATAATGAAATGTATCTAATAGCATATTTTGCAGTGGTTTAAATTTATAATTTAGCTTTTAAGAAGTAGACCTAATTTAATTTTTTATGATATTTGTTATTTATATTCATTGATAGTCTTAATTGGCTTATTGATTAAATAAAACATATATTTTGATTTTCAGTATAATTTTGCAATTACTGATACCAACTTGGAATGTGTCTTAAATGCAAACAGATCTTTAATTTTCCCTTATTTCTAGCAAATGTAATCAAAGCCTTTGAATAATTTTTAAATTCTAGTTTAGATCTTTCACCATAAAAATTTGCTATGATGTACCATGTGTTGTTCCTGCTACAATTTGAAACAAATCATCATCATTATTCTCTAAAAAGCTGTGATTAGATTGGTAGTTAATTGATTGATTCGTAAAATGCCATTCAAGTGACAAAGGTATTAAATATAAATAATAATAATAAAAAAACAAGAATACAAATTTTCATTTTATTTAAATTTTGTTTCAGATATACTTGGCTTCTATGAAAATGATTTGAGTAATGGTCCTTCCTATAGTGGCTTAAGATCTACTAGAAGCAAGTCCAATACCAGAAGTTTTGCATGCTTAGAATGCAATTACAGTACAACAAGGATGGATAACTTAAGAAGACATGAACTGGTACATTCTGGTGATAGACCATTTAAATGTTGTTATTGTAGTAAAAGCTTTACTCAAAAATCACACTTGAAAAAACATTCTCAAATACACTTTCATTAACTTCTTACATCCAGTTATTGTCTCTTTTTTTCCCCTCTTTTATTACACTTTATTGTTTAAAAAAATAATTATTCCACTAATTTGTAGCTAAATTATTACTTTGCCTTTTTTTTTATTTTTCAAATTCCTGTAAGGTTGTATCTTATTTTGTTCTGTGTGTATGTATTTATGTCATTTCGCAGTTTTGTTTTTTCCCTATTGATCTTAAATGTGTCTTATAGTTGCAGAAATTTACTGTAGTAATCATATAAAATATTTTCTATTAATGTATGTTTTGTAAATTGTAAACATTAAATGTTAAAAATCAATAAAATATCATCCTCTTTAATGTGTGCCTTGTACTTTAAGAAGTTTTTATGGCATACAATACATTTATGTTAATTTGGTTTACTTTTTTTTTTTTTTTACTTCCTTTTAAATGATTTTTTTTCCCCAGTACTTTAGTATTTTTGTTTGGGAAAGTCAAAATCCAAAAAAATAATAATATATATTTTTTCTTTTGCATTTAAATATAATATATATAGAAAAAAATAATCAACATTATAGTTTTAACAAAATATTCTATTTTATTAGGAAAAATTCAATTCATTTTTTAAAATAAAATCTGATACAGAAAAATTGCAAAAATACAAATTTGCTGCCAATTTGTGATTTATATATATATATACACATAATTCTAAATTATTAGACATAAGAAAGTATTTAAATTGGTTTTAAAAGTTATAACAACAGTTTTACACTTAAACAATGTCTGACTAAAACAATAAGCAGATTGCTGATTTATTTGTCATTAAATTTAATGTAGAAAATTAGAACATAACTTCAAAATAACGCAAATAGAGATTTATATTTCATAAAATTGACTTTTTTCCCCCTTTTCCACACTGCAATAAATGCTAAACTTGTTGATTTTTTAAAAATTCTGTTTGCTATACATTAATATTTTCTTAAAATTTTAATTAACAAATGCATTTTACTAAGCAGATTTGTTATAGCTTCAACTGATTTAATAATCACTTGTTTCATGAATTTCAGACACTAATTATTAACAAGTAATGATAACACACAAATAATTTTATATATATCAAAACTATAAATATTCCAATATTTAAAAAAAAAAAAAAAAAAAAAAAAAAAAAAAAAAATCTAGTCAATGCTTCTTAAATTATTTAGATGCTGTATTTTACTAAGGCAATTCTTTCCTTACTTCATTTCAGGATATGTATTGTTGTTATTAAATGCAAAATTGTAATATTTTGGTGCCAAATCCGTTTATTTAAAATTTCATGTCCTGTTTGTGCTTTTATATGCAAAGCATAATAATGTCAATACAATGTAACAATAAATGGTTTATAATGTTTAATTTGTATTTATTTATATTTTATAATTTTTATATAAAAGCATGGATTTATTTAGCTATTCTGTATAATACTGTAATACAGTGTTTCTTAAGTTGTGGTGCACTGACATATATTGATGATATAAAATATCTGAAAGGAAAGTGAGGATGATATAGAAAAACAAATGTACGGACAAAGAAAGTTTCCATAAGTGCATTCTAAAAAATTCTTGTTTGAAATAAATACAAACAATACTGCTCATACATATATAACACAAAAATTAAAAAATGGCAGAAACTCTTTTTTGAATTAGTTGCAAAATTAAGAAAATTTCTTTATTTGCCAATTCGTCAGTTTCTGCGGATACAAGGAATTTTCAAAATGTCATAAAGTATAACATTTCGATATTTAAATCATTTTTTTCTTCACTATATGATAAATCTTGACCTCATGACTTATCTTATTGTAAGTAATAATGTCATAAAGTGTGATATATTTTATTGAAATAACTTATTCCCCCTATAGTAGAATCTCTTAACAAATGTCACTTCTATACAATTTTTCAGTTTAACAAATATTGTTTGGATTGTTAAAGAGAATTCTATGCTTTGAAATTATAAAATTTTCATATTGATGAATTTATTGTAGGATTAAAGAAAATGGCCATTTCAATTTTACAGACACTGAGTTGACAATAAGAAAAGATATCTCACAAAAACTTTAATAAAACTGCTGAAGAGTCTACTTATTGCATCGAATTTCCAGCGATTCCCAACCTTTTTTCTCTCACGTACCCCTTCTCACATAAACCCATTCCAAATATTTTTGCTTTCATTCATTAGTAATGTTCTTATGTTAGTTACCAATGTTAGATGTAGTTGCCTTCAGAATTCCAATTTTCAACCACTTATCCATTTTGAACCACAACACAATATCAACATAAAGTCACTCAAAACACTAAATATTAGCTAAAGATTTCAAATTAAGCACTCACCAAGGAGGGATAATGCTTTACACCTGTTAATAATAACTAATGAGGCTCTACACCCATTAATAAAAGCTACTGAAGCTCTACACCCGTTAATAAAAGCTAATGAGTTTATGCTAATGCTGACTAGTCGAACAGTACAATGATGGCCTACTTTCAAATGGGTTTTAATCGTCGAAACCAGAAGCCTCGATGCGATTCATGTTTTTTTAGGTATTTCTAGAATTACTAGAAAAAAAAGAGGGGGACACATGCACACACATGCAAAATTGGGCAAAGCAGGGACACGTGCAAAATTGCACAATATTAAGAGTTGGTGGAGATAATGGCAACATACGATCAACCAATTACTATGTTTAGGCAGTTTCCTTCATTTTATATGAATATCCTATTTTAATTTTACATAAGTCTCTCTTTGTAAACAAAAAGTTTTCCGTTTTCATTTGAATTTTTTTTTTTTTGTTGTTATCCGCCATTTACTTATAATAAAATCCGAAGGTAAGAAAGTGTCTGTAACGGTTCCGGACTGGACCACTCTGGCCTGTGAATCGACCATAGTTAAACGCCATGTTAGGCTTAATGAAAAAAATATGCTACGTCCGATTCTACTGTTAAAATATTTGTAAAAGCATATTAAAGCTTTTAAATATTTTAATTTTTATTAAAACCTTAAAAAACTATTTCATATAAAACATGTATATCAACATTTCTGTGAAAAAAAAATTTCTGTAGGCACTTTTTTTTTTTTCAGAAATATCGGTGAATTCTTTCATACGAAGGATTTGAAGTGATCAATACTAGAGATACTACATAAGAGATTCAGGGTCACTAATCAATACAGTATATTGGCACCATCTAGGGGCAGATTTTGAAAATTTGTGCCCATCTACATGACTTATTATCCGGAATCCTGGGGACAAAAGGCTTTCAGAGTTTTGGAATTTTCCGGATTTCGAGTCCTATTTCGGGGAATCGTTCACAATTATTTGACAAAATTCATGTTTTTTTCGTGATTCTTTGACAAAATTTGCATTTTTTCTGCTATTCTTTGACAAAATTTGCATTTTTCTTCTACGATCCTTTGACGAAATTTCCTTTTTTCGTAGTCCTTTGAAGAAATTTGCGTTTTCTTTTTGCGATCCTTTGAAGAAATTTGCATTTTTCTGCGGTTCTTTGAGAAAATTGGCGTTTTTTGCTATTCTTTGCCGAAATTTGCCTTTTATTCACGATCCTTTGACATGATCCTTAGAGTTTTTTTCTGAGATTCTTTGATGAAATTAGCGTTTTGTTTTATGCGATCCTTTGACGGAATTCGCATTTTTTCTGTGATCTTTTGACAAAATGTGTGTTTGTTTTCTTCAATCCTTTGACGAAATTTCACTCTTTTCGTGATCTCTTAACGAAATTCGAAATTTTTTCGCAGTGCTTTGAAGAAATTTTCGTTTTTTTTTTTTCGCGATCCTTTGAAGAAATTCATGTTTTCCGCAATTATTTGACAAAATTCGCGTTTTTTTTTTTTTTTTTAAACTAAATTTGTGTTTTTTTTTTTGGGTTCCCTTGATGAAATTCATTTTTTCAGAGTCCTTGGAAGAAATTTGCGTTTTCTTCGCACACCTTTGACGGAATTCGTGTTTTTTCTGTAATTTGTTAACAAAATTAGCGGTTTTTTTCGCAATCCTGTGACGAAATTTTCTTTTTTTTCTCTATCCTATGACGAAATTTACCTTTTTTCCGCAATCCTTTGAAGAAATTGTCTATTTTTTCTTCGAGCGATAGACATAATTGTTTTTTTTTCAGCGACGATCGTTCAAAATTCGAGATATTTTTTATGTTCGAATTTTTGGAATGAAGACTAAAATTTTCGAAACCGAATGTCTTAAATTTTTAGAAAAATTCTGAACAGAATCACCCTTGATGAAATAAATATATAACTATTTTTTGTTTCTAACGAATCGTAATGTAAATGAATTTTAAACTAAAATTTGAGAGAAAATTGATTTGTTTCCAATTTTGGGAAGAGGGGGGAGGGACATGTTCATCCGCCACCAAAGTAACAATATTTTAGTGATTACACGCTGAAACACAATGGACTGAAAAAAAAATTAGGAATTGGTAAAATTTTCGAAAATTTTTTTTTTCCGGATTTTGGAATTCTGGATAATGGGTCATATACTGTAAAATGATTCTTTCTTATCAAACGCAATTAAAATTTAAGGAATACATATAAGGAATTAAAATATAAGGAATAGTACAGTGTAATTTGCTTTTACTTTTGCGTATGTAATCAAACAATGAGTTATGTGATGAGTCAAGCTGTTTAGAAACTGATTGAGAACACTTTTTTACAAAAACTCTCGCACATGGATTATTTGTTAATATTTAATTTGAATGTTTTGTCCAATCGTTGAACTACTTCCGAAATTTAATACTGAATAATATATACAAATATATCTTCATCATTTTTATTTGTAAAAATCATTTGTCATTTTTAAAATGTACTTTTCTACAATACAAACCTTTCAATAATAAAATCTTCATGCTGTTTGTTTGTATGAAGTCTTATGAAAAAGAAACGCAGATCAACAATCCGTCATTTTTGACGGGGTTACATACTAGTTACCAATATAATTTTCACGTACCCCAGGTTGGGAACTGTTGTTCTAGACTCTGGACCATAGCTATAGAATGTTTTCAACTTGCATCATCTGCTAATGAGTTAAATGCGATAAAGGAGATACCACATACCCTGACCTAACTACAAATGACGCCATCATAAACTTAATAAAAGAAAATAAAAGTGAAGATGATGAGTGCTCATCATTAGGTACTGAAGATTGCATTGTACGATCAAATGAGGCTTTATCGTATATTGAAAATCGAAAAAAGTATCTATCCTAGCACAACAGTACATAACAAATATATATTCGGGATAAAATATTCAGAACCGATTTTGAAAGTGGAAGTATCTTCGTAAAAAAATCGGAAAAGTAATCAACGGCGGAAATAGAGATTGATCTCTGCTATCCAATGCAAAAAATATCATTTAAAAATATTGAAATGCAAACAAGAAAAATGCAACAATTAGAAAAATAATGCCCCATAGGATTAACATTAGCGAGCGGGTGTTTTCAAGTGAGTGAAGAGGACCCTTAAAACAAAATTCACTAGTTACATATAAAGCCATTAGGTATTGCTTTCAGTCTATGCAGACCATCGCAGCGGGTTTTTCCTGAATGAACCCGCCGCTGCAACAGCAATCCTGGCCATCGCAGTACCAAAATGGCACACAGAGAGGATACAGGTTCGGAACGTGAAAATTGATCGTGACATCCTCGCTATGGGCTTCCTCTGGAGCCCACAAGAGCAACCTGAGACCCACAACTAGCCAGAATCAACTCTCACGATTATTGCTATTCCCCCGGTTCACTCGGGGCACCTATAAAGGTGTCCCTCGCCCAAATCCCGGGGGGGTTAGTTACATATAAAGAAGGGAAAAGTGCATGGCATAAACTTTCAAAGGATATGCTTATGAACAGATTGAGAACTATTGCTTCAATGCAAATTAAGCTGGGAAAGCCACTAACCATTTTTATTTCTGGACAACTCTGCATATGATAAAATAGAATGTGTGTGTCTGTATATCCATTTGCTGTCTTGTTTGACAAATTGCTATACTTTAGATCTACCACATTTAGCACAAAGGTAGCCCTAAATTCGAATTTTTGCACTCCAAAGCCATATTTTTATATTTTTTGTTAGTTTATTAATTAATTAAAAATGCTATAGACACCGGATCTATCCATCTTTTGTTCTAGCGAGATAATCTCAGCAGAGCCACGCTACCTCTCTCTCTCTCTCCCAGACAGGTATCTCAGCTGTTCATAGCAATAAAAGCAGCAGTTGAACTAGGGATTTTTTAAGTCACCCCTTCTCCCTCCCCCATGATTTTCTGAAAACTTGTCATATTCTAGAAGAAATTTGAAAAATTTCTAATTTGTCATTCTTATAACTTGCTGAAAATATTTGCTTAATTGGACAATAGAAGCATACTGCTATATATATTGGGTATATGCAAAAGTAAGTTCTGTCTTTTGGTTAAAATTACATGTTTATTTAGCAAGTATATAAAAGTGGTACATAATTCAAAGTATGCTCCATCAAAAGCCACAACCTTGGCTCATCTTTCAGGCAATTTGTGAATTCCCTATCTGAAGAAGTCGTCGTCTTTTGAAGCGATCTATTCATCAAGCCAATTTTTGATACTTTCATAAGATGGGAATCATACGTCTTGAAGGGCTGACTGCATCGACCAGAATAAATAATAATGCGAAGGAGCAATGTCTGGCGAATATGGCGGGTGGGATAGAACTTCACAGTCCTGCCCTTCTAAGTAGCTTTTAACAACGCTTGCAGTATGTGGTTTTGCGTTATTATGCAAAATCAGTTTATTTTGTCTATTCTCCCATTCTGGTCGATTTTCTTGAAAAGCTCGCTTCAAACACATTAGTTGTTGACAGTAGACTTCGCCAGTAACAGTTTCAGTAGCTTCTGGTCTACCTTCACGTTCTGCATCTTCAACATAGAATAAACTTACTTTTGCATATACCCAATATATACAGGGTTTATCAGAAAAATGTATACACAATTTGAATGATTATAACTCCAGTT
This sequence comes from Maratus michaelseni, assembly GCA_963931845.1. NCBI lineage: Eukaryota > Metazoa > Arthropoda > Arachnida > Araneae > Salticidae > Maratus > Maratus michaelseni. Next base: position 155,708,381 of record OZ007596.1, on the reverse strand, counting down.
TTTATTCACATATAATCAATATTTAAATTGCAAAGTAATCTACAGGGGGTGGACAAAATAATACGAACGCTCATGAAAAATGGTGAAAAGCGCAATATCTAGAAAAATACATGAGGAATTAACCTGAAACTGCAGGTGTGTAAACAGTATAGTATAAGTTATATATTTCCGTGAAGATGTTTTCCCGAAAGCCCATAGGGGACTGTCAACAAATTGAAAAAGGACGAATATCTTTTGGATAACCCTGTAAAAACTAATGTAGCAAAAGCGTTCAAACTTGAGATTATTAATAAGTTGCTTATTTTAATATATTGTGTTCATTTTTATGAGGATAGCATGTATACTCATAGAGAAATTAAGGTTTTTATAAAAACAGTCCCAAATTTCGATTAGTTTTTTGCTTATAATTTGCAAAGTTTTTAATATAAAAAAAAGTTCTTTTCAGAAAATATGACAAACAACATTGTACTTAATACTCTGCAATCAGAATTAAAAAATAATAAAAAAAGGATAAAAAAAGAGCAGGTTTACTAAAAAATGTTTCACTGCACATGTGTGAATGCAATCAAAATATAATATGCATAATGTATTAGCTAAGTATATAGAGCAACTTTTGTGAAAGTCTCAAAATCGTAGCTTGAAAATTCTGTAAATTATCGTCGATAGAATAAGCTCGAAATTCGTTGTTCCCAAAAGGAAGCAAAAATATGAGGGGTTGTATCCAAATATAGTACGTGCAATATTGTGTACGCTATCTTGGCACTAATGAACAGATATTTGATACAACCCCTCATCTTTTTGCTTCTTTTTGGGAACAAAGGATTTCGAGCTTATTCTATCGACGATAATTTACAGAATTTTCAAGCTATGATTTTGAGATTTTCACAAAAGTTGCTCTATATACCTAGCTAATACATTATGCATATTATATTTTGATTGCATTCGCGCATGTGCAGTGAAATATCTTTTAGTAAACCTGCTCATATTTCATCCAATTTTTATTATTTTTTAATTCTGATTGCAGAGTATTAAGTACAATGTTGTTTGTCATATTTTTTGAAAAGAACTTTTTTTTTATATTAAAAACTTTGCAAATTATAAGCAAAAAACTAATCGAAATTTGGGACTGTTTTTATAAAAACCCTAATTTCTCTACGAGTATACATGCTATCCTCATAAAAATGAACACAGTATATTAAAATAAGCAACTTACTAATAATCTCGAGTTTGAACGCTTTTGCTGCATTAGTTTTTACGGGGTTATCCAAAAGATATTTGTCCTTTTTCAATTTGTTGACAGTCCCCCTATGGGCTTTAGGGAAAACATCTTCACGGAAATATATAACTTACCTGCACTTAATATACACACCTGCAGTTTCAGGTTAATTCCTCATGTATTTTTCTAGATATTGCTCTTTTCAGCATTTTTCATGAGTGTTCGTATTATTTTGTCCACCCCCTGTACATATAATGTATAACTTTTCCTCCTACTGCAGATATTCAAAATTATTACCATTCTGGTCAATACACTGCTTATAATGGTGGGGTATTGATTCACAAACTTCAACAAACATTTCATTTGATTTTGTGGAGCATTCTTGCTCAATTGCCGGTTCCGGAATGTTGTCTATGAACATCCATTCGTTTCAAACTTGTATTTTATCCGATGAATCGCAAGTGGCATAGGTGGATGTGCCTGAAACTCCCTGCAATATTGTTTTTGTTCTTTTACATTTTGATACTTATAATAGTGTTTTAAAATAAATTTTCTTTTTTCAAATGTTAATCTTGGTTCACTCATTATTTCCAATTAATGACACTTTGAATAGAAAGAAATATTAGAAAGTTATGACCCAGTATATGTATACATTTTTCTGATGCACCCTGTATATATATTAAAATAAGTGCTATGTTCATGACAACTGTATACCACAGAGTCTGAAATATGGTAATCAGGTGATTTGTTTTTAGTTTAGAGGTGCAATAAAATGCAAAGGAAAAAAAATTGAACTAGGGATTTTTTTAAGGCTTCATATTTCCTGAAAACTTATTATATTCTGGTCGAAGTTTGACAATGAACAATGATTTTCATATTTATCATTTTGTAAACTATTTTTAGATGCAAAGTGCACTTGGTCCAGTTATTATATAGAGATTGTGGTAAAGATATTCTTCATTCACTTGAAAACACCTGCTCGCTAATGTTAAATCGAAAAAGCAATCAATGGCAGAAATAGAAATTAAAAAAATATATTGAAATGCAAACGAGATATTAGAAAAATAATGCCCCATAGGATTAACATTAGCGAGCGGGTGTTTTCAAGTGAGTGAAAAAGACCCTTAAGTGCTTGAAAGCAACAGGCCCCTGTTATAGTGATTGTCACTTAAACTACTTATGGAGTGAGAAGCACACTTGGTTTGTTGTAGAGATTGCTCTATTAACATTTTACTATCTGACTCCCGCCCGGCGTTGCCAGTTCAAGTGATAATATATATTTTTTTTTTAATCAAGTTTTTATTATTTTATATCTTTAACCCGATTTTGTATGAAATTATATTTTAAAATGAAAAATTTGCAAAAAAATATTGATTTTTGGTGATAAAAGCACTCTTTTTCTTGGTTTTTTTTTTTACGTAGGATCGTTTTATAGTTTTAAAATAAAAAGTTCTTTTCTCTTTGAAATCTTTATGGGTGATAAATAAAATGGTTTTACAGCCCATGTAAAAATTTTGTGAAAAAATATTGTTATCAAGTTGTAAAAGAAATGTTTTCTTTTCGCTTTTTTGTTTGTTTGTTTTCGCGTCGACTCCTTTAACGTAAGAATAAAAAAAATTCTCATCATCTGAACTCTCTGACATTTCAATCGGTTATAAATATAACTGTATCCAAGCTCTCTTTAAAATTTTGAGAAAAAATATGCATATTTAGTAGTGAAAACATGAGTTCTTAAAAATAAAGCTTTAGCTTTCAACCTCAGAACAAAAATATATTAGAAGGTCTATGCTTTCAATGCAATGGTACGCCTCCATCTGTTTTCAATCAACCCTTTTCAATCCCCCTAGGCTAAACAGGTGAGGGCTAATCAGGTTTCCCGTTTCTGAGGGGAGAAGCCTTCAAAAAAACGTTGAAACATGCACAAAGAGACCCTTTTCGTGTGGAAAAATAATGTTGAAATTTGAAAGAATGCGTTATGAGTAATTTAGAAATATTTATTAAGCAGTTCCAAAGAAATATTTTTTCCAACTCAACAACACGAAACTTTCTGGCTCATTTTTAAACATAAGACTTCAATAATCATACTTCCAGGCATGATTATTGAAGTGATTTTTCCTTTTCCGATAAATCAATCATATCCTAAGGAGTTATAAACGATTGTTGTCACAGGACGGCAGTTTTTCTCCTTTCCTGTGTTACCGCGTCCGAAAATTCGGTTCAAAACGCCAACTTTGACAGCATTTTCTGAAAAAAAAATTCCCTTTACCGAAAAACGGCAAAACGTTCGATTACATAGTTTCTTAATAAGAGCATCTGCTAATTTGATACGTTTGTGAACAAAAATTAATTTAAAAATGTGTCAGAAACTAGGCAGTTTATAGTTAGCATTCTCGGGTGATTTACCTTCCCACTAGCTATTGTGAAGGCGCTAAAATGCTTTGAGCCTCCACCCACTTTCTACGAATTGAAAAACAATGGTATTTATACTGTCAAATGTAATTATAAAATACAAATAATAATCCTACATAATTGAGCATAGAGGAACTTTTAGCAAAAAAAAAAAAAAAAAAAAAAAATGTATGTTAAAAACATTTATAAATTACCACAAAATTCACAATTAATTCTAAAATTAGTGCATAATTAATTTCAGGTGCCATAGATAAAGGGTGTGAATATGTGTAAACAGGAGTAAAGGGAAAAAAGATAAAGAAAATAGAAATTCAGAATAGAAAATACACGATAAAAGTAATAATACTGCTATTTTATTGCAGAGAAATTTAAACATCCTGTTTTTATTTTCTTCTATCTACATAAGAAGAAAGTATTGGATTCTTGAAATTTTTCGACTTCCGTTTTTGTGTGGATTTACACACTTTGGGATGTCCTGAACACAGTTTGGCTATTTTTTGAAAATGTCTGTTTGTTAGTCTGTGAGTGGCACAATGTTTGTGGCCGCTCTATCTCAAGAACTAATGCACGGGACTTCATCAAACTTCAATTTCAGTTAGATCTTGACATAAATTGGTGCTGATTTGGTTTGGGTGTATATCGCCCGACAGGTTCGCTGTGCCATGCTGCACTGTTAACAGGTTCTGTAGCACTGTTTACGATTTCCATGGTAGCTATATCCCAAAAAGTAATGCATGGCATTTCATCAAACTGTGTATTCTGTTAGACCTTAATATAAGTAGGTTTTGGGGTATATCGCTGAACAAGTGGCGCTGCTATACTGTGTTTTTCACGATTTCTGCGATTCTATTTCTTGAACTAATACACTAAATTTCATCAAACTCCATATTTTGTTAGACTCTGACATAAATTAGTGCTGATTCCATTTTGGTGCATATTTCCAACAGGGGGCGCTTCTATGAAGCTATGTTCTTCAAGATTTCCCTGATATCTAAATCTTGGCATCTGTTGAAGGGAATTTCACAAAATTTTATATACGTGATGGTTTTTCTCAAAATAGATGCTGATTCAATTTTGGCTTTGATCACACAACAGGGGGCGCTATTATCCTATACTTGGGGAAAGGATTCCTAATCGGCTCCACAATCAACTGATGCAATTTAGCGAGCTTGGTTTGGCGAATTATTAACTCCATTTTTGTAACTTTCATACACTTAACTACATTGTTTACAGAATCGATCATTTTTTAAGACAACTTTGATTTTGGACCCGATTACAGGATATTAGTTCAATGCTTTTTGCAATGAACATTACAGCTGTATCTTATTTTCTATTGTGTAGAAATGCACCAAATTTTATGTTTGATATTATCGGGAAAAAATTATACGTTGATCCAATTTTTAAATTTACAAGGAGCACTGTTGTTCTGTGTTTTCTGTAGTTCACTGATCGCTGTAAACTCAGTGTTAATAAATTCAAAGAAATTTAATACGTAAGATATTTATTAAAAATTATATTATTTTAATTTTGACTCAACAGGGGGCGTTTCGTTTATAGGAGGGTCACATCTGTACATGAGCAATTTTTATACCTTAAGTTTATCCACAACTCCAAACTGGCTGTTTTATGACAAATTAATCAAGTTATTTTCATTCATATATGCACAAGTTTTGCAAGTTCTATTCGTAAATGCATAACATTTGCAAGTTCTATTCAGATACTAAGAAATCAAACAGAATCTTCCATTGCCTTATAAAGGCAAATGATCTTTTAGAAAATGTTGTTTAAGATTTTCGCGATCTACAGTCACGAAAAGATGATCATGGGTGAGAAATGAGTTATAATTAAAGCTGCATCACATATATAAGAAACTGAAAAATGTTGTTCGATTTTTTTTCATCTTTAAAGAGTCTGCAAATTTCATGCATTTCAGTTTTAAATGACTTCGTGTGTATCAGAAATATTTGCGTTGTGGAGCAGGAATATTTTTAAACACTATTAATATATATTTACATTAAAAAATGTATTGCATAGGATGCCTTTTTCGTTCAGAGAGCGGTCATGGCCCCCGTGACCTCCCTCTTGGATCCGCACTTGTCCAAAGTTCTAACTGAACCTAAGTCTCTAACCTATACGATTTCAGGCATTTTTGCAGTTCTGGGGGGGGGGGGGGGGGGTGAGGAAGGGAATTTATCACTGATACAGACAGCTTTAATCAAACTCTAATTGTAATTTTTTTAAAAATAGTACATAAATATGATGTTTTTTCACATAAAAATAACTTTCAGATTAAAAAATATTAACAGATACCTTCAGGTGTGCCAATTCGCCACGGGCTGCCAATTGCTTGGGGGCCCTACAAATGATCAAATTTATTTTTTTCAATTATAGCATTGATATGATTTTCCTGAGAGGCCCTAAAATACTTAAATTGTCAATGCCCCTAAAATTCCCATCAGCGAACCTGTATATCAATCATTATTAAATGGTAATCTATAGGGAATCGTCCCATGCTGTCTATTCAATTGTTCAGGAGCTATCAGCTAAAACGCGCTTATGCATAAATACGGCACTGTGAGGGAGGTGTTATGAAATTTAGAAGAGAAGACAAATGTACTATTACACAAATATGTATTGTGATTCAGGGTTCTGGAAAATATATTTTTTGCTGGTTCAGGGCTCTAGAAAATACATTTTTGGTGATTTGCTTCTATGTTACGAGTCATATATGCATGTTCTCTGGCGTCTAATAAAGTAAAAAATATTTTTTCCTTTGAGGTTAGTGCGTTTGTAATTTTAATCTATCTGTCATAAAATTTGGCTTTATGCTTCAATGGCATAATTCCATGGCGTATTACATGGATTCCATTCAGAGTTTGAATTCATTGTATGGTGCGTTTCAATAAAAGGGGTATTTTTGGTCCTTTATATATATATTTTTTCAAATACTTACTTACACTTAACTTCTACTTCTAAGTCCTAACTTTAAACTTTGGCCCACTTTCATAACCATTATCTTGTGAAATTCTAATATGTATCATAAAATAAAATCCCTCAAATAATTCTTTTAAGAACTTAAAAATCTTAAGCGAAATTTTAAAAAATCTTGTCTATTCTCCTAGATTTCGCCAATTTTTTTTTAATCGTTTTTTTTTTAAGCACTTGGAATTTTATAGAAAACTAAATTGTTTCAAACAATTAGAATTATTCTGATGTAATCTTTAGTGTCGCCATCTGTCGTGTGATTTAAAATTTATAGCATTGTGTAAACTTTAGTGTCGCCATCTGTTGTGTGATTCACAATTTATAGCAATAACTGAGATGGCAACTTGATATTTTTTTTTAGAATTGATGTAGTTTCGAACTGCTGTATTTAAAAAAATGTCTCCCACCACAAAGCATCTTGGTATTAATATGCAATTGAAAAATGTAGTTTATTTTATTTGCATAGAAATTACAATTTTGTGTTTATGATTAATCATTATTTTTCAGGAAGTTCTTTTATTTTAATAAACTAGAAGGCGAAGACGTTGTCATGCAAGAACATAGATATTTTGAAAATCATTTATTTTCATTTCTAAGTAAATTAAAAATGATTGTGTAATTTTGGAGCATGGTAATCTGAAAATTTTACAGAAACAGACAGGATTTTATTTTGTATGTATTTATGTATTTATTTTTATTTATTTTATTTTTTATTTATTTACTTTATTTTATTTTTATTTTTTTTATTTTATTTTTATTTTATTTTATTTTATTTATTTATTATTTTATTTTTTTTTATTTTATTTTTTTTGGGGGGGGGGGGGGGGCTGTTTAAAAGAATAAAAAATAGCTAATCTCGAAAAAAGTATGGTGACTACTTTTACTGCGGCAAAAACAACCTAATTTGGAAAATAATTTACAAGTGTAAAAAAAAAGGGTTACTAAATGAATGTATACAAGACTGAACAATGTTTCATTTATCACGCACATTCACTCCCTTTATAGATTTTTTTCGGAAAATTATTCACAGAAAAAGCGTTTTGTACAAAGAAAAAGTTTTATCAGTCATTTTTACTCATGTTTAGTTAGCAGTATTTAAAAATTCTAATGTTTCTTTAATATCTACACCAGGATCGTTGACAAAAATTGTGAGGCCCTTTAAAGATAATGTTCTCATGCAGAATCATATACACAGCCCCCCCCCCCCCTCCCCTATTCTTTCAGTAGTTTGATAATCGCAATTCTCAGAAATTCAGTACTTTAAATTTATCTAAACTAATTAAAATACTGCTTTTGGAATGATAGCATTAATAATTAGTTTGAACGATTTATAATTCTCATAAATATTTTATAAGTTATTGATAATCCAAATTTTTTAATTCATTTAAAAATGACTACTTGAGCCTCATCTTATAATTCTTGAATAATAACACCACTGCCAAATACTTCAGACCAGCCATACTCAACCTGCGGGCCGCGGGCCGCATGTGGCCCGGAGACTTTTTATGTGCGGTCCGATATACATAATTAATAACCTCTATTTATTACATTAATTGAGATGTGTATAAAAGTTTTTAAGACATTCACTGTTCTTTTATATATATTCATGGGAAGACAAACACTGTCCTGTTACTTAAAATTACTAATTTAAAATTATCTTAAATACCGTTTCCTTAGTCAAAAGTTCTTTTTACATGTAGTTCAGTTTGTGCTATAGTGGTGTATACATTTCTTAATCTTCATCACTAAACCAATATTATTCCAAATTTATTACATTTCTACACTTAAAAAAAAAAAGCTTTTGTATTGAGAAAAGGATTAATTTATTAAAGCAAATCACCTTATTTTTTTCTTTAGAACATGGAAATGCTACATTGTTATATTATTACGTTTAAGTAATTACGTTTACCGTGGAAAAAATTGGCAGCAAAATGTTTTATACCACTATTTGTACATCATTTGAAATTGAAATCTACCACAAAGTTTATTGTTTGAAAATAGTGGTGTTAAAAGTTTTGGTAATATTTCTTTTTTCACAAACGTTCAATCCTACTGATTATATTAACTTTATTATATTGGTTTGTTATATACTACTTTTTTTAATTTTACTATTTATATTACCCCTTTTTTACATTATAATATAATAGTGTTGCGGCCCGCCGAACGTTCCAAACATATGTTTGCAGCCCGCGAGAAAAAAAGGTTGAGTATGGCTGCTTCAGACGGAAGCGGAAGGAGCTACTTTCTCGTTACAGATTTGAAAGCTTATTTTTCAAACTGGTGTGCGAAACGAAGCAAAGGCAATACAGTAAAACTTGCTGATACGAAATTGTAAAAAATCAAACATATTCCGTTTTGGACAAGTTTCTGTTTTAGTGGGTATACCATCTGTTATAATTGAATTGTATTTTTTTTCCTGGGACAGTGAAATTTACCATTTAACACAGGATTCCGTTTACACACAGATTGCGTTTTCATAGGTTTTACACATCTTAGAAATTGTATGATCAAATTGCCTCAGTTTTGGAGTGAAGCGAAGGGAAGGCTAGATGAGTGGGGCCAAGTAATATATAAGATCACGCTCATTATAAAAAAAGATACGGAGTATTATGTGGTCGTGGCTTCAGTAGAAATTTTAAGATGCAGATTTTAGAATTTACCAAAGTGCAGGACGAGTTGATATGTCAAAGATATACAAGCCCCGGTCAACAGAATCGCGATTAATCGAATTAGAGCAGTAGTCACAATTGAATGTGAGAAGTTTAAATTCAGTTTTGGCTGTAGCTATAAAGCTAATGTCTAAAGGCAGTGTTTTTCAAATTTTTTTATATTACGGAATACCACTGTTAAAAATTTGCAACAAACTGTCCAGACATTCAACCGTTTTTATAACGGTTACTTGACCATATTATGAAGTGTTCTCATTGGTCAGAATAGAAATAATTTACGGTTATGTAACCGTTTTCTATAAACGGTTTTAACCGCACATGCACACGCACTTAAAGGAAATTTTAAACAAGTTGTGCAAGTGGCGAAATATATTCTAAAACTTTCGTGGCGCATCTGAGATCCTCACACGTGTGTGAAAACAACAAAACTCTTAAAAAAAAAAAAAAACCTTCGAGTTATCTTTAAATTAGGTTGATTAAAGAACATACGAAAGGGATATATATTTTTAATTCGCTTATTAACGTAAACAAAATGTTCCATCGCAGCGAAGTAATTTTTAAAACGTTATAATTTATATAAAAAATAAAATAAATATATTTTTTTTCTTTTTTGTAAATTTTTTTTCTTTTATATAATACATTAACATTTAATCGTATAACTGAGCAGCTTAACATCTTCCATCTTCATCTGAGATCTACATTTTATATTTTCTATTTTTGAAGACCCTCACTTTTCACAAAATTAATGTTGAAAATTGAAGATTTATTTTGTAATGTTTTGTATGTTAAGTGAAAGCCAGTGAATTGTGATCTCAGTCCATAAGTTGAAAAATTGGATTCCAATCCTCCGCCATTTCTTATTTCAGGTATTATATATATTTTTTTTCTTTTACAAAATTTAAATCTGTTACCGCACATGCACTTAAAGGAAAATTCAAAGAAGTTATGTAAGTGGTGAAATATATTCTAAAATTTTCGTGGCGCAACTGAGATTCGTTCACGTCATACGTGTTTGAATACAACAAAAACTTAAAAAAAAAAAAGAACACGGCTTTATAATTAATGTGGGTTGGGTTGGGTTGATTATTGACGGCCAATTATCTATACTTGGGATATAGGCCCGGGGGAGTGCCCTTCGTGGGGGTCTTTCTAAGGGAACCTAACCCGTATTCACGCATGGATAAATCCACGGCTCGAAGATGAAAACTCCGAACGATTAGGCCGACGGGCGCGATTGGGATCGAACCCAGCACCTCCCGTCTACCAGCTTCGAGAGCAGAACCTCTCAGCCACTGGTGAGGCATATAATTAATGTGAAATCTTGGCCTGCGGTGCCCTATTTCTGACTATGAGCCTGGGGTGCAACATGGCATATGTCCCGGTCAAGTGATCACATTGACGTGGAATTCTCAGAGTTTAGTCCTGTCCAAGAGCACGCTTGGTCATTTTATCGACGCCGGAGGGATGAAAATATGATTGAACCTTGCCAAAAACCAAAGACGAACTTCGAACCTGCAGTAAGAAACCTGCAGCCGCTAACCACTGAACTACCGAGCGTCTTAAAAACTGCGGGTCAAAGACATTCGGTCTTTTCTTTGAAATACTCGTTCCTGAAATTTCTGTTGTATAAATGTATGATTTTTTACGCAGCAGTGCTTATCTGTTCCTGTAAATCTTGAATATTCTCGAAATAAATATTGCACCCAATCTAAAGGCTGTTTTTAATCGAATTTCATCGACACAAACCGCGTGAACAATATCATTTTTCGATACTGCTTAAAACATTTGGATGTGTCTCATGATTTAATCTTGTCTTTCGTGACGGTCGTATTTGTTTTTTTTCTGAAAATTAGACAAGTCCTTGGAAACATTTTACCACACACGTAGCTTATTTTCAATGTCAAAATGAGGTTTCTGCAGGAACTATGAAACTGAAACGAAGAAAGCGGTGAAAATGAAAAATAGGGGAAAGATAAAACGAGGTTTAGTCATTAAGTTATTCAGACATTAAAATGCAATTAAAACAAAATCCTTTCTCGCGCAATACTATGTTCCATTCTTTCAATGTCACTTCAAACAACTATTATGATTAATTTAAGATGGTTTGATTTTATTTTATTTATTTTTTTTTTTTTTTACTACACGCTTTTATTTAACTTAACTTGGTTCATGTACGTAAAGATGGAATTTTGTAATAGGTTTTTCACCCAATTGCAGATGTGCTAGATTTCTGACATTATGTACAATTGTGTGCCCACTATGACAATGCAATATTTTAATATATCCTGAACTTAACTATCAATTATGCAATTAAGTTCAAATAAATTAATCTATAATAATTCAGTTCAACAATGAAAAAGGAATTAAACAAAGAACAAGAAAGAAAAATCATGCGTCAAACATAGATTATGAAACACTTTCCAACACATTCAAAATACTGTAACAAAACTTCACAGTATAATATGGTGAAAGGTGATGTCTAAGTAAACAATTTGGAAAACGCATTACACATTTGAAAACCCAAAGCCAGTATTTACGGTCAATAGTCAGAAAAGTATTCGAATTATTTTGTGGAGACCTGTAGGATATATAGATTTGTGTATATACTACAAAGTATTCAAAAAATTACAACAGTTAGGATACACATAGCACAGTTTGAAATTCCGCAATAAACGGAAACGTACTCGAGATCTTTTGTGCAGCCCTGTATATAGGATCAATACACCAAGTAATATGCAAAAAATAAGTTAAATTTAAAAACGCGTACCACAACTGAAAACGCACTTCCAGCAGTTGCTATTCAATTATTATTGATACTGCAACCGAATTGTTTTGTGTGTCCCTGTAAATGAACGGCGAATGCTATGCACACCTTATTCTATAGTAAGCATCTTGTATTGCATCTCAGTGATATATATTAATTTTAATATGTCTGAACTAACGTAAAATTATTAAAATACACCGTAAACGATTTTTTTTCATAGACCGTGATGTACCGTAATTCTTTTGAGTGTCCCTGTAAACGAACTACAAATCCTACACACTTCATTTTTAATAACAAATAAGCTATAAGCCGTAGTAAAGCTCAATAACATACATCAATTGCAGGGCAATCCGAGTGTATTTGCCGGAGTTAGAGCACGGACGGTTAGAGCATGGCAGATAGACAAACCGCATTCATAAACAGTTTTCAACTATGTTGGCAGGGACCGATTTACAAATTTGGAGGCCCTGGGCACAGCTGCTTATGGGGGGACCTCTTGCACCGATGCTTTCAGCGGTTTTGAGTAAAAAAAATATATCATTGAAAGCGGTAATTATAAAGATAACCACTGCTGACTTAAATAATTTTGTGATATTTAATGATTTTTTATACATTTTCTTCTCAATTTTTTAGCAGTAAAAGTTTTTATAACATCCTCATAATCAATCTTTAGTGTTCTATGTCACTGACGATTTTTTGAAATCGGTTCCGAAAGTGAAAGTATCCAAATAAAAAAACCTGTCAACAAAATCGAAAAAGTAAAAAACGGCCTTTATAAAGATTGACCTCAACTATCCAATGGAAAAATATTTTAAAAATATTGAAATGCAAATGAGATATTAAAAAAATTTCTCCCATAGAATTAATATTAGCGATTGGGTGTTTTCGCGTGAGCAAAGTAGTTATTTTTAAATGAAAAAATAAACAAATTTTTCCATATTAGTTTTGTTTTTTAATATTTAAAACTTCATCAGATTTTGGTCAATGATTGAAAAATCTTCAGTAGCATTTGGGGGCCCCTGAAAATCGGGGGGCCCCGGGCCCGTGCCCCGAATGACCTGCCGTAAATCAGGCACTGTGGAAAGTGTTAAGAAAGTGATAACGTAGCAATGAATATGTTTATTTCAACAATGTAATGCATTTATCAATTTCACTTAACAATGAAAAAAAAATCTATATATTATAAAGGACAGACTTGTCCGTGCGTAACGCTGGAGTCATTTTGAGGTTGGCAACACTTGACGATTAAATTTGGGTTAAATTACGATTAAATTTTCGCTACTGTAATTTTTTAAACTTTTAAACATCGCACATTTTCAATTTTTACACTGTCGTTTAGTGAAATAATGTACATTCAAATGCAATTTGTTTGAAAACTGTATCGCAATTTACTCATTTATTGTAGCTTTTAAAATAATTTTCAAACATGATTCTTTTTTTAATCTATCTCAGTCGCGTGCAGGCTCCATTACAAAATAATAATAGCCCATTTACACTTAAAACAATATAAATAGTTCAGCATTTGTCTCCGGCTAATTTTTTATAACGAAATTAAAAATTGTATCAATAAATAAATAAATAAATAACATAAAATTAAATTAAACACAAATTTAACATATATGTAATCGAACAATTTTAATTTTTACACCGCCAAATAGGAGGAAAAAATGTGCTTTCAAATATAGTTTGTTTGAAAGTTGTATCTCAGTTTACTGATTGTCTATGGTTTTTAAAATAATTTTCAAGCAGGAATTATTTTTAAATCTATCTCTATTGCGTGCAGCTCGATTTCGAAAATTAATCCGTTTGCACTTAAAACAATATAAATAGTTTAACATTTGTTTCCTGCTAATATTCAAGAGCGAAATTAGAATTTCTTCAATAAATAAATAATATAATAATATAATATAAATAAAACACAAATTTAACATAAATGCAATCAAACTACGTGCTTAAAACGCTGAAGTTATCAGAATCAAAAAAGCTGCACTAAGTAGCGAAATCTTTGGCGATTTCTTTGACTATTCATTCCTGTCATGCGGCTAATACGAAAGTATTGCTTTTAATACATTTAAAACTTTATTTGAATACATTATTGATATTTTTTTAATATATAAAAGGTCTTTGGTGTTATTAATGAACAATCCAAAAATATATATTAAATGTAAAAAATCTATTAGAAAAAAAGAATGGTTTCACCTATGTTCTGTAACCTGGGAAGTCCAAGGTTGTATCTGCGAATTACGATAATGTAACAGTGAATGAGCTTATTTTAACAATGCAAAGCATCCATCATCATCAATTTCCCTTTTTGAAGAAATAAATAATGGAAGCTTTCCGAAGGAAAAATTGATTAAAATAACAATTTTAATAATGATTATGAAATTAAATACTAAAAAGTAGATAATAAAATAAAAGTTAAAATAGCTTTAAATTAAAATACGCTTTTGTTAGTGTACTTAGAAGTAGAAAATAACATATATATATATATATATATATATATAAACTTATTGCAAAAATTAACCATTGAAACAGAAATAACTGACCAAATGCAATGAAATTATTATCCCAAATAGCTATGTCAAATTACACATTATAAAACATAGTCCTAACAAATGAAGTATTTATTCAAAAAGTGAAACATACGTAAAAAAAAAAAAAAAAAAACACAAATGCAAGCTTATAATGTAATTTACTTTTTCAAGGGCTGGGAAACCACATTATAAGCAAAGAATGATTGTTTTCTGTAATTGTCACAAGCTTAAAGCCAAAATTTTGTGACAATTCCAAGCCCTAACAATCATTGGAAAGAAATTGAAAAAAAAAAAAAAAAAGGATACCTTTGAAAATAGAACACTACAAATCAAACGGAAGAAAATAAATCCATTTATAAACAAATAAATACAAAGGAAGACAAAGAAAATCTATACATTACAACATCAATTTGTCCAGAATCCGAAGCCAAAAATGTTTTGTGCTAAGCACATGGTAAAGTGAATAAGTGAATTCAAACGTACAAGTTAAAATTACAGTTAATTTTCTAAAAGTAGCAGGTTATTAATTTAACCATTGTGATTTTAACTATTTCTAATTTAAAATATAAAAATACAAATAAATAATATAAAAACTATAAATTCATTTACCAAAAATATTTTTTAACTTAAATAATTTTAATATATATATTATATTATTGGAATATTTAAAAATTTCACTTGTATTCCAAGTTTTCACTTAAAAGAGAAAAAAAAAATTGTGAAAATTTATATGGTGCTGCCATCTGGTTTTATAATAAACAATAACTAAAAAATAATACTAAAGAATAATAGTAATAGTTTTTTTAAAATCATTATATGGTGCTGCCATCTAGTTAAAGATTAAAACAATATCTAAATAACCATTAATTATTTTGATTAAGTAAATTTTCAGTATAAAATTATTTTATCTATTTATTTTTACATATGTCAACATTTAAATAATTTCAAAACATAAATAAACCCATAAAATCTAAAATATTATTGTAGAAGTCAAATTAAATTTTCATTTTATAAATAATTATATGCAAGCTTAAAAGATTTACCAATATGACTACATGCACTTATTGGAACTAACATCTTGCAAAATTTTATTAACCCTGAAAAATAAAATTAGATTTTCATTTTATAAATAACAATGCAAGTTTAAAAGAAATACCAAAATGGCTACACACACTTAATGGAACTAACATCTTGCTAAATATTATTTATTCTGAAAAATAAAATTAGATTTCACACACTGATAGCTAAAAATAACCAAACATTTCCAATATGTTAACCTCACGTATTGAATCTAATATCTTGCAAAAAATAAAAAATAAAAAAGCATTTAACTAAATTGTTAAATGTTCTCTACCTGGCAAGGGAAAAAAAAAAAACATTAAATCTCCAATATGGCAACGCACTTATTGGAACAATATTATATTTAAAGTTCTCTCCCTAGAAAAGAAAAAAAAATTAGAATTTACTATTTAAATTTTTTAATTAATAAAAGATATTTAACCAAAATATTCCCACTCAGCTCTCACATAAAGGAATTCATTCTTTAGCCAAATATATCAGTAATCAAAATGTAAGTGTTTTAACAGATAGAATGTGCAAACATATAAACCCCAATGAAAGCAAAATTTATATTCGTAAAATTGACTTAACTAAATAAAAGGGATAGCCATATTCTACTGCATGTTGAAGAATAAGTTTTAAATTTTGAGTTTTAAAATTATTAGAACAAAGATTGTTTATTCTATGTGCAAAATTTAGTAAAATATTTACAAATACTGATTTATGTATACAAGACTTATAATTAGTAAATAAGTTAACTTTAAATGTAAAATCATTTCTTTTGTCATAAATGTCAAACAAAATTTTATTATCTTTAAGAATTATCTTAAGATCAAGAAAATTAATTTCATTATTTACCATAAGGTTGAAACTATAATTTAAATTTTTATGATATTTTATTGGTAGTAAATAATTTGAATTATTATTAAAATAGAAGACAATTATATCATCTATATAACGGTACATTTTACAATTAGCAATATGTGAATTACGTTCATAATAATATAAATATAATTCTGCAAGAATTGAAGAAACAATACCACCCTGTGGTAATCCACAGCATTGAATATATATATTCTCATTAAAAACAATATAATTATGATGTAGAATAAATCTAGTTAAAGTTTTAAAGTAATTTAAAGAAATGTTATTTTTTAATTTTATGGAATCCTTGTATTCTTTGTATAATAAATTGACAATCCTGAACATATCCTTGATATCAATATTATTAAATAAGTCATTAAAGTCAAACGTCTTCATGTAAGTTATGTTATTTAAATTTTTTATATTATTGACAAGTTGAAAACTATTTTTTATGCTAAACAAATTATCTTTTAGTTTTGTAAGTTCAAACAATTTATTGAGAATAGTTAATAGAAATTTACTTGCATTATTATTATACGTATTACAGCCTATAGTTACAGTTCTAAATTTTATAGGAGTTTTATGAAATTTAGGTATAACAACAATGTATGGATAATTAAAGTTGTAATTTTTAATTTTTAGCAATTTATAATATTGAAATATATGTCGATTATTAATAATTGTATTAAGATTAGTTTTTTTAAAATTTAAACTTGTATTTATTGCATTAGATATTAGCTGTGAATAATATTTTTTGCAGATGAAAGCATAGTTGTTTGGTGATTTATCAACATAAGTAATAATAAATTTGTTTTGTAAATTCTTTATTTCACTATTTAGTTGTTTAACATTAAAATTAAAATTTTCCATATTTCTGAAAAGTTCAACATTTAAATTACTTAATACATTTAATTTCCATTCTTTAAAAAATTCAATGGGTTTATTATAATCTATTGAAATTTTATATATAAAAAGGTCAAGATCCAAATTAAATTGTTTTAATATAGAAAAAATATTATAACATGATGGTGTTCGAAATTTAGTCCCATTAGTCATAAAACTGCGCAGATAATCATTCTCGACAATATTAATATCCCCTGTAATAATGTGACCATGTACCTTATCTACATAATTACTAAAACTAGGATTATTACATAAGCACGGAGGTTTATCATTTGATGTAAGAAATTTTGCAAAATTATTGTAATTGAAAATTCTACGTCCAAGTGTAACATTGTATTTGTATGATTTATGTATTGTAAAATTTTTTATGGGGAATTTGTTATTGTTATTAATTACATTGTGTATATTAATTTTATTAAGTACTATATTGGAAAAAGTGATTATAAGTTGAGTATTGTTAGTTTTTTTATAAGTATTTTTTGAAATTTTTACATTAAGTTGATTAATTCTATATAATAGAAGATCAAAATATACATCACTAAAATGTGGTGATAAATTTAATGTTAAAAATACTTTATAATAATTATTAAGATTTTTCTTTTTGATCGAAAAAATATGTTTCCTTATATCAAACCAATTGAAAGTATTAGTGAATTCATTTTCCATATTAGATAATTGCTGTATAATATCATTACTAGAAATATACTGTGTATTAGTACCATATTTACCCCTTTTTGTACGTGTAGTTTTTGTATTTACTTTATGATTTAAATTAGCATAAGTGCTAGTATAATGTTCATGTTTATTTAGTATTTGTATAAACAATGTTTGTGCGATTAAATAACTTAGAATTTAGACCATAAGGATATAAAGAGTTACGGGATTTGATATAAATGGATTCATAAAGTAGTCTATCACTGAAATTTTTGTGCATACTCAGGATTTTAATAGTAATATCTTTAAAGTCATGTTGTCTAAAGTGCATATGCTCAACATTTATAGAATTATTTTTTATAATATCCTGTCTATGTTGATTGATTCTGAAGTGCAGTGGATTACATGATTGACCAATATATTCCATCTTACACATATTGCAATTAATCGAATAAATAATATTGTATGCTTTACAAAAGAATACATTAATTTTCGAGTTAGAACTATTAACAATTTGTAGTGGATCTGCATGTGGGCAAGTTAAGCAGCGTGGTGATGAACATTTTTTAAATTTGAGATTTACTGTGGGACAATAAGACAGGTAACTGTTTGACGATCCAAAGAAATCCCTGTCAATTTCCATGTACCGAGCATTAGGCCTAATATTATTATTAAAGCCTGAAGCTGAAAGAAAAGAAAAATCGCAAAAACGTGGAGTGTTGCTTGAAACAAGTACGATAAGAAATTAAGTCATAATGAAAAGTATAACAAAATTCCTAAACATAATTAAAATATTAAAATCACACGTGAGAAAATAAATAATAGATAAAAAAAAGTATTAAACGAGAGAGTGAAAATAACTATTGTACGCACATACACATATATATGTGTGTGTTATTTAATGGTTATATATATAGAGCAATGATTTGAACTGTGCCGCATGAATTACTTTGTGAGTAATTTTATTATCTATACTTTATAGGGTTTTTTTTATTTTTCTCTCCATTCGTTTACTTCTATTAATGCAATATTTCTGACAGAAATAGAATCTTAGTATGTTTTCCAGTATATTTTATGAAATATTGCATTATTTTTTAGCCATGTGTAGGGTTCTGCCAGACTGAAGATTAAATTATGCACATGCTTTTTAGGTAGATTTCGTAAGAAATACTACCTATTATATTCTCACCTAAGTTGGAAATTTTGAAAAATTTTTGCAGATCTACGCCGATCATGACTCCCAGAACTTAAAACCACCCCCAGTTCAAAACTTTATATCTATCTATCTATGTCACTTTTTTCTGACCACGATGACTGGAAAAATTCTGCATAAATCTCTTCCAAACTGATACATAAAATTAAGGGTCATAAAATCTCGGTCAAGTTCGTTAATGGGTAAAATCGAACCAAGAGGGGGGGGGGGAAATGGGGGGGGCTTTTTGTGAAAACAGAAAAACCCTCATAATTTCTTTATTATTATACGTATCGAATCCATTTAAAGTTATTATTACTTATAGGAAGAGGGCCGAAAATTTATGTATGACAGATTTTTGATATAATTAAAAATGGCCCCAAGGGGGGGGGGAAAGGGGGGGTTTAGAACAAAAAAAATCATAGCTTCGTCAATTCACAAGATATCAAATCCGCGTAAATTTATTATTAATCTTCTTAGTATTATCTAAAACTTTTATATTGACAAGTTTTTATAGGACCAACCGTTATAGCAAAAAAAAAAAATTAAAAACAAAAAAATCCCTGCCAGCTCCACCTGCAAACAAGTTATTTTTCGAAGTAGGTGGTTCCAACTCCCGCATCTTTTCGAAACTGATACATAAAATCAAGGGGCATAAAATCTCGGTCAAGTTCGTTAATGGGCAAAATCGAACCAAGGAGGGGGGGATGGGGGGGGGGCTGGGGGTTGTGAAAACAGAAAAAACCCATAATTTCTTAATTATGATACGTATTGAATCCGTTTAAAGTTATTATTACTTCTAGGAACAGGGCCAAAAACTTATGTATGACAGATTTTTGATATAATTAAAAATTGCCTTAAGGGGGGGAGGGAAGGGGGGTTTTAGAAGAATAAAATTCCTAATTTCGTCAATTCCCAAGATTTCAAATCCGCTTAAATTTATTATAAATCCTCTTAATATTATCTAAAACTTTTATATTGACATGTTTTTTATAAGACCAACTCTTATAGCCAAAAAAAAAAAAATCCTTGCTGGCGGCGCCTGCAAACAAGTTTGGTTTCGAAGTATGCGGTTCCAACTGCAGCATCATCGCAAAAAGGTAATTTCTTCCGCAATTCCCGACAAACAGGTGCCCCACGGTCTGCGTCTTCGAAATCTACCTGTGCCTGTAGGCCGAGCCGTCAGGGATTTTTTTCATTTCGAACTCCATTTTAATTTCATTTGATGTCCAAATTCCAAATTTCTTACATTATATGGCATATTATATAATTCTTTTATATATATTCATTTCTATTTTTTTTTTTTAAACTTTCAGTATGTTTGGCTGCGTGCCATCACCGAAATGGCACATTGGTATTCTGATGTTTGCACTTGTTAATTTTTTGTATTAACTTAATTGTATTCTGTATACACTTTATGATTACCTATCTTTAAATAGGAGATTAAGTTATATTTGATGCAAGAACTTGTTTAATGAACTTTGAAATTCAAAGGTATTACAATTATATATATATATATATATATATATATATATATATATAACCATTAATGAAACATTACCGAAGCACCAACAAAAACTATGAAATTATGAATTAGAATGTAATAATTAATTGACAACAATAGTGTTCCCCAACACTCTGAATATAGATACTATATTTAAAAAAAGAAGAAAAAGAAGAAATTAAATTAAAAATTGAAAAAATGAAATTTGTGGAATTTAGACAGAATCTTTAGGTCCCAAATGCCTAAATACCACACTAAAATGTGTGGTTTTATCATCATAGCCATAACATTACTGAAGAATATGATTTTGGGACTACCACACCAAAATAGAGAAATAAACTGTGAAAAAATCATAAAGTTCAAAAAATAAAAACAGTATTAAAAACGAAAGAAACCTTACCCATAAAAAAGAGAAAAAAACTGTGAAATAAAATCATAAAGTTCAAAATACAACAAGATTAAAAAGGATATAGGGAAAAGAAAACAACAGTTACCAGATTGAATGCATGATCCAAACAGGAGTCAACACATAACACAGGCAATGAATTTCAGAAAATCATTACATGTTGCCAAAATAAGTTTTAAAAGATGATTGACCAAGGAATATTATTATACCAGCAAAGCCAAACACAAACCAATATAGAATCAGCTCCAACTGTAGAAAATTTAAATAGAATACCAAACATGTTTTCAAATGAATTAATAAGGTGCTGCCATTATATATATATATATATATATATATACAGGGTGTTTCACAAAGGACCCCTAACTTTAAAAATCAATAACGCGGAAACGGTTATAGATAGAAACATGAAACCAGTGGTATGTTTAATAAAACAATCGTAAGAATCTTATACATAAAGCTCAAAATTTAGTTAAAAATAGTACCGACAGATGGCGCTGAGAGCGTTAAGAATCCTACTACAGAGAGTTCAGAAGCATAGAAAGACTTGCCGTTGAAGATTTCGCCATTGAAATCTGACAGCTATTAGCTTATAATGAAAATACTTCTGAAAGTGATGTATATCGTGGAGGAACGTGTGTTTATTGTGTTGGAGTACCACCGATTAAATCAGAGTCCTACTGCGTCAAAGAGTAGTTTTCAAACGCGATTTCATGTCGTAAAAAGCCCAGATGCGAAAACAATTCGTGAGCTTTTCAAAAAATTTCAACAAACAGACCGATGACATACAGCAGAGAGTCAATGACAATTTCATTCTTCGTTTGCGATAAGCCAGTTGTGTAAAAGGTGCACCTTTTGAATCACTTTTGATACGCCTGTTTATCGCAGCGCCATCTATCGGCACTATTTTAAACTAAATTTTGAGATTTATGTATAAGATTCTTACGATTTTTTTAATAAACATACTACTGGTTTCATGTTTCTCCCTATCACCGTTTCCGGGTTATTGATTTTTAAAGTTAGGGGTCCTTTGTGAAACACCCTGTATATATATATATATATATATATATATATATATATATCGGTCTTTTCATTTGGATGTTCAATGATCAGAATATCTACCACTTTTTATGCGTAGATAGATAAAAATAATTTCATGATTCTGATGTAAAGTTTATTTAAAAACGTGTTTTTACTGAAAGATGGTGAAAGATTCGCGAACAAATCTGAATGAAAAGTTCATTCAATCAAAAACGTGTTTTTAGTGAACGATGGTGAAAGATTTGTGAGCATAAACTTAATGCAAGGTCGGACAGAATGACCAAAAGTCATAAACATTTTCCACAGCTATAACGTAAAGTGTTAAAAAACTATCAGGAATGCAGAACTATTGTGCAACTCATTCTAATATGCGCTGAATATAAACAGTGAAATACGTAGTCAAGTTTGCAGTAAAATGATATTCAATATCGAAGAAACATAATAGCATTTTTTTTTTCCATTTAAATTTCGTAATGCGTTTTGTTTGGGGAAAAAAATCGTTAGCATTTTTGTTTGAGTTACACTATTTGATTACATCATATTTCCATAGCGCAACAGGAAATCACAAAATGTTGTGAATTTCAAGAAAAATTGGTAAAATATAAAAAGTTTCGTAAACGTACACTGCAAAAAAAAAAAAAAAAAAAGTTGATTTTACAGTATAATACTGACATCCCAGCTGCCAGTATTACCCCGTAAAATTAAGTGTAATAAACAGTAAAATAAGCAGTTAAATTAACAGTAATAAACAGTAAAATAAGAAGTAATATGCTGTCGCGTATGCGCGGTTGCGTATTACTGCTTATTTTACTGTTTATTACTGTTAATTTTACGGTATAATACTGGCAGCTGGGATGCTAGTATTATACTGTAAAATCAATATATATATATATATATATATTTTTTTTTTGGCAGTGTAATAGTCAGTTTTGTATTTCTGAAGTATAAAAATGGATGTTTGAGATTATTTCTTAAAATTTGGAATTCAAAAATCTTGAATATCTCAAGTATTAAGAAATTTATGATTTACTGGGAGCAAGAATATTTTTGTTATTTTAAATAACTTTTAATAGTCTGTTTAGAAATCTTAATACAAATTTAATAATTATTTTAAAATTAAAATATTTTATTATGGCAAAGAATATTGAAGTTTTGAAGTTGCCAGATTTAAAGTTTTCTTTGACAGGACATGTACCGTAGACAAAATAGATTCCATCTGAACAGACTGAAGGTAAAAGAAGAGAAAAGCAATGCTCTAAAATAACAAGTAACAATTTATTAGTTAATAAAAATAAAAATACTAGAAAAAATTATAACCGAAGAAAACCACAAAAAATTCCCTTTTTATGACATAATAAAATTATTTCAACAGTTATAGCTGTACGATTTCGTATTTTTTCCTATTTTTTTTCTTTAATTTTTTTAATATTTATTTATTACCATTTTATTATAATTGCCCTTGAATAATTACTGAATTTTCATAGGTTCAATTTATATTTTTCAATAAAACAACCATTTATATAAGAAACGTCGGTTATATAATTGTAGCATCGCACAATTTCAATTTTAAACCGTCGTGTAGGGAAAAAAATTTACTTTCAAATGCAATTTTTTAAAAGAAACTGTATTACAATTTACTGATTTTTTTATGGTTTTTAAAACAATTTTCAATCATGGATTTTTTTAAATATATCTCTATCGTGCGCAGCCCGATTATGAAAGATTAAACCGTTTCCGCTTGAAATAATATAAATAATTCAGCATTTGTTTTCGGCTAATATTCTATAACGAAATAAAAAAATCATCAATAATAAATTAAATGCTAAATTAAATAAATAAAATACTAATTCAACAGACAGGTAATCGGAATACGCACTTAAATCACTGAAATTATCAAAATCAGAAAGGCAAGTAGCGAAATCTTTGGCGATTTCTTCGTCTATCAACCTCTGGCATGTTGGCTAATGCGAAAGTAAGCCTTTAAAAAAAATTTCAAAACTTAATTTTAATACATTATTGATATTTTGCATTTAAAAATACTTTTTTGGTGTAGTTCGTGGGCAATCTAAGCAAATATATTAGATGAAGAAAAACAAAATTAGAGTTTTCAATTTAAAAAAAAAATGGTTTTCACCCATATTTTGTAACACGGGAAACCCGGGTTGGGTCCTGTAGTTTTAATAATATTGCTGTCAGTAAAACATGTACGTATCTTTAAAAAAAAAAAAGGCGAAAAATATATTTTAAAAAATATATATTTAAGCAAAATTTATTTTACCCAAATAAAAAATGAAATTGATATCAAACGGTTGATAGAAATGGTTACTGCAATATTTACGCTTCAGTGGAAGTGATATTACTTTCAATGGGTATTCTTTTTTTTAACACTTTCCAACGTAGTTGAAAAGTGGCTATGACTTCGGTTTGTCTGTCCGCCTGTCCGTGCTCTAACTTTCGTAAATATACTTGGATTGCAATGAAATTTTTATATGTTATTAACATTTACTACAGCATGATCTCTATTGAAAATGAAGAATGTAGTAGTTATAAGTTCGTTTACAGGGACAGTCAAAAGTATTCCGTTGCATTATGGTCAATGGTCAAATATCGTTTCAAGCGCATTTTGATGATGTTACGCCATTTCAATTATTCAAACATAATGAAATTGATATGAATTTATTAAGTGCACTAAAACATGCTTTTTATAGAATATGGAGTGAAAAGTATTTATTTGTAAAGAATTGAACTTCGACATCCAGCTGCACTATGTGTCATTCTGTAAAGAATTGTACTTCGACATCCAGCTGCACTATGTGTCATTCTAGCATTTCCTGTGAGTACACTTAACTGCATACCTTCCCTCGCTATTTTTGCCTTGAAGACTAGCAGACGCCGAATTCTATTGTACTGTGAGCGGAAAGTTCGGACAGTGATGAAGTGGTAAGGCGTTACCCAAAAAGGGGTCTTATGCTTTGATCCTTGCCGAGTTCGTGGGAAAGAGTTCATCTGCGAGAGAAGCGATCTCTGCACACGATTTTTAGGTTTGCGCCCGAAACTTTGCCCTTTGTCTTAGAACGTCCAATGACGGACTTAGTGAAAACGAAACAGAGGGATCTCAAGGCTGCTAAGAGGCTGGAGAGTTTCGAGGGGCCCGCCTCGACAAAGCCCCCGCCCCCAGAAGAAGTTCTCCTGCGAGAATGAAAAAGTGAGAGAGGACAGTTTTTGGAGAGATCGAAAAGGAGAGTGTTGACTCTCTGGAGAAGGGAAAAGGAAACGTCAGTTTCTAACTCAGCGTGGTGTAAGCGCTAGTGAGGTCCGACCTCTAGAATTGATACAGCAGGTATCCGGTGAAAATCCCAGCGAAGTGAAAAAGCACACCAAGTGCGAGAGTGAGAATTCTTAGACTCAGAATTAACGAGTATTAGTAGATCTTCCGAAGAGAAGGAACGGACGAGCCTTGGTCCGAATGAACTTTATTTTGTAGTCACGACTGACTGTAATGTTTAGAGACTTTTGTTTGTTTCAGTTACACTTGGAGTCAAGAGGTCATTAATTTATAAGCGATTGACTCACGAAAAATAATTAAATGCTGTAATTAACTTTCTTGTACATATTTTCATTAGAATTAATATTGGTATGCAATAAATTCTATTTTCTAATTTATACGAGAAATTCTCTGTGCCAGCGATCCGATCTCGCTACCACTCACCATCTTTTATCGGGTCGGTATAGAGGAGTTACTACAACTGGTGGCTTGCGGTGATGGATTAATTAGCAGAAATTAATGACTTTCTCTAAAGACAAAGAGTGGACTCTGAAATTTAAATCATCAAAGTGCTCCAAGAGAGAGTCTCCTTGTGACTTGTGACCTGAGTCTCCTTAGACGCCCCTGTGGATCAACACAGCATCAGAAAGAGTAATCTACCAAGAATTCTGGAGAGTGTTCCCCCATCCGAAAAGTGAGACAGAGAACCCCGTCTGTGCTCCTGAGAATCTCTGAAGTCTAAGCTTCTGACGCCCTGAAAGACTCTTAGTAATGGAGGTAAGCTCTTTTTATACTCAGAGTGGCTTTAATTGTTATTAGTGTTTGTATAGGTGTTGTAGGCTTCAAAAAAAAAGTTGTATGTTTATTTTTGTGAGAGTAAATTTTTGAGAAATTTTTCCGGTAGAAAAAAAAAAAAGCATTATGAGATACTTCCGAGATTACTGTAACTTATTTAATAGACAAATTTTGTAGTTAAAATTAAATTATTGTTGAATTAATTTAATGCAAACTGAGAGTTGTGCAGTGTTACAAAATTTTAGCTGAATCTATAAATGAGAGTTCATTGAAAAAAAAAAAGTATCGAACGCATTTCATATTTTACGATAACAGAGTTGATTTTATATGTTTTTTGTGAATTATTCTAAATCTTTTAAGAGTGGATGCAGAGATTAAGACCACCATTGATTTAAAAAAAAAAAAAAGGAATTGAATGAGACTTTTGCAATTTAAAATATTTTTACTGTACTTTTTGAATTTGAAATTTTTGTTTTGTGTAGAATTTATCCCATATGTATTTTATAACCAAATACCAAGGTGAATGTAAACGTTAGGATAGAGTTGCTTATCTTTATATGTTGCATATTTCCTATATTATTGCTAAGCGTACTTTTTTTATGAGCGTATATTTTGGTAATATTTTGACGCACTTGGTAGGATTTGATTTAATCTTATTGTATTGTTTTATATTTGTGGGAAAGATAATTTCTAATTTTATACTTTAAAAATGTCGGAGCTTAAATATTTTAGGAAAGCTGATTTGCAAACGTTAGCTTACGAATTTGAGGTCATTTTAGAGGAAAATGATACTGTACCGAAAATTATAAAAAAAATAGAGTCGTCAGAGGGTTTTGAGAAAGAGCTAGCTTTAGCACAAATTAAACTTATAGAAAAAGATAGGGAAAATAAAGTGGAGCGGGAACATGAGTTAGCTAGGTTAAAAGCGACGCAAGAGTCAGATGACCGGAGTACCGCATCTAGTAGCATCTCAGTTAGAACGAATCATTTACCCCTAAAAACAATTATGCATCGCTTTGATGAAAAGAATTCGGATATTTCGTTGTTTTTGAATTTATTCGAGAGACAGGCAAAAAAATGTAATCTAAATTCGGATGAGTTGGTGACGAATTTACTATCATTATTACCTGTGGGAATGGCCGAGCTAATTTTGAGAGAACCCGAAGACAAAATTGATGATTTTCAATATGTGAAAGAAAAACTGTTAGAACGCTATCGTTTGAATGCAGAGACATACCGACAAAAATTTAGTCAACATCCACGAAATCCTAATTCAGTTTGGAAGGATCTGATTTTTGAACTTAATAGTTTTTTAGAAGGTTGGCTGTCATGCTTACAAGTTTCGGATTTTGAGGGTTTGAAAAATTTGCTTGTCACGGACCAAATCAAACGGAGAGCGTCTCCAGAAATGCGCGAACATTTTATAGATAACTGGGCAGAGATTAAAAACCCGGAAGAATTAGTAAGGCTTTTAGATGCGTACGAGGCAATCAAGCGCCCCTCTAAAAAGACGTGGAATCCGAAACTCCCTTTAGAGAAGAATTTTGAAAGACCCAGGACTTTTGAAAATGGGCGAAACGGTAACAGAAATCCGGAGACTAACTTTAACTGGAGGGATCGAGATGATCATAAAGAAAGGGAAAGAGTTTACGAAAAAAGGCGAGAAGTCAAGTGTCACGCGTGTTTTCAAAGCGGTCACTACAAAGTAGATTGTCCGGAAATTAAAAAGAGAGATGTTGCGCGGGTTGGTCACTTAATAAGTAAACCGACACTTGAAGAAACCTTCTCCCCTTATTTGAGTAAAGTATTAGTGAATGGAATTCAGACAACTGCCTTAACTGACACTGGGAGTGAAATTGATATCATTGCATACGATTTAGTCAGTCAAGATAATTTGAATGGAGATCATGTTTGGATTAAAACACCGGTGGACAGGAAATTGTATTGTTTACCTATAGCAGAAGTCACGTTAGAAATTGAAGGTGTGGGGGTCATTGAAACCAAGGCAGGAGTAAATAATAGCGATTCAGACATGGATTATTATTTGTTGGGTAATCAATCTCAAAAGTTATTAGAGCAGGCGAATATAAAACCCGAGTTAGTAAATGCAGTTTTGACGCGGGCTCAAAAGAAAAAAATTGACCATACTCCAAGGCTGGAAGATAAGCGGATTATGTTTTCCGATAAGGAAGGGGAGAATGTTCACCGACGCGATGAAGCGGAAACTTTGAATCCGGTAAATAAACAAATTATGATTTCCGAGGGGGAAAAAGAAATTTCTAGCCGGAATGTTGAAGCGGAAACTTTGAATTCAGTAAAAGAAAAAGAAGGGGGAAATTTTCGCGAGTACAGTGAAGCGGAAACCTTGAATTCCGTGAAAGAAGAAGATATTTCTAGCGGGAGTGTTGAAACGGAAACTTTGAGTTCGGTAAAAGAAAAAGAAGAAGGGAATTTTCGCGAAAGAAATGAGGCAGAAAGGGTGAATTCAGAAAAAGAGGGAGAAAATTCTAGCGGAGGCAGTGAAACGGAAACGTTGAATTCCAAAGAAAAGGGTGGGGAGATAGATAATCCCATTGAGTTCGATAGTTTAGACAAAGGTTTGCTGCCATTATTGATCGAAGACGGATTT
Organism: Maratus michaelseni; assembly: GCA_963931845.1. Taxonomy (NCBI): domain Eukaryota; kingdom Metazoa; phylum Arthropoda; class Arachnida; order Araneae; family Salticidae; genus Maratus; species Maratus michaelseni. The sequence goes on along the minus strand of OZ007596.1, from coordinate 155,679,495 downwards.
ACGGATCTGGCAAAGATAAACGAGGTTAAGGATTTAGAAAGTGTTATTGAGTTGCTTGGTGTAGATAAGGGATTATCGCCTTCGTCGATATATGAGAACTCTTCGATCTTAGCAAACATTGAAAGAGGGGTTAGTAAAATGGAACATGACAGGTATCCATCATTCAAAGAGATTAGTAAAAAAACGGAAGGTGAAGAATCGCATTGTAATGCAGGAGATTCTTTGATAGTGGCAAAAGCCAGAGACAATCGCGTGAATGTGGGGAAGCAGGTGCTTGTCCCATTGCCTTATCAGGCAGATATTTTTGGCGCGTGCCTTGAAAAAGTGTCATTACACTTAGGGAAAGGGAAAGTTAAAGGAAATGTGTCAGGATACTTTGACTTCGGGAGAAGTTTGATGAATGATTTAGCGACCGCATTTCTAAAACGGTTCTGTGTTAAGATGAGAGATTCGATAAGCGATAGTATTGCAGGTTGGCATCGAAAAGTTAGAAAGCTTTTGAAAGCGTTAGTATTTGGAGAATGGATAAGAGAAACGGAGGAAAATAAATTCGTGAAGGGATGTGTGTTTAATCTCACGAACAGGTTAAAAAGAGGTCGAGTTTTAGCCGTTGAAAATGTGTCAGAAAAACGAGAAAAGAGGAAATTTTGGTTTGACAGAAAGGCAGTAAAACGGAAGCTTAATGTGAAAGATGAGGTTTTAGTTTTAACTACCAGAAAGCCAATTAAAATGTCAGATAGTCGGATAGGGCCGGGAAGAAAGGAGTCAATAATTACGGAAACAAATTATATTGTGAATGTTCCTGGGAGGCGACAGAAATCTCAGATTTCTCACTTGAGTTTAGTAAAGCCTTACAGAAAACGGGTGGAGTTAGCAGATATCTTAACGCGGGAAATAAACGCACTTAAGAATTTCTGTTTACCGTATCTAGATGATATGGCGATTTTTTCAGACAGTTGGGAGGACCATATGCGTCATCTAGAAACAGTATTAAAAAGGGTTAATGACGCGAAACTAAAAATCAAATTGGCGAAATGCAAGTTCGCTCAGAAAACCGTAAAATATCTTGGGCATATTGTAGGTGAGGGTAGACGGAGGCCAGCTGAGGCGAAAGTAAGGGCAATTAAGGAATTACCGGTTCCGAAATCGAAGACTAAAATTCGTAGATGTTTGGGAATGGCTGGATATTATTCCCGGTACATAAAATATTATGCAGTGATTGTAGAACCATTAACGAGGGCGCTTAATAGGAAAAATAAAAAAGAAAAGATTGCATGGAGCGACGAAATGGGAAAAGCCTTTGAGACTTTGAAAATGAAACTTACTGAAGAACCGGTGCTTTACGCTCCTAATTTTCAGAAAGAATTCATAGTACAAACTGATGCTAGTGACTTAGGTATTGGCGTGGTTTTGGCTCAAAGAGAGGGATCGGAAGAGCACCCCATAATATATTTAAGTCGAAAATTTACTGATAGTGAGAAAAGTTTCTGCGCCACTGAAAGAGAGTGTGCAGGGATTATTTTTGCGATAAAAAAGTTAAGGCATTATATTGATGGACAAAACTTTTCTATCGAAACCGATCACAATCCTTTGGTGTTTCTAAAAAGAAATTCTGGAAATAATCCCAGATTATTGAGGTGGTCTTTAGCTCTGCAACCTTATAATTATGCCATTTCTCATCGCGCAGGCAAAGACATTCCGCATGTTGATTGTCTGAGTCGAGTTTAAGGAGATTTCTTGATAAACTTTTGTATATAATTATTTTAAGATTTTTTATTTTTTATTTCACTGTGTTTTATTTCTTTATATGTTCATGATTTCTTATCAGAGCGCGGAAAAAAAAAAGGAAGGTAGTATTATCTTATTCATGTATGTTTTATTTCTTGCCACTCTGATGTAATTTGAGCTTGCAATTCTTTATCCGACCCTTAGAGATTCTTAGTGTTTCACCCTTAAGAATCGTTTGAGGAGGAGGTGCTGTAAAGAATTGAACTTCGACATCCAGCTGCACTATGTGTCATTCTGTAAAGAATTGTACTTCGACATCCAGCTGCACTATGTGTCATTCTAGCATTTCCTGTGAGTACACTTAACTGCATACCTTCCCTCGCTATTTTTGCCTTGAAGACTAGCAGACGCCGAATTCTATTGTACTGTGAGCGGAAAGTTCGGACAGTGATGAAGTGGTAAGGCGTTACCCAAAAAGGGGTCTTATGCTTTGATCCTTGCCGAGTTCGTGGGAAAGAGTTCATCTGCGAGAGAAGCGATCTCTGCACACGATTTTTAGGTTTGCGCCCGAAACTTTGCCCTTTGTCTTAGAACGTCCAATGACGGACTTAGTGAAAACGAAACAGAGGGATCTCAAGGCTGCTAAGAGGCTGGAGAGTTTCGAGGGGCCCGCCTCGACAAAGCCCCCGCCCCCAGAAGAAGTTCTCCTGCGAGAATGAAAAAGTGAGAGAGGACAGTTTTTGGAGAGATCGAAAAGGAGAGTGTTGACTCTCTGGAGAAGGGAAAAGGAAACGTCAGTTTCTAACTCAGCGTGGTGTAAGCGCTAGTGAGGTCCGACCTCTAGAATTGATACAGCAGGTATCCGGTGAAAATCCCAGCGAAGTGAAAAAGCACACCAAGTGCGAGAGTGAGAATTCTTAGACTCAGAATTAACGAGTATTAGTAGATCTTCCGAAGAGAAGGAACGGACGAGCCTTGGTCCGAATGAACTTTATTTTGTAGTCACGACTGACTGTAATGTTTAGAGACTTTTGTTTGTTTCAGTTACACTTGGAGTCAAGAGGTCATTAATTTATAAGCGATTGACTCACGAAAAATAATTAAATGCTGTAATTAACTTTCTTGTACATATTTTCATTAGAATTAATATTGGTATGCAATAAATTCTATTTTCTAATTTATACGAGAAATTCTCTGTGCCAGCGATCCGATCTCGCTACCACTCACCATCTTTTATCGGGTCGGTATAGAGGAGTTACTACATATTATTCATTTATAGTGTCACACAAAATAATTCTGTTACATAATGGTCTACGGGCAAAAATCATTTGAAATGCATTTTGATGACGTTACACTATTTTAAACACAATGAAATTGATATGCATTTATGAAATGCACTAAAACATGCTTTTATAGAATATGGAATGCAAAGTATTTGCCATTCATTTACAGGGTCACACAAAAGAATTAAGTTACATAACGGACTACGGGGGGAAACCGTTTACAATATATTTTAATGTTGTTACTTTATTTCAAACATAATGAAACTTATATGTACTACTGAGGTGCTTTATAAGTTGCTTACTGAAAAGTATGGTGTGCATTGCATTTATTGCTCATTTACAGGGGCACACAAAAGAAGTCAGTTAGAGTACTGTGTATAAGTGATAATTGATGGAAGTGCGTTTACAACTTTGTTTTGCGTTTTAAAGTTTAACTAAATTTTAGCATAGTACGCAATGTGTATTTATGTTGTTGATCATATACATCAGGACTACACAGAGGAATTCGTAAATATTACTCACTGTGGGCGGTATTAAAAAATATATATTTTTCCACACTCAACAACTCAAAATTTTTAGACACATTTTCAGACTCATTTTTAAAAGTAAAAACATGAAACTTGGCGGCGTGATTTATGAAGAGATTTATAAGGGACCTATGTTTTTATTTTTCGTTCAATTAATTAGAAATTGATTTACAAACAATTATTTTCACAGTACGATAATTTTTTTTTGTTTGTTTCCAGCGCTATCGCTTCGGGAAATTCGGTTCAAAATGTCCACTTTGACAGCATTTTTTAAAAATATATTCTGCCTTTATAAAAAAAAAAATCGACCAATTGCGGACATTAGAAAGTTTCTGAATAGGAGAACCTGCCAACTGGGTGCATTTTAGAGCAAAAATGAATTTAAAAATGTGTCTCAAAATAAGCAGTTTGGATTTGAATGCACCCTTACGGGTAGTTTTTAATTGTGTTATGCATTTTCCTGCTGCACTATATTTAGTATACTAATAGAAGTTTGTGGAATATAAATAAATTCATATACAAGTCTACGCAAAGATCAAGATACTTTAGCGTTTATGTTTGGTAATTGTTTGGAAGAACGTTTTAAGTTATGTTATGCGTTTTTTTTTACCCGAATTAAATTTTAGCTTATGTCGTGCGTGCAAAGTCTTATAGATAATATACAGGGATATACAAAAGAATTCGAGTGCATTTTCATCTATAGGCGAAAATTGCTAAAAGTGAATTTTCTGCGGCTGAATTAAATTTTAGCATGCTATGCAGTATATATGCAAATCTATAGATTATATACAGGACTGCACAAAATAATTAGACTGATTTTTTGACTACGGAAGGTAATTGCTACAACTGGATTTTTCAATGTGTTATATGTTTTCTAAACTGTTTACGTACATATCTTCTTTCACCTTTTTCTAACGGTGAAGTTTCGTTACAGTTTTCTGACTGGTTTGGTAAGTATTCCATGCTTGACGCATGATTTTTCGTTCTTGTTTATAAATAAGAAATATGATTTTTTTTATACTGATAAAATTTTCAACACAAAAGATTTTGCGGGTGGCGACTGCTTTCATGAGTTTGGGAAATACTCTATGTTTAGAGTCTACACCACTAATTATTCTTGTCAGTTGTCGTTGTAAGTTAAACTTGCTGTTTTTATCGTCTCCGAGATGGAATTGTTCCGTTGTTAATTGAATGACAATTAGATTGTTGAGTAAAAATGATGACAATTGTATAAAGAAAGAGAGTGAATGGGTCGGTTTGAGTTTCAGTTATTGTACTCCTGACTCATTTAATGAAATTAAGGTTGTTAGAGTCCCATTGTAACGTTTTCAATGAGAACTGTCAGTCAAAATGATTGTCGGTGAAATGTCATGAGTGATGACTTCTCCCATAAAATTGATAAACGGCAGAAGAAAGAGAGTCGGACAAAAGCTGTAGGTGCTAATAATAAACTTCCACATCTTCATACACAACCTTTTTATGTTTCAATGGTACTTTAAAGTATCATTAAATATAATATGATATAAAAAATATTTAATATATCCACCATACATATAAAATGCAAATGGGAATTTCGTTCCGGCTGCTTATAAGTTCAGTTCTGCTGAATGGATTTTGATGAGACTTACACTGTTAGTTAGATAATGTTTCAGGGAAGGTTTATGTACCGCAATCTTTCTACGTTGGTTAGTTATAAAATTATGGGGCAAAGTACTATAATCAGATGAACCGATTACGAAAGATTATTCTCTTTCAAAGATTCGGCTGAATGGATTTTGATGAGACTTGCACTGTTTGTTAGATAATGTTTCAGAGAAGGTTTTAGTTATATAAATTATGGGGGAAAGTTCTATAATCAGATGAACCGATTACGAAAGATTATTCTCTTTAAAAGATTCGGCTGAATGGATTTTGATGAGACTTGCACTGTTTGTTAGATAATGTTTCAGAGAAGGTTTTAGTTATATAACGTAATCTTTCTACGTTGGTTAGTTATAGAATTATGGGGGAAAGTACTATAATCAGATGAACCGATTACGAAAGATTATTCTCTTTGAAATATTCGGCTGAATGGATTTTCATGATACTTGCACTGTTTGTTAGATAATGTTTCAGGGAAGGTTTTAGTTAGTAATCTTTCTACGTTGGTTAGTTATAGAATTATGGGGGAAAGTTCTATAGTTAGGTCAACGCGATTATGAAAGATTAGCTTTTTTTAAAGTTCTACTGAACAGATTTTGATAGAAGTTACATATTTATACGAATTCAAATTTTTCAAAGTGAGCGAAAAAATTCCCAACGCGGAACTCGAACCCAGAACCTTTGACTTACAATCTCAATGCTCTAGCGTTTGAGCTACCTGTGCTGATAACCGGCGGGAATATTTCGCTCAGATGATCTTATTGGCAAAAGCATCTGGTCTGTCATGTAGAGAGCTCAGCAGAATATACCGCAGGTAATGAACCCCCATTAAACGATGGGTACGTAGAGATACTATTATGTTTTCCTAAATCATACTGATTTGATTGTATAGGGGTCCATTACCTGCGGTATATTCTGCTGAGCTGCCTACATGGCAGACCAGATGCTATTGCCAATAAGATCATCTGAACGAAATATTCCCTCCGTTTATCAGCACAGGTAGCTCAAACGGTAGAGCATTGAGATTGTAAGTCAAAGGTTCTGAGTTCGAGTTCCGGGTTGGGCATTTTTTCGCTCAGTTGGAAAAACTGCATTCGTGTGATATCTTTACAAATCAATATGATTGAGGAAAAAATAACAGTGTTACACTTTTAATTAGATAAATTATGCAAAAAAAAAAAAAAAAAAAAAAAAAAAAGCAAAATTTGTACATAAAATTTGCATTTGGAATTGCAAAACTTGTATTCTGCGTAATCCTAGGTCTGCGAATAATGCTAGGTACGAAAGCTAATGTATTAATAAAAGTAGATTTTATATTTCATGTTAAATGCTTTGCCTTATCATGTTCAGAAAACGCAGCCACTTTAACGAATTCAAATATTTTAATAATAAAAATAACTTTCTCTCTATATTAAAAAAAAGTAACCACCGCAGCAGCAGCCGCTGTCAATAAAGATTTTGTGCCTTGAAGTCTTTCTGGACTAATAACCAGAAAACTATTGCAAATAAAAATTTAAAAATTGGTGGTTTTATAAAGAAATGTTCGATAAACACGCTGAAGTAGACAGTTTTTAAATCGAAGAATTATTTTAAGAGATATTTAATATTAAAGTTGGTCAAAATAATTTTCTTATAAAAGTTTTATAGAAACGAAAACTATGCACAGGAATTTAACCATAATTTGTAAGGATATAGTTGACAAAGTTGCGGTGTGCAGACTGCAATTATTTTTTCAATTTGACTCATTTTTTGAGGTTATATTTCAATTTTATATTCAAAATTTTCATTATTTTGAGGAAGATTTACTTCATATTTCATAAAATCCATTATTTGAATTGTTGCCAATTTGTAAAATAGCGCACAAAATAATATTCCCTTTCAATTAAGAAATGTATTTACACGTGGACTGTTAAAAACAGAAATAAAACTTTAAAATAATAACTAAATGATCACGTGTTAAAAGCATTAAATGTAGAAAATTGCGTAATAAAAATATACTTGCGCGTGAATATTAAAAAGGGAAATACGAGTAACTAGGGAAATTTACGTCACATTTAAAATGATCAAATAACAATATTTCCAAACAATTTCAATTAATAATTATATTTTCATCATATATTTTCACAATTTATTTCGACAAATCTTTTACCTATTATTGCAAATTTTAAAACAGCGTAAATAATAATATTTCCTTTCCAATGTCAAAATTCTTCTATTTGTTTATTTGGTGTTACAGTTTAGCGATAGTTTTTTTTTTTTTTTTTTTTTTTTTTTTTTTATGAAAATTAATTGACGGGGTAATGGAGAAGTATCAAAAGACAAATGAGCGTTGAATTAAAAATTCCTCGATGAAAAAACTAACACGTGTAACGCATCTGATGTCAACTGAATGTGACGCGACGCCACGATTATGCACGTTTGGCGTTAAATCATATATTTTGGTGACAGTTACAGTTGTAATCTGTTTCAACAGCAGTTGATTCGACCTTAAAATCCCCCAGTCAAAGGAAAATGAATGGAAACCCTGTTACAGCAGATCGCCACTGGTTGTTTAATTATAATACAATCTTCCGTAATCGTTTTAGAGATGATCAAATCAGAGTGTTTTTAAATCATGCTGTTTCAGAACGGGGGTTGGCGAGCGTAGCTCGTAGGGGGCTAAGCCCCCTAGTGAAAAAAAAAACGCTTTATTTTATAAGTGTTTAATATTATCTTAAAAATCACGTCTCATTTCATATCTGCAATTCATGTTATTCGGGAAAAAAAAAAAAAAAAAAAAAAAACGTTAAAATGCATTAATTTGGCGTAGGCTTCGATTCACTGGTATTAAAAAAAAATATTTTTCCACGCTCAACAACTCAAAATTTTGAAATTTTGCAAATTTTGCAAATTTACCGCATGCGCGGTAGCGTATTACTGCTTGCGCGGCAGCGTATTACTGCTTTTTTTACTGTTTAATACTGTTAATTTTACGGTATAATACTGGCAGCTGGGGTGCCAGTTTTATACTGTAAAATCAACAGTTATTTTTTGCAGTGTAATGAGATATCGTTATCAGTGTTTAAAAATTCTTTTTATTTAAAAAAAATTTTCTCTTTCCTTTTTTTTTTTTTTTTTTTTTTTCATACGCTTGCAGTGATATACAGATATGCGATGATACATGTATTATTCGCATATACTTTACTGATTTAAATGAAGAGTACTTATAGTTAATAATAATTTAAATATTATTAAAATAAATAGTTAATAAAATATCACTATTATATATCAAATAACTTAAGAACAAATAACATTTTAAAGAAATACTTACTATTTAAAAGTATTTAATAATAGTTTTATGTTACATAATGTATTTAACCGTAATATTGTCTTCTTGCGCCTGCACCGGCACGGGGGTAACCAAAACTTCTTATAAAAAAAAACAGGTGAGCAACATTACCCCATTTTTTACTAGTAAACATAACAAGTATCATTTCGAACCTGGCTTTTCTAACAACGAATTATCTGAGCATAAGGCAGAAAAATAAGAATCGCAAACGTTGGGATATTCCATTTTTTGGAATGGAATGATTCTATAATCTCATTTAATGATCTTAATAATAACTTTGTATTTTCATGAAAATAGATAACAAATTTAAAAAAAAAAAAAAAAAAAAAAAAACAGATGCAAAGGAAAAAGTTACCAAAAAAAGAAAATTTTGGTTGGATCAAAAATGATAACAATATCAAAAAACAGCCACTCCCCCTTCCCCATGAGATATCTTGGGATATCACGTGCCAGACCCCCCCCGTCCCCCCTAAAGTTATAACGTTATATATGTACAACCCCTAACAACATAATATTTTATTTACATCGCCTATTTGTTAACCCTTTATGTTCCAAATTAGGAATTGATTAAAAATACCTCTGTAATAATCTTCTTCCTTAATATCTCATAAAAGATATAAAAAAAATTGGCATAATAATAATAATACAAATTTAGAAAGGATTCGTTCATTAAAATTGATATATAATATGAGTGATTATTGCCCCCCCCCCCTTTTTTTTTTATAAATTATTAACAATGCATGGATTAATTAACAGATAATAAAAAAAAATTGGAAATTTTTAATTCTTAAAAAATAATAAAAGTAAATACATTCTGAGTTTGTTCTGTAAATGAGATATTTTGTTGTGTGTAATTTCCCACTGCATACCTTTCAACAGCATAAAAGCTATCCATATGTAAATGGTTGAGAAAATATATCATCAATATATGGATTTTTATATGTATTTGCGAATTTTTCTAAGTTTACTGAGAAGGGTTTTTCTTTCCTTTACTTTCTTTTTTTTCTGTGTGTGTGTGGTGTGTGATTTCCAACAAAATTTCCCTATTTGTGTTTGCATCTCCACTTTTTATTATTTTCCGCACACATACAGTGTAACGAAAGTATTGTAATCATGATAAAAATCCGATTATGGAAATATTGGTATATTTTTATATTTTGAGGTTCCCTGAATCCGTTTTCGGATTTTATATTCCGTTTTTCTGATTTTTTTTTCATTTATATTTATTTATTTACTTTTTAACAAAATAATCTTTAACCACTTATGAAGCTTCAAAAACAATCTATTATAAGAACTGATATAAATAGGACCGAACTAAAAAAAAAAAAAAAAAAAAAAAAAAAAAAAAAACCTTCAAAAAATAGTTCTGTTGCGACCTTAACAACAACAACAAAAATCAACCATCAATTCTAAAAATCACGATCAAAAAGATTCTTCCGAAACGAGCTTTAGATTTTTCAAACTTCTTCTTTTGTTCAGAAAATAAATGAAAAAAAAAAAAAAAAAACTTTACGATGACCAGATAGGAAAATAACATCAGCAGGGGAGTTTTTTTTTTAGCATTATTTTGTACATAATTTAAAATATTAAAGAGGTTGTAAAGGTAGACGAAAGGTGTAAATAGGTTTAAAGAGTGCAATTCAGGTAAGCTTTTATTATGTTGAAGTTTATTGAAATAGACTAAATAAAAGCGTTTATTTTACGATGAACACGTGACTCATTTTTAACCGATTCAAATATGAATGAAAGGTGTTAAATTTGAAATTTTGTTTTTAGATATTTTTATTTAAACAGAAGAAAATATAGTTGTACACAAGGGACAATAAGATTTTGCAAGAATTGGGTTTTGTAGCCCGATTTAGAGTACGCCCCTCCATGGTTCTTCACTTGCTTATTTATTTATTTTCACGAAGGGATATGTAATGTTGTTTTACGCTTTATATCGAATAATGTCTCTTAAATTAAAAGTATAGTGGGTGTTAAAATTGTTGAAAATTACGATCCTTGAAACTGTAATATTGAGAAATAAGTAATTCATTAATCAAATGGATGATTTAAGGACAATTACATAAACAAGGAAAAAACATCTCTTTCATCAATATCTTTCACCAACTGAAAACAATATCATAGCAAATTAGAACATTTATGGGGAATACCAATAATGAACTAAAAGAAAAACTTTAGTAAAGAACTCTTGAAGTAAAAGTAATGATTAGTATATAATGATCAGTTTAATAATAATAATAATAATAATTTCTAATACTAATTTTTGAAAGGTAATTTGGGGGTCCATTTATAATTCAGTGGGTAAGCACGAGCTTCACGGGCCTATTCGGTAAACAGGCTCTATCCATAAGTAAAATAATATTTCTAACGTTAATAGAATTTATAATGTAATAGTAACTAATTCATATTAAATATATTTTCGCAGAAAAAGAGCTCCAACTTATTTAGAAAATTAATAAATACATATGTGTGGCGAAAAGGATACTCTGACTAATAAATGTGTCCAGTATTGGATTATTGGCGCATTTGGTTTAAATCGTCGAAAAGAATAAAAGGAAAGTGATTTATCTTACCTTATTCACTATTTCATTAACAACAAGTTTTAAAGGAACATTTTAACTCAAATAAACTAAAATATTTAAATAGAAGTTAGTAAGAAAAAGTTCGTTAATACTTCAACAATGGAAAAACAAGTAATATAAAAATTTCTTTTAAACTTAATTCCTCCTTTTTAATCAGAAATATATAAAATAAACCCGTGCACCATTCATGTCCCACGTTGAACATTATTTTAGAATCATCGTTGCGGTATTTTATTTTTTATTGCCATCACTCATTTGAGATAAATCTTTCATTTCATTTATGAAAACAATGGAAGAAATTTTTTTCTCCCATATAAAAATTAAAATTAATTAATTAAATTTAATGAATTAATTAATATTTGAAAAAACTGTATCCAGTACAAGTTTTAAAAAATTTATTTGAACTTGAATGGATGAATAGAAAATACTTTATTAACGATTGAAAATTCCAACAAGATATATATATATAGAGAGAGTGTGAGCTAATAGTAGGAATTTAATAATATTTTGAATAGAAAAACAAAATAGTGTCCGTTATGCTGATAAAAATTAAACGAAATCCTTAATGCAAAAAATAATAAAAATTCTTAATTTCCTTTAATTTTTTTATGCATAACAAACACTATTTTTTTATGTTCAAAACGTTATTTTAACACCCACTATAGTTTTAATTTAATAGTTGAATGCGTTTATTCTGAATGCGTTTACTCTGAATGCGTTTACTCTGAATGCGTTTACATTTTTCAATTTACATTTGAAAGAGTTTGACTTTTGACAAGCTACAATTTAGAAAAATGCCACCTAAAATTTAATTGCAGCTATTTTTCTTGTCATATTCTAGCATCAACTTAACTTTATGGATATACATGTATAGATATACATATAAATATATCTTTATAGATATACATATAAATGCTTAAAATTGTGGTCAATCCTCCCATAGCGTGAGTCAAATTACCAATTTGTGGGGAGCGTTCACCTATAAATTCATTTGTAAATTTCATCACATTTGTATCTTATTGCCAACAACAAAAATTTTGTATTTTTATTTTGATAGAGAAATGTATAAGATAAGTTATAGTCAGTTTATTTTCTTTGCGTAGGGAGGGTGGAGGGCGAAATGCAACTTTAAACTTTATTAAAATCATATAAACACAAACAGGTATATATAATATAATTTAACGTTTTTTTGTAAATATCCAATAATCATTAAATATATAGAAAACACATTCTAAAATTGGAACAAAATCCACCTTTATGTATCAATTAATTGATACATAAAGGTAAATTTTGTTCCTATTTTAGAATATTTTTTCTATATATTATGAATTTTTTCTCATTTCCACCCTTTGATTATGGCCAGGTTCTGGTCGAAAGCGCTCCGGACTCCGACGAATGTTTTTAACATCTTAAAATGGTTTTAATGTTTTAGAACCTTTTTATTTTACACCTATTTTAGTAATACACAAATTGTGATCCATTTTAAATGGTTTCATATTTTAATCCAATAATCAATTATATATATAACGTGAGTCAACACTATCGATACTTATTCTTTCATAAGCTATGTTTTAATTCTACCTCGAAACAAAAGCATTTTTTTTTTCTCCTAAAGACTAACTTTATATATCATTTTATAAAAAATAAATAAAATTTAAGAAAAATATCCCCAAAACACAAAATCTATTGAAAGTTACTATTTTTTCCCCCAAAGGATTGCGGAATGTGGCTTTAGAAATAATATTGAAATTTGTGTGTGTGAAACAGGGGGGGGGGGGGGGGTTCTTTCTGAAACATGATGTTCTCACGGCAAAAATCACAACCAGGCAAAACATCTGCATGTAATAGAATTTTAAAATCATTGTACCAAATTCCGAGTGCTTAGGTTTGGGATATGCAGACAAAACAGTGCAATGTCCTCGCAAAACTCTTCCGCTGTGGGAAGCAATTTAAATTTCTGAACTGCTGGCACAGTTCGCATGAAAAGCTCCTTTCAACCCTTCGTCTCCTTTATCCCCAGTCTACGTTGTTATTAATAAATTCCAAGGTCCTTTGGAGAATATATATATATTCATAACTAATGTCAGAAATGGCTATAGCGCACTGCACGTTCGGCTGAAAGTAAGTTTTGGGCATAATTAAGGGGATTTTAACCTTTCTTGGTTTTAGAAAAATAGATTTTTTTTTTAAATATGCAATAAACAAGGAAACAAACTACAAGTTGGTGCAAAGGTTCTGTAATACTTCATTGAAAGCAAACACTTTGTTCATGTATTCACATTTAATAAAAATAACTTAAAATTAAAATGAATCAATAATACGTTACTACATAAATAATACAAATTAACTTTATAGCGAATTCAAAAGCCTTTAGCAACTTATGCAAGAATATTATTTACCATGTGATGCAAATAAGTGGTTTAATAATGATGTAAATAATTCTTTGTTAAAGAAAAAGGAAGTTATTTAGACATAATTCGAAGGATAATTTCTCCTTACTTTTTGCATTATATGATACTTTGTGAAATACCAAACATTTCAAGCAGGCATATTTTAGATTAAAGTGGTTTTATAAAAACAGTAAAACCTGTGAAAGCGGAACCTGCGTATAACAGAAACCTGCTTTAAATGCAAAACGTCACGGGCGCCCAACGAAAGGAATACCATGAAAACTGTCGCTCATTACCGTAAAATCAACAATTTTGTTGTCTTTGCAGTGTAACACGGAAAATCTTCTACACTTGAAAAAAAACCCGTTAATTTTACGATATAATGCTGGCATCCCAGCTGCCAGTATCATACCGTAAAATTAACAGTAATAAACAGTAAAATAAGCAGTAATACGCTGCCGCTCATTACCGTAAAATCAACAATTTTGTTTTCTTTGCAGTGTAACACGGAAAAATGCAATCTCTCTCAAATATATTTCTCCTATCACTTGCGATTTCGTCTTAGCAGGTTTTACTGCATTAATTATTAATTAATATAATTGAAATAAAAAAGTATGAAATACAAACATATATTGTTTTTGTTACTATTTTTCAACTGCAGATGAAAATATAACAGAGAATGGAAAATCACATGTCCCGCATTGATTATGATGATGATGGTACTTACAACAGAATTAAATAAATATTATACTGACACTACTGAGGTTGTTTCTATCAAACAGTTATCGTAATAATACACTGAAATTTTCCTGAATGAGAGTTCATTTGAAAATGATAGCGCAATAAAACTGCATTTTGCCTGCGAAAGCGAGGTTGAAAATGGTAATTCATAATCTCTCTGAAATGTTGTTTTTGTAACCAGTGGCGCAGCCAGGATCCTCATCTGGGAGTGGTTTTGAACGATTGTTAACCATAAAATGAACATTTTCGTTGTGTTACATGGACATAAGTTAGTGTTTAGTAAATAGTTGACACATAAAAATCGACGTAACGAAAAGCACAAACGACCATAATAAATTTAGAATTTATGTGTTAAAAGGTGTCATAAAAGAACATCTCCTTTAATCTTCAGAGAGAAAAACAAGAACGAAAAAGCATGCTTCAAGCATAGATTATGAAACACTTTCCAACCAGTCCGGAATACAAACGAAACTTCATCGTTTAATACGGTGAAAGATGATGTCTCAGTAAACAATTTGGAAAACACATAACGCATTTGAAAATCCAATTTCTGAAGTACCATCAATATTCCGAATTCTTTTGTGCAGCCCTGTATATGATCTATTGATTTGTATTGCTAAAATTTAGTTCAGTTAAGAAACGCAAAGCACATTTGAAAATTTCCCTTCAGTAATTTTCGTCAATAAACGCAAATGCACTCGAGATATTTTATGCTGCCCTGTATATGATCTAAAGAGTTTATACAGACCAAGTAATAGGCAAAAAATTAGATAAATTTAAAAACCCGTACCAAAACAGAAAATAAACTTCCCGCAATTATTATTAACCCACTCCGGGCACACGTAATTTTAATTCCAAACTTGCATTCGACACCAAGAATATTTAATAAAATTTTGTTTCTACAATTAAAGCTAAAAATCAGGAGCTCTAATTTTCTAAAAAAGTCGTTTGTAAATTCCGGTGTCAGTCAGTAATTTCTCATTTTATATACGAACAGACTTTGCCTGTGCCGGAAAGGGTTAACAGACAGTACTTTAACCGAATATTTTTTGTGCGTCCCTGTATGTAAATGAACGATGAATGCTATACACACAATATTCTATAGTAAGCCTCTTGTAATGCATCTCACTGATATATATCAATTTAAATATGTTTGAAATAATGAAACATTATCAAAGTAAACCGTAAACGATTTTTCCCCTTAGACCATAACGTAACGGAATTCTTTTGAGTGACCCTGTAAAGGAAATATAAGTGCTATGTCTACCTTATTCATTAGTAATCCTCTTCTAGTGCCCTTCAGTGATATATATCAATTTCAATATGTTTGAAATTGTGTAATATCATTAAAATAAACCGCAAATGGTTTTTCCCCCATAGGCCGTGATGTAACGGAATTATTTTGAGTGTCCCAGTAAAGGAACTATAAGTGCTACACACTTAATTTTCAATACTGAACATGTCATAGCAAATCACAATAACATATATCAATTGCATGACAATCCGAATACACTTACAAGAGTTAGAGCACGGACAGACAGACAAACTGAATTCATAAACATTTTTCAACTATGGTGGAAAGTGTTAAAAACGAAGAGAAACAGAAAGAGCAGAAGCAGTAACATACGTGAATGTACTACTTTGCTGCTATTGCTAATAACTTTTTATTTCATTAATTTTGTGTTGAAATACAAGCTTCTATTGTGAACACTCGAAATAGTCGAACAGTAAACATTTTATGCTGTTTATGCTTTTCTTTACTTTGGTTTTTACACATCATGTATTTATCTTAAAACAAGGGTCTCTGTATGAATATTATCAGTTTTTAAATGTTGTGGGAGGGGTTTTAACCTCGGAATTTCCCTTGCTGCGCCAGTGTTGTTTGTAATTAAAACTAAAGATCAATTCACCTGTTGCATTAGCTTCTTACATTACATATATCTCACAAAGTCGTTGCATTAAATATATATATATACTCCAAGATCTTAAATGTCAATCTGCTGCTCACGTAATAAATTATTCCCCAAGGATGTCGTAGATAAACTATGAAAACTTCAATTTAGAATGAAAAAAAAGAAATCAATAGAGCACGTTTATGTGCGTGGCATTTGAGAAGAATGATTCTGTTCTATAACGTACAAAACTCATGTGAAGATAAAGCGTTAGATTTTCAAGAGATATTTCGCAGTTTCGTAACCGTGAATACATAATTATCATTCGTGACAAAGCGTGGGTGAAATGAATTTTTTGAAAAACCATTTAATGGAACTAGTCAACAATTGTCTTGATTAAAAATCTCCATTAACTTATTGTTATTGGAATGCATTTTTATTAATGTTACATGTGAATATTTTAAAATGATTCATTCCGTCATGCATTTCTCAGACTGACTTTCAAAACTTAATCTTTGAATTGTAAAAGAACCACATAATTATTACTTTAAGGTTTCGTGTTTAGGCATCCACCCACACAAAAAGAGTTAATATGAATTGTTTTGTAATCACACGATTTCAATACGTTTTTCTATCGCAAAAATTTAGGCTTGGAACTTGATTTTATCTATTATAATGAAATACTAACATGTCCGTCACATTCCTTAAAACTAATGTAACAATGAAAAAAGAAATCAGGGTCGTCCACATTTGACGTTTTATTGTTTTCGGCTGTTTTAATTTGAAAATTATTGTTACAATTGAACTCGTCCATAGCGAGCTCAAGAACCGTAACCAGACAGTAAAGCCTTTTTTTTTTTTTTCTTTTTTTTACTTTAATAAAGAGATAGAAGTAGTTATTTAATGTAAAAATTATATAAAATTTGAAAATTGGTTAGCGAACCCCAAATTTTAGCCAAAAGTAGCTATAGAAACAATGCTATTTACATGTTAAAAATTACAATCTCTCCGACTGCGCCATCTCTCCTGACTTTACCTTATATAAATTTTGGCAATTTTAAAATGTTTGTAATAAAAAACTTTAAAATTAATAGAAATTAAAATTAATAAATTAAAAAAAGTTTTAAAAGTGATAGATATATTATTGTATTAAAATACTAGGTACTCAAGAGAATGCATGGGGAAGGAAGGGGGTGCTCAGAATACCCTGCGCATGCTCCATCTAGTTACGGCCTGGGCGAACCCTGATTCAACGAAAATCCGGGTTTTAGGCGCAAAAGGGAAGGAAATATTTGGTCTAGAATAAAAATTCATCTCCAAAAGCTCGGTTGTAACGAGGGAAACTCGTACATTAGCAAGCAAACATTTTACAAACTCACAAAAAAATTTCGTCACTTTGACAAATCAAACTCTGTTAATTCATGTTTGTTTTACCCTTTTACAGCAATAGAGTGAAACATGTCGAAGAGATTATCAATTATGCAGTCATTCCTCTTAAATAATTTAGTTTATTTCCCACAAAAATAAATAAATAAATAAATAAAAAATAACTGGTAGTAGAATTAGCTTTCTGAGTTCATTGAATTAATTAGAAGAGAAACGCATGACGTAAACGCAAGGAAAATAAACATCTTAAAGAAAAAATAACTAATTTTTTTAAATAACTTTTTTTTTAAAGTAATAAATAAATGAATAACAAGTATGATTTTTTTAATTTATCATCGTTTCACAGAATTATTTCCTATTTATAAATTTAGAATGCTAAATTAATAAATGAATGTGAACAACTATTAGTAATTTTATTTGCTGAGTTAGTAATTTAAAATTGTTACTTTCTAATTCATCATTCTGTAATTTTTAATAATTCATCTGAACTTTTACTTCTTTTCTTTTTTTTTTCCCTTCGTCCTCATTTTTCCCGCAGTAAATTGTATTTGAATTTTCTCTTAAATCAGAATTTTCCACATTTCATTTTTCACAAAATCATAAAATTGGGGAAAAAAAGAGAATAAAATACATTTTTATTTTTTAATGAAATAACGATTAATACAATTAAATACTTTACAACAATAAACAATTTTTATATTAAATGGTAATTTTTTTTTAGTAATTTAAATTTGAAAATCGTTGTTATTTTCTCTTACAATCGTATTTTCTATCTCAAGTTTTACGAAAGAATAGAAATATATATATTGGGAAGAAAAACAGACAAAATAATTTTCTATTATTTAAAAATAATAATAAAACTTAAGAGGCTATTTCAGTCACTCGCAAGCTAATATTAAACTATGGGAGTTCCGAACCAGTTACGAAAGTAAAAGTATTCTCATTTAAAAAAAATAATAATAATAATAAACCCTGCAACTAACATCGAAAAAGTAAAAAACGGCATTTGTAGAGATCGACTTCAGTTATCCAATGCAACATATGTATATTTATTTATTTACTTATTTATTTAAAAATATCGAAATGCAAACGAGATATTTTAAAATAACGCTCCCATAGGTTTAACATTAGTTTGCGAGTGACTGAAGTAGCCCCTTAACCCCTTGAAGGGCACCGGTATATTATATATACCACTTAATTTAATCCCAAAATGCCACAATGACACCAGAATTTTATAATCAAATTTTGAATTTATAAGGTACATGAGGAAAAGCTTTTACTTATTTTAAAATAAATTCGTTCGTGAATCCTGGTGTCAATCAATCATTTCAATATTTTAGCTACAAGTGTACTTTGACCCTGAAGGGGTTAATGCAATAATATTTTATAATTTAATAATAATTCACTTTATGCCAACAAAATAATTTTGGTATTAATTGATTCATCACATACCTACTTATGGCCAAACTTATATATTGGTGCGAAATTTAACTAGATACAGAAAGGTTAAAACATTATTAAAAAATATATTGTTTGACATACCAAAATAAAAGGAAATGAACTATTTTAGCATCTTTAAAACAAAAATATAGGAATTCTGAATAAAATGTGCTATGTGTTCGTTTTTAGCTTGTGAAGATTTGGTTATCATATTGTAACAGTCTTATATAGGGTAAATGTACCAATAGTCGGCCACATTGAGATAAAATGCCTTACGCATAGCTTATTTTTGGTTCTAAATGAAATATTACAATTTGGTTATATGCAGCCATCTTTCATAAGTCACAAACCATCACCAAAGAATTGTGGGTATTTTTATTGAATTTGTAATCAGCCCTTTTTTTTCAAGATAGAGGTCAAATCACCATTTTCCCTATTTTTTTGTTAACTGATGGCAATTTTTTTAAAAGGCAAGTATTAATTTATTTTTTATTTTTTTCTAAAATTATAAGGCTAGAGTATTAGCAGGGTAAATAAACTAATGTTTTTGAAATTTAAAATTTGTCAATTCTGTCATTTTTAATATGTCATTAATGTTTTTGAGTATAAAAAGTAAATAAATTTGTTGCTTTTAATTAATTTTAATGTGGCCAACCATTGGGTATTAATTTTGCTTACATGTTCAATAGTCGGCCACCAGGAGCTGAATACTGAATACATAACTTATTATACTTTTTTGAGTTTATTTTTAATTGTTTGGTAGATATAACTTTATCTCTACATCTATAATAATATTATATATAAAAAAATGTTTTTTACGAGCTTGTTTGTTTGTAGAGAAAACTACTGGAACTACCGAAAGAATTTCAAAAGTAAAGGTGGCAGTCTCTGCTCTGACATAGACTATATTTTACGTCAGAGCCACTTTTCGCAAGTAGATGGATGAACAAAAAACATTCCAAACTTGCCCTTTTTGTGATATTGAAGGGGCTAATAACTTGAAATTTGGCATGGTTGTTGTTTTCTAAAAAAATCGAAATTTAAAAGTGTAAAATGAGTGGAAAAAGTTCTAAATGACAATTTATATAGAATTGTTAGGAATATAAACTTGAAATTTAACATGTCTGTTACTTTTAAGACGTAAATTCTGGATCAAGGCACTTAAAAAAGGGGGGAATGTTAGAAAATGAAAAAAACTGTGAACATTCTAAAAACATTCTAAATAACGATTTATATGGAATTGCTAGGGATAGAAATTTAAAATTTGTCAATTCTGTCATTTTTAATATGTAAACGCAGGTACAAAATAGTTTATAAAAAAAAAAAAAAAAAAAAAAAAAAAAAACGAAATTTTAAAGGGTATAGAACCAAACAAACATTCTAAAGTTTCAAAATCTGTGATAGTTTTGGTGCTGGAAACTTAAAATTTGGCAAGGTGGTTAATTTTAAGACATAAGCGACCGGCTAAGAAAGGTTTCTAAAAATTTGGAAATTTAGAATGCTGAAATGAGAGGAAAATGTTCTGAATTAGGTTTTTTTTTATAAATTTTAAAATAGAAACTTGAAATTAGACATGGATAACCTTTTCCATACGTAAGTGGTCTGATCGTACCCGAACAGTTTCTAAAAAATTCGAAATTTAAAAGGAACTAAAAATTTTCTAAAATTGCAATTTCTGTGATACTGTTGGGTTTAAAACTTCAAATTTTGCATGGGGGTTTCTTTTAAGATGTAAACTCTCGCAAAATTGTTGTTTATCATTCTAAATTATGATTTATTTAGAATTAATAAGGATAGAAAACTGATATTCGATATCGGGGTTACTTTTAAGTCGCAAATGCTCGTACACAGTAGCTTTTTCTTAAACTCGATTAGATGCTGCAGTTGGTAACCTCATTATTTGCTTTTCAATTCTGTTGAAAAGTGTTAAAACAACTAGATTGGAATGCGGCAGTTAGGACTGCCTATCCCTACGCTTTTCCACTGCGGGATTCAAAATGAATTCGTATACTAATAAACTACATACTAAATATATTTCATGTTCAAAATGCATAATAGTGTTAAAACAACTAGATCGGAATGCCGTGATGCGGCAGTTGGGACCGCCCCTTCGCTGATGCACGAATGTATGCATATTTACTTTTTAACTATGTTGAAAAGTGTTAAAAGCAACTCGATTAGATGCGGCAGTTAATACCCCCATTATTTGCTTTTCAATTCTGTTGAAAAGTGTTACAACAACTAGATTGGAATGCGGCAGTTGGGACCGCCCCTCCCTACGCTTTTCCACTGCGGGATTCAAAATGCATAATTCGATTCAAAACCCACTTTAATCTATCTTCAATTTGAGCGCGACCAGAAGGGGTACCAGCGTTTATTTTATTTTTATTTTTATTTTTATTTTTATTTTGCGTTCGACTTTAGCATACCAAATTTATTTCAAAATCGCTTAAACCGTTTTTAAATGCAATTTGTTTGACTCATAGTGACCCCCAAATGACCCACTAATCGAATTTTCTCGAACATGTGACTCAGCCAAATGGTCTTCTTGTATCCCAAAAAGGTAGGACACAAAACTTAGTCAAAATCGTTAAAGACATTTATTAGATAAGATAAAATTACCTTGGACCTTAACATGTGACCCTTAACGTGTGACCCAGCCCAATAGTCTTTTCGTACACCAAATCGGTAGGATATAAAATTTAGTCAAAATCGTTTTAGTCGTTTTTAGATAAAATTAGTTTGACCCGTAGTAACCCTAAAATGACCCACTAATCGAATTTTCTCAAACATGTGACCCAGCCCAATGGTCTTTTCGTACCCCAAAACGGTAGGATACAAAATTTAGTCAAAATCGTTAGAGCCGTTTTTTTTAGACCCATAATGACCCATGACGAACCCATAATGACCCATGACCAAAATGACCCACTAATTGAATTTTCTCGAACATGTGACCTAGCCGAACAATCTTCTCGTGCCACTAATGAAATTTTCTCGAACATGCGACCCAGTCCAATGGTCTTATTGTATCCCAAAAATGTAGGATACAAAACTTATTCAAAATAGTTAACGCCATTTAGCAGATAAAATAAAATTAGCTTTACCCGCAGTGACCTTAAATGACCCACTAATTTAATTTTCTCGAACATGTGAGATAGCTCAATCATCTTCTTATAACCGAAAATGGTAGAATGCAAAATTTAGTCAAATTTGTTAGAGTCGTTTTTCAGGTAAAACAAAATTCTGAAGTGGCCGACTATTGGTGCAGTGATGGCCGAACATTAGAGTTAAAGTGGCCGACTATTGGAGAACTTGCCCTTTTTTAACTTAACTTTGTCTAAAAAAAACTATTACTGTGTTTTTTAAAAATAATTGCTGAAACATAATAAGAAAAGTATGTTTTAACATATTATCACTGTTAACCCTTTGAGGGGCGGTGGTATATATTATATACCACCTAATTTTAATCCGATTCAAACCAGAAACTTTTAATTAAATTTTAATTTTTTAACTTTGACGAGAAAAAGTTGAAAAATTGCTTATTCTTATTTTGAACTAAATTCTATCCTAAATTCCGGTGGGAAATTCAACGTTACAGGAGCACAAGTGCTTGCCCCTGAAAAGGTTAAAAATGTTGTGTCGTTTTTTAAAAATTCTACGTGAAGATTTATATACAAAAAAACAGTTAAATGGCCGACTATTGGTACATTTACCCTATATAACGTCTTTCTTTTCTATTAAAAAAGTATGATTTCTAAAACAATTCTTAACTTTTATTAATTTATGACCCTTTAAAAAACAGCGTATCTTAAAACTATGACATCTTATCACGTTCTAGGCATTTGTGGAAATTTTTATATAACACACAAGTTTTGAAGCAATTTTGTTTAAAAAAATCCATAGCCAAAGGGTAAAAATGCAAATGATAAATATACTACTTATTTCAAATGCATGATGATTTGAAATATGTAATAATAAAGATACATATTGGTCGAAAAGATTTTGAAAAAAAAATAATAATAACCAGTCAGAGGATGAAACAATTTTTTTTAATTATTTATTGTTAATAATATATGATAACCAAATCTTCACAAACAGTTGGGTATAACACAAAACAGAAAATGTCTAACGTCTTAAATTTCTTCCTGTTTGTTGAAATTACATTTGAAGCTTTTTATTATTAGTGTTGTTTGAAAGCAGGTTATACGATTCTAAAAGTTCACATCTTATTATAGTGATGTGAAGAGATATTCATAAATAAATAAATAAGTAAATTAAATAAACTTGCATTTATATTTGAAAAAGAAGAAGAAGAAGAAGGAAATACGTGTGTAAATCCTGTATAGAGTTCACAGATATTAAAACTATTTAAAAAAAAAAAAAAGAGTTTTCATTATTCAACAGCTAATTTAATATAAAGCCTCATTGTGTGCAAGTTTTGAAAAAAAAAAAAAAACCTGAACAAGTATTACTTATATTGTCCATACTCACTTTAAATTACACGTATTTGTACGAAAGTTTTCCAAAACAATTTTGTTAAAAAAGAATGTTAAACTGCAATCTTATATATCACATAAATATATTATTCTTCCCATTTTAGAAATGTTATTCAGTTTTATCCCGAAAGAAGAATAACTATTTGTAGGCGAAAAAAAATATTTTTCTTCCATTTAAAAAATGCCATTCAATATTGTTTACATTCCGTTATTTGACGAATAAATAACTATTGTCGGCAAATTTAAACTAAAGAAGCTTCATTCTTCCGACTATAATTTAATTATTCTAATATTAAATTGGCGCATCGTATAAAGTAATCCAGATGCCAGGACTGGCTGTCTGTCTGTCACCCGCCTTGAGGATCCGCTTTTGAGGACGTAAAAAAGTTATGCACGATTGTGTAATTTACGCAAATTTCTTAGCACACAGTCTAGATTGTTGTTTACATATGCAGGAATTCGGCCACATAGTAATTCGAAGAGAGTTCATGGGGTAATAGTCAAGAGCTCAAACGACAATATTCAGAAAATTCTGTTGTTTTTTTTTCCTTTCTTCTATCTGTACAAGAAAAAAATATTGGATTTGTGAAAAAATTCGATTTCCGGTTTTCGGTGGATTTATACGTTTTAGTGGGTCTTGAACACGATTCGACTGTTTTTAGAAAATGTCTGTCTGTGAATCTGCCTGTACGTGACAAAAATTTTGTGGGCGCTCTATTTCAAGAACTAATGTACGGAATTTAATAAAACTTTAGATTAAGTTAGTCCCTGATATAAATTAGTGCTGATTACTTTTTGGTGTAAATTGCCGAACAGGTAGCGCTGCTATGCTAAAATTTTTCACGATTTTCACTGTAGCTATATCTCAAGAACACAGAATTTCATCAAACTTCAGACTCTCTTAGACCTTGACATAAATATAAGCTGGTTATGTTTTGGTGTAAATAGCACACCAGGTGGCGCTGTTATGCTACTTTTTTTCATGATTTCCACAATAGCTAACCAATACACGGATTTTCCTCAAACTTCAGATTCAGTTAGACGTTGGCATAAGTTGTTGATGATTAGATTTTGTTGTAAATCGCCCAACAGTTGGCGCTGCTATGTTGCATTTTTCAGGATTTACACGATTTTAGCGATAGCCATATCTCAAAAACTAATAAATAAAACTTCAGATTCAAAATAGACCTTGATATAAATTGGCACTGATTCGTTTTTGGTGTATGATGTGAAACTTGTATGGAGATAGAATAAAATTTTGGGATTGTCACATCCGGCTGTTTTTTTTTTTTTTGTTGTTGTTGTTTTTTTTTTTTTAAGAAAATAGATATGACAGAGCGATATTCTCCATTAGAAAAAAGTGTAATATCGGTAAAAGTTATTTTATATTAAATAATCACATTATTTAATCATTAATAAGTGGTATTACCTTCTTTAAATGCATACTTCTGGGTGCTTTTTTATGCTTGCAAATATTATTAAAATGCAATTTTCTCTATTAATATGTATAATTGCCATTCAAGCGTAACTTTTTTATTACTATTATGAAATCACTTGCATGTGTAAAAGCGTAAGTAAGAATCCTATAATGGTCCTATTATAGAAGCTTAGCTAAACGAAACACTTGTGTCGTAAAAGATGCTAGACAGCTAGACACGCGCCCGGTGAAAAATTAAAGCACACAGTACCTATTTTACATTTTTAAAACATTCGCATCATATATAGATTTTTGCAGAGACGCATACAATTTTTGAGTATTATTATCATTATTGCCCAATATTTGTTAAGTATTTTCTCAAAGCATTCATTTTTAAAAATGTTTTTCAAAGTATTTAATATAAAATTGAATTAATAATGATGACATTTAAAACTGCCAAAAAGTGTTACCTAAAATGTTTGACAACCTTAAGAAAAGATACCTGCTTTTTCTGTCGCACGGTAAAATTTCTCACATTTCATAAGGCATTCGATTGTTTCACCAGAACAAAATAGAAGCATTTCAGCGGTACTTCTCAACTCAACATTTCTCTCTAATGAAACATCTCGAGTAACGTGATCTGTCGCTCCAGGTAAAAAATGTCTTACCTGCTGGTAGAATGAGCGGTTAAATATGTCTTTATCTCATTTCATCTAATAAGAGGTCCTGTTATAATGGAATTCGATAGGTGTGCGATTTAAGAACTACTGACTTTAAAAACAGTAACTGCTGGCTAATGCCATCGTTAATTTAGGTGCTACGTTACCTTTAGATCTTGTGTTGCCTGTGTTCCTGATTTATTAGTTTAATCACTTTATTTATTTGTTTAAGGGATGTTATTTCCTTGCCTTCGGGGACAGATTTCGTTGATAGTGATAGAGTGGTTGCTATATTTTAACGACTGCCAGCGGAGGAAGTTGTATAGTCCCGTCTGTATAAACTCCGTGCATAACTTTTGAATGGATACTCCAATTTTCATATTTATTTATTTATTGTCTGAGTGCAACGAAGACTCATACACAGCGCAGTATTACTTTGCCCCATATATAGCTACGATGGATATTAAAACCTTTCGTCAAGCATAACTCAAAAAATATTTAACGGATTTCGTTCAAATTTTTACAGCAGGTACCTATAAAGGTGACAACGACGTCTATTTATTACCAAGAATATATGTCAAACCGTTTGGAAATTATATTAAAAAAATAGATAAAAAAGCACAATTAAAGTACATACGTCACGAAAATTTTGTGCGTACGTCATTTTCACCGGCGCGGGATTTTCGTAGACAATCGGAATTGAAAAGTTCATGGAGTACATGGAGCAAAAAAATATGCACGCACTAATATTCAGCACAATAAAATATATTTCAATTTAGTAGAAATCGAAAATTAATCTGTTTTTTTTTTTTTCTGTTTGAAAGAAAAACCCCGCAATAACTTGGTAGACTTCGTATTAGAGATTTGGCGCAAATCTCAGCTATAGCAGCTTTTTTTTATTTCGCGTGTGTAAATTGAAAAAAAAAAAAAAAATTGGTGTTTAAATAAAAGGTTTCGATTTATGGCATTATTTCTTTTTTTTTCTCTTTTTAGCATTTTAAATGGGATTAATAAAATACATGTATTTTAAATTAAATGAGTGAAAGGTTTATATTTAATTGAATTCAATATGAAAATGTTATAGGAACAATATTTGACGATTTATCAACTGCGCCAGGATAACATAAAAGTACCAATATATCAAACGGTATGTAGTATGTGAAATGAAACAATTATATATATAATCACCCATCGTACAAGAAAAAAAATAATATTCTGCATTCAGAGGGAAAAATCCATCTCCTGTGCCGTAAGATTTGGCGAGTTATTTTTTGATGTGATTGTTGGGATCTGCAGGATTTGGCTTACTTTTTCTAAATCTTATTTTTTTGCAGATGTAGTATTATGTAAATATATTTTTTTGCAGATATTTTTCTATTTTGTATATTTGGCATTCTATTTTGTATATTTTCTATTTGGCATTTGGAAAATAGATTTTTACCTTTTTATCTGTGCCTTCGGAAATATTAAAAAATAAAAAAAGATTTACAAATATCAAGCGTATCATGTTATGTTTTACATTTTTATACGGACCACTTCTCCCTTTTTAGATTTTAAATGCTATTTATTATTCACTAGCCGTTTATTAATTGTTTACAATTTACCCCCCTGACAATAACAATTATTTATCACAAAAATGCCTCTTAGGTTTGTTAAATAAGTTTGTTTATGTATTTTCATTACTTATTAAAATATCGAATATGGCGATAAAATTTTATTTTAGCATCGGGCTTAAATTTTTAAGATTGTGAAAAACATGCTTTAATAAACGTATGTTTGTAAATATTTGAAAAACTTGTTTTACCGCTCTCTTGAAAAATTTTGTAAGATGCTAAAACTACCTTTTGGCACCATTTAAATTTTTTTTCGCCAACCGACATAGGTTACGAAACTTTTCCCCATTCAGATACACAGGCAAGGCTGGTCTCAAACAAGAGTAAAGCTAGCAACAATATTGTTTTAACTCTATAAGAGTTACAATAATGATATTAACTGTTCCGATTGGCTTTGGGCCCAATTACGAAAGTTTCTCCTAAAAAAAACTGTAGAAGAAGTCTTTTACATTTGTTTCAAATGAAGCTCGCTCTACAAGGTATTAGTTAATAATACAAACAACACTAATGGCATGGTGGTCATTGTGGCAATGGTGGGTGGCAAAAAAATGGCATGGTGGCAAAAAAAAAAAGAAAAGAAAAGAAAAGAAAGTTACAATAATAAATTTAAAATGGCGTTAAGCCACGCTTTCTGACATAAGCAATTGGCTGCAAACGCGATAACGAAACTTTCACTTAACTTAATAACATGTAGCTAATATAGCCCTCAGGTACTTTGTGCAGTTATACAGACCTTGTGGGTTTTTTTAAAAAGCTTGAGACAATTCAGGTTTAAGAAGTTGAGATTTACTGTCAAATGATATAAACAACTATGAACACAAAACTGATGAATTATTTTTCAGGTTTGTGTATGTATTTAAAAAAAATTGCATCTGATTACACATTAGATAAATTACTTCTGTTTGCATTTAATAAGTGATAAACGGCTTCTGTATATTAAATGAATTGTTTAAATATTGGGAAGAGGTAGTGAGAGGTAGAAAGACGAGTAAACAAACGGGTAGACAGACGGGTAGAGAAACGAGTAGCGACATAGGTAGGCTGACGGGTAGCGAAACGAATAGACAGACGGCTAGAGAGAAAGGTAAAAAGAGGGTTGACAGAGGGGTAGCGAGATGGGTCACGAGATGGGTAGCGACACCGGTAGACATGAATATAGCGAGAAAGTTTGCGAGACGCGTAGCGTGGTAGATAAAGAGACGAGTAGAGAGATGAGTACAGTGACGAGTTGACTGACGGGTAATGAGATTGGTAGCGAGTCGGGTAAAAAAACAGACGGATAGTGAGACGGGTATACAGAGGAGTAGAGAGACAGTAGATGGGTACGGAGATGGGTAGAGAGACGTATAGCCAGACAGGTAGAGAGACAGATAGACAAGTTGTGAGACAGATAGACAAATGGGTAGCGAAGTGGATAGAGACACGGCTAGACATACAAGTAGTTAGACGGATAGACAGACGGCTAGAGAGAAAGGTAAAAAGAGGGTTGACAGAGGGGTAGCGAGATGGGTCACGAGACGGGTAGCGACACCGGTAGACAGGAATGTAGCGAGAAAGGTTGCGAGACGCGTAGCGTGGTAGATAAAGAGACGAGTAGAGAGATGAGTACAGTGACGAGTTGACTGACAGGTAATGAGATTGGTAGCGAGTCGGATAAAAAAACAGACGGATAGTGAGACGGGTATACAGAGGAGTAGAGAGACAGTAGATGGGTACGGAGATGGGTAAGAAGATGGGTAGAGAGGCGTATAGCCAGACGGGTAGAGAGACAGATAGACAAGTTGTGAGACAGATAGACAAATGGGTAGAGAAGTGGATAGAGACACGGCTAGACATACAAGTAGTTAGACGGATAGACAGACGGTTAGAGAAATAGATTGGCGGGTAGAGAGACCGGTAGAGAAATATAGAGACAGGTAGCGAGACGTGTAGAGAGATGGGCGATCAGTTAGAGAGACGGGCAGAAGAACGGATAGGGAAACTGGCAGATTGTGGAGAGACAGGCAGACAGGCAAAAGAAAAGTCTGCGGATTTGCGCAGTAAAGGCGCAGGGGGCAGAGCCTCCTAGAGAATAATCAAGAAGTATCTGTTAAGCTTAACTTTGAAATATATATAATTTTTCAATTTTGCCGATATGGAAATTTAATGTAAAAGTTATTTTACAGAAGTCACCGAAAGATTTTTTGTATACTTTAATAGTGATTTAGAACTATAGTTTTTCAATCTGGTTTGTAGTAAAGCATGCTATCAATGTGGTTTGAAGTGTAAGAGTTTCTATAAACAGTTATACAAATAATAGATATATAATCAAGGAAGAAAAATTTTAAATTCACACACAAAAAAAAGGTGCAACAATGAAATTAAATTTGCGTTAGGCCACGCTTGATAGAATAATCTATTGGCTGCAAATCCAATTACGTAACTTTAAAAAGCTTGGCGTTTTAAAAGATCCGGCGTTTTTTTTTTTTTTTTTTTTTTTTTCAAGTTTGGCGCTATATGCGCTTAAGAAAATGAGATTCTTTGCCACATGTTAAAAAAAAAATTATGACAACACATCTGATGAACGGTACTTCTTTTCTATTTTTTTAACAGTGTATATGAATTTATATATGATATTTTGTAATTCTATCATTTAATTTGCTCTTTTTCTTTATATTGTAATTGTTAACCCTATGTTCTTAGCAATATCACTCAGACTAATCCCTTTGAGGGAAGTCCTAGTTTAAGTAGGAATAAAGCCGGAATTATACCGGAATAGTGTCCGTGAAATTGTTTTCCAAAATATTGATTTCTCGTCCCACTTTAATTCAACGGGGTTTTATGTTATTATGGGCATCTAAATAAAACATTCGCTAGCTAAATCTATATTCTTAAGCCGAGTCACAAAAACAGCGAAAGAAATCTTCAGCAGTGGTACTCGTTGGCCGTGGCATCTATCACTGTATACTACTTTATGTTTTTACTAGCAGACCCGCCCGGCTTGCCCCGGGTCCAGAATAATAACTTTAAATATGACTAAAATTACCTTACCGTTTCATGGGATTACTTTAAATATCTCGCTACACTCTTTCACCAACTTATTTTTTTATCCTCTTTCCAGCCGCCGAATAATAAATTAAAAAAAAGTTCCGACCATGAAGTCAAATGCGACATCATAGAAATGGTTCTCCAGTGAAACAGGACTTCGGAGTAATTTCTTTCTTCATTTACCGGACGCCGCACAGTGGAGCGTTTTGATGATCTAGGACAGCCAGTCAACAAAACAAAACAGCCAACGGGTACGGGCCGGATTCGGCCCGTACGGGTTCGGCCCGTACAGTGATAGATGCCTCGGCCAACGAGTACCACTGCTGAAGATTTCTTTCGCTGTTTTGTTTCGTCGCTGTTTTGTTTAGTCGCCTAGTTTTGTTTCTAGGTGGACAAAATTCATTTTTCCGATATTCTCGGAATTTAACAAGACCGCGTATACTGGTAGCTGAATGTCTCTTTCGTCGAGATCCGTACGAGTTTTGTCGAAAAAACCCGATGTGTCGATTAACTTGTGATCGTAAAGAAGGCAGTTGATTTGAGAGACTTTCAACAGTTGCATTATTTTTCTGTAAGTTCGAAAGCAAGTCGTGACTTTTCTGTTTTATTCGAAAGCAGCAGTTTACTGGACATATGTCACATGTTTGTCACACGATTTAACCTATTGTTGTTTGAAAATAAGCGCCATCTTGTTTTCAAACTTCAGCTTAACTTTTAATATAGTATTAAGCATTATTAAGCAATAAGCATTTTTTAAAATCAAAGTGCCATTCCTAAAGTAATTGGAAAATTAAGAAAGCTCCTGCGAAAGTTTGCGAATCATTAAGTTACTATATTAACTTGAAGTGTGTGTCTGAGCGTTTAATTCAAATCTTGCAAGTCAATTTTAACCACTTTTAATTATTCGATTGAGCTGAAACTTTGAATACATGTGTAGTTTCAATGACAATACAATATCATAATATAAATAAATAATAATAATATAAATAATAATAATAATTAAATATTCCAAATATTTATCACTGTTTGATTATTTTATTACTGATACATTCGAAAACCCAGCAAAACCTAATTATTCTTCAACGCAATAATTTTGTCCACCTAGATCCTCAAAACGCCCTACTGTGCGCCGCAGAAGCTTGTCGTAAATTGACTTCTACAGATTTTTTTTTTTTCTAATTCGTGAGAAAAAGGAATCTGTTTCATATTTTTTTTAATTTTTGTTTTTTAAATGATTTTTGAAGGTTTCCGTCACACATAGATATAAAATTTATCTTTGGATGACAATAACTGTGACTATTTGATAAGGAGAAAAGTGCCGAAAAGGTTACTTAAAAAAAAAAAAAATATAATTCAAACATCGCTTGTTCAAACATAGAATAAAGTTTATTGAAAAAAGGACGAAATTTATACAATATTGGGCTAAAAGATTGAAACCGGAATCCTTTTACTAATGTAAAAAAATTGACACGGGACGCGAAAAAACGATAAAAATTGCATAAAATTTTTTAATAACAAAAAATCGAAAATATGAGGCTCTGGTTACACTCGAACCTGTCTCTGTCTTTCCGGAACCAAATTTACAGACCTCTACGTGCAATAGATTTCCCTATCTATCGCCAACAAACAGACACACATACACAGACAAACATCTTTCTTTTATTAATACTAAGTGATCTTTCCTTGATTATTGAATATAGCTAAAACCTTTTTTTTTATTGAAAACTCTAATAGATTTTTTTACATTTAATATTAATAAATTCTTCCCATTAAATTTACATAAAGATTAAGTATAATTTATTGGTTAGCGCAGTGGTCATGCCACATTGTACACACAGTACCAGCAGCCAACTAACAACAACACCGATCACGTTGCCTGATGCACAAGGTATTTTCGGTTACGAAGAAAATACATGGAGAACATAAAAACACAAACATAAAGACAATATTCTTGGTTAATATAATGGGACAAGGAAGAATTCAAATATTAAATTTAACAAATATACATATTTTTTTAGAATGCCCACTAGCAATACCAAAATTACTTTTTGCAGGAAAAATATCAATTATGTATTCAAATAAAGTTTTGAAATTTACTGAAAGCGATACTTTCGTATCAGCCGCATGCCGGGAATTAATAACCGAAGAAATCGCCAAAGATCGCTATTTTCAACAGACTTTTTGATTCTGATAATTACAGCGGTTTAAGCGCATAGTTCGATTACTCGATTTAAATTTGTGTTTTATTTGAATAGGCGATTGTTGAAAGGAACTAAGTCCTAGTTTTGAAATTTCACAAGCCGTGAATATGCATTTAATTCAACACTCAACTTTTAAATTCCTCCCTCCCAAACATGCATAAGGTAGTACCCGGACTGAGTTCATTTCTCCAAAAAATGGCCAATAAACATAAAAAAAAAAAAAAAAAAGAAACCATCTTAAAATGAGAAATGTCAAAATATGAATATTTAGTTCCTTTCAACAATCACCGATTCATTTATATTTTATAATTTTATTCATTTATTGATGAAGTTTAATTTCGTTTTGGAAAACCGGAAATAAATGCTGAACTATTTATATTGTTTTAAGTGCAGACGGATTTATCTTTCGTAATCGTCTTCTCGCGATAGAGATAGATTAATATATATATATATATATATATATATATATATCATGCTTAAAAATTATTTTAAAAATCTTAAAAAAATAAGTAAATTGCAATACAGTTTTCAAACAAATTGCATTTGAAAGTACATTTTACTTACTGCCTTGTTTGACGGTGTAAAAATTAAAAATGTGTTGTGTTTAGAAGTTAAACAAATTTCAGTAAAAGCGAAATTTAATAATCTGGTGTTGCCAACATCAAAAGGACGTCAGCGTTACGCAGGAACACATTTGTTCTTTATTATATAGATAGAAAGTAGTTGTAGCACCCTATCTAATTTATTTTACAAGGAGGCCTCAAAAAAATTATGTATATCATCGTCTACTGCGTGTCAAAATAAGCGATATTGGCAACAATAGGATTTAAAATTAATAATAAAAGTTTGTCACAAAGACACTCTTTTGGCCCAAACCATTTTCACTAAAATATATGCCAAATGGCGTGCAATAACTAAAGCTTAAGTATGCTTGAAATTACTTTACCGTTTCATGGAATTACTTTCAATATATCTCGCTACCGCTCTTTCACCTTGAATATTTAATTTCGGCATATAAAGATTTATTCAATACAATGAGGTAAGAAACAATCTCTTGAATTTTTTTTTCCTTAAAAATTACTGGTTTCAGCCAGGTAACAGTTAAAACTTTGCCACCAAACAATATAGACACTTAATGTTACATTATCATTTAAGTTCAGACTTGATTAGGGAAATTTGGAAACGAGATTTTTTTCCCTTCTTTTCTTTCCTTTTTTTTTAATTATTATTCTCAATTAAAGAATTAAAAATTTATTTTTTAGTGATTCTAGTACTTTGATAAAATCTGCCAAGAAGTTTTTTTTTTCTTTAAAAGTCGAAATATGATTAAAATGTTATTATTTTCGAGAAAA
Organism: Maratus michaelseni; assembly: GCA_963931845.1. Taxonomy (NCBI): domain Eukaryota; kingdom Metazoa; phylum Arthropoda; class Arachnida; order Araneae; family Salticidae; genus Maratus; species Maratus michaelseni. The sequence continues at coordinate 155,645,786 of OZ007596.1, read as the reverse complement.
TGGGACGAAGTGGGACCATTTTTGCTTGCCCAAAAATAGAACTCAGGGAATTGAATCGGTTTGGGCATACAATTTCTTCAAATAGAAGAACTTCTCCTAAACTTTTTGAACGTTTGAATTTCTGTCCACATTTCGGAATGTTTAATTTGACTTTTTAGAATTCTTTTATTTACATTCTATTCACTTCAAATAAAAATAAAGTTCTGTTCATAAAAATAATGAAATTGTGTTTTTTCTTCAACAAGTTTTTTTTTTTTTTTTTTTTTTTTTTTTTTTTTTTTTTTGCTTAAATCAAGTAAAACTTAGTAGAAATGGATTTATTGAGGAAAATTGCAAAGTAGACGAGGTTACCCTCACTGGTCATATTGCCTTTAAAAAAAAAGTATTTTGAGAAATTTTAAATTTTAAAGTGAGAATGAAAATTATAATCAAATATTCTTTTCAAAACTTAAAACGAATAGATAGCGCTAATGATAGTTTTTAATTTATTCAACTTTACCACAACCACCACCATTTTAACTTGAAATTAGAATGACTATATTACATACTCTAGTGTCTAGTATCTTTTTTTAATTTCTGGATTTTTTTTCGAATAGGAGTTTGATACCAAGTAAATTTCCGAAATTGTCGTGTACGTAACACCAAGTATACCATCAAGTATAATTGCCGAAATTGCCGTGTACATAACACCAAGTATACCACTAAGTATAATTGCCGAAATTGTCACCAAGATCTGTGTGCTCCGACAACGGTCTGCACTAGAGATAAGTTGTGTAGTTGATAGGTTGTTGATAACATTTTAAATTTGTTTCAAGATTATTTTTCTCATTTTAAAATATCTTCTTACACTCAAATAACTATTAATACTAAATACTCTCTCACGACGATGTTTTATGACTTACATGTCCCTGACAATCTCTTTAAAATAGCTGATTTGTAATTTATACCCAACCATTGGCAGAAATCTGCAAAAATCCCAATTCTTATTCTTTTAAAATATCATTCTACAACTATGGAATAAAGACACGAGAGTTCTGTTTTCCAGTAATACTGAAAAAGGACTGCAAACAGAAAGAAAGGATGAAGAGGAATATCCCCATGGTTATTACGTCATTTTGAAATAATCTTAGAAAAACGTCGCAGTTCCCTGGATGAAAATGCATATGTTTTTATACGTGAATTATATATATATAAAACTAGTATATAACCCCCGTCAAAAATGACGGATTGTTGATCTGCGTTCCATTTTCATAAGACTTCATACAAACAACAAACAGCATGAAGATTTTATTATTGAAAGGTTTGTATTGTAGAAAAGTACATTTTAAAGCAGGTAGATGGCGCCTAAACAATATTTAAAACAGAAGCGTAATACTGGATCGATCACTGCAAAGCCTCTCTACGAAAGAAATCACCGCTATTTCTGAAAAAAAGAATGTTTACAGAAAAAATTGTTTACAGAATATACATGTTTTATATGAAATTAGTCCGAACATACATGGTTTGTGGTAGTTGTCATATGTTAACATATGTTTTTCATTAAGCCTCACATGGTGTTTAGCTACGCTCGGGTTTGCAGCTCCAACTCGATTCGCTCTGAAATGATTACCTACACTTTCCTACACTTGAATTTGCCGATAGATGGCTGTTAAAATAGTTTTTGAAGGTTTTAAACAAAATTAAAATATTTAAAAGCTTTAATATGCTTTTACAAATATTTTAAGAGCAGAATCGGATGTGAAGCTTTCAAAGAGTCGTTCATTTGTGATTCATTTGAATTTGTGATGCTGAATGGCAACGGTGTTCGTTTGTTTATATCTGGGATTCCGATGTTTAAGCTGGATTTTTAATTAAGAACTTAAAACATTATAATAGGATATTATATACATGTTTTATAGGAAAAATATGCTGAACAGACATGATTTCAACTAGAAGATATTACCATTTAGTTGTCATATGTTAGCATAAGTTTTTTATTAAGCCTAACATGGCGTTTAACTACGGTCGATTCGCAGACCAGAATGGTCGCGTCCGGAATGGTTACCGACACTTTCTTGCCTTCGGATTTTATTATAAGTAGATAACGCTAAGTGTATATAACACTTCCAGAATGAACTCATCCGGATCCCGATAATCTATCGTTAAAATCAGCCATATCATTTTAATGTTCAGAGATTTAATTTTTTCAATAAAGCTGCATAAGATTAACCTTTCTAGAAAGATTGTGAAAAACAAAAACAACTTGAGTGATGAGCTACATCAAAATATGCATATTTTTCGATATATCTTGCGTTGAAAATCGTATCACCCAGCAATCAGCGATGGTAAACAATTCATAACATCATCACATAATTTTGTATATGTCAATATATCAAAAAGTAAAACATATATAAAAACTACCGTGGTGTTATGGGCACTTCAAAAAATAAAAAATAAATAAAATAAAATAAAATAGTTAAAATTGAAATACACTACAATTTGTTAAAGCACGCTATGTTTCTGATCTTGTACAACACATTTAAACAATCTTCAAACGAAAATCAAACAGAGAGACAGTAAATACAAATATAATTAAATTAAAGCACAGATATAATTGTCCTAAATTATATTAAAACACTCCAAACATCTTAGGAAAAGGGGGGAAATTGCACCTATAAGGCGGGGGGGGGGGGGAGTGAGCCTTATCTACCCACTTCCTTTTTCTGCATACATATCGAAAAGATTCGTCTTAAAAATGTAAATTTTCAGAATGCTCATAACAGCTGAACATATTGAAAGAGACAATGATGACGAAGAAAAATAAAGTAATTTACTTATTTAAATCTCCTCCATGACCTTGGGCCCAGAAATTCGAAACATAAAATCCTTTATATAAAAAACTTAATTAGCATACCGTTTTTGATATCACAAGATACACCCCCACCTAAAGTCCTTTAGCAGTCAATGCTATAAGTTTACCATGTTTTCCTCAAAACAGGTGTGCTTGTTTTCCCGAAAACAGGTGTGAATCTAAACGTCCCCAACGTACTCAGAGAAACAACACGATCCAGTTAAACCCGAAAAAATGCCGAAAAAGACGCCGACCTGTAAAGCTATACCTCGGATAACTAATACCCTAGCCTCTGATTTGTATTTTTATTATATATAATATTATTTTATTTTATTCTCGTGTGCGATGGTGGTGGTGCCTGCCTAGCCCACCCCGTATCTCTCTCGCGGACCGCTTAATCAGGGGCGACGGTCGGCTTCAACACAGGTAGTTCAGGTGACGCAGCGCCGAGAACTCGATAGCGAGTGTCAAGGATTCCTAGTTTCGGCCGGGCAAACGTTTTTTCACGAACAATCGAAAAACAAACTCCTTGTTTGTCGCCAAAGGAGAACGGCGTATTTTTCAGACGATATCACTGCGCTTTATTATTTATTATTCATTCATCATAACGGTTTGGTAGGGAAACTTTTTTGGGGATACCTGTGTGTGTTTCTCGGAAATTGAATTAGTGGTTTTTCTTCCATAAATATGACGTACATAGTGGCGTAAATATACATGCGGGGCGGGGTCCTTAGCCAGGGCGGATCCAAGAGGGAGGGGGTATCAGGTGTCATGAACCCCTCCCCTCAAAACAAATTCAATTTCTGTATAATAACACTTTTTTTTTTTTAAATATAAATATGTATTAAAGCTGTTTTCAATTTTCTTTTCTTTTCTTTTTTTTTCCCCGCTTAACAACGCTAATATTACCCATACCAGGGTGGTGCAAAATTTTAATTTGATTAACGATTGAAAATTAACGATTAAATGTTTAATTGTTATTCTAGATTGACGATTGAATTTCGTTTCAATCCTACTTATAGATTAATGATTAATAATTAATTTAATTTCAATCCCTCTCTCCGATTAACGATTAAATCAATTCTCAATCTAATTGATTGATCTAATTAATGATTAATGATTAAAACAGTCATGTTTTGTTCCGGCTTTTCCCTTTTATTTTCTTTATTTTTTCTCATGTTTCTTCCGGTTTTGCCCCCCTGTGTTCGCAGCTAGAGTCCTGTGTCTGACCGAGTACAATTTTACCTGACCCAACACGCGAATTGGCTTGAGAAGGGTTGACTTTAAATATTTTGTGTTTGGTTGTTACTATTTGAGGTCGATCTTGGTTTCACAGATTTTTCAAAAGAAAGTCCTAAATATTTATCAAATGAAACAAACTATATATTTTAATATAATGAGTGTATATAGGCTCGTTTTTGTGCAAAAATGATAGAATATATATTAGAGGTTTAATTGCAGACTATTTTTCAATAATATATTTTAAATATAGATTAATATTCTTTCACTTCGAGTTTGGGTTGTGTTCGGGTGTGATACTTCGTGTTCAGGTCGCGTTTCAGGTTGACTTTAAACAGAAATTTCGGGTTCGGGTACGATACAGTGTCGCCAGTGGGCTACAAATTGAGACTGTTTGATTAGCACCACTTTTTAAAGGTGTGTTAAGGGTTAAATACGAAGGAATTGAACAAAAATATTCATTTTGCTATAAAACAAAGATCAATTTTAACAAAATGGGTGAAAGTGCGTGTTTCGAACGGATTTCCAAAGTATGGAAGCAAAGAAAAGGTGTTCATTAATTAGTAAAATTTGCAAAATAACGTAAATCAAACGTATATTTACTTAAAAAAAAATAAAACATCTCAAATTAATTGGTTTTTGAGTATGTTTTAAAGATTCGCTTTGGTGAGAGGGGGTAAAAATGTAGAGCAACCCTGATGATTTATTCGTACAGTATGGTGTAATGCTAACATCGGAGTGTTACATTTTACTTATAAAATTCAAACTTTTTCAGTTTGCTTCTTTATTATGCAACTTCTTTATTATATAAGCATAATTTAGTATGTTTATTTGAAGGCCATTTGCAGCGACAAATTAGATATATGATTTTTTTAAATTAATTCTTTGAAATGTTTAAAAATTGTCTAAAAATATGTAAATGTGCAGCATAAAAAAATTCTTGAAATGTTATGTGTATATTAACGATATTAATTGGTTTGTGAGTAAGTCTGAAAGATTCATTTTGGTGAAGGGGGAAAAATGAAGAGCAACACTAATGATTTATTCTTATAAATTTATGATGGATAGCCAACATTAAACTGTTATATTTTGCTTAAACCATATACTTTCTTCTCCAGTTTGTCGCAACATTTTTTGTGATAGAAACATAACTCAATTTTATTTCAATTATTTAGTTTATTAAAATTTTAATTATTTGATAATATTGTTCGTCTTTGCCTATAATAATTACAAAGGAAAATTATACCAGTTTCATAAAAATGAACTTAACTGTTCCTTCTAATCTAAATGATTTACACATTTTGACCTGGGTGTATCTGGATAATTTTATGTATCCTGTATAATTTTGAATAAGGAAAATCGCATAGTGACCCTTAATAAGTCTCATAGCAATGAAAGCGAATTTAGGAAAGTTAAATGGCGGCCATATTTAATTTTCGTCTGTGTAATTAGATTAATGATTAAAGTAATCGCGATTGAGTTAGTTCAGATTGAATTAATCATAAAAACAATTGTAAACATAATTACTTTTTCAATTTCAATCATGATTACTTTCATCATGATTAAATTTCGTATGATTGAACGTTTAGTCGATTGATCAATCAACTGAAAAGTAATCGATTAATGCCAACCCTGACCCATAAATTATCGGGGTTATTTTTTTATACAGAAATGCATGCAAATTACAAATATTAGGTACTGTTTAAGTACCAAACGATCAAACAACGTTTTTATTTTCCTTATATATGTGGTACATCTTAATTTATACCCAATTGCTCCCCCATGACAACCTTTCGATGACAGTCGAGTCCCGAAAATTCCCTTAAAGTACTAACTTTGAGAAAAAATTTTGTATGCTGTTATAAGAAAGTGGGAAATTCTGTTCGATTCCCAGTTATCTGAATACAATCTGTAAATTTCGCGAATTTACGAATGCAAATGAATTCATAATTATGTAAAAAAAAAAAAAAAAATAGCGAATTTGTATAAAATTTATAAATATGGATTAAGAAGAAATGTCACCATCCCTCTCCCAAAATTGCGATAATTAGAACAATTAATAATAGTAATTAGTTTAATTATGTGTAGATGCGTTTAAGATTGCCATTATCTTCACGAGTATTACGAGTGATGGTTTATTATGAAGATTTTTATAATTCCCTTGCTTCTCGTATTAATCGAGTTCGACTGTATATCATTAAAGTAGAAAGACAAGCTGGGAATTAGCCCCTCCAAAATATTTAAACCCCCCCCCGTACCCCCCCTCCCTGACTTTGCCGACTGGATTCGACCCTGGCCTAAAATTGCGCCAGTCGGGCTCTGTGTATAAAACGAAAAGTTAAAAAAATTAATAAAAAATAAATAAAAATCTGCCGTCAGCAATTCCTATTTTTTTCCAGGTAAAAAATTATTTATTATCCTACACTGCAAAAAAAAAAAAAAATGTTGATTTTACGGTAAAATACTGGCATCCCAGCTTCCAGTATTATACCGTAAAATTAACAGTAACAAACAGTAAAATAAGCAATAATACGCAGCGCGCAACAATTTTTTTTTGCGGTGTAACAATTTTCTACTGTGTATATACTTGTGGTATCGGGCTCGGGCTCCGAAAAAAAGAGCCCGAACTCATCTCTAGTTTATACAACCTGACTTATAATTTGAATAATTATTGATTTTTTTGTAAAATATTATATGCGCAGTAGCGTATTACTGCTTATTTTATTGTTTGTTACTGTTAATTTTACGGTATAATACTGGAAGCTGGAATGCCAGTATTGTACCGTAAAATCAACATTTTTTATTTTTTTTTATTCCAGTGTAGACAATATTTCCCAATCTAACTAAGAAAATGGTAAATGAAAAATACACCACGTTTTTCCCAACGCACTTTTTAAAATAAAATTTCTTACATTTCATATATTAGTGGAAAACCTTCAATTTTTTTTTAACCTTTTCAGAATATTTTTAGCACATAGCCCTTGTTCTGCCTTTTCAAAATATTCCATTCTATTTTAAACAACACAATGTTTTGTAAATAACGGAAACGTTTACAAAATAACACTGTGGAGAAGAAAAACACACAAATTACGAATCTGGCGTATCATTTTACGAAAATAAGAGGTAATGCAGTGCGACTCATTCTGTGTGTCAAAAGGCATTTTCCTTGTCGATGAAATCCATTCTGTGAAGATTAAGAACAATTGAGTGGGCAAGGCATTCAAGAAAAAAAAAAAAAAAAAAAAAACACTTTTTGATTCATCTTTCTTTTATTCTTCTTCTTATTTATTTATTTATTTTATTTATTTTTTACGAGGTTATTATACCTATCCTGAAAATGTGACCTTGGGTTCAAAGCAATGAACTTAAAAACTCTGAAATAACAGTTTTGAGATACGTGATAAGGCAGTCCAACTCGAAAGTATTTTAAATGGTTTTTTCCAAAACACTAAAGAAAGGAAAACAAATGTGTCTGCAGCGTAGAATACCGCACTTCTATGAAATTTTGTCACAAATTATAATTATCTAGTGTTTCTCCGAAAATAAGACCTAATCGAGATATAAGCCGTAACGTGAATTTTCTGTAAGGGAGAGAGAGAAAGAAAAACCCAACTTTAAAAATAAGCTCATATAGCTTTATTAAGATGTCAATATCGGCGATATTACCATGGCCTTAAAAAAAAGCATGAAGTTAGGAGTTATGATTATCAGGGAAAATAAACCTGACATAAAACACTATTTGTGTTCAAATTCCAGTTTTTTTCCCAGGTTCCCCACCCTTTTGTCGTCGCCTTGGATTAAAAATTCATGACAAAGATCCTACAAGATGTGGTTGTAGGATGTGTTAAATCCTGGGATGAAAAAGGCTGTTCTCAAATCTAAACTAGCTACTTTCTGAGACATTCCTGGATTCATTTTTTTTTTCATAAACGCACGAAATTGGTAGATGATCTTATTTCGAAACTACGAGATTGAATTTATTATTATTATTATTATTATTTATTATTTTTTATACATATAAAGGCACAGGATTTTTCGGAATTGCTATCAAAGTTGCCGTTCTAAACCCAATTTCTGGACGCGACAGCATCAATAAAGCTGCAGCATGAAAAACAAACTGGATCCCAAGTCAAAATTCAAGCTAGTATTTGTTTGATAGACTAGCATTAAATGCTGTATTCCAGCAATAAAACAGCATGAACTGCCGTGAACATTTGCTGGTTCCACACTGCAAAAAATAATTGTTGATTTTACAGTATAAAACTGGCATCCCAGCTGCCAGTATTATACCGTAAAATTAACAGTATTAAACAGTAAAATAAGCAGTAATACGCTGCCGTGCAAGCAGTAATACGCTACCGCGCGGTATAATACTGGCAGCTGGGTGCCAGTTTTATACTGTAAAATCAACAATTATTTTTTGCAGTGCACCAGAAATACCAGCAAATCATGGTGTGTTTTGACACACTTGATGCTGGCTAGCATTATAAAGCATATAACAGCATGAAAATCTAGCATACAAAGCAATACATAGCAATAACTAGCCTATTTTCTGTTGCTGGTATTAGCATGAATTTCGATCTGGGGAGCATGCGCAACATGCTCGGTGTACGTTGCCGAAGACAGCGAGCCCTCCAACTCTAAGTTCGTTTGGAAACATTTTCATTTAAAAATATAAAATCATTCAACACTGATTTTAGGTATATTTAAGGTTATTATCACGGGCTCGGACAATGACGGGCGAGTCAGCTAGTGAACACATAAAAGATATCTTCTGATTTAAGCCCTAATGCATCTTTTGGAGCAAAAATGAATGTTTTATTTCCGAGGAAGTACTGTAGCAAATGGTGCCAGTATTAAGTAGGGGAGAGATACCTTTCTATACTTAGGGGAACGTTTTATTTAATGCAGAAATACTGAGCTAAATAACCATTTTTAAAACTTTGAAATTAATATGCTCGCATGATTATAATTTACTTCATATTGGATATATCATAAACAGTCAAGGGAAAAAAAGAGCATGCATTTTAATCTCGAAACTATCGCAGAAAAAAAAATAATGTAAATAACCGTTTGAACGGATTTTTTTTTTCCCCAATTTATGTTTAAAAAAAAACTTAGCGGGTCGTCTTCATGCTGAAATTATACCAAACTTTGAAATTTTTAATGCGAATAACCTAATTTTGACATTATATTTGGATTTTTAAGTAAATTTTACCTTGAAATGTCAAACGGGAAGTGATTCGGTCAAAAGTAATTTAATGAAGGTTTAGAATTTGGAACTCCTAATATATTAAATTCGTTTACACTCGTTGCAAAACAAATATTGCAATGTGGGTAGTTTCTTTTTTAAAACATAGCATAAACACTGCACAATATATATATATATATATATATTGATTTTACAGTATAATACTGGCATCCCAGCTTTGCGCGGCAGCGTATTACTGCTTATTTTACTGTTTATTACTGTTAATTTTACGGTATAATACTGGAAGCTGGGATGCCCGTATTATACTGAAAAATCAACAATTTTTTTTTTTCAGTGTATATTTCTCTGAAAAAACTGAATTTGCCTCCAAACTTGTATAATCCATAATATTAGTTTCATTATATAGCAAAAATGGGCTAAAATCGATTAAAAGTAAGTTCTTAATTAAAAATGAAAGAACATGTTGAATAAAGTAAATGGGAAATTAATTAAAAAGACAAAACATTACATGGTTTAGGATTGTTTAAAATAATTCTTGTTTTTTTTTTTTTTTTTTTTTTTTTTTTTTTTTTTGTGTGTGTGTGTTCTGTTTTTATTGTGTGAGGAATCGAATAAGACCAGTCGCAAATTGGTGCGTCTAATCATTCTCAGTGTAATTATGGACATTTAAAGAAATAATTTAATTTATGTTTCGGTAATTTTTGCCATAATTGCAGATAATTGCAGCCGAAATAAATATATAGCTATTTCTCGAGTGTATGTAGGTTAGAAAAATTGCCAAGCCATGTTGGAGGCTAATGGAGTTCGACAGTTAATTTTACTCGATATTTTAAAATGTGAATATTGTATACTTTAATTTTCTCCATATATTCATGCAATATTTGAACGGGTTAATTGTGGTTTCTTGTCCTCTATATACGAGGTAAATACCCTTAAAGTTTAAAAATTTTATCTTTGAAAATAAAGGTACACGAAGAGGAACAAATTCGGCTAAATTTTACCCATTTCCAAAAGTTTTAAAAAGACCACTTTTAGACCCCTCTGTACGGGCGCAATTTTTTTTTTTTTTTTCGGAAAAATTCAAGCAGGACTTTATTTTGTAACTATCAAAGAAGAGACAGCCACTAGAAACGGCGCTTAAATAATAGTTTTAAAAATCACGCTTGGGTGGTTTTGCTGCCTCAGCTCCACTGTTCAGCGAGACTTCACCAGTAATGACCGTATTGATGCGGGAAAACACGTTTTACAGGCAGTCAGATAATACAGAGAAACTCGTGAACGTCGTTCGCACAACAATTTACAGAGCTAAATAAAAGATTTTTTTTTTTTTAATGTTTACAAGCATTATTTTTAAAAGTTTTACTCTTATATAGGTATTTATAAAATCAATATTTTTGTAAGTTAATAATAGATATTTTACATAAAGATGTCCTTTATTGAGAGTTTTGTTAATTCTCAATCATTTGAAATCTGATAGATGGAAATGAGCATCTTCTGTCAATGTATTTTTTGGAAATTTTTAAACAAACATATTTTTTAAATCCATTATAAATGACCCATCAGTCAGTTTCTAAAATAAATTTATTCATGTTTTGATATGTCTGCGTGTGTGGTTGCGAGTGTGCTTAAATACGATTGAGCAAATTTCAGGGATGGTTTTGTTCCGGTATTTTGGTTACCACTAAATTTACACAGCAATTTTCTTCTTATTAATCGGAGAATTCATCGATTAAATAAGAAAAATATTGCTATATAAATTTAGTGGTATTCAAAATATTAGAACACAATCACCCCTGAAACTTCTGCAAAAAAATTTCGGACAAATACTTGCGTTTGCATTACAGACAGTTTACGATTTCATACAGCTCTGTTAATAGGGGAGCATATCATAATTTTCGCCTTCGAGTATTTTTCGCATAATATACTTTTGAAAGATACTCAGTAAAAAAAAAAAAAAAAAAAAAAAAAAAAAAAGAATAATAAGAAGAAGAAAATCGCGTCATTTGTGTATGAAGATAAAGTACGCAAATAAATAGGATAATAATAAGATAATAAGTGGGATTTTATAGAAATTTCATTGAAGTCTGTCCATTTTCACTTTAAAATCTGATTTAAGGGTGCGAACCACAAAAATGCATTTATTTAACTTTAGTGCTGGGAAATAAAGCAAAATATGTTGATATATAATAAGTCATGATTTATAATTAATAAATTTTATAAATAAGTATAAATATATTTAATAAATTTATGATATGTCTATACTATAATATAGTCTACAATAATATATCTCAATGAATATCAAAATTTTATAATCAAATATGAGAACAAACCTTTATTTTTGTTGACATACTTGATCTTTTGGGTTCTAAAATCTTTTTACTTCCTTAGTTGTTATGGAGAAAATAATAAAAAGAAAAGAATAAAAAAAAAGCTATTCAAGATAAATGGCTGGAATTTCCTATGTTTATTAAATTCACTTTTACATTTGAAATTAAGCAACAAAACTTTTTATTCAGAACTGTTGAGTAAAAATTAGAACAGTGATAAACAAATATTAATTATTTTCAAAATTCAATCCTACTATATATTTCTTTCATTCCTATTAAAAATAAGTGTAAAACAACTACTAGTATTTTATAATGCATTTTTTACACACAAAAAAAAAAAAAAAAAAATGTTGATTTTACAGTATAATACTGACACCTCAGCTGCCAGTATTTTACCGTAAAATTAACAGTAATAAACAGTAAAATAAGCAGTAGTACGCTACCGCGCAAATTTTTTTTTTTTTTTTTTTTTTTTTGCATTGTATGTCATAAAAAATAACCTATACTTTAAAAAATATTCCTTAATTCGGTTTTCTAATAACACTATTAATTTGTAAGATGTCAGGCAATTTTAAAATGTCAAAAATAGCGAAATTTTTAACTTCATTATCTTAAAAATTATTAGAACCAATTGTACAAATCTTTAACGAAATATTTAAACAATAAATACTCTTTTAAAATTTTCTTTTTAAAAAATTAAATATATTTCATTTTTATTGGTTTTAAATCACAAACAGATGTATATTTCCCCAAGAATTAATGCATTGTAGTCAGGATTATACTAAAATAACTCAGCAATATAAGTTTTTTTTTTTTTTTTTTTTTTTAAGGCAAATTGTGTCTAAATTAGATGACATACTATAATTAAATATTTATAAATGGTAGAAATTCTGAAACACTATAAAAACATAAACAAGGATATTTTAAGAATATCAATTAAGAATCAAAACTTCAGGTCACTTTGTGTACAATTAAACAAAAGAAATAAAAAAAGGAAATAGATTTTAATCGCAAAGAAAAAAATAATAGCCATTTGATTGGGAATTATGTTTAATTATCATTTTCGCTCAATTTATTTTTTTTTAAAATAATCGGGGCATAAAGTGTTAGGTAAACGTACCAATTCAACCAAATATCTGTCACTTTTGTTGCTTGTGTTTGTGATACATAAACTTTGTTTTTCATTTGTAAAAACAGAGGTGGCACTTTAAGGAAACATTTGTGTACTGGTACCCATTACTGGTACTTACCTTACTGCAGAAAAATGTCAAATTTTCATGGAAAACTAGCAAGAAATTTTCTCACAATTGTGAAGCTACAAAGTGGCAGTTTTTAATTTTTTTTTTTTTTTTTTTTTTTTTTTTACTTAATCTTCTTATAGAACGATAACTTTTGTGTCCCAACTGAAAATTGTGAATGCGAATTTGTTTTAAATATTACAAATCAACTAAATTTTAATATGAATGAATTAAAAAAATAATTTTTCGGTTGCTTTAAAGGTACTTGACCCTTTAAGAGCCGATACATCATCGGAATAATCGTTTGTGATGTACTGTCAATAATCGGTCATCTTTTACTAGAAGTATGGCAGACTATATGCCAATCGATCATTTATAGAGAAAAATAAATTAAATTAGTGAAATTTCAGTACAAAATATCAAATTGCTTTTGAAAATATTAAATTTAACTAGTAAAAATAATCGTTTCCGTCAAACCGTTCGCTTTTCATATTGATTAAAAAAAATAAAGGAAAAAAAAAAACGTAGTCTTAAAACGACAATAGAAAACGAGTTTTTTTTTTTTTTTTTTTTTTTTTTTTTTTTAATTATATGATAAAGGAAACAAAGGCTTTTTATTTCAAGAAATGGCAGTCAATATTCCATAAACTGACTCCTATGATAAAAGAGATAAACACTTTTTCTAAGTTTTGATTTACGACGGACTAAACATTTAAAAACTTCGCGTATTGTACAAAATTTGCAGGATACTGTCCAGTCTTTCGACCGTTTTTGTAAATAACAGTTACTTGACGTTATTATGAAGCATTTTCATTGGTCAGATTCGAACAAAATTACAGTCAAGTAACCGTAATCTATAAAAACGGTCGAATGACTGGACAGTTTGATGCAATTTTTTTTACAGAGCATCAAGTTTGAAGATCAAGGAGCCTTCCAGCTCTGATGTTTATCCGATTTATTATATACAGTCGACGCTCGTTAACTCTAAATCGTAGGGGACGGAGAAAAATATTCGAATTATCCAATTCAAATTATGAAATGAAAATGGCTTTTCATGCTTTCATTAAAGAAAAAAAAAAATAATTTAACTACACAGAGAAGTTACTACAGAAAAGTTTTCTTTTACGATACTGTTAAAAATCTACAGCAAAGTGTCCAGCCATATAATCGTTTTTACATAGATGATGATTTCTTGTTGACCATATTACGGTTATGTAACCGTTACCTATAAAAACAATGGAATGACTGGATAGTTTGCTGCAGATTTTTAAAAATTTAGTACAAGAAAACTTTTCTCTAATTATTTTTTTAAAAAACACATTACATTAAAACAAAGTACAATATAAAATTAAAATCATTATAACATAATCTTAATAAGCCAAAAATTTCTTACCTATATCATGAACAGACGTAATAATAATAGAAATAAAGCACACTGTTAAAAATTTGCAGCAAACTGCAACCGTTTTTATGTATATAACGGTTACTTGACCATATTATGAAGTGTTCTCTTTCACTGTTAAAATATGGAGCAAACTATCTAGTCATTCAACCATTTTTATAGATAACGGTTACTTGACCATATTATGAAGCAAACATTTTTCACTGTTAAAAATCTGCTGCAAACTCTCCAGTCATTCAATTATTTTTATAGATAACGGTTACTTGACCATATTATGAAGCAAACATTTTTCACTGTTAAAAATCTGCTGCAAACTCTCCAGTCATTCAATTATTTTTATAGATAACGGTTACTTGACCATATTATGAAGCGAACATTTGTCACTGTTAAAAATCTGCTACAAACTATCCAGTCATTCAACCGTTTTTATAGATAACGATTACTTGACCATATTATGAAGCGAACAATTTTCACTCTTAAAAATCTGCTGCGAACTGTCCAGTCATTCAACCGTTTTTATAGATAACGGTTACTTGACCATATTATGAAGCGAACATTTGTCACTGTTAAAAATCTGCTGCAAACTGTCCAGTCATTCAACCGTTTTTATAGATAACGGTTACTTGACCATATTATGAAGCGAACATTTGTCACTGTTAAAAATCTGCTGCAAACTGTCCAGTCATTCAACCGTTTTTATAGATAACGATTACGTGACCATATTATGAAGCGAACATTTTTTCACTGTTAAAAATCTGCTGCAAACTGTCCAGTCATTCAACCGTTTTTATAGATAACGATTACTTGACCATATTATGAAGCGAACATTTTTCACTGTTAAAAATCTGCTGCAAACTGTCCAGTCATTCAACCGTTTTTATAGATAACGATTACGTGACCATATTATGAAGCGAACATTTTTCACTGTTAAAAATCTGCTGCAAACTGTCCAGTCATTCAACCGTTTTTATAGATAACGATTACTTGACCATATTATGAAGCGAACATTTTTCACTGTTAAAAATCTGCTGCAAACTGTCCAGTCATTCAACCGTTTTTATAGATAACGGTTACTTGACCATATTATGAAGCGAACATTTGTCTCTGTTAAAAATCTGCTACAAACTGTCCAGTCATTCAACCGTTTTTATAGATAACGGTTACTTGACCATATTATGAAGCGAACATTTTTCACTGTTAAAAATCTGCTGCAAACTGTCCAGTCATTCAACCGTTTGTATAGATAACGATTACTTGACCATATTATGAAGCGAACATTTTTCACTGTTAAAAATCTGCTGCAAACTGTCCAGTCATTCAACCGTTTTTATAGATAACGGTTACTCGACCATATTATGAAGCGAACATTTGTCACTGTTAAAAATCTGCTGCAAACTCTCCAGTCATTCAATTATTTTTATAGATAACGGTTACTTGACCATATTATGAAGCAAACATTTTTCACTGTTAAAAATCTGCTGCAAACTCTCCAGTCATTCAATTATTTTTATAGATAACGGTTACTTGACCATATTATGAAGCGAACATTTGTCACTGTTAAAAATCTGCTACAAACTATCCAGTCATTCAACCGTTTTTATAGATAACGATTACTTGACCATATTATGAAGCGAACAATTTTCACTCTTAAAAATCTGCTGCGAACTGTCCAGTCATTCAACCGTTTTTATAGATAACGGTTACTTGACCATATTATGAAGCGAACATTTGTCACTGTTAAAAATCTGCTGCAAACTGTCCAGTCATTCAACCGTTTTTATAGATAACGGTTACTTGACCATATTATGAAGCGAACATTTGTCACTGTTAAAAATCTGCTGCAAACTGTCCAGTCATTCAACCGTTTTTATAGATAACGATTACGTGACCATATTATGAAGCGAACATTTTTTCACTGTTAAAAATCTGCTGCAAACTGTCCAGTCATTCAACCGTTTTTATAGATAACGATTACTTGACCATATTATGAAGCGAACATTTTTCACTGTTAAAAATCTGCTGCAAACTGTCCAGTCATTCAACCGTTTTTATAGATAACGATTACGTGACCATATTATGAAGCGAACATTTTTCACTGTTAAAAATCTGCTGCAAACTGTCCAGTCATTCAACCGTTTTTATAGATAACGATTACGTGACCATATTATGAAGCGAACATTTTTCACTGTTAAAAATCTGCTGCAAACTGTCCAGTCATTCAACCGTTTTTATAGATAACGGTTACTTGACCATATTATGAAGCGAACATTTGTCTCTGTTAAAAATCTGCTACAAACTGTCCAGTCATTCAACCGTTTTTATAGATAACGATTACTTGACCATATTATGAAGCGAACATTTTTCACTGTTAAAAATCTGCTGCAAACTCTCCAGTCATTCAATTATTTTTATAGATAACGGTTACTTGACCATATTATGAAGCGAACATTTGTCACTGTTAAAAATCTGCTACAAACTATCCAGTCATTCAACCGTTTTTATAGATAACGATTACTTGACCATATTATGAAGCGAACAATTTTCACTCTTAAAAATCTGCTGCGAACTGTCCAGTCATTCAACCGTTTTTATAGATAACGGTTACTTGACCATATTATGAAGCGAACATTTGTCACTGTTAAAAATCTGCTGCAAACTGTCCAGTCATTCAACCGTTTTTATAGATAACGGTTACTTGACCATATTATGAAGCGAACATTTGTCACTGTTAAAAATCTGCTGCAAACTGTCCAGTCATTCAACCGTTTTTATAGATAACGATTACGTGACCATATTATGAAGCGAACATTTTTTCACTGTTAAAAATCTGCTGCAAACTGTCCAGTCATTCAACCGTTTTTATAGATAACGATTACTTGACCATATTATGAAGCGAACATTTTTCACTGTTAAAAATCTGCTGCAAACTGTCCAGTCATTCAACCGTTTTTATAGATAACGATTACGTGACCATATTATGAAGCGAACATTTTTCACTGTTAAAAATCTGCTGCACACTGTCCAGTCATTCAACCGTTTTTATAGATAACGATTACTTGACCATATTATGAAGCGAACATTTTTCACTGTTAAAAATCTGCTGCAAACTGTCCAGTCATTCAACCGTTTTTATAGATAACGGTTACTTGACCATATTATGAAGCGAACATTTGTCTCTGTTAAAAATCTGCTACAAACTGTCCAGTCATTCAACCGTTTTTATAGATAACGGTTACTTGACCATATTATGAAGCGAACATTTTTCACTGTTAAAAATCTGCTGCAAACTGTCCAGTCATTCAACCGTTTGTATAGATAACGATTACTTGACCATATTATGAAGCGAACATTTTTCACTGTTAAAAATCTGCTGCAAACTGTCCAGTCATTCAACCGTTTTTATAGATAACGGTTACTCGACCATATTATGAAGCGAACATTTGTCACTGTTAAAAATCTGCTGCAAACTCTCCAGTCATTCAATTATTTTTATAGATAACGGTTACTTGACCATATTATGAAGCAAACATTTTTCACTGTTAAAAATCTGCTGCAAACTCTCCAGTCATTCAATTATTTTTATAGATAACGGTTACTTGACCATATTATGAAGCGAACATTTGTCACTGTTAAAAATCTGCTACAAACTATCCAGTCATTCAACCGTTTTTATAGATAACGATTACTTGACCATATTATGAAGCGAACAATTTTCACTCTTAAAAATCTGCTGCGAACTGTCCAGTCATTCAACCGTTTTTATAGATAACGGTTACTTGACCATATTATGAAGCGAACATTTGTCACTGTTAAAAATCTGCTGCAAACTGTCCAGTCATTCAACCGTTTTTATAGATAACGGTTACTTGACCATATTATGAAGCGAACATTTGTCACTGTTAAAAATCTGCTGCAAACTGTCCAGTCATTCAACCGTTTTTATAGATAACGATTACGTGACCATATTATGAAGCGAACATTTTTTCACTGTTAAAAATCTGCTGCAAACTGTCCAGTCATTCAACCGTTTTTATAGATAACGATTACTTGACCATATTATGAAGCGAACATTTTTCACTGTTAAAAATCTGCTGCAAACTGTCCAGTCATTCAACCGTTTTTATAGATAACGATTACGTGACCATATTATGAAGCGAACATTTTTCACTGTTAAAAATCTGCTGCAAACTGTCCAGTCATTCAACCGTTTTTATAGATAACGATTACTTGACCATATTATGAAGCGAACATTTTTCACTGTTAAAAATCTGCTGCAAACTGTCCAGTCATTCAACCGTTTTTATAGATAACGGTTACTTGACCATATTATGAAGCGAACATTTGTCTCTGTTAAAAATCTGCTACAAACTGTCCAGTCATTCAACCGTTTTTATAGATAACGGTTACTTGACCATATTATGAAGCGAACATTTTTCACTGTTAAAAATCTGCTGCAAACTGTCCAGTCATTCAACCGTTTGTATAGATAACGGTTACTTGACCATATTATGAAGCGAACATTTGTCACTGTTAAAAATCTGCTGCAAACTGTCCAGTCATTCAACCGTTTTTATAGATAACGGTTACTCGACCATATTATGAAGCGTTCTCATTGGTCAGAATATCAGAATAGGGATAAATTACGGTTATATAACCGTTAAAATGGTTGAACGACTGGACAGTTCGCTGCAGAATTTTAACAGTGCTGCAGGAATTGAAATATATTAACTAAAATGTGTAATGAAGCAAATGAATTTTAAAAAAAATGGGACAAATGATGTTTGTTTTAATTTTTATTTTTTCTAGCCTATTTTTCTACTTCGAGTACATAATTCAGTTCCTTGTCTTCATCTGAATAAAAGTTTTTAAAGTGTTAATTGCATCCATTACTGATTTTTCTTTAGGATATTTGAGGAATGTGAAGTGACATCATTTTCCCAAGAGTCAGTTATCTTTTCTGATTCCTTGCCTGCAATAATTCTAATTATTTCTCCATCACTGAATTTCCCACAAATTTCCAAATAATTTTCTACTGTTACATATTCAGAAAAAATTACATTTTTACAGGATTTTTTTTAATGGAAAAATTCTGGTATGCTGTTAAAATCTTATGCATCATGCGTTTCTTGCACATATCTAAATCTGGCATTGTGAAAACAAAGTATTTATTTATTTCTGAAATATTCCACGGGGCATACGAACCCTTAATGACCGATAACAGTAATTCTCAAATTTATAAGAGATAAAAAGCGATTTAGATTTCTCTATCACGACATAATTTTTTGTTGTAAATATATATATATATATATATATATATATTTAGGAGTTAATCTCTTTGGAGATTTAATTAGAATGTTACAAGAACTTGATATGTTTTTTGAAATTCAAAGATATTATATATATATATTATATATATATATATATA
The DNA here is from genome assembly GCA_963931845.1 of Maratus michaelseni. Lineage (NCBI taxonomy): Eukaryota > Metazoa > Arthropoda > Arachnida > Araneae > Salticidae > Maratus > Maratus michaelseni. The sequence continues at coordinate 155,626,113 of OZ007596.1, read as the reverse complement.
TATATATAAAATATATATATATATAAAATAATCCTATCTTATATGGAGAATTTCATGATCCCGGCGAAAAGAATTCGATACAATTATAAGAGGCGAATATAATCTTCTAATAAAATGGAAATCTCTCTGAAACAGAATTTTCTCTCGGCCTCTTGTGATGCCCTCTTAGGAGGTTTTACTGCATACATTTATTTTTAACAACGTAAAATCGCTCGTTTTTTATATAGTAAGACTTGAGAAAATTAACTTATCTATTCACGCTCCACGCTAAAAGGATACAAATACAATACGATTACAATGGATGATGTACCAAATAAGACGGAAACCTGCCTAAAACGCAATTTTTCTCCGGTCACTACGATTCCGTTTCAGCAAGTTTTAGTAAAAACCTGCTGGAATTACCGGATTACTACACTGCAAAAAATAATTGTTGATTTTGCAGTATAAAACTGGCACCCCAGCTTCCAGTAGCGCGGCAGCGTATTACTGCTTATTTTACTGTTTAATACTGTTAATTTTACGGTATAATACTGGCAGCTGGGGTGCCAGTTTTATACTGCAAAATCAACAATTATTTTTTGCAGTGTAGAATCGAGAAAAAATTCCGTTTTAGACAGGTTTTTGTCTTAGTACATAAATTTGTAGGGGATTCATTCTATCAGGTCCATCAAATTTTTTCGTTTAAGATAGAATTCCGTTCCAGGCAGGTTCCGTTTTCAAAGGTTTTACGGTACTAACTATAGAAAAATAGTTTCACAGTGACGAATGAAAGAAAACAAGTTTTTTTTTCTTCTTCTTTCTACCTTAATAATAATAATAATAAAGAAAGGAGGCCGTTTATTTGGAAAATGTCGATTCAATATTCAATAATGTGATTTCTGTGGTAAAAAAAAAATAAACACTTTCGCTGAGTTTTCGATGCCGTACGAAACTTGACCACCCGAAAATGACCACCAAGCTTGAAGGTCAAGGACCCTCTCCTTCCGTGATTGTGGATCCAACGTGAGGACCAGCCCTAATGGGAAGCACCTGCCCGATTGTATCTTTCGCGCATGCATTATAACAAGGAAGAATGTGTAAAATAAAAAATTGCCTCTTGACAAGCGCATACATCTGGAAGCCGTGATAATGGTTTATGGTATGTGATCTCACTCTGCGATTAGATGCAAAGAGCTGTTTACATATGCATACATTTGCCACCGAATGAGCATCCTTAATCAAGTGGAAATCTAGAAAGAAAAGTTATACATTATGCATGGATTACGGAATTTTCCCAACAATTAATGCGACTTACATTAAAATGGGCGCTGGCAAAGGAGAAGGGGGGGGGGGGGGGGTTCAGTTACCCTCTCTGGATTTTGCAACTTACTGTTAAATTAAATAATTTCATGATTTTGATAACAAAAATAAAATTCATTCTTCCCAAGTTATGTAAAATAATCAAACAGAAAACAGAACCAAGAATTTTTCGTCAGATTGATGGGTTCTGGCACCTCCTCACGAATAATTAGATTATGGAAGTTTACAGCGGAAGTATGCTGAGATTATAGAAATTTCTTCATTAGTCACTATTAATTTTATTTGTTTAAAAAAAATGGGTTTTTATATTTATTAATTATATGTATTGAAAGCTGTTGCATATAAGTATCTATACTAATAAAATAAAGTTTCGCTCTGTGTGTGTGTGTGTGTGTGTGTGTGAGTGAGTGTCTGTATGCGAAGGCCAGGAAAATGTAGCGCACCTAGAAGTCTGAAACTTTGGGTAAGGATAGTCCAAGGCATGCCCTGATGCACCTGAGACTGATATTTTTAATATTTTGATACTTAGCAGAGACATTAATTAAAAACTCATCTCCTTCTTTGCGAGCCGGCAAAACCGCTTGCGCAAACCCAGAACCCGATTTACACGTCTGTCGGGAGGAAATAACGATCCGAACACGCGTTTTTTTTTTCCTGTGTGTGTGTGTGTGTGTGTGTATGTGTGTGTATTATTTCGTAGTTTTAAATAGGCCTAAGTCGGACAAACTATTCGGTACAGTTAAAATTGGAAAATATATTCTCAAAGATCGTATTCTTACATCTCAAATGCCGCAACTAATTCGAAAAAATATGATTGTTAACCGTAAAAAAATTAAAAAGGTCGTTTTCCCGAGGGCTGTTTTTTCCCTTTATGGCAACGCCCCATCAAGGCGCAATTTTAGAGATACCAACAAACTAAAAATATGCTCTTAAAGCTGAAATATTCTTCTAACCCATGGTGTAATCGGTTTAAAAAAAAAAAAAGGCGAATTTTAAACTTTCCAAAAACACCGGCGAACGCAGGTCACTTCGCGCCTCACGGAGACGATCTTTTTTCTACACTAAATGTAACTAAACATCCATATTTCGACGCAGTCTTTTTAGAGTATCTCGGTAGACCATTTTTACATCACTTACAAATTTTTTGAAACATTCGAACGTGTAGAAATATTAAAAATTATACGGCTATGATGCGGAATCCCTGGTCACGGAATTTTTATTTTTAAATTTAAAACGCCCAACTGTCAAATATTTGATACATATAGAGTAGTACAGGACCTGAACCCCTCACTCCCTGGCCAGTCCGTAAAGATGTTTTAGCAATTTCTTACTTTTGAATTTTATTATTTGTTATTTATTTTAATTTAAAAATTTTACGTAAACAGTCCGAGTATACTTTTCTGGTATTTCATTTAAAAACCAGGAGAGAAGCCGGGCCCCGTAGGAGAGCCGGGCCCGGGTAATTTGTACCGGCTCTACCCCTTCTGTACGGGCCTGAAAACGTCACGACTTATATTGTATTTTCCCGGCTCGTATTTTCATACCTTTTTTTATTATTTATAATGCGTAAATAGTTTACTACGTGTATTTCTTAGTGATAAAAAAATATCTCTCAGTTTAAATATTCAGATGACGCAATAATTTGATCAAAAAGTTGTGGAAAATTTAGAATTTCAATCGTCGAATGCATATTCTGATGTTGTAAGGCTCTTTAAAAGATTGATATAACGTAGACTAATTTTCTATTCTACTTACGTTGTAAATAAGTAATTTTTAGTTTTTTTAAATTTATTTACGTATAAAAATACGCATTCCTGTGTTTTTAAAATGCAAAATGTTGTATTTACCATAATTCCAAGATGTTGGCTTTTTAAAAAACAAGTCTGGCGCGATTCTGAGACGCGCGCCAAAAAAAAAAAAAAAAAAAAAAAAAAAAAAAAAAAAAAAAAGTCGCCAAATTCCGTGACCAGGGATTCCACATCTGTTCCAAAATTAATAATGATAAAATCTGTGAAATTTATGAAAAAAAAAAAAAAAAAAACGCGAAAAAGCGGGTGTTTTGGCGTGGCTTTGCTCTTCTTCGACTCATGTCTTCACTGCTAAATATGCATATTTTTCACGAAATTTTAAAGACAGCTTGGATACAGCTATATTTATAATCGATTAAAATTTCAAAGAGTTCGAAAGATGAGAACTATTTCTGTATTGTCATGTTAAAGGAGTCGGCGTGAAAACAAACAAAAAATCGAGAAGAAAACATATTTATTTTACAACTAGATAACAATATTTTTTCACGAAATTTTTACACGGGCTATAAAAGCGTTATGTTTATAACAGATAAACATTTCAAAGAGCTCGAGCAACAAAAACTTTAAAAAAAAAATGTTGATTTTACTGTTTAATACTGGCATCCCAGCTGCCAGTATTATACCGTAAAATTAACAGTAATAAACAGTAAAATAAGCAGTAATACTGACAGCTGGGGTGCTAGTATAATACCGTAAAATAATTTTTTTTTTTTCAGTGTAGAGTTTAAAATAAAAATCGCAAAAGCGTGAGTTGCTGAAAATAATATCATAAGGAAATTAAACCACAATAAAAATCATAAGAAAGAAAATTCCTTAACATTCATTTAAACTTAAAATATATTATGGACGTAATATTAAAATTCAATTGAAATTTCTATCAATGCCTTACAGTCTTTTCCACTTACAGATGTTTGATTTTTTAACGTTATTTTCTACTTTTAAATATCTATATATTTAAAACACTAAGCGATTTCTTTCGACAATCCGTGAGAACAAACTACTGCATCAAATTACATCATTCTTCTTTTAAATGAAAGATATTTGGACACAGATTTGTTATCGTGCATTCGTTTCTTCGAAAATTTAATTAATTAGCCGTAATTTACAATTAAACTTTTACTTCTGCTAATGACGTCATAATCGGAAAACGCCCACTGTTGCAAGGCATAGAGTTTACTCTCTGAACTCAGTGGTTGCGAGGATATTAAGAGAAATAATGAATATTAAAAGCTCGCGGCTTTTAGGCCGAATTTTTTAATTTGCAAGTTAAATTTCCCTAAAAATATTTATCCGCGTGTTTTCAAAGCGAATAAAACTTCATATTTATTATGACGTCACGTGAATATTGTCCATTGGGTTTATTTTATCATTATGCATTATAACTTTGTTGATGCTATTTTTTCATTCCAATTAAATGCAAAATATATTTTTATTTGTATGCATGGTGTTTAAGCGTTAAAGTAACGGATATAACGTACGTGTGAAAAGTTTGCGCCGGTGAAAATCACGTTATGCTTACCTCGAAATGCATTTTAACATTGATAAAACTGAAGAGAAAAATGTATTGGTTATGATTGTGTCAACATGACTTAATTTTAACTGATTTTTTCACTCATAATTATAAAGATTAGAATTGGAGCCGTCATTGATTTCTTCATCTTGATTGCATACCTTGATTACATGTTACCAATTACTTTTTTTTTAATGATAAGGTTAGTAGATTTCTTTTTTTAATAAACAAAATCACAAAAGTAAAGGATTTCAGGAAATTTAAAATGATTAAAAATAGTGTTATGGTAGAAAAAAAATCTTGAAATAATGATTGTATTTTTAGCTAGAATAAACAATGTAAAACTAATATTTCATAGGAATTATTTTGGTAATTTTATTATAAGTTCATTTAACAGTTCTTTATTAGCGCATATTTCTTTCCCTGTGAATTTCTCTTTCCATGTAAAAAAAAAAACGGTTTTCAACGATTGGACGCCAGCCAAAATACAGTGGCAATTTTTAGAAATGTACAACGGTTGTGACAACAAACGGCGCTATCGCTTTAGCTTTTATCGCGGTTACATCACTTCTAAATACTCCAAATTTCTATTTCTTACTACATTTTACAACATTTTACAATTTCAATTCCTACATCATCAATTAGAAAAAAAATTAGATTTCGATTGAAATTTATTTGAAAACTGCCGCTTAATTTAACGATTTTTTAAATAATTTTCAAGCATGAAAAGTTTTTCAATTCTATCTTATCAATGACCACCAGTTTGCTTCAGTAATGTAAAATAGCCCGTGGGAAAGTTACCACAATTGAAAATAGAATTTCCAAACCATCATAAAAAGCGAATAATAATAATAATAAAAACAGTAATCAATCATAAGATCAGATTATCCATAAGATAGAGCATTTTAGCGCTAAACAAAAATCTGTACAAAAAAAAAAAAACTATTTTTAGTTTATGAACATAAAATTGATATGTTGAATTCGTTGATGTGTATGTTCCATCAGATATCAGAATATGCTAGGAATTGTATTTTTATATTTTATTACATTTGCCAACTGTGTAAGAGGAAAAATATCCTCGACTGTGATGGAAAAGGGATAATCATCCTGATTATGTAAAGGAACCGAAGAAAAAATACAAATAAATTACACTTGAAAACATTAAAAATCTCCCTCATCGGCCGATTGATTTATTACTGTAAAAAAATTCTTCATCTTTACATAAAAACTGATTAGCTTAAAACAATGGATGCGTTTTAGAAGATATGGATTTGAAATGAACAATGATTAAAGAGGACATTTTAAAACTTTTAATTTAAACATTTTAAAACTTTTTTAAGGTCAAATTTCGACGGTGCTTTTGGGCAGATGCAATGCACATGCGCATAGGAGCTCATTCGGTTGCATTATTACAGGGGTGGGGGAGATGTGTTCTTTATTTACTATGTTCTTTTATTTACTGAATATGATATGACCGTAGGGATATACTATTTGTATATACTTCATAGGTCCATGAATTTTTTTTTTTACCGTGGGGAGTATGGCGACAATGTCAAACTAATTTGCATTACACAGTTGTTTACGGATTGTTTGTTGGGAGTTTGCATCGGAAATAGTACTGTATTTGACTGGGGAAAAAAAAAACTTTAAAAATAAAATATTTGAAAGGCTGTTTCATACGCACCCCTTTTTAAATAATAAAGAAGCTTATTTTACTGATATTGTTATAGTATTTTTTCCGTCATATTTTGAAGGGTTCCATCTAGTATTAATAAAATCGTTTTTTTTTTTCCTTAGTTACTAATATTAAGCTACCGCGCATTTTTTTTTTTTTAATAATTATTATTGTATATATATATTTATGTATAAATACTCCGGTATGTATCTAAAATCTGCCAATAAGCCAAATATAATATATATATCTTTTCTTTATTATTTACTTAAATTATTTTTAGCACCAATTTGAAAATAGAAAAATGTTTCCATCACCAAAATAAGTTCCCATTACACTTTTAGATTTATCCCGCTGAAAACAATAACCATCTTGGGCCGTTAATAAAAGTTAGCGGATTACAATACTTGACTGATGTGCACACTTACTCAAGTAATGATACTTATCTGAATTACATACTTCATATCAATTCACGTCTTCGTTCCCACTGCACTTCGCGTAAACATACCCTATATAGTCTATTATATCGTTAAGGGGAGGGAAATTTTTCTAAGATTATATGTCATTTGAAGCCTAAGGGTCTCCGGATATGAAATTCTAGAATTACACAGATAGGCTGATAATTCCATTATGTCTTTTATACATCAGATAAATAAATTTTTTTTTATCATCACCAGTATCGAAGAAATATTTTTTTTTCACTTCTAATTTTACATCAGGATTACGTATCAAATTATTCTTCCAGAAGAAAATAAGTGAAAACAAATATTTCTGTATAAATTCATAACTGGAATATTTATACAGTAAAACCTGCACTGCAAAAAAAAAGAATGTTTATTTTACGGCGCGGTAGCGTATTACTGCTTATTTTACTGTTTATTACTGTTAATTTTACGGTATAATAATGGCAGCTGGGGTACCAGTATTATATAGTAAAAACAACATTTTTTTTTCTTTTGTAGTATGGAATAGCAAGGGACAGTAGAAAATTTCCGTTTCAGACAGGTTTCTGTCCATTCCATCATGCCTTTTATACATCAGATAAACAGATTTTTTTTTATCCTCACCAATACCGAAGACATTTTTTTCCTTCTAATTTTACGTCAGGATTACATATCAAATTATTCTTCAAGGAGAAAATAAGTGAAAACAAATATTTCTTTATAAATTCATAACTATACATTCATTTATACAGTAAAACCTGGAATAGCAAGGGAGCGGAGAAATTTCCGTTCCAGAATGGTTTCTGTCCATTCCATTATGCCTTTTAGATAAATAGTTTTTTTTTTTTATCATTCCCAATATTGAAGAAATATTTTTGTCCTTCTAATTTTACATCAGGATTACATATCAAATTATACTTCAAGGAGAAAATAAGTGAAAACAAATATTTTTGTTTATAAATTCATAACTGGAATATTTATACAGTAAAACCTGGAATAGCTATAGGGAGCGGAGAAAATTTCCGTTTCAGACAGGTTTCTGTCCATTAAAACCGATCACAGCTCTAAAATTTATAACTTTTTAAGCTTTATCTTTTTTAAAAGTCACGATCTTATCAATTTTAAAAAATAATAATAAGTTTTTTAATTCAGAAACTGCGTCGAATTACATGATTTCCGTTCCTGGTGCATTTAAGGGTGTGGAAGTTCTTACATAATTAATAGTTACGATTAATCAAATCTGCTTTTGGTATCTTACAAAATATCGCATTTAAAAATGCCTCTCCTTTAAATTTTGCATCCCGTCCTTCTTTTTTTTTTTTTAGTACAGTATTATGCATGCAGAAAAGCAACAAGACGTTTTTTTGCGACCATGGCTAGATGCGGATATATTGAAGAAAAGAAAGAGACAACCTTAGTTTTCCTATGTTGTTTAAATTATTTCTGGTGTTCTGTTGTTTCCATATATGTGTTGATAAAACCATTAGAGTTGTACGTCATCTACCACATGTTTTGTATTTTATGAACAAACCATACAAGGCATTCAGTTGGTTGCCGTTAAGTTTTGTGGTGACATCGGGTTTCTTTTTTACTCTTTAAAACAATTACTGCATGGGGAAAATGATTGCATTTTCTCTTGTCGAACTTTCAATCGAATAGAAAATTACCAATTTGTAAGTAATAAAAATTATGTATTACACATAGATTATAGCTTTATATTATATTGCATTTACATCCTACTTCAAAAATAATTACAAAATGTATAAATACTCAGAGCCGTAGTAAAGGTGGTACGGGAGGTGGTCAGGCACCAGGCGCCAAGTCACATAGGCGCTTCAGCGTCGCTACCCATCATTACAACTGGTGCACAGCCGACTAGTAGAAAAAGAAATATTTGTTTTCGCACCAGACGCAAATAAGAGTTGCTGCGGCGGTGTCAATCGTACTGTTAGGTATAATATAGAAAACTACGGGACGACTGCTTCACAATCTGAATTTAAATGAAAATACAGTAAGACCTTGTTAAGCTATCATTCGATTAAAACGTCACTCCGCATATAGCGTCAGTTTCATAAAGTCCCAGCAAAAGATATACGGATATAGTGCTAAAAATCCTATTAAACCGTCAAACAAAGGTATGAGACCCAGTTAAACGGCCACTTTCGATTTGCGATTTCCCATTTGTTTTTCCCGCAAACGATAGCTTAGCTTCAAAATTATAGAAGGAACAAAAAATTCTGATAAAGAATTAAATGAGATAGCGACAATGAACTCATTGAAGGGAAACTAACAACACTCCAAATCCAAAGATGCTGTAGTTACATTATGTACCTAACGAAATATTTTAATTTCTTCTATAGCAAACAGAAGAATATTTCGCAATGCTATAATGAAATTAGAAAGTAAAATTTAATCAATGAAACCAAAGAGAAAACGGACTTCTTTTAAAGACTTTTTAAGTAATGTTTGTTTTATATGCTAAATTCTTCTCTATTGTAACGCCATATGTATTTGAAACCATTTAAAGTAACGTAAGTTTGGAAATCGGCTAGTCAGGGGAATTAATAACAGTTATAAAATAAATATTCTGTAGCTGTGATTTCTAGATGAATTTTTTGCTTTTAATATTCCCTTTTCATTAAGTGTATTGTAAAAGAAAATTGCATTTATTATAAAGTGATCTAATGTTAAAGCTCACAAGTTTCAATATGATATATACACTGCAAAAGAAAAAGTGTTGATTTTACAGTATAATACTGGCACCCCACCTGCCAGTATTATACCGTAAAATGAACAGTAATAAACAGTAAAATAAGCAGTAATACGCTGCCGCGCATGTATTACTGCTTATTTTACTGTTTATTACTGTTCATTTTACGGTATAATACTGGCAGCTGGGGTGTCAGTATTATACTGCAAAATCAACATTTTTTTTTTTGCAGTGTAACCAATTAAACTAGAATAAATAAAATAAATCGTCTGTACTGTCACTCCGCTTAAAGCGTCGGATTCGTCGGATCCCAGGAGGTGACGGTTTAACGAAGTTTCACTGCATACACATCTTTTTTTCCTCGTATCAAACTTATGTAAATTAAACTTATATTTTACACAACATGAAGTTAATTAACCAATACGTTTCCTTAGAATAATTAACATGATTTACACAACAATACATGTTCATAAGTGAAATTTAAACAATATGGATTTTAGTAATTCCATATTTAAAACTTATTGCAGACGAACAATTTATTTTTCTTAAAGCTACCACTCTTTTAAGAATTTTTCTGTGACTTTTTTTTATGTTTACTATATCCATAAATTTAGAAAGATGCATCCATAAATTTAGAAAGATGTATCCATAAATTTAGAAACAAATAAATAAAGACCCCACAAGGGGTACGTCCAAAATTGAGTTAAGTTTATGAGTTACGTTATAGAAACCGTCTCCACAACAGTTTGAAGTAGAATCCAGGGTACCCCCAAAATATTAAAACGCTCGTTAATTGTTTACCTGTTGGAGATGGGTAGGCAATGTAAATTTCAGAAGTGTTCAAAATAAGGTAAGGAATTGAGATTATGTCGATGAAATAGCCCTGCCATTCATTTTCAATGCTACGCTTTTTAAATTTTAAACTTAAAAAACATTTTTTAAATTTGTATACGGTTTCTGGGTTTTATACATTATATCTAGAAAAACTTTCTCCATTCTCTATCAAATAGAACCGTAAAAATTGCATTCTTCTACGACCAAAATTCCTCGAATTATGATTGTTTTGAATTTTATGAACATTTTGAGCTTTCCGGTACTAAAAACAGAAGAACACTTTTTCAGTGCCGAAAAGCTCCGATTGAAGAATGAAACGAATTTAGAGAGGATGAAATGATGTAGAACAAGGAGTTCCAAATAATGATATGTATCTCATATTATACTATAAACTAAAGTCGACTAAGTTTCATAAGCATGTACTGCACAGAAAAATAAAACCCAATTTTGGTCGAAAGATTCTTAGGTATGTGCCCAAATTGGGTCATGCCTGTTTTGGTTACCACTGTGTATTCATTTTGGGCACTGTTAAATACCCATTTTCAATTTTTTTTTTTTTTTTTTTTTTTGAAAATCATTATCAAATATCCTTGGATGATTCTGCGTCGATAGATACCTCGAGCGCCCGTCAATTCCCCCGCTGACCGCCGGCAAAGTAAAGTTTGTGTGTAATAAAAAAATGTGATTTTCTCAAAAAAGTAGTATCGCTACAGTTTTTCTGCAAGGTTTAAATAAATTCCTACTACCCCTATTTTTTTCATAATTTTAGTTTCAGTAGATTCGGAAATAGAGGGGGGGGGGATTTTCGTGCAGTGCATTTTCGACGAAATCTCAGAAAATATAATACCTAAAATTAAAACAAATATATTTTTGAGTTCGATATTACAAGATCTTTCTTACCCTACATGATACACAAAAATAAAACCCTTTTTTTTTTCAAGTAACTTAATTAACCCCCTAAATGTTCCCTAAACATATTTGTGAATTTCTAATAATCTGAAAATATGTGGGTATAAAAAGGCTTTATAACGTTCCCAAGTTTGAACTTTCCACGTCCCATAATGTACGAGAAAAAGGGTGGTGACAGACAGAAGGAGTGATCTTATAATGATTGCGTTTTTACTTTTTAAGTACAACTTTTTAAGAACAGTAAGAACCGTTTTACTTTTTAAGAACCCTAAAAATTCAAATAAATATTTTTCTCTCTGCAACAATTTGGGAGTTTAAAATATATGGGGAGCTCTCTTTTCTTTTATGACTGTACAATTTGTATTTATTGGTTATCGCGGCTGGTGAGACGAGATAATCGATAAGTACCAAAGTTCCATCGCGAATAATTCTAATAACAATATTCTAACAATATTTTTCAGCTGACTTACTTTCCTTTATGTGAAAATGGGAGGATTAATTTAAGAAGTGCTAGAAGTGCACAGTAATTTGGTCAGCTACAGCGTATATACACTTTATAAACTAAGAAGCGTATGGCGTATAGATTAGTATCATTTTGAAATATGCAATGCCCACTTGCAAGGCTTCTCGTGATGTTGCCACATTTCACAAAAAGCAAGGTAAATCTGGATAAAATATCTTTTTAAATTTATGAACAAAAATTCTGATTCAGCTTAGAGTGATACACATTGTATTTTGGACTGAATGAAACTGATACACAATGACTCAATACAGTACAGAAAACGTTATAATCCGGGAGGTAGGCACATTTTTAGTTAAACATTTTATACAGGATGATCTTCAAATGTGTAATTGATTTTGCTTAATTAATTTTTAAAACAGCCGTCAGATGTCGTGATAGCAATGGATGTAGTTTCGGGGGTCGCAACATCGCAAACTCAACGCGAAATGAACAGTGTTCTGATTACAAATGTTTGACACCGGTCGCGATAACATCCGTAATCTGGGAGGACTGTTTATTTCGCTTTGACTTTGTGGTGTTACGGCTCCTGATCCACTGCTATCGCGACAGTTGATGGCTGTTTTCGTGATTACCCTAAAAACGTAATTACGTAAAAACCCTAAAACATTAAAAATATATATAATCTGCTAAAAAAAAAAAAAAAAAAAGAGAAAATACCATGTGCCGAAAATTAACGTTTTTTGTAGAATGACTCACATATTCGACCTGTCTCTCTGTGATTTTTCTTTTGCAATTACAAGAGCTTGTGAAATATTTTGAGTAATAATAAACCACAAATAGTAACGATGTCGACTCTTTTATGCGCATCTGTCAAAAAATTGTTATTGTGATTGTATTAAAAATAGGACAAAATATGATTAATCTTAATGACATAATTTCGTCTCGCCAAACCGCACAGAAACCAAAATGTTACAATATAAACACTTTTCTAGAAAGCATTAAGCTAAAAATTTTAAATTACGTAAGGAGAAATCTATTTACACTAACTTTAAATTTTATCAGACCAGTAATTTGAAGTTTATTGTAGTTTGAATTGTTCTGTGTTTCATTCATTACCATTGTCTTTCCAAATAGTCAAATTACGTTATAGTTGCGCAACATCTACCGCAAATTTTGTCTTTGCTGTACAAGCTATAAATGGAATTCAATCAATTGCTTTCCAATTATGTTGCTATGTTCAGTTTCTGTTACTCTTCGGACATTTATTCCATGTTTAAAATGTTAGTTAAGAGCCTACACTGCAAAAAAAGAAAAGAAAAATTGTTGATTTTACTGTATAATACTGGCATCCCAGCTGCTAATATTATACCGTAAAATTAACAGTAATAAGCAGTAATACGCTATCGCGCATCCGCGGCAGTGTATTACTGCTTATTTTACTGTTTATTACTGTTAATTTTACGGTATGATACTGGCAGCTGGGGTGCCAGTATTATAACGGGAAATCAACTTTTTTTTTTTTTTTTGCAGTGTAGCCTTTTTATTAAAGCTATATTAAGGAGTCATGGAGGTGTTTCCGCTTAAAAATAACCAAATTTTAAGTTTTCTTGACGTGAAAAGCGATGTATAAATATGTACGTTTCTGCATTTATCCTTCTATATATAAAAAAAAAAGTAATGGTTTGGAAATGGACCAATGAAAATCTGCGTAGATATTCCGGGTTATTCTCATCCCTTTTTTACTAGGGACTTTTTTGAGGAGCGATTACTTTTTTTCTAGCCATCCTACGGATTCGAAAATCATACCAGACACCACCAGACGCGAAATATAATATAACAAGCTTTCAGAAATTCAAAAAATTATCACGGTCGGACAATAAAAACTCACAAAATCCTTAAAAATCGAGTAAAAAATATTTTATTGAAAAAGTCATTTTTTTTTATATTGTTGCCAATTTCTAAATAAGCGCAAAGAATTAGGTTTTATCTCAAATAAAAAATGTATTTGCGCGAGACTATTAAAAACAATAATGAAAGTTTAAAATAATAATTAAATAATCACTTGTGGAAAGCAGAAAATAAAGAAAATTACGTCATAAAAATTGTGTTTACACATGAATATTAAAAATAAAACAGATGAATTAAATGAAAAAGCATTATAACAAGTTAAATGAAAGAGCAATTATAACCTGATTACAGAAGATAGTCGCCGTTCGTGATATCATCATCATCATCATCATCATCTTTTTAAAACAGGATACATTACCAGGTTTTAAGAGGTTGTGAAATCAGAACGGGGGTTGGTGAGCCTAGCGAGCGGGGGGCAGAGCCCCCTAGTATATTAAAAAAAAAAAAAAAACATAATTTGAGTTTTTAAAACCAAATGTTTATACAACAGCTATGAAATCTGACATTGACGTAGTACCTATTTTTCGAGAACTACATAAGCAATTTCAGTATTTTTTAAATTCATTTTGGCAATAGCTAAACTATAAATTGATCGTTCGGCAAGAAATAATAATAATAAAAAATACAATAGTGATGCGATTTCGCAAACAGAATAAAGGTCACATGTAAATCGCGGCAGTAGCTAAAAGTATAAATTGGTCGTTCGGCAAGAAAAAAAAATAACAGTAGTCATGCGATTTCGCTAACAAAAAGAAAAGGTCACTCGTAAAACACTTGTCATTGAAGTATTAAGTTCTCGAGAACTACTGAAACGACTTCAATATTTTTTTAGTTGTTTTGACAGTAGCTAAGCTATAAATTGTTTGTTCGGCAATAAATAAAAACAGAAAAATACAAAAGGAATTTTGCAAACAAAAGAAATTTAGAGGGTTTATTTTAATTAACATAACTATTGCAGTATTTATTTATTTGTTTATTATTTTTATTGTATAATCTGCAGTTTAACTAATGCCAAAATTATTATAAATAATTGAAATCGCTTCAGTAGTTCTCGACAAAAAAGTACACTAATGCAAGCTGTTTTGTATGTGATTTCGGAATTGCTGTCCCTCCCTTAATATAACAAGAACGAAAAATCATGCTTCAAGCATAGATTATGTAACACTTTCCAACGCTTCTAAAATAATTTTACAAATCATACCGTTTAATAAGCTAAAAGATAACATCTAAGTAATCCGAATACTTTTATTCAGCCCTGTATAGGATCTATAGATTTGTATATATACTACATAGGATAATAAATTTTAGTTCAGTTAGGAAATGCGTAGCACAGTTTAAAATTCTCTGTCTGGAGTTAAATAATACGGAAATGTGTTCGCGAACTTTTGTGCTTCCCTGTATAGGATCTACAGAATTTTTACACACCACTTAATAGACAAAAAGCGAGTTAAAATTAAAATCGCTTTCAGTAACTTAAAACGCACTTCGAGGAATTATTGTTAACAGACAGTAGAGAATTCTTTTGTGTGTCCCTGTAAATGAACGATAACTGCTATACACACGATATTCTGTAGTAAGCCTCTTGTAATGCACCTCATATAAATTTCAATGCGTTTTAAATAGGGAAACATTATTTAAATAAACTGCAGACGATTTTCTCCATAGACGTAATGTAACGGAATTCTTTTGACTGTCCCTGTACAGTAAGTATAAGTGCTATGCACACCCTATTCCATGTTAAGCTTCTTCTAATGCACCTTAGTGATATATATAAATTTCAATGCGTTCAAAATAGTGAAACATTATTTAAATAATCCGCAAATGATTTTCCCCCATAGACCGCAATGTAATGGAATTCTTTTGAGTGCCCCTGTAAAAAAACTATAAGTGCTACACACTTCCATTGAAATAGGGAACATGCTATAGATAACGACTATAACATATAAAAATTGCAGAGCAATCCGAGCATATTTACGGGAGTTAGAGCACGGACAGACGGCAGACGGCAGACGGCAGACGGCCAGACGGCCAGACAAACCGAAGTCATAAACACTTTTCAACTAGGTTGGAAAGTGTTAAAAAGAGAACATGACTTGATAAGGAAGCGTCTGTTGTATAATTATCAATATATGTGCCTAAAAAAATTTTATATGTATCGAACTTTACATACATGGAATTTTTCCCTGAAACTTCCGGCTTCTGTATATGGAAGTTTCACTATTTAAAATTTTGAGCTTATAATGTTATTTTGCATATTTTTATTTCTATGTGAAGTTTTTGCTACAAAATTTAAAAAAAAAAAAAAAAAAAAAAAACATTTTTGAGATGATGTCCACTTTCTTGTAAAAAAAAAAAAAAATAATAATAAATAGAAAAGTCGCTCAGAATAGATATTTTTAGATATTATGGATGACAATCATACTTCGGTGCATGAACAAATTTTAAAGATTTAAAAAAAAAAAAAAAAAAAAAAAAAAGTGCAAAAAAAGGAGCTACCTCCTTTTGGCAGCCTACCCTTCATTTTCTAAAGTTATAATTTTATTATTAATATTATTATTATTATTTAGAATGACTGTATTATTAAGAAATCCATACTGAAAAACTTTGATTTCTACTTTTTATAATTTTATTGTATAACCTAGGAATTATAGATTATATTTATTAATATATTATCTTTGTGGTTATTTTACAATTCATTAAAATAACTGCAACCTCTTAATTGTTTGTTAACATACAACCATTCCACGTGTTTGTCAAAATCGTCGGTACAACTCATAAAATTAACAACATTATGTCAGATTTTATTTTTTCTTTAATTGCATTACATTTTCTTCACATTTATACTTTTTCCTTTCAATATGATATAATATTTTACTGTTTTTCTTTTGGTATTGATTCTGCATTTCTCTTATTTGGATTTCCGAATTGATCCACTCTTAAATTTCCAATATTTTCACACGTGATGTCATAAGCTAAAAGGGCAATTTAAGTGAATTCTGGTTAACCTAACGGCTTACTATATTCAAACAGAAATTAATTGCAATTTACACTGCAAAAAAAAAAAAAAAAAAATTATTATACAGTACAATACTGGCATCCCAGCTGCCAGTATTATACCGTAAAATTAACAGTAATAAACAATAAAATAAGTAGTAATACACTACCGCGCATGCGCGGCAGTGTATTACTGCTTATTTTACTCTTTAAGCCAGTATTATACTGTAAAATCAACACTTTTTTTGCAGTGTACTTATATTGTGGAATATTACCCTTGATAAAGTATTTCACAATACAAGTTACCATTTTCTTCTTGAAATACTGTTACATTCTGTTTTTTTTTTTTCAATCAGTATACATTTTGCAATCTTGGATATTTTTTTCTATTGTGTTATAATTATTTGTTAATTTATACGAGGGCAAGTCATTAAGTAAGTCCCAAGAGATAATTAAATAATAACTTACAATGATATTCACTTCAAAACTATTTTTATTTCTCAACATATTCTCCACCAATATTTATGCACTTATAACAACGTTTTATCATTGCCCCAACACCAGCTACATAACATTCTTTGGGTTGCTGTCTCAGCCACATTAGGACTTCGAATTGAAGCTTTTAATCATCTGTGAACATCATCTTGCAACTTCTTCAACATCCACCATACAGCTTCGACTTAGCCCCAAGTGATTTTAATTTGTTTAGTCCACTAAAAAACCATCTTGGAAGCAAGATGATGTTCACAGATGATGAAAAGGTTCAACTTGAAGTCCTAATGTGGCTGAGACAGCAACCCAAATAATGTTATGCAGCTGGTGTTGGGGCACTGATAAAATGGTGATATAAGTGCATAAATATTGGTGGAGAATAGGTTGAGAAATAAAAATAGATTTGAAGTGAATATCATTGTATGTTATTATTTAATTATCTTTTGGGACTTACTTAATGACTTTCCCTCGTAGTTTCTTGATTTTCTTGTGAATTTAATAGATAGATTAATTGCAAAACGATTACTATATATATATATATATATATGGGCTGTTTAATAGCCTCTGCTTGTTAACTAGGAGAAGACCCTTTAAATGCCTCAGAGGAGGACTTAAAGGAATCGACTGGGAGCAGGGACTTGATGTCCAATCCGCACCTTCCATCGGTGCAGCCTGTTAGTACCCTTGCCTAGTGCATGGGGAACGAACGCGGATGGGCTTCCTCCAACCCGCTTGGCCAGCGTGGAGGAATTTGGCCACCTCCCCCCTTATTTTACCATGAATTCACAAAACAAATCACGGCCCTCAATTCCCGGCAGTCTGCATGTTCCTGATTACGGCAGCGATCAGAAAGACATGAAGACAGAGGGTGCTAAGAATCACCGGGCTCGGTTTGGCTGCCATAAGTTGATGACCTTGGCTACGTATAATGGACGATCCTTATCTTCTGAAAGTCGTTTACAGGAACTTGAAGAAGAATTAGAAAGAATCAACTGGGACATCCTAGGATTATGCGAAATAAGAAGAAAAGGTGAAGAGAAGATTGATCTTGCCAGTGGACATGTATTGTATTACAGAGGTACAGAAGATGGTAAAACAAGTGGTGTTGGATTTCTGATTCATAAAAGGTGGAAGAATCACATCGTAGAATATGATAGTGCATCAGATAGAGTTGCAAGGTTAGTTATACAAGTGTCAAAAAGATACAAACTGCAAATTACCCAAGTTTATGCACCAACAATTAGCTATACTGATGAAGAAATTGAGGATTTCTATGAAGAAGTAGCTTCAATGCATCAAAAAGAAAAATGCTACATAAAATTAATAATGGGAGACTGGAATGCTAGAATTGGGGAAAAAAAGAAAGGTGAGTTCTCAGTAGGAATTCATGGATATGGGGTGCGTAATGAAAGAGGAAACAGATTGATTGAATTTGCAGAATGTGAACAGATGTATATCATGAATTCATTTTTCAAGAAAAAGCCACAAAGAAAATGGACATGGCGTAGTGCAAATGGCTCAACAAGTGAAATCGACTACATCTTGACAAACAAAAAGCATCTTATTCAGGATTGCAGCGTTCTCAATAACTTCAATACAGGAAGCGATCACAGGTTAGTTAGATGCAAACTGCTTTTAAATACTAAAGTGGAAAGAATGAAGCTTTTGCAATGCTCAAAGAAATCAGTCGATATTATAAATCTCCAGAAACATAAAGAAGAATTTAATTTAGAACTTAAAAATCGTTTTCAAGTACTTCAATCAATCTTAGAAGAAGAACAAGATGTTACAGTAGTGAACAAGAAAATAACAAATACTCTACAAGAAATTGCAAGGACGATAGCTGGTGAAGCACAAGTAAAGCAAACAAAGAAAATAACAGAAGAAACAAGAAGACTGATGAAGAAACGCAGAGAATTTAAAATGAAGAAAAACTATCCTAAATCAAGAGTTGAATATGCAGAATTATGTAAAACGGTAAGAAAATGTGTTACAGAAGATATCAGAAAATTTAACTGTGATCTTGTCAAAAAAGTTCTAGAAGATAACAAAAGTTTAAAATCAGCTAAGCGCAAACTGTGTGTTGGAAGAAAAGGTATTTTTGCACTGAAGACAGCAGATGGAACAATCACCAAAATCAATAATGAAATAGTACACATTGTCGAAAAATTCTATAACGATCTATATAAATGTGAAGATCAAAGGGAAATCAACCTACGTGATCCACTAGTAAACATAACAGAAACTGAAGAGATAATCCCAGTGATGACAGATGAAGTTGTACAAGCCATTAGAGGCATGAAAAAAGGTAAATGCCCTGGCGAAGATGGAATTACAATTGATCTTATCAAAGAAGCAGGAGAAGAATTTGCAAAAATGCTAGCCTTACTGTTTTCCAAATGTCTCGAGAAATCAGATGTACCAGAAGATTGGAATAATGCTGTGATGGTGTTACTTTATAAGAAAGGAGAAAAGGAAAACATTAAAAACTACCGTCCAATCAGCTTACTGTCAGTGATTTATAAAATTTTCACCAAAGTTTTAACGACAAGACTTGAATCAGCTCTGGACTCAGCTCAACCTAGAGAACAAGCAGGATTTCGAAGTGGATTTAGCACAATGGATCATATTCAAACAGTAAGGGAAGTTATAGGAAAACATAAAGAATATAATTTACCTCTCTGTCTTGCCTTTATTGATTATGAAAAAGCATTTGATTCGGTCTACACATCTGCAGTAATTACTTCTCTGGAGAACATTGGTATAGACAAACCTTATATCAATATCATAAAGAAGATCTACAAGAAAGCAACAGCCACCATCCGTTTGGACAAAGGAAAAGCGAAGATCAAGCTTGAAAGAGGAGTAAGACAAGGAGACACCATTTCGCCTAAGCTTTTTACTGCTGTCTTAGAGAGTATTTTCAAGAAGCTGGATTGGGAAAACAAAGGGATTAGAATAAATGGGGAATATTTAAGCCATCTCCGGTTTGCTGATGACATTTTAATTTTCAGTAATAGCCCTGAAGAATTGCAAAATATGCTAAAAGATTTGGCAGAAGCTAGCATTAATGTGGGATTAAAAATAAATTTGGAAAAGACTAAGGTGATGTTCAATTCATTTGCATCAAAAAAGAAAATCGTCTACAACAACACTGAGATTAAAGATGTTGAAAGTTATGTGTACCTTGGACAAGAAATATCTTCAGACAACAGTATCATGAATGAAATCAATAGAAGAATAAGAAATGGATGGAGTGCTTTTGGGAAGAACAATATTATTCTGAAAAGTAACATGCCTCTTTGTTTGAAAAGAAAGGTGTTTAACCAATGTGTTTTGCCTGCACTAACTTATGGAGCAGAAACTTGGACACTAACAAAACGGATGGTACAAAGATTACAAACAACACAGCGAAGTATGGAAAGATGTATGCTAGGCATAACCAGAAGAGACCGAAAGAGAATAACGTGGATAAGAAGTCAGACGAAAGTTTTTGACATTATCGAGAGAATTAAATGGCTAAAATGGAAATGGGCTGGGCACATTGCAAGAAGACAAGACAATAGATGGAGCACAAACACCCTACAGTGGTATCCCAGAGATGTAAAACGACCAAGAAGACGACCTCAAGTAAGATGGAGTGACGAAATCAGAAAAGTGGCCGGTGTTAATTGGATGACTAAAGCACTAGACAGGCAACAATGGAAAAATCTGGGGGAGACCTACATCCAGCAGTGGATTGAAAACGGTTGATGATGATGATGATATATATATATAATTATAATCTGCAAAACATTTTACTGCATTCTATTGATAAATATTTTCTTTCATCTGCGTAAACATAATTTTAACTTTTTTCTTCTAGTTCTTTTTAAAGAACCACCATATATAAGACGAGCATAAATTAATGTAGTAATTGAAAAAAAAATGAGGACTTGATTCAATTGTAATTTAATCTATTTTAAGTAAACTAGCATTTTCTCTTGTGTTGCATCTGTCTAAAAATTATGTCGCATTTTCAATAAAAAAAAGAAAACATTATTACAGCACTGACTAAGGTTATCACTAGGCATAAGGAACATGTTTCTGTTTGTTCTTTCGGGCTTTGAACGAGTCTTAAATTAAATTCACGTTTTAAATTAGAAATTAACACATATTGCATTTAACATAACATAAGACAATATTCTAAATGTCTTTTTTGCTTTTAAACAAAATTGAAAACAGAAATAATTTGCTTTTTACACTCACCAAAAAACAAATTATAGGATTTAGTATTAAGTATCAGGAAAACTTTATCGTTTTATACAACAAAATGTAAAATGCAAAATATATTTTTTAATTGAAAAGGTTGAACATAAATATAAGCTAGTCTGCTTTTTCATTCTCTAGCACGTTATGCAATTTAAGTAAGTTTATTTGTAGTTGAAGTAACTACAAACTGAACAAACCATAAAGGATTATTTCTAATGAAGTTGTAAATAGCTGATTATCTAAATTAGATAGTTTATTTTTCAATGGCTGTTCTAACTTAATATCGTCTCACATAAGTATTGGTTCAACATTTGAATATCCAGCTTCAAATGTAAAGCTTGGAAAATATTTTTTTATTCCCTTTAGGCAAAAAAAGTCCCTGCCATTGGCAAAAGTTCTTTATCTACAGAACGACACAATCAATAATCTGGAAAATTCATTTACACTTGTTTTGACTGAAAATATAAAAAATTGCACATTGATATTTTGAAAATAAATATAGAATATGTAAAGATATCGAAAATATCAAACATAATTATATTTTAAAAATAAATATCGTATATATATCGTGATATATATCACGATATATATCTATTGATAATCCCAAGGGCGATCGGGACAGTTACTCAGCGCGTCTCAAAAGCCACCCCCAAAGCCAAAAATCAGATTTTATTATTATTATTATTATTATTATTATTATTATTATTATTATTGAATACAAATTGTGGCTAAAAATACATTATAGGGGCCCAACTTGATCTTTGTTAGTCCCCATCTATATTTAATTGGCCCCAGGGTATTTTTTTTTTTTTTTTTATTAAACCAAAAAGAAGAAAGAAGTAATCACCTATGCAACAGTTTTACTAACTCAACCGTTCTGGAAAAAAGAAATGAACGAAATTAAAGTTGTCATTTTAATATTTGTTTATTATGCAACAGTTTTCTTCTATTGTCAGTTGGCTTTTATCCAATGGAAATTCAAAACCTGCATTTACGTTTTTTGTTTATTAAGAGATTTTTCAACTGATTTCATTATTCATATTTTATTCATCCGATCAATTTGATTGATTAGATTAAATAGGTTTTTTTCCCCATTGATTATGATGCAATAGATTTATTTCATTCTACATTGTTCTATTTAAATAATTCATTTTTATTATAATTTTAGTATTTTATTTTATTTTTAAATATTAAGAGCTAAATTATTCAGCTAATCTATGTTTTGATGATTAATTATTATACCTATATTTTATATCTATATAAGAAGTGTATTATTTTTTACCAATCATAAATGTAATATGTAAATTAAATTCTCTTATGATTTATAAATTTCCATCGTTTTAAATATGTTCTCAAATCAAAACTACTCAAATCCAAATCTACTTTTTAACTCAGTAACAAAATCATTCCCTCTTTTTTTTTTTTTTTTTTTTTTTTTTTTTTATCGTGAATGCACAAAATTTGCAGATATTTTTCTTCAGAAACTAAAGCGTTTTCTATTTTTGATAAAGGGAAACTACCGTTAAAATTGGGGTTTTTTTGGGACACGAAAGCTCGGCAAAGGTCAACTTGAGACCACAATCGATTGTTACATTTATTGGAAAAGGAAAACGCTCTTCGATTCTAAATCTGCTCGATAGTCATGCTTGCGATATATATTTTTTTAATAATCGTATTGCACATTAAAATATCCTTCCAATATTACTAAGTTTGAAGTAATATAATAGTATTTCTAAATCGCGTTTTAATAGTATTAGGTAGCTTCTAATGCAAAAAGTAAAAAGCTACCTATTGCAGTCGTCGCCCGGAGGAAAGCAATTCCGGAAAATTTAGGTATTATTTTCATTGATCATGACCCTCAGACCAAAAAACCACCCCCCTTCAAATGTTGATTTATATATATATATGTATATATCTATAACAAAACTTTTGGTAACTAATAACCATTAAACCACATAAATAATCGACAATAAATAAACCGATAATTACAATAATATACATAAATATATCCAAAAATTCAAGATTCTTAAAATTAAATAATAATTATTATATATATATTTATATATATCTGACATTTGTCATGCTGTAACTGTCTTATTTGTGAACAGATTTGGATGTAACTGACAATTTGTACAGGGCATATCAAGATCTCGGACGAGTTCGTTGGCCAGCTTCATCGCCATCTTGTTTCAAAAGGTCAGTCACTTAAACAATTTTAAAATTTTAATAATTAAAAAAAAATAAACAAAAAAATTATAAATTAAAACAAATAAAAAAGGATTCCGTTAAGTGCTAGACCTTGGTACAAGAAGGCCGGAGAATTTTTTGTCTTGGCTTTATCTTAAAAAATGGATGAGGTATAGCAGTTTGAAATTCTATGGGGCTAAAATTTTGAAACAACCTGATTTTTGTTATGTTGTAACTCTCGTACACTGAAAATAAATAAATAAATAAATTGATTTTACAGTATAATAATGGCACCCCAGCTGCCCGCGGCAGTGTATTACTGCTTATTTTACTGTTTATTACTGTTAATTTTACGGTAAAATACTGGCAGCTGGGATGCCAGAATTATACTGTAAAATCAACATTTTTTTTTTTTTTTTTTTTTTTTTGCAGTGCATTTATGAACAGATTTGAATGTGACTGAGTATGTGTACAGGGCATACCAAGATCTCGGTAGATATTTCTATTTTTATTTTCTTAGTTACTAATATTAAACCATGTCCCTTTTTTTTAATATACGTATATCAAAATCTGAAAACATTCTCAGCAACAAATAAAAAATTATTAAGGAGGCACAAGACCATTGAGTTTGTCGAAAAGATCAATAACATTAGCATTTTCAAAGTATCAAAACTCAAATAATATGCACTTTTTTCCCCTTTCTGCCTACAGAATATATTTTTAAATACATTTCGCAGAAAAATAAATGTTGTACATACAAAAATAATATTTTAATTTTAATTTAAAAAAATTATATCACTAATAAGCGTGAATGAAAATCATTAAGTGCTGCGTGCATGATAAAACTGCAAATTATGACGATAGAAAACAATCTTTGACCAAAATAGAATCATAACACACTTAGCTCTAACTTAAAACCATAATATACACAAAAAGTATTGTTTAAAATTTAATTTTAACACAAAATTAAAATAAATAAATAAATTTATATTTTTCAAGTTAAAAAAAAAAAAAAAGAATGAAAAACCAAAATATGTCTTTTTTGTTGTTTTTGTTGTTGTTGTTGCTTTTGTTTTTTGTTTATTTTGTTTTTAGCATGTAGACTATGAAGAAACGCACATGAGGTTAATTTTTTAAAACTGTAGCTTATACACTTTGGAAGTAACAGTGCGCACAAACTCAACATTTATTAATCTGAGAAAATAACGCATCTTGAAGTTTCCAATATCCACTTATCGGACGCATATGAAGCCGATAACCATATAAAGCAATATGCATATAAAGCAATAAATGAATATAACTCAAGAAATAATGGAGACATTTGAAAACGGTTTTTGCATATTGTTCAGAGATTTTTAATGATTTAGAATAAAACAAAAACAGAAAGTTGATTGTTTGAAAGTTTAAAGGTTCTGTGCTTCCTTGAGATTTTTTTTTTTTTCACAATTTTAAACATTTAATTCCTTCGCAACGAGTGGCATCTATACGTGCCGTATAGGTCTGCAAAATCCTTTAATTTCAACACCACCTTTTTTATCAGAAATTTTTGTGTTCTTTAATCACAGAATTTCAGCTATTAAATAAGACAAAACTTACTACTCGGAAAAACTGGTGTCCAAAAATTAAAAGAAGTATACATGACGCTCGTCGAGAAGGGATCAAAAAGTTCATTTTGTTCTTTTAAATATGGGCGTAATCATATCTATTGGGGATGAAGTTGAAGCAAATATCAAATTGTTTTATTTTTAGTTACTGATAAATGGGTGTGGTGATTTTCTTCGGTTTCGGAATCGTTTGTTTATTTTGTGTATTGATTGTCTTCAATACTAAATTTTTAAAACTGAATTTCCTCCATGTTTTCTATTCAGAAATCCATGTAATGAAAATTATCAAGGCATTTTTCTCGTATATAATGTACACTGCTTAATTTTTTTTTAAATATGTTTTTTAATAGATGACATGGATCATATCAAGGTACATATGATATAACTAAGCGTAAATTGAATTCTAATAGTTAAAGTTTTTTCTAAAAAGTACTGCACAAAATAAATAAATATTTTCCATAGTTTATTAAAATAAGTGACTGAAAATCGTACATTAGGTCTTCCAGGATGTCTAAAAACTCATGCAGTTTTTTGAAAAATATATTTCAATAAATGCATATATAAATAGGGAAGAGGGTGAGGGGAGGAAATAGTCGCGTCGTTAAGCCAAAAATTAAGGGGCTGAAAAGGCATAAACTAATTAATAGTAGATTCTTCAAAAGGGACTTCTTCCTAGGGAAGCTGAAAATAAATCTCTAACAAGATTATATAACTATTGTTTCTGTATATATATATATATATATATATATACATTGAAAAAAAATCAATATCTAAAAAGGTTGTTTAATTATTTAAAAAATAATAATATTATTTATGCATTTTAAAGCAATTTTCTCTTCATAATTATATATAAAAATACAATGTTACAATGATTTTGTCACAAAGCTTTAAAATGTTTTAAGCATAGATGAAATATCCTTTTAAATAACGAAATCGAAGGAAATGATTAATATTTGTTTTTCCATTATCATTAAATGCCCATTATAAATTAAACTTCTGAGGTTTTTTTTTATATTACTTATAAAAATAAATGTAAAAAAATAATATAATCCAGTGATTCGTTTTACAGAATGTAAAAATGCCTCTTGCTATATTGCAATAATGGAATAACATACGTTTGTGTGTTCACAAAATTTTTGTCAACATACCAACGAAGACGATACGCCAAGCCAACTATACTAACATAACAAGAAATGTTCATGTCATTAAGATAACACTTTATTATTTCTGTAGTATGACAAATATTTAAAAAATTAAAATGTTTGTAAAAATATTGTTGAAACTATACATTTTCTAAAAAATATTAATCTCCTCGAAATATTCCTTTCTTCTTTTCTTTTTATATGAAAAATAATAAATACTTTTAAAAACACGTTTCAAAAGTATAAGTCAAAATGCACGGAAAGAAAAATCTATTAATTTTACAGAAAAAAGACTATGAGTCAAGACCAAGACGCCAATAAAAAGCTGTTTATTTCACAGAAAAAAAAATGTTTATGAAAGAAGAATTTCGTACAAATAAATAAATAAATAAAATAAAAGATTTTTTTTTTTTTTTTACTGTTAGATACAGTAATATTTTTAATTATAACATACATTATAATTAATATATGTTATAATTAATAATATTACTGTATATACCATATATATTATTATTATTATATAACAGCTGTATTATTATTATTTTGTAAAGTAAACAGTATTTTTTATAGCGTATTTTTTATGAAAGTTTATTGTTATGTCACATAAAAAGATGCATTTTATTATTATTATTATTATTGTTATTATTATTATTATTAAATTAAATTTGACACATTTAAATATTGGTGGAGAAAATAGTATTACAATTGTGATATTTTACTTTCGTAAAAAAAATATGTATTTATCATTTTCGATATCTTATTATTTATTTATTTTGTTGACACTCGACCTTTATGTAAATATTACACTGTAATTGTTAGCAATAACGAATAATAATTGTTCATTTCCCGATTGGTAATTGGCCTTTTCGCCGTTTGTAATATCACGCCATATTTTACTATATTTATGTCTATATTTATTATTATTATTTATTTTTAAATATCAACTTTCATTACTTAAAATACCTTTATATATAAAAGGTTTATTGGTGATTGACATATAATTGGTATAAAATATTTTTAAATATTAAATGTAATTATAATATTATTAAATATTTTCTTGGTAAATTTCACTAAAAAGAAAAGAAAAACATTTTAAATATTACTTAAGAAAATATTGTTGAAACCGATTTCCCTACGAAATATCAAGTTCGCTGAATTATTTCAAAACTTTAAGAATTTGATAAAGATGTTGCATGAAAGAAAAAAAAAAGAAGAATCTGGCGATAATTAATAGCAGTATAAAGCACTTTGTTAAATAACACCACACAACTTTAAAAAAAATATTTTTTAACTTAAAAAAATATATAAATTAATAAAACTTAGAAATTTTATTAATTAAAAAAAACTGTGTTACGATTTATCCTATTTATTTTGTAAGAGATATTAACTCCCATGTCTCAAGAATGTATATTATAAATAAATATATATATATATATATATATATATATATATTGTAAAATATGAAAATGATGTTGATGACATGATTTTTCTAAGAATTTTCATTTTATTTCTAATTTACTTCTTTTAAAAAATTTCTACTTTTAAAATTTTCATAAAATTGAAATAGTTTTAAAAACGCTGGGAAAAATAATATTAAAATTACAGTTCTAAGAAAAAATTTCCTCCAAGAAAACTTTCATTGTTTTTCATTTAATATAAACATTAAATATTTAACATATATATACTTCAAAAAAAAAAAAAAAAAAAAAAACTGAAAATGCGATTTTGTTAAGCAAAATCATTCTTTTAAATGCATTTTTAAAAACATTTTTTTAAATTAAAAATTAAAAAATAATATTATACTCTTTTATATTTTTCTTTTCGTTAATTTGTTAAATATAAACATTAAAAAAATACTTTGGAAAATACAGTCGATAGTACTATTTTCCTAAAAAATATCATCGTTTTGAATTTTTTTTAATTATTATTATTGTTGTGATAATTATAACAAACTTTTAAAAATGTTTAGAAAAAAAATTGTTTAAATTGCTATTTTTCATAGGAATACTATCCTCTTTGAAATTTTTTTTTTTTTTTGTTATTTTGGTAATTTTTAGATATTTTTAAAAATATTTATGAAGATATTTCTGAAAATACGATTTTCTTAAAGAACCCCACACACACACACAAACCATCCCCCCGATAATTTTCTTCTTTTTAAGAATTCGGTAAGTATGATACA
This sequence comes from Maratus michaelseni, assembly GCA_963931845.1. Taxonomy (NCBI): domain Eukaryota; kingdom Metazoa; phylum Arthropoda; class Arachnida; order Araneae; family Salticidae; genus Maratus; species Maratus michaelseni. The sequence goes on along the minus strand of OZ007596.1, from coordinate 155,597,705 downwards.
TTTCTAAACGTGCGCTAAAAAAATAAGTGTTCGAATCATAACATTTAAAAAGAATACTATTTCCTAGAAAATTCCATTGTCCATTCAATTTTTATTTGATTAACCATTTTTTCAAATTACGCAGGGAAAGTTGTAATTAGTTTCCAAAATGTGAATAGTTTTTCTAAATGCAAGAAATTATATTATATTATAAATATATATAGTCCAGTATTATAATCTAAAAAAATAACATTATAAAATACAATATTACTACAGCAATATAGTAGTATTGTGTTTTATATTTTCTTTATTATAATTTATTATCATTCACTTTATGATGTCGTAAATAGCAGAATAGAGAGGCAGAAAAAAGGGAACGATCGCTTCTTAGATGGAACTGAAAAATACGCAGCATTTTTCATCAGTATACATACGTAATATACATACGTAATATACATACGGAATATACATACGTAAATTTACATGAATTAAAAATCTTTAAGGAATAAAGTTAGTTTATTTAACCATAAATAAAACTTACATTTCTTTATAGAACATACCCTTAATCAATAATTAATCATAAAAATTCAACATCGTACTTGTTGTGCAACATTTAATTTTTCTTCCTACACAGTTTTATAAGAATATGTCAGAAACTCTTTTCAAAAGATTTCTTTATTGGCATTAATATATTTTGTATAAGGTTTCACTCGACGTAGACTAACGAATAGAGAATATTTAAAAGAACTTGTGCGTTACAGAAAATCGGGACATTGGTGTCCCACCCATTAATTCTATCAGACGAATCTGGAGATTTCTGCAAATCCGGACGTTCCGCATAAATCTAGGCAACTGTTAACGTTAACAGATAATAGTAATCTACGTCTGAAGATACACACATATGTTTCCTGCAATATTTTCTACGATTAGAAATACTACTGAAATTTAAAATACAAAAAGAAATATTGTATAAAGAATCGACTCAATACGAGGCTGTATACGGCCCCACAAGTGGTCACATAATATATATATATATATATATATATATATATATAACGCACTTTTTAAAGACATTGCGAAATATGATACAATGAAAATAAGTGTAAGACTTCCATAATTATTTTTCCAATTAATAACGTCAATATTGGAGTAGAATATTGCAAGTCTGATCTACAGTTTTCATCTCACCTACAGAAACAACCCCTATTAGCTAATGGATCTTAACCACCACGCAGTTAATATTACATTGTCAACATTGGTTAAAATTAATATTTATGTGTTAACAATTAGAATATAATAATAGTTTCTTATAATATACAAACATATATGAATGAAAAAATGTAAGTGAGGTGAAGGTCCACGTGCTCACTTTCTACCAAATATTGACTCTTACAGAAAATTTAATGAGCACCACTAGTCTAAACTATTTAATCAGTTCTAGGTTACTTAATTTTATTTTTAAAAAATTCAACAGCTGCATCCATTTACATGCTGATGAAAACTTTAGGAGGATATAATTGTATATAATTGTTTATATAATTTTAAAATGTTTCGGGCAAAATATTTTAATTATTTATGTAAATTTATTTATTTATTATATTGATATTTTATTAATTATTTATTGCGTTGACACTCGATTTTTATATAAATATTACACTGCAATTGTAAACAATAAAAAAATAATTGATCATTTCATCAATTAATAATTGGTTTTTTTCGTTGTTGATATCACCATGTCTATTTATATTTATTCAATTTTCATGTCTTAAAATGCATTCAAAATTTATTTTGAAAAGTAAATTACATGATATAATTGAAGAAGTTAAGATAATAGATAAACTCTAACATTCTTTTTGATATTTAAAAAGTAATTTCAAATTTTGAGCTTCAATTTCAATTTTTTAAAATTATTTTGAAAAAAGTTTTAGACGCAATTTATTGATTAAAATTTAAATCATATAATAGACAAATTCTAAAATCTGTTTGTAAAATATTTTAAGTTAAAAAAAAAATCATTTTACAGATTTTTTAATTTAAAACAAGTTCACTTTTTTCAACCAACAACTTTTGTATTTATTATTTTTAAAATCAATAGCGATCCTTTAAATTTCACAATAAAATCAAGTATAAAATAATAAAGACTATTTTATAGTCATATAAAATTGGTACTTACGCAAACCAAATGATGTTTTGCAGCAGACGAATTTTTACACCAACACAGAGCAAGCATGATGACGACACAAATCCATAATAAAATCAAATTATTTCACACACTTAGACGTATTTTAAAACACACAATTTTTCACTAGTCACATTATTTATAAACTGGAAAAATAATCATTTAACGACGTAATCCATCATTTGCAAAAAAATCCAAAAAAAAAATTTTTTTTCACTTCACTTAAATGTGCTGACTCAAACTAATATTTACAGCCAGCTTTCAGAATTCCTAAAGCACATCTGGCATCACAGCTTTCCAAATATCAAACGCAAACAAATTCCACTGAACACATATAAATATTCGAAAAACTGTTAATATCGATATAAAAGAAATTCTTTGGCACGCACGTAAAATATTGAAATGAAAACAGCGCACCCACCCACTTGGGGTTTTTCCATTCAATTGACAAACACCTTTTTTTATTTTCTCCGTCCAAGATGTAATTTTTTTTTCCCGCCAGTTTTTATGGATCAAGCGGAGTAATAAAGTTTCGGTATCCCAGCGCATTCAGGTGCCGGCATTTTAACTCTCATGTATATCAGAGCAGAACTTTTCAAGGGTTGCTTTATTTAGATAGCTGGATTTATTTGGCTGCTTATCGCCAATAAAAGTTATACAGCGTTCATAGAAAATTAGAGGAAATGTTAGATCACAGTTTAAATTCTCAAGTTTCAAGTACCGCGGTACCGGGCCAGTGGAGTATAAGCGAATTAAAGTGCTTTGGGATACAAAATTTTATTTATAAATGTTTTTTACTTTGATTTTCTTGAAATGTATATTCATATATGTATTCCTTTTGATATGAGTTCTCTTAATAAATTTAAAACTTAACTTTTAAAATTTTTAAATTATAGCCATATTAAAAGTTTGATTGATATATTTTCTGAAATAATAATTCTTTTTGCATATATCTTTTTAATTTTCGAGTACAGAAAAGAATGAATATTAACTTGTTTTCGAGATTTACAAAAATATTTATTGAAAAAAAATTTTTTTTTTTTTCTAAAGGCGGAAAAAATCGTCTTTTTCATGAGTGCTTATTATTTACTACGAGAATCATATTTTCAAAATTTTCTCTCAAAGTAAAAAATCCTGAAGACAATTTAAAAGAATAAACAGGGTGTCCCAAAAAGATTGAAACGTGCTTTAATTTTTTACTTGTTGGAGATAGGTAGGTAATGTAAATTGCAAAAGGGTTAAAAAGAAGGTACAAATTAAGATATATCGATGAAATTGTCCAGTCATAAATTTTCACGAAGTTACACTTTTTTAAATTTTTATGCGGACTCTGGATCTTATAAGTTACATTTAGAAAAGTTTCCTCCATGCTCTGAAAAGTGCAACACGGAAAATTTCATTCTTCTACGACCGAATCTCACCGAGTTATGATATTTTAAAGTTTATGAAATTTCGCAGCTTTCCAGCACAAAAAACAGACAGACGATTTTTTACTGCCGATATGCTCCGCAATTTCATAAAATTCAAAGTATCATAACTCTGTGAATTTTGTTCGTAGAAGTATGTAAATTTTACTGTTGTATTAGTCAAAGCAGAGGAAAAACTTTTCAAAATATAACTTATAGAAACCAGGGATCGTATAAAAATTCAAAAAGTGTAACTTAGTGAAAATTAATGACAGGACTATTTTATCAACATAATTCTAAACAGTGGTGAATTCAGGGGGTGAATTCAGGGGGTGGCCCGGGGGGACAACCCCCCCTCCCCGAAGCCACAGCAATCCCTCCCGGGGAAAAGTGTTTGAATTCAACACTGATTCTAAACCGGAAGATTTGAAATTTTATTCTTTTAATGGCTAAAAAGTGCAATCCCCTCCAGAACTTTACATCCCCCCCCTTGGAACCACAGCAGTCCCTCCTGGGGAAAAGTGTCTGAATTCAACACTGATTCTAAACCCAATTTTATTTTGAACACTTTTGCAATTTACACTACCTACCTATCTCCAACAGGTAAATTTAAAAAAAAAAAAAAAAAAAAAAATTACAAAATTGCATGACTTTAACTTTCATAGAAATCTAGATATTGTATATATCCTATTTAACGATAAATTTTAATGGTCCGGATGCACCAATATTAATTTATATATTAAATGATCCCCAACGATAGTTTTTCTGTATTTAACGATAATTTTGATGAATATAAAAAAATTTAAACACCTTTTTTAGTTACAAGAACTGTCAGTTTTTTTCTCTCTATTGTTTTATCTATTCACCGATGTGTGTTGATGATGAAAAAATGTATTTAGAAGAATTTTAAACATCAGTTTGGCGTGACATTTTTAGCCAGAGTCAACTATGACTTTCATGTTCCCGTTTCTAAACTACTGATTATTTAAGAATTTTCTGTCGTAAACGAGAAACATTAGTCGGATTCTAATTCCGATTAGTATGATTCTGAAAATCTCGACAATTACTTCAACTGAGGGGAAAATTGGGTTAGATGCAGCGAAAAGATACCTAATGAATTTTGATATGGGTGAACATTTATAACGTTTTTGGAAAAACTGTAAAATTCGTGTAATCGGCTACATTTAAGGGAAACGCAAAGAAAGTATTAAATTATTTTCAAAGTAAAAAATGTACATTTAATGCGCATAATAATAATAATAATAATAATAATAATAATAAATTATTGCTATCATGGTAAATATTTTTTCGAAAAATTTAACAACCAGTTTTAATGAAGTAATAACCTTAAGTTTACCCTAATGGGTTCCCCGATTTAACGATAACATCGATTTAACGATGGTTTTCAAGGAAACCTTTGCAATCGTTAAATCGAGGTTTGACAGCATATATCCATTTAAAAGTGTTAAATTTTAGAAAAAAAAAACCTTTGATAAATGCATTTAAAATTGAAGAAGGTGCGGTAACCACAGGCAGTACAACATCATTATGTCTTTTTATCGTATTATCGTATTTACATGCGGTTTGCGTCATTTTATTCTAAATACACCCTAGAAAAAAATATTTTTAGCTTTAAAAAAAAAAAAAAAAGTAAAAAATGTTATTCACTCCCCCCCCCCCTCCCCCCCCCCCCAAGATTTTTTTGTCTAGGGGCCACCTTAAAACATTACACGTTGTGTGAGGGAGATTAATCCATGTTATCGAATTCTGCCAAAAATAATTTAAAAAATAATAATTCGAATTTAACTGTGAAATTTCCTTCGTTTTTAGGATTTTGAAAAATTAGTAAAACATATTTTACTTGAAATAATTAAACACTTCAGAGAAAACTATGATTCTAAAAGTTCTTTTATTTAGTATAATAAAATCTCGATTCATCCGTAAAACCCTCCAAAAAAATCATTGCTCAAATATTTTATGTTAAACCACAAACCATGATCTTCTTATAATATGAATTAGTCTTCAGAAGAGCACGCCTGAACACAATCAAATTTATCCGAAACCCAAAATAAGAGAAAGTTATTAGCGCATTTAAATTTAATTACATAAAATCTATATATTTAAAACACGAGAATTTTTATATTTAAAACACGCATCTGCCTTTATATTTCTAAACAATTTTAATATTTATTTTTTTAAGTGAAAGCTGTTCATTTGTAGATAAGCTCGCACTAGCTTTATATATATATATATATATATATAAGCTATGTGGTATTCTGATTACACAATATCATTAATTATCTCTTTGTAGATTTTAGTAGAATGATATTAGAACTTGATATGTTTTTGAAATTCATAGATATTATAATTATATATATATATATATATATATATATGTAGTGATACTTGGTCGGGATCTAGTGAGTATAGTAATAAGTCCAGGCATATTTTTAACGAAATCTTACAAATTTTAATATTCTTTGATATATATGGAACAGCATAGGCAGACCTGCCAAGTCTCCGGCTTTTTGGATACCAGTAATTTGGTATATTAAATGTTGTTTTACTTAATCAGAGCATTTTGCGATTTAAGAGAACAACATTTTTTCTAAAAAATTACTGGCGTGCAAAAATCCGGAGATTTGGCAACTCTGCATAGGTATTTACAGTTTAAAGATAATTTTACACAACATAGCTAATCGTCTGTTGGCTTTTCTCGTTTTCATTTGACATCGCTGAGATTTTTCGTTTACGCTAGGCCGTCTGCCTATAAAACATTAGTCAAACGCAGCTCGTCTAGCTGGCCGGAGATTTCGCAGCATCTCTTAGTCCGTCTGACTAAGTCTGAATCTCGACTGCTTCTGCTCTCATTCTCACAGTAAAAATTACTTAGCTCATCAAAATCTATTGTTCGGTAGTTGAGGTTTATCATCAAGAGCCTCACTAAAGAATCTGCTAAGCTTTGCGGTACAAGGTCCATTTCCTGTCACCACAAATTCGGCCTACCTGACAGGGCTGGGTCCTCCCAGTCATCATCTACTTTTGTATACCAGATGAGTACTGGACTACTTTTCCAGAACGTATCAGATACAAAACGAAAAAGAACACATAAACAACATAAAACAAAATAATAGCAAAATCAATCACTAAATACTACTGAAGGAAAAGTTCTTAGTCTTAAATAATATTTTTGGAGTTTGGGAAATAATAAAGTTTTTTTTTGTTTGTCACTTGGACGCAGCTCTTTTCACAGTTTATTTACAATAGTCGAAAAAAATATCAATAAAACACAGTTAAAAAAAATAATAAAAAACACAAAATCACCTAAAAGCACAATTGCTTCGTTTCAGATAGTAGAAGTCCACGGCTTCATGTAATCTGCAGCGCTCGAGGTCGCATTTGGACCCTCATGGTGTCCAACTTTGCTTACACTGTAGCGATCGTTTCTTTTTACTGCGGTAATCTCTTAGGGACCAAGAAACTTAGGCTTTAGTTTGGTACCTGTCCCAAACTGCATTTTTTGAATGGCCACTAAATCACCGAGTTTATAGGTGTTGGTCTTTTTTCGCTTTTTTATACGTTTTCATGTTTTCCTGTTGTATTTTTAATATGTTTTGCTTGGCTATTTCTCTATTCGAATTTCTTTCCGATATGAATGAATTTAGCTCCTCATCATCTAACAGTGTTTTAATTTGCAGGTCGGTTTTCTGCTGCAGTTTCGTTCCTGTCAATAGTTCGAAAGGTGTAAATTGTGTACTTCTCGATATGGTACTATTCATGATACGTTGTACGGGCGCGACAAATTTGTACCATTTAGTGGGGTCTTCTACACTAAGTTTTGCCAAAATTGGGATAAGAATTTTATACATTCGCTCTATTTGGCCGTTTCCTCTAGGTATCCCTGTTGTAAGGGGAATTTTTTCTATGTTCTCTTCCTTACAATATGTCTCAAAATCATCAGAGGTGAAAGCCGGTCCTTTGTCGGTTATGATTCGCGACGGATTTCCGAAAATATCGTGTTGTCGGGTTAACTTATCGGTGACTTCTTTAGCGGCTGTAGTTTTAACGGGGTATAGCCAAACGAATTTGGTAAATGCGTCCACAACGGTAAAAATATGATTGTAATTGTTATTTGTGGAGGGCATGGGACCAATGTGATCTATGTGATAGGTCTCAAAGGGCATATTTTGTTCGGGGATCGGGTTTAATAGACCTTCTCCTTTCCCTTGCTTTTTATTACAAAGTATACACTCTATGCAGTTGGAAATGGCGCTTTCAATTTGCTTTCTTAGTTGAGGTAGACAATAATTTTCTTTTAAAATAATTTCAGTTTTAGCCACTGCGTAATGACCTTTGTTATGAACGTCGCGTATTATTTCCTTTTGCATATTGGTCTTAATCATCAGAAGTTCTCTGTCATTTTCATGTTTGTATACGATGTCGTTTTTTATAAAATATTCTGAACTTTCATATTTTTCGATTAATTTTTTTATCGCTTGTATGTGTTCGTCTTCTTGTTGTGCATTCTTTATTTTTAATGTTAATTCATCGTACGATCGGGTAACTATTAGTACTGTATTTCTACTCAATGCGTCTACATGTTTCATTTGGGATCCTGATCGGTGGGCAATTTCATAATCAAATTCCTGTAAGAATAGCGCCCATCTGGCTACTTTTGGCGTAATGTCTTTTTTGTCCATAGTCTTTTGAAACGCGGAACAATCTGTCACAATTTTAAATTTCGTGCCTAATAAGTAGTTTCGGAATTTTTTGACCGATTCTATTACCGCGAGGGTTTCCAATTCGTAACTTGAATATTTTGCTTGAGTAGGTGTAGTTTTACGGCTCATGTAATGAATAGGATGTAAGTTTTTGTTCTCATCTTCTTGTAGTAGGACACTACCAAAACCTATGGCGCTTGCATCGGTGTGCAATTCTAGTCTAGCGCCTCGTCGGAATACATGCAATACTGGGGGGGGGGGGTAACTAATTTTTCTTTAAGAGTCTCAAAAGCTTGCTGTTCGAGGATTCCAAATTTAAATGTATTTCCCGCTTTTAATGAATCACTTAAAGGTCTCGCTATAGTTGCATAATGTGGGATGTATTTTCTGAAATAAGAAGTTAGACCCAGAAAACTGTGTAATTGTTTAAGGGTGCGGGGTATAGGAAATGTCTTTACTGCCAAAGTTTTGGCTTCCTAGGGTCTAGTAGTTCCGTTTTCGATAATATAACCTAAAAATTCAATTTTCCGTTTATGGAATTGACATTTTGCAAAATTAAATTCAAGTCCGTAATCCGATGCAACTTCTAGGACGCGTCTCAGTTTTACCAGGGCTTCTTCCTCAGTTTCCGCAAGTATTATGACATCGTCTAAGTAAATTAATATTACCTTTTCTTTAATTAACTGTTTTAAAAACAGCTTGAATATATCTTTGAAACTGTTGTGGGCCAATCGATAATCCGAATGGGAGCTTTAAGTACTCGTACTGGGAGTTATGCGTGACAAATGCTGTATATTTCCTACTCTCCTCTGCTACGTCTATATGAAAAAAACCATTTTTTAAATAGAATGTAGTGAAAACCTTTGCATCCTCAATGTTATCTAAGACATCTTCTATTCTTGGCAAGGGGAAATTATCTCTAATTATTTTTTTATTTAGGGGTGTATAGTCTACGCAAAGTCTCCAAGTGTTATTTTTCTTTTTCGCTAACACTATAGGAGATGCATAATTAGAGTTGCTCTCCGTTATAATTCCCGTTTCCAACTATTCCTGTATTTGTTTGTCCCCAAATTCCTGTTTCGGATATGCCAATCTACGCGGTCGTTGCGCAATCGGAATATCATCAGTTAATATTATATTTACTTTTAACTCTGTGTACTTAACCTTGTTTGGCTTATTATTAGTGATCAGTTCCGTTAACTCTTTCTTAATAGTGTTGTTTGTAATATGATTTATCTCAACTTCCTGAAAATGAATAGAATTGGCTGTTTCAGCTAAATAAATGCCTGTGGTTTTTGCTAAGTCTAACTGTGGGATAGAACACTGTTCACTTTCTAATAAACAACATTTATCAGTACTTAATTGCATGTTTATTTCTTCACTAAAGTTAAAAGCTGCTTCATTTTTATTTGTTTGTTCCAGCTGTCGAAATCCTTTTTCCTACCGTGGGATTGTTTTGTTTTTCTGACCGCAACATCGCATGAAATCTGGATGTGACGCAGCTGACACGTCTGATTTTCGTCATGGCTGTTTCTTGTGGGAAAACAGTGATGTAATTTACCCTAACTTCTTTTAACTTCCGTTTCCCCGTAATTTACGATCCTTTTTCTGAAATATTGAAATTTAACTGTTTCAAAAAGTTATTCCCTAAAAAATTATAAAATGATTCAAATTTTTTACGATGTATAAATCTGCATTTACTGTATAACCATCTATTTCAATGTTTACGGTCGTAAATCCTATGGGTGTTATTTGATTTCCACCAATACCTGACAAAACCAAGTCATTTTCATGTATTTTAGGGCATCCCAGGGCTTGCTCCCCATATCAACATCACTTCCTGTATCAATCAAGGCATCCATATTTTTCCTAAAATCCTCATGCTCTTTATTATTTTATCTGCTGGATTTGAGTTGTTGCTTACGGCAGCATTTGCATTTTTAGGAGAATTATTTGTACACTGGTCAGACCTGTAATCAGAACTTTGTGATTGTGACTGAACATTGAAAACCTGTAATCAGAAATCTTACATTTCCAGCAGACCGGACCTTCTTTTTTTCGGGGGCAATCCCTCCACCGGTGAGAAAATTCATTGCAATTAAAACAACGGATTCTTGTATTTAAATTCTTTTGTGGGGGCATTTGCGTAATTTTTTTCATATGGTACGCGGCTAATATCATTTCGATGGAACGCTCTATTAGTTTCAATACCATGACGTTTTCTAAATTCCGTATTTGGGGGCTTAATTTCAGCCTTCCGTAAGTTAATTCGGTCAGTTTCAAAATCATCCAACTTAGTCAATTCATCTATATTCGTAATTTCGGGTAATTCATCAAAAAATATTCTTTCATTTCTAGGGACAATTTTCTTCTGATTTGGTCAATAATTAAAATATTTTTTAATTGTTCGAACGTTGATATCTGCAAGCCAGCTAACCATTCATCCAAGAAATTTGAGAGTTCAAACGAGAAATCTTTCCATGACGCCGAATTTTGCTTTCTGTGTAAGAAGAATTTTTGCCGGAATTGCTCTGGTGTAAGCTTAAAACGTCTTAAAAGTATTTTTTTTTACATAGTCGTAGTCACTAGATTGTTCCTCACTTTCGCGACTTATTAAACTGGCTATCTCGAGCGGTAATAATGCAAGAAGATAGGTTACCCATTCATCTTTTTCTATCTCTAAGCGCTTTGCCTGGCGTTCGAAAAGGGTTAAGTATATACTGATTTCCTCCTCATTATTGTATCTATTTAACAATTTTAAAACATCGGAACCCTTTCCGGCGATTGTGGGTACCTTGTTATGTAATTAGGCTTTTTGTGTATTTTCCAATTGTAATCGTTTTAATTCAAACTCGCGACTATCAGCTTCTTTTTGCTGTAACAATTTTTCAGTTTCTTCATGTTTGCTCACTATCCCCGCTAGCAATTTTTTTACTAAATCTTCATTATACCCGTCGAATTTTACAACTAAGTCAGTTAACTAAGTTTTATTAGTTCCTTCCGGCGAACTTAAACCTAACTCGATTACCACAGTAGTCAGATCGATCTTTTTCGACCTTATTAAGTGTGCCATTTTTATTTTAAACTAATTAACTCATAAAAATAAAATATCTCAATAAATAAATCAATACTATAAGTATATCCACCCGATGAATCAAATATATCTATACATATAATAATATGTAACAATTATATAAACACACTTACTTCCATCTAAATATTCTAAACAGAATACATATTTCTTTCATTTCACATAAAAATAACAAGATAAAAATTTTAAAAAATATATCGTTATACCACTTTTCTCTCTTTTTCTTTCACTCTAATCTGGAAGCAAAAAAAAATTATGTAGCTTTATTAGGAAGCAAAAAAAATAACACTTTCCTATATTTATAAGCATACGAAACAAAGAAAAAAGAAAAAAAAAAACACATGAATCACTTTTCCCCTTTTCAGTCTGCAAATATATATATATATATATATATATATACACAGCAGACGTTCTTACTTTATGCAAGTACGACGACTTGCCTATTTGCTCAATTAAAAAAAACACCTTCTACAGAATAAAAAATACATTCTCTTCTTGCGTACACGAAAAAAAATATATATCACCGGAGAGAAAAAAGAAAAAAAAGAAAAAAAACATCACTTTCACCAAAGCAGCGATAAAAATCTTGAGATGATTTCCAGTGAATGGGTCAGTGGTATAGCATGTATATTCTTCTCCACCGATACTGGAAAATATTTTATTCCTTTCTTTAATTAAAGAGCTTTATCAGTCCATCAGTGATTCATCACAGCACACCTCACTTCGATGTAATACGCAGTTGAAATTTCGACGCACAGAAACACTTCTCTTGAACCACTTATATAGCTGAGCATTCGATGAAATAAACTTTTTTTTAAAATTTCAGCACAAGTCTTTTTCCTCTTCAGCACATCACCATCTCGGCTCAAGCCGATTTGTCGGATATTCATGTAGATCCCGGCATTCATGTAGATCCCCCATTTTGTAGTGATACTTGGTCGGTGTCTAGTCTAGTGAGTAGTAATAAGTCCAGGCAGATTTTTAACGAAATCTTACAAATTTTAATATTCTTGGATATATATGGAACAGCATTGGTATTTACAGTTTACAGGTAATTTTACACAACATAGCCAATCGTCTGTTGGCTTTTCTCGTTTTCATTTGACATCGATGAGATATTTCGCTTACGCTAGGCCGTCTGCCTATAAAACATTACTCAAACGCAGCTCGTCTAGCTGGCCGGATATTTCGCAGCATATCTTAGTCCGTCTGACTAAGTCTGATTCTCGACTGCTTCTGCTCTCGTTCTCACAGTAAAAATTACGTAGCACATCAAAATCTATTGTTCGGTAGTTGAGATTTATCATCAAGAGCCTCACTAAAGAATCTGCTAAGCTTTGCGGTACAGGGTCCATTTGCTGTCACCACAAATATATATATATATATATATATATATAATTTCCATTTTTATTTTCATTCCATTATTCCATTTTCATTTTAAAAGTTTTTAATGAAATTTCTTCAAAATGCTTTCAATTGAGTTACTTACATTGCTGCAGGAAAAAATAAAATAAATAACGGCCTTGTTTATCTTTATTGATTATACCTTTATTGATGTCATTTTCTCACTAGAATAAAAAAAGAAAATTCTTTTAAATTCCAATAGAGGGTGCTTAAGACGTAAGTGGGCATAATGAACCTAAAATTAAAATCACGTCATTTTTAAATTCATAAATCCATTCACCTATAGTAATTCATAGAAAGATAATATTTTCCTGAAAATGACATCATTTTAAGAATTTTGGCAAGATTTGAGCCTGGCTATATAATATAAAAGTATGGGTTTATTTCTTTTACTCCCTCTGTAACGAGATAAAAGAGTCTTAACTGCTGAAAAGTGGACTGCTTCTGTCGATAAAAATGACGTCATATTAAAAAAAAAAACAGGCATTTTCATTCATAAAATACAGTGGTGTCTGAATGATTTTCACTAATTTGTCATTCCGCTGGTAATGAAATAGAACAGAATTTCAAAAGGACGAAACGCTTCAGCCGGAACAAGTATAGAATTAGTATAGAAAAGCCTAAGAACATGATTGTAATTACTTATTTACTATAAAATATAATAAATTAACTGTATTGCGTTAATTTTCAAATCATTATATGAATTTGTTTTATAATTTATTTATGAAAGCGTGTATTAACAACAACAAAAAAAAAACTGACTGTTTATTAAAATTATTAAAACTGTAAAAATACGGAATTCTTGTTTTTTTAATCTTATTTTCATGATAGTATTTTTTAAATTATTTTTTACGCATATGTGCGTGTGCGTAATGAACGCATGATCAAATAATTATTTTTCTGTTCGAAAACTAAACAGATAAAATTATTTTTTGTATTCAATTTCTTTTATTTAAAAAATTAATTAAAAAACTAGCTATTGGCATTAGTTACTTATGGTCTTTACTTTATTTTTTAATATAAGGTATTTAAAATGTTAAATCACAAATTTTATGTATAATGAACTAATTAAACTATCGAAAATGAAAATATTTATTAACAAAAGTATAGGAATGAATGAACAGTGATATCTTAGTACCCACGTGTGCCCACAATACCAACCCGAAAAACGACCCCAATACCTAATAAAGTTTATTACCTCTCGTTCACTACTATTTCAATACTAAAGATATTTTTAGAAAGGGGACGTTAGTTGAGTATTAATATTTAACCTTCTAAATTAAAACAAGTATTTTGTAAAATTATGGAAAGCCTTAGGACGAAAAGAAAATAAGAATTTGTTAATTTTGTATGACGATAATTCGCATTCTTAAGTGTACATCTTGTTTGTTGAAATCAGAACCTCGAACCCGAATCTAACCAAAAACCGTAACAATAAACGTTATTTCTGATAGAACAAAAACCTGAAATGAACCATAAACTGTTATTTTTAAAGGAACGAAAATCGTAATAGAACCTTAAATATTTCATTTTAAGTGAACCAACCTGAACAAAAAATATTAAGGTTCGAAGCCTTTAAGGTATAGCATTAGATTTAAATAGCCAATTTCAGGCAATAAATACAAAACTTTTTGTTGTTGTTCTATATGAAAGACTAAAATTAGCTATCCCAACCAGCTTTTGTTTTCTTCATAGGATAATTTGATGTGTAGTTATGACTGTTTTTGTTTCAACTCTCAATTGCTATTTAAAGGACTTCAAAACAGAAAAAGAAAATGTAATATTAAGATTAAGGAAAGTACAACATATGAATCTGGAGAAATTTAGAAATCCAAGGTAAATATTCCTAATAGATTTTCTGAAATAAAAACTAAATACGTTTTCTGAAAAACCTGATTTTTATGAATAACGAAAAATGTTCTGTCTCAAAAAATTATGGTTATACTTATATAAGACTGATCATCTACAATCTATGTGATGTTGTGGCTTTAATGAACTATCTGTTTAAATAACTGATAATTTCTTGAAGTTTGACAGCTATTTTTATAAATTAACATACTGAAATTAAAAATCATCATGGTAATTTAAATGGGTATATCTATGAACGTTTTTATTTTATGATTTATAAGGAACACTGGCGAAGTGCTACACACCGATCGCAACGAAATTTTAAAGGTAGTTAAAGAATAACAAGATATTACAACTCCACCAAATTGTAACTGCAATCGTTACTTTGAGGGCAGATATATTTGGGCTCAAAAATCCCATACAAAAGCACGTTTGAATGAAGAAACTTCCTTTATTGTTAGAATTTCTGTGTAGGCAGCATGGTAAATTTTATTAATATGTACATTACTTATTATATTACATACATTATAGGATATAATATACATTACATTTTATACGTTGTACTATATCATCATTATCATAAATCGTTTTCGATCCACTGCTGGATGTAGGCTCTCCTCCATATTTTCCCATTGTTACTTGTCTAGTGCTTTGGTCAATTAATTAACTTCAACCACTTTTCTGATTTCACCACTCCATCGTTTCTGAGGTCGTCTTCTTGGTCGTTTTACATCTCTTGTATACCACTGTAGGGTGTTTTTACTCCATCTATCCTCTTGTCTTCTTGCCATGTGCTCAGCCTAATTTCACTTTAACCGTTTAATTCTCTCGATGATGTCAAAAACTTTCGTCTGACTTCTTATCCACGTTATTCTCTTTCTGTCTCTTCTGGTTATGCCTAGCATACATCTTTCCATACTTCGCTGTGTTGTTTGTAATCTTTGTACCATATCCGTTTTGTTACTTTCCATGTTTCCTCTCTATAAGTTAGTGCAGTCAAAACCAACCTCAAAACACATTGGTTAAACACTTTTCTTTTTAAGGAAAGAGACATTATGTTACTCCTCAGAATAATATTGTTCTTCTCAAAAGCACTCCACCAATTTCTTATTCTTCTATTGATTTCATTCTTGATGCTGTTGCCCGTTGATATTTCCTGTCCAAGGTACACATAACTGTGCACTTCCTTAATCTCAGTTTTGTTGAAAACGATTTTCTTTTTTGGTGCATTTGGACAGGGGAAAAACGAAGATCAAGCTTGGAAGAAATATTGGAGAAGGAGATACCACTTCGCCGAAGCTTTTTACTGCTGTCTTAAATGGGGAACATCTAAGTCATCTCCGGTTTGCTGACGACATTTTAATTTTCAATAATAGTCCTGAAGAATTGGAAAATATGTTTAAAGATTTAGTAGAAGCTAGCATTAACATGGGATTAAAAAATAATTTGGTAAAGACATTGTTAACATATATATAGTGTATCCATTATCTTGCATACATTATATTTTATATATTACACTATTATATTCAGTGTGGTATCCATAATCCCCCCCTACCCTCTCTCTCTGTGCGGATCTGATTATATTATCTATACAATGACATAACATGTTGGGTAAACTATTTGATGCAACAGTGACGGAAACAAGCAATTGGGAATGTCTAGTCTTCATACGTTTTGCAAATATGATAATCTTGACAAAAATACAAAAAACAATTGTATAGTTTACATATACCAAGAGCAACTAATGAAAGAAGGTGGCGCTAAACGGATAAACAGATAAATCATTCACTACACTCACATTGACGACATTTTAATTTTCAATAATAGTCCTGAAGAATTGGAAAATATGTTTAAAGATTTAGTAGAAGCTAGCATTAACATGGGATTAAAAAATAATTTGGTAAAGACATTGTTAACATATATATAGTGTATCCATTATCTTGCATACATTATATTTTATATATTACACTATTATATTCAGTGTGGTATCCATAACCCCCCCCCCCTACCCTCTCTCTCTGTGCGGATCTGATTATATTATCTATACAATGACATAACATGTTGGGTAAACTATTTGATGCAACAGTGACGGAAACAAGCAATTGGGAATGTCTAGTCTTCATACGTTTTGCAAATATGATAATCTTGACAAAAATACAAAAAACAATTGTATAGTTTACATATACCAAGAGCAACTAATGAAAGAAGGTGGCGCTAAACGGATAAACAGATAAATCATTCACTGTGAAACAAATATCCGTAGATTTGTGAATGTTTCATAATTCTCAAGGTATCCACAATAGTATTAAGAATACTGCCAGGTTTTTCTAAAAAGTGGCGACGAAAACTGGTTGTGAATCAATGAATGTTGTAGTTTGATGATTTCGTTCGGGTTATGCAATTGTATATCCATGGAGAAGCAGTATGTAATCTGAAAATTTGCGAAAGTAATTTTTATAGACACGAAAAAAATGTCGCACTAACAGCTGATACATTCCAGTCGTCTTCGGAGGAATAGTGATTATTTTCAACCTTTTGTTTAATTTTGCATTGATGTAAATGTAATCACTGTTGTTATAACCTGTCCACGAATCCACAAGCACAAACGACGAGAACCCAAAGTTGGTCCTTACCGATTTTTCCGGACACGGATGCCAGAACTTACGTGATCATGTTGTCTGCTCAAAATAAATTTTGCGAAACTCTTGGACCGGATGTCTTACCTATTTCTTTAAAAACAATTTACATTGGTGAATGCAATTTACCATCAGCGGATATGGACCAGTTGTATGGGCATGGTATATGTGTTGTGGAGTTTACCTGCTGCACAACAACGTGTACACTCTTCGATCCGAGGTTCTACCACTGTGTGTTTCTAAATTAAACTAGGACTGATCAGTGCTATATATACAAACACAGTTGCATCAATTACAAAGCAATCCTTATATCTGGACTCCCGAACGGAAATTATTTTATTAATATTCCAACACACAATTTTGTTCACCGTTCTGCATTTATGTAACCAACCTAGTGAGGACCGAAAATCCTCACCTCAATATTAACATCATCTGCTATTTCGATAGCTCAGTGGCGTAATATCGTTGTCGTGAATGATTAGGTTATGATGAAATGCTTTCTGAAACCGATTAAAAATATATGTCCATATGCTTTGTAGTTTTTGCTTTCTACTACCGCCCTTTTCAATCTACTTCAGAAAACGATGCAACTGCATTCTATCAGTTAGAAATCTGAAGCGATTTCTACCAGTTTCAAATTAAAAAAATTTCTTTTTACATGTCCGCCAAAAGTTAAAAATTCCTTCATTTTTTTATACTTATATCAGGACGGAACTGGTCAGTAAAATCTTTGCAATCAGCAGCTTCATAAGGCCCATCATCCTCATAAACCGTTGCTTCGGTTGGTGATTCACATTCAATAACCATATTTTCATGGATACCAAATCGAAGGACTTAGCGACTTTTCTGTAGCAAATTCAAACCATTCATCTTCTGCACTAACTATCAGCAAATACCAAATGTGCAGCAGAAGTTGGATATCAACAGCAGTAGTGGATATTGTATGTATCATTAACCGTTTCATACGTTCCATGCTAACTCATAAGATATTAATTTAATAAACTATTATAAAAATGCTACTCACCGTTTCACTACTCCATCACTGAAATGTGTGAATTCCATCACAATATTCCATACTCCATTTAATTTAATTCAAAAACTACTATTTGTTTAGTTTTCAGAAGATCAACTCGAAAGTACGAGCATTGGTGCAACGAAGGGGGGGGGATTTGGGGGTTAAAACTAGTACTCCCTATTAAACGTTTATACGAGTATACGTATAATACGTATTATACGGGGTACACATTTTGGATACGTATAAACAGCCAATGCGGTTATACGTATTATACAAAACAGTATATACGGTACAGCGTATATAAGGATCTTACCCCAGTGGTTAAACGTATAAACGTTTAAACGGTTTTCATTCATTGCGTGAAAGAAAGATATTTTTCTCCTGCTGGTCTGCGGATCAGAGACATTGAGAAACACCCGCTAGAGTCCTGCATTCACAATGGCATATAACAACCATAATGGCAAATTTAAGAAATATAAAACAATTTAAATTGCTCTAGCAAATTTATATAAAATTTTATCACTTAATTCAATAAAAATTAGAAGTAAAATAAATTAATTAAAATATTTGTAGGTAAAAATAACAAGACCCTATGTATGAAACATATTATGCAGATTGCTACGGTAATACCACGATTTCCAGCCTTTTCTCCGTTCAGTGACGTAAGACTGATGACGTCCATTCGCTTTAAAAGTAAATACATACTAGATGGTACCCGTCAAAACTTGACGGAAAAAATTACAATAACAATATTAGTAAAATAAGCTTCTTTATTATTTAAGAAGGGGTGCATATGAAACAGTCTTTCAAATATTTTATTTAAAAAAAAATTCCCCCAGTGAATTACGTTATTATTTACGATGCAAACTCTAAACAAACAATCCGTAAACAAAATGGAAATCAGTTTGACATTACCGCCCTATTCCTCACGGCAAGAAAGAAAATTTCCTGAACCTATGAAGTATCATACAAATAGCACATCCCTACGTTCATCTCATATTCAGTCAATAAAAGAACATATTAAATAACGCACACATCCCCCCCCCTTGTGATAATGCAACCGAATGAGCTCCTATGCGCATGTGCATTGCATCTCCCCAAACGCACCGTCGAAATTCGACGTTAAAAAAAGTTTTAAAATGTTTTGATTAAAATTTTTAAAGTGTCTTCTTTAATCATTGTTCGTTTCAAATCCATATCTTCTGAAACGCATCCATTGTTTTAAGCTAATCAATTTTTTAAGTAAAGATGAAGACTTTTTTTTTACAATAATAAATCAATCTGCAGATAAGGAGATTTTTAATGTTTTCAAGTGTAATTTATTTGTATGGTTTCTTCATTCCTTTACATAATCAGGATGATTATTCCTTTTCCATAATTAAGAGAAATAATGTAAATAAATAAATATCCAAGATTATTTTGGATTCTGTTTTCATTAATATATTGTAAATTTTATTGTTAAAAGTTACTGATAAATGATACTTTAGTAAATGGGGCTCTTCTTAATTATTTTTATTATTATTATTATTTTTCTTTTTTTGAGATTTAATGGCAACATTCTTCCGTTTGTTTATTGGGCGCTATAGTTTGACGAATTATTTGAGGTACTTTTCGGTTAGCAGGGCGCCAATGAAGTATATATGTGTGTATATATATATATATATATATATATATATATATATATATATATATATATATATATATATATATATATATAGTATATATATAGTATATACATACATATATACAAATATATATAATGTGTATAGTTTTGTTTTTCTAGTATTGAATTTATGTGGTTTATAGATTTTGGTTGGCTTTTGTGATAATGATTCTGCAAGTAATTTTCCATTGGAGTTTATTATTATGTATATATATAAATTACTGGCGCCGGCTAACCGAAAAGTACCTAATTTGCATATAGTTTTTTTTTCTTAATGGGACGACGGGATAATGCACGGAATTTCGATGGGATAATGAATATTTTTGATGGTACCAGAATATTTTTCTGTATTTTATAGTTATATTAAGAAATACATATTTTATGATTTGCTGAATCCCTTATTTGTTTACTTTTTCATGAATTATATTATTGAAGGTTGTTAGTTCTCTTATTCGTTTAAATATACCCTATACTTATATAAAAATAGCGTGTGTTCTCTGTGGTGTTTCGCATAAACGTTGTAAAATTCAGGTTATTAGATTTTATCCAACTTTGCTGTCATAACAGCTGATGAAGCAGCCATTTTCGGCGATTTTTTTGTTACCTGTAAAATGTTTGTTTTTGGTATAGCCCGAACTAAGAAAAAATTGAGTACTTTTCCATTATACGGACACCATTGTCGCCAAGCATATATTTACATGTATGGCATGGTGTCGGTATAACGGAAAAGAACCAAAATTCGCGATCGATCAAATAATTGAATATCGTTAAACATTAAATTTTCTGGTACTTTTCTATTATCCGGTCGACCACTTTTCATAACAAAAAACTATCGCCAAACTGTAAAATTAAACGCCGAAAATGAAGTGCCATTTACTTGATGTCAGAAGCATTATACGTGTTTGTTACGTCATCAAGGGGTTTTTAATTCGAGATTTGCGTCTATTTTCCTTATGTTTTACTGATTTATTAGTTATTTCATTAATTAAAATAACAATTTTGGCCATAAATTTATGTAGTTTATTTATTTATTTATTTTGATATTTCAATGGCAACGTTCTCCCGTTTATTTGGCGTTACAGTTTGGCGATAGTTTTTTGTTATGAAAAGTGGACGACGGGGTAATAGAGAAGTACCAATTTTCTTATTTTTAATCTGAGAAAGAAGCAATAATCATGGATTTAATTAATTTTGCAATATGCGGTGCAACCAAAATAATTTTGATTAAATCAGTACATTATATCGCAGACGCACCTGGGTTATTTTTTGGCGCCTAAATGACGATTTTTGCTTTGTATGACAACCTGGTGTTTTATAATAAATTTGAATATGTGTGTAAATAAATAAAATAAAATAGGTACTTTTATGTTAGCTGGGCGTCAAGGATAACTCTCCAAATCTTGTTTCAATTGGAATCATTTAAATTGCAACATTTTACGTGAGATTTGTTATTCATAATAATATGTTTACGTTTAGATATTTTATTATGATTATATTCTAGCTAATTAAGTTTTTTTTAAAGATTTTATACTACAATGTTAAAATATTACCTAGTTGATATTAGCTAATGTCAAAAGATTGGCGAACCACAGAGTTCAGGGAATAAACTCTATGCCCTCAAAAGTGGGAGGTGTCGACTTTATGTCGTCATAAGCAGAAGTAAATGTTTAATTGAAAATTACAGCTAATTAATTAAATTTTCGAACAAACGAATGCACGATAACAAATCTGTGTCCAAATATCTTTCATTTAAAAAAAGAATGGTGTGATTTGATGCAGTAGTTTGTTCTGACGGATTGTCGAAAGAAATCGCTTAGCGTTTTAAATATATAGATATTTGAAATATACGTATACTTGAATTATACGTTTAACCAGTATGCGCTTATACATATACGGATACGTTTAAACGTAAAACTTTATGTATACGTATTTCAAATATACGTATATACGTAAATAGGTTAAACGTATAATTGAAATACGTATACCGTCGGGAGCACTAGTTAAAACACCTCACAGAGCATTTAAAAACTGATAAAATGCGTACAAAACCCTTTGTGTTAAGATAAAAATATGATGTTATAAAAATTAAAGTAAAGAAAAAAACATAAGAATGAAAGAAAAATCTAGGAGAAATTAAATAGCAGCAAAGTTACACATGTTACTGCTTTTTCTCAATCTCTGAAGATTGAAGGAAACCTTTAAACACATAAATGCTAACTTTAATATGGTTGTTTGTGCTTTTCATTATGTTGGTTTTACGTGCCACGTGTTTATTAAAAACTAATTTATGAACATGTAGTATAACGAAATTGTACATTTTAAGAGTAAGCAAGGGTTCAAAACCCCTCTCAGATGAGGATCCTCGCTGCGCCATTGAGTGGGAGGAAAAACAGACTTTCCGGCGAACCTTTTTTTTGCTTGTTTATCTGTATTCTTCGGTATTTCTGGCAATTTCGGATTTACCCGTTTGTCAGTCTAATTATTCCTAGTCTATTACAAACGAACTAAACTAGTAACTAATTTAAACGAAATGTCTTGCATGAACACTAACAATGAAGGGGGATTTCTTTAAGATGTGTTCTTGTGTGGAATTTTTGAACCCGATATCTCTGCCCCAAATTAACGATTGCAGATACAATTTAATGGGGGTGTATATCTTGATACTCTTTAACGACCTGCAAAAGGCGTTACCGTTACGATCGGTGCTTAACACTTTTGAGTGTTCCTTGTTAGATTCGTTCGTTACATTCTTAGTAACTCAAAGTGTACATTTAATGAAAAAAAAAAATGTGTGTCAAATTTTGCGTTATTTTCCATTTAAAATTATAAAAATTAATAAAAATCGATTTCTTAAAAAACACTCTTTTATAAGCATTCAGTGTTTATCTTGATACGCCTAATTTCATGACTGTAATTCATAATTTTTCCAAAAAAATTTCCGTTACAATACGTTAATTTGGCGTGGTCACCAAATTCAATTATTTAAAAAGAAAAAAAATCAACTTTTTTTTTTTTTTTTTTTTTTTTTTTTTTACGTTTGGTAAAAAGCGAAAAATAATAAATTTATTAAAATAAATTTTTTTTCTGTTATTTTTTTAAAGATGTGGCAAAAAGAAAGATAAAAAAGCAGCATTTAAACTATCTTTTTAGAATTTCTAAATTAATTTCTCAACGTATAATTATTTAATTATTATAAAACTATTAATTGATTAAAGGTTTTTTTTTTTAATATATTGCACTCTTTATTTTTAATTTACATTTTCTACTTTTTAGTGTTTAAAATATTTCGTTGTTGCAATTTCACAGCCAATTGGCATAATTTGGAAAGTGTGGTTTGACACATTATTACATCCATTGTTGTTGTAACTGTAAACAATTGTAACAAAAATATTGGGCGATTTATCACCTGTGGAGGGGTAACGGGAAAATGCCTTAAAATTAATATATTAAATTCTAAGTAAGTTAAAAAATATTCATCGGAATATATTGTCATCGGAAACACACCTGTGTATACAATTTTTATAATTTTAGCATATGAGGAATTGAGTAAAAAATGATTAGAAATATTTACGAACAAAAACCAAGTTAACGTAATTAAAAGAGTGTAGAAAGAAATTGCATTAAAATAATTAGAAATATTTACATACAAAAACCAAGTTAACGTAATTAAAAGAGTGTAGAAAGAAATTGCATTAAAATAATTTATTTAACAAATGAAATTGTCTTTTTATATATACTACTAATCTATTTGAAACAATCAGTAGTATACCCATTTTTGCTGTATTTGAAAAATTGGGTGCTAAACGTATTGAGATACCTTATAAGTTCACCTCACTGAAACGTATCTAATTAGTTAAAATTGCATGCAAGATAAGATCCAGGAGTCAAGCTCGTTCATTGCAAACTAGAGAACGTGACAAGAAAAGAATTAAACACCTGCTTGCTTCTGGTGTTAACTCGCATCAACTCTCCAAATAAGTAAAAAAATAAAGAAGAAGAAAAGAAAAAGAAAAATTGAGCTTTTGTTTTCGAATAGCATGCGTTCAGTCTTTCAATTTGCATCTATTATTTCAAACCACGTTTTCCGTTTTAGTTTATTTTCTGGAATTATGTGATTGATCTGTATTTTATTTTAGTCAAGGAGAACGAAAGTTCTATCTGAAAGTTCTTCTTGAACAGCGTCGCAAGTGCAGGGGGGTTGGCGGCTGTTAGCGAGCAGGGGGCAGAGGGGGATTAAGTTTCTTAATGTGTTTTACAATCTTTTCAAAGGGAATTGAATTGTTATTGGTGGAATAAAAGGAGGAATATTTTATCTGATTCTGAAGCTTTTGCATGGTCAGTTTTAGTAACATAAGGAAGCGTGGGATATCCCTTGTTCATCAGCGCTTTCTGTTTGAAGTCCTTATCCAGAATTACTGGAAAACAACAGAATGCAACAGTCTTTCTGCTATAGTTGTACACACAATGCCCCATAGAATTAACATTAGCGAACGGGTGTTTTCAAGTGAGTGAAGATGACCCTTAATTCAAAAACTACTATTTGTTTAGTTTTCGGAAGATCCACTCGAAAGTAGGAGCATTGGTGCAACGAAGATGATTTTCTTCTTCTTACAATGGGGAGCATTCACTGCTCGTGGTCAGCTTCAGCTGGCCTTCACAACATTAAAAATGTATAGTATTGAGTACCAACAAATAATGCAAGACCACCTTATCCCGTATAACCGGCGATTAAGGAAACTAAAGTTCACTTTTCAGCAAGACAATGCCTCAGTACGTAGCAGTCGCAGTGCATGTGATTGGTTGAAACAACAAAATGTTAATGTTTTTAATTGGCCACCTTGTTCCCCAGATTTCAATCCTATGAAGAACCTGTGGGGAATTTTAGTTCGCAAAATCTATGCCCACAATAAACAATGTGAAAGCACAGACGAGCTCCGTGAATCAATATTAAAAGCCTCGGATGAAATTGACAAACTTACGTTGACAAATTTTATTGAAAGCATGCCATCTGCCATCCCGGTGTTATGACATCATCAGACATCACGGACGTCCTTGTAATTATTAGTTTTCTTTTGTAACCATACAAAAACAAACATTAAAGTCTTTTTTTATGCTGAATATGTATAATTTTGCATTAGCAAGAAAACACATTTTCTGTATTTTTTCCCCTTTTCTATTGCTTCTATTACCACTTACATTCAAGCTTTCATTTGCATGTATCTGCTTCATAGTTTGGGTAAGCACCCTCTATCGATGACTTTTGGATCTATTACATTTTTTTATTAAAAACTCCGATATCGTCCTGATCACCTGATGCCATTCGTATAGATGAACTTCGAATGTTATCGAATAGTCGGGTAACATGGAATACCAAGGTTTCTATTTGGTAAAGTGCTGCCACCAAACGGCAATATCATAAACTACTTAAGAACGTTTCCAGAATGTCCACCAGAACGCGCAGTTCGTCGGTTAGCATCAGGGCATGTTGTGTGAATAAATATTTGTTTTTCGTCTTTGGAACGTTTCAGGACATAATTTTTCAATATTTTTTATTTATTATTAGAAGTAACATTTCAGCATAATGTACAGCGAAATACTAACAGTTTATGATTCGTTTTCTATCTCGCGATTCACACCAGTAAACATAGAGTAATTTTATCCCAAACCGGCGGTGTCGGCTTATATGGAATACCAATATCTCATAATACTCTATGATTATGGTGGTGCAAAGACAGATCCTTATATTTGTGATTTGTGCAAATCTGAAGTATGAACTGGAGTATATTGGCTGACAACCTAGACACAATATTTTGATCATGCTGTCTTGATACCATTACATGTGTTTTTTGCCAAATTTTGTTCATTTTCTTCATTTTTAATCCCCTATTCCATCTTTTCCGACTACCTCACATTACCCTCAAGATACGTTTATTATTATTAAATTGCAATATTATTTACAAGTAATGAAATTTCGTAAAATAATATTTGGTCTATAAAAACAATTCGCAGATAGTTGAAATTTGTAACTGTATTCGTTTTTCGGGTTTTAAACAATACCGGGATGTTGTATCGCCCCAAATGTAAATAGCATTCCATAATACCCGAAGTTCCTCTACCGCATTTTTTAATCATCATTTGTTCTCTTTTAAATTAGTAATTTTTAAAATTGTAACTGTATTCGGTTTTCGGGTTTTAAACAATACCGGGATGCTGTATCGCCCCAAATGTAAATAGCATTCCATAATACCCGCAGTTCCTCTACCGCATTTTTTAATCATTATTTGTTCTCTTTTAAATTAGTAATTTTTAAAATTGTAACTGTATTCGGTCTTCGGGTTTTAAACAATACCGGGAAGCTGTATCGCCCCAAATGTAAATAGCATTCCATAATACCCGAAGTTCCTCTACCGCATTTTTTAATCATCATTTGTTCTCTTTTAAATTAGTAATTTTTAAAATTGTAACTGTATTCGGTTTTCGGGTTTTAAACAATACCGGGATGCTGTATCGCCCCAAATGTAAATAGCATTCCATAATACCCGAAGTTCCTCTACCGCATTTTTTAATCATCATTTGTTCTCTTTTAAATTAGTAATTTTTAAAATTGTAACTGTATTCGGTTTTCGGGTTTTAAACAATACCGGGATGCTGTATCACCCCAAATATAAATAGCATTCCATAATACCCGAAGTTCCTCTACCGCATTTTTTAATCATCATTTGTTCTCTTTTAAATTAGTAACTTTTAAAATTGTAACAAACTTTTGTATATGAAAAATGTGTTTCGTAACGAAATACATTTTTCATTTTTATGTGGCGTCTAATCTAATTCTAATTAAAATCAAAAACTTCTTTTTTTTCTGGTAATAATTGAATAATAATTTTAAAAAATTGAAGTTTGACGGGTATGCTTCTGCACATGCCCAAATTATTCATTCAAATAAGCAAAATAATCGTTATGCCCATCACTAATTAACCCTTTGTATCACCGAGTTGCATATCTGCAACATACACAAAAGTCTATGTTACTTATACTGGTGGGCTTTAAAAGACGATTTTATTTATTGCTGCTATCTACCAACACAGCAGTTAATATAAATTGTTCATAGAATTCTCCACATACGGCGATACTGAGTAATTTTTCATGACAAAATGTTATTTATCATTTGAGCAGTTTCGCATCGTTGTTGCTAAAATGAATTTCGTAAATTTTGTCAAATTAAAAAGGCAGGCTGGAGACATTCAAAATTAATTTTTTTTAGAAAGGTAAGTTCGTATACTTTACAATTTTGTATTAGAAAATTGACAATATTTATGAAAAATATGTAATTTTATGTAGAGGTTTAAAAAATAAAATGCCTTTCAGTCAATATATATTTTTTTTTAATGTTCTAAATTTTTAAAATTATTTTTTACATGCTTAAAATGATTTATTCTAACTTCTGGGTAAATATTTTTTAAATCGGAGTTCTTGATTTACAAAGGGTTAACAACAGATAAAACTCTTTATTGTATTTCCAATCAGAATTTTCTTTCCTTTTTCTAAATTGCAAATAATAATAATAATAATAATAATAATAATAATAATAATAAAAGAAAGAAAATGTAAAAGAAAGAAAGAAACGATAAAAAAAAGAAAGAAAAGAAAAGAAAGACAGAAAACTGTTTTTCCAAAATAATAACATTTTTAACAATCTCAGTCTTTAGGTTCTACCTAAACGCATTGTAGTAAAAAATGAACTTTTAAAGGGAAGTCCTGCTGACATCGTTTTACAGTCATAGTCAAACTTCTGAGCCTTATCACTGCGGGGAGCAAAAATGTAGTAAAGTTTAATGCTATTTTGGATTCTTCAAGGGTGGGCATTAAATAGAAGGGCTGGGTGACTTGGGTGCGGCCATCCAGGTTGCAGCAGTGGCTTCGAAATGCTTGCTCAGGTGGATGAGGTTTCTTTCCGTTTGGAACAGGTGTGGTGACCTATGAGGGTGTCTCATATGCACCCCGGAAATGAAATGGAAAAAATCGGATTTATTTTAATTTTCTACTTTCTGGTGGACGGTCATAAACATCCAAATGTATTGTTTGAAACATAACGAGAATAAAAAGGCAATAAACTAATGTATCGACTTTTATCGCGTTTTAGAAAATGTAGCTACGGAAATTGTGCTTCTTGGAAATGTTATGCTTGTCACAAGGGGGATAAAATAGTAATTTATTTTTTTAGGCAACATCAATTTTGGCCGATTTTTTTTTTTTTTTTTTTTTTTTTTTTTTTTTTTTTTTTTTTGGATGGATGGATGGATTCTCGCAAAATAAAATATCATAAAAGACCTGAGATGAATTTAAAGTTTAATTTCATGCACAGAAAATCCTTATTATTGAATCCCGTTTTTGTTTGCTAAAAGACAAGTGTAGTTATAGCGTGCGTGCTACATTATTTTGCACTTTAATTTTGTACTTGTAAATGGAAAATTTGTGGCGTTTGTCTGTCTTAGCGTGTTTTTAGAGCCTACGCGGTCTTTATAGGGGTTGGCGCGAGCGTATAGCTAGGAGGGCGCAGAGCCTCCTAGTTTGTTAAATAAAGAATCAATAAACTAGACAATAATTCAGGCTAATACTCAATGTTTGTAATACGTTATAAGGGATTTATAACTTATAAATCCTGAACGATAACTACTCTAAAAAATTTTTGATGAAATAAATGTGCAGATCTTCCAATGTCATTTTAATGTGTTGTTGAGATAAAGTGAAAAATAACATAATGGAATTAAAAGTAACTTAGAATGATGCCCCAAACAACACACTGACATCCTCAAAGTACCCAGTGGATATCAAATAAACTATAACCCGTATTCTCTGGATAGTTGGAATTATCCGGTATAGACCACAGAGAAATGGGGAAAATTGAGTTGAAATGTTTACGTTTGGGAGTGACACTAAAAATGAAACCCTAAAGTCGAACCAAACAACTGGTGGCTTGCTTTGAAAACCTCTCCCCGTCCAATGAAACCTGTCCTTGTTCCACGTGCAGCCTCTCTCCGTTCAATGAAGTCAGTCCTTGTTACACGTGCTTGGCTTTTTTGGGCCTAATGATTTGAGTGATAACCGGCTTCATATTGCAAGCCGCTTTTACGGTTTACTGCCTATCTATTCTTTCTCTTTATTCTGTAGGTATAGACTGTCTCAGATTATCTCCTGGATGTCAAAATGTCATGTTTTTCAAACTGAGTGAGCATTTTTCTCGAGAACTTTTCGACCATTTTGCTGCATTTTTTAAAAATAAAGGTAATTGTTTTTGCTGGATCTTATACCACCGAAAAGTATAATTTTCATTGAATAATTATTTTTTAGAGCTTGCAAAATGCTAAAAAAAAGCTGGAATTTCATGGTGCGCACCTGCAGGTACTATTCCCTGTCGCCAAGGCGTATTATTCATTTTCTTTTAAAAAAATTTTACACACAAAAATTTTAATATATAAGTAAACGTCAATAAATATCATGCAAAAAAAAAAGTTGATATATGTATATATCTACCCTATATATATAAAATCCTAATGAAACGAATTTGTGAAACGATTTTATGAAACGAATTTATGAAACGATTTTATGAAACGACTGATTATGTTTCAAGGCTATTTTTAATAAAATATTAAACGCTTGATGGTGAAATTAATACCAATTGTTCATAAAAATCCGCGGATGTCAAAACTGGTAATAGAATTTTGAAATTGGAATTAGTTTTCGAGATATTAATTTTTTTCTAATTTTAATGGCATTTCTGTAATGATGGCAACTAATTACTCAGTTTTTTTGTGACAAAAAAGGGAAAAAAATTGAAAAGGATCCCGATAGGGATTATTGATTTCTTTTTATTCGTCATTTTCAAATTGAAATTGAATTTATCTTTTATTTCAATCGATAATGAAGATAAGATTGTGGTTAAATTATGTTTTTCAGGAAAATGTGAAAAAAAAAATCACATTTCTATCGTCAGGATTCAATCGTCTGTCAGCATTTAATTTAATTTATAAACTGAAAATATTTTGAATAAATTCGTCCAAATGACGTCATTTAGGTAAACGCAAAAGAAAGGGAGGAAAAGGAATTAATAGTAATTATTATTTATTGATATCATTTTATTATTTTTTTTAATTTAAGTAAACGAAATTATAAAATCATTAATTCGGATATTTGAAACTAATATATAAAATAATAATTGCCCAACTGAACGGAAGAATAAAATATCCTGCTTGGTTTTCTATCCTGCTTGGTTTTTTCCGCCAAGCTTTTTAAAAAAGCGTCAAAACCCCTATAATAGAAAAGCACCAAAAGTTTATTGGGTTTATTTTCATAACTTTTGGCAACAAATCTATGTATATTAATGAATCTATCCCTTTTTGAAGCTCGAATTACGCCAAACCTAAAAGCAAAGGATCCTATAATGGAAAAGTACCCGATTTTCTTATGGACAATATTCAAGTGACAGAACATGGTGTAAAATTACCGCGGATAGCAAATTTGTTTAAATATCTCATCAATTGATGCCGAATAAATGAAGGCATGCATGCACAAAATATTTAATTAATTTTGTATGATAAATAATTATTAGAAAATTCGTATATACATATTAATTAAAAAAAATAATTTACATATTTAAAATAACAGAAAATATGCATGATGTTGCACTAAAATAGAGAAAAAATTAAAACCTGTTACTGAAAATGTCTATAACATAGTACTTTTCAATACCGTGGTTCTTAATGTTATTCACAAGCAGATGGAATTTTTCTCATCCTTAAACGCAAAGGAAGAATAGAATAGAGATTGTTGTTATAAAAGTCCGAGAGGTAGTCACAATTTAAACCTAACCATTTTATACAAGCTGGTTTTCAAGTAGTAATTGATTTTACTTATCAATCCCGAAAACAGTCGTCGCAACAGCTGTGTATGAGGCCATGATAATCGAAAAATGTCCCATTAAAATGTTAAAAGCATGGCAACCCAATTACAGATTTACCAATATTTTTAAAATAAAGCACGCTGTCATGTTTTTAGAGGCCTCGAAGTCTGAGCGGGGGTTGGCGAGCGTAGCTCGCAGGGGGTAGGCCCCCTAGTATATATATATATATATATTTATAACCAAAAAAGAAAATCGTAAACATCACGTGAATTTAAGGCAAATAAGCAGAACTTCCCCTTAATTACTTTTGTGTGCGTTTTTTTTAGAAAAATGTGTTGTTTATTATTTAATTATTTCACTCAATAAATGCATAAAATCAAAATTGCTTAAATTTTGCACTCAAGTTAATAAAATAGAACATATATGGTGCCTGTGAACTTAATTTTCATTTTAGAAAAAAGTAATTTAGTAACGCAGTTTACCATTCCGAGTTATTAACTTGTTCTCCAAAAGTTAATTTTAAAAAGCAAAAACGATTAGAGTTTTTACCAATATTTACGAAAAATTTGTCACTGTGTGTTATCAAAATACTGAGTGAAATCCAGGAAAGAATAAACCTAGTTACACATGAGCGCACTAGCAGACAAAGAATAAAAATACGGTAGAAAACAATACAACTCCGTGACAAATCTTTTAAAATATTCTGTGTTTTAGTGGTTTTTTTTAACTTATTAAACTAAAATAAAAACATAAATATGTATAGATAAAAAAGAAAATCCTTTTTTATCAAAAATCTTTAAGTAAGTTTATATTCTTGCTTTCTGTGTAACAGAAATGATATTCCATTATTTCAAATTCCACCAGAATGGGAAAGAATGCCCCATTTTCATTCTAAGCAGAGCCATTTGACACAACGGCGGCAAAACCAGAGACGAAATTTTGCAAATTGCGTGAATTTGTGGCTATTCTAAAACAATCCTGTTTATTATGTCACCTTCTGTATGACATATTTGACTGTGAAAGGAATATCTTATGCGCATGATAATCAGCTGTTATTTCAGGAAAGCATAATAGAATATCAACGAGCTTTTGATAGTTTTAAATCACAATTCTTTTGTATATCGTGCAGACCGGAGGAAAATATATATCGCATCTGAAAAGTTAGTGGGCTGGTCGGTGTTTGTTATGTCCGATTATCTGCGCGAGGGATATAGGCCGAGGAAGGGAGTGACTTCCGTGAGGGGGATGGGATCTCCCTAAGGGAATTAATTTAACCTGTATTTACGCAAGGTTTGAAGAAAAACACGGAAAACTCCAAACGGTTATGCCGACGAGTGCGACATGGGTTCGAACCTAGCATCTGCCATCTACCAGCTTTGAAAGCAGAACCTCGCAGCCGCTGAATGGGACTGTTACTGCAAGGAAGAGATCTGAAATTAGTAGATTTTAGTAGAAATTTCAGTAGAGTCTGAAATATTTATGGTATTTTTACTTGTTTATTAACTATTGAAATCGTATCAATTGCCTTTGATGCAATTGTGATGCGATAAACGGTTATATTTATTGTTCGAAATTAAAAATATATACCGTGTAATCCGTATCATACGCCGGCCGTCCCACAGTAGTCCAGATTGCGTTCGTAACGAGAAAAAATTATAAAAATAAATAAATAAAGCATAGAAAAAATATTTATCTAAGTTTAATAAATTCATTTTCTTTTTCTTTTTTTTTATGTATTGATTAAAACTAAAATTATAACCAGCGTTCGGTATCTTTTAAACATATTTAAAGTTGTAAAGAAATACATCAATTATTGATATTTTTCCATTAATATTTACTCATATTAAATGAAAATAAAAAGGTTATAATTGTATATCGCTACGTACTATATTACGAATATCTAAGTATTTTCATGTAATCAAATTAAACAAAAAAAAAAGAAACTAAGCCAAAAGAAAGTTTATCTGCTTTCAATTGCAATCTACTAATTAGCAATTACTTTCTGTTATTAACTAACTAAGAAACCCCACATTCTTCAACCTAAGTATCTAATTAACGTTCTCAAAAACGTGAGCGTTGATATTCACTATTCAATTCACTTATTAGACCAAACAAAGACATTAAAACAGAATATTAAACATTGTAACAACCAGGCGCTATAGCAAAATTTAAAACAACAATACTATTTTTTAAATGCTCGAGCATTCTTTTGTAGGAGAACTTCTGGTTATAAAACGTATCATTTAAACATCCGATATAATCGTCCTCACGCACTGGCCGCCATCGTTGTATATATATAATGGGTTATGCTCTAACGCCTACTCTATTGACTTGGAATTCTAATGAAGATTTGTGTACAAGAAAAAAGTGAAATAGAAATAGTTTAGTATTTGAAAGAAGAAATAAAAAATTGAGGAGATAATAAAGTAGCCGGAAGTAATGGGCGTTTTAACCGGTTGAAAATGGTTTGCTGTAGAAAGTACATTGTAGATTGTAATAAGCTGATAGGATAAAGTTTAATTGCTTTTTTTCTTAAATACAAGAGGTAAGGAAGGAGAAAATCATGTACCCTGGTAATGGTACATTTCTTTAGATTTGATTACTAAAGTTTAATTACCATTGTTTCATGATTATGATGCGTTTACAACCATCTTATAAAAGGAAAAAAAATCACGATCTGACTGCTATGTTTTAATATATAATGTTAACTTTAGAATAAATACACCAATTTTCATCTGCATAAGGAAATTTACACATATATGTATCATTTTTTAATATCCTTTCTAAGCAACGTATAAATGATCTAAAAAGAAAAGCTTGGGGGAAATGTGTATTAAGATATGGAAACGGCTTTAAAGGCACAAGTAGTTTTCTCAAAAGCTCATGATATTCAAAAATTTTGACCGACGCGATAAGTATACAAGAGTGGAGTGAGAGAGATTGTTTGTAGTATTCAGAGAGCTATGGATGTTTTTATTTCAGACTAGTATATAACCCCGTCAAAAATGACGGATTGTCGATCCGCGTTTCATTTTCATAAGACTTCATACAAACAAACAGCATGAAGATTTATTATTGAAAGGTTTGTATTGTAGAAAAATACATTTTAAAAATGACAAATGATTTCTACAAATAAAAATAATGAGGATATATATACACACACACACACACACACACATATATATATATATATATATATATATATTATATATTTTTTTTATTTTTATTTTTTACTTAGTATTACATTTCTAAAATAGTTCAACGATTGGACAAAACATTCAAATTAAATATTAACAAATAATCCATGTGTGAAAGTTTTTATAAAAAAGTGTTATCAATGAGTTTCTAAACAGCTAGACTCACCACATAACTGATTGTTTGTTTATATAAGCAAAATTAAATGCAAATTACGGTGTACTATGCGTTTCTTATATTTTAATTACGTTTGGTAAGAAATAATCATTTTACAGTTTATGACCCATTATCCCGAAATCCAAAATCCGGAAGGAGAAAATTAGAAAATTTTCTAAATTAGAAAATTTTTACTAAATTTTTAGATTTTCTGAAAATTTTTCGAAAGTTTTACCAATTCTTAATTTTTTTTTCAGTCCATTGTGTTTCAATGTCTAATCACTCAAATATTGTTACTTCGGTGGCGGGTGAAGTCCCCTCTTCCCGAAATTAAAAACAAATCATTTTTCTCTCAATTTTTATTTTAAAATTAATTTATATTACGATTTGTCAGAAACAAAAAAAAAATAGTTATATATTTATTTCATCAGGGGTGATTCGGTTCAAGTTCTCCTAAAAATTTAAGGCATTCGGTTTCGAAAATTTTTGTCTTCAGTCCAAAAATTCGAACATAAATATCTCGAATTTTGAACGATCGTCGCCGGAAAAATCAATTATGTCTATCGTTCACAGAAAAACAGTAGACAATTTCTTCAAATGATTGTGGAAACAACGTGAATTTCATAAAAGAATCGAAAAAAAAAAAACGCAAATTTTATCGCAGGATTGCAAAAAAAAAAAAAAAAAAAAACGCTTATTTTGTTCACAAATCGCAGAAAAACGCGAATTCCGTCAAAGACTTGCGAAGAAAACGCAAATTTCTTCCAAGGACTCCGAAAAAGTGTAAAATTTCATCAATAGATCAAAAAAAAAAAAAAATTGTTAAAGGATCGCAAAAAAAATCCTCGAATTTCGTCAAATAATCGCGGAAAAACATGAATTTTTTCAAAGGGTCGCGAAAAAAAAGACAAATTTCTTCAAAGCACTGCGAAAAAATTTCTAATTTCGTTAAGGGATCGCGAAAAAAGTGAAGTTTCGTCAAAGAATCTCAGAAAAAACTCGAATTTTGTCAAAGGATCGTGAATAAAAGGCAAATTTCGTCAAAGAATAGCAAAAAACGCAAATTTCCTCAAAGGATCGCAAAAAGAAAACGCAAATTTCTTCAAAGGACAACGAAAAAACGCGAATTTTGTCAACGAATAGCAGAAAAAATGCAAATTTTGGCAACGAATAGCAGAAAAAAATGGAAATTTTGTCAAAGAATCACGAAAAAAACATGAATTTTGTCAAATAATCGTAAACTTCGGAAGGACCCGAAATCCTGAAAATTCCAAAACTCGGAAAGCCTTTTTGGTCCCGAGGATTCCAGATAATGAGTTTTTACGATGGAAGAATTTCAAAATCCCCCAGTAGATGGCGCCTGTATACTGAATCAACCTCAAATCCTCTTTACGAAATAAATCTCCGCTACTTCTGAAAAAAAAAAAAACTTGCTTACAGAATTTTTTTTTTACAGAAATGGTGATATATATGTTTTATATGATATAGTTTTTGAAGGTTTTAAACGAAATTAAAATATTTAAAAGCTTTAATATGCTTTTACAAATATTTTAACAGCAGAATCGAATGTAGCATAGATTTTTTAGTAAGCCTAACATGGCGTTTAACTATGGTTGATTCGCAAACCGGAGTGGTCGCACCCGGATGCGTTACAGACAGTTTCTTGCCTTTGGATTTTATTATATGGGAGATATATTTTTTTTATTTTTATTTTTTACTTAGTATTACATTTCTAAAATAGTTCAACGATTGGACAAAACATTCAAATTAAATATTAACAAATAATCCATGTGTGAAAGTTTTTGTAAAAAAGTGTTATCAATGAGTTTCTAAACAGCTAGACTCACCACATAACTGATTGTTTGTTTATATAAGCAAAATTAAATGCAAATTACGGTGTACTATGCGTTTCTTATATTTTAATTACGTTTGGTAAGAAATAATCATTTTACAGTTTATGACCCATTATCCCGAAATCCAAAATCCGGAAGGAGAAAATTAGAAAATTTTCTAAATTAGAAAATTTTTACTAAATTTTTAGATTTTCTGAAAATTTTTCGAAAGTTTTACCAATTCTTAATTTTTTTTTCAGTCCATTGTGTTTCAATGTCTAATCACTCAAATATTGTTACTTCGGTGGCGGGTGAAGTCCCCTCTTCCCGAAATTAAAAACAAATCATTTTTCTCTCAAATTTTATTTTAAAATTAATTTATATTACGATTTGTCAGAAACAAAAAAAAAATAGTTATATATTTATTTCATCAGGGGTGATTCGGTTCAAGTTCTCCTAAAAATTTAAGGCATTCGGTTTCGAAAATTTTTGTCTTCAGTCCAAAAATTCGAACATAAATATCTCGAATTTTGAACGATCGTCGCCGGAAAAATCAATTATGTCTATCGTTCACAGAAAAACAGTAGACAATTTCTTCAAATGATTGTGGAAACAACGTGAATTTCATAAAAGAATCGAAAAAAAAAAAACGCAAATTTTATCGCAGGATTGCAAAAAAAAAAAAAAAAAAACGCTTATTTTGTTCACAAATCGCAGAAAAACGCGAATTCCGTCAAAGACTTGCGAAGAAAACGCAAATTTCTTCCAAGGACTCCGAAAAAGTGTAAAATTTCATCAATAGATCAAAAAAAAAAAAAAAATTGTTAAAGGATCGCAAAAAAAATCCTCGAATTTCGTCAAATAATCGCGGAAAAACATGAATTTTTTCAAAGGGTCGCGAAAAAAAAGACAAATTTCTTCAAAGCACTGCGAAAAAATTTCTAATTTCGTTAAGGGATCGCGAAAAAAGTGAAGTTTCGTCAAAGAATCTCAGAAAAAACTCGAATTTTGTCAAAGGATCGTGAATAAAAGGCAAATTTCGTCAAAGAATAGCAAAAAATGCAAATTTCCTCAAAGGATCGCAAAAAGAAAACGCAAATTTCTTCAAAGGACAACGAAAAAACGCGAATTTTGTCAACGAATAGCAGAAAAAATGCAAATTTTGGCAACGAATAGCAGAAAAAAATGGAAATTTTGTCAAAGAATCACGAAAAAAACATGAATTTTGTCAAATAATCGTAAACTTCGGAAGGACCCGAAATCCTGAAAATTCCAAAACTCGGAAAGCCTTTTTGGTCCCGAGGATTCCAGATAATGAGTTTTTACGATGGAAGAATTTCAAAATCCCCCAGTAGATGGCGCCTGTATACTGAATCAACCTCAAATCCTCTTTACGAAATAAATCTCCGCTACTTCTGAAAAAAAAAAAAACTTGCTTACAGAATTTTTTTTTTACAGAAATGGTGATATATATGTTTTATATGATATAGTTTTTGAAGGTTT
The DNA here is from genome assembly GCA_963931845.1 of Maratus michaelseni. Lineage (NCBI taxonomy): Eukaryota > Metazoa > Arthropoda > Arachnida > Araneae > Salticidae > Maratus > Maratus michaelseni. The sequence continues at coordinate 155,560,180 of OZ007596.1, read as the reverse complement.
TAAACGAAATTAAAATATTTAAAAGCTTTAATATGCTTTTACAAATATTTTAACAGCAGAATCGAATGTAGCATAGATTTTTTAGTAAGCCTAACATGGCGTTTAACTATGGTTGATTCGCAAACCGGAGTGGTCGCACCCGGATGCGTTACAGACAGTTTCTTGCCTTTGGATTTTATTATATGGGAGATATTTCAATAAAACTGAAAAATTGTTGAGAAGTGCTAAAAAAGAAATGTGGAAAATGTGAAATCATTCGTCTACCACTCAGAAGAGAAGTGGTGACGTTAAGGAGTCCTTCAGTTCTTAAGGGAAAAAAACACACAAAAAAAGGACTATCCCCCCCCCCCCATCCCTCCCCCCAAAAAAACTTTAAAGTACATAAATTTTATATTTATTCTACTACATGTAAAAGGCCTCATCTCCTTAAGAACTGTTCAATATCCTCGAAAAGCATTTCAAAACTGAATCAGCTAATCATATTGTCATCCAATAATAATGAATTAAATTTGACTCACCTGAAACCGTTCATTCTTTTCCCAATCGGCTTGAAAACATTGTTATAAAATTATTTACACAACTTCCAGTACCGTCTATTGAACAGATCCGTACTGCTAAATTTACTGACCCGATTCTTACTCATCTAAGAATATATATTTTCACTCAAAAACTCAGTTCTTATGAAGCAATGGTATGGATGCTGCTTCTTTATGCCAATAATTTTTAGTCTGTTCAAATTCCTGCAAATTCCTTGAATTTACCCACATCTGATAGTTCAAAACAGAATTTTAATTATTTTTCTCTAGAGCACATGTCAGATAAAATCTGTTGTTATTGTTTTTCGTCTTCTTCATCTAATACTGCATCCAATTCACCTACCTGCACCTATGATAAAATGGTCCAACCAGGTCCAACAGCTCAAAAGTCATAAACTCCTTTCCACACTTCAAATCATCTTTTAAAAAGGTTTCTTGTTAATAGTGTCATCGTCCTTGACATTCAGCTCATAAATGCTTCAGGTGCTACGTCACTCCTACGTCACCGTTATCCACGAACTAATATAAAGTGCCTTCAGATGGTTCTACTAACAATGACTTTTCCCATTCCTCTCACGTGTTTAACAGTGGTCAATCCTGTGTTATAAATCCACCAATAAATTCATATTCTCCACCACACAAGCCCAATAGACCATTTCATAAAATTTTCTATGGAACTAGAACATTCTTCAACTCATATATGAACCACTTTTCTACTGAAAATTCGTTTATTCCACCTATACAATGACACTGTTTATCATAAAAATCATTATTTTACTTAATTGGATATCAGACATTCCTGTTCTGGTTATGGCCATTCTTCAACACATGATCATTTATCTCCATTTGCCATACAAAATGAAGTTATTTTGCCTAGATCTCCGAAAATTAAAGCACAACGGCCAATTTCTCAACAAAGATTAGTAAGGTCTATTGCCATTCAAACTGAAAATCCTGTACCCGTGTTTTGTAATTCTACTTGTCAAACAAACATTCCTGATGATAATACTATTTTTGTTAGGTCTTATAGTTTCTTTTGCATTTAGAAATGGACCAACCTGCTCTGCCAATAATACAACTTTCATTAAACAAAGTTCCACAAAAATTTCTTTTAGATTCTATTGCAGTTGCAAGTATTTTCTTCCAAAAATCATGTATCTTACTGCCGTATTTTCTCCAATGTCAAAATTACTACGGTTAATTCAGCTGTTGTAATGTTCAAGATGCATTATGTCAACTTTCAAAATTGATAAAGTCTTTTACAAACATTCCCTTTTTCACATTGACATTCCTGAACATTCTAAATTTGTGGGCATTCTTGGCTTTGATTTTTTGGAGACTCATCGTGTGGCAATTGATCGACATAATAATCAAATTAAAATCCTTAGCAATCTTCTCGGCATTTTGGATTCAGTTCCCGCACAGGAGGTTGAAGAGACACAATATTTACAAGTTAATGGCCCTCTCTCATTAAAATTTTTCTACTCTGAAAATTTTTCTTCCGTATCTAATACTCTAATTAATTCAGGAAACAGGTTCAGACTTGCTCGCCGGTCGGAGAACCGCTGTGTCCTCATACTTTTCAAGACTTTTATGCCCATCACCAGTCTATTTTACGCCCTCTGAAAATCCAAAGTTAGCGCCCTTTCAAAATACTCAGTCCGACCCTGGGCAGCAACCTGGGTGCCTCATGTGTGGCACTGGCTCTGGTTAGAACCTCGCAGCACTGCCACATTCCTAACTCATGAGCCACCACTGGAGGGAAGTGTTTTTGAATGGGCGTGTCCGGTGCTCACGATAAAAAAAAGTTAATCTGCCCAACCGAAAAAACGAAATTTAGAAGGACACTTGATCTGAGACAGTGGCGCAGCCAGAATTCGGTTCTAGGGGAAGGGGGGGGGTTGACTTTCTGATAAAGGTGGTCGCCGGTTATATGAATCACTGGTTAATGGAATCAGTCTTTTAAATGAATGAAATCATAATGCCTTTCTCTGCAATTACGTTAGTTATGATTCATTTAAACAGCGTTTGCAATATTAGAGTTACAAACTATAAAATGCACCAATGAAATAACACAAAACTAAAATTGATTTATAAAGTGTTTAAAAATAATGAGTGGCAAACTTTAAGATGGAAGAGCACAGTACAGCAAATAATTTTTACTTAGAAAATAACAGAGTTGCAATCCATTTGTTCAATCAAAAATCCACAAGGTTTCATTACAAGAGAATCACGAATTCTTATTCCTAACTTTAATAATAATGAAGCAATTTTAACAAAATTTCCAATTAACTTACTTACCTTGCTTTTTGCCAAATGTAACAACTCAATTAAGGCAATCGATGTTTTGGAATGTAGTTTATATTAAACACGGTATTGTAGACTAAATTACTGTGCCCTTACAGTACTTTACATGACATCGAATTTCGCATTATCTAATGTAAATCTGATGAAAATATCGTTAAACTATATTTATTATTGTTAAAGTTCTCTAAAAATATCAGAGTTTGATTGAAGTCGTATCTATACTAATATTATAAAACAGCAACATTTGTTCGTTTTGCAGGGGTCAATTCTGGAACTACAGAACGGATTTAAAAAGTAATTGGTCATATGCGAGCTTTACTCGCGTACAAAGGGTTCCACACAAAATATCAGAACTGTTGAAAGACAATATACTCACATAGTCACATAACTAAAACAATATTACATGCCATAATTTAATTTCATTGGTATTGGAATGAAAAACAATGAATATATCTCCCTCTAAAACAAAGACCTTGTACAAAGTTTAAACTTGGCAGAGAACCAATTACGCTTCAGAAGAAATCGCTGAGTTTCACACGAAAAGTTACTTGTCAATCATATTTGTCGTAATAGTAGACAATTTTAAAGTATTTAAAAAAAGTATGCTGAACAAGTCGAAACTTTCCGATTAATTTTCAAAAATGAAAATATATGCAGGCATGATAATTCAAGTGATTTGTTAGCGGAAATATTTTTCATTATAAATTAATTATATATCGAATTATAAGCGATTGTTGTCTCAAAATTACTTACTCTTAATGTCTTAGAACTATTCTATGAATTATTTTTCAATATTTGCCCTCAATAATTGAATTCAGTTGGTATGAAAAATGTTGACTATCATGATTATTCTTACCTAAAGCAAAGATCTTGTACAAAGTTTAATCTTAGCATTGTGTCAAGCGCGCTTCAAAAGTAGGTCGCAAAGTAGCAACACTGTTTTGATCCATGCCGTTGTTTTATAGATTGGTTTTAATTAATATCTCAGCTATTTACAGATACATTTTTTTGAAAATCATTACCGACAATCTTTAGATGATTCTGCTTCGATAACCCTTAACTCCCCGCTGAGCGCCAGAAGAATAAGACCCATGAGTGATCTTATAATAGTTCCGTTTTAACTTTTTAAGTATGGAACCTTAATAATGGTGTCAAAATTATGTTAACCATCTCCTCTCTAACATAGGCTATATTTTATACAACAATTTCCAGACAATTTTTTCGGCACATCAAGTTCCAAAGGGGTGCAAGAACAAAAAAAAATTCTAAAATTGCACTTTCTACGATATTGTTGATTCTAGAAATTTGAAATTTGGTCTAGTGGTTACTTTAAAAAGATGTAAATGCTCACTAAAAATGGTTTCTAAAAAGTTTGAAATTTAAAAAGGAAAAAGGAGCAGGAAACGTTCTAAATTACCAATTTATTTGTACAGTTAGGGCTAGAAACATGAAATTTGGCATGGTTGTTACTTTAGAGACTTATATGCTAGCCAGTGCTGTAGTTAGGTGGGAACGCATGGGAACGCCCAGAAATATTTGGTTTGTTACTGTAAAAAATAAATATCGCGTACAAGCACAAGCCATTTTTTTTCTCCAGACTGTGAAAACTATACCAATTTCAGTGTCTAAATGCGAAAGAGCGTTCAGGTGTAAGGAATAACATCATGACCTATGCGAAAAATTCACTCCGTATTGAAAGAGCGAGTTTACTTATATTCATAAGCCGTGTAGGATCTCTCTTAAAAGAATTTTGTCCTAAACAATATGTGAAATCTCGGTTGCGATCAGGAAGAAAATTATCAGACGAGACAGCCTGTCGTAAATCAGAGAGCACAGAAAACACCTCTCATTTTCGTTCTTTATTATGGAAACTTCTAGGATAGATGTGCCAATAAGCTATATATGGATTTATTTCTGTTATTTCAATTAAATTTTGATTCATAATACAAAATGTTATTATGAGATTGATTAAATATTGCTTTTAGATGAATGCTATACAATTACAATACTATAAAAAACTAGAATATAATAATTATAACTATACTAGTGTAAATGCCCGTCCTAGGACGGTGGGTAGAAATTGGGGTTTTCAGTTAAAATTTTAAATAATTGATAAAAATATTCATATACTGTTTATCGACAATAAGGAAAACTGACCTGAACCGTTAAGTTCAGGGTTAATGGTAAATATTACTGTTAATGGTAAATTTTACGAAACGTAATATTTTTATTTATCTTTGTTTTTCAACTCAAAATTTCCAAATATTTTTCTGAATAATTAAAATCTTAATCCTAATAACGAACTCAATAATTAATTAAGGTCTCAATAATTAATTATGGTAAGTAAATTATAGGTATTAATTTTCGCTCTCAATAATACGAAAATGATCTTTTAGTTTATTCATAATCTAAAAGAATGCATTAGTTTTTATACAAAGTCAAATATTTCCCTTTCAAAATTAATAATAAAAATAATTTAAATCATTAAAAAAAGTTGATCTTGTAATAATTCAATACATCCTGAATGTACATACCTTATGTTAATGGTAAATTTTACGAAACGTAATCTATTCCTTTATTTTTGATTTACTACTCAAAATTTCCAAATATTTTTCTGAATAAATAAAAGCTTAATCCTAATAACGATCTCAATAATTAATTAAGGTCTCAATAATTAATTATGGTAAGTAAATTATAGGTATTAATTTTCGCTCTCAATAATACGAAAATGATCTTTTAGTTTATTCATAATCTAAAAGAATGCATTAATTTTTACACAAAGTCAAATATTTCCCTTTCAAAATTAATAATAAAAATAATTTAAATCATTAAAAAAAGTTGATCTTGTAATAACTCAATACATCCTGAATGTACATACCTTATGTTAATGGTAAATTTTACGAAACGAAATTTTTTCCTTCATTTTTGATTTACAACTCAAAATTTCCAAATATTTTTCTGAATAATTAAAATTTTAATCCTAATAACGATCTCAATAATTAATTAAGGTCTCAATAATTAACTATGGTAAGTAAATTATAGGTATTAATTTTCGCTCTCAATAATACAAAAACGATCTTTTAGTTTCTTCATAATCTAAAAGAATGCATTAATTTTTACACAAAGTCAAATATTTCCCTTTCAAAATTTATAATAAAAATAATTTAAATCATTAAAAAAGTTGATCTTGTAATAATTCAATACATCCTGAATGTACATACCTTATGTTAATGGTAAATTTTACGATACGTAATCTTTTCCTTTATTTTTGATTTACTACTCAAAATTTCCAAATATTTTTCTGAATAAATAAAAGCTTAATCCTAATAACGATCTCAATAATTAATTAAGGTCTCAATAATTAACTATGGTAAGTAAATTATAGGTATTAATTTTCGCTCTCAATAATACGAAAACGATCTTTTAGTTTCTTCATAATCTAAAAGAATGCATTAATTTTTACACAAAGTCAAATATTTCCCTTTCAAAATTAATAATAAAAATAATTTAAATCATTAAAAAAAGTTGATCTTGTAATAACTCAATACATCCTGAATGTACATACCTTATGTTAATGGTAAATTTTACGAAACGAAATTTTTTCCTTCATTTTTGATTTACAACTCGAAATTTCCAAATATTTTTCTGAATAATTAAAATTTTAATCCTAATAACGATCTCAATAATTAATTAAGGTCTCAATAATTAACTATGGTAAGTAAATTATAGGTATTAATTTTCGCTCTCAATAATACAAAAACGATCTTTTAGTTTCTTCATAATCTAAAAGAATGCATTAATTTTTACACAAAGTCAAATATTTCCCTTTCAAAATTAATAATAAAAATAATTTAAATCATTAAAAAAGTTGATCTTGTAATAATTCAATACATCCTGAATGTACATACCTTATGTTAATGGTAAATTTTACGAAACGTAATCTTTTCCTTTATTTTTGATTTACTACTCAAAATTTCCAAATATTTTTCTGAATAAATAAAAGCTTAATCCTAATAACGATCTCAATAATTAATTAAGGTCTCAATAATTAACTATGGTAAGTAAATTATAGGTATTAATTTTCGCTCTCAATAATACGAAAACGATCTTTTAGTTTCTTCATAATCTAAAAGAATGCATTAATTTTTACACAAAGTCAAATATTTCCCTTTCAAAATTAATAATAAAAATAATTTAAATCATTAAAAAAAGTTGATCTTGTAATAACTCAATACATCCTGAATGTACATACCTTATGTTAATGGTAAATTTTACGAAACGTAATCTTTTCCTTTATTTTTGATTTACAACTCAAAATTTCCAAATATTTTTCTGAATAATTAAAATTTTAATCCTAATAACGATCTCAATAATTAATTAAGGTCTCAATAATTAACTATGGTAAGTAAATTATAGGTATTAATTTTCGCTCTCAATAATACAAAAACGATCTTTTAGTTTCTTCATAATCTAAAAGAATGCATTAATTTTTACACAAAGTCAAATATTTCCCTTTCAAAATTAATAATAAAAATAATTTAAATCATTAAAAAAAGGTGATCTTGTAATAAATCAATACATCCTGAATTTTTTTATTTTAAAAATATGCTTATGTACATTTTATATTATTTTACAACTTTATTATTATGTAAATTATAATAAAGTTGTATTATTAATTTTTTTTCCAAGGGTATAATTTGTATTTATTGTCAATAGGTGGCGCCAGAACAGTATTTAAGAAATATATCTAAAATACCGGTAGATCATCGCAAAGCCTCGAAAGGTATCATCGCTATTTCTGAAAAAGTACTTAGAGGAATAAAATGCTTACAGAAATAAATTTAAAAAATCCTTTAAATTATTTAAAGACTTTAATATGCTTTTACGAATATTTTAAGAGCATAATCGGATTTTTTAATGAAACGTTCAAAGAGTCATTCATGGAATAGATATGGAATTTGTGTTTTTGAATGGCAACATTATTTGTTTGTTTACATCAGGTAATCGGATGTTTAATCGGTTATTTTTAATTTAAAACTTAAAACATTATAACTGGATATGATATACATGTTTTATACGAAAATATGCTGAACAGACATTATTTCAAGTAGAAGAAATTATCATTTAATGGTTATGTGTTAGCATATCTTTTTCAGTAAGCCTAACATGGCGTTTAACTACGGTCGACTCGCAGACCAGAGTGGTACAAACCGGTACCGTTACAGACAGATTCTCGCCTTTGGATTTTATTATAAGTAAGATGCTAATCTAAAAAATCCGGCTTTTGGCTAAATGTTTTAAATTGGCTTTCGGCTTAGCAAAAATCCGGTAGTATCGACATCTACTCTATGAAAAGGTGAGTTCCCACAAATATTTTTTTCTAACTTACAGCACTGATGCAGAACAGTTTGCAGTAGCAAAAAAAAAAAATTGCGGGATACAGTTGGTATTTGGCATGGTGGTAACTTTTGGGAAGTAAATTCTCTGTAAGAACGATTTCTAAAGAAATTCTAAATTTAAAAGGATGAAATGAGCGGAAAACGGTCTGAAAATGATCTAAAAACATTTAATTAAGGAATTGTTTGTGCTAGATATGTGAAATTTGGCATGGGTGTTACTCTAGAAATGTAAATGATCATCCAGAACAGTTTTCTAAAAATTCGAAATGTAAAAGGACCAAGAACAAAAAAGTTCTAAAATTGCGATTTGTGTGATACAGTTGGTATAAATGCTTGTTTTTTGACATAGTGGTTACTTTTATTATATAAATACTCGTTCAAAACGGTTTTTAAAAAATTCGAAATTAAAAAATGTGAAATGAGCAAAATACGATCTAAAAATGTTCTAAATCATAATATAATTAGAACTTTTAGGGCTAGAGTCTAGAAATTTTATATGGATGTAACTTAAGAGACGTAAATGCTCGCCCAAAATTAATTTTTTTAATTCGAAATTTGAAAGATTGCAAGAGTAAGAAGCATTCTAAAATTGCGACTTATGTGATACAATTGGTATGGAAACTTGGAATTTGGCATGATGATTACTTTTATGTAGTAAGTGCTTATTTAGAACATTTTTTTTTAATCAAAATTTAAAAGGATGAAATGAGCGGAAAGCTTTCTAAACGCGTTCTAAATTATGATTTAGTTGAAACTGTTAGTGTTAGAAAACTTGAAATTTAGTATAGAGATTACTTTTAAGATGCAAATGCTCGGCATAAAGAGTTTGACAAATGAAGTATAGTCTATAAATTTGTGTACAGACTCCCTACGAAACAAATGATTCGAAAGAAACACTGATTGCAAAAATCTGTTCTCAATCGAAAAATAGCTTTTTATAACTTTAAAGTACTTTTTATTAATTCTTACTTTTGCAAAGTTTTTTTCCTGGGTTCGTACATAGCTTGGTGTTAGTAACTAAGAGCAAAAAACGCAAAAAAAAAAAAAAAAAAAAAAAAAAAAAAAAGTCGTTTGAAACTGAGAGAGACTTACAAAGTGTATGTTTTATTTTTTCCCTGGAATTCGATGGCCTGTTGTTGTTTCGAACATGGAACAAAGACAGAAATGCAATTAAGAAATGGCCCACTGTATACCATATAACTCAAAACATCTGCGTGGCAGTGGTAACGAAACCTGGCTACACTATTATGATGGGGTGCCGACTAAATCTCAAAACAAAGTTTGGGTCTTTGATGATGAGGACACACCGGTAACTGTCAGAAAATCCCGATATGTCAAGAAGAAAATGATAGCTGTATTTTTCAAATCGAGTGGAATTGTTCAGCGTATCGTTTTGGACACACAGAAGACAGTTACAGCTAAGTGGTACACTGAACAGTGCCTCCCTAAGTCATGGAATCTTTGAAGAACCTGTGACCAAACTCACGAATGAACAGCTGATTCCTCCATCACGACAACGCTGCAGCTCACCGGGTCAAAGCCTGCACTGAATATTTGGCCACTACAGGACTGAAACTTCTTGAACACCCTCCTTACAGTCCATATCTTGCCCCTGTGACTTTGCACTGTTCCCGCATGTGAAAATGAACCTGAAAGGGATTCGGTTTTCCAGTGATGAGGCACTTTTGAGGACGTGGGACAACGAGCGTGCCTTACTCCCTAGTAAAACTTGCAGAGCTGGTTTAAGGACTGGTTTCGGATGATGGAGAACTGTATTGCTTGTAACGGAAATTAATTTGAAAAAGTTTGATAAATAAATTCATATTGCAAAACTTTCCTAGTGTATATGACCCCTCTTTTACTATAAGACGTCTCGACAAAGTGACGCAGTCCTAATAACCAGTTTTCACTTTGACTTAACCAATGCATGTAATATGCGCTTTCACAGTTTTAAGTAGAATTTTCGCCGTTTAATTGAATCATATTCTTGAATAGAATTTGATTTAACAAAGTGGCGGATTCCGCCAAGGCGGAAAGGTCAAAACATGTAATTTTAACTTTAGTTTTGATTCATATAAGCGGCAATTATAGTACTTATTTTAGCTCTGGGGGGGGGGGGGGTTAACCCCTCCCCCCCCCCCCCCGTGGCTGCGCCACTGATCTGAGACTTTTAAATTCAATGATTCGAAGTTTTTCATCCAGCCAAGAATAGATACTATCATCAACAATATGTCAAAATTTAAATAACAACATTAGATTTTCCATCGGTTTACCATCAAATTAATCTTCCAGAAGAATTTTGTAAGAGGTTATCATTTACAAGAGAATGGGGCACCTACAATTTTTCTCGCTTGATACTCGGATTACTATCCTCAGCATCAAGTTTTCAAACGCTGATAAATGCTATTATAGAAGAAAGTAAACTACAAGGGGTCTGTGCATGACAGAACAACATTATAGTGGCAAGTAATTCTTTTAAAGAAATTATTTATAAATTAGAAATATTGTTTCCACCTGAAAGAAATATAACCTTGCCTTGTCTCCTTCTAAATGAAAATTCCGTCATACTGCTATTGACTACCTTTGATTCCATATTGAAAATCACACCATTCGACCTATAACTTGTATTGGCATTTGGAGGTTCGTAAATTTCTAAACAGCGAACTACCACACCATTAGATTGGTCGCAATGCAGCCGCCGATGATTTGGTCCTACACAGCTACCCTCCTAGGTCACCTGATTTAACCTCTTGCGACTTCTTCCTTTGGGGATATGTCAAAGATCTTGTGTTCATACCACCTTTGCCTGAAAGTTTGCCTGAACTTAAACAACGCATTTATGATGCTTTACAAATAAATAGGTTGAAAGAAAAATTTTCACATGTGTTTTCCCTCCACTCAGTCCCTGTTTCAAACACACAAGCAATCTTTTCACCACTTAGAAAATTCCTTTAAAATACAGAAACCGTTTAACTATTATTATATACAAACAGAAGCAATTTATTAAATATTAGCGTCCCGTTACCGACCTCGACTGGACGGACAATACGCCGACCTTCCCGGAAAAAATGTCCCACCCAAAACATCCAATCAAAAATCAGCAACAGCTGTCCCACCCAATAGTGAAACACTACAACGTGTTTGGCAAGAATTGGTATATCGCAATGATATTATGCGGGTGACTAAAGGAAGTCATATCGAACGCTTGTGAAAGAAAATTAACATTTTTCCTTTACAATGACATATTACTTATAATTTTCTGTTTGTAATTATGGAAAATATCAAATTTTGTAATCGGATGATTCTTTCCTGGTAACCCTGTATATAAAGAAAACATTGCAAAAGCATTGTTATTATTACAACATAATAAAAGGTATTTTCTCTGGAAATGCAATAGGAGCAAAATCATAAGAACGGGACAGTTTTTTCTAAATTATAGAAACATTACATTGTCAATTGTGCTTCGTTTATGTTTGAGAACTTCAATGCAGCTTTGTGGCACAGAGTTTACAAGGTTTCAAATTTGTCGAGGTGACGAAACACGCCATGCCTCACAAATGGTATATTTTATTTCAGCTTTCGAGTTACACTAGACCATGTGACAAAATTTTCGGTAGAAATTGGGCACTATAATATCCCAACCGTTCTCCACGGGATTTAGATCCGGACTAATGGCCGACCAATCAAGTGTGGGAATCTTATTGTATTAAAAGGCAGAAAATCAACGTTAAAATGTACAAATAATACAAAAAAAAAACAGCAAACAGCTGTTTCGAATACACAAGTGAGATTCTTCTTCAGTGCAACAATGAGCAAAGCATAACGTGCTAGAAAAGCAAGGCAGGGCATAACGACAGAGAGGCGGTGACCGCGTTTTTTTTTTTTCAAAAATTAATTTCAAAAAAGATATTTTCTCGAAATTAATTAAAAGAATATTAATTATAATCCAAACGTTTACTAACGGAAATCGATTTCTATGAAGCTTCAAATATGCGAATCCAAACTACAATTACAACAACTACAAGTAATTTTTGAGTTACGCTTAAAAAAAACTACTCGTTAATAAACTAAAACTATTAAACTTTGCAATCTGTTTCGCAATGATTAAAAATGAATTTAACATTAGGAGTTTCCAGACTTAAAATCCGCATAATTTCAAAACTACTTCACCGAATAACTTTCCGTTAGGTATATGAAAGTACAATTTACAGGAAAATCTAAATACATCCAAGTGAAAAAATTAGGTGCTTGTATCGGAAATTTTAAAGATTGATACAATTTCAGTACGTAGACAACCCCTCAAGCTAATTTCATTATAACAAGATTGTAGAAAATTAAAAAAAAAAAAGCAAGAAAATTTAGTGCAAACAGATTTATTCTGAAACTTTCAGCATTGGAGTAATGACCACCGTTCTGATTCTTTTGAGGGATACAATACTGTATTCGTTTCTGGGAGAATGATCTACATATATTTTAATTTCCATTTAATTTTACATTACTTTGTTGAAAAAAAAATATATACATATAAATCAAAGAACATTATCAAAATTAATCTCCACGCACTATTTTAAAACTAACCTACCGAATACTGATGCATTAATATCAGGGAATATTTTGGAACACTTTGAAGTTATCTTTTTCAAATAAACCATGAATGATGAATTAAGGGGGGAAATTCCCCGTAGTGATATTTTAATCTCAAAGACGCATCTATTTGAGAGGGTGTGACTCAAAATAAAGCTGAATTCACCCAAACGAACAAAAGAAGACCAACCCACCTAATCTGATGGAATAACTCTGTTCGGAATGACTTGAAAAGCATAGAATTTAATGATGACAAATCGTGAAGTTTTGGGGGAGATACAAGTTTTATTTAGAAAAATTCAATTCAACAGGCGGCTGGAGAGAAAAGTAATGTTTGCGATTTTGTTCTGCAATCGGGTCCAGTTATCCAGAATCATGGGCATAGAGAAGAGAGTGGGCCAGAGGGCTCCAATGTTTGATAATTCATATCTTAGAAAAAAAAAAAAAAAAATCCTCTGTACATAAAAAAGCACTGTAAATATTGACTACATTTCTAACTAGTAAATCAGCAGAACAGAACATCAGTGTATGTATATATATATATATAAGTATTCTATACACTAAATACTTGCCATCTTTAAATTGGGGAATTGGTCAGATTTTGATGATGGAAATTGTATCATATATTTTTGATTTCAAATAGTGTATATGTATGTATGTATGTATGTATGTATGTATGTATGTATGTATGTATGTATGTATGTATGTATAACCATAAATGAAACATTATCATAACACCAACTTAAACAATGAAATAATAATTAAGTATGAAATAATTAGTTGACAATGAAAGATTCCCCAACACACTTAATATGGAAACAAAAACATATTAAAAGAATAAGAAATTAAATAAAAATTGAATAAATGGAATGAAATGAAATGAAATTTGTGGAATTTAGACAGAATTATCAAGGCCCAAATGCCTAAATACCACAAATAAAATGAAATGAGATGTTTCATCATCATATTAGCCATACATTGTTAAAAAATATGATTTTGGGACTACATCTCATAAACAATGAAGCAAACCAGTGTTAATGAAAAATAAAATACAATATTAAAAAGGAAAGAAGCCATACTTATAATTTACAGAGAAAACATTTAATAGAGTCAGTTAAAATCCATAAAGATTAAAAAAGATACCTTGCACCTCAAGAACCAGCGTGAAACTCAACCATGACTAGGGAATGAATTGCAAAAAAAAAAAAAAAAAACATTACATGTTGCCAATTTTAGAAATATAAATTGCTTTACAATGATGCCAGAAATAATGTTAGAATAGTATGGATTGTAAAGTAAACAGGAACATTAGTACTGCCAACTATTGGTAAAAGTGAATACAATCTGAATCGAAAGTATTGGATGGAAATTAATGTTTAATAATTAAACCATATTACTATCTTAAATGATACCAATTAGTTAAATAATAAATAAAAGAAATTAATTAATAAATAGAATATCGAATTATATTAAAGTAATGGATGTATTAATGAATAATTCTGTGTTATAAGTAAGTATTAAGATGGAAAAATTAATTATTAAAGCAACTTAAAATAGTGCTGCCATCTATTGGTAAAAGTGAATATAATCTGAATGGAAAGTAATGGATGGAAGTTATTGTTTAATAATTAAACCAAATTACAATCTTAATGATAGCCATTAGTTAAATAATAAATAAATGAAATTAATTAATAAATAGAATATTGAATTACATAGAAGTAGTGGATGTATAAATGAATAATTCTATGTTATAAATAAGTAGTAAGATGGAAAAATTAACAATTAAAGCAACATAAAAATATATGTACCTTTAAATGACAAAAACGATTAAATAACTGTACCAAAAATGCAACATCAATTAAATTAAATTAAATTAAAATACTAAATATTTGAATTAAGATACAAATAATTTAAAATTAATATTGATTAAATATTGAAATGAATTAGTCACAAATAATGTTCCTTCATACAAAGTTAAATAAAATATAAACACTTAATAAAATTAAAACATATTATATTAACACTGTATAAAAGTAAACATTATATTAGAAGTAAATATGATATTGTCCACCATAGGTATTAATCCAAATCATTAGATCAAATACATTCTTAATATTAATGAATATAAATGATTTAAATTAATTAAATAATGAATAAGTAAATCTAACTAAATTAATATACATATAGAAATGTCACATCGCAGTCCATTATAAAATGTGTATTATCAAACAATTGTGTAAATCAAAATGCCCCCATTTTATTTTATATTAATAATATAAATTAACCATGCGTATTTTTCCACACAACTCCGCCACACACCTCCTCAATCCAACGTCTACCCACCCAACCGTCCTATAATAATATATATATATATATTATATATATATATATATATATAAGATTATATGATTTTTTTATACATTTTTTAAACGCATGTGTTAATTTGGTTGTAAAGATCAAATAAGAACTAACTATATATTAAGGAATATATGAATTTTTTTGGAAAACCATGTTGTAATGCTTCATAGATAAGTTTTTTAATATTGTTGTTAATTAGTTGAGAGGAACATAAACTTTTTATTCTATAAATATGATTAAGGAGTATATTATGATATACAGAATTATGAAGACATGATTTAAAATTAGTAAATGAATTAACTTTAAATTTAAATTCTTTACGTTTATCAAATAGATCAATTATTGTTTTGTTTTCTTTAAGTGTAATTTTAAGATCTAAAAAGTTAATAGTATTGTTAGAAAGGAGGTTTTCCGTTAATTCTAAATTAGTAGGATAATCAACTGGAAATATAGAAATATTAGTGTGATCAGTAGCAATTAAAATTATGTCATCAATATAACGATATAAATGTATATTACTATTAATAAAAGTACGTTCATAATGATACAAGTATAAGTCTGAAAGTATACTATATGTACATCCCCCTTGTGGTATACCGACTTTCTGTAAATATAACGTGTTATCACGCAGGGCTCGGAAGTAGCGCGCTACAAGTAGCGAAACTACAGTAGCCGCTACTTTTTTCAGTAGTTTGTAGTGTAGCGCGCTACATTAAAAAAAATGTAGTGTAGCGAGTAGCGCGATACAAATTATCAGTAGTTTGTAGCGAGAATCGACGCTACTTTAAGAGGGAGGAAAAAAGTGCCAATCTTCAAATCCCATTATCATAACTCGTTTCTTTTGTACGAAATATGTTATCTGCAACAATTTGCGAACGTCAGCGGCAAATCTCAGTTGCAGTGTCATATATTTCTCCATAGACGACGGGCACGGTCACAAATTAACTGTCATTTTCACAGTTTGGGTGTCAGAAACTTCGTGTATTGTTATTTAAATCCATAGGAATCTTCTCAATATAATGTATTTTTATACGACTACGATTGTTTTTACCAAAATAAAGTCGTCTGGCTATGTTAAGTCTTTATCTGACTAATTTCTTCTCCCTTTTGAATCCCACCCCCAGCAAGCAAAGAAATGTAAAATCTTTATTAAAAAGAAAAAGAACGGATTTATCTAAACATAAATCATCTAAATTATCCCTAACCTCTCAAATTCACGCTTACCCCTAGTAACATACAAAGGAGTTTAAGATATTTTAAAATCTTTATTTTTATACAAAAATAAAATCTTTCATTCTATTTGTTGCTCTCTAATGACAATAAATAAAAATTATTTCCTTGTTTCCAAAATTTACGTTTCCGTTTTTGCCCCTCCTCCAGCATACAGTCTCGAACATTTAAAACTCTTTATTAATTTTAAAAAAAATGCCCACATTCGTTTCTACTTAATAATAATATATAAAACCATCTAAATTGTCCCCTAACCTCCCATAATTTACTCTTCTCCCCCCCCCCCCAACCCCAGCATACAAATAAATCTAAAATCTTTAAGTTATTTTTATTTTTATATAAAAAAAAATCTTCTGCCCTAAATAGTGCTCTGTAGTGACGATAAATAATCAGTATTATAAATTACCACCCTTCCCCAAAAATCTCCCCCACCTCTCCATATACAAAATTTAAAATTCTTCTTTTTTTTAAGTTCTGTATTCTTTGCTGTCTGGTAACATTAAATAAATAATCGATCATCTAAAATATTCCCTTTCGAGCAAAATTTCTGCTCGCTTCCTGCCAGTTTAAAAAGTTTAAAATCGTTAGAACTCTAATTAAATAAATATATATATATATTCGAAAAAGCACAGAAAACGAATAAGTACATCATCATTTTATTATTAAAAATGCACTAGGAAGGAATGATTTCTGCCTTCAAACAAACTAGCAGCTGAAACGTAAAGTGGCAGCATGCCTGTGTGATCTATTATTTGCTGGATTTGCAGATAAAACCACAAAGTACTCACTCATCAAAAAAATTAATTTTCTTGCTGGGAACCCTTTATCTTCTTACTCATAATTAGATCTTGTGTTTTAATGTGGGGATGCTTCTTTTGAGATTAATGTAATAGAATGACATACAAAAATAGTATGGAACTGCCCTGGTCGGCATATAATGAATATTTTGACGTTATAGAACAACAAGAAAGTGGTAATTATTCTGTAACATGTAAACTTTGTCTAATTAATAAGAAGTTATCAGTATCAAAATCATCTACTTACAGCTTGAAGTAGATCATAGAGGTGAGTTAGCATTTTCTTTATTAATAATAATTACTGGATCGCATCTCGCACCGAATATCTAAATCGTTATTCACTCAAATTCATAAATCATTAAAAAGAGTATTTTCGAATTAAGATCCCTGATTCAGGAAATATTCTTATCGAACTGTTTATTATCGCAAAAAATTATTTTATTAATACGTCTTTTGATCGTTGTGAAATATTTGTCCAATGTATGCATACAAATTAATTTACTGCATATTTCCTTTTGAAGATTCCAATAGATAAAACAAAGGTGGTTGTAAATAAAACTGTATTATTTTTAAAAATGCCTAAGAATGCTTAATTTTATTTTTATGGCTATTTATTTTTATTTTAGCTGCACAGGTTTTTTACCGCTAAAATAATTGATTTATAATGTTTTATATTTGATTTGATATTGGTTAGCTTGGTGTTTTAATGAAATTTCTCTATCTTTGTCTCCAGAATGAATCTAAAGCCCAGAATGTTGAAATTCGGCTTTTTAAAGGGAAACTAACAAAAAGAGATAGAAAGGAAAAGAAAAGTTAGGATTTAACTTATGCAAGTCTATATGATCTTGTTCAATTTTTAAATTGCTTTCAGGAATTACACTTAAATTGTAAAGAAATAGGACTATTTAGCTCTATTTTTAAAAAATAATGTATATTCAAATTTACCAAGGACTATCCGCTCTTAAGGTTGTTCTCAAATCCAAACTGGCTACTTTATGACCTATTCTTTAATTCATTTTTGTTCGGAAACGCATGAAAATGCAGGTGTTCTTACTCAGAAACTTTGTAACAGAAAGACGTTTTCCATTATTCTTTATTTTATTTTATTTTTTGGTAAAGACACAAGATTTTTCAAAAAATACTGTCAAAGTCGGCGTTTTCAACCGAATTTCCGACGCCTCAGCAGGGGAAAGGGAAAAAACGTGACACGAATCGCTTATAACCCGATAAGTAATCTATTTATCAAAAACTGAAAAAAAACATTTCTATTCGAAATCGCTTCAATAGTCAGACCTGCCAATTTTATGCCGTTGTGTTTAAAAATGAGTCAGATAATGCATTAGAAAGTTTCGCATTATTGAGCAAAGAATTTGAGAACCACTTTAAGCGCTACTGTGCTATATCACTCTCATAAATTTGTAAGATTAATACAATTTTTGTTTTCAAATTTCCTATTTTTAACACTTTCAAACATAATTAAAAAGTGTCTATGAATTCGCTTTGTCTGTCTGTCCGTGCTCTACCTCTCGTAAATATACTCGGATTGCCATGAAAGTTTTATATGTTATTGAAGTTTACCATATAATGTTCAGTATTGAAAATGAAATGTGTAGCATTTATATCTCGCTTACAGGGACATTCAAAAGAATTCTGTTACATTATGGTCTATGGGGAAAAATCGTTTGCGGTGCATTTAATTAGCGATGATAACTAAAGTAGCGAAAAGTAGCGAAGTAGTGACTACTTTTGAAAAGTAGTTTGTAGTCGCTACTTTTTAAAACAAGTATTTGTAGTTGTAGTTAACTACATTTTTCATAAAGTAGTTGTAGTTGTAGTTCGCTACAAATAAAAAGTAGTTTTTCCGACCCCTGTTATCATGCATTATATAACTATTATATATAATGAAATTTGTTAAAGTTTTAAAATAAGCTGTATCTATATGAATTGGTAAATTAAGTGAATGATGATACTTATAAAATAATGCATTTATAATATTATGTAGATCTACTAAATCTATATTATTAAATAGATCTTTGAAATCATAAGTCATTATATTGTTAACACATTTAAGATTTTTCAAAATATTGACGAGTTGATAGCTATTTTTTATACAATGTGTATTATCAGTGGATGTTGTCAGTGTATAAATTTGATTGAGAATTTTTAATAGATGTTTATTGGCTATATTATTATATGTATTGCATCCTATAGTTACAGTCCTAAATTTAATTGGATTTTTATGAAATTTGGGTATAAGAACTAAATAAGGATAATTAAAGTTAGTAGAAGTAATATTTAATAATTTATAATAACTGTGAATTTTACGATTGTTTACAATTACATTTTCATTAGTTTTTTTAAAAGACTTGTTAGTAGAAATACAGGATGTAAGTAGTTGGTGATAATAAGCTTTACATATGATTGCATAATTATTAGGAGATTTGTCAATATATGTTATTACATAGTTTTTTTGTAATTTAGTAATTTGCTGGAACAAATGTTTTGTGTTAATTTTAACCATATGCGATATATTATGTTTTAAAGACGAACTTAATTTTTCAATAACCAGTATTTTCCATTGATTAAAATATTCAATAGGTTTACTATATGAAATTGAAATTTTAATATATATATATATATATATATATATATATATATATATATATATATATATATATATATATATACTATTAACTACGTAATTTTTTATTTTAATTATTGTTTACTACCATATCATTCCCCTTCAATCTTCATATCTACTTATATCTTGATTTACATTAATAACTAATGTGTATATGTAATTTATCTTAAGATAAATACCCTCTTTTTAAAGCTAGATTGCACTATCTCCTTTTTTATTAAACGCTAGATGACAGCACCAGCTTTTATTACTACTGTATTCTGTTTTGCCAGTGACACAGCATTTCCTAGTCATGCACTTTGAACTTGCACATGAATGGTATTTTTGAATCTGAATTTACCATTTCCTCTCTTTATTTTGCTGGTGAGTTGTGTCTATTATTATTTAGTTTTTCTTTTTTTTTTTTTTTTATCTATTACAATTGGATCATAATTTATTATTTCGATCTCTTCTCTTTTCACATTTTTTTTTTCTATATGTTATAAGGAACTTAATATTCTCTGTTTTAGGTTTAATGTTGACAATATTTGACAAAATAACATATCTTTACTATGAATTATTTTTTTGAAGCTCCTCTGACAAATCCATAAGATATTCATAATTTTTCGTATTTGAATTTTCATTTAATTGTGTTTAATATTTGTAGTACCTCTTCCTTTAATTTTTAGCTCATTAGCTCACAGGCTATCAAAGCCTGAGAGCTTATGTGCCCGTCGGTTCTGTATGTACGTACGTATGTATGTACGTAACGCGATAACTCTTGATAGAATTAACCGTTTTACTTTAAATTTTGTTTATAGGTTCCTTGTGATAAGGCGCTTCCCTGATTAGTTTTGGAGGTTCATTGGTTAAGCATAAAGGAGGGAAACGGGGGGTTAACCCCCATAATTTAGATAAATGGGTTTTTCATGCAGAATTATCCCATTTTCTTCAAATTTTGTATATAGGTTCATTTTGATAATGTGCTTCTGTCAATAGTTTTGGGGGTTCATTGGTTAAGTATAAAGGGGAAAGGGGGGATAACCCCCCCCCCCCTAATTTAGATAAATGAGTTTTTCATGCAGAATTATCCGATTTTCTTCAAATTTTGTATATAGGTTCATTGTGATAATGTGCTTCTGTCAATAGTTTTGGGGGTTCATTGGTTAAGTATAAATGGGGAAAGGGGGCATAACCCACCCACCCCTAATTTAGATAAATGAGTTTTTCATGCAGAATTATCCGATTTTCTTCAAATTTTGTATATAGGTTCATTGTGATAATGCGCTTCTCTAAATAGTTTGGGGGGTTCATTGGTTAAGTATAAAGGGGGAAAGGGGGGGGCTAATCCCCCTTAATTTAGATAAATGGGTTTTTCATGCAGAATTATCCCATTTTCTTCAAATTTTGCATATAGGTTAATTTTGATAATGTGCTTCTGTCAATAGTTTTGGGGATTCATTGGTTAAGTATAAAGGGGAAAGGGGGGATAACCCCCCCCTAATTTAGATAAATGAGTTTTTCATGCAGAATTATCCGATTTTCTTCAAATTTTGTATATAGGTTCATTTTGATAATGTGCTTCTGTCAATAGTTTTGGGGGTTCATTGGTTAAGTATAAAGGGGGAAAAGGGGCATAACCCCCCCCCCCCTAATTTAGATAAATGAGTTTTTCATGCAGAATTATCCGATTTTCTTCAAATTTTGTATATAGGTTCATTGTGATAATGCGCTTCTCTGAATAGTTTTGGGGGTTCATTGGTTAAGTATAAAGGGGGAAAGGGGGGGCTAATCCCCCCTTAATTTAGATAAATGGGTTTTTCATGCAGAATTATCCCATTTTCTTCAAATTTTGCATATAGGTTAATTTTGATAATGTGCTTCTGTCAATAGTTTTGGGGATTCATTGGTTAAGTATAAAGGGGAAAGGGGGGATACCCCCCCCTAATTTAGATAAATGAGTTTTTCATGCAGAATTATCCGATTTTCTTCAAATTTTGTATATAGGTTCATTTTGATAATGTGCTTCTGTCAATAGTTTTGGGGGTTCATTGGTTAAGTATAAAGGGGGAAAGGGGGGGATAACCCCCGCCCTAATTTAGATAAATGGGTTTTTCATGCAGAATTATCCGATTTTCTTCAAATTTTGTATATAGGTTCATTGTGATAATGCGCTTCTCTGAATAGTTTTGGGGGTTCATTGGTTAAGTATAAAGGGGTAAAGGGGGGCTAATCCCCCTTAATTTAGATAAATGTGTTTTTCATGCAGAATTATCCAATTTTCTTAAAATTTTGTATATATATTCATTGTAATTAGAGACTTCCCTGATTAGTTTAAGGGGTTCATTAGTTAACCATGAGGGGGGTAACGGGGGGATGACCCCCCCTTAATATATTGTTGATTTGTTTATTTTTCGAGGGGCATATTTCAAATTCTTTGAAATAAGAGTATAATATACAATTAGTGTGATTAGCCTGTGAGCTCAATGCCCTCAGTTTAACTGGGCAGTTTTTTTTTTATTATACTATCTCTTCCTTTTATTTTCACAGATGTGATTTCATTTTTACTATATATGTATATATAATGAGATTTAATGGTTATTATTTACAAAAGCTTTATTATGAATTATATATATATATATATATATTAGAAATACTACAAATAAGATTTCAAGTAGTTTCGGGAGATTTAATTCTTATGAATTGTTACGGGAAATAAGATTATATGCAATGATACTTCAAGGTTTTTTTGTGTGTGTATGTGTGCGTGCGCGAAATTTTTTTTATCATATCAAATGCTTTTTATTTAAGTATTAATTATTATTTAAGTATTAATTGTTATCGAACTTTTAAACACTAAAAAGTAGAAAATATAAATAAAAAAATAAAGGGCGTAATATATTAAAAAAACCACTTTTATCATTTAATAGTTTAATATTAATTAAATTATGACTATACGTTGAGAAAAAAATCCTGAATAGATAGTTTAAATAATGTTTTTTTTTCTTCTCTGTTGCCATATCTTTACAAAGAAAGAGAACCAAATTATAATTTCTTTAATAAACTCTCCAATCCGCGTTTTTTATTGAGCTTAAATCAAACCGGCGAATTTTCACTAACCGGGGCCCACGTCAAGCTAACACATTGTAACGAAGATATTTTTGAACTGCATGAATTGCAGTCATGAAATTAGGTGTAGTTAAGATAAACATTAAATGCTTATAAAATAATGTTTTTTTTTAACTAATTTTACTTTTATTTACCTCTTAGAAAACAAAAACATCTATTTAGTTTAAGCAAATTTTCTCTCAATTTTTTTTATCCATAATTTGATGCATTTTCTCTTTTTTACTCTATTAAATTAAGCTGTCCAAAAGATTTTAGACGCAGCTTTAAATAGAGTATATTTCTAAACATCATGAGTAACATATAATCTTTATATGTTTCAATCTAATTGACAGTTATAATACTTGATTGAATCTGTTCTGTGTAGTTAAAATATTTATTTTTTTTTAATTCCATGTAATTAATTTAATATTTGTCTTAGTTAAAACGTACCTCTTTTAATTGCATTTCCTTTTAATAGAATACGTAATCATGAAAATTATGTCTCCCAGAAAGCAACTACTACACTGTAAAGAAATACAAAGGTTTTTACTTTACGAAATATAACATAAGTAAGTACGAAAATATACAATGCGAGTTACCCGTTACAATTCGGAGTTGCCCGTAATTCTGAAAATCATTCATTATCGTCAGAAACTAATATATTTTCGAGATTTAATAAAGCATTTATAAAAACAAAATTCATTTTGCTTCCACTGATTTTCGGAAACGTTTCCAATTAGTTTTTTTTATAGAGTATTAACCAGTTTTCTCAGACCGGAATATTGGTTCCTAGGATCCTATTAATTCTCAATTAAACATTTTCAGCTGCGTAACTGAATTTATACATGCAAGGGTAGCAAAATAATATTGATTTTAATATTAATGTTGTTTATTTATCATGTCTGTTGGACATGGAAATGTTTACTTGAGAATTGATTGCATCCGAAAAACTTATATTTCGGGTTAAAAAAGTGATTAATACACTATAAAAAATACTCGTAAACGTTTCCGAATATCAGTGGCAGTAAAATAAACTTTGTTTTTTGAAAAGAGTCTTTAAATGTCTAAAATATATTAGTTTTGTAACGCTCGAACTATACGCACTCCATCATATTTTCTCTCCTTTTCTTTTTTTCTTTCAAAAGAACTGACAAGCTGAGTAAATAAGACTTTACCAGAAGAGAAGAATGTTTACAGAGTTTGTTGCCGACAAAGCATCTGAGCTAAGCCGTAATGTTAAATTAACTGAGTTATTTTGTAAATAGTAACATGTAAATACGTTGTAAATATTAAATTTATTAGTCAATGGAGAAGTTATCAAGTTTTAATTTGTAACTAAAGTAGTTTCCACTCCGGATTCTAAATAATATGTCACAAAAGTGGCTCCCAACGTGGGGCATTTTTCAATCCGAAAGGAATTCTAATGTACCGAAAAGTTCCGAATAGACAAATAAATGCAGTTTTGTCTCTATCAGCAGCATTTACTTCAATTTGGTGGTATCCAGACTTCAGGTCAATAGTGGTCATATAAGGTGTATGTTTAGCTTCATGGAGCAAATCATCTACCCGCGGTAATGGATAATTATCCGTCTTTGTGATGCATTTAATTTTCGATAATCGACGCAAAGGCAAATTTTTCCATTTGGTTTTGGGACCAATACTACAGGTGAGGCATAAGGAGATTCGCACTCTTCTATTATACCTTTAGAGAGTAACTCATCTAATTCTTTACGCAAAGCAAAAATTGTTTTGGATGTAGTAAATCAAGAATGGTTCTTTGCTGATAGATGCAGGTGGAAGTATAGATTCGCCGAAGATACATAAAGACCTCCCAGTGAATTAGCAATAAAAACCGTTGAATTAGACACTGTTTTTCTTAGAGAAGATGAAGGTAGACATCTCACTTCAGAGCAACTAGTTAGGTTGAATGAACTGCTTGGAAAATTTACAAGTAGCTTCCAACTAGGGGAAGAGGCTACACCTAAAGTTAAACATTATATTGATACTGAATCACATCCTCCTGTAGCAGTACCCCCTTACCGCATGTCACCTGCAAAAATGAGAAATTTTGATGGCTTTAAGCGTAAGGCAGTTGTGGTTGTCCCAACTGAAGAAGAATATAAGAGACGTTGTGATAAAAGAGATCGTGAAGAAGGAAAAGAAATTCCTGACAGTGCAGTTTTAGAGATGAAAGCCAATTTTAAATTGCCTGAGGTTAGTGATATTTTTGATGAAGTTATCTTTACAGAATTGCAAAGATCTGAAGCTGAAAAAATTGTGCAAAAATATAAGGAAGAAGGAAAAGCTTCATTAGGACCCGCAAGGAAGCAATTTCGACCAAATGAGCTGGATAATAAAGGATTTGATAATAGAAAACAAAATTTTGGTTACAATAGAAATGATAGTATGTCTGGTGGACGAGGTGATATGAGGGATAATTATGGTAACTTTCCAGGTGACCAAGGCATGAGAGGCCCAAATTCGCATGGTGGTGGTAGGGGTGGCTTTGGTGATAACTTTGACAGTAGAGGAGGATTTAATGGTGGCCGTGGTGGAAATTATGGTGCTAGAGACTATGGTTCTGATCGTGGTGGCTATGGAGATAGAGGTTATGATAACCGTGGTGGTAGAGGAGATTATGATGGATCGTGGAAGTTTCGGTCGTGAATTACGTACCTCCGATGATGTTGCTCATGACTTACGCCCTGTAATTGCGAATGATAATTTCAAACCGGAAATAACCCCTTATTTAAAAAACTTTGCTAAAATTACTATGCAGATAAGAGATCGCATAGAACAAAGCCAAGATAAGCATAAATATTATGCCGACAAACATTTAAAAGCTTCTGAACAATATAAACCAGGCGATCATGTTTGGGTTACTTTGCATCCCATTAGCCAAAAGAAAAGTAACAAAACGACTAAATTCATGCCCCGTCACGATGGCCCTTATGTTATTTTAAAACAAAGATCTCCTACTTCTTATACCATTGCTACTAAAGAAAACCCTTTTTCTCCCTTAGGAAATTATCATATATCAGCTTTGTGTCCTTACAAGCAAGATGATGGTGGATGTTCTAAAGGCTTCATTCGTCCAAGAGGCAGAGACGCCCAGCCACCAAATATTTACGAAAGGTTCAAAAAACACGAGAACAATAGAGGTATTTAGTCACCAGAAAGCATCCCGAAGGAATCCACCCAGGAAATGCACACTGCATCTGAGGGACCAGTAATGCAGTGTGAGGGGAAGAGTATAACGCTCGAACTATACACACTCCATAATATTTTCTCTCCTTTTCTTTTTTTCCTTTCAAAAGAACTGACAAGCTGAGTAAATTAGACTTTACCAGTAGAGAAGAATGTTTACAGAGTTTGTTGCCGACAAGGCATCTGAGCTAAGCCGTAATGTTAAATTAACTGAGTTATTTTGTAAATAGTAACATGTAAATACGTTGTAAATATTAAATTTATTAGTCAATGAAAAAGTTATCAAGTTTTAATTTGTAACTAGAATAGTTTCCACCCCGGATTCTAAATAATATATCACAGTTTCTGAAGTTTCTAAAAAATAAAGAACGCTTTTCGAAATTATGAGTAACTCGAAAGAGGTTATTGTATATAATTTATTAATGCAATAAAATATTATATAATATATATATATATATACATATATATATATATATATATATTATTACATATTATATATTATTATATATTATCATATATATATATATATTATTTATATATTATATTATATATAATATAGTATATAATATATAAATTACGCATTTAGTTTTCGTTTGTGGTTATTATATATATTTTCCTAGATAAAGAAACATCTGTTTTTTTTTACAGTGTTACATGAGACACTATCTAGAAAATAAATCTGGTGCCATTTTGATTTTATTCATCACATGTTTATAATTTAAGGTAATATCTCCAGGTTTTGAGGTACGTGTGTTTAGTTTTTATTTGTAACTCTTGCTATTCTAATTTTAATTTTTAAAGATAATTTTTCCTTTTATTTATTTATTATATATATATATATATATATATATATATATATATATATATATATATATATATAGATTTTTAAAACTTTACATAAACAATAAAACAATTTATTTGAATACAATTATTGAAGATGAAAATTTTAATTTATTGAATCCTCTTTTCCACAATTCCTAAATGATGTATTTTAAAATTGACTTTTAGGTGCGTTCGTAATTATATAAATACGTAGCACCTGTAGTCGTCGTCTGGTCTGTCCATCTGTCCGCATATAACAGCGTAAAAACAACCCAACCGTGAATGGTTTGGAATTTAATATGTATAATCATTGCAGAATTATGTCGAGTCATTTCAAAATTTATGAAAATCGAATCAAAACTTAAAGATATTAATAAAAATATTTATTAAGCAATTAGAATTCTTGTAAAATCGGTACTTCCTTGTTATAGGAGCTTCCGAGGATTAATCGTCAAGCGACCGAGATCTATCGCCAAGTTTTCTGACATGTATGACGTTATAACCATATATGACATTTTATAACCTATATGACCAAGTTACAGTCACATTCTTTATTCTATTAAATCTATCGTACGTAATTAATTCAATGATACCCCACGATAGGTAATGATTCTATAGGTTGCCATGGTGATTACGTCTTATTTAAGATGGAGTCCTATTATTTCCGTATTACTGAATTAAAAAACCGTATTTGTATACTAAAATAGTTTAATTATAGCAATCCTATAATCTACCAACAGTTCTTTGGATAGATGTTTCCGGAGAAATAGATATTAAATGGAAAAAGATTATAAATATGGATTTCAAGTTCTGAAAAACTCAAAGCTAGGCCTAAGTTTCCCGTTGGAATTTTCAGTAAATGTCAACAAAAGATAAAATGTCGCCAACTTAAAATGTACTTATTTTATTACGGAAATGAATCATATCTAATAATAAACGATAAAATTCATTTCACTGAAAGTAGTTATAGTACGAAAGCACCTGATTTGTCACGTTTGACGTACAATTTCCAACTTGTTGTTTTTCGTGTTGGTGCAAATTTCTTAGAGATTGCTTAAACAATAGTGCTGTAGCTGTGTTATTCAGTAAAATCTGTATCTTAAGAAAGGACTAAAACTATCCTAAGAAGCCCATGTAAAATTGGTTTCGCTTGTATGTTTTTATGCCTTTATGCGCATTCTTAGTGAACTACGCATTTAGTTTACAAGTGAGGGGTGAGTATCTACAAAACAATTTCCGTATTTATTTTCGATTGTGTGGATAATGTTTAAACTAAAAGGACTCCCCTCCGTCATCCTACAAGGACTTCATTAGTGTTGAATTCAGGGGGTGGCACATTCCCCCCGGAGCATTGAAATGTTCCCCCACGGAAGATTTGATATTTTATGCTTTTAATGGTTAAAAAGTACAATTTCCCCATTTTTTCAAAGAGAGCACACCCGGAACTCTATAATGTCCGCCCCCCCGGAGTCACAGAAATCCCTCCCGGAGAAAAGTCAACACGAATTATTTTCCTTTCCTATTTTACAAATAAGGAGTACAAAAGATTCACGAGGGCAAAACTTACGCGCCTAATAAAGGCTTCCCCGTAAAACGTGTTTTCCTGCATCGGTACATTTGTTGCTGACAAAGCCACGCACAGTGGGGCGAAACCCGATTTTCCACAGCAAAAAATTTGCTCATCTTTTAGGAAATTCCTTTCTGACCACTTTTTACAACGTATTTTTTGGAGAGGAAAAGAAAGAGTCGTTCGCAATGATGGACGAGATATTAACCAATTTTCTGTCGATATTTGATAACTTAAATTCTTGATTATTTCAGGGCACTAAAATTTATTTCCTTATGGAATATTTCAGTGTCGATTCTTATGTAATTTTTCCCCCGCAAAATCGAATGGAACACTCCGCAGGTCAATACGAGCCACGGCTATTGAGTTATAACTATTTTCCTGGGTACATTTGACAACTTCGTGGAACTATGAGTAGGTTGAAAAGGGATGAAAAACTGGAATTCGGGCTCTAAGCTTATACGAGTGTAAGTCATTAAGTAAGTCACAAAAGATAATTATTCTTGCAACTTTTTCAACATCCACCATACAGCTTCGACTTAGCCCCAATCGATTTTCATCTGTTTAGTTCACTAAAAAACCATCTTGGAAGCAAGATGATGTTCACAGATGATGAAAAGGTTCATCTTGAAGTTCTAATGTGGCTGAGACAGCAAACCAAATAATGTTATGCAGCTGGTGTTGGGGCACTGATAAAACGGTGATATAAATGCATAATTATGGGTGGAGAATAGGTTGAGAAGTAAAAATAGTTTAGAAGTGAATATCATTGTAAGTTATTACTTAATTATCTTTTGTGACTTACTTAATGACTTTCCCTCGTATTTGTCCGAAAAACCTGAATTTCGCCTCAAAACCTGTATAATCCATAATATTAGTCCCATTATATCGCAAAAATTGGGTAAAACTGATTAAAAATAAGTACTTAATTAAAAAGGAAGGAATATGTTGAATAAAGCAAATTAATTAATGAGAAATTAATTAAAAAGTTTTAAAAAGATAAAACAGTATATGGTTTAGGGTTGTTTGAGATGATTCTAACGTATTTTTATGTGAGCAATCGAATAAGACCAGTCCCATATTGATACGTCTAATCATTCCCGAGATAATTATGGGTCTTTAATGAAATAATTTAACTTATGTGCCTGTAATAAGGTAGTACAAAGGACACAATTTTAGATAATTGCAGCTGAAATAAATGTAGCTCTTTCTTGAATGTACGTAGATGAGAAAAATTGCCAAGTCATGTCGGAGGCTAACAGAGCTTTTTATATATATATAAAGCTTCGACAGTCAATTTTACTCGCTATTTTAAAATGTAAATATTGTGTATCATAATTCTCCATATAGTAATGAAATATTTGAGCGGCTTAATTGTGGTTTCTTGTTCTCTACATAAGAGGTATAAATACCCTTATTTATTGAAATCGGGTATAATAAATGTTTGAAAATGATTCTTTTTTATAGTTATAACTTGAAAAAAAAACAATGAATATAAACTCCACGTATTCAGAGAACATTTTTTAAAAACGAACACACAAATAATTAAATTTATGTACATTGAAATTCAGTATCGCTACTGGATCAGTTGCAATATGCTTTAGAAAACCGGTGCAACAAATATTTTACAACTTATCAAGCAAAAACTATAAGTCGTTTAACCCTTTATGTCTGAAAAAAAACTCGTGCATTTACCTTATATATTACGTTACAATTTGCCGCACGTTTGTGCACAATTTCACATATATAACAATGGTTTCGTGAATGTGTTAGAAAGAATCACATTATTAAACGGGAGAAAATAAAATTTTGAGATTTTTTAATAAAAGAAAAAAAAACACTAATAAAAACTTTACACAATTATATACGGGACGGGTATCCCCGCTTATTGTTGTCCGATAGCTAATTCACAAATTATAGTTTTAGAGCTTTGATTCCAATTGCAAAAAATGTTACAAATGTTGTTCTTAATCATACTAAAAGTTATTTACGTCAAAGTAGTTATTTTTGTAAAAGTTGCACAATATAAATTGTTATACAGTCTCTAGGTCCTAAAAGTTATGTTTAAAAAAATTTCTCCATATTATAACAAGTAATTAAAAAAACCCATTAATTCTTTTACGACTCAAACTTGCCGAGTTAAGAAACTTTAAATTTGATAAAATTTCAACATTTTCCGCAGTTAAAAGCGCGTTTTTTTTTTTCGTTTTTATTGGCAGAAAACGCTGAAAATTCATAAAATTTAAAATGACATTACTCGGTAAATTTCGGTCTTAGAATAACTGAATTTTTACTATTTTACTTGTTAGAGTTCGTTTTTTCTAAACATTAGGATTCAGAAACCGCATAAATATTCAAATTTTGCAACTTTCATACACACACACACACACAAAAAAAAATAAATAACTAAAAATAAAAAAAAAATAAAACTCTTTTGATGTAAATGAATTTTCAAATGATGAAGAACAACATTTGAAACATTTTTGCAACTGGAACTGCACCTCTAAAATTAACGGTTTAGGAATTAACTATTGAACAACGATAAGAGGAGATGCTTTGTAATATGTTTCCTCAAATTCACCTCTGTGATCTATGCACATGTCCCTCTTTTGTCGGACAACACTCTGTCCTACGTCTATTTTCTATAACTACGCTGTTGACTTCTTGTCATTTCAATTTACTTACTATTCGGGCTTAATTTGAATTCGTATCACGCACAATAACTGCTTAATTTCACCTAACCGTTTACTGAAAGACAATGACTCCGAATGTTCCCCCCTCACTTAAACCGGGAAGACAAAGATTCACTTTGAAAAGATTATTGTGTTCTTTTATATGTATATACACAACTATATTACCGCATGATCAGTTTTATGACTTGGACGAACATGCGTGGGTTCTCCAGCATATAAAAGAATGACACTGTTAACATGTCTCGAACCCGGATTTGCAATTAGTTCACTTTTTTCTTTCGAGCATCAGTTTCGCATATCAAGAGTGCAGTTTCTTGATGTAGACAAGAGGGATATACATATATCTGAATATTATTAAAGTAAATATTCGATGTTTTGAACAGGACTATCTTAGGTGTCAGGTACCCTTTGAACTCACAAAATACATGAAAAACAGACCTCTGTAAGAATTACAGTAACTCCGTAAGTTAATTGAATTTGAATTATAAAATTTAAAACACATATTAATAAAGGTTTATTTTATAAATTAAAAGTCTCAAAAAATGTATACACTCATATAAAGCTTTTTAATTTATTTAAATATATGTATAAACTTTTTTACGAAAAAATTATTCTTGCATGCACTGCGCGCATGATTTTTCACATTTGAATGGCTAAAACCAGCCAAAAAAATTTTAATGAGTACAGATATAATGTATTCTCAAAATGACCTATGATTTAAAAAAAATAAAAGTGTAGATCCTGAGGGAAAAAAAATAGGGAAATTCGAAATATCGAGTTTTTTTTTTTTTAATGCAAAAGTAGTTATGAATTCTAAACTGGTTACTTGAGAAGCATAATAATAGGTCATTTTGTGCATCTGTATGGTTAATACATTCAATCAAAGTTTCATGAAATTCTAACAAACTATTTTTCAGAAATTGTGCGCGCAATGACCAAAATCGCCGTTTTGAGAAAATTGACTTTAAAGATCAAATTACCCTTTGATCATATAAAGAAAGCTCAGACTGTTTCAGACATAACTTCTTTTCTAAAGTGAATTTTTGCATGGGGTTTATTTTAAAATGTTCCACACGAATCATATTTAATTATAAATTAATACAAAAAAATTGAATTTTTGACACTTTAAAGGGTACCTACCTGACCCCTTAAAGTATTCGGAGGTCCTTTGCTCGACGGAAACTTTTGATAACCTATAACATCAGCCCATATTTAGTTTATTTTAAGCAATTCATTTGATATTTAATTAAATTTTTCAGCAAAACTGAAATTACGCTGGAAATTAATTAATGTAACAAAGGATGTGTATTATCACGTGTGTATTACTACAACACAGCGTACTACACAGTATATATTCTACATTATTTAAAAAACAAGAGGTAAGAGCAAATAAAATAAAAGATTTAAAAAAAAAAAAACTGGGCATTATTTATGTAACAGTTTCTAAATTAATATATTCGTGCTTTTTTTTTTTTGTTGCTGAATTATTAGTGCAAAATATACCCATTGTCTTAAATATTTCACATAAATAATTTATTTTTAATCCGATTATTTTACTTAACCCATTAAAAGTTTTCAAGAAGCAAGATCCAATATTCAAGCGTATTAATAAATCCTAATTTCATTCACTTTTAATAATAATATTTAAACAAGAACGAAAAATCATGCGTCAAGCATAGATTATGAAACACTTTCCAACACAGCCAGAAAACTGTAACGAAACTTCACCGTTAAATAAGGTGAAAAAAGATATGTAAGTAAACAGTTTAGAAAACATATACCACATTGAAAAATACAGTTTTCGAAATTACCTTCCAGTGGCAAAAAATTAGTCGAATTATTTTGTGCAGCCCTGCATATGATCAATAGATGTGGATATGTAGCATAATAAAATTTAGTTCTATTAGAATATTCACATTTAGCAATTTTCGCCGAGTGATGGAAATGCACTCGAAATCTTTTGTACAGCCCTGTATATT
The DNA here is from genome assembly GCA_963931845.1 of Maratus michaelseni. Lineage (NCBI taxonomy): Eukaryota > Metazoa > Arthropoda > Arachnida > Araneae > Salticidae > Maratus > Maratus michaelseni. The sequence continues at coordinate 155,526,973 of OZ007596.1, read as the reverse complement.
ATTTGAAGACTTTTGTACACACCACATATTAAGCTAAAAGACAACTTAAAAGTCACTCGCAGCAACTACCAACCGTAAACGACAATGTATCTTTTTCTTTGTGCAGCCCTGTATATGAATTTATTTATATTCCACAAACTCCTATTAGTCTACAAAATATAGTTCAGCAGGAAAATGCGTAACACAATTAAAAACTACCCTTAAGCAATTCACTCCCATAGTCTGTAATACTTACGGATTCCTTTGTGTAGCCCTGTATATGAACAGCCGAGTTTATAAACACACACGTACTATGAAAACAATTTAGTTAAACTTAAAAACGCAAACCAAAGTTGAAAACGCACTTATCACACAGACTGTAAATATCGAACATGTACTGTAACCGATATCTTTTGTGTGTCCCTGTGAATAAACACAATGCACACCACACTTTAAAGAGAGCAATTTATAGTGCACCTCAGTAATGTATATATTTTCATTATGTTTGAAATAGTGAAATATCACTAAATTACACTGCAAACGATTTTTCCTGGTAGAACAATGTGTAACAGAATTCTTTTATTTGACCCTGTAAATGAATAATTAATGCTTTGCACCCCATATTCTACAAAAAGCATGTTTTAATGCGCTTCATAATCTATATATTTAAAACGCTAAGCATTTTCTTTCAACAATTCGTGAGAGCAAACTACTGCATCAAATTACACCATTCTTTTTTTTAATGAAAGATATTTGGACACAGATTTGTTATCGTGCATTCGTTTGTTCGAAAATTTAATTAATTAGCCGTAATTTTCAATTAAACTTTTACTTCTGCTTATGACGTCATAAAGTCAACAACTCCCACTGTTGCGAGGCATAGAGTTTATTCTCTGAACTCCGTGGTTCGCAAATCTTTTGACATTAGCTAATATCAACTAGGTAATATTGTAACATTGTAATATAAAATCTTAAAAACTTACTTAAAATTAGCTGTAATATAATCATATTAAAGTATCTAAACATAAACATAGCAATATGAATAACAAATCTCACGTAAAATGTTGCAATTTAAATTATTCCAATTGAAACAAGATTTGCAGAGTTATCCCTGACACCCTAGCTAACATAAAAGTACCTATTTTATTTTATTTATTTACACACATATTCAATTTTATTATAAAACACCAGGTTGCCATACAAAGCAAAAATCGTCATTTTGGCGCCCAAAATGAACCCCGGTGCGTCTGCGATATCTGTACCGATTTAATCAAAATTGTTTTGGTTGCACCGCATATTGCAAAATTAATTAAATCCATGATTATTGTTTCTTTCTCAGATTAAAAATAAGAAAATTTTGCACAGATGTCATATACGCACCACACTGGCGCGATTTTTTTACCCCACCAATTTGGCGAAAACTTTGTTTTTGAATATTAGTTATAAATAGCATGGAATAATAGCACGTTATTTTTTATTTCAATATAAAAAATAAAATAACGTAATAAATGAAATAGTTTCTATTATTTAAAAAAAGGAAATAAAAATAAATAAATGATAGTTTGATATAAATAAATATTGATATACATAATAAAAACAATTTATAGAATAAAAATAAAAAATAAAAGTAAATCAACAGCAATATAAACAAAATAACCGGGTTACCATGTGAGGCATAAAATTACCATTTTGTTGCAATCGCGCCAATGTGGTGCGTATATGACATCTGTGCCGAAAATTTAATGCTTAACGAAATTCAATTATTTCACCGATCGTAAATTTTGGTACTTTTCCGTTATACGGACACCATGCCATACATGTAAATGTAGGAGACAATGGTGTCCGTATAACGGAAAAGTACCCAAATTTTTCTTAGTTCGGTCTATACCAAAAACAAACATTTTACAGGTAACAGGAAAATCGCCAAAAATGACAGCTTCATCAGCAGTTATGACAGCAAAGTTGTATAAAATCTAATAACCTAAATTTTACAACGTTTATGCGAAACTCCACAGAGAACGCACGCTATTAGGTTTTTTTTTCAATACAAAAAAGTATAAAGCTACCTATTGCAGCCGTTCGGAGGAAAGCAGTTCCGGAAAATTTCGATATATTTTCATCGATCATGACCCCCAGACCCCAAAACCACCCTCCGTTCAAATGTTGATATATATATATATATATATATATATATATATATATATGTATATATATATATATATATATATATGTGAAAGGATATAAATAAACCCTTTTTAAAATGCAAAATTAAAATTTTAAATCCCAAAACATTTTTTCTAACTTATAAATATAATGCTTAAATCTAATCTGCCCCTGTGATCTTTGTTTCTCAGCCTCACAAATATTACTTTCATCTATCAATTTCGACATCTCTTTAAGTTTAAGTGATGAGTTTGCATTTCTTGCAGCAGTCTGTGGCGTGCAGTTCCCAGGCCTGGCCAAGCCTTGGTGTCGGCATAAGACCCCAGACATCAATCAAAAGCTAATTGACCAATTAAAATAAATGATCCTCCCAATTTGACTCTTTCTCCCTCTGCTGGAAAATATCCTAAATTCTGATTAAAACCTCATGTAAGGTCGAAGAAGACGGTTTTTTTGGCACATTTGAGCGGTCAGCCAAACCCTCGGCCATGTAGTTCTCAAACTTTAACGTAAATGGCTCACGGGACCTCCGACTGAACGCGCGAAGATGTCTGTACGAAGAAATGCTTCAATAAACGAGTTCGATGTGTCTAGAGGTCCCGAGTCCAACTTATTTCTCTGTTTCTCTCAAATTATTAGTCTCCCAAGTCGTCCCCGGATAATTCCTTACATTTTATAAAGTCGGCATGACGGTCGCCTACTTCGGGAAAATCCCAGCCTTTCTTCCAGAACTTGATAAAGGACAAAATCCACTTGTGCCATGAAAAATTCGGATAGTTTCAGAGTTGTGTCGGCGCAATCGGCCCACGAACAATCTTAGAATATTGCCTGTAATTAATGTGACATTCGATTGGAGAAAGAGAACGATGTTTTTGCGCATACCTTTGAGGATAAAAACTCCCTTTTCGTGTTTCGTCGCCTGGCTACACTCGGAAATATCATGAGACTGCTGAAAAATAATGAGTACCGGGTCCTTATAGTCTTTCAAGAAAGTGCATTTTACCATCATGAACTTTTATTGTGTATAAAAGTTGAATATAGTCACCTAGAAAAGAAAAATACTTTTCCCCCCGATGGCCGGTAAAAAAGAACTTTTTTTTTCCTCCAACATCAAATTATTTTGTTTAGTGTGCTTACTCGCCAGATAACATTCAAATAATTTTCGTATTCATCTGAGAAAAACCGAAAATAAACATCCTTTATGCTGAAATTTATTTGCTGTATTTCCGGTCCTCAACCAAGAAACATTTTTTTTTTTCTCACTCTGTTATCGTCAAAAAGAAACTTATCTAGTTGCAAACCACGTCAATTTATTAACTTTAGACTCACTGAAGATCAAACTGAATCTTTCGAAAAACTCTTTTATAACCTCAACATATGTAGGTCAAAGAGACAGCTGATTTTCAAGATCGCGCAAACTCTGATACAGAACTGAAATATTTATCTGTGTCCTTCGCTATCTGTGCGATCCCGACTTTAAATTTTTGTGGTTAGAACTGAGTAAGAAAAGGAAAAAACATTCAGTTTTCATTTATTTTTTAAATCTTTTTTTTTTTTTCTTTCAGTTGAACAAGTTAAACTAAAGTGATTCATCATGAACTGAACTGACTACCGAAAAATGTTATTATTTACCTTTAGTGAACAAATAACGTTAATGATCTGGGTCAGAAAAAGCACTGTGTTTTATTTTATTTTATTTTATTTTATTTTATTTTATTTTGTTTGTGTGTGTGGGTGTGTTAAAGTAAATTGGATATTTTAATTCACAGGTAAGTTTTATTGCTATTAAAATTTCCGTCTTAATGGTTTTGTAGAAAAAAAAAAGTATAAAGTTTAATTACATTCTTTTTAATTTCTTCATTTAAGTGTTTGAAAGTAACTGATATTTTTTAATTGAAGCTTAAATTTTTTAATATTTTATTAAGTTTTGTATTAAAAGTAATTAAGCCACAATACAGATTTCTTTTACGTTATTTCTTTTATGAAAAGGTGTTATTAAAAATCAATTTTGTTAAATGAAGCAATATTTTACTTTATTTGCTTAAAGAATTAATATTAAAGTTATTCCTGGAAATATCAAAAGTTAAAAAAAAAAAAAAAAAAAAAAAAAAAAAAATGCTGTTATCAATGTGTAGTTTTTGAAAGTTCAAAAGAAGATTTTTCTAAAATATCACAGTTGGGTTAAAGGGATTTTAGAAGTCTTAAGCAAATTTAAACTTATTATTTTAAAATGTTATTAGCTTTATTTTTTCTTGTAACGTTCAAGTTATTAAAGTTATAGGAAATTGGGGAATGACCAGCTATGCACATTAATTGTGATAAGTTTTGATAACAGTAGTTTCTTTTCTTTTTCATGAGGTGAAGCATACGTGCGATCACCAAAAAATAACTGCAGTTGAATTTAATGTTTATGGTATTATAAATAAATGGGTTGAACTAGTTACTTTTATGAATGTTTTCCAGTAAAAACATTTAAACAGACAACATTTTTGTTTCTTTTTATAACTTTTTCCATATAAGAGTGAAACAGGAAAGAAAATAGCTATGTAGATATTAAATGATACATTTACGCAGTTATCGTTCAGTGTTTCATCATTTTATTCTCCAAGTATTTTTCATCAAGTTTTTACCCAATTTTTCCAGGTGAATTTTTTTAAAGTTGTAAATATATTTTTAGTATTAGTTCTAGATTTTGTGTGTGTTTAATTATTACCTATTGTACGTATTCATTATTACAGTTCATTTATTTTTATATGAAAAAATATTTTTATTGAACTGTTGGAGATACCAATCAGATTGCCAGTATTTTTTAAAATATTTCATGTAAGTAAGTATTTATGTTGGGTTTCCAGTGCATTTATTCAATATTTTTATATTTTATATTATATTATTTTTACCATCTCCTTTTGTATTACCCATATCACCTCTTTATTACCCATATCACTTTTTAATTCAAATATCGTGACCCATCATTCTCTAAACGACCCCCATATATTGGTTAAACCCCAACCAGTTTTTAACGAAAAATTTGAAGGCCCCGTCCTTACCATTTCAAATATTCAAAATAAATTCAATTCATTAACCAATCGGTTTAGACATGACCTTGGTGAACCCACTTTTGCCGTGGTAAGTCCAATAGTGTCTAAATCCACCCATTCAATTTTTAAAGATGACCATGGTTCCAGTCCATTAAATGTTTAAGCCCACAATTTTTTAAAGTTTTTGAGTTGGTTAAACTCCAACCAAAAACACCCCTGTGCAATCAAAGAGGATTCAGAGATGTACATGTGCAAATGTGGCGACTGCTGATATTTTTGTAAGAATAGATCCATTAGTAAACAGAATTATCACCAGGTTGCCATGCACTTCTGAAACGCTGTCCTTTTTTATTCATACCAGGTTTATTATTTTTTGTTTTATTAATTAATTTTTCCTTTGCCAGTAGTAAAACTCTTAAAAATAAAAAAAGTTTTTGCTATTTGCGTAAAAACTAGCAAGGAAAATTCGGAGCGTTCTGGCCTCAATTTTAAAGGAAAAATGTTCTGTGATTTATACTTATCTAGAGCAGGATTTTTTTTTTCTTTGAGCTAACAGTGAGATGTAGTTGTAATTTATTATATTGCTGTTCTGATTTATTAACGCCACTGGGGAAACAAATACACCTCAGTCTGCAAAACAATAAATTCCAGTGCTTACAATTAAATTGCATCAATATCCTCACCCAAAATAAAAACATCATGCTCAATTTTCTTTTTTTTTTAATTTTTGCTAAAACCTCCTCGAGGTTTAGGATCTGCTAAAACCTCCAAAGGTTTAGGATATAAATAAAACTACTTACCTAACCAGTAGTCCCTGTAAATAAACTCTATATCTTACACTTGTTTTGTCCATACCTGTTTTGTCCATTTTACAGTATATTTCACCATTTTTAAATATTTGCATAATCTTTTTAATTTTAACAATTTTATATTACTGCAATTTTAATATTTTCACGTTTTGAAAAAAATGTGAATAAATAATTTTAAGTTTCTTTTTCATAATTTAACATTTTCAAGTAGTTGTCTAATGTGAATATTTTACATATAAAGAACATATATTTTTCACAAATATTTTTCACATTTATTATTATTATCTTATTATATTGATACCATATGTTTATATATTTTTACATAACTATTTTTATATTTAATTTTTGCACTTTTTACCATAAAGTTATAATATTCAGAGAACTATATATTTTTTATAAGATATTTTGAAATTTTGTGCTGTAAGGACTTGAACAAAAATAGCACAAAAATGGCCAAAAAACTTTTAATCCATACAATTATGGCCAAAAGACAAACAACAAATTTATGGCTATTATTTTAATCTTTATCGTATTAGTATTTTTTTTCATATAGTTTTGTGGTAATATTACTGTATTATTGTTTTCATAGATTCCGTATGTTTTGTGGTATAATTATTATATTTTTCAAGTTTTTAATGTAAAGTTCGGTCAGATTGTTCCGAGAGCCATATCCCAAACTTGGAAATTTTTAGCATAAAAACATAAAATCTTTCATTTTTCCTTAATTTTTATGCGTCAAAACGTGAACTTTTCATATTTTTCCAGCAGCAAAATTCAGCCCTCACTTTTTACCAATCTTAGTTCTAAATTTAACTTTAACATTAACTTATTTTGAAGCCTCACTCAATTAAACACTTCTTTTTAATTCACTTTGGCATTCTCAGTCTTCCGGGAGAGTTCCCCCAGTTTTGCAGGCAAATCTGGTGGATCTCATCTTGGAGGGGGGGGGGGGGATGTGAAAGGATATAAATAAACCCTTTTTAAAATGCAAAATTAAAATTTTAAATCCCAAAACATTTTTTCTAACTTATAAATATAATGCTTAAATCTAATCTGCCCCTGTGATCTTTGTTTCTCAGCCTCACAAATATTACTTTCATCTATCAATTTCGACATCTCTTTAAGTTTTAAAAGTGATGAGTTTGCATTTCTTGCAGCAGTCTGTGGCGTGCAGTTCCCAGGCCTGGCCAAGCCTTGGTGTCGGCATAAGACCCCAGACATCAATCAAAAGCTAATTGACCAATTAAAATAAATGATCCTCCCAATTTGACTCTTTCTCCCTCTGCTGGAAAATATCCTAAATTCTGATTAAAACCTCATGTAAGGTCGAAGAAGACGGTTTTTTTGGCACATTTGAGCGGTCAGCCAAACCCTCGGCCATGTAGTTCTCAAACTTTAACGTAAATGGCTCACGGGACCTCCGACTGAACGCGCGAAGATGTCTGTACGAAGAAATGCTTCAATAAACGAGTTCGATGTGTCTAGAGGTCCCGAGTCCAACTTATTTCTCTGTTTCTCTCAAATTATTAGTCTCCCAAGTCGTTCCAGGATTAATTCGTTACATATATATATATATATATATATATATATATATGTGTGTGTGTGTATGTGTGTGCGTGTGTGTGTGTGTGTGTATCTGACCTATGTCATACGATAACGCTCGTATATCAATTTTGATGAAACTAATTGTGTGTATTAAGCTCACCAATGTCTCGACCGAGTTCGTTGGCCAGCTTGGTCCGCCATTTTGTTTCAAGATGGTGGCCACTTAAAAATTTAAAACTAAAATAAATATACAAAAAAGTTAAAAATTCAAATTTATTTTTTAATTAAGTGTTAGGCCTTGGTTTGAGGATTCCAGAGCATTTTTTGGTTTAACTCTATCTTAAAAAATTTCTGAGATAGAGCCGTTTGAAATTCTAGGGTGGCTGACATTTTGAAACAAGACAGCACATTACAAAAATTGTCATTGTTGTATTCATTTTCCCAATCATACGCATAAAACTATATATTCATATCCGTTAGCGCCAAATTCTCGCCAAACTTGGCGACATTTGGCAAAATATCGCCAAATTTGGCGACTAAAATAAGTCTTCATAAATGAAGCCAATTTGGCTATTGCTCAATAATTTAGTGAATTTCTTATTCAAATTCAGTATTAACGAATCTTTTGTAAACGTTTTCTTTGCATTTTAACTTACTGTTTTCGTGTAACATTAGCTAAAATTTTAAAACGAAGATATAGGAAAGCTACCTTTTTCTCCCGGTACAGGCCGGAAGGACTTTTTTATATAAGTAGGGGATATTTAAAAGAATAAGAGAACTAACAACCTTCAATAATATAATGCATGAAAAAGTAAACAAATAAGTGATTCAGCAAAACTTAAAAATATGTATTTCTGGTACTTATCCCGTCGACCCCTTTTCATAGCAAAAAAACTATCGCCAAACTGTAAAATTAAACGCGAAAACTGCAGTCCCATTTCCTTGATGTCCAAAGAATTATACGTGTTTGTTATGTCATCAAGTGGTTTTTAATTCGACATTTGCGTGTATTTTTAATTATGTTTTACTGATTTATTAGTTATTTCATTAATTAAAATAATAATTGTGTCCTTAAATTCTTATATTTTATTAATTTAATTATTTTGATATTCCAATGGCAACGTTCTCCCGTTTATTTGGCGTTACAGTTTGGCGTTATTTTTTTGTTATGAAAAGTGGTCGACGGGATAATAGAGAAGTACCGTATTTCTTAATATAACTATAAAATGCCGAAAAATATTCTGGTACTTCTTAATTATCCCGTCGTCCCATTAAGAAAAAAACTATATCCAAATTAAGTACTTTTCAGTTAGCCGGCACCAGTAAAAAAAAAAAAGAATAAAATAAATTTTACTTCTGCGTATGACGTCATAAAGTCGGCAATAACTCCCAATGTGGCGAAGCACAGAGTAACGAGAAACTCTGTGGTTGCGAGGATAAAAGAAAAATAATAAATATTAAAAGCACGGGGCTTTTAGGCCGAATTTTTTAATTTGCAAGTTAAATTTCGGTGAAAATATTTATCCGCGTGTTTTATAAGCGAATAATAATTCATATTTATTGTGACGTCACCGGAATATTGTCCATTGGATTTATTTTACCATTATGCATCATAGCTTTCTTGATACCATTTTTTCATTACAATTAAATACAAAATATATTTTTTGATACATGGTGTTTAAGCATAAAAGTAACCTATACAGTGCACGTGTGCAGGGGCGTAGCGAGCGGGGGGGCAGGGGGGGCAGCTGCCCCCCCCCCAATGTTTGGTAAAAGGATTCAGTCGGCTTATCAGCAGATTTAATTAGTGTCTCTGTAGTATGTCAGTAGGCTGATTAATAAAAACAATTCGGAAAAATTCTGGTTGGCAGAACTTTAAGTCTTCAGAATGCATTTCACTACACCCTTACAATCATATGGCAAAAGCTAGTCGGTCAGTCAACCTATCTAGGTTATGAGTAAAAAAAGTAATGATTTCAATAGATCTATCTGGTCACCCGGTATGAAAGTCACGTGTTCTGTCACATTTTCGAATCACATAAATAGCTAGTCGGTCCGGTCTACCCACTGAAAAAAAATTATCATGTATAAATTTTGTCTGCAGAGCCGGAAATGTTGGACATATACTATACCTTACCCACACATAGAAAATCTAAGTCGGCCGTCGATACATGGGCCAATAGGGGAAAAAATGAATCTGATCTATTGATTGAAAATATCAGAAATTTGTCCTACAGTAACACTCGCAACTTACATAGATAAAAACTATCAATATACACTGGCCTCCAAAAGTTAAGGTACAACCGGTTTTTTGCGTCTAATTTGCAAATGAATGAATATATAAACAACAAATTTGGAGGAAATGTGCGCTAAACCGTTATTTATTAAATGCGACATAGAAATTTACTTAAGTTAAACGTATAAATGAAACTACAACAAAAAAGCCCTCATGGTGGAAAATTCCATTCTTGGAGAAATCAGTACATCGCAGTATTATGCAGTATAATGTGACAGAAACATTAAAAAACTGGTTCTAATACTGAATATGCCCACCCCGGACTTGAATGCATTGGCGGCATCGACTTTCCATGCTCTCAATTAAATTGTCGAACACCGAAATAGGTAACGCTGACCAGACTTGGAGTAAGCCTTGTTCCAGCTCATTTAATGACCTCGGAGGAGGACTTAAAGCCGCAACCTGTCTTCCAAGATAGTCCCAAAGATGTTCTATCGGATTCAAGTCTGGAGAGTGAGCTGGCCATTCCATTCTCTCCAAACCGTGATCCTCAAGATAATCCTCAACAACCACAGCTCGGTGTGGTCTCGCATTATCATGCATTAGAATGAAACCATTGCCAATAGCACCGGCATATGGGCGCACATATGAATCAAGGATCTCATCCAGATATCTCGCACCAGTCACAGTTCCTCCATGGAACACATGCAGGTCAGTGTGGCCTCCGAGTGAGATCCCAGCCCAAACCATGATTCCACCGTTTCTGTACCTGTGTGTTTCGACAGTGTTTGATTGATGGTATCGAGTGCATTGTTCTCTCCAGATCAGAAGACATCCTAAATCGCTCTCCAGTGTGAATCTGGACTTGTCTGTGAAGAGTATAGAAGCCCGCTTTTGTCTGGTTCAGGAAACAAGTTCTCTTGCCCAACATAAGCGGGCTCTTCTCTGTCGTCTGTTGAGGGGGGAAACACACAACTGGTCACCTTGTATAGAGACCTGCATTGTGAAGACGTCTTCGCACCGTAGTAGGGGAGATTCTTCTCCCTGATGCTGCAAAGTGGTCTGCAATGAGTTGCGGCACAGTAGTGCGTCTTCTCCTTCGGGCCGAAAGACCTACAAACCGGTCTTCTGCAGGTGTTGTAACACGTGGGCTGCCTGGAACATGTCTTCTGGACACAGAATCTTCGGATTCATACTGATCCCAGAGTCGTTGGACTACACTGCGAGACACATTGAGCCGTCTAGCAGTAGCGGCCTGTGACAACCCCATTTCCATCCATCCTACCGTCCGCCACCTTAATGAATCGGGCAAACGACTTCTTCTAGACATTTCTAGACTAGCGGCTGTTGCGAACAAAACTGACAACAATAGTTCGAATGCAACAAAACTTACACGCGAAATTACGAAAGCTTCATAATTGCATATTTTTCTCTCATTCACAAGTAGCTATTCTTTTCTATAAAATAAAAGTGGTATCGGTAATTTTTGCATAAGTTTTTTTAAATCTTATTGTCATTCATATAAACTATGAAGATTAATCTGACTGCCATTTTTTGTCTGGTGAGCTTCGAAAAACATCTTGTACCTTAACTTTTGGAGGCCAGTGTATAAACTAGGTCGACCGAATGCGAAAGTCGCTTAAGAAAATTCAAGAAATTTTATACTTGTTAAATAGTAGGTTTTAGCAGCGATATGATGTTTACGGCCTTCGGAACTGTTTTAGGAACGTTTGGAAAATAAAAACGAAGAATTTTTAAAACTATTTAAAAAAAGAAGATGAATAAATTTAAAAAATATCCGTGCATTTAACATTTAATACCTAAAAACTTCTTACTTTTTTTGTTTTTTTGATAAATCTAAAACTAAATTTATATACTTGTGCCAACATAACATAATTACATAATTTTCACTGATTTTTCACTTGTTATTATAAAAATTAGAATTGGAGCCTTTATTAATTACTTAATATTTATTGTATACCCTGATTACCGTAATTTCCGGCGTATAATCCGCGGATCAAACAATTATGTTTCGACCCAGAAATTTTATTTTATATAATGGAACATACTAGATCGCTGTAAATATTTTACTTCAATTATTAAATAAAATTTCTGGGTCTAAACATAATTGTTTGATCCGCGGATTATACGCCGGAAATTATGGTACATGTTACAGGGTTCGTACGCCTCCTGGAATTTTGCGAACAGGAAATTCTTCGGTACCAGTATTTTCTTACAGAAAATCTCTCCTTAAAAGAAAGCGAAGTTTCGCAAGTTTAACCTAGATATCCTTTTCAATAAAGAAAATACTGGTGAAACTCCTGGAAAATTCCCTGATCCGTACGAACCCTGATGTTAGCGATTACTTTTTTTAAAAACTAAATCATACGTAAGATGAATTATTTTTTTAATAAAGAATTCAGAAAGTAGAGGATTTCAGGAAAAATTAAATTATTAAAAGTAGTTTTATGGTAAAAAAAAACTTGAAGCGATTGCGGAACATTAACACATTTGCACTTAAAACAATATAAATAGTTCAGCGTTTCAGGCCCGTAACTACCGCCGGGGCACTGCCCCGGGGCCCCAAACTAATGGTTAAAAAATTATTGTATTTTAATATCTAATCTAACTTCCTATAAAATACCCAGCACCTAGCTAAAAGTTAATAATAAAAAAAATCCATCAAAGTGCTAGAGTAAATGTTTTTGCGTATCCGTTCAAATACTCCATACGCTTCGCATGCAAAAGCATCTCTAGAGCAGACAGCAGAATGTCGAGTCAAATGTGTCATGTCGCGCCAGGTGCCTGCCGAGTGATGAGTCAAGTGCAAGCTAGGACGTGCAGTGAGCTAGTGCTATTCATGATGAGTCATTCGTTTACTAACTGCTCATCAATATCGGACTGTCAGAGCAGTTGAGAGTCGCATAGTAGTGATAGTACGATAGTTTATAACTTAACCCCTTCGTGACGAGAGTCTTTTACGGAATTTTTCATCTTTTACCACCGGTTTTTCAAAACAGAAATTTTCCCCTAATTGAATCGCAGAAATGCTGTCATTATATAAGGCAAAGCTTACAATAAAAATTAACTGGTGGGAATAATCGAGAATTCTGAGCATCTTATGCGTCACGTAAACGTGTCGCTCGTCCCCAAGGGGTTAATCTTACTTTGCTTGTGTTGAGATAATAGTTTATATTATGAAACGCCAAGTGGAAATAAAAAAAGACAGACTCTAAACAGAAGAAACTGGGAGGCTGCAAAAAGTTCGAAGAAGTTATCAACATGGCTGCACAGTGGAAACCACTCGACAGGGACTGGTGATAAGAAAGGTATGAATGGTTTGCTTTATTCAGTGTGATGTGTAATTCATGTAAAAATAGTACAGTCAAACTTGAATAATTCGAACGTGTATAATTCGAAATCGTGGATAATTCAAATGTTTCTGTCGGTCCCTTGACATTCCTATAAAACACAATCAGTGGTGGATGAAGCACTCAAGAGGCCCCAGTTGCAATTAAATTTTGAGGCCCTCCGAATATTTTCAGTACCCCTAGTGTGCATTTTTTAGTTTTACAATTAGAATTACTGAAAGTGTATATTGTTAATTCCATACGATATTATCTCTAATTGGAATATAAAGTTCAAATTATTTTCTATCGCATGCTAATAAAATATTGAAAGTACTTCCCATTCATTACATTATCATAATTTTTAGAACTAAGAGATCACATTTTTATTTAGCTTTTATGTTGAAAATCACTACGTTCTATTTACTAAACTATCACTTCATTCTATCATTCTAAACAAATGTGTTTTTCACAAATATAACTGTAGGATTTTTTCTTATCAATACATATTCTTTTTTTTTTTCAGTAAAGTTCTTGGTAAATCTTTTAAATAATTACTGAGTTATATCAAAGAAACATTTTAGTAATACAAAATCATATATTTTATTTTTAACTATTAATTATAATTAATCAGTTAAAATTAATTGTAAAAACTATTAATTAAGAAATAATGCGACAGACTGACTATTTTACATTAGTCGGATTGGAAACATTTTTGAGTCGGCCAATCTTGCCTTTTGCCCCCCCAAAAATTTTCTTTCGCTACGGCCCTGCACGTGTGAAAAATTTGCGCCGGGGAAAATTACGTTACGCTTAGCTTGAAATGTATTTTAACATTGATAAAACTAAAAAGAAAAATTGATTGTGTCAACATGACGTAATTGATTTTCAAATTTTTAATTTTAAAGGTCAGAATTGGAGTATTTATTGGTTGCTTCATCCTGATTCCATACCTTAATTACATGTTAGCAATTACTTTTTTTTTAAATTATACGTTAGAAGATTTAATTTTTAATAAAAAAAAATCACAAAAGTAAAGGATTTCAGGAAAATTAAAATTATTAAAAATAGTGTTATGGTAAAAAAAAAAAACTGAAATAATGATTGTATTTTTAGCTAGAATAAACAATGTAAGGCTAATATTTTACAGGAATTATTTTGGTAGGTTTGTTATAAGTTCATTTAACAGTTCCTTATTAGGGGCAAAGTCATAATTCTTTCACTGTGAATTTCTCTTTCGATGTCAAAAAATGGTAGTCTACTTTTGGACGCCAGCCAAAACACAGTAACAATTTTTAGAAATGTATAGCGGTTGTGACAACAAACGGCGCTATCGCTTTAGCTTTCATCGCGCTTACATCTCTTCTAAATACTTCAAATTATCAATTTATTTACTACATTTTACTATATTTTACAATTTCAGTTCTTATATCATCAATTAGAAAAATAATTAGTTTTCGATTGAAATTTATTTGAAAACTGAATTTTTAAATAATTTTCAAGCATGAAATATTTTTCAATTCTATCTCAACAATGATCATCAGTTTGCTTTAATAATGTAACATAGTCCCTGAGAAAGTTGCCCCAATTGACAATAGATTTTCCTAACCATCATAAAAACTGAAAAAAAAAATTAATAAAAACCCCTAATAAATCACAAGATCAGATTATCCATAAGATAGAGCATTTTAGCGCTAAACTAAAATCTGTCAAAAAAAAAAAAAAAAAAAAAAAAAAAAACTATTTTTAGTTTATGATTAACATAAAATTTATATGTTGAATTCGTTGATGTATTATATGTTGCATCAGAATATGCTTGGAACTGTATTTTATTATTTTTTAAAAAGATCTGTTGGATATTTAACTGTATAAGAGGAAAAAATCCCCGACTGTGATGGAAAAGGAATAATCATCCTGATTATGTAAAGGAACCGAAGAAATCATACAAATAAATTACACTTGAAAACATTAAAAATCTCCCTTATCTGCAGATTGATTTATTATTGTAAAAAAAAAATTCTTCATCTTTACATAACAAGTAATATATAAAAAAATTTTAAAGTCAATTCCTACTTTTTAATCATAAATATATAAAATAAACCTGTGTAGCATTAATGTGCCACGTTATCTTTATTGAACATTTTTTTATAATCATCGTTGCGGTATTTTATTTTTGTGGAATCACTAATTTGAGGAAAATCTTTTATTTCATTTATGAAAACAATGGGAGAAAATTTTTTCTCCCTTATAAAACTAAAAATAATTAATTAAATTTAATTAATGAATTAATATTTGAAAAAACTGTATTAACATCAAGTGTCATCCACGACAAGTTAAAAAAAAATGTATTTGAACTTGAGTGTTTGAATAGAAAATATTTTATTAACGATTGAAAATTTGAACAAGATATATAAATATATAGAGAGTATGAGCTAATAGTAGGAATTGAAAAATTGATTAGCTTACAACAATGGATGCGTTTCAGAAGACATAGATTTGAAACGAACAATGATTAAAAAAGACATTTTAAAACTTTTAATTTAAACATTTTAAAACTTTTTTTTAACGTCGAATTTCGACGGCGCGTTTGGGGAGATGCAATGCACATGCGCATAGGAGCTCATTCGGTTGCATTATTACAAGGGGGGGGGGAGATGTGTGCTCGGGCTCTATGTTCTTTTATTGACTGAATATGAGATAAACGTACGGATTTATATTTCGTTGGGTTCTATTTGTGTGATACTTCATAGGTCCAGGAAATTTTCTTTCTTGCCGTGGGGAATATGGCTTTAATATCAAACTGATTTGCACTATCACACAGTTGTTTACGGATTGTTTGTTTGGAGTTCGCATCGGAAATAGTACTGTAATTCACTGTGGGAAAAAACTTTTAAAATAAAATATTGGAAAGACTGTTTCATACGCAAGCTTATTTTACTAATATTGTTATAGTAATTTTTTTTCCGTCAAGTTTTGACGGGTTCCATCTAGTTATATAGTAATTCCATCATGTTTCAAATGTCGTAACATCATCAAAATGCACTTGAAATGATTATTTCCCATTGACTGTAATGTAACGGAATACTTTTGACTGTCCCTGTAAAAAAACTATAAGTGCTACACACTTCTGTTGAAATAGTTAACATGCTATAGTACACGACAATAACATACAAAAAATTCAGGGCGATCCGAGCATATTTACGCGAGTTAGAGCACGGACAGACGGCCAGATAAACCGAAGTCATAAACAACTAGGTTAGAAAGTGTTAAAAAGGATGTTAATATAATACTTTAAAAATTATCAATTCCGTCTCAAATAAAATTTGTTCCAATTTCAATACTCGTGTTTAAAAGATAACGTTTTAGAAGCTTTCTACAAAAAGCAAATAGTACAACAGAACAGCGAAAAATAACAGGTGCATTTTTACGGAAATTAAAATAATCAATTTTAGTTGCTAAAGATGGAGAACATGTAATTATTATCATGATTCTGTGACTATAAAAGAACTATCGCTACCACAAAATTTGTGTAAAAGCAGTTCTCAATCTGCTTTACTGTTTCCGGAAACCATGTAGTTAAAGAAGTAGTTGACGCACCCCTTCCCACCTTTGATTGATATACCCACACCCTTATATGACGAAATTATGAATTAAGTAAAATACCACCGCAATAACTTTTCCCCTCAATATCTAGAGATAGATTAGGAAGTTTATTTAATAATAATACGAAATTTAGAAAGAATTCGTTCATACTAGACGTGAGATGAATTCAGCCCGAGCCTGGGCTCGAAACGGGCTCGGGTTCTATTTTTATATCAGTCTTCGGAATCGGACTTAAAGTGAAAATTTTATTTATTCACAAATTGGAAAAAACGAAAAAAAAATTAAAAAACAAGAATGTAGTCTAAGTTTCTTAAAGTGTTTTACACCCCTTTAAAAATCAGTTTGAAAGGGTATTATGGTATAAGAACCATATATTTTTATTCAGTCGCAGATAACCTACATTTAATTTAACGTATAGCATATAGTTTCCCCTTTCTTTCACTTTTAAAATCTTATTCGCATCGATGTGGTTGAAATTAAATGTATTTCTCTTACATTCGCATTACGTCAAGGCTAAATCATTCGCATGAAAAGTTTTTACAGAACAGATGCGCGCTAAAACAAAAAAAAAAAAAAACAAATGAAAATTAAATTCATCTCTCATCATTCAGATAGTATGATGCTCAAATCGAAAGTCAAAATATGCATTGTGTTCGTGAAATACATATCGGTTAGTTGTACATTTTATTCCAGCGGCGCCGCATATAAAATAGGCCGAAAATTAAAATGATCTTGTTATCGCATTCAAATGCTAATTTTCTGCTTAATGCATTCGATTCCCAGGCCGTAATATAAACGACGTTATAAAATGTTCTTTCTATTAAGACAAAACATGACTTTCGATCTCTGATTCAGTTCCCACAAAAATGTAAGGCGATAAATCGCCATGTCTTTGATCTATCTTTTTGCGCCAAAATTCAAACACTCCATTACAATTAGATTAACGGTTGTTTTTCTTTTACAAATTTGAGTCTTGCCAAGCGATAATCAGAAAATGTTTTGGCATCATTGAAAAACTGAAATGTGGTCACTTCTCTCCTGTTCGTGCTGCTATCAAGATGTGTTATGGGGACCACCCTTTCGACTTGTATTCCTTTTACGATGTCCATATGCCAAGAATAAAATCTTGTGTTTTGTTAAAGTGATTCTTCTTGTTCCCTGCTTCTGCAACTTCACCCAGGAGATAGATTCTGAAGTTGTTACTGCAAAATACACAACGCATTGGTCTTCTTACCACTATGTTTGTGAAATATATAACTCGGCTTACCCAACAATACCATAGAACTTATGGTGCCGTGAATGTGAAGTTATCGCAGTAAGATTGGGTGGTCCCCTAGGATTAATGGTTCCCCAATTATTTTAAAAACTTGCAAACTTTTACAATTTTCCGGTGATTTCTGCTACTTGTCGGCGAACATATTCCTGGTGGATGTACAGCGCCTTAGTTTTTCCTGTCTTTCCGGCTGTAATCTTGCACTCCAATATTGTTTTCGACTAATTGCTACAGCGCTCTGGTGTCTGCTTTACTGCGGCGGCTCGCCTGTTCCTTCGCTCTCTGGATCGCGGTGTTTTACATGTGTGCAGCTTTGTGACATCTTTATCTACCATATGCAGTGTTTGTTTTGTGCATCTACTACCTGTGTGGTGTATCAAAGATTCGTGAGCGCTTTTTCTTTAAAAAAAAAAAAAAAAAAAAAAAAAAATGCGGCCTCGTCATTGTTTTCTTCAGTGCATTATGGTGTAATAGTGTCGAATAATAATATCATCATCGCTTTGTGTTTTATGCGCGGTTTACCTCTGTTGGAATATTTATCACAATGTGTCGATAGATTTTTTTCTTTTTCCCCTTTTTTTTCTTTCCATGCCATTCGTTTTATGCAAGTATTGTGTGGTGATAAAATAGTGTTGACCGAAATCATCTATTTCAAGCTGTGTGTGACAGTGCTTTTCAATAGTGATTGAATTATGTGAAATATTTGTGCATCGTGCGTCAGTCCATCTAATTAAAAAAAGAAAAAGAAAAAAGTGTCTTCGTGTGCTGTAGCGTTTATATTTACGAAAGTTGGAATTTTTATGCAATAAGAAAATAATGTGAAGGTGATAAATTATGTGCAATTAGCTAAAAACGCGATTTACAAATAATAATAATAATAATCAATGTGATTATTTTAAGTGTTTTATATGAAAAAGAGCTCTGGTGAACATTTTTCAGGTTTTTCTTATATAATCGTTAATAATGCTTTTCATATTAAATAAATATAATAAATTATTATTATAAAACATTATGATACTACGGAAAATTTGGTGACATTTTTTCGGAATTTTCTCCAATTTTTCATTTTTCTTTTGATATGCACATTTTAGTGTCACTGAATTCGCCTAAAATTATTTGGTTCCACTTTTGAACTTACGTAAAAATTGCACATTTTTATAGTTTTTTTTGCATTTCTTACTTTTAAATTAATTAAAATAACTGCATAATGTGCACATTTGTTTTGTTTTATTTTGAATAAAAAGGTAAATATTTTTCTCTTATTTGTGCCTGTGTGATTTTAATGATTTAAAGGTCTTTATTTTCTAATTTGCCAACCAAGTAAGTTTTCAGGCACTATTTTTCTTTATGCATGAACATTATTATTTTATTGTATTTATATTTTCTAGTTTGTGTTTTATATATTTTTTGTGAGTCCTGATTTAAAAGTCAACTAGTTATGGCTGTTTCGAAAAATTTCGACTTCAAAGTCGATGATTTTGAAGGAGACCCCGCTTTAACCGAACATTTTTTTAAACAAGTTCTGGCTTACGAAAAGGTTAAAAATCTATCGCGGGATGAAACTATTCTATTTTTGAAATCTAAATTTAAAGGACCCGCTCTAAAATACTTGCTGGAAAATCCTGTTTTATATAATGCCGAGGATTTTGAATTTATCCAAACTAATGTTACAAATTTTTTTTCTCAAAATTCCACCGTGGCAACTTTAAATGATCTAAATAACTTGACCTTATTACCGCATGAGAGTATTAAGAATTTCGCACACCGCCTTAATGTTTTGGCAGCCAAGGTGTACCCTCAGATCTTTGATAAAGAAGCATTGGATCATATCAAATTTGTAAAGTTATTTGCATGTTTACCTTCGACTATTAAAGTTAAACTTCAGGAGGAAGGTATAATATCCTATACTAAAGCCATTGATCGAGCCCACTCTTCAGGATATTTTTATTCAAGATAATGTTTTATCTGCCAACGCTTCTTCTAATGCTAGTGATACGTTACAATCACAAATTGCAGAATTATCGGAAAGGATAAACAACTTGAATTTTGCCCAGCCTGCTCAAAAAAAAGATGAATCACCACATGTCAGACAAAAAAGATTTCATAACAATCAAAATTTTCGTCAAAATTTTAAGACTCGGTATTCATCTCAATCATCTCATAGACAACCAAAATTCAGAAATCAAATAGAGCGTTGTCAGCTTTGTTTTCGCTATGGACATATTGCAAAAAATTGTTTTAAATGGCAACGTGCCAGCACCAGGCATCCCCAACAACAAGGTAGATATCACAAAAACAATGATAACACCAATAACAGTGATTTAAACTATTAAAGAGATACACTTTAGCTGGCGATTGTGTGTCTCGGGAAGTAAATTGCACGTCAGCTGAAAATGAGCACATATTGCATATTGCTGATCATAGCCTCCCTAAAATTTCTTCAAAAAGACTTGTGAATTCTACAGCTTCCCAAACAGACTCAAAAATTACAATTTCTGACAATTGCGCCTCTCAAACTGAGAATTTTTTTCAAGAATACATTTTCAATGTTAACAGAGTGGCTCCGTCACTTCCTCTTGTAAAGGCCACCATTGGCAAGGAAGATGCATTTCTATTGTTAGACACAGGAAGCAGTACTTCTTTAATTTCAAATCAATTATTTCAACAGGTTAAACATATTATAAAATACAAACGTTTAGGATCAAACGTTACGTTAACTACAGTTAACTCTGAATTAGATTTTACTGCATGCATTCGTTTTTCCTTCAAAATAAATCAGAAATTTTTCCAACATTGTTTTTATGTTATTGACATTCCCGAATCGTATAATTTTGATGGAATCTTAGGTTTGGATTTTTTACAAAAGTATAACATAACCTTAGATTTGTCCAACAGAATTATGCAACTAAACGACTTAAAAATTCCCCTTACTTGTGTCGATGCAAAGGACAAATCTCTCGAATGTCACAATATTTCCCTTAATCAACAAATATCAGAAAATGTATTGCTTAAAACTAAATTAATCTTAGCACCAAATGAAACAAAATGCATCACAGTAAAGTCCAATAATATGATAGTTGACACACCTTATATGTTTCAAAACAATGTTCTTTCTAAAAACATTCTTGCCTTTGATGCTATTGTACAGGTAGATAAACAAAATTTACATGAGTTTAACATTTATGTAAAAAACATTTCAACAAAAAATGTTCATCTTAACAATCATACAAATATAGGCTTTATCACACAGATTGAAAAAATAATTGAAAATCCTAATGACTTACAAAATTTTGAAAAGGAACTTAAAGAAGAGTCTAAATTATTTGTAAACTTTATTCAAGCTAGTGAAGAAATCTTAAAGCAAAGAAAAGCAGAATTGTCCCATAATGATTTTAAACTAAGCCATCTTTCAAAACAAGAATCGGAAAAGCTAAAAAAGTTATTGTTAGAGAATTATTCTGTTTTCTCAAAGTCCATGAAAACATTGGGACACACTGACAAGTTCAAACCAAACATTAAATTCACAAATGACTTCCCTATCAAGACTTTACCCTTCCCCATCCCTCAGGCTTTACAACAAGAAGCTTTGAGCCAAATTAATCAGTTAGTAGAAGCTGGTATAATTGAACGCAGTTGCTCCGAGTGGGCTTGTCCCATCCTTTTGGTTTAAAAAAAACCTGATGGGTCAGGAAATCAAAAATTCAGACTTGCCTTAGATTTACGTATGCTTAAAACAGTCATTCAAAGTTCTTCATATCCACTCCCTAAAATACAAACTATTATAGCAAGTCTTTCAAAATTTAAATTCTTTACATCCCTTGATTTTCAGCAAGCTTATCACCAAATCGACTTACCACCAGAATACCAAGATAAGGTAACTTTTACAAGTATGTATGGTTCATTCAAATTCCGAAGACTATGTTTTGGACTAAAAAATGCCAGTGCTTACTTTCAGGCCCTCATGGATATGCTTTTAGATGAAATGCAATTAGACGGTATATATGCTTATCAGGATGATCTTATTTTTGGTTCCAACTCATTTCAGGAAACGGTAGAAAAGTTACAAAAAATACTCCAAATTTTGGCAAAATATAATATGACCTTATCTCCATCTAAGTGCTCATTTCATAATTCCGCTATAGATTATTTGGGTTTTCACATAGAAAATCATACAATTTCACCGATAAAAGCCAACATTTTGAAAATCAAATCTTTCCCTACACCGAAAACAAAAAAGCAAGTTAAAAGTTTTGTTGGATTAGCCACCTTCTATAAAAGTTTGATCCCTTCTTTTTCCAAATTAATTCAACCTCTTATTGATCTATCAAAACCTAGTTCTACTTTCAAATGGTCTGATCTCCACCAAGATGTATTTAACGAAATTCAAAAGATTTTTTTCCAACCCCCCATGGTAAAACTCCCTGATTGGAACAAGACGTTCTACGTCAATACGGACGCATCTGGAATCGCAATCTCTGGTGTACTTCTGCAGAAATATAACGACCAATTATTCCCTATTTCTTATTTTTCAAAATCACTTAAACCTTCAGAAAAAAAATACCCTGCTCTAAAGCTGGAATTAATGGCTATAGTAAAATCTGTAAACGCATTTAATTACTATGTATATAATCGACTATAATCGGCATTTCGTTATTTTGTCAGACAGCAAAACTCTTGAAAAGTATAAAAAAACTACTAACCCTGCTGATATTACTACTCGTTGGCTTATGCAATTATCTAAATACACTTACACTTTCGAACATATCCCTGGTGTATCTAATGTTCTGGCCGATTATTTATCTAGATGTAATTTCAATGAAGGTAATATCGAGACTCTAAATTCTAACCCTCAGCTTTTTTCTGAAAGTGCTCAGGCCTTGCCCATAGTGGAAAATGATGTTGATGCAGTGCCGAAACTAGCCTTTTTGGCGCCCGGGGCAAACATGGATTTTGGCGCCCCCCCCCCCCCCCCCTCCTCCGAAAAGAAAATTTCCAAAGCGAATTTTTTCTAAGTTTCTAAAATTTAAAGTACATAATTAGATAATCTGTAATACTGAACTAAGTAATTAGCTTTGTCAAATACTGATTCATTAAAACCGTGAAAATGGAATCGAAAGGAACCGAAAAATATTCCGCTTTATACAGGTTTTCATCTTAGGAAGTATAATTATTGATATTTTCAGGGGCGGAATTTAAGGGGTTGCGATGGTCTCAATCGCAAGGGGCCCCGCATCCAAAGGGCTCCCAAAATCCTCTTTTGAGTTCAACGAGAAAAACTATTTTTTGATCAAAGGATTTTCTTTGCACTTTTTTTTAATTAGTATTACTACATAATTTTCATGTAATTTAAATAGAATATTTTTTATACCATTTGCTATTCCCAGAAATGTTTTAGTTATGTTTAAATGTTTTTCCTTGTCTTCTTTTCTATTAGAACTGTGAACGGTTTTGGAGGGTTGGGGTGAGACTCAAACTTGGATCTGAGCTGAAAGGAACCCTGTTACTGTTAGAGACTTTTATGACGATTTAATTACACAGATTCAGAGTCTAATTAAATCAGATCTGATAAATCTAAATCTGGATCGTGACACTGGGGCCCCTGATTTAGGGGTGCCCCATACTTGGTATGCTGTTTACATAAAGCTGATATTTAGAATGCATTTGACTTTATTACTGATTATAATCGATATTTTGCAGTTTTAGAGTATGATAATATTAAAAACGAAAAGAAATTCAGCTTGACTATTGCATGGGCACACGATATATTTGTCCCGGAAATTTACATCTGGATCTAAAAAAATAATTACAGCAAAAGAATGGGGCGGGCGGCAAAACCCGTAAGAACGGGTAAAGGACGAATATATATATATATATATATATTTCTTTTTTTTTTTTTTTTTTTTTTTTTGCAAAGATATTGGCAGAGACGACTTTATTATTCATGGCACCCTGTGCGAGGTTCTTTTCTGCGTCTCTACAAATGCTATATTCTTAAGAAAGAAAAAAGGGGAGGAGAGGTTACTGTTTTATCTTGCATATGTTTCGTCCCCTTAGTTTTTAGTGTCATTAGCAATAGCCAACTTCGCGCCCTTTAAAGCCGGATCTGTATGTAAAATAGTAATTGTAACAAATGGTATGGCGGCATTTTTAATTTATCTGGAAATGGCCAAAGGACGAGAAAATAATTTGGGAGGATATAGGATGCGGTTTTATTAGTCATAGAAACTTGGGTATGGTTTTCTCCCTGCACCCCTACAAATGAAATTTTTTTTTCAAAAAAAGTTTTAACAAAGAGTTTTATTTTGTGTATTTTTCAAATT
Source organism: Maratus michaelseni (assembly GCA_963931845.1). Classification (NCBI taxonomy): domain Eukaryota; kingdom Metazoa; phylum Arthropoda; class Arachnida; order Araneae; family Salticidae; genus Maratus; species Maratus michaelseni. Next base: position 155,502,660 of record OZ007596.1, on the reverse strand, counting down.
ATTCTTTCAAATATTATTTGTTTTTAGTATCCAAGGCAGTCGCCCCACCTCGCCCCCTCTAATAATACTAGATTGGATCTGGATAAAAAAAGTAATTTCAGCAAAATTAACAGGTCGGCATATTCCAGTTGCCACCAAGGGCGGCAAAACGCTTACAAAACTTTCGCAAAAAGACGAGTAAAAAACTTTTTGGAAGATAAAGCCAGGGGCGGCTCCAGGTTTACTAGCCATGGCGCGCTGTACGAGATTTTTTACTGTACCTCTACAAAGGCTACACTTAAAAGAAAAAGATTTTACTGAGAATTTTACTTTGGGCATTCATCCTCCAATTTGTGTTTATTGTCCAGGGCAGTCACCCCTCGCCCATGACAAAATGGAAAAAGAAGAAAGCTTCACGCTGGGAAAAAAGGGAAAAAATAGAACAGCCTTCATGGAATATTTTTATCTAATAGAAAATCAAAGTGAGGGAATCGCTTGCCAATTATCCATGCTGGACAGTGCAGTACCGTATCCTGACGACGTTGAACAGTGTCATATACAGACACGAGTAGGGACTGACCTTGAAAAATGTTAGTGATTCTCCTAAACCACAGGAAGAGATTTAAATGATAGACGACATAGACATGATACATTTGGAATGGGAGAAAGAGAGCCTAAGAGAACAGTTCGTTTTTTATTCATTTGCTATCTTGTATTGTAGACGAATCTTTTTATCTATTTGTCTATTTTAATGCATTTGGTTCATTTTTCTTTTGGATTTTCCGGCTGCGAGACTTTTTTTACAAATTTCATATATACATACATTTCTATATCAAACAACAAACAAAACCTGCATTTGGCGACCCCTCCACCTTCAGTTCTGCTGGCGCCCGGGGCACGTGCCCCCTCTGCCCCCCCTTAGTTTCGGCCCTGTGTTGATGATTCGGACAATCAAGAAGTACTTAATTGTTTACATATCAGTAGTTCAAATAATAAAGACCCTTTATTGGAAATTTCCAATGAAACATTCGTTCAGGAACAAATGAAAGATCCGCATTTAGCTCCTATTTATAATGAAATTTTAAATTCCGGTTCTTCAAAAAAATTTCCTTCTTACTTTATTCATCCAGATTCTAAGGTTCTCATGATAAAAAGGAACAATATTGCTAGTAACACATTCTCGTATCTTATCATAGTTCCTAACTCTCTTAAACCTAAAGCATTAAGAATCTCCCACTCAAGGGCGGATCTAGAGAGTCTTCAAGGGGGGGGGCGATATCAGAAATTTGGAGGTTAATATCTGACCCACAGTCTTGGTCGGGCCGGGTCTAATTTTTTTTAATTGCGGGTCAGACTTACTTCTACTTTTGGCTACGGGTCGGGTTTGGGGCGGGTTGACTTCTACGTTTACTGCGGGTCGGGTTTGGGTTGGGTTAACTTGTCTTTTGATACGAGATGGGTTTGGATTGGGTTAATTTTTACTTTTTTCTGCAGGCCGGGTTTACTTCTACATTTTCCCTGCGGGTCGTGTTTTTTCACTCTTGCGTAACGTGTTCGGGTTGACCCTGTTTTTTAAAAGAATGTCTAAAATATTTTTTCTGATAAAATCTATATGCAGTAAAAACTTCCTAATGGACAGTCTCGGGATGGGCTCGGGGTTTAGCTTTAATTACCGGGCTTTTATAATCTTAGCTTTTATACTTTTTTCTTTTTATACCAATCAGGGCTCGGTCCGAGATTTTAGCTTTACTCGTATATCGATCTGGGCCAGTATTTTGTTTTTTACGGGCCGGACCTGGCCAGCATTTTTTTCCGGGCCGGGCTTGGACTATACTTTTAACTTTTATACCGTGCCGGGCCGGACTTGGACCATACTTTTAACTTTTATACCGTGCCGGGCCGGACTTGACCATACTTTTAACTTTTATACCATGCTGGGCCAATAATCTGTTTTCACGGGCTGGGCCGGGCTCGGGCCGAATTTTCAGATTTTATACCGTGCCGGGTCGGGCCAATCACTTGTTTTACACGGTCCGGGCTGGGCTCGGGCCGAACTTTTAACTTTTACACCGAGCCGAACTCGGGCAAAAATTTTAACTTTTATACCGGGCCAAACTCGGGCAAAAATTTTAACTTTTATACCGGGCCAATAATTTTTTGTACGAATCGGGACGGGCCCGGGCCTGGAAATTCCGGCCCATGCAGATCTCTGGGATGTACACCGAAAGAGATCCCGAAAAACATGTTTTTACAAAATGTCTGTCTGTCCTTGTGTATGTCCCCTTTGTATCATCGAAAGTGTATGAAATTGTGCATAGAATTAAACCAAATTTCATTGATAGGTTTTTGACAATGGCTAGCAGGTCGTACTTAAAGATTGAGCGATTTATGTGCAATATTTCGTAGTTTAACATCGGCTGTTCATGCAGGGAAGGTAACACGGCGCTTCGCTAGCAGCTGATGTAAAATGGAATTCTGTGAAAGTGAATTTTGAAGTATTAACATGGATGAGATAGAAGAAAGCTTTGGGATTGGCACACCCGATTGCTTAAAAGTATCTCTCTTTGATTTATTAAACCAAACTAAATTTCGAAAAATTATGCTAAAAAAATGTACAACATCACTACAATTTTTACGAAAACAAATTAATACTAGTATGTTGTGGCTATCACAAAACTTTCTTCTACATAAAACAAATTGTCTGCAATAAAAATTAAATGACAATCTATTCGTTCTTGAGATACAGCAAACGCGGAAATCGTGAAAAACAGATCATAGTGGCTACATCTGTTGGGCGGTATACACCCAATTCTAATAAAGATCTATATATGCCAAGGTCAAACATAATCTAAAGTTTAATGAAATACCATGTGTCAATTCTTAAGATATAGATATTGCGAAAAATACAGCATAGCAGTATCACCTGTTGAGTAATTTAAACCAAAACATCATCTGCACCAATTTATGTCAAGGTCTAACTAAATACGAATTTTCATTAAATTCCGCGCATTAGTTCTTGAGATAGAGCGCCCACAAAATTTGTATTACTTGATTGATTGTAACACTGCTTGACAATTGCTAAGGAACAACTCGTTTTTTCAACGTAGCGTTCCCAACAGCCAACCAACATAGTAAAATTAATTATGGCGTACTAAGGATGGACCTGTTATGTGCCTAAAATGTAGTCATTCATTCGAAAATTTATGCAGTTAGGTGTTTGAAAAAAATAGCGCCTTAGGTTGTTGAATTAATTTCTGTGAAATTCCGTGTGGTACGGTATTAATGAAGTGCAAAATGTCTACAAGCACTGAAAAACGCCTTGTGAGAGGAGTGGGAAAATATCCCCCAAGGACTCTTCAATAGTTTAATAGACAGCATGAATAACAGATGAAAATGTGCACTAGTGTCCGAGAAGGCCATATTCCTTGAGAGATTGATATATCTTATTTTTTCATATAAAAAGACCCTTTTTTGTCAAGTCCGAAAATTTTCAAAGGAGACATTTCTTTATTTTATTTTTGTTATCCCGCTTTCCCATGTGGTGCGATCTGTACCATTTTGCATGATAAATATAACACTCTACCTCTATTACATATGTTCTTAGTTTCATTTCTTCAATCATTGCCTGTGATTATTTATTTCAAAAAATGTTTCTGTTCCTTAGCAATTGTCAAGCAGTGTCAATAGACAGACAGACAGACATTTTCTAAGAACAGTCAATTCTGTTCAGGACCTCCTAAAATGTAGAAATACGTCGAAAATTTTTACCAATCCAATACTTTGTTCTTGAAAGCCTGAGTGAGACCACTCGGTCCGGATGAGCCGGACCGTTGAACGTTAATGCCTCACCCGGGAAGAAATACTTTGTTCGAAAACAAAAATCCCTGACGACTTGGCCTATAGGCACAGGCAGATTTCGAAGACTCAGATCATGGGGCGCCTGTATTTTGGGAATTCCGGAAGAAATGACCTTTTTGCCATATTGCGGCAGTTGGGACCGACTACTTCGAAATCACCTATGTCTGTAGGCGGAGCCGGCTAGGATTTTTTTGTTTTAATTTTGTTTTGCTGTAAGGGTTGGTCCTAGGAAAAACTTGTCAATATAAAAGTTGTAGATAATATTAAGAGGATTTATAACAAATTTAAGAGGATTTGATATCTTGTGAATTGACAAAGTTATGATTTTTTTTCTTCTTAAGCACACCTATTCTTCCCCCCCCCCCCTTGAGGCCATTTTTAATGATATCAAAAATCTGTCCAACATAAATTTTCGGCCCTTTTCCTAGAAGTAATAATAACTTTAAACGGATTCGATATGTATCATATTTAAGAAGTTATGTGTTTTTTTCTGTTTTCACAAAAAGCCCCCCCCCTCCCCCCATTTTCCCAACCTTGGTTCAATTTTGCCCATTAACGAACTTGACCAAATTGAGATTTTATGCCCCTTGATTTTATATATCAGTTTGGATGAGATTTGTGCAGAATTATTGAAGTTATCGTGTCCATAAAAAAGTGATATAGATAGATAAAGTTTTGAACTGGGTGTGGTTTTAGGTTCTGGGAGTCATGATCGGCGTAGATCTGGAAATCTACCTAAAATGCCACCCGAACATAGGCTCGGAGGCAAGAATTTAGAGGTATGTACGAGCGAATAATGGTTTTCATACGTGTTGAGTCAGACACGGGCCGAATTGTTAGCTTTTATACCGGGTCGGGCCCGAGTCAGGAAATTTCGGCTCGTGCAGATCTCTAGAAAGAATGAATTCCTTGCCAAACTCGTCCTAGAAAAAAGAAGACTATACCGGCCCGGCTCGAGTCTACAGAAAAGGAATACCCGGCCAGAAAAGAGTGGAGAACAGGCAAGGTCCGAGTTTCGTGAATGAAAACTGGCTCGAGATTTTTCTTTGGGCCAGACCCTTTCCCGCACAGACCTCTGATATCGGTTTGCAGACCTTTTATTAAAGCAAGGGGGTGGGGGTGCGATACGCCATTGCTGGCAACCGGACCGAATTTTCTGCTTTTATGCCTGGCTCAGGCCTGAAAATTTCGGCCCGTGCAGACCTCTTAGAAAGAATGAAATCTAATCCAGGCACGACCCGAAAAACGACCCGAAGTCTGGTAGGCCCCAGTCTCCAGAAAACGCGAGGCCCGCTCCAGGCCCGAGACTCCAGAAAAAGAAGTCCCGGCCCGACCCGCGGGTCGGGCCGGGACCGCCGGAAGCCTTTTCCAATGGAGGCCTCTAATGTCGGTTTATCGACTTTTTTTCGGCTCAAGGGGGGGGGGCGATCGCCCCATCGCCCCCCCTTAGATCCGCCATTGCTCCCACTTGTCTCATTTTGGTTTATGTAAAACATATGACTTTCTTTCTGCCCGTTACTGTTGGAAAGGCATGTACAAAGATACGTTAAATTCTGTGTCGTCATGTGTAAAGTGTCTTCAAGCCAAACATCATAGAATTCCAAACGCACCACTTCAACCAACTTATACACCTAAACAGCCAGGAAATACCATTTCAATTGATCTTGTAGGCCCCTTTCGAAATGGACAAACTATTTTAACTGTCACTGACCATTTTTCTCGACACATTGAATTATATCCTCTTTACAACACGTCTGCTCCTAAAATTGTAAAATGTTTATTCTCTTATATGACTACCTTTGGCCGACCTTCATCCATATTGTCAGATCTTGGCCCCCAATTTAGATTATATGTTTATGATATTTTCAATAACATGTTAGGTATAAAGATAAATCATTCGTCCATATCACACCCAGCCTCCAATGCCATTTCTGAACGGATTAACACATCAATTAAGTATTCAGTTAACACTTTAATGCAGGAAGGACATACCTTTGAAAATGCCATTGCCATTCACAAAAATTTATATAACGGTTCAAGACATTCATCTACTTCTTTTTCTCCAAATCTCTTGCATTTTGGTCGTGAACTATCTTTAATTTTTGACACTTATGATTTTAATGCTAACCAACCTTTTTTAGACCAAAATGTTGATATATACAAACTTCTATATGATCTAAATGGTATTTACAAAAAAGCTTATGACAACATAAAATTTACACAACTTAAAAGGAACCAATATCATCAACAAAAAGCTAAGTTAAGACCAATTACTGAGAAAGATATTGTTTACTTAAAGTCGGTAGACAAATTCAAACCAAAGTATACAGGTCCATATGTTGTTGTAAAAAAACATTCACCTGTCTCTTTTTCAATTAAGCAATTCAATACACACCTTAATAATTCTATTTTGAGAGTTCACATTGACAGATTACTTCTCGCACCACCTCGAAATAATCATTTATTTGACTTTAGTTATCAAAATAATCAAAACCATTCCATCAACAACAGGAATATTTTTAATAATTCTCATCCTTATAATTTATGCCCTCGAAAATAAAATTGTATCTTATGTCAATTCATCGATGCCCCATTTTCCCGGAAACTGGTGTGTCTATATATATCTTGTATGTAGTATTTCAGTATATTGTTTTGTTTCTGTGTACATGGCTAGACGATTGTTTATGTTTCATATACAGAAATGCTTCAGACAGGATAGTTGACATCTGTTTTTGTCAAATATTTTGGTTTACATTTATTAAATTAAAAAAAAAATATCTTGAATTTAAATTTTTCTATTAAATATTATCAATCACTTAAGGTCAATTTTTTAAAATTTTGATAATTTTATTCTATTTAGTTATGAATCGAAGTAGGCTATTTCTAAAGTTTAACAATAATAATAATTATAATATTTTTTTAAATTTTAAAGTTAAATTCTTTGGAATTATTTTGTTCGTGAATTGCTATAAAAAAGAAAATCCCAACTATGACTTCTTGCTCTCTCCACTCTAGATTGTGTCTTCAAAAGTTAGTACATTTTTATATAAAAAAAAAAAAAAAAAACTTTGATTTATTTTTCATTTTTTTTTTTTTCATTATCCCCTTGAGAAATAAGACCCGTTCCAAATTTTATACCCGTGTGGGGTCCTTATTTCATTGTGTTGAGAGCATACAACTTTGAGATTGGTATATCCAATTTTATTTTGAAAATAATCTTTGTTTGACGTCGAGGTTGCTCCAAACGTATGAGGACATTCCAAGTATGTGCGGAGAAGGGGGGGATTTACTGAAATAAATTCCCCTCCCCTTTCACGCCCTGTCCCGCTTGGACCAAAGTCATAAACTGAGGTCATATGTCTTGTATATTCTACAAATTTAAGGGGAGAAATTTTTCAGGATGCCTATTTTGCATCATTTTTCTTCTCTCCTGTGTCTTTACACGGAACAAACACATTTTTACTTTTTCATTTTATATACCTTAATAAAATAATTATTGTAGTAGTGTTGTGCTCTATATAATTGTATTTAACTGTTTTCTAGTATAAATATACCTTATGTTTTTAATATAAAAAAAAAAACAGTTCTATTTTACAAAGTGCCATGAACTAAAAAAAACTATTCTGCACTATATAAATTTTTGAGCTCATTATACATTTCAAGAAAAAAAAAACAATCTAACAAACAAAAATGCTCCTGCACTATCAAAGTGTGCAATTGCTGATCAGCATTCGTAGTAAAGGAAATGTCAATATGACATGAAAATGACTTATTGAAGGAGCTCATGTTACAACAAAATAAATAAATAAACATTTGAAAATTAAAAAAAAGGACATTTAGTGAATGTTCAAGTATTGATGAACATCATATTGTTGGCCATACTAAATTTGACGTCAGTATTTCTTTCAATTTCTTTTATTATTAGTATATATTTTATATTTGTATGCATACTGTAATATGTGTTTAGTGTTTATATGTTTTATATTTTCACGGTAAGACTCAAAAAAAAAAAAAAAAAAAAGATTTTTTTTTAAACTATTGTTGGGGTGATAAATATATGGTATAAGAACCATATATTTTTATTCAGTCGCAGATAACCTACATTTAATTTAACGTATAGCATATACTTTCCCCTTTCTTTCACTTTTAAAATCTCATTCGCATCGATGTGGTTGAAATTAAATGTATTTCTCTTACATTCGCATTACGTCAAGGCTAAATCATTCGCATGAAAAGTTTTTACAGAACAGATGCGCGCTAAAACAAAAAAAAAACAAATGAAAATTAAATTCATCTCTCATCATTCAGATAGTATGATGCTCAAATCGAAAGTCAAAATATGCATTGTGTTCGTGAAATACATATCGGTTAGTTGTACATTTTATTCCAGCGGCGCCGCATATAAAATAGGCCGAAAATTAAAATGATCTTGTTATCGCATTCAAATGCTAATTTTCTGCTTAATGCATTCGATTCCCAGGCCGTAATATAAACGACGTTATAAAATGTTCTTTCTATTAAGACAAAACATGACTTTCGATCTCTGATTCAGTTCCCACAAAAATGTAAGGCGATAAATCGCCATGTCTTTGATCTATCCTTTTGCGCCAAAATTCAAACACTCCATTACAATTAGATTAACGGTTGTTTTTCTTTTACAAATTTGAGTCTTGCCAAGCGATAATCAGAAAATGTTTTGGCATCATTGAAAAACTGAAATGTGGTCACTTCTCTCCTGTTCGTGCTGCTATCAAGATGTGTTATGGGGACCACCCTTTCGACTTGTATTCCTTTTACGATGTCCATATGCCAAGAATAAAATCTTGTGTTTTGTTAAAGTGATTCTTCTTGTTACCTGCTTCTGCAACTTCACCCAGGAGATAGATTCTGAAGTTATTACTGCAAAATACACAACGCATTGGTCTTCTTACCACTATGTTTGTGAAATATATAACTCGGCTTACCCAACAATACCATAGGTATTTAATTGTTATTGATGGGATATGAGGAATCTAATTCTGGAACTTTGGCACTGTCAGTGTTAGTAACATAACGAAGGTGTGGGATATCCCTTGTCTATCCTCGCTTTCTGTTTGAAACCCTTTTTCAGAATTACTGGAAAACAGAATTGACGCCTTTCTGCCTTAGTTGTACAATGATATTTTTTAATAAGAATTGTGACTTTTGCAGATTTCTGCTAGTGGTTATGTGTAACCACTAACATACACAGTGGCTTTGTTATTTATAAGCGTATAAATAACAAATTTGCCATTTTATAAAGATTTTCCCGGACATGAAAATCACGAAATGTTGTCACGAATATTTAGGATTTATACTTATTTCTATGTAAGAAGATATTTTAAAAGAGAAAATTAATCGTCAAACAATTTTAAAATGTTATTAACAATTTTCGAACTCATCTCTAGTTCATACAACCTGACTTATAATTTGTATAAGTTATTATTATTATTATTATTATTATTATTATTATTATTATTATTAAATATTTATAAGAATGCATAGATTAATTAACAAATAATTTTGTTTTTTGAAATCTCTCAGTCCTTAAGAAAAATAAAGGTAAACACATTGCTAGTTAATATATGTAAATGAGATATTTCGACAAAAGTAAAATTCTTCATTACATAATCTTTCAACAGAAGAAAAGCTATCCATGTGTAAAAGGTTCAGAAAATATTCGTTTTTAAAAAATATTTGGGTTCGCATTCTAAACGGGGTGAAGTATAGCATTTTGCATGAAATATAAAATCTAGTTTTATTAATAGACGTATTAAACAAATTTTACATCAAATTTCCTTTAATGGTATCTTTAAAGTTTTCTTTAAAGTAGACATCTACCGAACCAAGTTTTTAAGGCCAAAACCGAATTTCTCGAGTTTCAGCCGAAACTGAAAACGAAACTCTCCCAACGCAATTTTAAGCTATTACTATACAAAAAATTACATACAAAAAATACATACAAATAATTATTAGTTAATTATTCGCAAATAGGCATGCGAGAATGATGTGGCATATTCTCGCTTTCAATAAAAGCAATATTGAATCATTATTTTTTTTTTAATTTTTATAGCCAAACAATTGGGACATTTATTCAATAATACTGTTATAGTTTTTCATACAATGAAACGTCTGCACAGAGAGTTTCAAAATGCTTAATATTTAGCTTTTTACTTGCTTGAAAAGAAATATTTAAAATATGCTGCTAGTAAGAGAGTATATTCAGCGTATTTGCAGACCGAATATAATCTCGTATACGCACGTCCATCTTTAAAAATCGGGAAGTATGTGTGTGTGTGTGGGGGGGGGGGGGGGGGGGAGTGATGAAACTATTTTAATTTAAAATTACTGTTACGTCAGTAGAAAATTAAAAATAACAAATAATGTAAGGTAATGTTTTAGTATATGTATTTTTAATTTTTACACTTAAATTCTGAAGATGTTTAATTTCTTGTTAATGTTTCTACTAATTTTTAATACAGCGACGTTTTACTTATATTTGATTAAAGATATATATTAAAAAGACCGACGAATATCGGAAAACAACGCATAAAAAAACTCTTATGTCGTTAAAAAAAAAAAAAAAAAAAAAAAAAACATACAAATTAGTCGAAAAATGCGAAAATAAAGATTTTTAGAACACAAAATTATGCGTAATAAATCTTTTTACTGATAAGATTGTAATAATATATTTAAAAAAAGGTAACATTTTATTGTTTCATTTATTTAATTGCTTATATTAAAAAAAAACGTTAAATTATAATACCCGCTTTGCTCCAAAAGGAACATTATTTGTTTTACTTACATAAGAGTAACTTTTTAGAAATGAACCATCAATATAAGTTAATTTTAATTCATTTTTTAGCAGTGAATTACGCCTGTAATCATTGAATAATAACCAGTAAATTATTATCATACAACCTGACTTATAATTTGTATAAGTTATTATTATTATTATTATTATTATTATTATTATTATTATTATTAAATATTTATAAGAATGCATAGATTAATTAACAAATAACTTTGTTTTTTGAAATCTCTCAGTCCTTAAGAAAAATAAAGGTAAACACATTGCTAGTTAATATATGTAAATGAGATATTTCGACAAAAGTAAAATTTTTCATTACATAATCTTTCAACAGAAGAAAAGCTATCCATGTGTAAAAGGTTCAGAAAATATTCGTTTTTTAAAAATATTTGGGTTCGCATTCTAAACGGGGTGAAGTATAGCATTTTGCATGAAATATAAAATCTAGTTTTATTAATAGACGTATTAAACAAATTTTACATCAAGTTTCCTTTAATGGTATCTTTAAAGTTTTCTTTAAAGTAGACATCTACCGAAACAAGTTTTTAAGGCCAAAACCGAATTTCTCGAGTTTCAGCCGAAACTGAAAACGAAACTCTCCCAACGCAATTTTAAGCTATTACTATACAAAAAATTACATACAAAAAATACATACAAATAATTATTAGTTAATTATTCGCAAATAGGCATGCGAGAATGATGTGGCATATTCTCGCTTTCAATAAAAGCAATATTGAATCATTATTTTTTTTTAAATTTTATAGCCAAACAATTGGGACATTTATTCAATAATACTGTTATAGTTTTTCATACAATGAAACGTCTGCACAGAGAGTTTCAAAATGCTTAATATTTAGCTTTTCACTTGCTTGAAAAGAAATATTTAAAATATGCTGCTAGTAAGAGAGTATATTCAGCGTATTTGCAGACCGAATATAATCTCGTATACGCACGTCCATCTTTAAAAATCGGGAAGTATGTGTGTGGGGGGGGGGGGGGAGGGGGGAGTGATGAAACTATTTTAATTTAAAATTACTGTTACGTCAGTAGAAAATTAAAAATAACAAATAATGTAAGGTAATGTTTTAGTATATGTATTTTTAATTTTTACACTTAAATTCTGAAGATGTTTAATTACTTGTTAATGTTTCAACTAATTTTTAATACAGCGACGTTTTACTTATATTTGATTAAAGATATATATTAAAAAGACCGACGAATATCGGAAAACAACGCATAAAAAAACTCTTATGTCGTTAAAAAAAAAAAAAAAAAACATACAAATTAGTCGAAAAATGCGAAAATAAAGATTTTTAGAACACAAAATTATGCGTAATAAATCTTTTTACTGATAAGATTGTAATAATATATTTAAAAAATGGTAACATTTTATTGTTTCATTTATTTAATTGCTTATATTAAAAAAAAACGTTAAATTATAATACCCGCTTTGCTCGAAAAGGAACATTATTTGTTTTACTTACATAAGAGTAACTTTTTAGAAATGAACCATCAATATAAGTTAATTTTAATTCATTTTTCAGCAGTGAATTACGCCTGTAATCATTGAATAATAACCAGTAAATTATTATCCTGCTTTTCAAAGCGTAAACCGACATAGTGAAAAATGTCCAATTCGTCCTCGTAGCTCAAAGGCAGAGCATTGAGCGCTATTCCAAGGGTCTAGGTTCGATACCCGGCTTGGACATTTTTCATTCTGTCGTTTTACGCTTTGAAAAGCAGGATAAGAATTCACTGGTTATTATTCATCAATATTAGTTTGATTTCTTTTAAGCCATGTTTATACAACGATATATTCAAACTCATTAAAATGCATGATGTAATTTGATAACACTGGTAAAATAAAAAAAATAAAAATAAATAAATAAATAAATAAACTCCTTGTCAGCTACTTTGACAAATGTAGGTATTCTAGACTAATTTGAGTGCACTGATTCCAAATCTGAACTGTAAATTTCTCTATCACTTCAGGATGAAGAGTTATTGCTTGTGTATTGTAATGGTGGGCAGGCCCACCATTTGTCCTAATCTCCAACTTCCACCACCAAAGTTATGATGGTAAGCAGTTTTCACTTTTGAAACAGCAGGATTAGCAATAACTCTTCATCCTGACGTGATAGAGAAATTTAGAGTTCAGATTTAAAATCAGTGCACTCAAATTAGTGTTAGAACACCTAATAACTTATTTTTCGCAATCATTTTCAAGGATAAAATCTTGAAAATTTAATCCTTTGTTTCTTAAGAAAAACTAATAAATTTTGTTGGTGTTTAAATTTATACGCAACATAACGCATGGATGTGGTTGAGAGTGGTGCATATATGCCAAAAATATAAATCGCTATTTTTCAATTCCTCATACCGCACTGCAAATATAAATTGTTGATTTTACGTTATTATACTGGCAACCCAGCTGCGAGCATTATACCGTAAAATTAACAGTAATAAACAGTAAAATAAGCAGTAATACACTGCTGCGCATGCCAGTAATTATACCGTAAAATCAACAACTTCTTTTTGCAGTGCGGTGCATTAAAAAAGGTGAATATAACTCAGAACTGCAGTATAAAAAATTACATTAATACAAAGAACTTCATAAAAATCAATATTAAACATAAAAAATATTATTGAGGTTATTATTTGAAAAAAGTAAAGTTGTGTTTAATTGAGATTGTTTTGTGAAACCCAAATCTAACAGTATAAGCAGTGATTTTTTCTAAGTACGTAGTTGATGATAAACAGTAATCAAGCAAATAACTAAATAGGGGCAAAAAACGCTCTTTATAGCGAAAAGTATATTGCGAATATCTATATAGCTTCATCACGATACAAAAAGTTTTACTGCAAAGTCTTATAAACATTCTTTAAAGAAAAAAAAATTATTCTTTCTTCTTGCAGAAATAAAGGCAAATATCAGAGGATTGTAAAATAATAATAAACCAGAGTACCAGTGCGAGGCTTTCGCACTGCCATTTTTGAGATTATATTTACTAATACGTTTTTCATTAATTTTTAATTAACTGCAATTTTTATTCAAATAACGTGTTTTAATGAAATGCGAATGTGTACTATGCCAAAGTACTATTAAAAAACCTTTCGTTTGTTTTTCGTTGTGCGTTTTGTATGTCCATAGAAAAAGGCATGTTGGCATCAGAAATAATATATATGATTTTTACAGATTGTTTGGCATTCAGATCCAATGCAAATTTATCTTTTATCAGTGCATTTCAGTCATATACAATTTGTTTTATTATAACAAAAAAGGAAAAGTTATTGTTACTAAGTACTTTATTGTCATTAATACTGGTCGAATCGCCAAACAATGGTAGTAAGAATGAAAAATACTCGAAACTACCATGGGCTGTGCACGGGTTGCGCTATTGCCAAGCGTTTATGAGGTCAGATTATAATTTCGGTATGCACCGTATGTTCGGCTGTTTTTTCGCCGAAACTGATATTTTTGACTGAAATAAGCCGAAACCGAACTTTTGGTCGATCTTTAAAAGTAGCATTGGGGCATAAGGGATTAAGTACTCAGTAATAAAAAGATTTAGAGCGATCTTCTTTCTGAAATGCAAATAAGACAATGGTAATATTCTAAAAGGATATTATTGACGTATGATATCTTTTTAAAACATAACCATCAAATATTGTTCATAATTCTATTTTTAAATAGTAATATCACTAAATATTAACTCTTTTCGTTGCGTTAGGAACTTGTATTACTGCTTTCTGCTTGAAAGTATTTAAAAAAAAAAAATTAATGTAAAAATATTTTTTCTTTAAGAAAATGTTTTGAAAATTATAAATTGGCTTAGTTACACGAACAAAGAATAGATGTTCTGCTATTTATAATTTCATTTTTGTTTTTTTAATATAAAGTTCTTAAAGTTTAGAGCGACTCTTAAAAAATAGCGCCTTAGCCAGTAAGCCTGTTTTATATTTTTTGAGGATGGTATGTTTATTTTGTCTGATGAAGTCATATTTCTAAAGATTTCTTGGATGTTACGCTATTTTTTAAGAGTCGTACATATTTTGCGGCTGATGAAGAGAGAAATGAAATAACTGCTTTCGAAATTATTCACTTAAAAAAAAAAAAAAAAAAGCAATTCTGAAATTCCAAGAAACGTTGATTGCACTTTTTTTTTTCATCTCTTATCCATTTAAACATCACAATATATTATGTTATTTTGTTTTAGTTTAGAATGAAATAATAATAAATATAACTTACGTTAGCTGAAAGCAGGAGAGACAGTAATTCTTTAACCAATCAGAATGTGCACATAAAACTTTCATTCGCCATTATTATTTCCTATCAATTAAGAAACACCATATGGGCCGATTAGGAGATGAGAAAAAAATTCTTCCCTAGCATCCTTATCCGAAACAAAGTATTTGATATTTGATGCCGAAGAGCAAATCCGTCGCCGTCTGACCCATCCCTCGCCTGTTGCTATGATACGAATCGGACTGTTGCAAGTTAATTCGGAATAGTTCTTCAAATAGCCTCACTTGTTTAATTTAACGTAGTGGTTTAAAATTTTGTCACTTATATTCCCTTAGTCTTAGGAAAAGGAGGGCGGGGGGAGAGAACAAGAAAAGAAGAGGAAAAAAATTGTAATTTAACAAATTACAACAACCACTGGAAAAATAAATTTATTTTATTTTTATTTTTATTTTTTTTCAAATTAATTAAAATATTAATTATTTAAAAATATTCATCGGAACCATCTACAAATAAGTGGTTATATATATGTGTGTTTTTTTTCCTTTTTCTTATGATGTTCTTGCAACACTGTAAATGAATTCGTCTGTAGTATACATTTTAATAAATAAATAAAAATAAATAAATAAAGGGAAAGTGGTAACTAATATATGTTAACCAATACACCTTAATATTTTGTCGGGTCCTTCCTACAAGAACTTTAACTCTTGTTTAGATTGATGTCTGAGCTAAAGGTATTTTGAGGAAATTCAAGTTGAAGACCACGTTTTTTGCTTTATAAGACGATTTCACATCCGACGTCAATTTTTGGATTCGGCCTTTTTTCATATTTAATAGTTTGCATCTATCCTTTTTGTAATTTTAACATTTTTGTATCGATTTTATGCATTTTTATTGCCTATTCAAAGAAAAATTCTTCTAAAGTTACAGAATTTCGTTAAAAACGCTTAAAAAAATAAAGTGACGTCGCCAAGAGGTCCATTCTCGACCGAAAACAACAACCATTTTCCCAACGGTTAAAAAAAGAACAAGAAAAGAAGGGGGAAAAAAAAGAGAAAATGTAGTTATTAATCTTATTGATATAGAGGTGTATTGAAATTTCGAAGAACAAAAATAATATCTTTCAAATAATAAGATTTTTAATAAAGTATCCCCTCGTTTTATATACGATCATGCACAAAATTTAAGAAAGATGGTAATCTATTCTTAGATGTTTTCTCTTTGTCTCCAAAACGTTAATTTATGCGCATATTGCAATTTTATTTACACTGATGTCCAGAAATTAAGGGGCAGTGACCGGATACTTTTGATTTCAGTTGTTTTTTCGAATACCTACTGAAATTCGTGAGGAAACGCCCGAAATGCTCTTGAACTTTGAGGATGTAAAGAGCATGTTCGACTTCTGGTTTTTCAGTGAAGATTTAGTCCCGAGGACATTTAGGTGGGGAGGGGGGGGGGGGTAATAATAAATTTAATAATAAAATAATATTTGCGTTTTCCCAAGAAACAAAAAATGCTCAAAATGATCCGTCACTGTAGCAAATGGCTACGTAGGTCTTATTCAACGTTTTTGTGCATTTATGTAAGCATAGCAAGCATATTCTTGAAGATGTTAACGTTTCTGTGAAAAACTCAAAAAAAAAAAAAAAATATTGCATGCAGAGTTTTCAACCGAATTTAACACCGCTTTCCAAAAACTTGCCAAAGAACAGTAGAAATCGCATACTGCAATTAAAATATTAATATATGCTGAATATTTGATGAGATGTGAGTATTTGTATGAAATAAATTTTAACTGTGCATGCGCGAACTGCAGCAAAGATTTTTTTGTCATGATTCGGTAGTCAATACTATAGAGCAACTCATATAAAAAGACCAGTCAAATATCGTGAAAACTCAAAAATATACAGGCAATACAGTGAGCTAATTAATAAATTGCAGAAAAAATCCCATAGGTTCCCAATTTCTTTCTGTATCTTTTTGAGTTTTCACGCTATTTGATTGGTCTTTTTATATGAGTTGCTCTATAGTATTGACTACCAAATCATGACAAAAAAATCTTTGCTGTGGTTCGCACATGTGCCGTTAAAATTTATTTCATACAAATACCCAAATCTCATCAAATATTCAATATTTTAATATTTTAATTACAGTATATTATTTCTACTGTTTTTTGTCAAGTTTTCGGAAAGTGGTGTGAAATTCGGTTGAAAAATCTATATGCTATAAACAAAAAACTTTTGAATTTTTCACAGAAACGTTAATATCTTCGCGAATATTCGTGCTATGCTTACACAAATGCACGCAAATGTTGAACAAAACCTACATAGGCATTTGCTACAGTGACAGACCATTTTGATCATTTTCTGTTACATTGTGCTCGCGACAAAATCTTCACTGAAAATTATGAAGCCAAACATGTTCTTTACATTCTTGAAGTTCAAGGGCAATACGCAAAGAATTTCAGTAGATATTCGACAAACTGTCTAAAATCGAAAAAATCAGTCACTGTCCCTTAATTTTTGGACATTAGTGTATAAATTAACAACATAGAATAACATTTACCGCATATACTTGCCTATAAGTTAATCCCCGAATTCGAGAGGAATAGAGGGATGGACATTAGTATACTTCCGGTACCTTGTCTTATTTAATGCAGAGTTTTTTTACGAATTCTGCGATTAAATAAAGAGAAGATAACTATTCTGAGATACTGGTATTCAACCTGTTATTCATCCACAATTCAAGAGTCGACTTATACGCGAGTATATACGACATTTATTGTTGTAGTTATTTAACAAGTAATATATATATATTTTTTTTTTAAGTCAATTCCTACTTAGGTCAACAAAGAAAAATTTTAATTTAGTTACTTTTTATTAAATAATTACAATTAATATAAATATGCATATGCATATGACAGAATCACAATATTAAGTGGCAAAATAGAAAGCGAATTTCCTTGCAATTTTCCATTTTAATAAATAATATAAGAATGGCCTGGATAATACGTAAGTGCCAAAAAATAATATGAAACAGTATAGAAAATAACATTAAAACATAATCACGAGTCAACAGTTCCATGTACTAGCGGCTCTTTCGAAGAGTGGAACCTAATGAAGTGTTTCTGCTCATTTATCTTCGAGTTTTGAATGCTAGTAGTTTGGTTATTTAATTTAATTAATGAATTAATATTTGAAAAAAAAAACTGTATTAACATCAAGTGTCATCCACTACAAGTTTTAAAAAATGTATTTGAACTTGAGTGGATGAATAAAAAGTATTTTATTAACGATTGAAAATTTGAAAGAAAAATAATTTGAGAATCTGAATTTTGCTTTTTAATCATAAATATATAAAATAAACCCGTGCAGCATTAATGTCCCACGTTATCTTTATTGAACATTTTTTTATAATCATCGTTGCGGTATTTTATTTTTGTAGCATCACTCATTTGAGGAAAATATTTCATTTCATTTATGAAAACAATGGGAGAAGAATTTTTTTCTCCCATATAATACTAAAATTAATTAATTGCATTTAATTAATGAATTAATATTTGAAAAAACTGTATTAACAGCCAGTGTCATCCACTACAAGTTTAAAAAAATGTATTTGAACTTGAGTGGATGAATAAAAAGTATTTTATTAACGATTGAAAATTTGAACAAGATATATATAAAATAAATATATAGAGAGTGTGAGCTAATAGTAGGAATTGAAAAAAAAAAATCCCTGACGGCTCGGCCTACAGGCACAGGTAGATTTCGAAGACGCAGACCGTGGGGCGCCTGTTTGTCGGGAATTGCGGAAGAAATGACCTTTTTGCGATGATGCTGCAGTTGGAACCGCCTACTTCGAAACCAAACTTGTTTGCAGGCGGAGCCAGCAAGGATTTTTTTTTTTTTTTTTTTTTTTTTTGGCTATAAGAGTTGGTCCTATAAAAAACATGTCAATATAAAAGTTTTAGATAATATTAAGAGGATTTATAATACATTTAAGCGGATTTGAAATCTTGGGAATTGACGAAGTTATGAATTTTTTTCTTCTAAAACCCCCCCTTCACCCCCCCCTTAAGGCAATTTTTAATTATATCAAAAATCTGTCATGCATAAATTTCGGCCCTTCTCCTAGAAGTAATAATAACTTCAAACGGATTCGATACGTATCATAATTAAGAAATTATGGGTTTTTTTCTGTTTTCACAAAAAGTCCCCCCCCCCCTTGGTTCGATTTTGCCCGATAACGAACTTGACCAAGATTTTATGCTCCTTGATTTTATGTATCAGTTTCGAAAAGATGCGGGAGTTGGAACCGCCTACTTCGAAAAATAACTTGTTTGCAGGCGGAGCCGGCAGGGATTTTTTTTTTTTTTTTTTTTTTTTTTTTTTTGCTATAACGGTTGGTCCTATAAAAAACTTGTCAATATAAAAGTTTTAGATAATATTAAGAGGATTTATAATAAATTTAAGCGGATTTGAAATCTTGGGAAATGACGAAGTTATGAATTTTTTTCTTCTAAAACCCCCCTTCCCTCCCCCCCTTAAGGCAATTTCTAATTATATCAAAAATCTGTCATACATAAGTTTTTGGCCCTGTTCCTAGAAGTAATAATAACTTTAAACGGATTCGATACGTATCATAATTAAGAAATTATGGGTTTTTTTTCTATTTTCACAAAAAGCCCCCCCATCCCCCCCCCCCCTTGGTTCGATTTTGCCCATTAACGAACTTGACCGAGAGTAGATGGGAAATGAGAGTTCTACCTCAGCAGGTGGAGCTGTGGAGCAGAATTGCCTCCCCCTTCCCCTACCTCCCCCCCTACCGCATGCCCCTTCCCCCCCATGCCCCCCCACTTTTTTTAGGAGGGGGCAGCATGTTATAGTAGGGGGGGTATTTTTTTAAGGGGGGGGGCTTAATTTAAAAATTTTAAAAATGTCTTATAGTACGAGGTATCGGTGATGGTAGAGTACGACCACTATCCCCCTACCTCCCCCCCTACCCCCATGACCCCCCCCCACATTTTTTTTTAATTTTAGGACAGAGAAAGTTTAAAGTGGTGTCGCCCTCTATCGGTAAGTATGAAAATTATGGAATTTAAAATGACTGCTTCTGAATTTTAAGTTATAGCATAGTATAAAATAAAATATTCTAAAGTATCTCACCATACTGCTTAGAATGGAAATATAAGTAATAGCATGGTGTAAAATAAAGTAACTTACCACTGCTTACAATGGAAATATATAGTTATAGCATAGAACTTAATAAATAATTTTAAAATGTGTTACCATAGTACTCGCAAAGGAATATGAAATAGAAATTAAAGTTCTAGCATAACGCTAAATAAATAATTTTAAAGTTTCTTAGCAAACTGCTTACAATGAAAATATTTAGTTAAAGCATAGCACTTAATAAAATATTTTAAAGTTTCTTACCAAACTGCTTACAATGGAAATATTTAGTTATAGCGTAGCACTTAATAAAAATTTTAAAGTGACACATGTAAATAATTATAGTTATAAACCGACATATAGGCAGATAGGCAAGGGCAGGCAGACAGACAGACACACAGTGAACTATTTGTTACGTACACACACAAGCATGCATATACGAAGTGAACTAATTGTAATAAAATACATGACGTGCATACTTCTTAAAACATATTTTTATTCACAGAATGTAAGAATTTAAGAAAATATTAAATTTCGACTACAACTTTCAGTTTGAAATAGCGTAGTCCCTTTTTAAAAAATCATTAGCTTTTAACATACATTTAAATGAAGCGGGGTTCGAACCTCGAACCTGACAAAATGATCTCATGATGTGTTGATTTGTAGTAGGTTTAAACGAACACACCATGAGACCATGTTTCTTAGACGCGATTTAAGATATACTAGGGGGCTCAGCCCCCTACTCGCTAACGCTCGTCAACCCCCCGTGAATTGCAAAGCAATTCACATTGAGACCGCTACGCGGTCCCAGGTCGCTTCGCTCGCTCGCCCCTTATTTTTCGCTCGCTCGCCCTTATTTTTCTAATACTTCTAGCCGGAATAAGTACTACAGTAAATCATTTGAACATATGAAATTGACAATTTTTTTAATGTAAAAAAGTAATCGAAAACTCCGTTGAAAACACAACTAAAAATGCATTTAGTTGATGCTACTAATGGACATATAAATCATTTAAATACTATGAAAAAAGGATCTTGGACACATAGTTACATAATTAGTTCAGCACGGCTTAGAACAGCACGGCTTAAATTCACTAAAAAAAAAAAAAAAAAAAAAAAAAAAAAAAACACTACGTGGTAGGAAGATGGTTTATCATCAATGATTGTTTAAATTTCGTTCAACATTTTACTATGCTAATTGATTATAGATTTCTGCAAAAGAAATTTTTAGTTCATTGAAATTGAAGAAAAATTATTTTTACTTCAATAAAACGTCAACAGATGGCAGCAGGGAATTCTAGAAAGTTTATATTTTATTATCTCCGATTTTTTGTGTGATAAAATTCGTAAATAAATTCTAAATAGGAGTTGAGAATTCAATATTACTCATAATTAAACGACAATAATACTCATAATTAAAATGAGGAATCATCTCAAACGCTTTGGATTACGTTCATATTATTTTATTTTTAATAATTGCTAGCTTGAGTTTCAGTGCTCTGACACTGACCACCATATTGCAGGTGGAGCTAACACAATCTTGTCTGTTCATTGGTCTGAGCTCTGGAAACTACGGTTGTTGCCACGATAAGGTAGAAATTCAGCCCTTTTTCCGCGCCACGTAAGACAAATATATATATATAGATAAGAAAAGGTGTCACATGATTAAACATATTGAATTATTATTATACAGTGCTAATGATATTATAAATTTAAGCTTTAATGTTTAAACTTACAAACACATTGGAATGTATTTATAACATATAAAATAACCTTGTAAAAGGTTTGTTGGTTTATTGGTTTTATATACTTGTAAAGCAAAGCGTATCTTACCAATTTGCATACAAGAGATTTTGTAACATAAATTATACTGTATAATAAAGAAAATTTTAACTTTTTAAGTGGGGTTTAACGATACTGTATTAAAATTTTTAATTTTATGCATTAAAAAGGAAAGTTTAACTTACCATTATGTTTATGGTCGGATTCGAACTGTCAACCTTTCGGCTAGCTTTCTAATGCGCTCCCAGTTACTCTACGAAGGCTCCGTACAATTAATATAAATAATGAAACCTAACACAATGTTACTTTTTTTCCCCCTAAGATTTTCAAGTTAATAAAACAGGATATGACAACATTTGTAGAATAACATCCTGTTTTCCAACGATAAAAATAGCAATATAAGAAGCTTGTTCACCATAATGAATTTACTGTTTAAAGTTTTGACTTAGACGATTGTTCTTCTATTTACCTAAAACCTTGCTGTTTATTTGCTTGATCACCTATCTGTTTACCCTGCTTTTTGGATACTTCAAAACCTGAAAATGACTACTTCGCTTAACACATCTTATTATGAAATTTCAGAAATCAGCGAATTTAGTAGAATATTTAAGTATTTTGATGTTTTTACCCCTTACCATTGGGACCTAGGTGAGGATACGATTGTCGAAGTGCAAATGAATAAGGACTGTGAGTTAAACGTTCACATTCAAAAATATAAAGAATTTGAGAATAGAGGTAAACTGTTCCCTACAAATGAAGGAATTACAATATCGTGCGCAACCTTTGATAAATTTGAAACGAGAATGGCTAAATTTAATTTTAACTCTGCAGAAGAAGAAACATTTGTATGTAACAACGACTTACTAATGATTTATGTGGATAAGGAATCATGTATACTGCAAAAACTATTGAAACCAGATTATTTACTACTTACAAAAGAACAATTTCTTAAACTAGAGGAAAACTGCATTCAAATTAGCGAATGTCTTATTCAAACTTTTTTAACAAAGCTTTTACCTGTTTATGTTTTAAAAAACTTAAAAAAATGTAAATGCTCTCACTTTACTGAGAAAGAGGCGATGGACTATTTTTTAGAATGCTTCGATCATGAATTAGAGAGTTCAGTATATCGCACGTTTGACTGTTATTTATGTTCAAGCGGACAACCAGTTGAAATGGATCACGAATGTATGAGTTATAATTTAAGAAAATAATTTAACTGGTGTGCAGACAGTGCTTTGTTAAATTTCAACATTAAGGAATTTGTGAAAAACCTGTTAGAGAAATGTAAATGCAATTATACTTATTTATTTTTTGAATCTATGAATGTAGACTTTTATAATAAGCATTTGAACAATGTATTTATAAATTAACATAATTATTTAATAAATATTTGTTTAGTTTTTTATTATGTGTCTGTTTTTATTTTTGTATAAAGAATAAATAAGTATAGTTTTCGGTAAGTTTTACAATTTTTCTTCAGAAAATGTAGAAACTTGTTTTATTTTTCTACAAAAATTAAGAATTTGAGACAATTTCATTAAACATGTGTACCATTATTATATCACAACTTGCATATTGTATGTAAAATACTACCCTTTACTTGAAATATTATTTAAGATTTTAAACCAAAAGTAAGCGAATAGTATAACGATTATCGACTTATGTTTGAAAATAGATCTGTTGTAAACAGGAAACTACTTATTTGCGGATAGCATTCCTATGTTTTCTTACTGATAACGTACTTCTTTTGTGTAGTTTAAGGTATAAAAATTATTTCACTAAATTGAATATTTTGATTTTATTTCTCGTGATATATAACTTAATTAGCAATACCATGCAATGAACAGATGTTTTTACTCATTAAATTTGCATTTTAAGCCACGATGAATACAAAATAAAACATTACTTGTATACTTTTACATAAAATATGAGAAACAAATTTATACTTACCTTATGAAATATGCCACTGCATAATAAAAGATACTTTACTTAATTACTTATGTTTAACGTACAGGCTAATTTCTGTATAAGATATATAACACGTGACGCTATTTTTAATTATTTTAATCATGCGCGCCCTCTACAGTTAAATATATATTCATGAAAAGTTTTATTTGAAATAATATACATACTGTTTCTGCATCGTTAAGACGTTATAATTTTTTCTCCGTTTAAGTGATCTGCGATTTTAATTGATTTAGATTAAATAAGTACAATGCAAGACGTAGTAATAGACGAACCAACCAAGATAAGAAAAGCCTTGACATCGGAGTTTAACGAACAAATCGACTCTACTATTTTAATGAAACCTGTTTTGAATAAGGAACCAATGGCCTCTTCATCAGATCAAGTCGATCAAAAGTTTCCTTTTACATGTGATACGTGTAAAAAAGTATTTACTAAAAAATATATGTTATTAAGACATATGAACTTACATTTAGGAAAAAAACCCTCTAAGTGTGATAATCTGTTTACTACAAAGAGTGCTTTACGGGATGATATGCTAATTCATCCAAAGTCATCTGCCACATATAAGTGTGAAAAATAAATGCAGTAAGTCTTTTTCGCGAAAAAATGTATTAGTTAGACACATGAAATTTCATTTAGAAAAGAAACCTTTTAATTGTAAAATGTGTTCGAAATCTTTTGTGCAGAAAAGTGACTTACAAAAGCATAACTTAGTACATTCTAAACAAGGAGTTGTGCATAAATGTAATCAATGTGATAAAAAGTTTTTACGGGAAAAAAAATTAATAAATCGTACTATGATTCATAACACCCCTCAGCAAAAGCAAAGGAATATTGAACCGTTTACCAGACACTATAGATGTGTCGATTGTTCTGAAATATTTAAACACAGATTTGACTTAGTGAAGCATAGAAAAATTCATCTCTCGCCCAAAGAACATATATCTGAACAGCGTACTGAACTTTTAAACCATTTACAGAATTTATTACTACGTATAGACACTTTACAAAATGCTATAAAAAATTAAACTATTCCTTTTTGAAATATTGACTTTACCAATTTATTTTAACTATACATATTCTTGTATATACTAATGTATGTGTTTAAATAATTAAATAAATAATAGATAAGTGAAAAAGCTTTTGTGTTTTATTTTTCAATATGATTATATTATATCACTATTATGTGAGTTATTGGACTTGTAAATTTATACACTATGTATAAAAATAAATTTATTAAAATTGAATTTTACAAGAAGTAAAAATTTAATACAAATATATTTCAGATTTTTTAAATATATTATTGTTTCACATATGCTACTAAACATTTAATTTTGTATAATCTATATTATTACTTTTTTTACAATAAATCGATTTAACTAATTATACAATTGTGTAATTAAACAAACTTGTTTTACTAAATAAACGTATCGATAACTAATTTTTATTAATTACATACGCCTGATTATACTTTTTATCGTACGCGATTAACTATTTATACATTTAATAACTAACTTGCGTTGCCATACCCGCTTTTAGAAATCATTGAATATTATATGTAACAAGCAATATTCATTAAATGAACAATTTGAATCTTTAACCTATAACGTCATGTTTACTTTTAAACTTGCTGTAAACTGTAACCGTCATTTTTTAATAACCTATGTTAGTAACTGTTTAGATATAATATAATCAGTTTACTGTTGACTTTCGTTGTGACTGAACCTTTTACTGTTTGTTATTTAAAAAATGGCTTGTGAATTAGATGGGATTAAACGGTCATGTGAAGAAATGGCTTCTTCAACAAAGTTTCAACGTTTAGATAAACCTATGGAAAATTCTGATTTTTATAAAAATGAATTTTTACCAAAATCTAATATACAGGGGAACTATGAAACACTATCCCCTAACATGGACTTGTATACTGCAGAACCTAATAATGTTAAGGATTCTGCAACCCCAATATATACTAACTGTAATGATGACGAAACGTCTTTCCCCGACACCTGTTGTGAGTCTACCTCTGCTAAAGGCTTTTTGGATACAATGTTTAAGGACCTAGATTTTAAAAATTTGGAAACATATCTTACCTCACAGCCTACAAGTGGTTTAATTTCTTCAAATGAACAATTACAAAAACCATCAACTAGCATTACACATATTAGTGAACAATTATATAACATATCCCCTCCCATAGCATGTGTGAATGACATTTCCAAAACAAAACATGGTAAATCTCGCATTTTTGTCATGTTTCGGATTAAACTTGCTGATTTTATATTTTTAACTTTAAAACGACATTATAAACAGCTTTATGTACATATTGAAGAGATCAAACACAATGTATTTCCAAATGAAGAAATTTCATCAACAAATAGAATTTTTATGGATATTTCAACATGGTATGAATTCCAATATAAAATTTTTGGATTTAATTTAAAATATAAAAGTTCATCGTTTATTGCTAACAATACAGTATTAGTGTTAAATTATAATAATTCTATTATGCAAATAAAAAATTTAAAGAATTATACACATTGTGTTTTAAACGATTTTCAGTTAGAAAATTTAAAAGATAAAGCTATTGATTTTAATAGCAAACTTATTAAACACTTGTATACAGTTCATCTACGGCAGTTAATTAAGCAAAAATGCACACTCGTTAATTTACCTTCTGAAATCGAGCATGTTTTACTAACGAAACTTATCTCTTCTATTGAGGATAATGTACTGACAATATTAAATCAAATTTATGAATGTGTAGGATGTATATTTAGTCACCAATCCCAAAGTCTGCGTACATGTTTAACCTTTAATAAACGTGAAAGATTTAATCACTTAGGGGATATGATTTTAATGCTTGTAAATTTTGGTTATGTTATTTCAAGGTTTTTAAACGGAGTTGAATGTATCTGTGAAAACTTTTTACGTAACATTAATGTGGAATTTATTCAAAATGTATTGTTTAAATCCTTAAAATAAAATATATTACATTAAATATTGTGTGTTTATTTAAACAAAATGTGTGTGTTTATTAATATTGTTTAACTTGCAATTTAAGGTTAATAATTTCTCTTATATGTTTATAACAGAAACATGATAACATAGTATGTATACTAAATGTTAGTAACATGGTAGTAAAAATGTTTTTGAACTATTTTAAAAGCTTTTAAAATGATTTTTCAGTTAAAAAAGTTTTATAAATTTAAATTTAAAACTTAATAAAAGTATTCCATAATTTATCAAAGTTGATTCGTCTTGTATGTTAATAATATATATAATGCTAACATAGTATATAGTTACTATGTTACTACATATATTTATAAAAATAATTCAAACATGTTATACTATTATAAAAGTTTTTAAATTTTTTAGAAAGTATCTTAATTAAATTAAAAAAATATATAAATTAACAAAATTCAAAAGTTGCCAAAATTATTTTATAAATGTTTGAAAATACTTAATGTTAATAAATTGTGTCTATGTACACATATATATGTGTATTTTTATATGTATATTAACTTAGTTAGATTTAGTTATTCATTATTTAATTATTTTAAATGAATTTATATTCATTATTATTAAGAATGTATTTGATCTAATGATTTGGATTAATACCTTTGGTGGACAATATCATATTTACTTCTAAGATAATGTTTACTTTTATACAGTGTTAATATAATATGTTTTAATTTTATTAAGTATTTTTATTTAATTTAACTTTGTTTGAAGCCACATTATTTGTGACTAATTCATTTCAATATTTAATCAATATTAATTTTAAATTCTTTGATTCTTAATTCAAATCTTTAGTATTTTAATTTAAATTATTTTAATTGATGTTGCAATTTTAGTACAGTTATTTAATCGTTGTTGTCATTTAATGGTACATTTTTAATGGTTGCATTAATTATTAATTTTTCCATATTACTACTTATTTATAACATAGTATTATTAATTGATACATCCATTAATTAGATATTATTCAACATTCTATTTATTAATTAATTTCATTTATTTATTATTTAACTTATGGCTATCATTAAGATAGTAATTTGGTTTAATTATTAAACACTAATTTTCATCCATTACTTTATATTTACTTTTACCACTAGAGGGCAGCACTATTTTAAGTTGTTTTTTATTATTAATTTTTCCATCTTAATACTTATTTATAACATAGAATTATGCATTAATACATCCTTTAATGTAATTCAATTTTCTATTTATTAATTAATTTCATTAATTTATTATTTAACTAATTGGTATCAATTAAGATAGTAATTTGGTTGATTTATGAAACATTTATTTCCATACAATTCCTTCGATTCAGATTATATTCACTTTTACTAATAGATGACAGCACTAATGTTCCTGTTTATTTTATAATCCATTATATTTTAACATTATTTCTGGCATCACTGCAAAGCAATTTATATTTCTAAGCAATTTATATTTCTAAAATTGGCAACATGTTATGATTTTTTATGCAATTCATTCCCCAGTCATGTTGGAGTTTTCATGATGGTTCATGAACTGCAAGGTATCTTATTTTTATCTCTTTTCATCTTTATGGATTTTATACTTAATGTCTCTATTAAATGTTCTCTCTGTAATTTATAAGTATGGCTTCTTTCCTTTTTTATATTGTATTTTATTTTTTTATTTTATCACTGATTTGAATAATTGTATCTGAGATGTAGTCCCAATATCATATTTTTAGCAATATATGGCTAATATGATGATGAAACATCTCATTTCATTTTATTTGTGGTATTTAGGCAATTGGGACTTGATAATTCTGTCTAAATTAGACAAATTTCATTTCATTTAATTCATTTAATTCCATATATTCAAATTTTTATTTAATTTCTTATTCTTTCAATGTTTTTGATTCCATATTCAGTGTGTTGGGGAATCTTTTATTGTCAACTAATTATTTCATACTTAATTAAATAAATGTTTAAGTTGGTGTTACGATAATGTTTCATTTATGGTTATATATATATATATATATATATATATATATATATATATATATATATATATATATATATATATATATATATATATATATATATATATATATATGTACCTATATACATGTGGAACTTTAGTTATGTAATAGAAATTCTCAAACTTTGTCATTAGAAACCCTATATTCAGATTAATAACAATTAGCTTTAAATTAAAGAAGTAGATTAATTTATTCTTACAAATATAGCCCACATATAATAGCGCGTCAGTCTCACATAGTTACTTCAGACATTATGCTTGTTACTATCCTAGCAACAGGATGTTTTGGTCGTACCACGTGATTTCCTTATAAGTCACGTGATCATGAAGATAAGAGTTAAACACAACATGTTAGACATTTTCACTTCTGCTGTAGAAGAGGCTTGTTTGGTAAGTTATAATGTCCTGTATTCTTTATTTTACACTTTATTAAGAAGATCTAATTTAAATAACGTTTATATTGCAAACGTAAGGTAAAAGCACTAAATTATTGTTTTAAAAGCCTTTTATTTTGTAATTCTATCGACAATAAGATGATGTAATACATTTAAAATCTTGCTAATGGGTTTTATTTAATTTTAACATAAACATTATTTGTTCGACTGGCTATTGCTTTTAGAAGTAACTTAATTTTCTTACACAAGCGGAAAATAATATTTCTTCATTAATATATCATGTTTACAAAATTTTTAAGTTATATAACTTGTAAATACATAGTATATTTTTATACTATAAGTATCTATAAGTATATGTATACTTATATGTTATTTAAGTATATAAGTATACTTATAGATTTGGTATATAAATATACTATGTATTTACAAGTTATATAACTTAAAAATTTTGTAAACATGATATATTAATGAAGAAATATTATTTTCTGCTTGTGTAAGAAAATTAAGTTACTTCTAAAAGCAATAGCCAGTCGAATAAATAATGTTTATGTTAAAATTAAATAAAACCCATTAGCAAGATTTTAAATGTATTACATCATCTTATTGTCGATAGAATTACAAAATAAAAGGCTTTTAAAACAATAATTTAGTGCTTTTACCTTACGTTTGCAATATAAACGTTATTTAAATGAGATCTTCTTAATAAAGTGTAAAATAAAGAATACAGGACATTATAACTTACCAAACAAGCCTCTTCTATAGCAGAAGTGAAAATGTCTAACATGTTGTGTTTAACTCTTATCTTCATGATCACGTGACTTTAAAGGAATTCACGTGGTACGACAAAAACATCCTGTTGCTAGGATAGTAACAAGCATAATGTCTGAAGTAACTGTGTGAGACTAACGCGCTATTATAAGTGGGCTATATTTGTAAGTATAAATTAATCTATTTCTTTAATTTAAAGCTAATTGTTATTAATTATCTGAATATAGGGTTTCTAATGACAAAGTTTGAGAATTTCTATTACATAACTAAAGTTCCACATGTATATAGGTACATACATATATATATATATATATATATATATATATATATATATATATATATATATATATATATATATATAATTATAATATCTACGAATTTCAAAAAACATATCAAGTTCTTCTTAAATCTCGAAAGAGATAATTAATGATACTGTGAAGACGGAATACCACATAGCTAATATTTAACTAGTGCAATCATAATATTACCATAGCTTATGCTTCAATGGTAATCGGCCAAAAATACTTAAAACATTAAGAAAATTTAAAAGAGAGAGTGAAAGATAAAAAATATATATATAATTTGGAGTTGCTATCATTTGAATAAAAATGGATTAAGAAATGAAATATGAACCATATACAATGGAAAATTTGACAACAAGAGAAGAAATATGGAAAAAAACACATGTAGATATAATCGTCAGCCTGGATGTACCCACATGTGTTTTTAAAAAATAATTCATTATTTCATAATTCTACTGGCATATATGCTAAGATCAGTAGAATCACCCAGGTATAATGAATTATTACCAGAATACAATGAGAAATAATAAAATGTGAAATAAAATCCGTAAAGAATAGATAAAATATTTTACTCATAGTAATTATCCATAAAACCCAATACAACACAATACTAAATTATTACCAGATAACAATTTAAATTTTAAAAATGGAAAAATCCTTAAAGAATAGATAAAATTTTAAAATTGGAAATAAATAAACTGTAAAGGGTAGATAAAATATTTTACTCACAATTATTATCCAAAAATCTTAACAATCACAATGTTTTCATGATCCCAACACGTCCACATGGCGATAATCATGAAATAACTCATACGTGATTATGATAATGAAGTTGAGAGAAATTATTAGAAAGTTAAGTTGAGAGAAATTATTAGAAAGTTAAGTTGAGAGTACATTTTTTGAAATAACATCTTAATTATTACACCATAACACAATTTTATTTAAACACACACTAATTTATTTTTGTGATATACACTTAAAAACAAATTTATATTTGTTAAAATACAAATTTTCCATTTAATTTTAATCTTTAAAATTAAAATTAATACACAAGCGTTAAGCGCCCTCTATATATAATTTAAAATTACTATTAACAATATTATTAGCATTTATATGACATGTAAAGTGCTACCCTCTATTGGAATTATTCAAAATTAAGTTTGAGTTATATATTAATTATATTAGATTTAATATGATATATAAATATTATAAAATATTATTATCATTATAGTTTTACATTAAAATCGTACAAACTCCTATTATATCAATAAATTTACACATAATTAATTTTATCTTAAATAGTATTTCATAGATTCTTAACAACAGTATATATTATGTAAAAGAGATGTTTCTTTTAATACAAAGTGCTGGTGCTGCCATCTATGTTAAACTACTTATATATATTATAAAATTTATAAAAAAATTAATCTTTTTATATACTGCTACAAATAATTAAATGAATACTGATTTAATACAAATTTCTACCTTCTATCTACCTATATATCGAATAGTATTTACCAAAAATAGTTAAGATATCATACATGTATATATTAGTTAATGAATTATAACATCCTAATAGAAAATATATCATCATCATCATCATCATCATCAACCGTTTTCAATCCACTGCTGGATGTAGGTCTCCCCCAGATTTTTCCATTGTTGCCTGTCTAGTGCTTTAGTCATCCAATTAACACCGGCCACTTTTCTGATTTCGTCACTCCATCTTACTTGAGGTCGTCTTCTTGGTCGTTTTACATCTCTGGGATACCACTGTAGGGTGTTTGTGCTCCATCTATTGTCTTGTCTTCTTGCAATGTGCCCAGCCCATTTCCATTTTAGCCATTTAATTCTCTCGATAATGTCAAAAACTTTCGTCTGACTTCTTATCCACGTTATTCTCTTTCGGTCTCTTCTGGTTATGCCTAGCATACATCTTTCCATACTTCGCTGTGTTGTTTGTAATCTTTGTACCATCCGTTTTGTTAGTGTCCAAGTTTCTGCTCCATAAGTTAGTGCAGGCAAAACACATTGGTTAAACACCTTTCTTTTCAAACAAAGAGGCATGTTACTTTTCAGAATAATATTGTTCTTCCCAAAAGCACTCCATCCATTTCTTATTCTTCTATTGATTTCATTCATGATACTGTTGTCTGAAGATATATATATATATATATATATATATATATATATATATATATATATATATATATATATATATATATATATATATATATATATATATATATATATATATAGAAAAATTGAAAAAGATAGAGATTGATTTAAATAAAAATAAAAATAAACTATATATATATTTATATATTACATATAGTGATGTTTGTGATTTATGGTCAACAATGTCATCCATGTAAAATTTTATGTGTTTTTGTATAAGTGATTTTTACAGTATTTTTGACATTTTTACAGTATTTTTATATTTTATAGACATATTTAACGTATCAATATAAACACTTAATAAAAAGTGATCGACTAACTCACAATTACAGTAACTATATAAAGTGTAATAATGTAAAACCAACTTAAGAATTGTTCTTATATGTTATATGTTATAATTTATAAGTATTAAAAACTGAACACCAGTATCGCTTAAAAAATAGGTGATCGGCAACGCACAATCACAGAACAATATAAAGTGTATATAATGTTCAATCATTTAATTATTGTCCTAATATGTTTTAATTTTATTGATGTATGTTTAATTGTAAATTGCTATATCTTTTGCTATATGTTATCTCACACTAAAACAATAATATTACATACCATGTTTATATTTATATGATGTAATAATTGTTATTTAAAAGAGTTTATGATTGAATTTATCAAAAAAATAGGATACCCATTTTTTGTGCATGATCACGAATAAATCTAATATTTTTGTTTTTATTATTATCTGAGCATAGGTATTTTATACGATGAAGATAATTTATAATTATATTTTTATAAACTGATTTATGTAAACAAGAAGAAAAATTGGTAAAAATATTTACTTTAAATGGAAAATCAATTCTTTTATCATAAATATCAAAATTTAATTTATAATTATCATTAATTTTAATTTTTAAGTCAAGAAAATTTATATTATTATTAATCAAATCATTTTCACTTAATTTAAGCTGATTAGGATAAAAATTGAGTGGTGATGTACAATTTTTATCATTGAAATAAAAAATGATAATGTCATCAATATAGCGATAAAATGCATAATCATTGTTTGGACCAATATTTCTTTCATAATAATATAAATAAAGGTCAGACAATATACTAGAAGCGGTCCCACCCTGCGGAATTCCCTGGCATTGTTTATAAATAATATTGTCAAATATGATGTAATTATTATGCAATGTAAAATTTAGTAAAGTTTTAAAATAATTAACGGAAATATGATCTTTTAATTTTAATTGAGATTTAAATTCTTTAAATAATATACACATTGTTTTATGTAAGTCTTTTATATCAATGTTATTAAATAAATCATTAAAATCCAATGTTTTTATGAATTTTACCGGATTGATATTATGTATTTTATTAATAAGTTGAAAACTGTTTTTTAGGCAATGTTGGTTATTATGTTTTATCGTTATATCATAAATCTGCTTTAAAATATTAAGTAGTAAATTGCTTGCATTATTATTATATGTGTTACACCCGATGGTAACTGTGCGAAATTTAATTGGATTTTTATGAAATTTTGGAATTATAACAAGATAAGGATAATTTAAATTATTACATTTGATTTTTAGTAATTTATGATAATTTAATAATTTTCTATTATTAATTTCAATATTTAATTTAGTTTTATTAAAAATATTACTTGTGTTAATTGCATTGTGAATTAACACCTTATAGTACTCTTTACAGATGATAGCATAATTATTTGGAGATTTATCTACATAAGTAATTATAAATTTGTTTTGTAATTCTGATATATGTTTATTTACATTTTTAAAAGCTGCATGTGTAATATATTGATAATTTTTTATAATTTCATTTTTTAATTTATCTATAACAGAAAATCTCCATTCACTAAAATACTCGATTGGTTTATTGTAATCAATAGCAATTTTATATATAAATAAATCAATATCTTGAATAAACTGCAATATTATAGATTTGATATTACACCTATACGGAAGGCGAAATTTTGTTCCATTATGCATTAATTTTTGTAAAATAGGTTGTTCTATAATATTAAGATCACCAGTAATGATATGACCATGTGTTGTATTTATGTACTTTTGAAATTTTGGGTCATTACAATAACATGGGTAATTATTTGAAGAGACCATTTGTTTTGCAAAAGAATTGTAATTAAAAATTTTGCGTCCAAGTGTGCGATTATATTTATATGCCTTGTGAATGGTAAAATTTTTTATTGGAAAATTATTTGTAGTGTTGTTTATGATATTGTGTAAATTGATATTATTAAATACATGATTGGAAAAATTTATAATTAGTTGTGTATTATTAGTTTTATATTTAGGTTTATTAGAAAGACATATATTTAATAGATTTGCTCTATAATGAAGAATATAAAAAAAGATATCACAAAAATGTGGAGAATATTTATTCTTATTAAATACCTTGAAATATTGGTTTAGATATTTCTTTTTAATACTAAAAACATGTTTTCTGATAGCAAGCCAACAATAATCATTACAAAATTTTGCCTCAAGATCATCAAGCTCCTGTTGTATCACAATATCATCAATGTATTTTTTGTTATTATGCTTACCTCTACCATGTCTTGAAGTTTTTATTATGTTTGAAATATTTAATCCTGAATAAAGATTTTTATAATTTTCATATTTAGTTAAAGCTGAAAATACAGGATGTGATTTTTTGTATACTAATTGATTTAATCCATAAGGATAGGTAGTATTATAATGTCTTATATATTTAGATTCTAGAAAAAGTCGTTCAGTAAAATTTTTTTGTATTTTAAGTATTTTAATAGTAATATTTTGAAAATCATGATTTTTGAAATGAGTATATTGAATATTATGAGTGGTTTGAAATTTAGATTTTTTAAATTTATCAATATGAGAACGATGTAAATTTAGCCGCTTATGTAATTTTTGACAAGACTGTCCAATATATTCCATATTACACGAATTGCATTTCAATGAATAGATTACATTGTATGCTTTGCAAAATTTTACCAAATTAAGATTGTGATTATTTGAAATCTGGGACTTATCAGCTAAAGGACATGTAAGGCAACGCTTAGATTCACATTCTCGAAAACATAGTACAGGCTTGGGACAATAGAATAGGTTATCTGATAACGATCCAGGAAGATCCCTAATAATCTTCCTGTACCGAGCATTAGTCCTGGATCCACCAAGGCCTAAATTGCCAGTATCTAACATTTTGCTTATAACTGCCATATTATTTGAAAGCAATAAAAATTGCAAGAGATACATATAAAAAATATAATTATAACATATATTAATAAATTTAGTTTAAAACAACCTAATTTTTATAAAGTACTTGAATAACCATAAAAGAAAAAATAATAATAAGATTAATAATTGTTTTATACTTGATTAAATATAATAAAACTATTTACATATATACAAAAAGTCCCATTAAGCAATCTAACATCAAAAGACAACAATATAAAATCCCCTAGCAGTCACAATTCAATACAAAATTAATGTTGGCAAAAAAAAAAAAAAAAAAAAAAAAAAGAAGAAGAAGAAGAAGAACCTGAATAAGATGTTATAAAGATGCATTTGAGAATTCAATAGATGAACAATTGATACCAAGAAATAATAGTAATTTTATATAATTATTATTATTAAATTATTACCAAATACAACATTAAAAGCGCAATGCAGCTATAATAACTATGTATCCCAAACAGAAGTTAATCAAAGTGATTTATGAGCCAATAGGCTAAATTATGGTATCATATAAAAAATCAATAATTTCTTCTAGATAATTATTGAAAAAAATTGAAAAAAAATATATGTAAAAACCATTCCATACCAATTTGCGCAATGCAGCATAATTTTATTGAATGTTAAATAATTATAATATCTACGAATTTCAAAAAACATATCAAGTTCTTCTTAAATCTCGAAAGAGATAATTAATGATACTGTGAAGACGGAATACCACATAGCTAATATTTAACTAGTGCAATCATAATATTACCATAGCTTATGCTTCAATGGTAATTGGCCAAAAATACTTAAAACATTAAGAAAATTTAAAAGAAAGAGTGAAAGATAAAATATATATATATAATTTGGAGTTGCTATCATTTGAATAAAAATGGATCTCGTCAAAAAGTCACCTGTAAAAAATGCAGCCAAGTCTCGTACCTCATTTACCGTAAAAAGTACTGAGATCGTATAAAGCCAAGTTTAACTATCTTATTAACTCTGAAATTTTCATTCACAAATCCCTCCTAGTCTCTACATCTTTAGTTAATTATTATTTTGTGACTTGGCAATTACGTAGCACGAGAATGTGATGTATATAGTTAGTCTTAATCAAATAATACTATAACATATTAAAGTGTAATAACTTCCCTGTGCGTATATAATGTCTTAATTAAATTATCCCATCCCATCCCATAACATAGTAAGGTGTAATAACTTCCATGTGCTGCGTAATTGCCAAGTCACAAAATAATAATTAACTAAAGATGTAGAGACTAGGAGTGATTTGTGAATGAAAATTTCAGAGTTAATAAGATAGTTAAACTTGGCTTTATACGATCTCAGTACTTTTTACGGTAAATGAGTTACGAGACTTGGCTGGATTTTTTACAGGTGACTTTTTGATGAGATTTCACTTCTTTTTGTAAGTAATCCTCCTTTTCTTGATTTTGGGTTCTTTTTGGAGATCATCCACTGATTTTCGCTAAGCCCACACTTTGTCCCTATTATTTACAGGTATCAAAAATTTGTAGCTTTAGTTTCGTTTGCAAAGTACTGTAGATAAAAAGAGATTTCAGGATCCTAGGCAAGCACTAAGTTATGGGAGGGGGAGTGTCAAAAGTACTCTCAATTGCTTCCAGGATAGGTGCTATCCATCTGAGATATTACTCGCAGCCCTAGATACTTGATATTTAACATAAAAGAACATTTTAGTATAAAAAGAAAGCCAAAATTAAAATTTCCGGAAATTTCCAATAAATCTAACTATATTCCTTTTTTCGATGTTTTTTTTTTTCGTTTTTTTAGTCTTTTTTTATTATTTACGGATTTTTTAATTTTTCCTTACTTTGTGTACTAAACCCTGCCTTTCTGCCAAATGTCAAGCTTCTAGGACTACAAAATCGAATTATTTTCAAATTTTCGACTTTTTATAAATTTATTGATTTTTCGATTTTAATTCTAAGTTACCTGATTGTCATGCCAATATAGTAATTATTTGATCCGTCCTCTTAGGATCATTTAGGTTCAATTTAGCGATAAATCAAGTGAATATTAGAGTCACCATGATTTTATTTAGAAAGGACTATCAAGCCATAACCAGCCAGTAATGTCGGGAGGGTAGGGGGAGCTGTGAAATTTTTTGTGGGGCTAACATTATTTAACAATCCATATTTTATATGTGAAGTAAATAGAGTACAACCTGTGAAAGAAAACAAACCTGTCTATAAAGAAATCGCCTATATCGTAGACAGTCTATAGCGGAACTTTTCTATAACGAAATTCGTAAACGAAAGAAAAGAAACCATAATCCGGGGGAAATAACATAAAACAATTAGGGGCGTTGTACTAGCTAATAGGACAATTATCTTAAAACTAATGTTTCTAGCAGTACAAAATCAAATTGTTTTCGAATTTTCGATTTCTTAAAGATATTTCGATTTTATTTTCGAATTTAACGAATATTTTAATTGTTCCTTTTATTGATTAGTAAATACTACCTTTACACCAAGTTTTAAGTTTCTAAGACTACAAGATAAAATTATTTTCAATTTTTGATTTTTGTTCGAATTTTTTTTTATAATTTTCTGGATTTTTCAATTTTTTCTTATTTTGTATCCTTTATTACAAATTTCAAGTTTCTAGCTCTACAAAATCGAATTATTTTGAAATTTCTGATCTTTTTCGAGTGTTTCATTCTATTTTCGAATTTATTGTATTTTAATTTTTCCTTTTTCTGTATCCTAAACAATAAGTTTAAGTCGAATTTTAAGTTCTAAAGCTACAAAATCGAATTTTTTTCAATTTTTCAAATTTTTGAATTTGTTTTCAAATTTTACAGATTTTTTTTTATTTATTTCTTTTTTTGTATCCTAAATACTACCTTTATTCCAAATTTTAAGTTTCTAACTTTACAAAATTGAATTATTTTCAAATTTTCGTTTTTTTTTCGATTTTTTGATTTTATTTTCAATTTTTGTTGTGTTTTTAATTTTTTCTTTTTCTGAATCCTAAACACTACCTTTACACCAAATTTTCAGTTTCTAAGAGTACGAGATCATATTATTTTCAATTTCTCTCTTTTTCTTTCTTTCTTTCTATTTTTTCTTTCTTTCTTTATATATATATTTTTTAATGTTTGCTTATTTAGTATCTTAAATATTACCTTTATTCCAAATTTCGAGTTTCTAGCGCTATGAAATCGAATTATTTGCACAATTTCCTTATTTTTCGATTTCTTTCAACTTTTGGATTTTATTTTCGAATTTCATTGCGTTTTTATTTTAACTTATTCTGAATCTTAAACACTATCTTTACCGCGAATTTCAAGTTTCTAAGGGCAAAAGATCAAATTATTTTAATTTTTTTCAAATTTTTCGAATTTTTGATTTTTTTTCGAATTTTCTAGATTTTTTAATTTTTCCTTATTTTGCATTCTATATACTACATTTATTCCGAATTCCAAGTTTCTAGCGCAACAAAATTGGATTATTTGAAAATTTTCGATATTTTTCGCTTTTTCGATTTTTTTTTTCAATTTTTTTTTTGTGTTTTTGATGTTTTCTTTTTCTGAATTCTAAACGCTACTCTCACACCAAATTTTAAGTTTTTAAGACTACAAGATCGTGTTATTTTCAATTTTCAATTTTGTTCAATTTTTTTGAATTTTCGAATGTCTTTTTTTTTTTTTTTTTTTTTTTTTTTTTTTTTTAATTTTCCGGATTTTATAATTTTTTCTTTCTTTGTATCCGAAACACTAGCTTTATTCCAAATTTTAAGTTTCTGTGGCTGCGGGATCTACCCAATCTTTTTGATGACGCGAGAGTGAGTGAGTGTGTGAGTGACAAAAAATCAAAACTTTGAGTTCATATATCGTCTGCACTAATTTATGGGTATTTTTCGAATTATCCATTTTTTTTAATTTTTCCTTATTTAGTATCTTAAATATTACCTTTATTCCAGATTTCAAGTTTCTAGCGCTATGAAATTGAATTATTTTCAAACTATCCTTATTTTTCGATTTTCCTGATTTTTTCGATTTTTTGTTTTTATTTTCGAATGTTATTGCGTTTTTTATTTTAACTTCTTCTGAATCCTAAACACTATCTTTACTGCGAATTTTAAGTTTCTAAGGCTAAAAAATTAAATTATTTTAATTTTTTCTATTTTTTTCGAATTTTTCGAATTTTTGATTTTTTTTTTCGAATTTTCCGGAATTTTTGATTTTTTTTTTCGAATTTTCCGGAATTTTTAATTTTTCCTTATTTTGCATCCTAAATACTACCTTTATTCCGAATTCCAAGTTTCTAGCGTAACAAAATCGGATTATTTGAAATTTTTCAATTTTTTTCGACTTTTCGATTTTTTCAATTTTGCTTTCGATTTTTTTGGTGTTTTTGATGTTTTCTTTTTCTGGATACTAAACACTGCCTTCACACCGAATCTTAAGTTTCTAAGACTACAAGATCGTATTATTTTCAATTTTCAATTTTGATGGAATTTGTTGAATTTTCGAATGTTTTTTTTTTTTCGAATTTTCCGGATTTTATAATTTTTTCTTTCTTTGTATCCTAAACACTACCTTTTTTCCAAATGTCAAGTTTCTAGGGCTAAGGGATCTACCTAATCTTTTTGATGACGCGTGAACGAGTGAGTGAGTGAGTGACAAAAAATCGAATGTTTGAGTTCATATATCGTCTGAACTAGAAAAGACAGAAGGTTGTAATTTTAAATTTTGGTCCTGTGTGCCAAATACTCTAGATAAACGAAGTTTCAAATTTTTGGGATACTCCAGCGCGGAGATATGGGGGGGTCAAAAGTGCCCTGAGTTGCTTCCAGAAAAGTATGCTTACGGCTGTCCTCTCTCGACTTGGCGGAGGCACTGCCGTGCCTCCAGATTAAGAAATGAAATATGAACCATATACAATGGAAAATTTGACAACAAGAGAAGAAATGTGGAAAAAACACATGTAGATATAATCGTCAGCCTGGATGTACCCACATGTGTTTTTAAAAAATAATTCATTATTTCATAATTCTACTGGCATATATGCTAAGATCAGTAGAATCACCCAGGTATAATGAATTATTACCAGAATACAATGAGAAATAATAAAATGTGAAATAAAATCCGTAAAGAATAGATAAAATATTTTACTCATAGTAATTATCCATAACACCCAATACAACACAATACTAAATTATTACCAGATAACAATTTAAATTTTAAAAATGGAAAAATCCTTAAAGAATAGATAAAATTTTAAAATTGGAAATAAATAAAC
The DNA here is from genome assembly GCA_963931845.1 of Maratus michaelseni. Taxonomy (NCBI): domain Eukaryota; kingdom Metazoa; phylum Arthropoda; class Arachnida; order Araneae; family Salticidae; genus Maratus; species Maratus michaelseni. Next base: position 155,461,650 of record OZ007596.1, on the reverse strand, counting down.
TGTAAAGGGTAGATAAAATATTTTACTCACAATTATTATCCAAAAATCTTAACAATCACAATGTTTTCATGATCCCAACACGTCCACATGGCGATAATCATGAAATACACACACATATGTTTGTGTACATAGACACAATTTATTAAAATTAAGTACTATTTTCAAACATTTATAAAATAATTTTGGCAACTTTTCAATTTTGTTAATTTATATATTTTTTAAATTTAATTAAGTTACTTTGTAAAAAATTTAAAAACTCTAATAATAATATAACATGTTTGAATTATTTTTATAAATATATGTAGTATCATAGTAACTATATACTAATGTTAGCATTATATATATTATTAACATACAAGACGAATCAACTTTGATAAATTATGGAATACTTTTATTAAGTTTTAAATTTAAATTTATAAAACTTTTTTAACTGAAAAATAATTTTAAAAGCTTTTAAAATAGTTCAAAAACATTTTTACTACCATGTTACTAACATTTAGTATACATACTATGTTATCATGTTTCTTTATAAACATATAAGAGAAATTATTAATCTTAAATTGCAAGTTAATTATATTAAAAAACACACACATTTTGTTTAAATAAACACACAATATTTAATGTAATATATTTTATTTTTAGGATTTAAACAATACATTTTGAATAAATTCCACATTAATGTTACGTAAAAAGTTTTCACTGATACATTCAACTCCGTTTAAAAACTTTGAAATAACAAAATCAAAATTTACAAGCATTAAAATCATATCCCCTAAGTGATTAAATCTTTCACGTTTATTAAAGGTTAAACATGTACGTAGACTTTGGGATTGGTGTCTAAATATACATCCTACACATTCATAAATTTGATTTAATATTGTCAGTACATTATCCTCAATAGAAGAGATAAGTTTCGTTAGTAAAACATGCTCGATTTCAGAAGGTAAATTAACGAGTGTGCATTTTTGCTTAATTAACTGCGGTAGATGAACTGTATACAAGTGTTTAATAAGCTTGCTATTAAAATCAATAGCTTTTTCTTTTAAATTTTCTAACTGAAAATCGTTTAAAACACAATGTGTATAATTCTTTAAATTTTTTATTTGCATAATAGAATTATTATAATTTAACACTAATACTGTATTGTTAGCAATAAACGTTGAACTTTTATATTTTAAATTAAATCCAAAAATTTTATATTGGAATTCATACCATGTTGAAATATCCTTAAAAATTCTATTTGTTGATGAAATTTCTTCATTTGGAAATACATTGTGTTTGATCTCTTCAATATGTACATAAAACTGTTTATAATGTCGTTTTAAAGTTAAAAATATAAAATCAGCAAGTTTAATCCGAAACATGACAAAAATGCGAGATTTACCATGTTTTGTTTTGGAAATGTCATTCACACATGCTATGGGAGGGGATATGTTATATAATTGTTCACTAATATGTGTAATGCTAGTTGATAGTTTTTGTAATTGTTCATTTGAAGAAATTAAACCACTTGTAGGCTGTGAGGTAAGATATGTTTCCAAATTTTTAAAATCTAGGTCCTTAAACATTGTATCCAAAAAGGCTTTAGCAGAGGTAGACTCACAACATGTGTCGGGGAAAGACGTTTCGTCATCATTACAGTTAGTAAATAATGGGGTTGCAGAATCCTTAACATTATTAGGTTCTGCAGCATACAAGTCCATGTTAGGGGATAGTGTTTCATAGTTCCCCTGTATATTAGATTTTGGTAAAAATTCATTTTTATAAAAATCAGAATTTTCCATAGGTTTATCTAAACGTTGAAACTTTGTTAAAGAAGCCATTTCTTCACATGACCGTTTAATCCCATCTAATTCACAAGCCATTTTTAAAATAACAAACAGTAAAAGGTTCAGTCACAACGAAAGTCAACAGTAAACTGATTATATTATATCTAAACAGTTACTAACATAGGTTATTAAAGAGTGACGGTTACAGTTTACAGCAAGTTTAAAAGTAAACATGACGTTATAGGTTAAAGATTCAAATTGTTCATTTAATGAATATTGCTTGTTACATATAATATTCAATGATTTCTAAAAGCGGGTATGGCAACGCAAGTTAGTTATTAAATGTATAAATAGTTAATCGCGTACGGAAAAAGTATAATGAGGCGTATGTAATTAATAAAAATTAATTATCGATACGTATATTTAGTAAAATAAGTTTGTTTAATTACACAAATGTATAATTAGTTAAATCGATTTATTGTAAAAAAAGTAATAATATAGATTATACAAAATTAAATGTTTAGTAGCATATGTGAAACAATAATATATTTAAAAAATCTGAAATATATTTGTATTAAATTTTTACTTCTTGTAAAATTCAATTTTAATAAATTTATTTTTATACATAGTGTATAAATTTACAAGTCCAATAACTCATATAATAGTGATATAATATAATCATATTGAAAAATAAAACACAAAAGCTTTTTCACTTATCTATTATTTATTTAATTATTTAAACACATACATTAGTATATACAAGAATATGTATAGTTCAAATAAATTGATAAAGTCAATATTTCAAAAAGGAATAGTTTAATTTTTTATAGCATTTTGTAAAGTGTCTATACGTAGTAATAAATTCTGTAAATGGTTTAAAAGTTCAGTACGCTGTTCAGATATATGTTCTTTGGGCGAGAGATGAATTTTTCTATGCTTCACTAAGTCAAATCTGTGATTAAATATTTCAGAACAATCGACACATTTATAGTGTCTGGTAAACGGTTCAATATTCCTTTGCTTTTGCTGAGGGGTGTTATGAATCATAGTACGATTTATTAATTTTTTTTCCCGTAAAAACTTTTTATCACATTGATTACATTTATGCACAACTCCTTGTTTAGAATGTACTAAGTTATGCTTTTGTAAGTCACTTTTCTGCACAAAAGATTTCGAACACATTTTACAATTAAAAGGTTTCTTTTCTAAATGAAATTTCATGTGTCTAACTAATACATTTTTTCGCGAAAAAGTCTTACTGCATTTCTCACACTTATATGTGGCAGATGACTTTGGATGAATTAGCATATCATCCCGTAAAGCACTCTTTGTAGTAAACAGATTATCACACTTAGAGGGTTTTTTTCCTAAATGTAAGTTCATATGTCTTAATAACATATATTTTTTAGTAAATACTTTTTTACACGTATCACATGTAAAAGGAAACTTTTGATCGACTTGATCTGATGAAGAGGCCATTGGTTCCTTATTCAAAACAGGTTTCATTAAAATAGTAGAGTCGATTTGTTCGTTAAACTCCGATGTCAAGGCTTTTCTTATCTTGGTTGGTTCGTCTATTACTACGTCTTGCATTGTACTTATTTAATCTAAATCAATTAAAATCGCAGATCACTTAAACGGAGAAAAAATTATAACGTCTTAACGATGCAGAAACAGTATGTATATTATTTCAAATAAAACTTTTCATGAATATTTATTTAACTGTAGAGGGCGCGCATGATTAAAATAATTAAAAATAGCGTCACGTGTTATATATCTTATACAGAAATTAGCCTGTACGTTAAACATAAGTAATTAAGTAAAGTATCTTTTATTATACAGTGGCATATTTCATAAGGTAAGTATAAATTTGTTTCTCATATTTTATGTAAAAGTATACAAGTAATGTTTTATTTTGTATTCATCGTGGCTTAAAATGCAAATTTAATGAGTAAAAACATCTGATCATTGCATGGTATTGCTAATTAAGTTATATATCACGAGAAATAAAATCAAAATATTCAATTTAGTGAAATAATTTTTATACCTTAAACTACACAAAAGAAGTACGTTATCAGTAAGAAAACATAGGAATGCTATCCGCAAATGAGTAGTTTCCTGTTTACAACAGATCTATTTTCAAACATAAGTCGATAATCGTTATAATATTCGCTTACTTTTGGTTTAAAATCTTAAATAATATTTCAAGTAAAGGGTAGTATTTTACATACAATATGCAAGTTGTGATATAATAATGGTACACATGTTTAATGAAATTGTCTCAAATTCTTAATTTTTGTAGAAAAATAAAACAAGTTTCTACATTTTCTGAAGAAAAATTGTAAAACTTACCGAAAACTATACTTATTTATTCTTTATACAAAAATAAAAACAGACACATAATAAAAAACTAAACAAATATTTATTAAATAATTATGTTAATTTATAAATACATTGTTCAAATGCTTATTATAAAAGTCTACATTCATAGATTCAAAAAATAAATAAGTATAATTGCATGTACATTTCTCTAACAGGTTTTTCACAAATTCCTTAATGTTGAAATTTAACAAAGCACTGTCTGCACACCAGTTAAATTGTTTTCTTAAATTATAACTCATACATTCGTGATCCATTTCAACTGGTTGTCCGATTGAACATAAATAACAGTCAAAAGTGCGATATACTGAACTCTCTAATTCATGATCGAAGCATTCTAAAAAATAGTCCATCGCCTCTTTCTCAGTAAAGTGAGAGCATTTACATTTTTTTAAGTTTTTTAAAACATAAACAGGTAAAAGCTTTGTTAAAAAAGTTTGAATAAGACATTCGCTAATTTGAATGCAGTTTTCCTCTAGTTTAAGAAATTGTTCTTTTGTAAGTAGTAAATAATCAGGTTTCAATAGTTTTTGCAGTATACATGATTCCTTATCCACATAAATCATTAGTAAGTTGTTGTTACATACAAATGTTTCTTCTTCTGCAGAGTTAAAATTAAATTTAGCCATTCTCGTTTCAAATTTATCAAAGGTTGCGCACGATATTGTAATTCCTTCATTTGTAGGGAACAGTTTACCTCTATTCTCAAATTCTTTATATTTTTGAATGTGAACGTTTAACTCACAGTCCTTATTCATTTGCACTTCGACAATCGTATCCTCACCTAGGTCCCAATGGTAAGGGGTAAAAACATCAAAATACTTAAATATTCTACTAAATTCGCTGATTTCTGAAATTTCATAATAAGATGTGTTAAGCGAAGTAGTCATTTTCAGGTTTTGAAGTATCCAAAAAGCAGGGTAAACATATAGGTGATCAAGCAAATAAACAGCAAGGTTTTAGGTAAATAGAAGAACAATCGTCTAAGTCAAAACTTTAAACAGTAAATTCATTATGGTGAACAAGTTTCTTATATTGCTATTCTTATCGTTGGAAAATGTTCTACAAATATTCTACAAATGTTGTCATATCCTGTTTTATTAACTTGAAAATCTTAGGGGGAAAAAAGTAACATTGTGTTAGGTTTCATTATTTATATTAATTGTACGGAGCCTTCGTAGAGTAACTGGGAGCGCATTGGAAAGCTAGCCAAAAGGTTGACAGTTTGAATCCGACCATAAACATAATGGTAAGTTAAACTTTCCTTTTTAATGCATAAAATTAAAAATTTTAATACAGTATCGTTAAACCCCACTTAAAAAGTTAAAATTTTCTTTATTATACAGTATAATTTATGTTACAAAATCTCTTGTATGCAAATTGGTAAGATACGCTTTGCTTTACAAGTATATAAAACCAACAAACCAACCAACCTTTTACAAGGTTATTTTATATGTTATAAATACATTCCAATGTGTTTGTAAGTTTAAACATTAAAGCTTAAATTTATAATATCATTAGCACTGTATAATAATAATTCAATATGTTTAATCATGTGACACCTTTTCTTATATATCTTAAATCGCGTCTAAGAAACATGGTCTCATGGTGTGTTCGTTTAAACCTACTACAAATCAACACATCATGAGATCATTTTGTCAGGTTCGAGGTTCGAACCCCGCTTCATTTAAATGTATGTTAAAAGCTAATGATTTTTTAAAAAGGGACTACTCTATTTCAAAGTGAAAGTTGTAGTCGAAATTTAATATTTTCTTAAATTCTTACATTTTGTGAATAAAAATATGTTTTAAGAAGTATGCACGTCATGTATTTTATTACAATTAGTTCACTTCGTATATGCATGCTTGTGTGTGTACGTAACAAATAGTTCACTGTGTGTCTGTCTGTCTGCCTACCTGCCTGCCTGCTTGTCTGTGTGCCTGCCTATCTGCCTATATGTCGGTTTATAGCTATAATTATTTACATGTGTCACTTTAAAATTTTTATTAAGTGCTACGCTATAACTAAATATTTCCATTGTAAGCAGTTTGGTAAGAAACTTTAAAATATTTTATTAAGTGCTATGATTTAACTAAATATTTTCATTGTAAGCAGTTTGCTAAGAAACTTTAAAATTATTTATTTAGCGTTATGCTAGAACTTTAATTTCTATTTCATATTCCTTTGCGAGCACTATGGTAACACATTTTAAAATTATTTATTAAGTTCTATGCTATAACTATATATTTCCATTGTAAGCAGTGGTAAGTTACTTTATTTTACACCATGCTATAACTTAAATTTCCATTGTAAGCAGTATGGTGAGATACTTTAGAATATTTTATTTTATACTATGCTATAACTTAAAATTCAGAAGCAGTCATTTTAAATTCCATAATTTTCATACTTACCGATAGAAGGCGACACCACTTTAAACTTTCTCTGTCCTAAAATTTAAAAAAAATGTGGGGGGGGTCATGGGGGTAGGGGGGAGGTAGGGGGATAGTGGTCGTACTCTACCATCACCGATACCTCGTACTGTAAGACATTTTTAAAATTTTAAAATTAAGCCCCCCCCCTTAAAAAAATACCCCCCCCCCCTACTATAACATGCTGCCCCTCCTAAAAAAAATTTGGTTGGGGAGCATGGGGGGGAAGGGGCATGGGGTAGGGGGGAGGTAGGGGAAGGGGGAGGCAATTCTGCTCCACAGCTCCACCCGCTGAGGTAGAACTCTCATTTCCCATCTACTACCGAGATTTTATGTATCAGTTTCGAAAAGATGCGGGAGTTGGAACCGCCTACTTCGAAAAATAACTTGTTTGCAGGCGGAGCCGGCAGGGATTTTTTTTTGTTTTTAATTTTTTTTGCTATAACAGTTGGTCCTATAAAAAACTTGTCAATATAAAAGTTTTAGGTAATACTAAGAGGATTAATAATAAATTTACGCGGATTTGATATCTTGTGAATTGACGAAGCTATGATTTTTTTTCTTCTAAAACCACCCTCCCCCCCCCCCTTGGGGCCATTTTTAATTATATCAAAAATCTGTCATACATAAATTTCCGGCCTTTTTCCTAGAAGTAATAATAACTTTAAACGGATTGGATACGTTTAATAATGAAAAGAAATTATGAGGGTTTTTCTGTTTTCACAAAAAGCCCCCCCCCCATTTTTCCCCCCTTGGTTCGATTTTGCCCATTAACAAACTTGACCAAGATTTTATGACCCTTGATTTTATGTATCAGTTTGGAAGAGATTTATGCAGAATTTTTCCAGTTATCGTGGTCAGAAAAAAGTGACATATATATATATATATATATATATATATATATATATATATATATATATATATATATATATATATATAAAGTTTTGAACTGGGGGTGGTTTTGGGTTCTGGGAGTCATGATCGGCGTAGATCTGCAAAAAATTTTCAAATTTTCCAACTTAGGTGAGAATAGGTAATAGGTAGTATTTCTTACGAAATCTACCTAAAACTGCGGTTAATATGGATCTCTTACTTTTCTTCTCAACGGCAGACACGAAAAAAAGAGTAATATATCCGAATGAGCGGAGGTTATATTACAGTTTTTTAATTTAATGCGAAGCATATTTTTTATGATTAGGATTTCTCTCGCGTGTTTCAGTTCCTCTGCCTCTGTTAGTTAATATAATTGAAATTTATATTCATATATATAAATTTAATTATAAAAGGGTTTATATTTTATTACCCTGCGCTCTTTGCACTATACGTTTGCTAACCCCTAAAACAACGACCACTTCATGGCCTTAGTGGCAAACTCGCCCTTTGTTCTCGCGTATCGTTAGGAAAAGGAATGTACTACAATTTACCCCAATAACATATTTTACTTTCATTGTTGTCCAAAAATTCTTTTTTTCTTGCAAAATTTAGACCGTGTACGGTCGAAAAAACAAACAGACAAATTAATTGCCTATTTCTTGCATATTTCTGTTTTATGTATTATTTTGGTAGTCTTCTTATAATGTGTAGTTAATTACTTCTAATTAGGAAAAGAGAGTTTGTTGAATAGTATTTGAAAAATCTATTACAAATAATGAACGGGAGAAGAAGAATGAGAGAAAAAAAAAATGAGAGAATGAGAGAGAAAAAAATAATTCATAACATTCATCATCATATTCATTCATCATTTATCTTTCATAAAATGTTAGTTTATTTTATATTTAGATTCTTTCATACATTTTTCCCGTACTAATGAACTGAATGACTCTGGTATCTTTTCATTGTAAGATCTTAATTTTATTTTTCTAAATTTATAGAAAAACCTCCAACACATCTTTTACAACTCTGAGAAGACTTAACACAAAATACACTTTTCCACACTAATTTGGTACAGGGAGATTAAAGTGTCAAACGTGTGTGCGTTACCATTTGAAGAATGAAAGTTGGTCAAAGTTTTCATATGCAAATGACCTCTTATACAAAAAAAAAATAAGTATTTGAAGAGAAGACATTCTCAATCGATTGATACCTTTCATTTTCTTCTACAACAAACATGGCTCGAAATAGCAAAGAGAAACACATTTCTTTTCCCCCATGACTCGATCAAATAAATATAAATTAAATAACTTGTTATTTGTGATTCTATAAACATTAATGATTGTTAGAATAACTTTGAATGTCATAGTGTGCTTTTAAATGTATTGCTGCTTTATTCTCAATTAATTTGTATAATGTTTACTATTGAATCAAACATTTAAATTTTCGTAATTTTGGCCGTTGCTTAACATTTTCTATTGTACTAGCCGATCCCGCGCAGCGTATCTGCACTCTAGTGTCTACTCTTTTAAATACTATATATATGCATATTAGAATACACGAATTTCAGCATTATATGTATAAATATCCTACATAAAAACTTCTCCACGTAGGATTGGGTACTTTGAAATAAAAAAATATATACACACCATAAGATATGGACACCATTTAGAAATTTGAAAACAGAGGTATTTTTTCAGCATCGTGCATATAAAATCCTTTGCATGCACACAATAATTGCTGGGTACTCTTTAAAATTAAAAAAATGATACACAATTGTAAATTTCAGAGCTCAGCGATACTACAGGAACTGAATCAAAAGATTTAATTCTTGAAAGATCCACAACCAATGGACCATAAGTAAAAACTGGTTTTGACAAATCTTTCGTGAAATGAGAAAAGTTCCATTAATATTGCAATCATTTTTGTGTGTGTGTGCTTCAATAACATTATTGTGCAACTTACTTACTAACTATAAGTCTTGTACCATTGCACAGAACTTTAGAAAGTAATACATTTCTTAGTAACATTATGATAGCTCCTGGCTTTCATTTCAGTTTATGACGTGGCATTCCAATTGGCGTTAAACTGTTAAAAAGTTCTTCAGTTTATGTAAGTTGATCTTGTGGATCATAACTTATTATGGTGCCAATGCTTTCATAAACCCTTTAAGTTCCTGTCTTGGCATACATTGTAAAACACGATTATTAATTTCAATTGACAAATTGTTTGTCACAGTTAGTATGGCTCCTCCTTTAAGCTTTTGAGGTGTCACCGTTAAAAAATCAATGTTACTGAAAAGTTGCTGCACTGGATCTTGTATAGCTGGATAGCAAATTGCGAGCAACTTAATAGTTTCCCCATTTTGACATTCGCTAAACTGTAACAGCCAACTTGTTAACTCTCTCTCTGTTTGAAGGAAACGCATATTTTCTGTAAGTTGCATAATGTAAAATCTTCTCTTCTTTATGCAACTTGAAATTGTTAATGATCTTGAACCTTTAAAAATGACAGGTAGGACTGACTTGACAGAAATCTCCACGTAATAAGATTGTCTAATAAGATTCCACCTAATAAGATATTATTATTATTTATTTGTTATTACTCAATCTATATTATAAATAACAAATATGTGCATCCGTAACATTGACGTCATAACTATGCGGACAACAATGAGGTTAAACAGCATAAAGTACAACAATAGAGTTAATGTTTCAATTAATAACAAAATGGCGCGTTTCTTCGTTTAATTTCGCACTTTATTTTCTTTCCTTTTTAAGAAGTAGCTAATTTTTAAAAATAAATAAGAAAAATTGCCGGCCAATTTTTACAAAAATTGTATTTTCGGATGCAAAAAAAATTCTACATATGTTTGGGGACTTTGAAATCGATACCTCAAATACTTTTCTTAATATTCGCAAATTAGTGAAAACAAACCTCTCGTTGCCATCGGCAAATGATAAATAATCGCGACTTCTGTGCCACGTACGATAGCGTAATATATATATAGATTCTTATTATTGGTTAATTTTTATTGTGTTCATAAGGTTTTGGTTTTATATTAATTGCAAAAAGTTTATAAATATATATCAGCTGACCCATCCGGCGTTGCAGGAACTCGTAATAATAACCAACCTCAAGTAAACCTCAAATTTGTATGACTTTATATCTTTAAACCGACTTTGAAAGAATTTGTATACTTTTAAACGAAAATTTTTCGAAACGAACCTCGTACCGGAGGGCCCCGCAATAATACGCTCTTTGAGTGGGTGTTATATGTTTTTCAGTATTACCACAAAAATAGCGGAGTTAAAATTTTATATTGTGCTATTTTTTTTTTTCACATCGGGTCATTTTATATTTAAAAAATAAAATAGTTCTTATGGTCCAAACTCTTAAATTTTTATTAGTCTGAATCTGAAGTACTATGATGGTTTCAAAGCCCGTATAAAAAAATCTGTGAAAAAATTATGGACAGCATTTAGTGGTAAAGGCGATTGTAAGAAAACTTTTTTTCGCATCTGGTCATTTAAAAATTAAAATAATAATAATAAATTCATATAGTCCAAACTCTTTGAAATTGTTATCAGCTATAAATATCAATTATAAAAAATTCGTGAGATATTAGTTATAAAAGAGCTGCTGTGTTCCTTTTTTTCGCGTCGGGTTGTTTAATATTAGAAACAAAATAGTTTTTACCGTCCGACTTCTTTGAAATTTTTATGAGTTATTAATATAATGTATGAGTTAGAAGTACAACGTATAATTTTCGTGCAAAAATATGGATATTTAATTGCAAAAACATGAGCAAAAGCCATCAGCGTATTCACGTTCTGGGCGAAAATTTTGCAGATTTTATTATTTTTTTTTAACTAGGGGCTTTGACCCTTACGAGTTAAGCTCACCAATCCCCGTTCCGACACCGCAAACTCTAAAAACACACTTAATTTGACCTAATTTTAATGCTTCAAAACGATTACGGAAGATTGAATTATAATTAAACAACTTGTGGCGATCTCCTGTAATCGGTTTTCCATTCATTTCCATTTGATTGAGGAATTTTAAGGCCGAATCAGCTGCTGTCGAAACAGCTAACAACTTTTTTTCGTGATTGATTAAATAAGATCAATTAAACATTTGAAAAATCAGCTTGTATAAAATGGCTAAGCATACACAATATCTTTACCTCCCGTAATTTTATAACGACTCTATAAGAAGATTGTTTTAAAAAAGACATTTTAAATGTTTCGTTTTAAATATGACGTAATTTTCCCCAGCGTTTTGTTTATCTTTTAGTATTCACGTGAAAATACATTTTTTTAATAATCATCTTAACGAATAAACACCATCACAAAATATGAAATAAATCTCTCGTGCAAACATATTTTTTAATTGAAACTGGTTGGAAATATTATTATTTGAGCATTTAAAATATGGCGTAATTTTCACCATTTATTGCTTTTAACGCGAAATAATTTAATTACTATTTTAAAGTTTTATTTCTCGTTTTAATATTCACGTGTTAAGCACTTTTTTTATGACGTAAGTTTCTCCATTTACTGCTCTTAACACGTGATCATTTAATTATTACGTTAAAATTTTATTTCTGTTTTTAATAGTCACGTGTAAATACAATGTTCAATTGAAAGGGAATATTATTATTTGGGCTGTTTTACCAACTGGCAACAACACACAAAAAAAAAAAAAAATTGCCTTTTTAAAATACGAAATAAATCTCAATTAAAATGATGAAATTTTGAATAAAAAATTGAAAAAAGAACACTCAAAAGATTAGTCAAATTAAAAAAATAATTGTACACTGCACACCGTAAGCTTGTCAACTATATGTCCCTTCAAAAGATGGTTAAATTCTTATGCACAGTTTTTGTTCCCATAAAACTTTTTTAAGAGAACTATTTTGACCGATTTTAATATTAAATAAGTCTCTTAAAAAAATTCTTCGATTTAAAAACAGTCTGCTTCAGCGTGTTTATCAAACATTTCTCTATAAAACTAAACAATTTTCATATGCAATAGTTTTCTTAAGTATTAGCCTCCGGACACAAGAAATTCTTGTCGGCGGTGACAGCGGGGGTTACCTTTTTTAACACTTTCCAACCTAGTTAAAAAGTGTTTATGACTTCGGTTTGTCTGGCCGTCTGTCCGTGCTCTAACTCCCGTAAATATGCTCGGATTGCCCTGAAATGTTTATATGTTATTGACGTTATCTATAGCATGTTCCCTATTTCAACTGAAGTGTGTATAGCACTTATAGTTTTTTTACAGGGACACTCAAAAGAATTCCGTTACATTACGGTCTATGGGGAAAAATTATTTGCGGTTTATTTTAATCATGTTACACAATTTCAAATACATTGTAATTGATATATATCACTAAGGTGCATTACAAGAAGCTTAATATGGAATAGGGTGTGCATAGCACTTATAGTTACTTTACAGGGATAGTCAAAAGAATTCCGTTACATTACGTCTATGGAGAAAAATTGTTTGCGGTTTAATTAAATAAGGTTTCACTATTTCAAACGCATTGAAATATATATATATCACTAAGGTGCATTACAAGAGGCTTACTACAGAATATTGTGTGTATAGCAGTCATCGTTCATTTACAGGGACACACAAAAGAATTCTCTACTGTCTTTTAACAATAATTCCTGGAAGTGCGTTTTAAGTTGCTGAACGTGATTTTAAATTTAACTCACTTTTTGTCTATTATTTAGTGTGTATAAATTCTGCATTTCATATACAGGACAGCACAAAAGTTCGCGAACACATTTCCCTTTATTGACAGAAACTCCAGAGGGAGAATTTTAAACTGTGCTACGCGTTTTCTAACTAAACTAAAATTTAGCGTCCTATGTAGTATATATACAAATCTATAGATCATATACAGGGCTGAATAAAAGTATTCGGATATTTTTCCGAATATTGTATATGTTGGAAATATATGTTGAAAATTCCTGAAATTACGTTTTTAAATATGTTATGCGTTTTCCAAATTGTTTACTTAGATGTTATCTTTCATCTTATTAAACGGTAATGTTTAGTAAAATTATTTTGGAAGCGTTGGAAAGTGTTACATAATCTATGCTTGACGCATGATTTTTCGTTCTTGTTTTTTAATATAGAAAGATATTTCTATTCGTCCGAAAGTTTCGAGATTTTTATACGTAATGGTAAAATCAACTGTACGAAGAGCGTGTTAAAAGATTGTGTTAAAATACCGACAATTAGTTACTTTTAGCATAGAAAAAAAAAAGTGTCCACCGCCTTAGAGAAGAAAGTGTCCGTATTAAGTGGGTATTTTTTGTTTTTCTGTATCTTTAAAATTGAGCGCGATTTCGCAAAAAAAAGATCTCTCCCCCACCCCGCGAAATCAAACTTTTTTAAAAGGATTAAAATTCGTATTCTTTTATGCGGTTTGCGGCGTTTGAAAGTAAAAAGTAAGAAAATTAAGAATATATTTTTAGTTTGTCAGTATTTCGAACGGTTCGTCCGGTGCGCGTGGGCGAGTCGCTTAGCCTTCCCTTTTTTCGCTGCTGGGAGATTTGCGGAACATCATAAATGCGCAGACGCGCGCGCTCGAAAAATAATGTTTTTTTATGAACTTACGTTTTTATTTTTAATTAACATCTCGACTAATTATATATAAAATGAAAAATCTGAGCATTAGAACCTGCTTTCGACTATCCTCCTAATTGTACGTGCGATAGATTTCGAAAGCCATCGTCGACACACACACACACGTAACCATCTTTCTTTTCTTAGTATTACTAGCTGACCCGCCGGGCTTTGCCACGGCCCGTTATAATAACCTTAAATATATCTAAAACCAATGTTGAATGATTTTATATATTTAAACGAAAATATTTCCAGATTATCCTAATGCTGGGGACTTATGCATATATTTGACTTGATTATGACCATATTTAGAATAGTTTTATTCCAGTTATTAAACTATTTCATGAAAACACTTAATTAAAAATTTAGATTAATTTTATCAGTCATCGGCAGCATAGATATTCGAATTTCTACGATACCATATTTTCAAATGAAAATCTATCCAAACAAACCTAGAGTTGGGGTCCCACTGCCTTCGGCAACGTACACCGGGCGTGCTATCGGTCTGTTTTGATTACAGATTTTTAAACGAAAGACCACTGTAGCCCGGGTCCTTAATAATAACTAGAGATCGACCGAAATTTCGGTTTCGGTTTCGGCGCAAAATCGGAGTTTCGCCGAATATTCGTTTTCGGCGAAACTGCTGCCAAAATTTCGGCCTGACCGAAATTCGACCGAAACTATCTGTATTTCAAAATATCGTTCTTTCTTTCGGAAATTTTCAACTTTACTCATTGATATGAGTTGTATCGGCTCAAATGAGACATTGTTTATTATTGTGAACTCCACTGTTAATCATTACCATCATGACTGATTCATGATGCGAGAGTAAATTATAAAGCAAGCAATGCATTATATGACTAAACATAAAAGACGCTTATCACGTGAAAGCTGCAAACTTAACAGTAATAGAAAATATTTACTTTGAAACTCCAGATTGTTTCAAATGCATTATGAGAAAGGTGTTGTTAAAACATATGAACATTTACGAAATTTATTACAAAAGATATATCGAAGTATGCATACTTAACATATTTTTTATTAGATGAAATTCCTATAATTGGAAATTATTTCTGTCTTATTCATATATTAATTACGTTTTGTTTTATATGAAAATAAATAGTTTTGGATAGAGGCACAGAGAGCCAACTTGGCACCGGAGATAAAATTTTCAAACAGGGTGCCATTTCAACACTTTCTTAGAGAGGCAGGGAGTGGCAAAGATATTTTTAAGTAAACATGTTATTTAAACATATGTACCATAAAAATGTTTGTACAAAATTTTAAATAATTAATAATAATATTCAGCAATATATATAAAACTAGCATGCTACGCCCGCTGCGCTGGGCCATTTTTCTAAATGTATCTTAAATCAAACGAAATAGCTTTGTATGTTAAAGGAATGTGGATCTTCACCTACAGATGCTACCTTAGTAAATATTTTCAAACGAACCTTGAATCAAACAAATTATACCAATGGATTTGAGCATGTATTTTAAAGCAATAGGGACGTTCACCTGGATTTTCCTTCAATATTGCTGTAAACGATGTGAACGACATTGCGTTATATTATATTATACATTGGACAAAATTTGGGCTAAAAGAAGAAACTCATTTAGTTGATCATTTACAGTAGAGTTTGGTAGAGATATGAGGCCATTATGAGATTATGACAACAGGAACTAACATGTTCTCTGGTCAAAATACTACTAAAAAAGAAAGCATTACAATGATTGCATAGATTGACCATTGAACTTAAATAATGTTCGGGTGATTCAATTTCGTCTGCAAGTTCTTGAACTCCGTCCCTCTTTCTTGTCTCCATGTAAGATTCTGGTAACGTAAGTACAATCTCCTCTATGTTACGTTATATTTCGCAATATACGTCCTCTTCTGGCAAATCTACTACGGTTTTTCATCTTTCGATTCCAGCAGAGTAAATACAGTGAAAATTGTAATACATTGTTTGCACATAAAGAACAGTGTTTAACTTTCATATTTAAAAAAATGGTGAAACATAAAAAAGTGAATTTTTAAAGCTGAATATGAATAAAATTAAAATGACGCCATTTTCACTGTCTTTCCATTTTTTTAGACCAATTGCATTCGTGTAACCGTTAATCTGAAAAAAAAAAAAAACCTAATGATTAACTCTGGTTGAAGAATAAACCTCTAGTTTGTATCTAATAAAATCTTCCTAACCTTCCATAAACTTGTCGATATCCAAGTTTGACGTCAAATATTAGAAGTGCTTGAAATGATATAGTTACTAATGTACCACAGTTAGTTACAAAACGAAGTTAGTTACGCGTCAATCTATGTTCCATTAAATAATGTCAAATTACTGTTAATTCAATTATAGATCTTTCATTAACAAAATTCCATACCTTAAATAAAACTGACAATGTTAAAGTTAGTTATGCAAAATGTGTAGTAATATTATTTTTGGTGAATACTTAAACCGAAGATTTTTGCATTTCTCTAAAGAGCATAATAACACGCAGAAATAAATTCATTTCTCACTATTTTTAGCTGCTTGGGCTGTGTGTAAGGTCGAAAAGGCTTTATAATGATCGAAAAATTATCTAATCAGAATTTCAGGTACTCGTTTTTTCTTATCCAGCCTGAAATGATAAATCGACAAATATTATTTATTCCATTCGCCACCATTGACATTACAAAGTTTTTCCGTACATTGAAAGTGCCAAACCAGTGGCTGAGATGTTCTGCTCTCAAAGCTGGCATACGGGAAGTGCTGGGTTCAAACCCCTGTCGCGCTCGTTGACCTAACCGTTCGGAGTTTTCCTTGGTTTTCTTCGAACCTTGCCGTAAATACGGGTTAGGATCCTTAGAAAGATCTCCACGGAGGGCACTCCCCCCAGGGTCTATATCCCTCGTGTAAATAATCGGCCGTCATAAAATCAACCAACAGTACATTGGAAGCATTGCTTTTTTGGTAAAACTTTGCTTCATAATGAAAAAAACTAAATTTAGCAATCGCTAATTTCAAAAGTCGCCTAATCTTCTGTAAAGTGAATCGTCGTCCAGAGTAACCTTCAAACATAAACGAAACATCCCACAATATAGTAAAAACGCCAACTGGCAGGTGACCGGAATACGGACAATTAGTCCAATGTCTTTTAAAAACCTTCCTGAAATAAGGGAAAAAAGATATGCAGAAAAAACTAAAAAGAAATGAGGAATCAAAAAGCGCATCGAAAATTTATTTCAGCAAACAATTTTTACTGCAAAATGTAGCCTTTTGTGATAGTAATAACGCATGATAAATGCACACATGTCCTTAACAATATTCTTTGGTTCCTAACTTTTGAAACAGTGAATATTTCTATAAGTGAAATTGGCGATATATTAAAAAAATAATAAAATAAAAATAAAAGAATAGACAATATTCGCTGGTCTGAGTTCGAGGCTATAAAAATAATATGTTTGGTGAAAACAAACCGGCATGTTTCTGTAGTAAATTTTTAAATGGCTAAAATTTAATTATTTTACAATATGTGTTTCAGTGGCAGACATTCACTAAAATTTAAATATTTGATCCCATATTCATAACAATAACCGCTATTTATATAATTTACATTTGAATATAAAAATTTACTCCAAAAAGGATCTTGTATACACGAAAAAACACTATTATTGCTAATACCGTTCAAGCTGATGTCACGCTTATGCATTTTTGGCTTAAAATCACATTGCTTGGCGACAAAAGTAAAATCAAAACCGTAAATAAACAAATAACATGTAACTCATCAATGCAGTCATTTTTACAATTACATCTGCTAGTTTCTCCTGTAAGACACATGATAGGGGAGTTACATAGAAAAAAATAAACAGAAAGAATAAAAGGAAAAAATAATACTCATATTTTATTAAATAAAATTATCAGATGCATCTTTGTTAACCTGACGCAAACGATAAATCGCCAAATATTGACTTAATCTGAATTGCAATGTGATGCATTGCAAATATTTTTAAGCATTACAAACTATTACAAATTATATTTATAAGCATTAAATTAAATATTATGCCTCATTAAAACAGTTTTATTTTCTTTCTTTTTCTTGCGGGGAGGGGGGGGGGGGATTTTAAATAAAATTATTAACAGAATTTTTATTTTATTTTTTTGTGTATTTGAATTATTTTCTGATATAGCCGTTTCAATTTTTTCGCCAACAATAATGGTCGCCAAAAAAATGACCTATGGTAACCTTATAGTCCAAAATAACAGAACTTTCCATCATAATTCTATAACTAATATACGTAGAACTATGTGTTATATACTAAAACCTTCCCTGAAAAATTATCTATCCAACAGTGCAAGTTCCATCAAATTCCATTCAGCAGAACTCGAGTTATAAAGGAACGGAACGAAATTTCCGTTTGTGTTTTATATATATAGTAGATAGATATTGCTGAATATTATTATTAATTATTTAAAATTTTGTACAAACATTTTTATGTTACATATGTTAAAATAACATATGTACCATAAAAATGTTTGTACAAATTTTTAAATAATTAATAATAATAATCAGCAATATTTAAATATATATCTATATTTAAACGTCTGTTAAATTAATAATATTTATAATTATAAAATGGTTAAAACATATTCAATGTTAATTTCCTAAAAAACAAACTTTTAAGTACTTTATTTCAATCAATTTAAATGCAAAATATTAACGAACTGAAAATATGAATAACTTTAAAAATTAAATATTCATTATTGAATTTGTTTTACATTATTTAACTACATTGTTAATTAATTACTGATAAATGCCTATAATTATTAGTTGTTATAAAATAGTAAAATAAAAAAGTTGTATTATTTATGTTTAATTTTTGTTTGAAACTTATACACACACATATATATATACATGTGTTTGTTAGAAATGTGGTTCAATACACGTATAATTAATTAGTAACGCAATTAGTTATTATTAAGTAATTAATAATTATAAATTTTTAATTAATTATTAATTATATGCAGTTATGTATGTATTAATCAGTTTTTAAATTTTTTTTTTTACACTTTCGGTTTCGGCCGAAAGTGGGCAGATCACCGAAATCCGGTTTCGGTTTCTGTTTCGGTCTTAAAACCTGTTTCGGTCGATCTCTAATAACCTTAACTATACCTAAAATCAGTGTTGAATGAATTTATATATTTAAACGAAAATCTTCCCAAACGAACCTAAGGGCGTCTTAAGAAGTGTTTTTTTTTCTCACTTTTTTTTTTCATATCGGGTCATTTAATATTAAAAACAAAGCAGTTCTTATCGTCCGAAATCTTTACAATTTCTATGAGTTATCAATATAATTTTTTCGAAAAATGTATATAATTTTCGTACTAAAATATTGATATTTATTTAAGCAGTGTTTTTCTTCCCTATTTCTCTCCCCCCCCCCCCCCCCCCCCAGATCGAAAACCTATGGGAATTTTTTTATTTTCAAACTCATTATATTTTACCTTAAATCTCATCATTTCTAAACCAAAATTATACTCGAACAACAGCTTAAAGGTTAGTTTAAGGTATTAAAATTTTACAGCAATAGCTAAAAAATAAAGTGTAAATAAGAGTGCAATGTTAATCCTTAGAAGAAAAAAAAATCAAACTGATTATTTTGCCCCAAAAATCTCATAATTGCTGAAATAAATTTATACTCGATCATTAGCTAAAAGCTTAGTATATCGAATTAAAATTTCACAGCGATTATATAAAATTAACCATAGGGTTAATAATGATATTTTTAACACTTTCCAACCTTAGTTGAAAAGTGTTTATGACTTCGGTTTGTCTGTCCGTCTGTCCGTGTTCTAACTCCCGTAAATATGCTCGGATTGCCCTGCAATTTTTATATGTTATTGTCGTTATCTATAGCATGTTCCCTATTTCAACTGAAGTGTGTAGCACTTATAGTTTTTTTACAGGGACACTCAAAAGAATTCCGTTACATTACGGTCTATGGGGAAAAATTATTTGCGGTTTATTTTAATGATGTTACACAATTTCAAACATATTGTAATTGATATATATCATTAAGGTGCATTACAAGAGGCTTACTACAGAATATTGTGTGTATAGCAGTCATCGTTCATTTACAGGGACACACAAAAGAATTCTCTACTGTCTGTTAACAATAATTCCTGGAAGTGCGTTTTAAGTTGCTGAACGCGATTTTAAATTTAACTCACTTTTTGTCTATTACTTGCTGTGTATAAATTCTGTAGATCATATCCAGGGCAGCACAAAAGTTCGCGAACACATTTCCGTTTATTGACAGAAACTCCAGAAGGAGAATTTTAAACTGTGCTACGCGTTTCCTAACTAAACTAAAATTTAGCATCCTATGTAGTATATATACAAATCTATAGATCATATACAGGGCTGAATAAAAGTATTCGGATATTTTTCCGAATATTGTATATGTTGGAAATATATGTTGAAAATTCCTGAAATTACGTTTTTAAATATGTTATGCGTTTTCCAAATTGTTTACTTAGATGTTATCTTTCAGCTTATTAAACGGTAATGATTTGTAAAATTATTTTGGAAGTGTTGGAAAGTGTTACACAATCTATACTTGACGTATGATTTTTCGTTCTTGTTTAGAACCGCAGACGGCGTTTTAAAGCAAAGTTGAACGTACATAGTTTGGTATCTTTGATTTGTTCGTATTTTGATTTCCAAAGCCGATGCTAATTTTAGAACATCGCACGAAAAAAAAAAAAAAAATCGCGTAACTTCTTGGAAACGAATTTTTTTTCCAAAGAGTTAATGTGCATATTTTTTTAAATGGATTGCGGATTACGAAATGAAAATGAACGTAGATGTGGTATCTTCATCAGAAGCGCATATTCAGATTTTTAAAAATTGCAGAAATCGCGAAAATGACTTACGGAAACGAATTCAACATTATTGAACCTTTTTGAAAGGGTTAATATTAATATTTTTTTTAAACCGAATGTGCCATTTTGAAAGGAAAAGAAAGAAGATGTGGTTTGTTCGTTACATTAATTAGAGTGTTGCATTATATAAAAAAGTATTTTTTTTTTCAGTGCGAAACTTGGAAAAATCTTAAGCACAATTATTGATTTTGAAATAACATGGCCAGTGTCCAATGTCCAACTTCGAACCTCTATATCTCACAAAATCGCAAAAGATATCTTTATGTATGGTTTTAGAACGTCCATTTTACATTTTATGATATAAAAGTTCGATTTTTTTTTATGCCACTGTTTATAAGTAAAAAAGCCTTAAAACTATGCATTTAAAAAATAAATAAATAAAATTCCACTTTCTTTTTAATTTATGAGATTACTGCAATCCAACAATCAAATTAAAGAGCTAATTTAATTACTTTTAGAGAAGTATAAAGAAAAAACGTATGAAAACGTGTGAATGAAGAGAATTGGCATGAAATTCACACCACAACAAGAATCGTTCAAAATAACTTCATACAAGCATTGTGAAGTCACCTGTGCGTATAAAACCCCCAAAATATTTAACAGTATAAATCTACAGATATTTCTGAATATTGTGGAATGTATTTCATTTCGAAATACGAAACTTCAATTTTCCGATTTTGGGCCACATGATCGCGATTTAGCACCACTGTGCGTCATTCGGAAGCTAAATTTTTTCAAGAGGGTTATAATTTATATTTTTTTAAACCAAAGACGACGTTTTAAAGAACAGAGGGCAATTTTTAATTTGGTCTAATCGGTTTTTCTGTATTTTAGTTAGTTAGATGGATGCTAACTTCGGAAAACGCAAAAAAAAAAAAAAAAAAAAAAAAAAAAAAAAAAACCCGAATTCGAGATTTTACAATCGATGTTTTAAACGTAAAAGTACGAAATTTAAAAGTATGTCTTCCGCTTTTCCGACCGAAGCGCGTTAAAGAAAACCGTAAAAAAACTATCTCACACTTTCCTTCTTTGCTTGCGGGCTTCGGAAAGCTGGGAACTGAGCGTGGGCATGCGCTTTCGTCAATTTGCACAAAAAAGTAAAAAAAAAGAAAGAAAAAAGAATGTTTTAAATTTTTTCGATGAGTTTTTAATTAATATATCCTCTAATTATCAAAAAATGAAAAATACGAGCCTCAGGCGCATTAGAACCTGCCTTAGAGTGTCCTCATGCAAATTTTCCGGCTTCTACGTGCAATAGATTTTGCTAGTCACCGCAGACAGATATAGTAGGTAGTAAAGGGGAGGGGCTGCCCCGGGTGCCAAATTGAGAAATGTTTTTAACCGAAATTATCTCACATATTTTGACACTAAATATATATATATATATATAAATTGCATGTGTGTGTGTGTGTGTGTGTGTGAATGTTTTCTTTAGTAAAATATTTCATTCTATTTACATAATGAAAGAAAAAGTTCCTGTAAATGTTTCTAGGAATAGCTCAACAGACTTTGTACCTTACAAGATTACGTATACCTGAAGGGAGGCACAAAATGATTAAATGTTGAGATGCCCTGTTGAGAGACGCTTTAAACCGAAATTCTCATATATTTTGACAATATATGATATATATACATATATTTGACAATATATATATATTGCATGTGTGTGTGTGAATGTTTTCTTTAGTAAAATATTTCATTCTATTCACATAATGAAAGAAAAAGTTCCTGTAAATATTTCTAGGAATAGCTCAACAGACTTTGTACCTTACAACCTTACATGATTACGTATACCTGAAAGGAGGCACAAAATGATTAAATGTTGGGAGATGCCCAGTTGAGAGATACTTTAAGCCGAAATTCTTATATATTTTGACAATAAATAAGAATTGTTGACCGTTTTTGAAGATCCTCACTGTCTAGCCCCCTCTATTGGTTTTCAAGCTGATTTTCTGTTCTTAGAATTCCGTACGAATATTTTTGTATAATAGGGGCCAGTGCAAAAAATATATTATTCCTTTTTTATTGGAAATGATATTTTTCCGTCGAATTGGAATTGAGAAAAAACAAATATTAATAAAATGTGGGCAACATATCGCCGAATTACCCCTTCTTAAAATGTATAAAAATCAAAGCAGGACTTTTCAGTCTTCCTACTTTGGCCTTGCCTTGTTTACTGTTAAATGTGTGATATTTAGAAGTGTTTAACGATTTAAATAAAATCTTTCGCGAGCGCTCTGAGGATCATTTAAATGCTCATTTAGCCTTGAACAAACAAAACAAACATTCAAAGTATCTGAACTATTAAATGACCTTTGAAAATTGCAGAAAATTAAATACAATGAAGAAGCAAAGCAGAACAGGGAAATAATTTTTAAGTATTTTTATTAAAAAACATTTTTATCCATTGTATTTGAAATACAGTGTAATCAGTGCAATTTTTAAAATGATTTTAAATGTAGCAAAATGTCAAAATAAAAACTCGAACTGAGAAAATAATTTTAAAGATTGCAACTCTGAATCATTTAACAGGAAATGGATGAAGTAAAAAACCTTTTTCACATATTTATAATCATCGGATCTTTAGATATTTATAGTCATCGGATAATTCACCAGAATATACTAGGGATGTCTAACTACATTTCTAAAGAAAAATTTGTATTTTTGCAAAGAAGGGTACTTAGTCCCCTTAAAAAGGAATTGTGCATTTTATATTTGAAAGGTCGATTTTTTTCTTCTGTTATTTTAGTGGCAAACAGTGTTGTTTTCAAGAGAAATCAGTCTTCTAATGCAAATTAATCAGTAGTAATAAAACTTTTTAAATGACACTTTTATAAGCATTCGATGTTTATCTTAAAAATCACACTTTATCGCATAACTGCAATTCATGTTGTTCCAAACAAATTCCTTTATAATACGTTAATTTGGCATGGGCCTCGATAATTGAAAATTCCCCAATTTGATTTACACATGGCAAAAAGTACGAATTGGTGATTTATTTTTTTTTAGTATAATGTTTAAGTATAATGTCTCTGTTTCTTTTTTAAGATATGCAATAGAAAAAAAGCATTATTTAAAATATCTATTCTGGATTTCTAAGCTGTTTTCTCAACATATAATCATAATTTATTTATTATTGATTTAATAAAAAAGAGTTTTCTTTTAAATCATCACATTCTTTATTTATGTTTTCTATGTTTTAGTGTTTAAAATATTTTGTTGATGCACTTTCACAGCTAGCTGGGATATTTTGGAAAGCTTGGTTTGGCACATAATTAACTCAATTTTTTTTTTTTTTTACTCGTAACGCTTGTAACTATAAAGATTATTTGGCCATTTATCGCCTGTGGCCAGCTAACAGAAAAATGCCTTAAAATTACTTTATTAATTTATAATTAAGTTCTTAAAATATTAAAATGCTGTATTTTCATCGGAAATACACCTGCATACATAACTTTTATAATTCTATCCTATCAGGAAGTGAGTGAAAAATCAATTAGAAAATTCCATCTTTACGTTACAAAAAACAAGTTAAGTTAAATAAAAGAGTGTAATAGATAAAAATGAATTCATGTATTATGAATGAAATCTTTATTTACTGAATAAAACGCAGAAATATAATAAATGAATTCCAAAGATATCAAAGATAATTTTATAACTAAAATGTTTTATTAGATCTTCAGATATAATTTTTTTTTTTTTTTTAAGAGCAAAATTTTAAAAATAAATAAAAATAAATATTCATTAAAGCCAACAGAAAAATGGGCAGACCATATACAAAACTTTTGGAGGTTTACTATATTGGAAATAAAATTCTTCTCTCATTGTATCCAGGATTTATTGTAAGTCACATATGCCATTGCAGAGATCACCTGCATACTTTTTAAGGCTAAAACACAACAATATAAATTTTGAAGATGCAACGGAAGTTATGCAGCTACTTTTCCGCAACAACCTCATAAAGTTTGTAAATAGTTTTTAAAATCCGGATTAATCATCATGATTAAAAGAAAGCAAAAGAGATAGAAAATAACATAATTTCATCTGAATGGACATATATCTCTCTTTCTTTTTTAGCTAATCAGAGTAAACATTTTTACTTTAAATAATTAAAACTTGGTAACTTTGTAACTTGGTAACTTCTTTAATTTGGTAATTCCAGTAATTAAAATTTGGAAACAAGATTAACCATTGTAAATTTTTAAAATGCAGTTTTTATTGATATTATTAAATGGTTTCATGGAAGTTTTCTGAATTAAAACGCAAGCAAAAACGTAATTTTTCAGATAAAATTAATTTTGTGTTACAAATATTTCACTGAAAAACTTTTAAAGAAAATTTTAAAATAACATTTTGCCTACAATTTTTTACTTTTCACACGCAACATTTATTTTTTTTTTTACACTTTCCTTACAAATCGGCTCTATAACTGAAAAGAGCACATTTTTAAAAAGTTAATTAGTTAATATATCATGACAAATTTTAAAATACAATAAAAATGACTTATTATTATTATTTTTTTAATAAACTATTTATATTACTGAAAATCCTATTTTTAATTTTATGAAATGCACCTTAAAGATTGTCAAAAAAAAAAAAAAAAAAAAAAAAAAAACAATGAGTCAATTGAAAAATATTTGCTTAATTTTGTCACTTAGGACATATGGAACTCCTTGGAAATTCTAAAGAGTGTACGCAACTTGTAAATGAAACAAAGCAGCAGTTTTTTTTTCCATAATCAGGTTTAATTTACAAGTTTTAGCAAACGTGGTTTATCTCAAATTTACTTTCATTGTTGTAATCATTGTTGCTATTCTCATATGGTTAACTACATAGTCATATTTGCTACCGTCAAATTCTCGCCAAACATGGCGATATTTGGCTAAACATCTTAGCGATAAAGATAGGTCGCCACAAATAATGCCAAATTGGTGATAGTTAAATAATTTTTCATTCAAATTCAGTATTGATGAAAACTAAGAATCTTCTATAATCGGGTTCCATGCATTTTAGTTTT
The DNA here is from genome assembly GCA_963931845.1 of Maratus michaelseni. Classification (NCBI taxonomy): domain Eukaryota; kingdom Metazoa; phylum Arthropoda; class Arachnida; order Araneae; family Salticidae; genus Maratus; species Maratus michaelseni. The sequence goes on along the minus strand of OZ007596.1, from coordinate 155,435,615 downwards.
GTGTGTTTGAGTAAAATCAGCCAAATTCTTAAAAATAAGGAAGAGGGAAACTACCTTTTTCTCAATTTACAGGCCGGAAGGACTTTTTGTTTCGTATTAAGGGAAAATAATATGATTATTTTTTTATTTAAGGGGGGGTGGGAGGGAAGCACAGAATACCTGCTTGTCCCAGGTGCCAAAACACATAGTTACGCCATTGGACAGACAGACACATACACAAACATCTTTCATATATTTATTTTTCCTACTGTCACTATCAATTTGCATTGTCAAATATTTGAAAAAATAGTTTCGACATTTGAAAAAGTAGATACCAGTCTGTCATTTATTGCTGCATACATATAATTGATTAATCAACATTATGGGGCATCCAGGTTAAACTATCCATTAAACATAAGATTTAATGGTAGTGTATGCTAAATTTAGCATTAAAATAAATAAATAAAAAGTCATGATTCCCCCCCCCCCCCCCCCTACACCTTATAAAAACATAAATAATCCCTGCAGCTTACATAGCAAATTATTCTCTTCATCATATATTCTAGAAGTAAAGGCTAATATGAGGAATTTTGAAATCCCCCTTGTTTCTCATATTAGCTGAGTTTAGCTGTATTTACAAAACATTCAAGTGCTTTTGTCAAAAATTTAATTCACCATGGCAGGAGGAAAATAAAAGAACAAAAAAAATAAATCATCCATCACAATATGTTAATATAAATATTTAATAAATAATTTTAAATTTACAAAACAAACATTATATTCCTTTTCCAGACATATGGACAGAGTGGATTATAAAAATTGCCACTATGTCCCACTGACATAATATATCTAATGACATAAAATAGTTCAACCAAATGATAGATAATAAATGAAATTTTTAACAGTGCAAACACATCAAGGAGATGTAATGCTACTTAGCTATTTACAGAGTGTGGAATCAGAGATATGTAGCAAATGCTGAGCTTCCAAAGCCAATCGATTTAAATTACTCTACGTCAACATAGGTAATGATTTTTCTCCAGCTAGATAAGATAGATCATAATGTAGATTCATCCCAAAAATCTTGAGATAACTGGAATGTGAATACCAGTTCTTTTTACAATTATCATGAGTGAATAACTGTAAAACAAATAAATTCATTATATCAAGAGGAAAACTTGCGAGATGTATAGTTAAAAAATATAAATTTCAGTTCAACAAAAGTCCTTTAAATCAGAATTTTATGGAAGTAAAAAGTTTTGAAAAACTAATAAGTGTTCAAAATAAATACCGCAAACTGGGGTTACTTGGACACACAGTAAAAAAAGTTTTAAATCAGTCCTGGTTCTACTGTTTTGACAGTAATGACAAAGTTCAACAATAGCTGGTGAATCACATCAATACTCTCAACATATTAAACCCAAGACTGATTTAAAACCCTTTTCTTTTTCTTTTTGAGTTGTCAGTCCAAGTAACCTCAATTTATGGTACATAAAAATAAAATGTTTCCTTGTTCAGATAAAAATATGTCTTAAGTTTTAACATTTCAAAAAAATTTAGACACTACAACCTACACGAGTGAACTTTTAATAATTATTTACCAAAATATATATATATTATTTTAGCTTAAAATATTCAAACGATTCAACACTGTTAAATTTTCAGAAGATTCAACAGCATTTCACCTGCATTTTGAAACAATTACCCACATAAGTAAACATATAATGATAAAGAAAACACAGAAATAAAGGAAGGGAGAAAAAAGGAAGCACACGCAAAATTAGAGCCAACCATACCATATAAATCAACTTTTAATAATCTCCTTCCCCTGAAAAAAACTGAAAAATATTTTGCTTAGCTTTACAGCCAACTTTCTGGAAAAATCTCTTATTAATACCAAGCATCACAAACTATCATTATTAATTTGTTTTCCTGTTATTTGATGATAAAGAAAAATTGCTCTTATAATAAATTTCATCTCAATTTCAACTATTCAAAAGAAAGCATAGCTGAAGTAGAAATAAAGCATGAAATGTCACTTGAAAATGATAGATTAACTGAAATAAAATGCATCTGTTAATGTTGTAATGGATAAAATCCAGTTACCAAAATGTCATTAACTCAAGAAAATAGCCAATTAGCAGGCTGACTCCTTAATAATATAACTTCCTAAAGCAGCATATGATTTTATATAACAATCATTTCAAGTAACCAACAACGATTGTAATGAAATTGCTTCAATAGTTTATTAAGCCAAAACTCCTGTTTGTTAAGTATATCTAACAGGTAAAATTGTAAAAATAATGTGTAAATTGCAAATAAATTCAGAAAAGTAAAAAAATAATGATAAAAATCGGTTATTTCAAGATATTTTTGTAACGATTTTTTTTCCAGAAAAAAAAAAATGGAGCAACAATTTGTAAGTCTTTAGCTAGAACTATTGATATTTTAAATCAGTGTTTCTCAATCTATTTAGTTTCATGGCACATGAGAGCCCATGACTCAACTTCCGCAGTACACTAAAGTTATTATGAGGAAAAACATACGAAAAAAATAGATGGATTTTTAAATTTACTTAATAACATAAATTAAATGCTCTATCACAGCCAAAAAAGTAAAATACAATTTGTTATAAATATAATTTCTTATTTTAGACAACAGATAGAATTTTCGAACAGTTCCATATTTGTAAATCTTCTTCCAAGGATCTAGGCGAGATTAATTTTTGTTTTTAACAATATTCACAGCAGAAAAGTTGTTGCTTCATAAGTATAAAGATATGCTGAGAGCAGAATATTTTCTTTGAAATATTTGTAAATTTACAATTCAAAGAAAACCAACAGACTGTAATATCCATTTTTTCTTTAATTCTTTCCATTGTAATTATCTGCGTTTCTTTATTTCTGATAATTTTTCCTCTACTGTAATTATTTTAATTTACTGATAGACCGGGAGGAGGCATCACAGACAATCACCTCATCGAGTTCACGGCTGAAATTCCAGAATAAGTTAAAACTTTATTCGCATATTAAAACACAATCAGTCTGCCAAGTCATATCTTGGTGAAAAATACCCGAAAACCCGATTTTAGCGGTTGGCTCGTAGGTTTACCATTGTGTTTTCCTGCACTCAAAGGTATGAAAACATGGAGGACTGGGAGCAGGAACACACAATGGTAAACCTACGAGCCAACTGCTAAAATCGGGTTTTCAGGTATTTTCCACCAAGATATGACTTGGCAGACTGATTGCATTTTAATAAGCAAATCAAGTTTTAACTAATTCTGGAATTTCAGCCGTGAACTCGATGAGGTGATTGTCTGTGCTGCCGCCTCCCGGTCCATGAAAGCACATGCACACAGCACTTAAAATAAAGAATTTTTAAAGAGGATTGTGTCAAGTGTTGGTCGGTGGAAGTCTTTTTTAAAATTTTAATACCATAAATCTAAAATCTAAAGTTTGTAAAAATTTGCTTGATGCATTTTATATTATTTTGTTAACTAGTAAAATCTTGACAGAACTTTACTGAAAACATTTGCGGCACATCAGAAGTCTTCACACCAGTTGAGAAACACTGTTTTGGATAATGCTTAATGAAAACAGTCAGCTATAACAACCTGGCAAGATTTATCCCCCTATGAATGTAGCTACAAAGGTAATTATTGAATATCAACCAAGAATTTTGTGTATTTCTACCCCTTAGGTTTAGAGACCTGGATGGACATCCATCTTGGCCCACGACATGATTTTGCATGAGCAACAAGAGTATGGTTTCGAGAGAAACTTTTAGAGCACAAATCACAAACAAATGGTTTCAGTCCAGTGTGTGTAAGAAGGTGTCTTTTGAAAGTTCCAGAATGTGTAGAAACATAAGGACACCAATTACAAGACATAAACTTCTTAGATCCTCTAGTAACAGACTGACTGTCGTCCCCAAAAGTAGGACCACCTACAATCAGAAAATAATGGTTACTACAACACAAGACAAATTGATAAAAATAGCATAGACTAGTAAAGTTAAATACAGTGATTAACTTGTTTGACTTACATTATGTAACATTAGACCCTCAAATGATTATAATGCATTTTTTTTATACACAAACACGTTAAAATAACAAAAAAACATTCATCTGAACTAAACTGAATGTCCAGCCAGTGTAAATTCGTATCAAATTATTGCAATCACATCATAAACATTGAAGTTGGACTAATCTGCAAGATGTTGTTTCTGCTGTATTTTGATTGCAGAATGACACATCAATACATTATTATCACTTAAGAGAATAACAAACACAGAGGTGCCAAGTATCCATAAAGGTTATCAGCAGTGACATAACTATGCTAGGGCTTATGAAAAAACTGAATTATGCCCCCTCCCCTCTCCCTTCATACTTTACTTATTTTTGACTTTATAAGTATACAACAGAATGATAAATGGCATAATGTTACATTAACAACTTGAATAAACATTGTTAAGACAGCTTTTTATTTTAAGGAACAATTTGCAAATTATTTGCCAATGAAGAGCACATTAATTTTATATATCCCTCTATATTAAAAAAAGTAATGATTTGGAAATGGACCAATGAAAATCTGTGTAGATCTTCTCTTTTTTTTTCTTTTATTTTCTTCTATAGAAAATAGGGATTGCTGCGTGATACCGAACGGAATCACAAAGCAATTACACGGGGGGGGGGGGGGGGGGGGGGGGGGGTTGGAGAGCATAGCGAGCAAGGGGGCGGAGCCCCCTTAGTCTCTTTAAAATAGAAAAAAAATTACATCATGCATATTTATATAAGTTTTCTACATAAAATAGAACAGTTCAGTAAGAAACATCTAAGTCCAGTAATACATTGGAAACAGAGCTAAAATATAGATAGACTTTTGTCAGCTATTCCCTTATTTACATTCTTTGCAATGAAATCCATCACTTTCCAGTCATTTTAAATGCTGAAAATAAAAAAATAATTATAAAATTACATTTTTTTCAGGTACAATTAACTTCTTAAGGCTCAGAAGTCCCCTGATCCTTGATCTCTGTAGCCCCTCCCCCCTCCTCCTTCTCTCCTAGACAGCCTGTGGTAATCACCAGTTAAGATTTGCAAAAGCATGAGGATGCATAATCATGTTTAAGCAAAAGTATATATACAGCTGGAGAAAAATAATTTTCTGGAAGTCAGTATGCATAAACCAATTTAAAAGTTATAAGGATTATTTAAGTATAAAAAATATACATATAAATAAATATTTATATATTTATCTGTTAAATACTGGACTTATTGCTGTACTTATTAGTGTACGTACTGGATTCAACATTCATTACATAGAACTATAATCATGCCATGTTTCACAAAGTATTAGCAATTTATTGAGTTTTCAGTTAAACATTAAAAATTAATTTTAAAGAACATATGAGTTTCATAGAAGATAACTTGTTCATTTAAAAATTTGTAATCAATAATTTTCATTTTGTTGTCTGTAGGACTAATTTCTGCTGCATACCTACAACAATTATGGACAAATCATAATACTTAGCACCTCTGTATGCATATTGACTGCTTAGTAAGTCTAGTCACTGGCTCTTTAAGAGATTTGAATGTTAACATTAACAAAAAGGGCTTTGTACAAAAAGGAATTTTCAACTCTTGAAAAATATGGATGTTAAGCTAATAACTGAAAATTGTCAGTAATAGAAAAGTTAAAAAAAATTTCTCAATTTTCAAAATTGACAGAATGACTTATACTATTTCAAAAACAAACTATGCATATGTTTAATTCAGAATTTTCATTTAATGACATTAAAAAAATACTACATTGTCATAAATTAAATTTTGAAACATTTAGAAAAATGTTAATTTTTAAACTGAGAGAATGCAGATAATTAAAAAAAAAATAAATAAAAAAATAAATAAATAAAAATGTGAAATAAAAAAGAAGCAAGTATAAAATTGTTTTTTATTAAACAATTTTTATAAGCATTCAATGTTTATCTTGAAAATCACACCTAATTCCATGGTTGCAATTCATGATTTTCTAAAATAATTCTGTTGCAATACATTAATTTTGCAGTACATTAGTGGGTACCGAACTTTGATTATGGAAAATTCACAGCTTCTTTTACACTTGGTAGAAAACATGAGCTGGTAAATCTATTTAAAAACATTATAATTTCTGCCCTGTTTCTTTTTTAAGATATAGCAACAGGAATGAAAAAAAAAAAAAAAAAAGCCTTATTTAAACTATCTATTGAGGATTTCTAAAAAATTTTCTAAATGTATAATCATAATTTAATATTAAACTATACAAGAGTATATATAATTTAAATGATCACAGTCTTTGTTTTTTTATTTTCATTTTCTACTTTTTAGCATTTAATATATTTCTTTGTTGCAGCTTTACAGATTTTCTTGTCCTAGCCTTTTTCTGGCACATCATTACATCCACTGTCATTGTAATTCGTATGTAACTGTAATTCTAAAGAATATTTGACGATTTATCCCTTGTGATGGACTAACAGAAAAATGCCTTAAGTTATTAATTTATAATTAAGTTTTAAGAATATTAAATTGTTGTATTGTCATCAAATACACGCATTTATGCATAAATTTTATAACTATAGCATATCAGGAAGTAAGTTAAAAATCAATTGCAAGATTCCATCTTTACATACAAAAAACAAAGTTGAGTTAAACAAAAGAGTGCAAAAAAGAGTACTGTTAGGGTGCAATTGATGTAACAATTTTAGTACTATTTCTAAACACTGATTCATTTTATATGCTCTTGCTATATTGAAATCTATATGTGCAGCGAGAGCATATGCAGTGAATCAACCTCCTTTGAGTTACCTAGAATTTAGCATGAGATGCTTCATAAATTTAAAAATAAGATAAAATAAATTACATTTACAGATGATTATTTTATTAAAGCACCTGCTTTTGTGATACCTGATATCTCATGATGTTAGTTTATCAAGTACATATTTCAAATTCTTTTTGCAAAAATAGTTTGTTTATCATTACTGATCTTTTGAATGAAACTAGTAGGTCTGTTTATTAAAAGGTTTTAAAGCATTTATATTTACTGTAATCAGACAGATTGAGTTCAAATATAATTTCTAATAAGAAAACAGCATTAAGATTGCAGTATGTGTCAGAGAAAAGTCAGTGTCTGACACACTGACAATAAACTTTACATATGCAATTAATATATTTTGTTAGTTTTACATATTTATCTTATTTAAATACACAGTAATGCATACTGAACAAACTGACAAATTACTCTGAAGCTAAACTGAAAGATATAAGTAAATCAACACTACTAACAAAATGATAAAATTTAAATGGTTATTTTCAAAATATGTTAATTAATAATGTTAAAACATTTTCTTTCAAATATAAGATTTAAAAGATCCTATATGCAAACACAAAATGCGAGATGAAAAGAGGGTGATGGGAAACATACAATAACAATTGACAACCATAGCTAGACTTTTTTAAAGTTTTTAATATGCAATACAAAAATGAAAAGAAAAAAAAGGCTATTTTTTAATAGCCAACTTTTTCAAAACAAGAAAATAAATAAATAATACTTACATTCTAAATTAAGTTTCTCTGTTTTAATTCTTGTTCTGATATTTTCGACAGACATGAGAGTTTTAATTATGGTTTAAAGAAGATCAATTCATTATGCAGATAATTTATTTTGAATTTAAGATAAGTCCACTTTTGAAAGTAAATGAAAAAATTTCAAGATCACGCAAAATTTATTTTTTACTTTTGTTAATATATTATACAGTTTATATTTTAAAATAAACATATGCTTGGATCTGTTGAAAACATAAATAGGCATGACATTGATTTTGCAAGCACTTGAATATTCCCAAACGACAAAAAAACAAGAACGAAAAATCATGCGTCAAGCATAGATTATGTAAACTTTCCAACGCTTCCAAAATAATTTTACAAATCATACCGTTTAATAAGCTGAAAGATAACATCTAAGTAAACAATTTAGAAAATGCATAACATATTTAAAAACATAATTTCAGGAATTTCCAACATATACAACATTCGGAAAACTATCCGAATACTTTTATTCAGTTCTGTATATGATCTATAGATTTGTATATATACTACATGGGATTCTAAATTTTAGTTCAGTTAGGAAACGAATAGCACAGTTTAAAATTCTCCTTCTGGAGTTTCTGTCAATAAACAGAAATGTGTTCGCGAACTTTTGTGCTTCCCTGTATATGATCTACAGAATTTATACACACCACGTAATAGACAAAAAGTGAGTTAAATTTAAAATCACGTTCAATAACTTAAAACGCACTTCCAGGAATTATTGTCAACAAACAGTAGAGAATTCTTTTGTGTGTCCCTGTAAATGAACGATGACTGCTATACACACAATATTCTGCAGTAAGCCTCTTGTAATGCACCTTAGTGATATATATAAATTTCAATGCATTTAAAATAGTGAAATATTATTTAAATAAACTGCAGACGATTTTTCTCCATAGACGGAATGTAACGGAATTCTTTTGACTGTCCATGTAAAGTAACTATAAGTGCTATGCACATCCTATTCCATATTAAGCTTCTTGTAATGCACCTTAGACTAAATTGTAATTGATAGACATTGATTAGACATTGTAATTGATATATATCAATTACAATGTGTTTGAAATTGTGTAACATCATTAAAATAAACCGCAAATGATTTTTCCCCATAGACCGTAATGTAACGGAATTCTTTTGAGTGTCCCTGTAAAAATCTATAAGTGCTACATACTTCCGTTGAAATAGGGAACATGCTATAGATAACGACAATAACATAAAAAAATTTCAATGGAATCTGAGCATATTTACGTGAGTTAGAGCATAGACTTAAAGATGGGGGGGTTCAAAGAACCTAGCACTGCGACCAGAGGTTAGAGCATGAACAGATGGCCAGACAAACTGAAGTCATAAACACTTTTCAACTAGGTTGGAAAGTGTTAAAAATGGACTTACCCTACTTTCAAAACAAACAGACCAAATCTCAGAAACATGGGAATACTGCACAAGTAAGATAAACTTTATAACAACAAAAAAAGCAAATTTATTACATCAAAAATCATACACATAAGGATTATAATCGTAACACCCATTAAATCATAGAACATATTTAATTAAATCATTTGAAAATAAATGCAACTTCTCAATAGAAAATTACATTTATCCTTTTATCAGGATGTCTATTCCAGATCAGCAACAAATTTCCGTGACATTTCCAGGTTTTCCATACCAATAAAAAAAAATTCAGGTATCGAGATTTTGTGATGTTACACACAAAAAAATCTTAAAAGTTGTGAATTTGAGAATGGAACTTCCATAACTGATTCTGAGGCACAAATTACTGATTTGTTACATTTTTTTTGCAAAATTTACAAATTATTGAACATTTTACATGCTAAACATTTTGTAGATACACACTTTTAGCATAAGGTTCTGTCCATTTTGTCAAATCAGGATGAAATTCTTTATCACATCAGTCAGAGTTAAATACAGATTGCTTTCACATATAATACAAATAATAAATATTCAATAAATTAAGCTAACAAATGTTCAGTTACCAAACAAAGATAAGTAAGCAGAGTGAAACACCTAATCAATCCTATAACATTCAGTAGAAAGTTTCAGTTTAGCTGGAACTGAAAATCTTTGAGTTACAAAGATGGACTAAAAAGGGGTAGACAAAACGATTTGCACAAGAGACTGAAATACTCTTTACATTACTTATGAGTAGCAAAGTTTGATTTTAAAGGCTCTGCAATTTCAAATCCTTAGTTTTATAAGAAACATTTTCCTATTTTTTTCTTTAAAGTTCAAAATTTTCAAAATTTTTCTCAGAATTTTCAAATTTTCCTGACTTTTTCTCAGAAATGGTAAATTTCCCTGACTTTTCCAATCCATATAAATTTCTTTGACTTTTCCAGATTATCCAGGTGGCTAGACACCCTGTTTTAGGAAATACTTTTGGATTTAAAACAATTTTTAAATACTGCCTCTTGGAGGGAAGATTTTATTATTAGAATTGTTTATCCTATTTTTCTGATTTAATAGCTTTAACCTACTTCTTATAGTCTAGAGTTCAAAATAAATAAAATAAAATAAAGCAGGAAGATTTTTATCCAATTTTTATCTATAGTCTATCTACAAATTTACAAGCGCCAATTCATTTTTCAAAGTAAAAAATAGACCAGGAATTCAAATTGATTGGATGCTTTGTCAAAGCAAATAAAGGTAGTTCTTTCTTATAGTAGCCTCCAAGGATGAATCCTCAAGTGACAGAGATATATCAACAAGTTAGGTTATAAACTCTCGTCAAATGGTTTGCAGACCTAAAGAAACAGCATGTATTTATGCTATCGTCATATTGCTTTTTCTTTGATGTTCCAGAACATTTCTTATATGCTTTTTTTTTTACTTGCATGTTATATTGTTTTTTCTTTAATTGCTTGTATTTACTTTTTTTTAAATGGAAACAATCTTTGACTTACCTACTACTGGGATGGATGCAAGCTCATTTTTTCAAAAGTGAAGGGGAAAAAAAAATCAAGCAAAAATGTCCATGATATAAAGCTGTATGTTACTAATGATGAAGCTATATGGAGATGTGACGTAAAAAGTTGTAAAAAAAAAAAAAAAGGTGGGGGGGGGGGGGGGGTATCTATGTGTTGGAAATTGGTTTGACAGTTCGAGAATTTAATACTGTTCGTATAACTGCTTTAAGGTTTATGTAATGTTGGGCAGAAGAATTAACATCCATAAAATGGTATAAGAAACAACTGTATATGGAAGAAAATGAGGCAGTTGATTGGAATAGTTACATCAGAGAAGTGTTAAAAAATTAATTATGAAAGTTAGATAATTATTATATTAAAGTAAAATAATATATAATAAGGTAGGTGAACCCCAAAGGTAGCCATAGTTAAGCTTTGAGGATTTTTTATAATTTTCTGGTTGGGTGTGTGTGTGTGTGGCTGAATTTTTGTCTAAAATTTTACACTTATATTTAACACATATCAAGTATACTTTTCTTTTAAAAATAAAATTTAATTATTTTTATAATACAATATCAAAATTGTAGCTTGTGGGCCACCTTTGCCGCATAGTGTTCCAAAGGAGGTCCTTGTATTGAAATAACTTTTAAAATGTGAAAAAATACTCATCAAACTATTTTGCTTACTAATATGCTCTGATGATCCTTCCTTTCTTTTGATATCTTTTGAGTTTTTCTTCTTAATCTTCTTATTTTATGACATGAAAAACATCTTGAAGCACTTTTTGTGCACGGTAGTTCACGGATTTTCTTCTGGGAGTGACTGATTTCTTTTGAGTGATCTCTGGTATTAACAATAAATGGTAATAAGTTTTTTCAGATATTTATATAGAAATTTTGAAAATCCCCCTAACTACGATGATTTCCACATTTGTTTTCTAAGGTGACCACCTTGGGAACATGCGTATGGTCGCCATTTGCACGACATAAAAATATTAATTTGATAAATTTCTTAGAATTGAAATAAATGTGGTTAAAGAGAAATAAGCTTTCAGAAAATGTATCATAACTCAAAGTTATAAGAATTTAAACACGTGTAGTTAAAATATCTTCTTACCTGGAAATTAGAACGACTAAGCCTCAAAACTGAAATCCCTGCAAAAAATGTTGGAGGATCAAGGAGATAGATCTCTTTAAATTCAGCCATGTGCACTGCAGATACATGATTGACAATGCAGTAGCACCATTTTCTGATTTAAAATTAAATTAATTCTACTTTTGAGGGCTGGGCTACCTTAGGAACACTGGCCACTTTTGGTTCACCTGCCTTATATAAGGTAAATATATAAAGTAAAATAATTATTATATTAGTTATGAAACATTAGTATGCCATGAAACATTGTTATATATTCTTATTAACATAAAATATCATGTTATTTCATACAATGGTAATTATTTTTTATATCTCTACTAAATGTGCACGATACGTTCACACTTCAAGAGCTTGGCAAAATTGACTGAAACTTACCATAATCGTAATTGTGGTGACTGCTATAATAAAGAAGTGCCCAAATAAATGCTGCTCACACAGAAATTTTAAAAAATAAATAAATAAAGTTTAACATAAACTTTTTTTTGTACTTTTCGGTTAGCCGGGCACCAGTGATATATATACACACATATATCTACACATGTACAGATACATACATACATATGTATACACATATATGTATGAATATATATAATATATGTATATACATATATTTTTATATATGTACATATATCACTGGCGCCCGGCTAACCGAAAAGTACCCTTTTTTTAAAGGTATAAAAATGTAAACTTTTTTTCATAAACTTTAAAAAAAAAATTATTTAACAATATCATATTTAAACTGTGGCTCCTTCCATAATCTGCAAATTGTTTCTCTAAGTAAAGAGAATTATTATTTTCATATATTTAAACCTTTGAAAACTATTATGGAAATGCAAATAATTTCAGTATCAAACACACACAGAACTAATTTCTCTTATCTACAGAAGATGGAAGAATATTTGCCTCTTGCACCTTTAGAAAACTATGCAGGTGTAAATGCATTCCAGTCTGTAGCTTGCTTTGAAAATTTACCATGTACAGAATTAATATGACACTGTAATGTATGTTTCCTAGAAAACTGTTTCCCACAAAATGAACAAGCAAAAGGACGTTCACCAGTATGTTTACACATATGCCTATTTAAGAAGCTTTTAAATCCAGTACAATATGAACAATATGGGCAATGGTGTTTCTTCTGATATATTCTTTTCTGGTGTAAGAAAGTTTCCCCGGGTGACATATTATAGCTTTTCCATTTTTGAGAACCTACATAAAAAGAAGAGAAATCTGAAGAAAAGAACACACAAACACGTAATTGCATCAATGTTACTTCTACTTTATTTGATCAAATTAATTATTACACAAAATCATACATACATATAAAAAAAAGTTTTAAACCTTTAAAATGCATTAGATTTTATTTTTTTAAATAATATAGTTCTAAACTAATGAGTTTTAAAAATAAATATATTTGCCTTTAAAAATCTAAAAAGTCAACATAGAACTGGAATTGAACACATTTTGCACATATTTGATGAAATTACAATTTAAAAAAATTAAAAAAACCTCAGAGATGTTTATTGAATTTTTTTTTACTTAAAAAAACTTATTGGTAAACAAATATGTTTAGATATAAATTATAGCCTTCACATATAGCAAGAAATTAAAAAAATACATAAACTCAGTTTAACAACATAAAAGTATTTTAAAAATGCTATCTTATTTTTATTTATTTACTTTTTGTACTTGCTGCTTCCTTTCTAGCTTCAATATTTTTCTTCTTTTCTTTTTTAGATTTTATCTTTGATTCCTTTAATTAATTCGTTGCTCTTTATAACTACTAAATAAGATTATTTGATTGTTTTTACATATTTTTCACACCTTTATCCATATTTTTTTTTAATTATAGACCAATTCATGGATGTTTTTGCATGTGTTAATCTAAAATGTGTTATATAAAAAGCTATATCATCGACTAAGGTACAATTATTATAAAATTAAAAAAGGACAGAAGTGTAAAAAATCATATTAAATATTCAAAACAATCCAATTTTATGAATATAAAAATTAATTTACACTGTCAACTTATTCTACTTTTATGACCATAAAATATGTATTCAGAACTTACTGAAGGATACAAAAACTGTTCTAAAAAAACTGAAAAAGTTAAATTTTGCCATACATTTGGTCTGTTCTTTTCCATGATGAGAAAATTCCACTGCAGTTCTTAGAATTTTAATCTCATAGTAAAATTCTGCTGAAGCTGTTTTCATCTGTATCTGGAGAAAGGAGCAGGAGATCTATGTTATTACTCCATCCTTTGATAGTAAATAAACATTAGGGATCAGTAGGAAAAATAACCAATTTCAGGCCTTTATTAGTTTGGCAGTTTAAATTCAAACTTCTCATTTATTACATTAGCGTCTAAGCCAGTGCTTCTCAGTATTTTTTTTTTTACTTGTGCGAGTCATGAATTGGAAAACTGAAACAAAAATAACAACAAATGGATATAAATATGTGTACTTATATACATTTTATGTAAGCTTTAAAGGTAGCAAGTTTTTTAATGTAATGGTTGCATTTGCAATGTTAATTTACAGAGGCATGATTATAAATCATCTTTAGCATCTACTCCAAGTGTGTTGTTATATTTTGGTCAGTCAATGAGATGCCATAACTTTTCACAGACTCCTTAAGCCAGATATTTTCCAAACAGTCAACAAATCTTTGAAGTATTTCGCCATGACTTAACCAGCAAACATTGCCATACATCAGTAATCCTGAATTGACTTCATCTAACAAAGTGTCGAACTTTATTTATTTAAAGCCTGTGATGATATGAGATTAAGTATTTTTGTGACTATGGCCATAACATCACAAGAGATTTGAAACTAGTCTTTGCACACAGGACTTGTTGATGTATGATGGAGTGAAATCCAAGAAAAGTATGTTCAATGTAAGTTTGAAATAAAGTGAAAAAAAAAAAATATTTTAAGTGCTATCAGCAGCAACAGTAACCATTTTAGAAAAATTTACTTCATTTTAGGTAAGTGAATTTGTAACTGCTGTACAAATATCTATACCCATATCTGTAGTTGATAATAACAAGATTAATTTCTTCTTAATGTCATTTTCAACAAAATGGCATACAAAAATAGTTAAACATTTAGTTAATCTGTACTTTCGTCAAGACATAGTGCGATGAAAAGAGAAGAATTGATATCAGATTTTTGTTGCTATCATACATCTTCTGACATTTTAAAAATTCTACATTTGACTGCATTTCTTGATAAAGGAATATCTTTATTACAATCTTGAATTATTTTAACTTTATTTTCAAAATCGTCAAAGAGCGATGGAGTGCATGTTAACCAGGCTTCATTAAAAAAACTTCCCATTGGAAAAAAGTTTACGACGCCAAGAAATGGCTGAGAAACTTGCAACACAAGTACGAGAATCCTTGCTAATATATTTACTCATAGATGTCGAAAGGTTATTTTTTTCTCTCTAACTGCACTGATAATACATTTTTTTGTTGTTGTTTTGCAGCACTTTTTTGAGAAAGAAGTTTGAGATTTGTATGCCATTTTACAGATTTCTGCAGACCACTCTTATGGACCATAAAACCCACAGAGCCTTATTACCTTTATTAATCATACCATATTTTCAGCCCACCATGTCTGAATATCTCTACTATCTTGTATTTTCTGTTTTTAAGCAAAATTGGCGATGTTTAATAAATATTACTGCTCTAATATACAAATGATTATGAGCACTGTCAGAACATTTTCATTATTAACAATTGGCAGCAATATCAAAAACAAAAATAGAAAAAAAAAAATTAATTAAAAATATATATGCCAAAAGTGATTACAGTAAACATAAAGGCTTCAACCTTTTAATTAACAGACCTACTAGTTTTGTACACACAATTGGTGACATTCTAAAGGCCAGTAATGATAAAATAAAGCATATTAAAAATTTTTTTTTTAAAGGTAGACTTGATAAACAAGCATCACGAGATATATGATGTTCGAAGCATAAGTCATTCCTATATGATATTGTAATGATTCATCAGCTTTGGTGAACGATCAACTTATGGGTGTATATGAAATCCTGTTCACCAAAGACGATGGATCATTGCAATGTTATATAGTAATGACAAATAGAAAGTTTAAAACGAGGATGAAAAAACATATAGCAGATATAAAATACAAGAAAACTACACCTTTAACTAAGCTAGATAACATAACATAAAAATTTAAAAGGTGAACTTGATAAACATCACGAGGCATAATGAAAGTAGATGCTTTAATAAGTATGATCATATATAAAATGATTTATTTTATCCTATTTTTAAATTTATTAATCATCTCATGCCAAATTCTAGCTAACTCAAAGAAGGCTGATTCCTTGCATTACTGTGCATATAAATTTCTATTGAGTTATGGATAATAGACAGGAAATAAAATCTTGATGAACAAATTATTTTGCTATTTTTAAAATTAATTTGTAAAGGCTGTATGTTATCATCTAACTAGGCTAAAGGTTTAGTTTTCTTGTTGTATTTTATATCTGCTATATGTTCTTTCATCCTCGTTTTAAACTTTCTATTCGTAATTCCTATATAACATTGCAATGATCCATTGGCTTTGGTAAACAGGATTTCGTATAACCTGAAAGATGATTATTCACCAAAGCTGATGGATGATTACAATATTATATAGGAATGACTTATGCTTCAGATTTTTCTAACCAATGCCAAATTCTCATTAAAACTTAAATTGACGGAAAATAAACAATCACTTGTAATGTTAATGTTAAAAAATTCAAAACCATAGTGGATTTTATTTTTAAATATATGTGTTTTAAGTCCGGATAAAGTGGGATGGAAATTGTTAATTTTTAAGATAATTATCCCCTTCTCCTTCCCAGACATACACCAATATTGCAGTAGAATTTTATCATCATAGAAAACATTAAATAAGGACTTCAGTAGAATTTTTTTCTGAAATTAAAATTAATGTAAGAGCTGTGGCGGAATTTATTTAAGAAAAAAAAATAATTATTTGGTTGTATCATAGTGACCCTACCCTAAAAAATAAATAAATAAAAAAGAGCTTTATTAGCTCTTGTCTTTTACTTTGTGCATACAGATTAAGATTTGTTTTTTCCCCTCCCTACACACAGTAGAATGAGACATAAAATACTTTTTGGGTAAAAAACAAATATTGTGACTGAAATCATTTATTAAAAACTTTTCATAGCATAAGATTAAAAAGAAAGGGGGAAGGAACATTCTACAAAATGTATCATTTGTAATGAACAATTGCAATGTATTATGCAACTGACTAAAAGAGCAATAGTCATATATTTTGAATACTTACATATTGAATATTTATACATATGCTGACAATACAAATCATTCATATTGATTACATACTAACTGAACCACTTTTATAAGTCTATGCCATGTACAGATGCCCTATGAGACAAAAGGCTGCGTTTCTGAGCGAAGCTTTTTGAACAAAAATTACAAACGAAAGGTTTGACTCCAGAGTGAGTCCATTGATGTCTTTTGAATGTTCCATGATGTGATGATCTATAACCACATATATTACAAGTATGAATCTTTACAGATGATTTCTTAGAAGTTTGACGTTTTTGAGTGCTAAATAAGAAATCTGAAAGTTAAATAAAAACAGTTAGAATTTGGAGGGGATAAAAAAGTAATAATAATGGTAATTTATCAAAGGATTACAAAAGAAAATTATATAAATTGAATTTTCCCTAATATTTTGAAAATAAAATGAAGTTTAATATTCCTATGTTTGATTTGCAAAACATACATGAATGCCGCGAATTTACAAAACTTAAAATATAAGGTTATGCTAAACATTAAGTTCCTTTAAGTTGAAATCCTTATTTTAAAAGTATAAATACATTCTTAAATTATAATTACGGAATATAGTAAAATCTGGAAAAGATACAGAATTATAAACTCAGTAAAATACATATACAGTAGATTCCTGATTATCTGAGTCTTGCTTAAATGAGTTTCTGAAAAAAAGGCCATTTTTTCCATTCTGTCTAAAAAATCAGAATTCTAAATTTGTACGACTTATCTTTCATCTTCACCTAGCACTTCATTGACAGTGACGGCTTCTTAATCCTAGGTTCGGAATATCAACTTAAGTAATATTATAATCAAAGGTTAGATCAAAGCATATTTTTTGCCACCAAATGTGACTTCACTAATATCACCATTAGATCAAGGTGCTCTTGAAAAGTTGGAAAGAAACTACAGAAAGTATCTGTTAGGAAAGCTGATTGAAGGTTTTGAAGAACAAAAAGTTATAGACAGGAATGTAGCGGAGGGTATACGGTGGTATATGCTGTATACTAATTAAAAACAACATAAATGTCCAAAAAAACATATACATACCATTTCATAAAATATTTTATTGAAGGTGTTTTGACTTCATATATAAAACTGTATTTTACATATGGTTCTATACCTTCTGTATTACTACTGTATACCTTCTGGTTATCTTTAAGGAACTCTGTGTACCCTCTTTCTGAAATAAAGCTACTATACAGTATAGACTCTAGTATATAAACTCTGATTTTATTACGACTACACCAACGGTTATAGAATGCCTGAAACAGATTACACTGAAAGATGTTACATATTGAATTGCCGAAATATGAAAAGAAGTTAAACCAATAACTTTATAGAAATGTGGTGGAATATTATGGCACCAGAGCAGTCAAATAATGGAAATGAAGCTGGTAGCAATGAATCTTTGTTAAGAATGGCACAAAGATTGCCTGTTTCTGAAACTTTTGCTAAAGAATAATGGATGAAAGCAAATGAACAGCCAGAAATTACAGATAACATGATTGCTGACATGGTTGAAAACCGTGAACAAGAGAGCAATGATGATCAAAACAATGTCTATCAGAAGTAAATAACACATTCTGAAGATCTAAGTTCAATTTAAAAAACTATTAAATACACTGAGCAGCAAGAAGGCATACCTGCGATTCTGATGACACTAAAACAATGGCATAATATGTCAGCAAAAATCCAACTTATTCTCCAACAAACAAAAAACTATCAAGACTTCTTCATATGAACAATTTAATTCCCCATTTTTACAAAAGAATTGGAAGTGTACATCATAAGGACTCTAAGTAGTACCATAACAATTAATAAATTGTGTGTAAATTTATATTTCATCTCCTTAGTGATGATTTATGTAAATTTGGTTTATTAGGGTTTTTTGTGTATCCGAGCTGAGTTTGGTCCGTATTAACTCGGATAATTGAGACTCTACTGTATATACATTTTGCTTCTCTTCCAAAGGTTTTTCTTTCCCCTTCTCCCTCTTCAGCTTTATTTCTAGTTATTTTTCTTTTCCTTTCTAGCTTATGGGTTTGACTTGTATTTGACTACATAGTACTGACTGAAATTATCTGCTAAACAATTTTCATGGCATAAAACTCAAAAGATAAAGGGAAAAGTCCTTATGTACTGAAATTTTGCAATGGATTATTAACTTGTCTAACAAAATACAACAACATACAGAATATTATAAATTTAGAATATATATATACATAAATGACTAAATTTACACATGCTAGTAATACAAAATCCTTTATATTGATTGTATATTAACTGGATCACTTTTATGATTTTATGCCATGTACAAATGCTATATGACTCAAAAGGCTGCCTTTCTGAGCAAAGTTTTTAGAACATAAATCACAAACAAAAGGTTTGACTCCAGAGTGAGTCCATAAATGTCTTTTGAATGTTCCTAGATGTGATGATCTGTAACTACATACATTACAAATGTGAATCTTTGCAGATGATTTCCTAGAAGTTTGGTATTTTTGAGTGGTAAATAAGAAATCTGAAAATTAAATAAAAACAATTAGAACAACTGGTCAAACAATTAAAAACAATAAAACTATTTGATTGGATTTTCTTCAATATTTTGAAAAGAAAAAGAAGTTCCCATGGCTGATAAGGAAAGCTTGTATGAACTCCATACATATATAAAACTTAAATATAAGATTATACTAATAAGTCATTAGCATTTTTAAGTTTCTTTTACTTGAAAGACTTATTTTTAATGCATAAATATATTTTTTAAATTATAATCCTACAATATAATAAAAAATGCAGAAAAATAAACTGAGTAGAATATAAAAGTATTTTTCCTTTTTTTTTTCCATAATCGCTTTTCTGCCACCCTTAACGGTTTTTTTTTTTTTTTCCCTCTTCTCCTTTTTGAACTTTTTTTCTAGTTTTTCTTCTCTTCCCTTCCTTTCCTTTCCAATACTTGTTTTTTTTTTTTTGAATATTTATAAATTGAAGTTGTTTTTGTGATTTTTAAATATTTTATATGCTTTTTCCATACCACTGTAATTTTTTCCCAGTTGTATCATGGCCATTTTACACATGTTGTTCTTCTATTCATAAGAAGCTATATTATTTAATTTGCTAAATTACTTCAGCATAAAAAATTTAAAAAAAGAAAGAGAAAATATATACATACATATTATATATGTGTGCGTGTGTGCATCAAAACAATGTAATTTTAAATGAATTTTAATGAAAAATGACTTTACATTGTCAACTTCAAAATCTTAATTACAGGACAGTAAAATACATAGTCAGAACTTAAGCCTTTCATGCATGGCAACCTCATATGAGGTTGTATTGAAAAATAACCCTCAAGGATTATTAAAAATTAACAGAAATACAAAATAACAAACATAATTACAAACTCACTGTTTTTCCGTTAACTTGTAGTAGTTAACTGATAAAAATGTTTATAATATCTATTAAAAAAATAACATTTTAATCTCATTTTATCATAAGACAAAAATGAGGCTTAATTCCAGTCTTTTACATTGTACACAATAGATATATGCCTCATAAATAAAAACTTTTGTAATGAACATATGTTATAAAAATGTGTTTTTTCTTTATAAACATTAGAAATAGAACTATATATATTACCGCAAAAAAAAAAAAAAAAAAAAATAGACTCAAATTATTTACTAAACAATTTTTATAACATAAAACTAAAAAGAGAAGAAAAAAAATCCTTTTGTCATGAAATTTTGCATGTAGCTTTTGTAATGAGTCATTAATTTGATTGATAAAATACAATAATATTCAGAAAATTACAGCAATAAATTTCTTTTTCTATATACATATGAAAATTTATACACGCTAATACAAAATTATTCACACTGGTTATATACTAACTGGACCACCTTTATGAGTTTATGCCATGTATAGATGATTTATGACTCAAAAGACTGGCATTTCGAGCAAAGCTTTTATAACATAAATTACAAGCAAAAGGTTTCAATCCAGAATGAGTTAATAGGTGTCTTTTGAATGTTCCAAGATGTGATGAAATGTAACCACACATATTACAAGTAAAAATCT
The DNA here is from genome assembly GCA_963931845.1 of Maratus michaelseni. Classification (NCBI taxonomy): domain Eukaryota; kingdom Metazoa; phylum Arthropoda; class Arachnida; order Araneae; family Salticidae; genus Maratus; species Maratus michaelseni. The sequence goes on along the minus strand of OZ007596.1, from coordinate 155,414,524 downwards.
TTACAGATGATTTTCTTGAAGTTTGACATTCGTGAGTACTAAATAAAGCATCTGAAAATTAAATGAAAACAGTTAGAATTTGGGGAGGGGAAATCATGATAACTTAGCAAATGATTAAGAAGCAAAATATATTTTATTAATTAAATTTTCTTTAATATTATGAAAAGAAAAGGAAGCTTAAAGTTCCCATGGTTGATTTATAACACTAACTACATAAATAACAAGGTTATGAAAAAATTCTTTTAAAGCATTTATAAAGATTTTTAAACCACAAATGACTTATTAATAATTTTACTTTATTTTTAGATTAAAAATTTAAATTTCTATATTAAAAATTATTTGTTTTTACATAAAACGTTTCAACATAGTTTGATGCTAAAAAATGAAGTGCATTATTTCTTTTTAATTACACATTCGAAACTTAATAATATGATTGAACAGAAATGTTAAGAAGAAACTATATTGAATGAACAAAAAGCCAAAGCCAAACCTAAAAGACCTTGTGCTATGCCTCATAGCCAGCCATAAAAGTCATGCAGTGGGTGAAATACATCCAAGCTTCATTCTTATACTATCTCAACATTAAAAGATATTTTTTTAAACCTTTGAAAAAAAATAACCCATTTGGATCCTAAAGAAATTTTTACCAAAGTTTGCTTATGTATCCCATACTTATACAAGCCCCCAACAAGACTAAAAGATCTTTTACCACATTTGAAAAAAATGAGGAGCCCTAAAAATGTTTCTTGAATCTGAGCTCCTTTAAGGTCTGCCCCATAAGCTTGCCAAATAAGCTTAAGGAACTAGAATTTTTTTTTTTTCAAATACACAGAAGAGCTAAAATTAGGAAATTATGGTAAAAAAACTCCAATGAAACTTTTTTCAAAGTATAAAAATCAAAAGAGAAAGAGGGGAAGAATTTTTTTTTTTTATAAAATATAATCTTTGTAATACATTATTAATGTGACAAATAAAATACAATGATCATACATTTGAAAAACAAATTTCTCTTTATACATATGCTGACAACATAAAATCATTCACATTGATCACATATACTAACTGGACCATCTTTATGAGTTTATGCCATGTATAGATGCTGTATGAGACAAAAGGCTTTTTTTATAAGCAAAATTTTTAGAACATAAATCACAAGCAAAAGGTTTCAATCCAGAATGAGTGAACAGGTGTCTTTTGAATGTTCCAAGATGAGATGAAATGTAACCACACTTATTACAAGTAGAAATCTTTATAGATGATTTTCTAGAAGTTTGACATTCATGAGTACTAAATAAAGCATCTGAAAATTAAATGAAAACAGTTAGAATTTGGAGGGGAAAATCATGGTAACTTAGCAAATGATTAAGAAGCAAAATATATTTTATTAATTAAATTTTCTTTAATATTATGAAAAGAAATAGAAGCTTAAAGTTCCCATGGTCGATTTACAACATCAACTACATAAATAACAAGGTTATGAAAAAATTATTTTAAAGCATTTATAATGATTTTTAAACCACAAATGACTTATTAATAATTTTACTTTATTTTTAGATTTAAAATTTAAATTTCGATATTAAAAATTATTATTTTTTTTACAAAAAACGTTTCAACATAGTTTGATGCTAAAAAATGAAGTGCATTATTTCTTTTTAATTACACATTCAAAACTTAATAAAATGATAGAGCACAAATGTTAAGAAGAAACTATATTGAATGAACAAAAAGCTAAAGCCAAACCCAAAAGACCTTGTGCTATGCATCACAGCCAGCCATAAAAGTCATGCAGTGGGTACAATACATCCAAGCTTCATTCTTATAATGTCTCAACAACATTAAAAGATATATTTTTTTTAAACCTTTGAAAAAAAAACCATTTGTATCCTGAAGAGATTTTTACTAAAGCTTGCTTCTGTATCCCATGCTTATATATGCCAAAAATGTTTCTTGAATCCGAGCTCCTTTAAGGTCTGCCCATAGCTTAAGGAACTAGATTTTTTTTTCCATACACAGAAGAGCTAAAATTAGGAAATTATGGCAAAAAAATTCCAATGAAACTTTTTCAAAGTATAAAAATCAAAAGAGAAGCAGGGAAAGAATTTGTTTTTATAAAATATAATATTTGTAATGCATTATTAATGTGACAAATAAAATACAATGATCATACATTTAAAAAACAAATTTCTCTTTATATATATATATATATATATATATATATTACAATTTTAATTTGTAAATTGACAGGGCTCTTTGGTATCGGGATTTCAGTGTATGTGGTCAGTTTCTTATGTTTCAATGGTTAAATTTTACTTAAAGTTTTATATATATATATATATATATATATATATGCTGACAATATAAAATCATTCACATTGATCCCATATAGTAACTGGACCATCTTTATCAGTTTATGCCATGTACAGATGTTGTATGAGACAAAAGGCTACGTTTCTGAGCAAAATTTTTAGAACATAAATTACAAGCAAAAGGTTTCAGTCCAGAATGAGTCAATAAATGTCTTTTGAAATGCCCAAGATGTGATGATCTGTAACCACACATGTTACAAGTAAAATTCTTGACTGATGATTTTCTAGAAGTTTGGCATTTTTGAGTGCTAAATAAGAAATCTGAAAATTAAATAAAAACAGTTAGAAATTGGGGGAGAAAAAAGGGTAACTTATCAAATGATTAAAAAACAAAAAAATATATTGTTTGAATTTTCTCTAGTATTTTGAAAAGATAAAAGTTTAAAGTTCCTGTAGTTTAATGGACCTTAATAAAATAATATGAGAACTGTTCTAAACAAGAAAAAATATACTGATTAAATAATAAGCCAAAACAAGACTTATAAACCTTGTTCTATGCCCCATAGTCAGGGCCAGCCATAAAGATGGAGCAGCAGAGGTAATGCATCTTTGTCTTTCTCTTATTGAATTGATATTCTATATTATCAAATGACCTAAAAAAACGTTTTCTTTTAATCTTTTGAAAATTGAACTTAGACTCTTTTTATGCTTGCTCATAGCTTAACTTGTAAGCACATGCACTGTAACTTCAGTACATGCATGGGGTAAATCTCATCTGATTTTTCTACCATTATATTTTTGACTAAATGCATTTTTAAAACAAATTTACTGACATATATTGTAAAATGCATCAGTTCTACTTCTTTTTTAGGAAAAAAAATCATGCTTTTTATATTTGCTTAAAGAATCTGTAGCAGTTTCTGTAAAAATCATGCTATCTTTAAAAAAAATAAAAAATAAAAAATGTGGCTTAGGTGAAATATGTCCCGTGCATGTGCTTACGAATTAAGGGGGATTTCCCTCCCCCCACACACACACACATAGCAAAGCTAATATTATAACAAAACAATTACCAATGAAACTACTTTCATAGCATAAAACTCAAAAGAGAAGGAGAGAAGCAGACTTTTATTAAATACAACTTTTGAAAGGAATTGTTAATTTGACAAATAAAATATAATGATCATAATATTTCAAAAACATTTTTTTCTTTATGCATACACATCCAATACATATGCTGACAATACTAACACATTCACATTGATTACACACTAATTGAACCACCTTTATAAGTTTATACTATGCACAGATGCCCTATGAGTCAAAAGGCTGTGTTTCTGAGTAAAGCTTTTAGAACAGAAATTACAAACAAATGGTTTGACTCCAGAGTGAGTCCATAGATGTCTTTGAAATGTTCCACGATGCGAAGATTTATAACCACATACATTACAAGTATGAATCTTTACAGATGATTTTCTAGAAGTTTGGCATTTTTGAGTGCTAAATAAGAAATCTGAAAATTAATAAAAACAGTTAGAGTTGGGGGGAAAAATCATGATAACTTATTAAACAATTAAAATATTACACTGGTTGATTCTTTAATGTTTCGAAAGGAAAAATAATTTGTCTATGTCTGAACATTAACAATATTAATAACAAAAGAAAAAATATTTTAAATACATTTTTAGGTATTTTTTAAGAAAATTTTTAAATGACTTCTTAATAATGTTATTTTATGTAATCTAAACTTTCTCAATAAAAAAAATAATATTTTTATCTAAGAAGTTTTGGGATAGTTTAATGCTAAACATGCGCCTTTTTCTTTTCAAATTACTTTCAATAGGAAGTTTTAGTATTTTATTTTTACAGAAAAAATCCACTTTTCAAGATATTATCTTATACCTATTATACATCAAACTGAAGTTATTTCAATGAAATAATTCCAGCTTCAAGAACATTTATCACAGTGAGCTGAATAGAGAAAAAAAGAAAACAAAATGTACATTTAATAGAAAATTGTCCAATTTTTTTATTTAATACATTTAATTAATTACTTCTTCTTAACATGTGATAAAAATACTAACTTATTCTACTAATTGATAATGACTTTTCTGAAACTCAAAGAAAATAACAAAAAATGAAATAATTATAACATCATTCTATAAGATCTTTTGTAAATTTCAAAAACAGGCAAATAGGTTTTAATATACTACTATTAGTAATAACTGTTCTATGTATATATTCAGGAGATAACTGATGAATACTCAACACATATTTCATTACACTAATTATGCAACAATAGTTTAAATTTTAAATCTCTTAAAGGGGAGAAAAAAGGAGGGGGGGGGGGTGTACTAAAATTACTTTTATTTAAAAATTAATCGGCACAAAAACTGATTTATTCACCTATTTATCTTTTAATAATTTCTTATTAAAAGAATTGAGTAATTAAAAAAATGATGAAATTGTTAGTTTTGAAATTTACTCTCAAAGTAATCTCAGCAAAAATTAAGAATTTTATACTTGTGAATCTGAACTACAGCTATTTTTATAAATACCTGTCAGCTGCTCACAAATAATGAACAAAATCTTTGTATGTATAATATAATATATGCATAATCTTTACATAAAAAGGTTTTATTACCTTTAAAATGCTAAAGTTTAGTCAAATTCTTGTGAAGTTTTTTGCTATTTAAATACACTGCTCAAAACAATTAAAGGATATTGCAGTTTTAGGTGGATTTTGTATCTGGGAAACTTTTTAGCTGATTGATACATGGTCGACAGACATAGTAGGTTGTATGAGAATAAATTACACATGTTTGGCAGAAAAAAATGCATTTTATTGCGCATTTGTGTACAAAAGGAAAAAAACACAATTTGTGCATATGAGAAAAAAAGAATAAGAAAAGGTGTTTTCTTCAAAGAAAATCATTTTCAGTAGGGGGTATGGTTTCCACGGGCGGCCAGCAACGTTGAACACCTTTGAGGCATGGACTCAATGAGGCTATTAATGACGAGTTGGGATATTCTGCCCCACTCTTCCAGAAGAGCTCTTTCCAGTTCTTGGAGAGTTTGTGGGGGTTGTTGGCGGCCAGAAACTCGTCTTCCTAGAGCGTCCCAAACGTGCTCAATTGGATTCATGTCTGGAGAACACGCTGGCCATTCCATTCGAACGATTCCTTCCTCGAAAAGGAAATCCTCCACCAGGTTTGCATGATGTGGCCTGCAGTTATCGTCCATTAAAATGAAGTTATCTCCGATTGCTGCAGCGTAAGGGACTACAATAGGTCTGAGGATCTCATCCCTATATCGGCGACCAGTCAGAGCTCCATCTCGAATTATGTAGAGGTCAATGCGCCCGTCAATGGAGATGCCACCATACACCAACACTCCTCCACCGACAAATCTGACACTTTCGTGCACGAACGCAGGATTATTCCTACTGCCACGGTCCCTCCAGATGAAAATACGCCTATTATCCGGATGCACAGAAAAACGGGACTCGTCAGAAAACAGAATATTGCTCCATTCATTTCTCCTCCAGTTGACATGCTCAGTTGCCCACTCCCTGCGGTCGCGACGATGCCTTGATGTTAATCTAACACATACCATCGGTCGGCGAGCATACAGACCTACAGCATGGAGCCGGTTTCGGACAGTCTGAGTTGAAATCGTAGTGCCTGTAGCCAAAGGATAAAAAACACTAATTTCGTCAATCTCAGAAAAAACTCAAATTTTGTCAAAGGATTGTGAATAAAAGGCAAATTTCGTGAAAGAACAGCGAAAAAATGAAATTTTGTCAAAGGATCGTAGAAGAAAAACGCAAATTTTGTCAAAGAATAGCAGAAAAAAATGCAAATTTTGTCAAAGAATCACAAAAAAAAAAAAAAAAAACATGAATTTTGTCAAATAATCGTAAACTTCGGTAGGACACGAAATCCGGAAAATTCCAACACTCGGAAAGCCTTTGGTCTCGAGGATTCCGGATAATGAGTTTTTACAATGGAAGTAAATTTAAAAATCTGCCAGTAGATGGCACCAATATACTGAATCAGCCTTAAATCTCTTCCTACGAAATAAATCACCGCTACTTCTGAAAAAAAAAGTGCTTACAGAAAAAAATGTTTGCAGAAATGTTGATATGCAATTTTTTTATGAAATAGATTTTGAAGGTTTTAAACAAAATTAAAAGATTTAAAAGCTTTAATATGCTTTTACAAATATTTAAACAGCAGAATCGGATGTAGCATAAGTTTTTCTGTAAGCCTAACATGGCATTTAACTATGGTCGATTCACAGACCAGAGTGGTCGTGCCCGGAAGAGTTACAGACAGTTTCTTGCCTTCGGATTTTATTACAAGTAAGATTTATAAAACCATTCAAAAGATATTAGATACCATTAGATATATATAGAATAACTAATAAAATCTGATCCTTAAATTTTGTGACAAAATCACTACAGACAACAATAATAATAAAACTGAAAAAGCAAAATAAAAATTTAATTTAATTTAATTTAATTAAAAAAACTATATTAATACATAATTAGTGGAGTGAAATTTGTGTTGAATTATCTCCTGTGCATCAGTTATTTCCCAGATATATATTTACATAAGATATTTTAAAATTTGTAATAAAAGATTGATGTTCTGAATTTTTTATTTTACTTTTTGTAAAGATAAATAAATTATTTTTCATTAAGTTAATTATTGTTTATCATTAATTTAACAATAACCAAAATCAAATTTTAAAAAATTAATAATAATAATAAATTATTTAAGGTACAGTATCATTTTTATTTCAGCAGTCTTGAAAGACGTGCTTTATCTTTTATAATTATTTTTTGAAACCTTCTTTGCAGTCTATAGTAAAAAATTAGCAAACAAGAATTAAAGAAAGAAAAAGAACAAAGCATGAGTTCTTCAATCTGCAAAAACTTTTGATGTACTCCTTTGCAGATTTAAGAGACTTTACTGTAGTGTATTGATAAGTAAAAATGCTAAATGAAATGTGATACATAAAATGATAAAAGAAAAAAAAAATTATACTATCTCAAAAGTAGAACTTTCAAAACCATTTTTGGTACTTTTCCGTTAGCCGGGTGCCAGTGATATATATATATCTATGCATATATATGAATATACATGTATATATCTGTGTATATATATCATTGGTGCCTGGCTCATGGAAAAGTACCCTTTTTTTTTACAACTAGTGATAAATTGTAGTAAAAATATTATAACAATGTAGATTTGAGACTTTATTAGATAGCATGTTGATAAATGAAAAAACACAGAATAAAATGGAAAATATACTTTAAAAGCTGTTTTCAAATCTAAAGGAGGTACTTTCTGAATTCATTTTTGTTCGGAAATGCACGAAATTGGCAGATGTTCTTATTCAGAAACTATGCAATCGAATGAAATTTTCCTTTTTTTGATAACAATAAAAATTTTTTTAGAAAATACAGTCAAAATTGATGTTTTTAACTGAATTTCTGGGTGTGACAGCACAGAAAAGAAGAAAACTGCTTGTCAAGTAACATCAATTGCTTATAACTCAATAAGTAATTTATTTATTAAAAAATAGAAAATTCCATTTGATTACATAAGGCCAGCCAATTTTACGAATTTATGTTTAAAAATGATTCAGAAAGTTTTGTATTGTTGAGCAGGGAATCTGAGAACAGTCTTAAAGACAAAAACTTGAATAAATATTCTATCAGTAAAACAAAGAACCAGAAATAAAAGGTGGACAATATACATATATTTTAAAATTAAATGTAGAAAACTAAGAGCCATGAAATTATATATATATACACTAGCAGACCTGCCCAGCATCACCTGGGCCTGTGATAATAGCATTAAATATACCTACAATCAGTGTTGAATGATTTTACATTTTTAAATGAAAATCTTTTGAAACAAACCATAAGTTAAAAGCCCCACTGCCTTTGGCAGTGTACACTATAGGTGCAGATTCCTAAAATCTGGAAGGAGCTAGTGGCTCCTAAACACAAAAATTCCAGTGGCCACATTGTGAAACCAACACATAAAAACAATATTTTTTCCCTCATTAAATTTGGACAGCGTGATATTGAATCTTCCCACCATAATTGTATACAGTTTGTAGGAATAAATATTTTTAATGTAAGGCCTGAATATTTTGTGAATAAACGATTCTCTAAAGTTTTTTGATCTATAAACTCCTCGCCCCTCCTGAAAAAAAAAGTATTTTTCATAGCTAAAAATAAATGCTCAATATAGGAATTTGCATAAAAAAAAATATGTCTATAAAAATCAAAATTAAAAATATCAGACTTGCCAACCCTCACAGTCAAAAATCATGAGACTTTTTTTTTTTTACATTTTGATTAATGATAATTCGAGGAGTTCCGCTAATTCGTGGAAGAATCGCAATATCCATGTCTACACCTATCTGAAAAATCCCAGAGCTACAAATTTAATGAATATTATTAAATTATTCTTATTATAATTAATATAATATAATTTTAATTTTAATTATTCTCCAAAAATATTCTCTTCTCTTTACGAATTTTTCTGCGTCGCGGGCTAATTGCAGTATGCCGTCGCCGCAGAGTTCATTCTCGACGCATACCAACTTCTTTTTTTTTTTTTTTTTTGTGATTTCGTAGACATTGCAGATTTTTTTTTTTTTTTTTTTTTTTTTTTTTTAAGAAGAAAAAGGGAAATCTGCGAATCAGCGGAAATGTGGCATTTATGTTCAAACACATTTTTTAATTATGGACAATAGAAAAAAAATAACAGAGCTAAATATCGCTGAATTATGGAGGACAATCTACAGATTTCATATAACCAAAAAAAAAATAATAATAACGCGGAAATCTGTTTTTTCGGCAGCAAAGGGGCATTCCTGTAAAATACCTGGCGACTTAGCTATCAAAAGTTAGTCGCCAAAGAAAAAACTTTAGTCACCACGTGGCGACTGGCGACCGTGAATCTGCACCTATAGCTGTACACTAAGATGTTTTTAAGTCAAAAACAGTTTCACATTTAAATTTTCACAAGCATTTTTCTCAAAACTACAATTTTCAAGTTGTTTAGTTGCAGTTTTAAAACACAACATGATAATCATTCAGTTACATGATGGAAAACACAAAGAAGTTTTAAAAAAATCAGAACAGTAAATATATTAAATTTTGCAACTTACAAACTTTTATAAGTGAAAAAAATAAACAATAGACTGGATCATTCATATTGAAAATGTGATGAGCCTGCTTGCATTTCATCTTTATGCAGCTTGTTTTTTCCTCAGATTTAAACAAATATTATTAGTGATTGTGAGCTTTCATTTACTAATGAAATTTCTATTGGTTAAAGTAAATGGATATTTTAAAATAGAGAAATAACCCTGATTTTTTTTCTTCTCTTTTCTTTTTCAAATATAGACTCATCTCATTTTTAAAATAAATGAATTATGTATTACAGTAATATAAAAACTCACAAGGAAAATATTTCCACTGTTCTGGGGAACCCCAAAAGTTCCTTTTTTAAATCTAATACAGTGAACTTCCGTTAGTGTGGACTTCCAAAACAGGCAATTTTTCATTTACAGTAGCCAAAGTTTATATTAAACGATATAAACATTTATATGATGTTATCACTCACATTGAATAAATTTAATTCAGTTTTTGTAAGAAATTAAATAAATTACCAATTTTATGCTAAAAGAAAAAAAATCTTTATTTTGGTAATTTTAACAAAAAAGCAAGTTAATGACAAATTGTTAATACAAAAGTGTAAAAAATAAATTACTCAGGATGAACAAAATATGCAAAGAAGTTGTACATACATAATTTAACTTTAATTAAAGTACTACTCACTTTTCTTTGTGATAGTTGATCAAATGATATTTTTAGGGTTTTGTTCATCTCACGAAAACCTATTACTCCTGCTCCGTTGTCTGTCCGTCACAGAGCCATTCTCAAAAACTATATAACTTACAGAGTTGAAACTTTGTGTATATAGCTGAATACCAGCTACAAAGATCTCAAAATATTGAAATTTGAAAAATCGTATTATTTTAATAAATAGAGATAAAAAAACCAAAATTCTAACAGCTTTTTCCTGTTAAATTTAAACATTTTTCGTTATAGCAGATGCTAAAAATTAAAAATCCCCGATGAAATTCTTTCCACAATAATTAATTTTCTATCAGACAATTTCCACGTGAAAAATAAAAATGAAATAAGAAGTTTCACCAACTGAAAAAAAGATAAATATGAAATAAAATTGATTGACATCATAGTGGTAATAAAACAAAAAATGTCTCAGATTTCTCAATAATACAAAGAGTACGAGTATGTGTATGTACACAAAGCAGATTAATATTACGTCATTAGAGAATTAAAAAGAAAATCTGACGTCATATTGAAGTTTAACGAATTTTTCAGATGTTTGAGAATAATACAAAGCGAGTATCAATATGAGTAATAGAGAATAGTAAATATATGAGTTTGAGAAACATATTGAATTGTGATAAAAATCCGATTATGGAAATATTCGTATATTTTAACATTTTGAAGGTGTACAATTTGTTTCATTTTGAAATTATTTTTTTAAATATCGCATTTAGTCCGCATGACGGATATTATTATGACAGAATATAATAGCGGGCTGGTTTAGATATTCGAGAAAATGAAAAAATAGACCAATAAATTTTTACTTTATAAAAAACATGATTTTTTTTTTTTTTTTTGCTAAATGAAATTTATTTGAATTTATTAAAGAAAGGATAAAGTGTTTTGAAAGGAATATTAAACGAAACTCTTTGAGCGATCTTCGATCACACTAAAGTTTTGTGACACACTCAAAAAGTTGATATGTTACCTCACATTTTGATTAGTAATGTCGGCAAAGAACCATTAGCAAAATTTTAACCTCTCATGTTTTTGGTGGTAGAATACTTCCTTTCTGTTCCCTATTGTCACTGACAATTTTTTGATATCTCAATAACCAAAGTTTCTTTTGAAGAATTAATGTACATAGCCAGTTTCGATTCTGCCTGGTCAATTTGTGAAAAAGTTGTCCATATTATCCAATGAGTCATACGCATTAAGCGATGTTCTTAACATTAATTGCAAGTAGGAGATGATAGTGAAATGAAATTATCTTCATTAACAAGAGATATGTCTTAGGTGGAAATGCACTAACGAGAGTCCACTGTATTCTGAGATAATGTTAATAGTGCATGAAAAATATTTTTTCATGTTATTGTTATAATCATTCAGAAAGTCTTAATTTGATGAACTTTTTTGATGTTCTTCCCCTACATCTTCTAAATGAAATTTTGTTCATAATAATAGATGAATACAGTTTTAATGAATAACGATATTTTAACTATAAAGTTAATAGATCTATCTCCATTACATGACACAAATTATAATAATAAATATATAACTTAGAATGTAAACATCAACAAAACTTATGTAGTTTTATGTGGCTTTGTTAAATGGCATTTTACAATATGCAGTTGCAAGTTATATTTCCTAGAATAGCCTTTACCACAAGGCTCACAAATATAAGGACGTTCACCCGTATGCTTAACTAAATGTCGGCTTAAAAATGTCTTATTATAAGTGCAATATGAACAGTAAAAGCAAGTATATTTTCTAAATCCTTTCCGTGAATCTGAAGTCTTTTCATTCATCGGCATGTATTGTAGCATAGAATTATTAGTTCCTAAAATGATAAAAGATATTTAAAAACATGACAAAATTTTTTCCCATCAAAATATACTCATAAAGGCAAGCTTTCAGAATAAATATTAAAAAACTAGTATTTCAAATAAAATTTTATATATAAAATACACCTGTAGAAAAACAGTAATTTTGAATTCTTAAAAATAATTGAATACACAGCCCCCCACCCCCTATGTATTATACCCTTTTTTCACAGATTCAGGCTATTGTCATAAATGTAATTAGTCAACAGAACAGAAAATTTTCTATTTAATGTATTTAAAATCAGGTTGCTTCTAGACATATTTAAAACAGAGACAAAAAACAAAATACATTTTTCAAAAAACAAAATACATATTTTATTTCAAAGAAATTTCAAGCACATATTTCATAAGAAATATTAAACATTGCTGCAAGCTAGTAGTTAATATAATTATTAATCATTTTTTTAAACAATCTTAACTCAATTATCTATATTTTTTAGTTTCAATTAAATTTACAAAGAAGTAAGTATCAATTTTGATTTTTATAAGCAAGACAAAATTCATGTTATCTGTTTGTATCTTTTCAAAGAGAAGATAGTTACTTGTTAACCCTTTTTACTCATGCCTTAATCAGAAATAACATCAGATGCTTACAAGGCATTGTATAGTTGTTTGATGTGGTTATTTGTTTGATGTTGATTGACACATGCAGTAAGAAGGGAAGAAATTTCTGACATCCAAGAGATGTTTATCATATTCATTAAATAAAATTTCTTCTGCTAATTTGATATTATGCTTGCTTTAAAACTCCTCCAAAGAGTAATCAAAAAGCTTACAACTGAGCACAAGGCCTTACAGATTCTATTTTGCTCACTTCAAGAACACAAAACATTTTCTCCACTGCAGACACTGCCACTTAGGCTGACAAGACACCAGTGGCGTATCATGCTATTTGAACCTGGGTATGCTACAGAAGCCATCTGCAGAAAAATCATATCTCTGCAATTCTTTATCATTCTTTTACATTAGCGAAGTAGTGGAGGAGGATTATATCTGGTTCAGATTAGAGGGTTTAAGTGACTTAACTTTAAGTCACTTAAGTATACATTCTCAAACACCGTAATAATGTATAGAGAAGTTAAGCCTAGTTCCAGGTCGTCCGCTTCATAAACCAAAGTTAAGTCACAACCTCTTGAAGGGCGGTAGAGTTTCCCACTTAATTTTAATTCCCAAACGCCACAATGACACCGGGAATTTTGGAATAAAATTTTGCTCTTATAATATACGTGAAGAAAAGCTTTTACTTATTTTGAAATAAATTTGTTGTTAAATTCCGGTGTGATTCAATGATTTCAACATTATAGAAAGATAAGTACTTTGCCCCTGAAGGGGTTAAGGGTCCTCTCCCCTCATGCAAAAACACACGCTTGCTAATGTTAATCCTATGGGGCATTATTTTTCTAATATCTCGTTTGGATTTCAAAATTTTTAAATGATTTTTTTTTTTGCATTGGATAGCTTGGTTTTGAAAGTGAAAGTAACTTCGTAAAAAAAATCTGCAAAGAAGATTGAAAAAGTAATCAACAGTGGAAATAGAGATTGATCTCTGCTATCCAATGCAAAAAAAAATCATTTAAAAATATTGAAATGCAAACGAGGTATTAGAAAAATAATGCCCCATAGGATTAACATTAGCGAGCATGTGTTTTCGCATGAGGGGAGAGAACCCTTAACTGTCGTAATGTGAACCTGATATTAGGGGGATCAAAACCCTTTCCAGAGCATTTGAAAACAAAATAAGACACACACAAAACCTGTTGTATTAAGATGAATGCATGACATGTAAAAAATAGCATAAATGAAAGCATAAATAGCCAAAAAATGTTGATCTACAACTGTTTCAAGTCTTCATAATAAAATTTCTTTAGTGCAAAATAAGTGAAAGATAGAATGAAAAATAATAACAGCAAAATATGTGTGTTACTGTTACTGCTATTACTTATTTTTACTTTCTCTTTCATTACGATTTATCATTTCTTAGAAGATGGTTGAAGAAATGTACCTAGAATAACAATGATAACAGCCTTAGTCTCCACATTCAGAAACTTTTTTATTTGAGACGTTTTTGTATTGAGCATTTATGTAAAGGATTTTGCTTAGCATAATTGGTAAATTTTACACATTATGTAATATGTATTAATACCACAAGAAAATGTTCTCACAAAATCAGTATTAATGATTTTTATACAATTCAGAAAAAAAAAATCTTAGTCATAAATTAAAACAAAATATCACTGTATCGAGGCTTAAAACAATAGTAATAAGAAAACTAATGAAATTTGAATAACTTATATAATTTTTCTTTAAATATTATTTAGAATTACTAAATATACTTCCTTTACTCAATTTCCTGTATTTAAATTTTTTTTTTAATTTTGTACTCAAGGAAGGAAGAAATCTAAGCAAGACCATAATCTGTAAAAACCTTGCATCAAAAACTGCAGGTTTCACAGAGTTGATAAAAATGAAAATCACTTTGTAAACAAAGGCTTCTTGCCAATCAGATTAAAATTTCAAATAATACAAACAAATGACCATAAGTGATAGGAATTTTTGGTGCATTAAATAAGAAAAAACATACTTTATTGTAAGAAATACATGAAAGTTATGATGATTATTTTAAAAAGAAAAAATATTTTCCCCTTAAATAACATAATCAAATTTTGTAACAAACTGAACATAATTAAATTTGAACAAACAGAAGATTACATTAATGTTTAGTAAGTGTTTTAAACATTTTTAATAACAGTTAACCCTACATTTTGACATTATTTTGAAATCTAGAAATTACATTACAATATGAGTTTTTTTGCTTGTCAGATTAATCAATTCATTAAAACGAAAAGTGGAGAAAAATAGAAAAGTCATTCATGTAATGCTTTTTTCGGTACTTTTAATTTGGCCGCGCGTCAGTGATATATATACATGTATATTATATACACATGTGTAACTACATATTATATATATGTGTGTGTATATATATATGTATATATACATGCATGAAATACATGTCTAAATAACACTGGCACCGGCTAACATAAAAGTACCCTTTTTTTGGTCCCCTTGATTTCCTACAACTTTGGGTATAAGTGTTGCAGAGTGTATTCCTGCAAATGAAATTTTTATTTAAAGAATTCTATAAAGACCAATTTCATTTCAAAATAGCTTGTGAATTGATCACTTAATATATTTTTATTATTATATGAATTTTTAGAGCTGTTTAAAATTTCTATTTTATAAAACATAAAATCTAACTTTCAGCATTAATAATGTTTACTTTGCTTTGAATTAATTTTTTTAACTGTTTTGTCTAAACAAAGAAAGCAAAACTATCAACAAACACAATAGCTACTTTTGTAAATTGATGTCTATAAATTCTGTTGAAAGAAGTTCCATTATGGGAAACAAATATTTTGACAGATATGATCATATTTTTAAAACACGATGTTGAGCTTTGGGAACAGTATCCCCAATAATTAACTTTGAAATTATTCTTCTCTCTAGTAAGTTTAAATTACCAGTGAAATAAGAAAATCTTAACATGAATATAACCATACATTACTGAATACAACCATACATTACTGAACCATAACATTCAATGAACATAATGTCTCTTGATTCTCCATGAAAATTGATTTACTTTCAACAGAAATCTAGTTTTCCCCCAATCTCTTACAAGCTTTGGTGTTTCTTTTCTGTTTCAACTAGTGACATTTAAAATTATATTTTTAAAAGTCGATTACCAGTGGTGGCTCCTCTATTGGAACACATGAAACCCCGAAGAAAAATGAAGAAATAAATTAACAAATTAAATAAAATAATATTAACAACATTTCCAGATTTCTGTCAATTTCTAGGATGAGTTTAATATGCCCTCCCTTCCCTCCCCCCCCCCCCCCATCTCTTTTAAATACAATACAAAATATTACTCTAATAATGTGAAATTTTGAAAATTATGAATAGAGAGCATCCGATCTTTCCAGGATTGCATGTGCAAGCGAAGAAATTCTCTTCGAAACCAGCTTATGCAGACAAGAGCGACAAATGCACTGCTCCTATATTTTCATTCATTCAACCTTCAGTGTGCGAGAGCTGGCATTTTTCGCTGTCTCTTTCTTGATTGTTGTTTATCCTACATCTCCCTTGGTTTTCTATATTCAGTTAGTCAATTTTTGTTTGTTTATTTGGATGATCTTCCTACATAAAAAGTAAAATGTTACATTTTTTCTAAATGCTTGTTATTTCTTTTAGTTGTATTGGTTTCATTTAACTTTTGAAAACTCAAATGTATCTCAAACTGTACATTAAGTCGTACTGGATGATTTTATTTTCGTCATTAATATGTATACACTAAACCCAAATAAATAAACCAAAAAACGTTACTGTCGATATCTTTTAGCAAAATTAAATTATAACAAAAAATCACTTAAAAGAAACGTGAGGAAATATTGGTAATTCTGCATTAAAAATTAAACATGAAAACAATAAAAAAACATTTTTACTGTATCTCGAAACGTATTCAATTAGTATGTATTTTATCTTCTTATTGACATGTTAAATATAATCCTTATTATAAAAGATCAGCATTCGTTAAGAATACTGAATTTCGGAAATTAATGTACATTTAATAATCTGCATACGCAGTAGAAAAGCATATGTGACAAGACATCCACAGAATAAAATGTAAACAAACATTAATCAACAAACAATGAATATTTCCAAATAAAAAATAATTGTTCAAATTAAGAAGGTTGTAACACACATATCAGAATAGCAGAACAACTTTTAAAAACAATAAAATAAACCATTTGATTCCGCTTAAAAAATATTTTTGTTTTTAATTGTTTTAAGCTAGTGGTTAAACTTCAAAACAAATATCAATCATAAGATTTTACTCATCAAAAATAAATAAATAACTAATTAAAATAACAAAGCTTCGGCCTCTTCATAATAACTCCCTTTAAACGAAACATAATAGCATTTAAAGATGATGAAAGAACATGCTTTTTTTAAAAAAAGAAATGTCAATAAAAAAAGCGAATCGTTTCTAGCATGGAGTTCTAGTTTCCAAACATTACGAATGACGTGACTTCTGACTTGACAGACAAATCTACATATTCAACAGTGGCGTCATCTAGTAATGAAAATGCATAGTAAAAACTAAACTCAATCTAATATTAAATTTACACTTCCTTTAATTTTTCGGCATCAGTTTTTCGAAATTGTAATTTAATTTTCGGCTTAGTTAAAAACCGTGATAAGATAAGGCAAACATTTTTGTACTAAAATACTGGTGTTCAAATGCAAAGATTTCGTGTTCCCTAACATAACGGCATGTATAGGTGCCGGCAGAGCCGTCATTAGGGGTGTGCGATAGGTGCGGCTGCACAGGGCCTGGTGTCTTGGAAGGCCTTGCCCTCGAGAGAAAAAAAATACAGAATAGCTAAATATTTATTATTCATTTGCTCTGAATTATTTATTTCATAATAAAATTTATAGGTATGTGTTTATTTATAATGTAAAATGTTTTATCAATAAAATATTCAATAGAAGTTGTGGATGCTTTAAAAGAGAGCAGTTGCGTGTAGCTTATATTATATCGATAGGCATCTAGCCTAGGCAGTATCAAAGCTAAGTACACGGTATCTTGTATTTGTATATCCATCTTTGGGCAGTATCAGGCTCACAACAAATCTGGACAGGCGCATGAACAGAAGATGAGTTGTTAAGAGGTCGGCGCTGATAATGATTCTGACAATCTGTCCACTATTATTTTAATTATTATTTTCAATGTAACAACACAGATTTGCTTTCCTCGTCGTGTAATCAAGTTTCTCTTTTTATTATACGAATATCGATGTTCCTGTCTACACGCATGCGTATGTCCTACAAGGGTGCGGAAAAAAGTTGAAACCCCCGTCCCCAGACCTCAAAACTAAACTAAAAATTCCAAAAATTATGAAAGGTTCTTATGGGGGAGGGGGGGGGGGGTGGAAAATATTGATTTTGACTTAGATTTTTTCCTATTTTTAAATTATCTTATTAAATTGAAAATATCAACATGTTTAATATTTGTTAATTAAATCAAAAAAATTTAACATGTAACAATTAAAGTAAGAATAGAGTTCAGAGGTCAAAAATTCCATATTTATCAGACTCATTACTGCCGTAATATGAAGTGGACTAACTGAGTAATTTAATCGATTTACCCTTTGACTACAAATTAATTTTTTTATTAGAAATTGCTGCAACTGGCGACTGTTTTTTTCTTCTATTCGAATACTTTAAGTCTACCACAAACAAACAAAAAAAAAAAATTGTTAATAGCAGTACGATTAGAATATAAAAAATATTCGATAGCGGCAGTCTTGCTATTGGTCCGTAGGACGTATATGTTCCGCCGTAGTCTAATACTCAGCTATATTAAAACAATTATCTTTGTTTTATGTTTCTATTTAAATTATCAGAAAGGAATTAACAATTTTTACCACTAAATTGTTAAAAAATTTGCTTTATTTTGCATAAATTTAATTGATTCTCGTTTGATTACCTGCTCACGAATGTCATCTAAATATATTAGAGGTCTGCAGAGGCCGAAACTTTCGGACCCAGGTCCAGCCCGCGCCAGAGAAAGCTATTCTGACCCAATATAAAAGGTAAATACTCGATCCTGGCAACAAGCCCGACTCTTACTAAATTTCAAGCCAGTATTATGCTACAATTGAAAACACTTAAAAGAATATGGGATACCTATTTAAGCAAACATTTTAAAGTACAATATTTTTCAGATTATAAATTTGCAAACCACGATGTGCCGAATATGTACAATAGTGATGATCCAATAAGAAAATGACATTCAAATAAAGACTTGTCAAAATTAAATAGCTTAGAAAGAAAGAAAAGGATGATTAACAAAGTCACAATTTTGAAGCTCTAAAGAAAGAAAAAAAAAGTAGATTCTCGAAAATATTTATCTTTTATTTATTAAGCAAAAATAAATTTCTAAAAATTTCGTTAACAAATGTACAGTTCTTAAAAAAAGAAAAGAATGAGAACACCTCATACTTTTTAATCTGCAAATTGTCGCAGAGTGATGCGAGATCTACTTTTCGACTCGGAATTTTGTCTACTTTCTGAATATGAATATAAATTTTTCAATAAAGGTCATCTACATATTAAAAATTGTGCTAACTTTAAATTTTCAAATGGTAACACCCACTTTTCACACCATACTTCTTGAGTTCTTTGAATCAAGGCAGCCCGGGAAAAAGTTTATATACTTTTTTTTTTAATTTCACAGAGTTATAAAAGAAAATGTATTAGGGGTTTATCCAAAAATTTAAATAAATAAAATTTCTACTTTAAGAGAAGATGTATCGGTAACATTCAATTAGTTACCAGAAAAATTATACAGAATTTTTTAGTGTAAAGTAAACGCACTTTATATGTAAGAAAATACCTTTTTTTTTTTTTCCCGGTTAAAAGATTTTCATTCCTCTGGGTACTTTGATAAAAGGAGACGATTCCTTTAGGCCTTCAAAAATTAAATGTTATCTATATCTCGAAAACCAATGATTCAAATGAACTGTACAGTTAGATGTACCAATGTTTTTCACAATCGTGGCTTGTTTTCTGTAAAACTAAAGTAGATATTTTTTTTTTCAATATGAATTGATTAATAATTTTCATAATTAAAAATTTGTTTTTGAATTGAAAAAAAAAAAATGTTTGAAATTTCTTTAGGTCTATCATTTATTATATTAGGTCTAGGATTTATTGTATAGCATTTAAAAATAGTAAATCAGATGATTTTGGGGAAGATATGAATAAAACTTTGTCACGTGAATTAACATATTAGCATCCTGAAACTTTGAATTCATCTAAGTCTACCATGACTTAAAAAAGGTATACAATCGATGCCTTTTACCGAGCTACCTTTATCAAAATAAGGAAAAAATTATGTCAAAAGTGGGTGTTACCATTTGAAAATCCAAAGCAGATGCAATTTTTAATATATAGTGAAATATAATTGAATCCCTATTTCAAAATTTATATTCAAATTTGAAAACTTGACACAAATGCCAGTCGTACAGTATCTTTCTCCTCTCGCTCTGCGGCAATTTGGAGATTAAAGTGTACGTCTCTTTTTTTAACGACCTAACCAAAACCAAGGGAAAAAAAAAAAATCGTCGCACCGACGTGACACAGGAAGTTAAATTCCAAGCCCCGATCAAATCTGCAGAAAAAAGAATAGCCCGAGATTTTGAAAGGAAATTGGCCCATATGTATAAACCTCTACTAAAACATACTACACTACCCCTTAAAAAAAGCGTATTCCTGGGTGTGCTACTGTTAATGCCATCCGAGCTTTTTTCAAAAGTTAATTGCGCTGTGGGAAGGGAAGTGGTGTTGCCAGCTTAACATATATATATTTTTTTTTATTAAAAATATATGGAAAGGGGGGGGGGATAAAGATGGTAATATATATATATATATTTAGAAAAACGCTCTTATCAATTAATACTTTAATATTTAATTAAATTATACATTGAGAAAACAATTTAGAAATCTTGAAAAGATAGTTTAAATGCTGCTTTTTTTTTCTTGTTGCCATATCTTAATAATAATAATAATAAAACCGAGGGGGGAAATTATAAACACACACACACATATATATATATATATATATATATATAATTCACTAGTTTGAACTTTTTACGAAGTACAAATACAAAGCGTCAATCTGACAAAGCGTGAATTTTCCATCCATAATAGGAACCCACGCCAAATTAACATATTGCATCGACATTTTTTTAGAACAGCATGAATTGCAGTCATGAAATTAGGCGTGATTTTTAAGATAAATATCCAATGCTTAGAAAGGAGTGTTTTCTTTTTAGAGTTTCGTTCATCTCACGAAACCCTATTAGTCCCGCTTCGTTGTCGGTCTGTCACAGAGCAAGGCCATCTTGATATAACAGGCCGTGACAGCGTATTCGCCGCTAGGAGAATGGAGGGAAGGTTGAACTCTATATCCACTATGCTACAATATGAAGTTTACATGTAAAATATTAACGCATATATATATTTTTTCATTTACTGTCGTTGATTTCATAAATAAATATCATTTTGCTTTTCAGTACTTATTTTTTTTTTTTTGTAATTCTTATATATGTAAAAAAAATTACAGATAAATATAAATTTACTTGCCTTCACCAACACATATGGCACAACAACTTGCAGAAACTAGTTCACAATAAGTAAAGGCAAATTTCAAAAAGAAATGAAGATGTTATTGTATATATATATTTTTTTAATCACATTAATGTTTAAAAATGAACTGAATGTATTAAAACATGGTTTATTCTAATATTTTTATCACACAACTCAAACAAAAATTTAAATCTTTATTAAAAATTCAGATTTAAATATTTCCTTTTCAATAAATTTAAAATGAAATCTAATGATAATATTCTTTCATTTATAATTTTTTGTTATTTACAATATATATTTAATGTGCATCAAAGGGTAACACGAATAATAGGTTATGGACTTTAATCAATTACATATTTTGTTTCCTTGAGGTTTTGTTTGCTTGTTTGTTCTTCACACAGAATAAATAATTCATATAACGAATTTTGTTTTATTAAAATAACTTTCTAATAAGGATAAAAAGCAGCTGTATTCGCTATACGAATTATTTATTCTCTGAATATTATACAAATTGAATTGAAAAAAAATTCATTATCGTATTTAAAGACTCAACCATTTTTGTTGATAAAGTTACATCAAAGATGGAACAGTTACAGCATATCAAATGAAGTATCTGGACAAACTAAATGAAAATTTACTGGATATTTTTCTCATGATAGAAAAAAATAAACTCTATTTCGGATATTGAAGAATTGAAAAGAGAAAATAATAGGATTGATACCTTACTTAGGATAATTATGTGAAACTAATATTACCTAACTAAATATTACCTTGAATTGATGGAGAAAATTAGAAAATATTTTAACTAGTGTTAAAAATTAAATTTTTGAATCCCATGAAAATAAAATAGATAATTATTCTAAGACTTGGAAACTGTTTTTATATGAAAATTCTAATAGTGACATTTTAGATCAACTGTGTATTGCTTATACTTATATAATACTAAATTACTTTGTTTGCCATCTTAAAAAGGCATTTAAAAATAATATCTGCAAATTTTAAAGTTTCTCCAGGTTTTGCAACAATTAGAAATAAATCATTAAAGGAAAAATGTGTTAATTTGAAACAAAATTTACAAAATAGTCAACTTTTTATAAAGTATTCCCAGGGATCTGTTTAGGAAAAAATTGGGTCCTTTAAAGGACCCTTCACAAAATTATTTTCCCTGAAACAGGACCCTTCACAAAACTATTTTTCCTAAAACAGGACCCTTCACAAAACTATTTTTCCTAAAAATAGGTTTTCACAAAATTTTTCCATCTTTTAACTGAACTTTTCACAAAGTAATCATTTAAAAGTAAAATCTGACCTGTCACTTTTACACATATAAAGATATTATATATGTATTTTACATCCATATATCTTCTTATAAATGTATAAACAAGAACCTGAATATAACGATCATTTCAAATTCACAAAATTATGACTAGATTTTTCCCAAATATAAAAAGCTGTTCACAATTTCACAAAAAAAGGACCCTGGGAAAAAAGTCTGGACAGACCCCTGATTCCCTACAAAGCCCACAAACTTGTGGAATTTACAAACAAATCAGAAAATCATGCGACTACTATACAGGCATTTATGTATACGTCAGTTTTATTTATTTATTTATTATTTTTAAATTAAAGAAATTACTTAATTATTTGAATATTTAAATAAAAAGATTATTATTTGTGATATACCTTAATGCGTATAAAACAATTTTTTATTAAGTAAATATTTTAAATTTTTTATTAAGTATTTTTTAATTCAATTTGTACAATATTCAGAGAATAAATAATTCGTATAACGAATACAACTGCTTTTTATCCTTATTAGTAAGCTATTTTAATAAAACAAATTTTCACATGTATTCTAAAATATCCCCTAAATGAATGAGAAGATATTGTGTATTCTAGATATATTTACTGTATAAAACCAGGGAGCTGTTAAGAATTTGGTCAGTTAAAGAACACTTCACAATTTTTTTCTTCTTTAAAACATGACCCTTCACAATTTTTCTGTCTTAAAAAAGGACCTTTCACAAGAGTTTTTCATACAAAAATGGGCTCTTCACAAGATTTCTTATTAAAATAAAATTCCACCTATAACAGCTGTAATCCTCGAGGACCCTATTATCGAGCTATATGTATAATGTAAATATGTTTACATGTAAATATATCAAAATTTAATGCATTTATATATTTTTTTTTCGTTAAAACAAGACCAAGTTATAATTTAATTGCCTAAACAGGAACCTAAATATAACTCTAATTTCAGATTCCCCCCAAAATTATTAAATTTTTCGCAAATATGAAAAGACGCTCACAATTTTCAAAAAACAGGACCCTGTGAAAAAAGTCTGGACATACCTCTGAAAATAGCTTTAATAAAAACCTTTGCTAATATATGCTTTGCAATAGATGAAATACAGTCTTCTTTCATAAGGAAAAAAATATGAATTTAGAAACCTGTTTAATATGCATCAAAGGGTATCACAAATATATATTATGGAGTTTAATCAATAGCATAAAATTATATATCGAGTTATTTTTTCACAATTCAGAGATAATAAACATTTTATATAATGAATACAATTGATTTTTATCGATTTTAATAATAAAACAAAATTTCGCATATATTTTAAAGCATCCCCGAAGTCAATGAGAAGATATTGTATATTTTAGATATATTTATTGTATAAAAGAGCTTTAAAAAATTGTAAATCTTTGTTTTCAAATAGATGAACTACGATATACTTTCATTTAAAGAAAAAAATATGTAAATTCACATACATGTTTTATACGCATTAAGGAATATCACAAATAATAATATCTTTATTTAAATAATCTCATTATTTTAAAAATAGTTAATAAATAAAACTGATATGTACATAAATGCCTGTATAGTAGTCGCATGATTTTATGAATTGTTTGTAAATCCCACAAGTTTGTGGGTTTTATAGGAAATACTTTATAAAAAGTTGACTATTTTTTTAATTTTGTTTCAAATTAATACATTTTTCTTTTAATGATTTATTTCTAGTTGTTGTAACACCTGGAGAAATTTTTTAATTTGCAGATATTCTTTTTAAATGCCATTTTAAGATGGCAAACAAAGTAATTTAGAATTATATAAGTAACACACAGTTGATCTAAAATGTCACTATTAGGATTTTCATATAAAAACAGTTTCTAAGTCTTAGAATAGCTATCTATTTTATTTTCATGGGATTCAAAAATCTTATAATTTTTAATACTACATAAAATATTTTATAATTTTTCCAACAATTCAAGATAATATTAGTTAAAAATACCTCAAAATTATGAATTGTTTGCTTACCTGTAAAGACAGCTACTTGTAAATTCATATCTATTTGTACCAATTCCACAACTTTAACACATTTGTCACACATATATAAAAAAATTAACGCATTCATCGCAATAATGAATATCTAATAATTATCCTTAAGGAAGGTATCAATCCAATTATTTTTTCTTTTCAATTCTTCTTCCACATCCGAAATATAATTTATTTTTTCCACCACGAGAAAAACTCCAGTAAATTTTTACTAAGTTTGTCCAGTTATTTTTTTTTTTCTTTCAATTGTTGCATGCCTCGCGAAAACATTTTCATTTTCAGATACTTCATTTGATATTCGGAAACTGTTCCATCTTTGATGTAACTTTATCAACAAAAATTCCTGAGTCTTTACAAATGATAAAGAATTGTTTTAATTCAATTTATACAAAAAATTGCATCTAACGAAAAAAACAAACGAAGCACGTGTTTATACCGTAGCAATAACACAACACAAGCCAAATTTCAACTCAGGCAAGAAATCGGAGCGGGGTGAAGATTTCAAGTCGTTCTTGCGTTCCCTCTTTTGATCACATGACTTTCCCCAGAGTGGCTAGCTGTCAAAGCCCGGTATATTGAGACAGCCCTGCACAGAGCATTACCCCCTACATTATATAAGGGGTAATGCACAGAGCCGGTTCTCAGAAACTAACTTACAATCATAATTACAGTCATATTATACAACTTACAGTCATAAAATTTTGTGTACTACTTATAGCTGAATACCGACTATGAAGCTCAAAATCATAAAATTTGAAAAAATCGTATATTTTAATATATAGAGATAAAAAACCAAAAATCTAACAGCCTTTTCCTATTAAATTTATACATTTTTCGTTATAGCAGTTGCCAAAAATTAAAAATCCACAATAAAATTCTTTCCACAATAATTAATTTTCTATTGAAAGATTTCCACGTGAAAAATGAAAATGAAATAAAAAGTTTCACCAGTTGAAAAAAAGATTAATATGACGTCATATTGGGAATAAAACGGAAAATTTCAAACATTTATCTATAATACAAGGAGTAGAAGTATGTGTAAATACAGAAAGCAGCTTAATATGACAACATTAGAGAATTAAAAAAAAAAAAAAAAAAAAAAACCTGGCGTCTAACATTTTGAAGGTTTAACATACAACATGTTTAATTTTGAAATTATTATTATTATTATTTTTAATATCGCATTTAGACCATACATGACAGATATTATTATGACAGAGTATAATAGCAGACTTTGCCCGCTATCGGACCGGTTCAGATTTTCGAAAAAAAAAACGAGAAAAATAGACCGGTAAAGTTTTACTTTATAAAAAAAACATGACTTTTTTTTTTCTTCTGAAAATGAAATTTATTTGGATTTATTAAAGAAAGGATAAAGTGTTTTGAAAGGAATATTAAACGAAACCCTTTGTGCGATCTTCGATCACACTTACCCACTTGTTTAATACATTTTTATTTTAATATTTTCATGTCAGTTGGGATTGAGGGTAGAGGCGGGATACAGATCTCGAGTACTATTATTTTTTTCTTCGAGGGGCAGGGAATATCATACGTCTCAATGAAGCCCTTTACATTATTAATAAATAATTATAACTAGTAAATATAGTATACTAGCAGACTACGCCCGCTGCGCTGGTCGGTTTCTCCAAAAGAAACTTGAAACAAACGAAATATACGGTGAATTTAACCTTGTATTTTAAAGTAATCTGTACCTTTACCTGGAATATCTTAAAATTACATAAAAACGGATATTTATTTCACTAAGTTATGTTTATTTAATACGGTTTACTATTACGTTTACAATTTATTACTTACCGTTTTCCATTGATTTATATGTTTTATAGCTACATTTTTTAATAACGTGAACTAACCGATATTATTCAAACCTAAAAAAAAATGGCGCATTTAGTATTTGTCGAGAGTTAAATAAAAATCATGCACTCGTGACATCATAATTCACTTTTATATTTTAACAGAATAATAAGGTTACTTACTTTGTGACTTGTGCTATGACGCATTGCTGTTATCATTATTTTTTTTACGCGTGAAGTTTTCGCTATGATACTCCATTGTGAAATTTGGTAATTTTTAAAATTCAATATTTGAAAAATGGCATAATCAATGGATTTCAAATTTATATCAAGAAAAATACAATTTTTTACCTTTCTAACGCAGTTTGTCTAACAATTTTCTGACAAATACTTTTCGAGCAATTAATTTTTTCAGTAGCTTCAGATGTTTCATTTTCCGAAATTAATCTGTGGCAACGATTAGCGAAAATCCCAGTCGTCAGCAACGCATACCTTTTTATTAAAGAGGATTATTAATGCAGGCATAAGAATGGGAAATCGACAAAAATTTTAAAAATATGTGCAAAACTCAATTTTTTCAAAAAAAAAAAAAAAAAAAGTACCTGTGAAACCATTATTTGAAAAGAAGGAAAAGAAATATGAAAGTAAATTGTTTAGAGTATATGACAAAGCAGTATATTTAAAAAAAAAAAAAAAAAAAAAAAAATCAGAATATTTCTGAAAGTTTTCACAAATGCAGAAAATTTAGATAAAGCAGTATACCAGGGACTGAATACCGCACAGACCGACTATGCCACGGCCTTGAGCCCACCACTGACGAAGGCCCAAAATGAGTAAAATGATTTTTAAAAATATTCTTAAATCTCCTGATTTTTATTTAATTTCAAGCTCTAATATTTAACTCGCAGCACCTTGCCTGGTACTTTTCCATTCTCTAAAAACAGCTTAAATTCGGCCTGCCGAGACAAAATATTTTTATTAGAATTATTTTTTAAGAAATTTATAAAATGAAGATATATTTAAGGTATTATAGTATCAAACAGCAAAAGAAAATTTAAGTTAACACGAGTTTCACGAGCATTTTTATAAAACCCAGAAAAATTTTCGAGTATTCTAGCTACTATTTGGGTTTGATGGGGAAGGGCGGAGAAGCTGCTGGAGCTGGGCGTTGGGGGGGGGGGGGGGGGCACAGACAACCTTAATCAGGCTCTGAGCATTACTTTAGTTCAGCGGTTCCTAAACTTAATTTTAGGTGACGCACTTAAAAATTTCAGAATTTTTCACGACACAGCTAATATGTTGTTATATAGAGCCTTTTCTGTAATTAATGACACAAAGTATAGACATGGGAACAGTTTTAGGTAATACAATTGTAAAAGTGGAGTTATCAAAATCTTCCACTATGTAAAGGGAGAAAAAAAAGCCTTTATTAATGAATGTATTAGAAAAAATACAATTTAAATGTAATTATGGCATTGTTTCGCATCAACGACAGAGTCTGCCTCGGGACTGAAACTTTTCAGTGTTGAATTCAGACATTTTTCCGGGCAGGGATTTTTGAGGCTCGAATTTAAATGTTGCCCCCAAGCTGCTTTCACACTGTCTTTTCGCAAAATTATTTATCTACTACATCGTTTCATAATATTAAACATGATTTTATTAAATTATTGCAGCAGGTAAAAGTAATTCTACATTTTTGAAGGTTTTGGCCAATCGTTCCGTGACCTATAGTTTGAAAAACGCCTACTCTATACTCTAGTTCATTTCAAACTCATTAATATTTTTTTTCCGCCAATAAATTCTACCTTGTATTTAGAAAAACAAGTTTAAAGATGTACCAAGCCAACAGCTAAGAATGAAGATGAAAAAAATGTGATGAAATTTTTCGAAGTGTTATTTAAAAACAAAATGAGTAAATTTTCTTGAAAAGATTAAACGAATCGGGATGCTCTCTCTGAAAGGAAAAAAAGACTATCTTAAATAAAAATCTTAAAAAAATTAAGACGTATAAAATTTCGACAAAAATCTGAAGAATCTCATCTATATAATAAATCTTTGGTTTAAGGTGATTCTCAAATGATCTGCTGAACAACACAAAACTTTCTGACTCATTATTAAACGCAAAGGCATAAAAGAATCAGGGTTCATTAGCCGTATTTTTGGCCCATGAAGTAAGACTAAAATTCGATTTTGTTATACTGACTTAATTATTTCACTTTTTAATATTAGAAGGTTTATCCTGTACGATTTCAACAATAGTTTTTGCATTTTGTTCGGATTTATATGATTTACATAAGCTCAAAGTTCGTATTATTCGTAGTTTTTGATGAAAAATACGCAATTTCTCCTAATTTTACCTCAATTTTTAATATATGTTTTAATATTTTACTATGAGCGCAACTTTGCAACACTTTTATTTTTACATATATTGTGCATTTTGATGTATTTTATAATATATGTAAAGAAGAAAGTGTTGCACGATTGCGCTCATATAAATAATTTATTGAGGTAAAATTAGAAAAAATTGCGTATTTTCATCAAAAAGTACAAATAATACAAACTTTGAGCTTGTGTAAGTCATATAAATCCGAACAAAATGCAAAAACTATTGTTGAAATCGTACAGGATAAAGCTTCTAATATTAAAAAGTGAAATAATTAAGTCAGTATAACAAAATCGAGTTTTAGTCTTATTTCATGGGCCCAAAACACGGCTTATGGACCCTGATCCTTTACAGACATGACTATTGAAGCGATTTGGAATTGAAGTGAGTTTTACATTTTTGGATAAATAAATTACTTATCGAGTTATAAGCTATTCCTGTCACGTGACAAACCGTTTTTCACCTTTCTGGCGATGAAGCATCGGGATTTCGGTTCAAAACAAAGACTTTGGCAGTATTTTTTGAAAGATCTTCTGCCTTTACCAAAAAAATGGAAAACGTGTTTCGATTACAAAGTTTCTAAATAACAATACCAGCCCATTTCATGCGTTTCTGAACAAATATGAATTTAAAAATGTGTCTGAAAATAAGGCCTTTGGATTTGAGAACAGCCTTAAGGTAAAAGGGGAAAGGATCAAGGGGAACATTATCCCTCTAAACAAAGAAAAACTTCTGCATCATTTGTTGAAAGAAAAAGAAAAGGGGGAGATAATGATACATTTTAAGATTCGCCTGAAAACTTTACCCTTTCGAAGATACATTTTATTTTTCTTAGGAAATTCACCCACGGATTTCAACATTGTTCCCTCAGAACTGCAAAAATCCTTTCTGGAAAAAAAGTCTGAACTCAAAAACTGGGCCTAGATCTGGAATGAGAGGATCCTTGAATTAAAATTTGGTAAGAGTTTAGATTGTTTATTTCACAAAAATAAAAAGGATCTTGCTTGGAATAAAACAAACAGGAGAGGTGAGATTTGAAGAGTAAGCCAATATTCAAATCCCCCCCCCCCCTCACACACACATACTTAACAGAAGGAAATTCCAATTGTGTGTTAATACATGGGAATCCAACACATTTATAAAGTTTGACCACTAACACTGATAATTAAAAAAAAGAAAAATTAGCAATTTTTAGGTGCGTTCGTAATTATATAAATACGTAGCACCTATAGTCGTCGTTTGGTCCGTCCGTCTGTCTGTCTGTCCGCATATAACAACGCAAAAATTACCCAACCAAATGGTTTGCAATTTAAAATATATTATCTTTGCAGAATTTTGTCGAGACATTTCAAATTTTATTAAAATCGAATCAAAACTTTAGGAGATATTAATAAAAATATTTATTAAGAAATTTGAATTTTTTTTTTTAAATCGGTGCTTTTTTGTTATAGGAGCTTCCGAAGTTTAATCGTCAAGCGACCGAGATACTTATTTTATGACAGAAATTAATCTGCAGACGATATAATTCATTTCACAGAATTAAAAATCATCAAGATCTGAATATTTATATAACTAGCTGATACATATATATCTGAATATTTATATAACTAGTTAAGATATTTGTATGAACAGTGTCATAAAATATATACTTAACTAGCTGTTTAACCCGTTCTACGCACGGGATATCATGAATTTAATTCTAAAACGTGCGTACGAACGCACCTCGTTTGTAACGTTTGACGTACAATTTCCAACTTGTTTTAAAAATGTTATTAAGTTTTTCATTAAAATTTTACTATATTTACTGGTATAACAATTTTTAAATGTAAAAAAACTCAGAAATTTTCAAGTAATAATTATTTATTTATAATGAACAGCTTTAAATATAGTTAAACATGAATTATTAATGAACTTATTAATATCCTAGGCTTACTAGTGGCCGGCAGGTTCTGCTCTCAAAGCTGGTAGACGGGGGATGATGGCTCGATTTCGAGCCCATATATCGTGCTCGTCGGCCGAACGGTGCAGCTTTCCGTGGTTTTCTTCGAACCTTGAGTAAATATAAATTCCCTTAGAAAAACACCCACGGAAGATAATTCCATCGCCCTGGGCCTATATCCCTCGTGCAAATAATCGGCCGCAACAAACACTAACCAATCGACCACTAAATATAATATTGCTAAGGCTCAATGACAAAATTCAGAGTAAAATACTTAAATTTTGTTGTATGGGAAATCATCTATTCATTAGTAAGCGTAATTAGAATTAGTCTTTATTTATTTAAAATACTATAATTAATACATTAATTAATTCTTAAATTTAAAATAAAATTAACTCCAAGTACTTAATTTTATTTATTCTAATCAGCTATGTTTATGTATATAGATAGAGAGATAAAAATCGCATTTTTAAACTTCTCAGTTTTGGGTATTTTATTTAGGTTATTTATCTTCTTTTTATCGATGGTTAAAAAGAAAAAAAACATCTATGAAATATAGTATTATTTTATATATCACAGTGAAAATTTAATAAAATTGTGAATTTATTCTTTTATTTTCTGTGTAGTTATATAATAACAATAGAAAACTTTTCACTTTTCCACATCAATAATAACAGTTTGTCATGATACGATTAGTTTTCTTCTTCGTGCGTGTGTGAAATAACAACACAAGCAAATTCTTCTATCCCTTAATATTTAACGATATATGTATATATTTAACATTTTAACTTACATTGTCAAGCTCAAATGAGATTTTTTAGAAATACATTGGCATTTAACAACTCTAGTGCTAGTATTATTGCAAATAAAAGTATTAAATATCCCATATGAGACCATCCAGAAAACAAGAGGTACAAGTTCATTTAAATTGATTTTGAGAAACTTTGACAAAAATAAATGCCAAACTTTGTGAACATGTTCAGTGGTGTAGTAAAATTATGCCTTTTCTACCAATCAAATAAACTATAAGACTATTCATACAAGTTTCAGTAATAATGTTTGTTATATTCACATGTGATAAATCCTTTTTAATGAAATTTTTTGTTTTTGGACAGATGTCATCTATTTCAAACATTTTACCTTCACACATAAGAATTATTCATTGTATTTCTAGAAAGAATTCTTTTAATTCACAGTTTCAGAAGGGCAGAATTCCTCAAACGAGAATGTACCACATTGTTATTAATCTCAAAACATTTTTTTTTTAACCCTTGCTATCTTAAATTTCTTGCTACTGTGTGAGAGCAACGAATAAAACATTATCACTCGTTCTTTCTTAATTTGAAAAGAAAAACACCAAAGAATGTCCCTTTTATACGGAATTTGTGTTGGTGAAGCATTTAACAGTTGTGTTACTCAATTTTATTTGGTAAATATTGTCTGCTATGTCATACAGTAGAAGTGTGACAATTTAAAAATGTCAGATTTGAAGGAAAATTATTATTAATTTTTTTGGACTGACGGGGTGGAGTGGGGATGGGGGTGTCTATTAAATAGTGTACAGAAATTATGCTTTGGAAGCTGTTTCTACATTGAAATGCACTCAAACTTTTAAAATTTCAATAGCAAAACTCTGTTTTAACAAAATATTGTTAATATATATATTAGCAGGGCATTCACCAAACATCTGACTTTTAAGGCATTTTTTAAAAACAATTTATTTTTCATGTGTTATATTTTAAACATAATTTTGAAATATTTTAAAACTTTTTCTTAATTAAAAAAAAAAAGAAAAGTAAGTGGGTAATTTACTAATAACGTTCAGAATTTTGAAATTCATACTGGCTAACTTGTTTAGTGCTGTCCGGGATACTTCTGAAAGTTTAGAATTTACAATTGGGCAAAATTTCATCTGTATGTCCCCAATACATACTTAGGTATGGCTTTAGCCCCAAATAGTGTGCGTGCTGGAGGAGAGAGGGGGGAATATATAACTTGCTTATTACTCCTTACTTATTAAGATGAGATTTATCATTGGTGCAAAATTTCACCTAGTGGCTGCAAAATTTCAATGGGTCAGGGGAAATTGAAAATAATAATAATAATAATAATAATGGTATTTTTTATGCTGTTATGTTTTTTGACAGCAAGAAAAACAATTCAATTTCAATCTTTATACTCAATATAATTAAAATTTCCCTCTTTACAATAAACTTTATTTAGAAAGTACTGCAGATATT
The DNA here is from genome assembly GCA_963931845.1 of Maratus michaelseni. Lineage (NCBI taxonomy): Eukaryota > Metazoa > Arthropoda > Arachnida > Araneae > Salticidae > Maratus > Maratus michaelseni. The sequence continues at coordinate 155,381,524 of OZ007596.1, read as the reverse complement.
TTAAAATTTTTTTCTCTGTGCAAAAAAAGCCTGTTTTATTATAGAGATTTCAATCTAAAATTATTCTCAACCAAACTTTAAATTTGGATCATATATGGAATGATTCTTTTGCAAACTTAAAGATGAATTTTCAAAAAACATTCATCAAGTGATTTTTAAAAAGCACATCACAAAGAAAACCATGTTAGCCACACTTCCCCGTCACTGAATGAATGCAATATCAGTTGGGATTTTCATTTCTTTCTTCACGTCTTCCAAATAAAGTTATTTACAATACTGGGTATAAATATATCGTCTGGGAATTGCATGCATGTGCACACACACTTTCCATTTTTAATATAGATTTTTCAGTTAGGAATTTCAGTTGGTTCCACTATAGTTTGTTTTAGATATTGTAACACTATTGCATTTGCTTTAACATTTTCTAGCAATGGTGAGGGTGAAACGTATTTATGACTTTGATATGTCTGACCAAACCGTCAATTTTCTTTCTGTCTGGCAGTCAATCTTACTAGTAGTCAGTGACCACTCTAAAAATGTCTGAAAAATTAAAGTTGTATCCGAGGTAGACAAAGGTTCTCCTAATTGAAGACTGCCTTTATTATGTTTAATCTTTTTCAGGGATGCTCAAAAATATTCTAATATATTTCTTATAATTGTTATCATTAAAAGTATTTAAGCACAATTCATCTGCCTATCAGTCTACAAATTATCTTAAAAATTCTCATCTAAGAAATTCAAATGTATCATTCAGATAAACTAAAGCATATCTTCTAATTGGAAAAGACATATATTTTAATCCGAGTTGCGCAACCTATGTAGTCTGACATAAAATTGAAGAGCCTAGTGGATGAACATATTAATTGAAAATTTAGTGAATTTGAGAAAAAAGGCTTTAAAGTTCATAGGATGCTCTTTTTTTGTTACTTCACTCAAAGTTCTTTGGGTACTCTTCAGTGGTGTAGTCAAGGGGGTATGCAGGAGCCTCCCCCTGCTTTTTATTTTCACAGGAACACTAGGGACATGGGAGGACACAGACTTTTCAAACTTATTAATTTTTTAAAAGGATAAGCACGCTAATAAATTAACAATTAAAACATATATAAAGCACTAATTTTTAATACTTTCCAGAAAGTTGAACAATGTTTATGAATTCGGATCGTCTGTCTGTCTGTTGTTACTCTAACTTCTGTAAGTTTGCTTGAATTGTTACGAAATTAATGAATTTTTTTGAGGTTCATTGCAGTATTATCACTATTGAAAAGGATGTATATAGTCAAAACCATCGTTTGAATGCTATCATGTTCTCTCATTCACTCTCACACACAGATTCATCATCAAACAGCAAAAACAGACTTGGGGGGGGGGGGGGGGGGGCTGAAAATGTAAGGAAGTACCAACATACGCACATACATACAGAATCGTTATAAAGAGAAGTAAAAATGAATCCAGGGGACCTCAAAACATAAAGTTATGAAAAAATGTAAGTCTTTTTTTTTTCTATGATGACAATACTTTTTTTACACTGCAAATGTCCGGAAAGTAAAATGCCATAATTTTCGTTGTCAGTGGACAATAAGTTTAATATTATCCTACAAATATTTAAAAAAAAAAAAAAATGCAAAACAAATTTTAAGGAATCCCGTTGTGTGAATTGGTATTACTGCATTCTGAATTCTATTGTTCTACTATTCAGACCCTATGTCACGGACCATGAGCGTCCCCTCTCTTTTTTCACGCACTACATCACTGGTGCTCTTCTGAAGAAATAGCATTGAGAATGTTGGGGTTTAACTGACATAGCTAAAGCACTTCTAACCAAGGAGGATTTTAAAATGATTTTTCACTCACAACATACTATTCCACTTAATATTGAAAACCTAATTTCTTATTAGTGAAAAAAAAATATATACACCCCTGCTAATTTTGCTAAAAATCATTGTTTAAAATGTGACTGGTGCTAACTGATTAGTTTAATGTCTGTATATAGAAGTTGTAACTTTAAAATTTTCAATAATAACGTCTAATTTTGACATCCTATTATTTGGATTCTTTGGTAAAGTAGTTTAGGAATTATGAAGGCTTAAAAAGTTTGGAACTCCTAATGCTACATTCCTTTTTAATCATTGCAAAACAGATTACAATGCAAGTTTTTTTAAGTATAACTCAAAAACTTCTCAACGGAATGAGCTGTAATTTTGGATAAACATATTTAAAGATTCTAGAAATCTATTTCTGTTGAAAAATTCATAAGTTACAATTTATATATTTTTTGAAAAATAATTTTAAAATATATATTTCTTTCAAATTTAATTTTTGAAAAAAAAAATGAATTGTAACCTATAATTTTTTTTTTTACAGAGTCAATTTCTAGAAGCTTCAAATATATAAATTCAAAATTACAGCTCATTATGCCAAGTATTTTTAGTTATGCTTAAAAAACTACCCACATTGCAATTTTTTTTTTTTTTTTTTTTGCAACAATTAAAAATGAATTTAACATTAGGAGTTCCAAACTGCATAATTCCTAAACTACTTGACCGAATGACTTTCATTTATCATCAAAATTAGGTGTTAGTATTGAAAATTTTAAAGTTTGATACAATTTCTATATGTAGACGAACTCTAAAGTAAAATTTAAGTATAGCATTAATTAGTAGACATTATTACTAATTGGTTCGTACCAGTCACATTTTTATATGATTACTTGCAGTAAAGTTAGTAAGGGAGTTTTTTTTTTTTTTTTTTTTTTTTTTGGGCGGGGGGGGGGGGGGGGGGGGGGGGGGCATATTTGCATTACGTTCAACTTGTAGAAATTAAAAAAAAAAATTCTTTGATGAGTTTTACATTACAATGAATACATTGCTAAGAAAGAACAAAGGGATTAAATAATAAAATAACTGGTAGAAATATTGTAAAACATAGCCACTGAGTAAATCTTCCATTACTGAAGAATCCAAACCTCTGAATACACAACTTTTTAAATGTTAATCCTGTGCGAAATTTTTTTATTTTCAAACTGATTATTTTACTCCTAAATCACATTTCTGAACCAAAATTTTACTTAAAAACAGCTAAAAGGTTAGTATATTGTATTAAAATTTTAGAACATTTATGCAAAAGTTTACATTTTCAAAGAGTGTGCAATAAATAAATGTTCTATGTGAGATTTTTTTTTTTCAAACTGATTATTTTCCCCTAAATCTAATAATTTCTGAACAAAGTTTATACTCGATCATTAGCTAAAAGGTTAGCCAGACTTGCCAAGTTTCCGAAATGAAAAAGCCTGAAACTTTTTACTAGTTACTTATCAACATACCAGCTTTTCCATCTTCACACATTAATGCAATAAGAATGAATACATGAAAGACAATTTAACATTTTTCTCTTAATATATATATTTCTCATAACACAGAGGCTCTTATGAACAAGCAGAAGTAAATAAAATGGGAATAGATATTATTCCTTCACACTATCGTTTTTCAATTTACATTCTAGTACTACATTTTGAAATATCCACTTTGCCCAAGGTTATTCTACTAAGGTCGCCAACTACGAGCTTTACCATGTTGACAGACTTCTAGATGGCAGCCGTCCTCTTGGTGGCACTGCTGTGTACATTAAATCTGTGCTCAATGCATCTCTTGCTAAAGTCCCCCAATTTTAATGCATTGAAGCCACTGCTTTTGTCTTAGACTTCCCCTCCACCCCTCATCTTCTAATTGTAGTTATGTACAAGATCCGTCTAACCTATTTTCAGAGAGATCGCATTCTTATAGTCAACGAAGCGTTGCGGTCAATCAGGCAGTACAACATAAACAGTACTTATGGCAAAAGAAGACCGCTTGTCATCCTTAGTAGAGATGATGGTTTTGCCCCTTTCTCTAAAAGAAGGAGAGAACCATCCTAAACTCATCGTTGTGGTTTTTCCAAATTCAAAATGGCTTAGTTTTGCATTTTTTCCCCTTTGGTTCTACATTTTTAACCAAAATTTAGTCTTGATGTCTTCCCGTCCATGCGTCTGGCACTCAGGTACAGTTCACCTTCTCTTAAATTTTATTTATTTTTTGAGTTATTTTTATTTTATTTTTTTTTTTTTCTAACTGCATATTGCAATAAATTGTAACTATTTTATATCTTTAAAAAAAAAAAAAAAAAAAAAAAAACTATATGGCCCTGTTTGCTATTTCTGCCCCTACCTCCAGTTGCTTGTTGCGTTCATATATACCAATTCCAGTGCTCAGGAATTTGCGTGCATATTCCACCAACCTGCTGAACTCATCTATGCATCTAGATCAGCTGTACTCGCCCTTTTTTTCGCGCGGGCGGCAAACATATATTTGCAATGTTAGGCGGGTCGCAACACAACACGTTCTATAATAATGTAAAAAATATAGATTTCTATTGGAAATGCCGCGAAGATTGTTGTTTCGAAATAGTGGTATAAAACGTTTTGCTGTCAATTTTTTCTGCGACAAATATTTAACTCTAATAAGCATTATTAGCTATATGATAAGTATAAAACACAACAATATAACAATGCAGCAATTCCAAATTCACACAAAAAAAAAAAAAAATTAATTTTTTTCTAATAAGTCAATTTACTCAATGCAAAAAGCTTTTTTTTTTTTTAAATGTAGAAATATATAGAGCAAATTAAAGTAATTTGGAATAATGTTTGTTTAGTGTTCAGGATTAAGAAATGTATACACTACTACAACACAAGTAAAATTACATGTAAAAAGAGCTTTGATTAAGGAAACGTCATTTAAGATATTTTAAGGTAATTTTAAATTAGTAATTATAAATAACAGGAAATTGCCTTGCCATGAAAATATATAAAAAAACAGTGAAAATATTAAAAACTTTTATATTTGGCCGCAAATAAGGTCGCTGTACCACATGTGGCCCGCAGGTTGAGTATGGCTGATCTAGATCATCCGACACCATCAAAGTAGAAGGAATGTAAACGCCAGCATTGTGACTTGCATAGGCAATTCAGAAAAAATCGCATTGGTTGGTTCTGAAATATCTAAACTGTTGTTTGCAGTGTTATAAGTGCCTATTTTACAACTTTAATTACAAGTTAAATCTTATAAAATACTAAAAACAAAAAAGTAGTCAACTTCAGTAAATAGTTGATGCATTATCAGAATTTTAAACATTGAAGAAAGAAAGCAAAAATCACCCAAAGTGACTTTAGAAAAATAATTTTTTTGAAAGAGTTAATATACAGTGGTGGCCAAAAGTGTGGACATTTTTTGAAAGTTTCATGTTATTCAAATTTGTGTGCTTGTAAAATATATTAATTTTCACTTAAATACAAACGTTTATATATCAAACTGAAGGTAATTTAATGCAGAATTTCATAATAAAAACAGTATTACAATATCTGCATTACAAAAAAAGTTATGCAACTAATAGTAAGATCTATCTTAGATTTGCATTTTTTAAAAGTGATACTTACACAATCAATATTTAGTAGGATAACCCTTATTTTTTAAGACGGCTTCACAGCGTCTTTTCATCGAGTGAACCAGTGTTTGGAGTTCATCTTTCGTAATCACATGGTGCCAAGAATCAATTATAGCTTCAATAAGTTGTCTTTTACTGGATAGACGTTTTTTCCTTCACAAGAATTTTCAAACGTCGCCACAAATTTTCAATTGGATTGAGATCAGGGCTGTTTCCTGGCCATGGTAATATATCTATGCCTTTATTTTGAAACCATGCTTTGCATACTTTTGCTGTGTGGCACGGAGCTGAATCCTGCTGAAAAATAAATGGTGCGTTGTTGGGGAAGGTATCAATTTTAGTTCCAGGACAGTTTCGATGTATTTTTTGGCATTCAGGATGCCATCAATCACTTGAATTCGGCCCACACCATCTGCAGACATACATGCCCAAATCATGACATTTGTTGGGTTTTTTGTAGTTGCTTCAATGCAATCAGGATGAAGTACTTCTCCTACTCTACGTCTCACGTATTTTCTACCATCACTACCAAAGAGCGATATTTTACTCTCATTGCTCCAGATTACTCGCTTCCATTGATTTTCTGACCATTTAATGTGTTCTTTTGCCCACTTAACTCATTTTTCGTGTTGCTTTTGATTTAAATATTGTTTTTTCCTTGGAATTCTAGCTTGTAGTCCAAATCCTGATAACCTTCTTCTTATTGTTCTTGAACTTACTGCAATACCTGCTGCATTCATTTCACATCTAATGGCATCTGATGAAATTTTTCTATCTTGAATGCATAGCCGTTTAATTTTTCTATCGGCAGTAGCACTTGTGCATTTTTTTCGGCCTGATTTTCCACTGATTTCGTTTTTTCATAACGTAAACAGAACTTTCGTACACCAGAACAAGTCACTGAACCACCAACTTGTCTTGCAATTTCAGCACAATTTTCTCTCAATATGACAATTCGGCTTCTTTTTGTAGATGTCCAATTAGTTCTTCTTGTTGATGACATTGTTTTAAATTAGTTTAATTTAAAAAAAAGGACTTTAAATATTCAAAAACAGCAATACTCTAATTGTACTAGCATGCATCATTCCGCAAAATATTTCCACAACAATAACTCTTTTACCATCCGAATAACCTAAACTATTGTTATAGACATTTGATTGGTCCTCAGAACAGTGTTTGTGATTGGCTAGTACGCTTTTATTACAAAACATGTCCTTATTCAAAACGATTTGTGTTTGTTTGTTCTACTAAAATGAGCATAACTTTTTTTGTAAAACAGATATTGTAATACTGTTTTTATTATTAAATTCTACATTAAATTACCTTCCATTTGATATATAAACGTTTGTATTTAAGTGAAAATTAATATATTCTACAAGCACACAAAGTTGAAAAACATGAAACTTTCAAAAAATGTCCAAACTTTTGGCCACCACTGTATTTTTTAACAAATACCAACATTCAAAAGAAAAAAATTAATGCAGATAGGGTCTGATTTTTTTTTTTCGTATTTCCATTTCTGGAGCAGATGCAGATTTTTAAACATTGCAGAAAATAGCAAAACCACCGAAAACATCGCTCTGAAATTTTTTTTTTTTTTTGAAAGAGTTAATATTATTGACCTTTCATATGTGACGTAGCCGAAGACGATCCCATTACCTTCAAATTGGCGTAGAGCAGAAACAGGAAGGTTGCCATATTTCACAGTTTTGCGACATTTTAGCACTATTCGTTTATTATTGACTTTATAGGAGAATTCCATATTGTTATATTGTTTTAAATTATCATGATAATGACGATAATTAATTATTTTTGTTTTAAGTATATTTTATTAAAACTTTTGTTAGAAAAATACTATGTTTTCTTATTTAATAATCAAAGAAACAACTATATAAAACAAAACAAAATAAAATTTTGCTCTTTGCTTTTTTGAACTTGCAAATGACAAACTAATAAAAGAAAGTATTATGTTTTATATGAAAACCCATAATTCCTGAAAAAAAAAATACACAAATGTTATTTCAAAAATTAATTTAAGTGAATCTAAATGTGGAATCTACAAACTGAAGAAAAATATCCATACAGTTTAATTAATTTTAAGGCAATTCTCAAAAAAAAGAAAAGTATTTTTCCCCGCTGAACAATGCGAAACTTTCTGACACATTTTCAGACTCATTTTTAAACATAAAAGCATGACACTTGCAGCATGATTATTCAAGTGATTTGTAATCTAACATTTTCTGATAAATGAATAAGAATCTTAAGTTATAAGCGATTGTTGTCTGAAGATGGCAGTTTTTTTTCTCTCCTGTACTGATCCAGAAATTCAGTTCAAAATGCCAACTTTGACAGCATTTTCAGGAAAATATTCTGCCCTTACCGAGAAATGAAAAAAACAGTTTAATTATATGGTTTCTGAATAAGAGCACCTGCCAATTTGATATGTTTGTGAACAAAAATGAATAAAAAAAGTATAAGAAAATAGCCAGTATGGATTTGATAATAGTCTTAATGTAAAATTAGTCTAATTTATTTTTTATTATTTATTTTTGCAATAAGCTTTATGTAAGTCTATTTTTAACTCTATGTACAAGGGGCCAACAGAAAAAAATATGTAGAGAGGGGCAAGATTATAGAACAAATGCGTCTGTAGTCTGCAGCACAGACCATGCTTTTTAAAATGAAGAATATAAACATGAAATAAGTTAAATTAAGAGATACACTTGACAGGGAGAAGAACAGCCCCAGACAAAAAAAAAAAAAAAAAAAAAAAAAAAATCTTTTTTGTTTTAGTGTTTAAACACATTTTACTAATTTTTCATTTACCAGTGCATAACTTTATTCTTTCTTTAACAACGGGGAGCAGCATTGTAACAAATGGCATTCTGTTTTAAGCAGAGAATTCACTAACGATCTTTCCTTATGACACACAAATCAAAATTATCCAAAACAACATTTCTTTCAGCCATATGTTTACAGTGCTTCCCAGAGGTTAAAAGTTGCTCTGGATTAACTAAAGTTTCTTTATTCTCTTAATAGCACTGATGGATACTCGAGTGGCGGCAGCAGCCCGCTTCTGTGCTTGACTAAGGGAAGCAAAAGTTCATAAACTTTTGTTTCCTTCTAAAAGAAATCAGTAACTTTGTTTATGATAATTCTTTCTTTACTTAAATGAATTGTTTTTCTTTTTGAGCATATGATTGTTAATAAAATAACAATTTGTTTTGAAAATTAAAAAAAAGGCTTAATTATTGCAAGATAAATTAAAAGACAGAGAGTAAAGTAAAACACAGCTAACCAAAGGTGGGAAAACAGGTTTATGCGAAGAGACATAGGAATTGTTGGTATGAAACTTATTTCATTGCAACCTCTTATTCTTCGTAGTGAATGGTCGACACTCAAAGGGCAGGGTTATTTCTCCCCTTTAGTTTCAGCTAGCATACCTTCCATAAAATAGACTCTTATTAAAGAAGGTGTTTCCTGAGTGTCAGTTCTTAATGGGTCAATAATATTCGTATTTTTTTAAAGGATTGTAAAGTCATAGAGAGAAGGTACCCAGATTAAGTGTTTTTTTTTTTTTTTTTTTCATATTTCAAATAAATGAGCTGATGTGAGCTTGGAAAAATAAGGGAGAAAAAAACAACAAATGACGTTTCAAAAAGAATTTTTTTCAAAAGGTTAATATTCAAAAAAATTTTTAACGGATTGCACTATTAGAAATATAATAAAAGTACTTTAATACGCTGAGTGTTTTTAACTTTTCCGTATTTCAACATGTCGAGCCGCGAAAGACGGGGCAAGACAATTTTCAACTGTCTTATCTTTCCTGTTTCGATTCTTTGGAACAGCATTCCAGCCACATGCCTGTGACCTTTCATGCCATTTTGCGATGTTCATAATATCTCAGCTAATTTTAGAAAAATGAAAAATCTCAACCTCAGGTGCATTTGGACCTGCCTTAGACTATCCTCACCAACAGACAGACACGACAGGCAAAAACTTTCTTATATTAGTACAGATACCAGTGGCAGTGCTTTCTAATGATTTGCAAGATAACATTTCATTAGTGAATTCATCCTTAATAACATACCTTACAGAGGCATCAAACACCTTCAACAATAAAATAATTATGTGCAGATTTTTTTTTTTTTTTAAAGATCATCAGATTTACTTTGATCAGAATGTCCATGACAATGAGCTTGTGATGCAGACATAAAGAGTAAAGGTCATCTGAACCTTTAACTTTCTCTCAGCACCCTTCTTTATTAACAACGTTTCTGTTTTTCATTATCACCAGCTAACTGCCTAGTTCATTCTAGTTTTATTGTTCAAAACATGCATATCATATTATATATTTATATCATGTGTATGAGGTTTCCATTAGAACCATAAAAAATTCATTATTTATATCTATTTTCAAATTGCCCTCTTTTGGGATATGATATGTTATGTTGAGATCCACTGAGTCCAAGATCCACTTGTTATTCCAAGACAACTATTTTTTTAAGATTGTTTTTTCTTGCAGATTCCATAACAAATGTTATCTATAAGATTATACTCTAAAGCCCAATGTATATGTGTATACACAAGCACAAAAGAAAAAAAAAAGAAAGATAGAAAAAATTAAGATTATAATTAATATACTTAAACCAGTAAAACATCCTACTGAGATTTATTACAGAACTTTTTTATTATATTTTAGAACCATTCTAAACATTCAGTACAAATTTTTTAATGAGCTTACATGAAATTTATGTATTTTTCACAACAATTTTACAATCATGGGCATTTTGGAGTTCAGTTTTGAAATATCAAAATATACTGTGAAAATATTTTGTATATTGGGATAATGGTTAATAGGTGATAATTACAATGCTGGAAACGAATCTGAATGTATTATTTACATGAATTAATGATAAAAACAAAAAAACCAGGTTCAAAACAAGTTCAAAAACTTGTAATTTAAAATTTCAAAATAATTTATACTCTACAAAGGAAAACTGCATTATGTACAACTACATGTCATTTACAATGAATACAAACTATATACAAATATTTAAAATAATGTATTTGTAGCTTCACAAATACCAGTGTTTTTGTGCTATATTCCAGGGAAATCAATTATACAAAGTTCATATCACAGTTTTTTTTTCAAAATACCAAACAAGGTAAAATGAATAATAGGAGGAAAAACAAATTCGTAAATACTGTTTATGCTACAACAAATGGAAAAAGGGAGGAACAAAATAACAAAATAAAATATATAAAAATGAAAGACTCGCAAAATATATGATGCACCAATAACATTAATCTGAAATTATAAATTTAGTAATACATCACTATAATGATTTTTTAATTAAAATTAAATAATTTGTTTATATATACATATGAGTAGTATGAAATTACAAATGTACAAATATAAATAGGTCAAACAATTTTGAGATACTGCACTGATGAATTTATAAATAATATAATATATATATATATACTTTTTTTTGAAATTATGTAAAAGACAATATTTCTTATATAAAACAATTAAGTAGAATATTTTAAAAGCATTTTAATGTATCCATTTAATTTATTTTATTTTAGTGATTTACAGAACTGTATCTAGCAGGGATGGAAGAGAAAAAACTTTGCAGTGAACTCAAAAGAAAAACAAGATGGGCAACTAAAATGGGCTCTTAAGCGTATGCCAGATGTACTATTAAAACTAATAATAATAATAATATAAAAAATAACCTTTTTCAACTAACTTTCCAAAATGCCAGTCAACTCAAAATTAGTCTGACTGTTTAACCCACTAAGCATCAACAGTTCTCATTATTTCCATAAAGGGGCTGTACATATATAGCATTATCAACATTTTGGTAATTTTGGACCCCTCCTATGCCTTAATGATATCGTTATCAATTTCTAAAAATTCTTTTTATTTTTACAATTTTTTTTTTTTTTTTTTTTTTTGGCATTTGAGTTTGCAGTGATATACAGGCATGGTTATACATTTATTATTCACATACTTTACGGATTCAAATGAAAAGAAAAAGTCAATATTATATATCACTATTATACATATGAAATAACTTTATATCAAATAACATCTAAAAGAGATAGTTACTATTTAAAAGTATTTAATAATAGCTTATTGTCACATAATTAATGTATTCAACAGTAAAGTTGTCTTTTTGCCAATGTCCCTTTCACAGGGAGGGTGAAAGGAAAACTACTTATCAACAAAACAAATGGACATTTTTTTTTCCTTTACTAAACTAGTAAACACAACAAGTATCATTTCAAACATATTTCGCACCTGGTTTCTTCAACAGCGAATTATATACACATACGGCAGAAGAACAGGAATGCCAAATGTTGGGGGTATTCCATATTTTGGAATGAAATTATTTTATTATTATTTAATGGCTTCAATTATAACTTTATATTTTCATAAAAATAGATAAGACCTAAAAAAAGCTAACAGATTATTTTTATATAAAAGAAAAGTTATTTTTTTTTTTTTTGGCTGGATAAAAAATGATAACGATATCAAAAGACCCCCGCCCCCTAGAGATATCTTACGATATCAAGTGCCAGACCCCCCCCCCCCCCTAAAATGATAACATTATATATGCACAGATCCAAAAGAAATCACAAAATATTAGTTAGTTAAAATTTTGCTTAGTAACCTAACGCAAAAATACCTCACATTTATATTTTAAAAATAAATAAATAACAATAAAATATTTTTAAAAGCATCTTTGTTTACAACCAAGTACATACTTAGTCAATGAAAAATTATGGCACAGCTGCTTAGAGGGTTAAATTTTCTAATTTCTTTATTAACTATGATATATGGTAATATAACCTTTTTAATCCCTTCATGGCAAGCAGTGCATAAATGTAATGTATAGAGTATACTTATTTTTTCCTGTCAGTATTTTTAATAGTAGTTTTCACCATATTAAATCATAGAATTTGTGTGATTGAATTAGGCAAAGATTTCTATTTGTAAATACTAGGGCTAAAAGAATAAAAAAAAAAATGTGTACAAGATGCTTGTTGCAAAGATTATCATACAACTTTAAAAAAATGACCACGGTTTTGATAACAATAAATAGTCTATTTTGATTTTGTTGAAAGAAACATAAGAAATCTTAAAAATTGCACAATATGTAATAGAAAGAACACAGTACATGAGGAAAAGGGAAAAACAAAGTTTAGTTGAATTAATTTATAAAAAAACTTTTTACTTACACGTTATTTCAAAAGGGTTGAAATGAAGTTGGTGTAATTTAATTTTTTTTAAATAAAATTTAAAGCACAATTTTATTTTGAAAGAATTTACATTGTATTAAAAAATATATTCATCATCTACAGAATTTTATTAATCTTATTAGGCACAACTTTGAGCTTAGATTTAATAACTCGTATAGTTGATGAAATGTTTCCCCCACCTTAAAATAAATAAATAAAATATGCCACTTCAGCATTAAATATTTTAAAAAAATTTAAAGCAATAAATTACATTTAAAAGTGATAAGATGTTTGCACTACTAGTTGATCAATTAACAATATTTTAAGTTCTGATTCTTTGCATCTGCCCTGCTAGCTAATTATTTATGTTCAAGTAATTTATTTTATGTTGACCAAAAGTGTGTGAAGCATATTCACCAACACTATGCTATTAACTCATGTTTCTGATCTAAGTTTGTTAGTGATTGATCACGGACTGCTAGAAGTTGATAAACTGTGATTACTCACGAGCAGCAATTCATCCTTACATTTTTCCTAACAATTATTTTCTTGCAATCTGAAAGCATTTTGATTCTACTGGGGGTTGATCAAGTACTTGGTATCAGTGAATTAATGGTACTGCCACCCATCATATTTTGTTTTTCAGCTTTATTGTTAGTGTAAATTAGAGAACTTTAATTTCCTACTTATTAAAATAATGTTTCTAATAATCAGAAGTAATCAGTAGCTTTGATCCTGACCTGTATAATATGATGCTCTTAATAAATACTAGTTTTCAAGTGTTACGTAATAAGTAACATAAGTAATAGTATGTAATTGTAAATTAAAATAAAATAAATAATATGAAAAATACATGCACATGTAATTATACAGGGGCCACGCTAATTATTCACTTACATGCCAAATGCGAATACATCGCGAAATTGGCAAACAAATAAAAAGTCTTGAAAATGATTTTTTTGGACTCTTTTGTTGCTGTAATCATTTTTTGAAACGTAAATGAATTTTTGTTTACATCAAGAGTTTGCGTACAGCCGTAATTCTTCCCATTCGCTTCCTGCCTTTGTTAGACTTAGCATCGAAGCCACTAGCTACTGCTCTATATGGAGTCATTCTCCTTATGCGTGATGTGCCATTTGGAGTGAATTATACCACGCCCTCACTTACTTGGCTAGAGAGAGAGGTGCGAATATCTTTTTACTTGCGCAGAGAGCAGACGATTTGAGCTCAGGGATCAGGAAACATGCTCGATGGAGAAGTTTCTGCGCACTCACTATTAGTTATCAATATTGGTTTGACACTAAATGGTAGTCGCCGCTCCGCTGCACCAGATTTAGTACAGCAACACTATATTTTACAGATTAACAAACCACAACTATGTGTGTTTCATTTTAAAATGCTTGTTGCACTTATGTTGAATCGATGTTTGATATGAGAACATACAATTTCTTTTTATAAAAGTTGTGATTTATCAAACTTAATAATGCTCTAAAATAAGTTTTTTATATTTGTATAGAATAAAAAATTCCAAAAGAAAATAAAAATGTGTGCAGTATTTGATCACACAGCAAATATAATATGGTGAGAAAATCCTTTTTTACCCATTAAAATAATGCCAGGGCTGAAATGGTTAATGATAATCTTTATATATTATTTCTCCTGTCAACATCCCTTTTTCTCAGAAAATATGAAATGCAGAACAACGAATGAGATACCATATGAAAGGTTTTTGAACCGGCTTCTGACATAGTACACTTACATTTTTTTAAATCATGTTTTTCGATTAAAAATTGCTGTTAATACAAAATTAAATTGACATTGATTTCTTAAATGAAATGAAAGGTTTTCTGAAATCAGTGTTGCCACAGAAATAAAATACTGCATTATCGTATGACGTCATCCTCTAATGCACTTAAAATATGACTGTCAATTTATTTCTTGCGCATGCTTTTTGAAAAAATATAGAGCTTTTAATCGGGTTTTTAATTTAATTTTTACGCGTGCGTCACCTATTGTTTATTTGTTTTCTTTGTTTAATCATGGCTGTTTATATGCGTACTGTATCGGAATCGGAGCACCAGTAGATTACGTAATTTAAGGATTAACTTCTAAATATACATTTCATTAGGATTTACAAAAATTGCAAATATTTATTTTTTAATATTTCATTAAGCTGTTAATATGCCAGCGAAGTCTGATGTCACTTAAATGGCTGCTAGACCACAAAGTTGGAACGCCCCATGTTTAAGTTCCCATAGGCTTTCAAAAAAGTGGTGTACCAAATATTGATTTACGTATTTAAGAAATTTCTTTAACAGTTTTGCAAAATCTGAGGAAATGCTTTAGGCACAGATGTCATATACGCACCACATTGGCGCAATTTTCCCCCCGCTAATTTGGCGAAAACTTTGTTTATTTACTTTTGTTTGTTTACTTTGTTTATTTACTTTTTAAACGTTGTTTATTTACTTTATTTCGTATTTTAATTCTATAAATTATTGTATTATGTATATCCACATTTATTTATATCAAACTATCATTTATTTATTTGTATTTCCTTTTTTTTAAATAATAGAAGCTATTTCATTTATTACGTTATTTTACTTTTATATTGAAATAAAATATCACATGCTATTATTGTATGCTATTTGTAACTAATATTCAAAAACAAAATTTTCGCCAAATTGGCGGGGGAAAAATCGTGCCAATGTGGAGAGTATATGACATGTGTGCCATGCTGGCATATAAATTCCCCAAACATCTGATTCAGTGTTTAAATTGTTTTATAATTCGTTTTTTTTTTTTTTTTTTTTCAGTATAGGAGTCTTGGCAACCTAGAGAAATAACCTTGGCGAGATAAGAAAATTTGGCAAAATATTTTCTGGCAATTTATTCGCACAAGCAATCATTATATATATTATTTCATTTGTCAACATCCTTTTTTCTATACACATACAAAACATACAACGATGAATGATGTATTCGAAATGTTTTTGGACAAGTTTCTGAGAGAGTACAACTGCATTTCGTTAAAACGCGGTGATTGAATAAAAAAAGAAAAGAAAAATCAGTTAATTAAAAATTAGCACTAAAACGTACCAGGAAATAATCTCAAAGATTGCAGTGCGAAAGCTTCGCACGGGTCCTTCTGGTATACATATATATCTATTATATGCTTGTGGCTAATTTACTGGCTAGCATTTTGAAAATCTTAGCACAGCCCCTGATTATATTGTAAATATTTATAGTCTATTTTACTACAAAATTAAGGTCAATTTTTCCAGAATTGAAAGAGATTAAATATATATTTTAAATAGATGAAATATTTAAAAATAACAACAACTGGAATTAAAAAAGCTTAACTTAAGTAAAAAAAAAAAATCTAAAATCTAAGTTAGAAATTTTGTAAAATACTCAAAGGAATACAATTTGACAAAGGTTATAAAGAAATAAAATGTGCAAAGGATAACAAAAAATTCTAACTTAAGTACATGTAAAACTTTCAGAAATTTGACATTTTACACGGAAATACAGCATAACACTAAAATTACTTGTTTTAAAAACATTCTTAGTGTACAAACATTGTTAACAAACACCTGTACATTGAAAAATATATGTTTTTACAACATACATATAGTTGGCAACTTAAAAATTCAGATATTTTTAGGCATGCATCTTAAATATTTAAGTAAATTATATTAACTGTTAAAATTTTGATGGTGAGCTATGTAATACATTGACCATACTTTTTTAGAAACTTTTTTGATTGCAATATCACAAATACAATACAAAAAACATCCCAATAATCACAAATGGAAGAAAAGCTTGAGTTTAAAATGAGTAATGTTTTTGGCTATAAAAAGTGGTAAAATTCTTACTGTATGTAAGCATACATTATAAATACCCCCTTCTCAATCAATACACAAAATTCTTCAAATCTTAAAAATGAAATACAATTTTACTGCAACACAACTTGCTATTGTTCTTATAAAACAGCAAGAAATTACACTTATTAGTTTTTAACAACTGAAAATATTTGAAAGAAGTATAAGAGCTATAAAGTGCAATTCTTTTTTTTTTCTTTATGATAAAATAGAATATTTAAGAAATAAATATAAAGTATTTTTGAATAGAGCTAATTACATTTTAAAATTCTATACATTTTATTGATTTGATTTGACCACAAATTGAAAAATACATATTTCATACAAGAAGAAAAAAAATAATGATTTAAAAAGAAATAAGTAATCTTAACACTTTTAGAACTGGTTGCCCATTCTAAGAGACATAATTCAAAAGCATTAAATATAAATTAGTTGCAAGTTTTACCACCTATTTGTTATGTAAGGGAATACACATCAAGTATGTATTTCAAGCACTCATGTCATGGTCTACCAGCAGGAGTTATCATGTGATTATCACATGTGTTTTATTCACCCTCTTCTTAAAGACCCTTCAGTGGTAAACCAGCGACGAAGGTCACAATTTCTTTCTGCACTTGTTCATTATTATTTTTTTACTGAAAAGTCACTACTAGCATATGTGCCACATTGTATTTTCAATTTTACATGCAAAAAATATAAAAATAACAAATGTCATTTCTGACAGCTGCCAAAATTGTTCAACCAATTCCAAAAATTTCTCCCAGTAAGTGATCCCCCCCCCCCTTTTTCTTAATTTGTTTTTGTGTCAAATTTGTAATACTGTAAATTAATTGACAAGCACCCATTTTTTGTAGTATTTGGTTATATTATGTCTAATTAAATTAGGTTTTTGTTTTTCAATTTGATTTTTATACTATTACTAGACATTGCCTTAAATATGGATATCATTAAAAAGTTGATACTCAGGTTTTAAAAGGCATTGGCAAACAAAGGATGCTATCTATGTTCTTATGGTACATCATCCATATTTTGAAAGGTTAAGTGTAAAAATTGAAAATTTACTCATAGCAAGGGCAGTCATTTATATTTGATCTGAAATTATGTTTGTGATTTTTATCCCTCAACAGCAGTGTACTATTTGAATATAAAATAATAAAATTGTATCAGAAAATCAAAAGAGGTGTGTAAAAAATTAGGAGTAGGAGAAATCATGCAAAAATCTGGAGTCTCCTACCAAAATTTAAGACTTGGCCAGTCTAAACAAAGTTAAAAAAAAAAAATTAGAACTTTCTGAAAGATATAATGATTAATAAATAATGCATAAAATACCTAAAATCTAAAGGGCTCTTCATGTGTGTAGATTATTTTTAAAATTAAATAAAAATGATTACAAATAAGATAAACACATCCATACTAATATAAGAAAATTAAATCTGCAAAATAATATACAAATATTACAGTCTGTTTTAAAAATCTATCAGGAAATTTTAAAAACAAATATTTATTTCATAAAATTGGATTAATATATTTGCAATTTTCAGACTGAATATATATTTATAGATTGACAGTTTGAAAATTAAAACTGAATTTTTTAAAAAAGAACAAAATTTGAAATTAAAACATATAATTTATAAGTAACATCTTTAAAGATTGAGAGCTGCAATTATGAAGGACGGTTGAAATGTATCAATTTTATGCATAAAGCATAAAATGTGGCAGGTTTATAAGAGTTGAAGTTCATATTTAACTTTTATAACATGCAGTAACATTCTAAAATCAAAGTTTTTATTTACTTAGCTTCAGTTTATGGAGCACAAATTAAAGATAGAAAGAAAAAAAGAATTGCACAATTAGCTTTTATATCTGTTGTCAGAGCAACATGGTAAATATATACAAGAGTTTTCCAGCTGCAGTTTGGGGAAGGTTCACTTAAACGAAAATGAAGAATTTGCAGATATATGTATATTTACAGAATATTTAATATAACATTTTATGGATTTTCAATATCTTCCCAAGTCTCTGTTTGGCTGTAGCAAATCCTTTCTTTGGTTTTTTATTCACTAAATGGGGTAAAAAAATATAATAAAAATAAATTAGACATAATAATAAAATAGCTTAAAAATGCTCAATTTTACATTTACAGACTCATTTTTAATTCTATATGCATGAAACTTTTAATTCCTGAAACTGGGCACCAAATTTAAGTATTCATTTAGGTGCCAAAAAGCAAGATATTTTTCATATAAATGTGACTTTGGTTAGAGTCAACCAAGACTGAGTGACAACCACCTTTTTCATGGCTATCAAGTCCAAAAATCATTTCAAAACACCAATTCTGATGGTGGGTTTTGAAAAATGCCTTCCTCTTATAGGTAATTGAAATTCTTTATTAAATTCCTTGAAATCTGAATAAGGATATCTGTAAATTTGAAATTAAAAATAGAAAACATCTGAAATGAATCAGAATATTTTTAATAATTTATTATCACTTTTTACATCAGAATCAAATATGCAAGACTCATCATAGTAGCCACTCCAAACATATATTGTTTTTTTAAAAGAATGTCACAGCTTGAAAAATTCTCTTTCAGAAATAGTGAGTTCAAACTATCAATAATACATCGCATTTCTATTTTGGGAGATTTTTATATGTGATATTCCATTAGCAGAGCATCTGCAAAGATAGTAAATACAGTGCCTGCCACCAGACACCAACCCTTTTAGAAACCTTACTGATTATCGGGAGATTTTTATATGTGATATTCCATTAGCAGAGCATCAGTAAGGATAGTGCATACGGTGCTTGACACCAGACATCAATCCTTTTAGAAACCTTATTGGCTATCACTACTCAGTGATGTCACTGGATTCTAAAAATCCTGGGTCCCAGGATTTTCAAATATCTGGGTCCCTTTTTTATAAAAGCGGGTCCCCATTCATAATAATTCAAATTCATATTTTAAAGGAACAAGTGAGTTTGTTTATTTGGAAAAGAGAAATGCAATAGTTATTGTTTTGATAATAATTAAATAATGAATACAGTCAAACTTCCATTTAACGAAGTTTCATCGTTACACTCAAATACTTCGTTATGAAGAAAATTCGTTAAATAGAATTCAACTTAAATTTATGAAACTTGTATACACATAACCCACATAAAATGAAAAGTACACATAAAATGGAAATATTTGAAAAAACATTAATTCGGGCAGTCATTTTTTATGTAATGTATACATTGCTATAGATATGAGAATAATTTAATTAGAGTAATGTAAAAAAAAAAAAAAAAAAAAAAAAAACACATAACAAAGACAAGTAAACAAAAACCGAAGTGTACCTTTCTTTTTTTAGTAAAATGTGATTAAATATGTGTGTTTTGATAAAATGATTCAAATGTGTTCATTTACATACAGTCCGCTGAAATAAATTCATACATCCATATCCATCGCAACAGCAACCTCTCCGTTTGAATGCAAGCACGAAAGTGAAATAAACTTCGTTACATAGAATATGTTTTTCGTAATATGGAGATTAATTTACATGTTAATGATGTTCAAAGTCAAGGTTTTGCAGAAAATTTCGTTAAGTAGAAAACTTCGTTAAATAGGGACTTCGTTAAAGGGAAGTTCCACTGTAATTAAAATCAGTATTTCCCAATTAAATAAGATATTTCTTTTTTAAACTATTAAGAGAAATTTTCTTTGCCTTTTTTTAAATGTAAATGCTTAATTATAAAATGATGATTATTTGAGTTTAGAAGATAACAAGTACCACTGATATTTGCATTTCTTTTAAAAGGGGGAGGACAGATTTATTGAAAAGGACATTTTTGTTGGATAAAAGAATACTTTTGTTGAGTAAAGGGGCACTTTTTGTTGAATGAATGGATGCTTTGATTAAACTTCCAATTGGATTATTTGTCAGCATAGATCAGTGTTAGAATCAAACATTTTCTTTGGAAAGGAGTTTCAGGAGTGATTCTGAATTAAAAAAAATATTTTCTGAAATTCACAACAAATTTTCTGAAAGGTTACATTACAGCAGAAAAGGGGGGGGGGGGGGGAGGGGGGGAGTGAATCCTCTCTCAGCACTATTTTTATTGTTGTAGGTCAGATTAACTAACTTTTGATTCGAGTCGATTTCAGACTGAGTGAGTTTTGCATTTTTTCCTTGGCCTTTGGACGATATTCGTTTTTTTCAGAGATCCTTCGACGAAATTTACCGTTTTTTCGAGATCCTTCGACGAAATTTACCATTTTTTGGCGGTTCTTCGACGAAATTTGACATTTTTTTCGAGATTCTTCGACGGAATTTGCCGTTTTTTCGATATTCTTCAACGAAATTTACCATTTTTTCAAGATTCTTCGATGAAATTTGCCGTTTTTTGGCGATCTTTTGACAAAATTTGCCGTTTTTTCGAGATCCTTCGACGAAATTTGCCGTTTTTTTTTTCAAGATTCTTCGACGAAATTTACCGTTTTTTCAAGATCCTTCGACGAAATTTGTCGTTTTTTCGATATTCTTCGACGAAATTTGCCGTTTTTTTTCAAGATTCTTCGACGAAATTTACCGTTTTTTCAAGATCCTTCGACGAAATTTGTCGTTTTTTCGATATTCTTCGACGAAATTTGCCGTTTTTTCGAGATTCTTTGACGAAATTTGCTGTTTTTTGGCGATCTTTCGACGAAATTTGCCATTTTTTCGAGATTCTTTGACGACATTTGCCGTTTTTTCGAGATTCTTCGACGAAATTTGCCATTTTTTCGAGATTCTTCGACGACATTTGCCGTTTTTTCGAGATTCTTCGACGAAATTTGCCGTTTTACGAGATTCTTCGACGAAATTTGCCGTTTTTTCGAGCTCCTTCGACGAAATTTGCCGTTTTTTCAAGCTCCTGCAACGAAATTTGCCGTTTTTTCGAGCTCCTTCGACGAAATTTACCGTTTTTTCGAGGTCTTTCGACGAAATTTGCCGTTTTTTGGCGATTCTTCGACGAAAGTTGCCTTTTTTTTGCGATCCTTGGACGAAATTCGCCGTTTTTTCGCGATCCTTTGGCGGATTTCGCGATTTTTCGAAGAATTTACGCATCCCATGGGACGCGTGAGAACTATTTTTTTGCGTCCCAACTCCAATTTTTCGCGTAATTTACGTGCTATAGCATGTGCGCGGCATCACTGACTACTGATATACCAGAAACCAATAGAAAAACAAATCTTTTCAGGACAGATGGCAAATACTGTTTTTGAAGCATAGTTTGCAAAAATAAATAAATCTACGAAAAATCCTAGGCATTATAAAACAAAGTGGAACCTTGATAACTCCACAACTGGATAACATGACTATCCCAGTAACTCGACATTTGTTATTCATATAGTTGGTACAATTTTAACTTTAGTGAGGAAGACACTCATTAACTCAAACGCATTTTAGTAAAAACCTATTTAAGTTAACTACAATTTGAACTATTCTATCACAATTAATCTTTAGAAATTGCTTCTTCATTGATTAGTACTTTCTAATTAAAATCCAGTATCCGTTTCCATAATCCAATTTAACTTCCTATTTTACTCAAAATCTCTTGTTGTATTCAAGAAACATTTTGCCAGCTTAAAATTATTTATGACTTATTGCCATATGCTTATATGTACTATTGGCTGACTTATATACACTGTCTTGCATACATTAACTTTACTTATATTACTGGCTTGTTTCACAAACAACTTCCTTATGTTTGGTTCAATATCTGTTAATTTTAGCCATGTCTGATTCAATAATTTATTTTTGAATTTTGTTTTCATTTAAAGGAGGGTTGTTTGGGGGCACTATGGTCATCTTCTGCACACAAAGCCTAAACCGACTAAAACATCTGTTTAAAGTGGAATTCCACTCACTACACACATCCATGCCAGATTGTGATTTGAACACTGCACTTCTTGTCCAGTAGCCAGTGCCCTAACCACTAGACAAACAGGTGGGGCATTTAAAGAAGGGAAGAAAATGCATGTGCTAAACATAAGCAAAAATTAAAGCTTTTGCAGAAATCAGTAGCTATTCTATTTGATTCACCAAATAAAACTTTAATTCTTTCTTTTAAAATGTTCTCAAAAATTCAGTCATAGGATAACAGAATGTCATTTTTTCTCTCTCGTCAGTGACGATGACAAATATCTTCAATCAAAAGGGATTTCTGATACAAAATTCTGTTGCTAAATTTTCTGGAAAATAGTCATTCACACTATTCATTTATATCATTCATAAATTCATGGTGTAATTTAACTATTTCATTCTCACCAAAAAATTATACAAAAGTAGAATTGATCATATTTAACTCAAATCCATTCAGAATAAGAAGTTCAAGTACTGTATCATGAGGCTCATGTACCTCAACTTGTCCAGTGATGCCGCTAGGCTTTTCAAATCCAGGGTCCCTGGGACCCAGACACTTCTAAAAAATCAGATATTTTTTTTACAAAAGAGGGCCTTCTTTTAGAAATAAGACAGATTTAATGTATTTTATACAAACATTACTTATTTTGCGATCTTTCAACAAAAAAATTATGCATCCTGAAGGACCCATAAAAATTATATTAATGCATCCCTTCTCCAATAGCTTAAATGATGCGCTATAGCACATCACCAGCATCGATGTGGTACACGTACCATAATTTGGGAAACCCTGCTCTATATTAATGTTAGAAAAACTTTAGGTTCTTTTAATCAGATCATACTGATTGCTAATCTGTATGGAAGAATGTCACTTTTTTAGTCAATTCAAACACTGACTGTTGTTTTTTAAAAATTTTGCAAAAGAGTATCTTATTTTTTATTTTTATTTTTTTAAGAATAAGATATGCAGTGAAGTAAGTTATGTGTGAGTTTACTTACATCTTCTTTGATACACAATTTGCAAAACATATAACATCTCACGGAAAAGTCTGATTTAAATTAAGAAACAGCACAACAAAAATAACATAGCATACTATTAATACATCAGGGAAGCATTTTACCTTTAGGTGGCTCTGGTGGAAGATGACGTTTGTTGTTCCAGAGCGAATTTGAAGGCCCAGCCTGTTGTTCTGACGGACTTTTACCTTTATTAATTGGCTTCTTTTTTATGTTGTATTGTCTTTTCTGAGGCTATAAAATATATTATATAGTTCATTAATTAGTACAAATTTTCATTATAACAAAATCATAACAGTCAAAATCATTTTAAAGAAGGGGAGATTTATTTAATTTTTGTAAAACGAATGAGATTTCAAAAAAAAAAAAAAAAAAATCAAACTTATCATCCAGGGGGGGGGGGGAGAGAGATAATTACACTTCTACACCATTAATAAATGAAATCCGAAATTGTTTGGTAAAGTAGACATTTTGACACCCAGGCCACCACCTGAATTCATTCCTGATTTTAAAAAAAACTTATTTACTAGCGAATTTTAGGTATAATTTTAAGAATAATAGGAAGGCATTTAAAGTTTTAAGATTTATGTATATTTGAAGAATGTAATGTCTAGGACCAATTACGGTGCTGGTTTAAGAACAGGAATAAGGACAACAAAACGCCAAAAAAAAGAGGAAAATTTTTGTTTTCCCCTGGTGACTAGAAGTGCTCCCCTTTTTTTCTGTGGGATGAGGGATTTGCATGATTTATTAATTTATTTGTTGTTGCTACAAAATAACAAATAGGGCAAAAAATGTTTTTGACTACGGGGTGATGAATACCTATTTATTTAAAAAAATTAAAAGAATAAGCAGTTCATCAGAATTTCAAAATATCATTGTATAACACTGAATAACATTGTGTTTAATTTAATGATTCTAATTTCTGGAACATTCGAAGAATTTTATTATGCTTATAAATATGCATGCAATTGAAAAAATAATAATTGCGGATTGTACGATGTTAAATGATATAAAAAAAAATGAGATTTAAAAAACAAATGACTTGCAGAACTGACGTTGAGGCTCCTGATCTGCAGATTTACTAGTTCTATGTAAATGCATATAGATATAGTCAAAATATGTATATTGGCATTTTTCTTTTGCTGAAAACGAAAGTGCTTTAAATTTTGCAAATAATGTATGCAATATATAATACATGCAGATGTGGGGAATGAGGGGAATACAATACGGTTGTTATTATTATGGAATATCAACGTAAAAAAACACACACCCATACTTTTCAGCCACCCTGTATATTGGAACAAGAGCATAAATAGTTATACTTATACATTCTGCATATGCATCTAATTTCATTGAACTAATTTTAAAAAGTGAATGAAAAAAGAAAACACATACAGGCATTGTAGCTAATTTCGCAGCAGCTGCAGCAAGACCAAGATCTATGACTTCTTTGCGTGTTCCTTCTCTCACTGGACGTTCTGGTTTTGGACAATTGGGTACTAATTTGGCTAAAATAATAGTCATAATATTGCATGTTAACTACATATTAAGTTAAAATTCTAAAAAAGAAATATTTAAAAGTGATATTAAAAAACAACTAACCTTTTGGATTCCATGGTTCATCTCTTCGACTTCTGCCTCGTGGTTTAAAAACATGGCATTCATCATCAGATGCTTCTAACCCCAAATAAACTACAAAAAGCGAAAATAAAAATGGCATTAAATTAAGAATTCACAACATTACTATGCAACAGATTAGATTAAGAAGAAGAGATTTCATTTTTTTTATTCATTTTTATTATTAATATTATTTTAGAAAAATATAAATTTGAATAAATTAGATAACAAGTGGGTATGTGTGATCGAAGATCGCACAAAGATTTTCGTTTAATATTTCTTTCAGAACACTTTATCCTTTAATTATTTTTTAAGTTTTATGAAAAATCCAGTACTCTTTCTGTGTAACAGCAATTAGACAGTACGGATGAAGCTAAAAATGTTAAATTTGTTAAATGGAATTAGTTCTGTCGATAATAGAGCAGTAGATATGTATATATAAAAAAGGGTGTCAAATAACGAAAAACTGCCACCAGAGGGCACACAGTGAAGTACAATAAATGCGATATTTAATAAAAAGTTGTTTACCCCCCCCCCCCCCCCACCACCACCACCACCTCCTTATTCCCGCAAATATAACAAAGAAAATTTTGATGTAAATTAGGGACCTGGTAGCAGGCAAAGCCTGCTATTCTGCACTATCATAATAATATCTGTCGTGGACTAAATGCGATATTTAATAAAAAGTAGTTCCCCCCCTTCTTCTCATATAACAAATACAAACATTTTTTTATTAATTACATCCATTGTCCTGATAGTCTCTATTGTAATATGTGTCACATTGACTAAATGTGATATTTAATAAAAAGTTGCTCTTCCCCCATCCCCATCTTCACAAATATAAAAAATGCAAATGTTTCTTTAATTATTAAAGCCTTTGTCAATTAGATTTTTATTTTTTTTTCCATAAAAATCACAGGATTTTTATAAAATAAAAATAAAAACTAACCAGTGGATTTTTTAGATTGTTAGAAAATCTTAATCAGCGTATCAATTTGTGCCTATATTCCAATTTTGGAATGCATATCTTATATATTTAAAAATATGTACGCACATTAAAATAGGTGAGATAAAATTAATGAATTTAAAAACTGGCAGCCCATGTTTCTGGCAACCCTGGACTTGCTTCATCATTGAATGACAACTGTGCTTTTGGCTTCGAAAAGATATATTTTCATTAACAAAAAATTAATTAATAACTTCGGTTTTAATTATTTGTTTCTTATGAAAATTGGATTTCTAGGTTCAACGTTAAAAAATATGCATAGATGGATAATTTTCCAAATCGATAAATGTAATATTTCAAATAAATTTAATAGAGCCTGAATTTTCCCAATATAAACATTTTCATTCTTTCCATTAGAAAATAAAATGTCTGGTGGGAAAAAATTAATTATTTTTCTGAGATCAATTTAATCAAATATTAATTAATACTTCAAGTTCTAATTATTGGATCTTTACGAAAATGACATTTTTGGAGTCAGCGTTAAAAAATATGCATAGATGCATAATTTTCAACTCAATAAATGCAATGTTTTAAATAATTTTATAGATTCCTAATTGAGCACATTATAAAAATTTTCTTTATTTCAAAGATAACTTGTTTGCAGATGGTTGTTTGGGTTGTGAAACAACTTGAAATCCAAGCAGCAATAAAAAATAAGCTTTGCTTCGAACACAGGAGTTCTAAACAGTGTGAAAATACTCCATATATCTCACCTTCATTATCTTGCATTAGTAATGGAAATAAATCTGTCATTCTTTCCACGGCTTTAGTTTGGGTTTTTAACCCGTGAGAACTCGCTAGATCTCTTGTCACACCAGAACTCACTCGTGAGAAGTTTTCTCACGGTACCCAGTTGCCTTCACTTTTACCTTGCACATTCGTTTAATATCAGCATTTTTTGTTTGTCTTAATACTTTATTCACAAAAAATATATAAAATGATAAAAAAACTTTCTAAAAATTAATTTAAAATGAAAAAAAAAAGGGTTTAAATAAGAGTCTTATTGCAACAGCTGGGACAAAAAAAAGTATGATGGTGAGAGAAAATCTCACACAACGAGTTCTCCCGGGTTAATCCTCTATCTGGAAGCTATTTAAAAGCTTGGGTGGTATTAGATTCTGGAAGTATGTCCAACATATTTACTTCAGAATTCGCTAATCGATTGGGAATTCCTCAAAAGAGATTAAAAATCGCAATATCAGGTTTAGGTGGAAAAAATATGAACTTTAAATATAAAATTCATGCAAAAATTCTAAACGGAAATGGATCTTTTTAAACTTTATTGGATTTTGTTGTTGTTTAAAAAATAACAGACTGGCTCCCAGTCACACATTTGGACATCGATAAATTAAAAATTCCATACCAGTTAGCATATCCGAAATTTAGCACTTCTGGAAAAATCGATATGCTACTCAGTGCTTAATCTTTCTTTCACATAGTAAAAGATGAAGAGATACGCATTCCGAACAGTAACTTAGTATTTCGCAATACGGTATTCAGATACATCGCAACAGGAATCATAGAATCAGTCAGCCAAACTAAATAGTGTGGTTTTATCTCGCAGTCACAAATCATTCATGAGTGTTTGGAAAAGTTTTGGCAGTTAGAAACCATTGATGAGCCTTTAAAAATTCTGAGTAAAGAGGAAGAATATTGTGAGGAACATTACAAAGTTACGCATAAACGAAATGACGCAGGTAGATTGTTCAGATGTCAACCAAGGATCTTCAAAATTTAAGTGATTCTAAAGAACTCGTGAAAAAAGTAATCAATTATGGGAAAGATTATCTAAGAAACTCTTCAACCCTGCTGGTATTCATACCATAGTTTAGGAACCCCTGTAATAGAGCAACTTTCCAACACCAGCCCATTTTGATTTGAAGAAATAAAAAAATTCCACAGAAGAGCGCTCCACCTTATACTGCATGGTATGTAGCAGAATTTTTTTAACTTAACACCGTGAAATTCTTGAAATGTATCAATTTTGTCTTTATTATGGGCACTAAATTCCAAATAATAAAAAATATCTATTATCACCTGATCAACAGAAAAATCCACGACATAAGATGTTTTGTGTACTGCTAATATTTTTTAATACTATTTTTTGTTTTAAAAAAATGCACAGGTGTTGGCAACTATGCAAATGGGACAATTTTCAATTTCCACCAAAAAGCTTATATTTTACAGCCTTAAACTCAAACAAACGATATTAAATTTAAACTTACTAAATCTGTTAAATAAAGCAACCATAACTAAAATACTCACTATAATCACCATCTTGATGGCACTGCTTAAGCTGCTCTTCAAAATCATCCTCTTCTTCATTATTTTGGTTATTATAACGAGAAAGTCCCAATGTAATTTTTGGATTTCTTAAAGGTGGGTTGGATTTTCTAGCTAATATAGATAAATTTGCAAGGGAATTGTCCATGTGAGATGATAAACTATCAGAAGGGCTTTCAATTTTTAAACCATCCTGGTTAGCTAGCAAGGAAGCACCGGAAGGATCTCCTTGACTAGGAAACCTTATTGCAGCTTTACTCATGGACAACATGCCTTGAACTGCATCAAGTGTTGAGGGCTCCAAATTCGCAGGGCCAGCACTATAAAACATCAGAAAAATACAAAATAAGCATTAAATTTAATAACTCAGCATTAAAAATATAAAATATTTAAATTTTGCAGCTAGTCGTAATATAGATAATTAATGATGATAATAAAAATGAAATGTAGCAGTTGTCGTTACTTGAAACATATCAATTGAATGTGCAAATGCAAAGAAAGCTGTAAAAAAAATTATCATGATCAATATTTTGGTTGCTTTTTTTAGACTTTTCACTGAAATTAGGGGATGCAATGTCTAGAAAATATCCTTTAATATTAAGACATTGCAAGCAGTGTCTGACATTTTTAAGAAGTATGCATAATTGAAAGGATTGTAATTTTTTTTTTTTTAATCTCTGATTAACATTATTTCTCACTGAAGCCTGAGCCATCAATTCTTAGTTATCAGTCTTTCATTTTAACAAATCATACATAAAATGTGTTTTTCTTTCATACTGCTAACACTTTTTAGTACACGATTTTATTTTATAGCATAATAACATAATTGTACTGCAAGTGCAAAATATGTCTGACAAACTCTTTTTTTTTTTTTTTTTTTTTTTTAATATATATATGTACAAGATTGTAGTTTTTGTGAATTACAAAATAAAGCATATTTTTAAAATAAACTAAACAAGTTGGAAATTGTACGTCAAATGTGACAAATGAGGTGTGTTTGTACTATAGCTAGTTATATAAATATTTAGACCTTGATGATTTTTTATTCTGTGAAATGAATTATATCGTCTGCAGATTAATTTCTGCAATAAAATAAGTATCTCAGTCGCTTGAGGATTAAACCTCGGAAGCTCCTATAACAAGAAAGCACCAATTTAAAAAAAAAAAATCAAGTTTCTTAATAAATATTTTTATTAATATCTTCTAAAGTTTTGATTTGATTTTCATAAAATTTGAAATGTCTCGACAAAATTATGCAAAGATAATATATTTTAAATTTCATACCATTCGGTTGGGTAGTTTTTGCGTTGTTATATGCGGACGGACGGATCAGACGACGACAATAGGTGCTACGTATTTATATAATTACAAACGCACCTAAAAAGGGATGACTATTAAAAAAAAAATCAGTCTATTATAACTAAATGCATTAAATCCTGCATATATTAAACTGCTTTTTCCTAAATTCACTTTTTAAAAATTTGACATCATATACTAACTGAATCATTTATTAATTTAAATTTAACAATAAAAAATAGCATTTACTTCAACTCTGCTGCTCCCAAACTAACACTGTTACTTTCTGCATCTACAGCTAAACCAGTAGCAACAAGAAGGTCATCAATTGTAGCATTCTTTGGTACTTCATTGCTGTCATCCGGATTATGATGAGCTAATAAATGATCTGGGTTGAAGTTGCCATCCATTCCTTTACTATTCACTAAATAACAATTAAAAATTGTACATAACATATTTTAAATTAAAAAAATATTTTTATTGGTAACATTTTTTAAATTAAAAATTAGAAAAAAAAAAGGATGAAAACTAACACTAAAAAAGTAAATTAACATTTTTTCCTGTATTATGCAAGCCTCCCCCCAACTCAAAATTACTTGAAAAATCAAAATGTGCATCATAGATGTTTATTTAGGATTTCACTGGCCAATGTATGTAGTTGTAGGTTCATTGCTCACTGCATTAAATCATTGGGTTGCAATTTTGTATCTACATTTATGAAACCATTAAGCAAACAATACATGGAAAATGCTGTATATTTTAGCATTAACTATTGGATTTTAATAGAATAAAATTTGTTAGAAATCTTTTTTTCCTGCTTTTATTGGAAATAAAAAAATTAATAAAATCAGGGTACATGTGTTATACGAGGGTGTGGTATACAAAACAAAATACGGTATTAAAATAATAATTAGTACTTTTGTGTTAGCCAGGTGGAACTTGGAGATCTAGATGGGCCCGGTCTTGTTCTGAGAAAAAGAAAATTTTTTAAATGAAATGGCTGAATAAAGAAAATTTTTTAAATAGAACAGGCTGATAGAAAAAATAAACGGGCTGGGTTGATAAAATTTTAAACAAGCCAGACGGCCGATAAAAAATGAAGCGTGCCAATTGGCTCAATATAACAAATTAAAAAGGGTCAGGACTATGCAGACAAAATATGAACAATTTTCAATGGACCTAGCTGAGCCGAGAATAAGTTATACATGTGCACGAGCCTAGCCTATGCTCGTTTGACAACATTAAAACAGACATTTAACATTTCCAGCATAGAGATATGCATCAGACAGTTAAATCATGTCTGAATCCAGGCTCAATTTTTTCAGCATACTCAGGCCAGGCAAAGCTCAAGCTTAAACTTTTTTCTACATACTCAGGACGCACCGGATCTGGACTTAACTCAGGGTTCTTACACAATTCTGGCAAAAAAATTCCCTGACTTTTCCAGGTTTACCCTGACATTTTTACAAAAATTTCCCTGACCTTTCTCGATAAAAATTTAGCTTATATATTATTGTAAAACACTCTGCAATGGACACCTCCCAGTTACAGACAGTTGCTAATTTCCATAAAAATGCATTACTTTAATATGCATGTCCTTGTTCTTTGATCTATCTAAATTATATTTTTAGTTAATTAAAAACTACGAACATGCTGTCAAGTATCAACACATACAGCTTTATGCTTTACAATAAAGAAATAAATAATTATACTAATAGTGACATATTGACTATATTTGTTGTAAGCAAATTAAGTGAATACAGAAGAAAAATCAGTTTTAAACAATACAACGAGGCACTCTCAGCTTTTGTAAAAAAAAAAAAAAAAAAAAAAAAAAAGCCAATTTTGGTATTATTTAGCCAAAGCAAATGTCTCTCTTTATGCAAATGTCTTACCTTATTAAAGTAATAACAGAGATTTACTTTAATATAAGTAAACCCGATTTATTTTAATAAAGTAATAACGGGGAGACATTTCTTTGGATCTTTTTTTAACACAAGAGCTAAGTGTGCATCTTATGTATTGATTAGAACTATTATTTAATTTACCAATGGGGGTAGTTATACAAAAAACATGGTTTGTACACATTTCTTTAGTTGATAAAAATAAAGGACTTTTATTTTTAAGGGCTTCAAGGACCAAAAGCCAAAAAAAAAAAGAACCTATAAATTTAATTAACTAATGAATCATAATATGCCTTTTTAAATACAATACAGGGTACTTTAATTATTTTTGTATTTTTATTTCTAACCATCTATTCTAATTTTTTTTCTGATAATTTTTAATATTTTAAGATAAAAAAAATTTGGAGGGGGAAGATCTGTTTTGCATAACTACCTTAAAATATTTTATTACACTTCAGATTACTCTAGGCATATTTAACGAGGTGCAATTTTTAAAGTCCGACGTGCGATTTTTTTAGTGTGCCGCGTAATTTTTTAAATGCAGCGACGATTTTCTGAGAACGTTGCATCGATTTTCCCAGAGCCAAGGGTGATTCTCTTTCATAAGTTCCGTTAATTTAAGGCGTTCAGTTCCAAATTGTTTTAGGTAGATTTCGTAAGAAATACTACCTATTACATTCTCACCTAAGTTGGAAATTTTGAAAAATTTTTGCAGATCTACACCGATCATGACTCCCAGAACCCAAAACCACCCCCAGTTCAAAAGTTTATATATCTATCTATCTATCTATCTATCTATGTCACTTTTTTCTGACCACGATAACTGGAAAAATTCTGTATAAATCTCTTCCAAACTGATACCTAATAATCAAAGGTCATAAAATCTCGGTCAAGTTCATTAATGGGCAAAATCGAACCAAGGGGGGGGGGGGGGGAAATGAGGGGGCTTTTTGTGAAAACAGAAAAATCCTCATAATTTCTTTATTATTATACGTATCGAATCCGTTTAAAGTTATTATTACTTCTAGGAAAAGGGCCGAAAATTTATGTATGACAGATTTTTGATGTAATTAAAAATGGCCCCAAGGGGGGGAAAAAAGGGGGTTTTAGAAGAAAAAAAATCATAGCTTTGTCAATTCACAAGATATCAAATCCGCGTAAATTTATTATTAATCCTCTTAGTATTATGTAAAACTTTTATATTGACAAGTTTTTTATAGGACCAACCGTTATAGCAAAAAAAAAAATTAAAAACAAAAAAAATTGCTCCCAGCTCCGCCTGGAAACAAGTTATTTTTCGAAGTAGGCGGTTCCAACTCCCGCATCTTTTCGAAACTGATACATAAAATCAAGGGGCATAAAATCTCGGTCAAGTTCGTTAATGGGCAAAATCGAACCAAGGGGGAAGGGGGGGGAATGGGGGAATTTTTGTGAAAACAGAAAAAAACCCATAATTTCTTAATTATGATACGTATTGAATCCGTTTGAAGTTATTATTACTTCTAGGAGAGGGGCCGAAAATTTATGTATGACAGATTTTTGATATAATTAAAAATTGCCTTAAGGGGGGGGAAGGGGGGGTTTTAGAAGAAAAAAAATCATAACTTCGTCAATTCCCAAGATTTCAAATCCGCTTAAATTTATTATAAATCCTCTTAATATTATCTAAAACTTTTATATTGACATGTTTTTTATAGGACCAACTCTTATAGCAAAAAAAAAAAAAAAAAAAAAAAAAAAATCCTTGCTGGTTCCGCCTGCAAACAAGTCTGGTTTCGAAATAGGCGGTTTCAACTGCAGCATCATCGCAAAAAGGTCATTTCTTCCGCAATTCTCGACAAACAGGCGCCCCACGTTCTGCGTCTTTGAAATCTACCTGTGCCTGTAGGCCGAGCCGTCAGGGATTTTTTTAATCTATCATCAGTCCAAAAATTCGGACATTAAAAAAAATCTTTTTTTTTTTTTTAAATAACCCTCTTAATCGATATTAATTATGAGAGAATCATGTTTATAGGAATATTTACATGGCAAATTTCGATCCTCAGAAGCAAGGGCGCCATTTTCTTTGAAGGGCAGCGTTTTTAATAAGGTGCAGGATTGAGCGAATCGTGCATAAAATAGGAAAATCTTGCATAATAAAAAATGCTGTGTGGTATTTTTGTTAAATGGTCCCACAAACAAAATCACAAATTTTGTCAATCGGTTGCAGAAAACAAACACTTGAGAATGAAGTTTTAATAATTTGTGAAGATACATTACGATTTCAAACAAAACCACCAAAGAAAGAAGGTTCGCTTCTGAAGTGTGGAATCAGATCTTTATTAGTACCTGGGAAATTCGTCTCAAAAGCAACCAATAAAGCGATCCAGCAGTGAGGCTTCGTGGCGAAGTTTTGCTACTATTAATGGACTCTGATTGGTCGCTAGCGAGGTGAGCTTCACAGCGGAACAGCTAAGTTTTGTAGCGGAGCAGACATGCATAGAACGCCCATGAAATGAAAAATCTGAACTGTTTTGCAGACGAACCTTGGAACTCGGGAGAATCTTAAGACATGATAGTTGA
The DNA here is from genome assembly GCA_963931845.1 of Maratus michaelseni. Taxonomy (NCBI): domain Eukaryota; kingdom Metazoa; phylum Arthropoda; class Arachnida; order Araneae; family Salticidae; genus Maratus; species Maratus michaelseni. The sequence continues at coordinate 155,347,340 of OZ007596.1, read as the reverse complement.
TAGCACATAGAAAAAAAAAATCCCTGACTTTTCCAGGTTTTAGAAAAGAATTGTAATTTTCCCTGACTTTTCCATGACTTTAGGAGCACTTGTCATTTTCCCTGACAATTCGCTGTTTTCCAGGTTTTCCAGTCGCGTAGAAACCCTGTAGCTGTTCCCAGGATGTCTCAGGCAGTCAATTTTTTTTGTAAAAATAATAGTGATAATGAACTTTTGTTTACAAAATCTTTTCAAAAATCTACAATTTTTTTTTTTTGTACAGCTTTAAGAGTTATATTTTTAATACATTTTTTTTAAAATTCTAAACTACATTAATTTTTTTTCAATGAGTTTATTTGAATATAATAGTAAACGTCTAAGTGAACATTAATGTTGCTATTCTATATTCTATGGCTTGCGGACATATAGTCTGAAATATACTGTAAAATTTTTGCAAATATATAATGGTAGTATTCTTTAAAAATCCCAAATGAATGTTAAGAAAAATCTTTTTTTTTTTTTTGTAGAAATTGAGCCAGGCCGGATTTGATTTAATTGATTTTTGCATGGGTCGGGTCAAGCCAGGCCAGGCTAAGATGGCTTTCTTCAGGCCTGAAAATTTTGGTCTGTGCAGACTTCTAGCACAACTCTCACAAATAGATTTCTTTTTCTTTGCAAAAAGCTACTTTTTTTTGTGTATAAATTAGACAATGATTTGATGTTGAAATAAAATATTTTGGATTGTGATATTATTTGGCTAATCCCCACATTTTTTCAATTTTTTAAAGTTTATATTCAAGATAAAATACATTTCATTTATTTTATTGCAGATGAAAATTAAATTATCTCAATTTTGAGTACAACTGTAATAACATATTCAAGTATGATAAAATTACACACATTATCAATTTTTGAAATTCAAATTTAGCAATGAAAACGAGCCCAGTCGGTATAATATGCAAATATTGAATATTTAATTGGTAGGGACATGTGATCTCCAATCAGTCTTTATTATAGTTGCTTTGCAGTATTAAAAAATTCTTTGCAAAATAAAAATAATTAAAAGAATAGAAGTAGGAAAGATTAATGCAAATTAACAAAATATAAAGATACTTGCAAAATTATACATACAAGATATACGAAGCCTAAAAGGTCCAGGCCCACTATCACTATCAGACGGTACTTCATCACTGAAACTCTCCCTTTTAGTTTCTATTTTTTGCCTTCGGTTACTTGATGGGCTTTCATCAACTACTAAATTATCATCATCAGAATCCACAAAATCATAAACTGATTCCTTTTTAGGAACATTTTCAGCTTTGCTAAAAGAAAAAAGAAAAATATTCAAATGATATTATGTTGACTAAACATTAACTTTTTTTTTGGCTGAACCACAATTGAGCAAGAATGCGCCACAACACCAAATGAAAAAATTTTTAAGTTTGTGAGTCAATAGCCTACCGTTATAAACAGTGTATTGACCAGAAAGGTAATAATTTTGAATATCTGTGGTATGAGGAAAAGTTATATGCATTGTATGTAGATTCTTTTGCAATTTAAATATTAATTATATATGAATAAAAACTGGAGTTATAATCATTCAAAATGTGTATACATTTTCCTGATGCACCCTGTATATTTGTCACTGAAGCTATAGATGCAATCGCAGAAAACTTAAATATGATAGATCCTTGCTTCTTATCATTGATACTGTTCTGCAGAACAGTTTTTGTGTGTTGCATGGATCTTTATTTTTTTTTTTCTCCTGCAAATATATTTTGTCTGTGTAATGAAAAATCTTTGCCATTATGCGACATCATCAATGCGATTCAGCCATAGGGATAGTTATACAACTTATTGACTCATTATCAATCATTTCTACAAGATAAATCTCTAATAAACATAGAAGTTATATTTATTTATGAAAATGTTTTACTGCAACCAGAAGAAGGTACCCTTACTAAGTTTCGGTGATAAAGATGGCAAGATGGTCAGTTGTGCTAACCCTGCTGTTACAAAGTGTTGTAACATTTCTTTATTAATGAATTCATTCTAATTATTTTATTTATAACTAGCGACCCGTGCCGGCTTTGTGCAGATGAACAATGTGTCAACTACAATGTAGGTTAAGGATGGGTAGAAACTTTAAAAAAATTGTTCTAAATCAGATAAAAGCAGAAGTGAGAAAAATTACAGTACTTACAAATTTTGAACTTTAAATAAAAGCTTGTAAAAATGTGATAAATATATTTTTTTTTCTGTTTATGTACATATTGAATCTAATAAATTAATTTTAATATAGCAGAACCACCCAACTTTGCCCGAGTTAACCTAGACTTTCCGGGTAACATAAGTGAAAATGTATTATCCTAAAAATACGCCAATCACAATAATGCATTCGCGTCCGAAAACCGTCAAAATGACAATCAGAAAAAAAACTTATGTTATTTTGACAAAATCATACTAAAAATCCCTCAGCTTTATAAATGATTTCTTAAAAAAAATTTCCTTTTAAAAATGTCTTACGCAAAATGCCTAATGAAAAATTAGCAATAGTTGTCTTATTCATCTAATATTCAATAATCGGGCTCATATCCGATGTTCAACCCGATTGATGAACTTTTAAAATCTCTGAAATATATGTTTAACAGTTTTATTAGTAGATTTGTTATTTTTAATTTCATGCTCCTACCTAAAACTGCTGCTGAGGTATGATGAAATGACCTAAAATGCTTGATACCCCTGAAATACGTGTTTAACCCCTTTTTTAGTAGATTTGTTATCCTGAATTTCATGCTCCTACCTAAAACTGCTGCTGAGATATCGCGAAATGACCTAAAATGTGCAACCTCCCCTTTTAACCCCTTTAGTGGATGAATTTCTAAAATCGCTGAAATACATGTTTAAAAACTTTTTAGTAGATTTGTTTTTATGCTCCTACCTAAAACTGCTGCAGAGATATGGCAAAATGATGTGAAACTGCCACTCCCCTTAGGGGGATGAATTTCTAAAATTGCTGAAATACGTGTTTAAATTTTTAAAAAATAGATACTAGTTGACCCGCCTGACGTTGCCCAGGCCTGTGATAATAATAATTTTTTTTAAAATCAAGTTTTTATTATTTTATATCTTTAACCCAATTTTGTACGAAATTATATTTTAAAATGAAAAATTTACGAAAAAATATTGATGTTTAGTGATAAAAGTGCTCATTTTCTTGTTCTTTTTGTCCGAACTCCTTGAAATCTTTATTGGTTATAAATAAAATGAAATTACAGCCTGTGTAAAAATTTTGTGAAAAAATATTGTTATCTAGTTATAAAAGAAATGTTTTCTTTTCGCTTTTTTGTTTTTGTTTTCGCGTTGGCTCCTTTAACACATAGCAATAAAAAAATAGTTCTTATCTTCCGAACTGTTTGAAATTTCAATCGGTTATAAACATAACTGAATCCAAGCTCTCTTTAAAATTTTACAAAAAAAAATAAAAATATGCATATTTAGTAGTGAAAACATGAGTTGCGCTGTGTGTTAAACCCAGCCTTACTGCAATACTTCATATTTATTCAGCCTATTTACCATCTAGCATGCCTGATCATTGGTTTTTATTATTCTAAAGCAATATCTCCAACCTTCATTTTGAGGTTTAAAATCACTGATGATCGTTTGATCCTGCTATGTCTGCTGATCTCCTTTTCTGTTTTTATTTAAGTTTGCTGGTTAAGAATTTTGTTAAAATATTTTATTTCTTCATTTATCATCTACTTATAATAAAATCCGAAGGCAAGAAAGTGTCTGTAAACATTCCGGGCACGACCACTCTGCTCTGCGAATAGACCGTAGTTAAACGCCATGTTAGGCTTAATGAAAAACCTATGTTAACATATGACAGCTAAATGATAATATCTTCTACTTGAAATCATGTCTGTTCAGGATATTTTCCTATAAAACATGTATATAATATCCTATTATGATGTTTTAAGTTCTTAATTGGAAATCCAGATTAAACATTGGAATCCCAGATATAAACAAAGGAACACTGTTACCGTCGCAGTGATGCCTTCCACATATACTCTTCTTTTTAAAATATTCTGGCACCATCTACCGGCAAACCATACCAACAAATTTTGAAATTTTCATTTCCATCGTAAATAAAATGATTTTTTCTTATGAAACGTAATTAAAATATAAGGAATAAATAGTACCAAGTAATTTCCATTTTTAATTTTGCTTATATAATCAAAAAATGAGCTATGTGGTGAGTCAACCTCTTTAGAAACTTATTGATAACACTTTTTTACAAAAATTTTCTCACATAGATTTTTTTTTAAATATTTAATTTGAACGTTTTGTCCAATCGTTGAACTATTTCAAAAATTTAACATTGAGTAAAAAAATTCTCATCATTTGTATTTGTAGAAATTATTTGTCATTTTTAAAATGTACTTTTCTACAATACATACCTTTCAATAATGCTTCATGCTGTTTGTTTGTATGAGGTCTTATGAAAATGCAGCGCAGATCAACTATCTGTCATTTTTGACAGGTGTTATATACTAGTTACATTATATAATTGAATATTATGTTTATCAAATAAGAGAACTCTAGATGACAATAACCTCAGAGGAATCTGTTATGTTTGATCACCGATAGCTACAGCAGTAACAAGGACGGTATTAAAATTTTGGAAATAGCTAGCGCCAAATCTGAGTATAATTATTCAAGATCTGAGAGCTGTTATGAAGAAAAATTAATACTTCCGAATGATAAATGTTATGACACGAACATAACATCTACTTTTTTTTAATTATTAAAATTTATTTATGCTAGATTAATTTATTTTTAAATTTAAATGATTTATTTCACATTTTTATATTATTCCCATTTTTTAAATTTATTTTTCATTTGATCGGCAACCATAACGTTAATTTCTGTATTCTTTTAATTATAAACAAATGCCATTTTAATTCATTCAGTGGTTGCCAATCGTATATTAACTTTTTTTCATTGACGCACTAGCTTTAGCGATCGCAAACTTCAGTTGCGAGTCGTTACGTTTAATCTTTAAGCATTTTCCCTGTGGCATTATCAGCGCCGGAGTTTTGAACGCTGTAGTAGCGTGGAGGCCTATGATTGGCTGTTATAGTTTCGGCGCGAAACGGGGGACTTCAAGGTTCCTCCAATAGCGTTCGGTCTCTTCTACTACAGGACGCTCGAGTGGAAGCAAGTCCGCGAGAGTGCTCCTCAAAAATAATCTTTTTTTTATGATTGGCCTACTGTTGAACAAAACAGGTTCAGCAGTAGAGTCCTTTCAGTACAGTCTTTTTATTATAAGTATTGAACAGTAATTTAAGTTAAGATTTTTAACCATAATGATTAAATAATAGTATGTCAAATTTCAAGAATACATGTCAAGAATGGCTGCAGGTGTGTGGAACAAGGGATCTTAAATGAGAACAGCCACAATAATGAGGTTTGAAAGATTTCCCATTTACTAAAGATGATCAATGGTTACAGAAGCTGATTTGAGTTGTAAAAGATCTGCTTTCTCACGAAAATATTGCAGGATGTCCGACAATGGTAATATGTTCAATTTTTAACTCTTCTGGTGAAACTTCTGGGAATAATCGTTTCTCAGCAAAAATATTTACCGTTCAGAGATTTCGATACAGCAGTGCAAATTGATCCTTTTTGGTTAAGAACTATCATCATGTTCATATTTGATTATACAGAAGGACAATCAGTGGATTCCCAGCCTTGATTAATGGCTGATATAGTGCAAACAAAAAGTTATATTTATTTAGAGTGAAAGCTCATCGTAAGTCATGATAACAAATTTATTTGTTTGTAGTCCACGAACTGTGATGTTATTCTCGATAAACATTAATATTTTGCATCTAATATGATTAAAACCTCTGTTAACTAAAATAGATTTTTCAAAGTACATACTACGTAATGAATGCTAACCAGCTAATAATAAATCATATGAAATTTTTGTAAGGTTGTGCACAAATCATGGTATATATAAAATCTATCTATTTTAAATATTTATAACTATATATATATATATATATATATATATCGGCATATAATAAAAGATGTGTTATTCAATTTACGTTTGTTTCTTTTGTCTGTAAAATTTATTATCTGAGTTATATTGATTGTATATTTTCCACAGAGTGCCTTTAACTTAAAATAATGAATTTTATTATCTTAATTTCAATATCGTATACACTGGTTAACTTATATTCAATAATATGAATTTTTAATTTAACACTGATTTATATCTATACAGTAAATATTTAATTTTGATTTTATTTGACAATTCAATTTTCACACTTATATTCTTTATATTTAAATTCAATAGTGGCACTATAAATTTTTGACTATATTATGTTTTCAGTGTTGCAGTATTTCTCAGTTCAGGTAAGAATTATTATTATATTTTATCATGAAGAATTCATTAATTGATTTTTATTATGTTCTAAATTTCTTTCTTTTCACAACGCATTGTTTTTGTTTTTATTTCATCCCACTTTCGATCATTGGCAAAATTATTGTTCTTCTATTTCAGGAAAATACAAAATTTAAAATTACGTTTATTATATTCAAAATTCTCTGTATTTTCTATGTTAGTAAAACTTAAAATCCAACTTTCCTATCATCTTTTTTTTTCCTATTATTTTTCATTACAATAAATTTCATCTGACAATGTGATTGAACTTTACATCTGAATATCAATTTATCTTATCACTTCAATCTGATTTACAAACTATATCCGACTATCATCAAAATATCAAGAAAATCATTTATTTCATTTAATTTCACAAATAAAACTTGAAATGAGAATGTGTTAATTTACAAATAAATTTGATTCTTACCCTTCAAGACTATGATAGTAGCAGATAATTTTAGATAAGAAATTTTTACTATATTGTTTATTTAAATGTCACATTTTTCCATCGTTGTAAATTTTGAAAAGTCAGTGCTGCACCATTTCTATTTAATTTAATTGCTGTATAATAAATGTTTTTTATTTTAATTTGAATTATCGTGTGTGTAATCATGAATTCCTTTTAAAATATTATTCTGCAACTTCCTATTTTTCCAGGTATGAAATTTTTATTATATTGCATTACTTACTCCATCATGCTTTTAAATGTTATTTAATCTTGAATTATATAATCTTTATTATTTATTAATATTCAAAATTCAACGAAATTTATATTTTTCAATCAATTATATTTTGGTTAATGTTAATAAATTTTTATATACAACACAATGTTTCATCTTAACTAACCATTGATTATACATTTTTTACAGTATATAACGCAATTATATTTTTCAGTCGTAAATTTTAATTTTATAATTCATAATTTTTATAAATCACAATTTTAGCTCAATTATTATTAAAAATAATTCTCCAAAATAAAACAATATTTTTTAAAAATATATAAGTAATTTTCTATTTATTTATTGTAACACCTGCCAAATTCTTGTTAGTTTTGCATATTTTATTAAAGCTCTGTAATTATTTATGAAAGTTTCACTTCTCATTACTGTATGTTACAAATGTTTATTGTTAAGTCATGTGTTGATAGATTAAGAAATTAAATGTTTGAAAATTATTTTAAAAAATCAGTAAATTAATTTAAAATTATTAACTTTTTTTTAAAGTACATTTTTTGCTTTATTTGATGCATTAAAGGTTGAAATTATGCAATATTTAAAGCCGAAGGTATGTTCAATCATATCAAAATTGATAACACATGTCGTTGAAAGATCTAGAGTTACTTTTGAACTTAGCATTAATAAAAGATATGTTTGTGCATTAAAAAATATATATAATGTCCAACACTGCTGGTCAGACAACTTTGACAACATTGAAATTACTAGCAGTATGCATTTTATAAAACTAAAATGAATGAATAAAATAAGTGAATATGAAGAAAGCATGTTAAACATACCAAACACTTGCAATTCCAAATGTAACATGATTTAACCTGTTACTAGATAATTCATCTTTCAGAATTGGAGAGTCCAGCAAAGATGATGGCTTCACATTTAAGTTCATCTGATTAAAAATATTCATTTTTGAATCCTGTAAGTGCATTTGCAGGTCATGGCTTTGCTGAAAACTGTAGTTGTTGAAATAATCAGAAGTGGATAGCATTTTTGGCTTAAGTGAAAATTTTGAAACCAACTGCAAATTCTTTTCAGATTCTGTCACCTAATATAGAAAATAAATTTACATTTTTCAATTTTAACATTCCCCGGCCTCCTTTTTTTAAACAGCTATTTGCACTTAAAATAATTTTGAAGTAAATATATTAACTCTCTGAACGGCTATCATTAATTTTCTGTTACATGAGTATGTACTATTTCCAGGTTATCATTAAGGTATTCACAGTAGCAGACAAGAATTTAAAAGCAATAACTCTACAACTCATAAAATAAATATTCTTAGAATAAATTCAACATAAGAGAAAAAACTACAAATTGTTTGCTAGATCATAAATTAACAGAACTCAAAGATAACCTCTTTCCAGGATAAGTAAAGTTTTATCATTTTTTTACAAACTGGCAAAACAACAAAAATATTTTGAATTATGAAATATACAAAGGCATATAAATTTTATAGCTTAGGTATGAAGTAATAAACTTTAAATGAAGAGTATATTTTTATTATCTACATATTTTTAAGTACTTAAAGAGCAAACATCTAAAAAATGCAAATTAAAAAAATAATAAATAAATAAACATGTCTAATCAATGCGAAATAATATTCAACTGAAAATAAACTAAAAACATCTTAAATGTTCTTTTACCTGCTTCATAACTTTTTTTACAGGTTTCTGAATGACTTCTTTTAGTCTTTTCTGTCTCAAAGGAGGTTTCCTAGTAACCATATTGGGATTTTTACTACTGGAATATTTCTGTAATAGTAATACATAAGATTAATGAGAAAAAAAAGTGAGACAGAGATCTTAATTTAAGACCTTAAACCAAAGCATAATTTCTTTAAATAAATAAACACTTGAAAAAAGATTATAATTTAAATTTTAATTAAGTACATCTATTGTCATTTAATTTTTTTGTTAGGATTCAAAGAATGCCAAATACTAGCTAGTTAAAAGTTAAGATTCAAATGTGTATTTATCGTGTCACAAATTTAATTCTGTTACATTTATAATTTATATTAATAACTAATGTAGACTGCTTCACTGGTTGGTTTTTCCCAACCAAACCTCAAATTAAATGAACATGGGGATGACGGACCTTAGTAGTGTATACCAGTGAAGGCTGAGCCCACTTGCATTCAGTCGCTAATCAAACAAACCTTGAATTATTATTTTATTTACAATCCAGATTAAATTCGCAAAAAACAATAAATATTACATAAATATTTTGCAAAAAATTAAAAAATCACAAAGAACAAAATTTACTAAATTAGTCTAAAAGATTAAAACCAGATTCCTTTTATTAATGTAAAAAAATCAATGCAGAACACAAAAAGAAGGCTAAAAGTCGCATCATACAAAAATTAGCAAAAATTTCAATAATCACAGAGGAAAAAAATTGCTAGATTGGATTGAAAAGATTTTAAAAAATTAAAAAGCTGAACTAAAAAGATTGAAAACAAATTCCTTTTACAAATGTAAAAAAAAAAAAAGCTAAATATTGCATAAAAAATTGCTAAAAAGTCAAAAATCACAGGACAAAATTTACCATATTGAGCTAATAGATTGAAACCAAATTCCTTTCATGAATTTAACACTTACAAATTGAATTCTGTTACATTTATAATCTATATTAATAACTAATGTAGACTGCTTCACTGGTTGGTTTTTCCCAACCAAACCTCAAATTAAACGAACATGGGGGTGGCAGACCTTCAGTAGAGTATACCAGTGAAGTCTGAGCCTGCTTGCATTCATTCGCTAACCAAGCAAACCTTGAATTGTTGTTTTATTTCAATCCAGATTAAACTCCCGAAAAACAATAAAAATTACATAACTATTTCGCAAAAAAATAGAAATCACAGAGAATAGAATTTATTAAATTAGTCTAAAAGATATTCATTTTATGAATGTCAAAAAATCGACGCAGAACGCAAAAAGAAGCTAAAGGTCGCATACAAAAATTAGCAAAAAATTAAAAAATCACAGAGGAAAAAAATTACTAGATTGGATTGAAAAGATTTAAAAAGCTGAACTAAAAGATTAAAAACAAATTCCTTTTACAAATGAAAAAAGCTAAATATTGCATGAAAAATTGCCAAAAAGTAAAAAATCATAGAACAAAATTTACCATATTGAGCTAATAGATAAAAATCAAATTCCTTTCATGAATATAAATAATAATAATAATAATAATAATAATAATAAAATCACTGCAGAATGTGAAAAACTAAAAATCTCACAGAATGCTAACTTGATTGCAACTAGCACATTATATTTTAAACTTGAATTGCTTTTAGACAATGGACTTTTTAAAAGAATCAAGCAATTTACTTTACCTCAGCAACTCTCACTTCTCTCTGTAAATCTTTAATCAATTTTGTGACATTTATTCCAGGAGGTACATCATCATGTTTATGATTCTGCAAAAAGGTAAATGTATTAAGAATCTTTTGAATTAAATAATAATAATAAAAGTTTACACTCACAAGCGCATTTCACATAAGATGAATTCTGAAATTTAAAAACGTTAAAATTATAGAGAAACATTTTTAACAAACATGCACATTAGTAATATTAAAATTAATAAAGAGCTGGATTTAAGAATTATACAAGCCATTTCTGAAATACACACACTTTTATCAAATTAAAAGAAGAAAATGGTTGTGTTATTAGTGATGATTTTAAAATACTTTTGATTTCTTTTTTTATTTAACCCCTTGTGGTTTTATTTATTTAAATTAGTTATGTACCTAGAATTATTATTTAACCCTATCCCTGTGCATTAATCACAAGCCATGCTTATGATTGATTCACAATATCTGAAATGCAAGGAATATATTTAGAAAAGTTCATTGACAATCGCAGAATCATCTAATAAAGTTATGCAGAAAATACAGAAAATAAATAATATATATATATTTTTATTAATCATCAGCACATTATGCAAACAAATTAAAAATAAAATACCTGGCTATCAGAGCTCCATATTTTTAAAACAGATACCAAAGCTTTGGCTCCACTCACTAAATGATTTAATTCTCTTTTGCTGACATTATTGTCTAGAATACAAATAATACAAATTTAAATATAAGAAAAAGAAAAGTAAAATCTTAAAAATTTGCACATATTTATTACATATTTATAGAATACAAAGGAGTAAAGTAAAAAAAAAAAGCAATTTATAAACAACAAGATTAGACATATTGTGGATCTAGAAACCAATCTCTCAGAGTGTCATCTGTGAAAAAGATTGTTTTCATGCAATACCTGCTCTTTCCACAAGTGAAAATCATTACAGAAAGTATAACTACCAAAAATTTAAATGAAATATAAAAATGCAAATAGTATTGGTATGTGAAATGAAACAATTTATTATGTTATACCCACTCAGAGAAAATAGCTAATATTCAGTAATCTGATTGACAGACAAGGTAGGTGTCAAACAGACATGATGAACTACAGAACTAGCAATAATATTGTTTTAAGTGTATAAGTGTTATAATAATGATATTAAATGTGCTAATCGGCTTTGGACTTGATAATGAAATTTTTCCCCAGGAAGACAACTGCAGAAGGAGTTTTCCAATTTGTTCCAAGTGAAATTCGATCAACCAGGTAATTAAAACCTTAAACTTGAAAAAAAAAATTGCACTAAATTTCTTGCATACCTGTTTTATTTTTATTTATACAAATGTCTTTTCAGTCATGGTAAATGGATGGTTGAATTCAGCACTGAATTCACTGACTCTGTAATCTCAATAAATTTAAAATGCTTTGTCACTAAAGAAAAATCCTTTTTGTATATTAAATAGAACATTTTTCATGCATGATGTATAACAGCATTAAAAGGTATAGAAAAATATTGGATTGTTTAATGTTGGTATATTGAGTGTAACCTGTGAACATGGATTTAGCTCTCAAAATAGAATTAAAAGTACATTTAATGAAAATGTTTTTTGTGCACCATCCATGTGCAAACAATTGATAGATGTAAGCAAATGGTATTGGTATTTTCTCTGTGTCCCAAATAATTGTGATCCCCTCCACTTAAAAATTTGAATTTTATCAGCAGCTGTATTGTATACAAATACACTAAATGCATAGATGCCAATATTGTAAAGACCATGTCAAGAGTAAAATGGCTAAATTTCAAGAGTTTTGAACACTCTTCAGGAGTCAAATATCAGTATTTCAAGAGTTGTACACAATTTTTTTTTTTCAATATTTTACAAATATTCTCTAAATCTTCACTCCGTACAGCATTTGCATTTATCAATACAAACATAATTAAAAGAAAGGTTACTTGATTTACTTTAACTTTTTAAGTATAAATGATTTTTTGTAATAAATTTATAAAAAAGGCATTAAATTTTTTTTTATTCCTACACAGCAAAAAAAATTGTGATCGATATAATTGTGTGAAACTACGTGACTGATTGACAAAATTTTTTATTTTTATCAACGACCGATTGACAAATTTCGCATTTATTTATTTATTTATTTTTGGTGACTGATGGTGAAATTTGCGAATTTTTGCCATGACTGATCGACAAATTTCGCGATATTTTTCAACGACCGATCAAGAAATTTTGTGATATTTTTCAATGAACAACTGACAAAATCCAAAATTTTTGCCGCAACAGACTGAAGAAATTTGTAAATTTTTGCTGTGAGTGATTGATGCAATTTGCAATTTTTATCAACAACCGACCAATTGACAAAATCTTTGATTTTTAGACGTAACTAATTGAAGAAATTCACAATTTTTTTCGACGACTAATTGACAAAACCCATGATTTTTAGTGGTAACTGATTGAAATTGAGTTTTTTTTTCAATGACCAATTGACAAAACCACAATTTTGTTTTTCAACAACCGATTGACGAAACCCGTGATTCTTTTTCGCAGTAGATTGACAAAGTTCCCGGTGTTGAATTTTTTTCTGTGACAAACTGACAAAATTTAAAAACTGCTTGATGAAATTTGCAATTTATTTATTTATTTTGCATAGGCATGAGAAAATTTGTAGTTTCTTTACGTAAGCGATTGCCGAATTGTTCGATTTTTATTTTGCTGCATTGATGAAATTCACAAATACTGTATGTAATCAATTGACAAAATTTTCGATTTTTCCTGCAACTGATTGGCAAAATTCAAGATTGTTTCTGCAACCAATTGACAAAATTTGCAAATTTATTTTATGATCAATAGACATCATATCATGTGTTTGAGAAATATAAAAAGCTTCAAATCAATATTTTTTACCTAGTATTTTTTTTTTCTTTACACCTATTAATTCCATGCGGTATTAGTCAAGATATAAAAAGTATATTCGTGGAAAAATCACATTGCAGATTGAGCAACCTCGCTGGTAACTAAAATCGAAATTCCTAGTTCTTTTCTTTTTTTTTTCTTCAGATTTTTGTATTTTTTACTTTATTACCATATTACTGTATTTTATCACACATTTCCGGAGATGTTTTCTTCTTTACAAATTACTTAAATTCTAGTTCTTTATAAAAACAGACTTCACTTTACATGTGCATATCTGCCAACATGTTAATTTTGAAAACCATACAATTGGCAAAAATTTCAGGGAGTAGCTTGGGATGGGAAGGAGGAGGATTTTCCCCACCCGCCAAGGAAGACATAAAATTTTGAATTTGGTAATGACCTAAAAGTGCAAATTAGAGTTGAAGTTTTATCTTAAAAGATTATTTTACAATTCATTACTAATGTTTCGACAAAACCGTACATTTTTACTGTTTACCTGTACAGCAGTACAGTTAGAACCAAATCCATACATTGTACGGCCAAACCGTACAAGTTAGCAGCTGTGCAAGTGATATATTATACATGACTTAAAACATACAAATTATTTAATACTAGCTGACCCGCCCAGCATTGCCCAGGCCCGTGATAAAACTTTAAATAAACCCCAAATTTGTATTATTTTATATATTTTACTTGATTTTGTATAAATTTATATCTTTAATGAAAAAATTGCAAACATTTACTTCTTTTTTTTAAGTATGATCAGTATTCGTCGTCCGATCTCTCTGAAATTTTAATAGTTTATAAATATAACTGTTTCCAATTCCTCTATAAAATTATGTGAAAATATATGCATTTTAAATAGTGAAAAGGTTACCAGAAGCCGAGCGTGACTGCAAAAAACATCCCGTTATTATGGGTTTTTGCCGAAAATATCTCAGATTAAAATTTTTTTTAAATATTTGTTCTCATCCGAACACTTCAAAATTGAGATGTTCTAAAAAGATTGTGTCGAAAAACAAACGTTTAGTAACTTTTAGAGCAAGAAAAAAAAACTTCTGGTGAAGCACTAACTGACCTGCGTTCGCTGGTGTTTTTCAAAGTGTTAAAATCCATATTTAAAAAAATAATTATACCGCCTATTAGAAGAAGATTTCAGCTTTAAAAGCATATGTTTGGTTTGTCTGTATCTCTAAAATTGTGCTGTTAAGGGGCGTTGGCGTAAGGGAGAAAACTAAAGCCTGGGAAAATGACACTTTTTCAAAAGGGTTTACATAATTTTTTTTTCGAATTGATTACAGCATTGGAGACGTTAGAGTGCGATCTTTCAGAATATGCTTTTCGTTTTTAAATAAACCAAATGGTTTAGTCAATATAATTTTAAATAGAATTACGAAATAAATGAATTCTTCATGCAAATGGTTCTTCATTCCCGTCCGATGTTCAAAATCTGGTTCTGGGCATGTGCGAGTTCTGAAAGCCGACTCGCAAAAAATAGATGAGTTATTGATCAGTTTTTAATTAATATTTTTTTCAATTTTCAAAGTATTAAAATTCTGAGATTCAGGTGCCATGGTCAGACCTTTGACTATCCACGCCTAAATTTTCAGACTTCTAGGTGGGCTAGATTTTTCTAGCCATCGCCCACAGACACACACACAGAGCGAAACTTTCTTTATTAGATCTATCTGTCAATCTATAGATTGACAATAATCAAAATCACATCAACTCAAACATACTATTTTTTTTTCTTCTATTATATTTTCATCATAGAAATATTTTTTTTTTTAAATAATATATTTCATTGTTTTAAAATAACAGATAAAAATATCATGAAATTAATTAAAACATTTGCAAAAAAATAAAAAATCTTTCTTCTTTGAAGGACTTAATTGTAACATCAGAAATTATCCATAACTACTGAAATACAAAAGTAATTTAAGTAGATACAAAATATACAGTAAACTGCAGTATGCATTAACTTAGAAATTGAAAAATATTAATTCATTATATAATAGAAAAATAATTAACTGCAATTAACATTACTTAAACTGCATATCATCTGTATTAATAAAAGAAAAATGCTTGTGTGTGTGTGTTCGCTTGCAATGGCTAGAGAAATTTATTGCACATAGAGGTCTGCAAATTTGGATATATATAGACAAAAGTAGTGTTCGAATGCACCTGACACAGATTTTTCCTTTTTTGATAATTAGCCAAGATATTAATTAAAAACCTCATTGAACGCTAATGAACCAGCTTCATGGCCATTCAATAGAATGAAGCTAATGTCCTGCAATCAGAACCAATTGCAAGGACCGCAACCCACCAGTCCTTTGCACCAAGAAAACCAAGGTGTAATTCGACATAGTAAATGTTTCATTTTTCCCTGCATTTTAAAAATTGTAATAGCCTGGTCTCCTATAGAGTTACAAAAAAAAAAGAAGAAAAGTGTGTACATTTTTATGGCACCTTTTTGGAATATAAGTAAATAAATATTTACTATTTCAAAAAGTTTATTTTCTGCAGTTAGTTTTCATATTTTCCATTTTTTCTGCAGATTTAAATTGCCATCCCCATGGCCCAGATAGAAAATACACATAAATCAAATTTGTTTCTGCTCAACAAAATTTTAAAAATATTTAATTCATTTAAAATATATATATAAATATTTACGATTTCAAAATATATATATATATACACTATATGGCCATTAAAGACCGGCAACTTTCAATTTTAGACATTTTGTTGAATATTTAAATATATACTTGTCAGATTCTTCTGGAATTTTAGGATTAAAAAGAACAGGTTTGACTTCATATTTATCAATGTCGATTTGATAAGGAGGACAATTAGGGAGCCAACAAAAAATTAAAGAAAAAAAAGAATACTTGGGTTCACCCTGTAAAATAAAATGCACGAAATGATCTATGGCTACAGAATATACATAGGCAGACATTGTACAATATGTGTATTCTTTGGTGTAAGGATAGCATGTATATTAATAGAGATATAGCGATTTTTTTTACAAATTAAAAAAATTCTTGCATGTTTTTTGCTTATAACATACAGGGTTTTTAACCAAATTTAACGCCAGTTTCAGAAAAATTGACAAAATGTAGTAGAAACAATATAGTGCAATCGGAATATAAATATGTTAAATATTTAAGGAAATGTGGGCAGTTGTATAAAATAATTTTTATCTGCGCATGCATGAACAATAACAAGGAACTTTTTGCATAATTTAATAGTCAACTCTATCGAACAACTTATTTTAAAAAATCAGTCAAATATCGTAAAAATTTAGAGAGATATCGGCGTTAGAGTAAGCTGTTTTTTAGCTTCTCACTAAAACTTGTTGAATGATAAGGGATTGTCCACAAATTGTCATGTTTAATTTTTATACTATATTTCATTTTTTATTGATACTTTAGTTCACCTTGGAAAACATTATTTCACCAGGTTATAATAGTTTTGGAACGGATCCTTTGATTTTGATTATTCTTTTTTAGTTCGAATAAGCTTGTTAGGATAGTTTTTCAAAGAGAACTAAAGTATCATTAAAAATTGGAAAATAGTATGAAAATAAAAAATAACAATTTGTTGAAAATCCCTTATTCAGCGAGTTTTAGTGAGAAACTGAAAAACAGCTCACTGTAATGCCGATATCTCCTGAATTTTTATGATAATTGACGGAATTTTTTTAATAAGTTGCTCCATAGAGTTGACTATTAAATTATGCAAAAAGTTCCTTTTCTTTCGCGCATGCGCAGATAAAAAATATTTTATACAACTGCCCATATTTCCTCAAATATTTAATATATTTATATTCCAATTGCACTATATTGTTTCTACTACATTTTGTCAATTTTTCTGAAACTGGCATTAAATTTGGTTAAAAACCCTGTATGTTATTAGCAAAAAACATGCAAGAATTTTTTTAATTAAAAAAAAAAAAAATCGCTATATTTCTAAAATATACATGCTATTCTTACAAAAATGAATACACATATTATACAATGTCTGCCTATGTATATCCTGCAGCCATAGATCATTTCGTGCATTTTATTTTACAGGGTGAACCCAAGTATTCTTTTTTTCTTTAATTTTTTGTTGGATCCCTAATTATCCTCCTTATCGAATCGACGTTGATAAATATGAAGTCAAACCTGTTCTTTTTAATCCTAAAATTCCAGAAGAATCTGACAAGTATATTTTTAAATATTCGACAAAATGTCTAAAATTGAAATTGCCAGTCATTAATGGCCATATAGTGTATATATACATATATAAAATAAAAATACCCACATATAGAAAACTCTTTTCTGCTTTCAACAGTACCTTTTTACAATTTCTATTTTTTCTTTAATTTGAAATTGCTATTACCACATAGAAGGATCTTTTCTGCTCTGTAACGAGTGTATAGAACATTACCTTTTGTTTAATAAAAACTAATTACCATTTCAAAAAACAATTTTTTTTAGGTCATTTTTATATTTTCCGTTTTTTCTGCAATTTAAAATTGTCATCTACATTGCTTGGATAGTAATAAAAAAAAAATACCTGACGGCTCGGCCTACAGGCACAGGTAGATTTCAAAGACGCAGACCGTGGAGCGCCTATTTATTAGGAATTGCAGAAGAAATTTCCTTTTTGCCATGATGCAGCAGTTGGGACCGCCCACTTCGAAATCTAAATGCGTCTGTAAGCGGAGCCAGCAGGGATTTTGTTGTTTTTAATATTTTTTTGCTGTAAGGGTTGTTCCTATAAAAAACTTGTCAATACAAAAGTTGTAGATAATATTAAGAGAATTTATAATAAATTTAAGCATATTTGATATCTTGTGAATTGACAAAGTTATGAATTTTTTTTTCTAAAACCCATATTAACCCCCCTCACCCCTTGAAACTGTTTTTAATGATATCAAAAATCTGTCATACATAAATTTTCTTTTGCTAGAAGTAATAATAACTTTAAACGGACCCCTGGTTCGATTTTGCCCATTAACGAACTTGACCGAGATTTTATGTCCCTTGATTTTATGTATTAGTTTGGAAGAGATTTGTGCAGAAATATTGAAGTTATCGTGTTCATAAAAAAGTAATATATAGATAGATAGATCTACATATATATATATAAAGTTTTGAACTGGGGTGGTTTTGGGTTCTGGGAGTCATGATCGGCATAGATCTGAAAAAAATTTCCAGAAATTCTAATTTAGGGAAGAATGTAATAGGAATAGGTAGTATATACTACCTTAAAAAATACCCATGGATAGACAGGTGGGTTTGCTAGTATTTTCAATAAAAATCTTTTAATTACTTTGCTTCTTTTGAATGATGATGAATATGACACAAAAATGTAAAATTAAATACTGAGAAAACAAAAACCTTTATAAAATAACACACTGAAAAAATACAAACCTCTAAGTTGTTCTAATATGTGAGGGGCAGCAAACCAATGAACTGTTTCGAAGTTCGGAAACTTATATTTTTCTGGAGTATTGATACGCTTTTCCATCTCATAAATGCTATTTTGAAAGAGAAAAATACATTGTGATATATCATAACAAATCTTTTAAATATATATTATCAGTAAAACTGCAAAAAGGTACAAAAAAAAAAATAATTAAAAACTAGAAAATGATTTTTTTTTTTTTAATATTTGAAAAACTTATTTAATTTATCAACAGTTCTTGATAACTATGAAAATGCAATTCTTTTCAGAAACAAAATTTGAAAAAAATTATATTAACTTTAATAGTTTTGGATTTGATTTAAAAAAATACATATTGTTTTACTGTTTCAGATACTTTTATTTAAAAATAATTCAAATACTTATTTTAATACTGTTAGGATGAAAAAATGGGTTTTGTTTTATGCTTAATATTACAAGGTGATAAGAAGCTTAATATTACCACTGCAATGTATAAATGCCTGTCGCATTCACTGTTTCCCGATACAAAAATAGACTATTTCAGTCGTGACGTTTTGCTTGAAAACTGACTCCAAACAAACAGCTGCTACATTGTATTTTCTATTATGCTTGTATATTATAGCTATATCTCACGGCAAAGTGTTTTAATTCATTGTATACAGTGGTAACCTTTTCTACGATTTATATTTAGTAAGAAATGAAACATAGCAACTGTTTGTTTGGAGTCAGTATCCAACCAAAACGTCATGACTGACGTCACACTGAAAGCATATATTGGAAGTCAATTTTTCCCCCAGAGTACAGTGCCATCTATCGATGGCAAGGCAACTGACATGATCTTTCAATACATATCAATAAATAATGTAAACAAAGGCTGTAATGAGAATATTTACATGGAAAGTTTAAAAAAAAAAAAAAAAAAAAAAAAAAAAAGTTTAAAATAAAAGCTTATAGCATCTTTGTTTGTTAATGGCAAATAATAAACATATACAATGTAAATGCAAATAATAAACATATTAGAAATTTTTTAAACAAAAAAAAAAGGTTATTTAGCAGGGAAATTTCGTGAGTTGAAGAAACACAATGAAAACTTTATACAGATTTCAAATTTTGTCATTGATCACCATTTTATTTTCACTGTTGATTATAATATTTGACAAGAAATGTTATTTTCCTAAGCCTGAAATATGCCAAGGCTAATATAAAAAAAAGTACAAAAAGTATTCTATTAAAACTTATATTTCATAATTAATTTACAACATCACTTATAAAAAAAATATTTACTCACTGAAGTTGTAATGGTATGTTCAAACTGTGCAAAAAGTTGCCACCAAATACAACTGAATCAACAGGAGTTAAAACAGCATGTATCCAGCCAGTTGGTATAAAGAGAGTCTGACCATGAGTCAGCAGCATTTGATAACACACATCAACTTGATCGCCGAAAAAAGTTTCACTCTGGTTGGAGGAGGCCATCCAGTGTTCATATAATGCAAGATTTGCAGATGTGGGTTGAATAAGGAAAAACATTTTTTCTCCCTTTAAATAAATCAAGGAATTATGTAAAAATATTGCAGATTTCATAAAAAGAAATAACTAAACACATAACAAAATGTAAATTCTTCTACATTGAATTCAGGCATCTTGTGTTTTGCCCAATATATACTATATGATCCTCTGTATTACGCACACTTTTAAAACAAGAAAATTTATCAAAATTTACAAGTTCTGCGTTATATGCCGGATATAAAAAAAAAAAAATGAAAGGTAAAAAATTTATAAAATATATTTATAATCACTGAGATTTCTGTATTAATGAACAAAAAATAAGATGTGAACAAATTAGAGTAAGATTCCAAACGGTGATTCTATTTTCATAAGATTCCATTGTAGGCATTAAGTTAAATAGATAAGCATAACAGAACCGTATGTCACTGATTCATATTTGTCCATTTTTTTCTTTATGTTCTTTCTGGTTATAATACATTTTTTTATGTTTGTTACTGTATTTTATGCTCTTTATCTCATGAAGGTTTATTTGCAAAAAATGAGTGCATGTATTACAGAGGATATACCTAAAAATAGAAGAAATACAGTCTCAAATCGTAGGTGTATGTTATGAGCGGAAGTGTGTTATACGCTGGAATATACAGTATTTCAAAATTTGATACAGGAGTTTGAAGCTTTCTCCTAATCTGCTTACATTCAATATTTTTATTACATTTTCATTCATATGAGTATACAGATTGTTAAAGAAACAAAATAATGGATGCAATTAATAACTGGATTATGTACAACTTTCCTTCTTAATCTCATAATCTTTATTCTTCGCACTATTCAACTAGATGTTATTTGACATAGGTTGTTAATGGGTTTTACAGTCTTTATGATTTCTAAAAATAAACTCAACTTAATCGAAAGCAGATTTCGGAATTTTAATCCGGGTTGGCTTTTTGCCGTCCAAAACTTGTTTTTCCCATCCCATCCCACCGGGAAAAAGTGGTTAATACCAGGAAAAACTTCCAAATGACAATATGTAAGAAATATTCTGGCTTTCTGAATCTGATGTGTAAAATTAAAGTTAGAAATACATAGTTATTACAAATTTCCTTCAGGTTTAAAATTATTTTGTAGGAAAGGAATATAAATAAATAAGAATTGTTGCATAAAACATAACATAAAATTTGCTCATAATTTTTTTTAATAATAATGAATTTTCTTCTAAATCGGACCTGATGAATCCGAAATATAAAGGTGAAAAGTTATCACAAGATCAGGGAGAATCTGCTCGTGAATATTTGCAGACTTTAAATCCAAAGTACTCACAATACACAATACAGTTCAAGTCAGAAGGTGACCCTTTTCCGAAGACATTACAAACACTATTTCACTTGCACTATGGTGGAAGAATTTAAGTAAAACTGTAATAGATGCAGAATTTCTCCAATTAATGGAACCTCTTCAGGGATGTCCTGAATCATCAGCATCTCTGGAGTGTATTTTTCTATTTTTTCTTTCATCCAAAACATGATTAGAAATAGACTGGGTTTACAAAAAGCCTCTAAATTAGTATTTTGTTATATGATGCTAAAATCCAATGTGGAAGTGGACGCCGAAGAATATGAATACGATTGGTAAATGTTTGGGAATCTGTGAGGTGTGTAAATATTTAAATAAATCCACTCCATTGTATGTTTTTGTAGATACTCAATTTTAACATTTTTAAAGGTTCTTTTGAATTTATATTTATGCTTTAAATAATCAGTTTTTCCCATGTGGGAAAAACATAGTATTTCCCAGGACGGTAAATACCGGTTTTTACCATGGTATTTACCGGGGGTGGATAAAACCTTGCCAACCCTGATTTTAATATGAGTCAAATTTCTAATATTTACACAGCAACCAATCCCCTATAGAATTAATGCAAAATGTTATATAAAGCGGCACTTTTCTTTTAGCTGGGTGAAATCTAAAAAAAAAAATTTTTTTTTTTATATGGTTTACTATGTCATTCCTTGGTGAAAAAAAAAATTCCTACAGCACTGGAGAAAATACACGCATATTCAGAAATTAAACAAAACTAACTTTCAGTCATTTTATTTAAAATGTCTTAATAAGAAATAATATAATAAACTAAAAACATTTTATTTCAACATCAAAGCACCGTTTCTAATTTACATATGCAGCTAAACAAAAGCTACTGTTTTGCTTACTTCAATTGAAGGGCCAAACTCTTTTAATAACAACATATCTAAATACTTATAAAACGGATATATTAAAGAGTTTTTGACAAAAATGTACTGAAATTTGTCATCAAAAGATGAATAATATATATTATATGATAAAAGAATGTCTACCTGGAACATTGTCTGTTATCAGATATATAGTGTTTGTGTGTTTCAGTAAAAAAATTTTTTAATTAGTCATAAAAACTTTAATAGTAGTTGTAAAATAATGATATCAACTACTTCATAAATTTTGTTATTCAAAATGAAAAGGTAAAAAGATTAAAATAGCTATAAAAAATCATTATAAAATACATAAACAAGAATATATCAATACAAATAACACTGTTTTTCCATATTTGTACCCAATGATGACTAAGCTTAGTTAATAAAAGTGTCAATAATGGCAACTAAAATAATATTTGGTGATTTATCACCTGCACCTGGCTAACGGACTGAAACCAATTCACTAATATATTTAAATTCATAGTTTCGTTTTGACTAGTAAATTGTTCTCATCTAAGTTCTGAAGCACAAAATCAAAAGAGGATTATCACAGAGCTAAACAACTTTAAAAATACTAGTTTAATTTAAGAAAGAGCATTAATTAATATTGGTTTAAGGAACAATATAACAAGACAGCATGACACAATTAAAAATTCAAAACAGTAAATTATCTTGTTAAAATAATAAATAAGCAAAAAACTAAATAGAAAGATTTAAACAAAACTGAAAAAATGTGTTTCACATACCCGTAAAATGTGGTACCACACAGATGTTCCACCAAAGTCAATATGAAAATCTGTATAACTATCTTGAGCACTCATAAGGCAGTATTTCATAACTTGAGGACAGTACTGAGTATGAGTTTCAGAATTTTTGGGCCAATAGTTCTCAACCCAACTCAGTTTCTGAACTATAGTTGGGGGCTTCACTAAATCTGCCAATCTACAATAAATATAAAAATAGACTACTGTCACAATAATAGGAAAAAATACAGAATTTTCACAATTCAAAATGCTAAACAAAAGCATATACATGAGCTTTTTTAATGTACTTTAAGCTTTTTGAAAATGCTGAATAAAAAATAAAAATCAGATACACTTAATCTTAGGCAACAGGTTATATTAGAACTAGAACTACTGCAAATCTGTCATAGTGAAATGCAAAAGGGAATGAATGCTTATTAACAGATCAATACATAGTTTTAAACTGTATGACATGCATGTAAAGGATGGGGTAAGAAACTTAAATTACACAGTTCTGAATTTACACATGTCATAATGTGTGTGTGTGTGTGTATATATATATATACAAATAAACTTCTAAACATGGTTAATTGAAGAAAATGATTTGTAATTATGTTTGTTTTCAAATGATTATCAAGACATCAGATATGAATAAATAAGAACTATAGGAAAAATACCTTGTTTTAGAGAACTCCAGGCTGATCACATTGTACACTTTATTACGAACAGGACAGTTAAAATAGTCAACCCATTCAGACATGGGCATTCTAATATTCTCCTGCCTTGCAACATCAATAACATCAAGTGGGAAGTCATTGCCTGAAACAAATTTTTAAATATCTTAACACATGGAAATTAATTTTAAGGGTTCATAACTGTAGTACTGCAGAGAAAGAATAATCTATGATTACATTTCTTATATATTTTTTACTTCTTAGGCAGTAAATTCAATATACACTCATTCAAATTCAAATATGTATTTATTTTCATCTGAAACATAGATCTGCTCAAAATTTCTGTGAAAATCCCAACAACCTGACTAAAACTTAAATCTGACTAGCAAGAAACATTCTAGAGTGAGCTTGGTCCCCAGAAAGAAAACTAGAGTCCCCCCCCCCAAAAAAAAAAAAAAATTAAGGACAACACGACTCAATGCAGGACTCCATTGAATTATTATTACGAACAGGACTGTTGAAATAGTCAATGAGGTTTTACTGTATATCGCATAAGAACCATATATTTTTATTCAGTCCAAAATAACCTACATTTAATTTAAATTATAGCATATACTTTCCCCTTTCTTTCATTATAAATCTAATTCGCATTCGCTGTGTTGAAAAAAAATGCTATCTCAATTTCTCTTACATATACATCATGTCAAAGCTAAATCTTTCGCATGTGAAATTCTCTTCCGGACCAGATATGTACTAAAAGGAATGAAAATTAGATTCATCTCTCATCATTTATGCAGTATAAAGCTCAAATCGAAGTCGTAATAGGCATTGTGTTCGTGAACTGTCTCTCTTTCAATAGTGCATTTTTTAATGAAAATAAAATGATCTTGTTATCGCATTCAATGCTAATTATCTGCTTATTGCATTTGAGTTCCCAGGCCGTAATATAAACAATATTATCAAATGTTCTTTCTAAAAGACTAAACATGACTTAGATCTCTGATTCATTTACCATAAAAATGTAGGGCGATAAATCGCCGTGTGTGTTAACCATGCCTTTCGCCAAATTTCAAAGGCTCCATTGAAAATACATTAACAACTTTTTCTCTACAAATTTTTGAGTCTTGCCAAACGATAATCAAGAAAATTTTGGCGTTAATGAAAACATGGAAATGTGGTCACTTTCTTCTGTCTGTTGTACTGTGAACATGTGCTAAAGGGGACCACCCGTACAACTTGTATTTCCTTCATTTACGATTTCCAACTGCAGTGAAAAATAAAGACTTGTGCTTTTTAAAGTGTTTCTTCTAGTTACCTGTTTCCTCAACTTCACCCAGGAGATAGTCTCTGGTGTTATTCTTTATGAAAATCAACGCAGTGTTCGTGTTTCCACTATAATCATTAACAATTCAATTCATCTCATGCAACATCACCATACTGTACTTGAATATAAAAAAATATAGATATTCTCATTTTTCTCAAGAAAATATGAAATTTGTATTAGAGATATATTTGTAGATTACTTTTCATAATTGTGTTAGAACATGAATTAATTTCCTTTTATTGCAGATTCGGATCAGAATATTTCAAGATTGGGTTGGGTTGCAGAGATGACGAAAATTATTTTCTCGGGTTCGGGTAGGATCAACAAATTTTTTTTTGTCAGGTTCAGATTGGGTTGACTTCAAATGAAATTTTCGGGTTCAGGCAGGACTCTAAACTGCAGGCATGAAATTCTAAATGTCTTTTAACATTGCAGTAAACATTTCATTTTTTGAATGAAGACATTCATGTTTTTTTTAAATAAAAACTTTTTTATGTATCCAAAGCCCTGAAACAATTTTATTGCAGCTTCCTCCTCATCAAGTAACTGCCAATTGGTAAAATTCAACTGAGTGTCAATAATAAATGTAAATTTTAACAAATATTTTCTATTTGAAAAATAGCAAATAAAGATGTTTTGTGGGGTTACGATTAAATGTAATAATAAAAAAAATCATTCCTGTCCAATAAATATCACAATGTTTGACACAGTTTGCAATGAAAATCCTTTGCACGGGTCAGGGTTGAATGAAATGGCACATTAGCATACATTTTGGCATGGTGTTGGTAAAACGAAAAAGTACGGAAATCTGTTGCCAAATGATGTAAACAGCAATGAAAACAAATCAAATGAACTTTTATGCTTGGTTTTATATGAATTTATATATGTACAAACATTTTATTTGTATACATATTTTTTATATGCAATTTACTTTTGTTTATATAAAAATAGATAAATGGCTTCTTTACATTAAATAAACTGTATAAATATTAAAAAAATTGCTTGTGTATATGAAACAATGAATAGGATGCCAGAAAATATGTTGGCAAATTTCCTTCTTTCGCCAAGGTCATTATCTCTATCTCGCCAGCGACCAAATACAATCCAAAATCCTCCAGACCTCGGCAATCATTTTCCAAATTTTAGATCATTCATATTTTATTTATCAAAAAAAGGAAAAAAGAACTAATCTAACAACCCCCCCCCCCTCCCTCATTTCGTGAATTACTCACATTACGGAAGCATTTGCAATACTAAAAAACGATAATACTAAGGCAGATATTTTAGTAGAGGAATATTTTTGAAAAGAATTTTTTTAAAAAACTCATCATAATTATAATTTTTTTAAGGGATATTTAGAGGGTTTTTTAATTTATTTCGTGGTGATTTTTCTACCTTGGAAGAAGGAATCCTGTTTCAATCATTTAGCTCAACATGTAGTAAATGTTGACCTCTTTTAAATAAAGTTTATTCGGAATACGTAAAGCGATTTTTAGCATTTTCGCACATTCTGCGGCAATTTTTTTGACATTTGGAAAAGGAATTCAGTTTCAAACTTTCAGCACAATATAGCAAATTTTGTATTTAGCTATTTTTAATGCAATTTTCCGCATTTTTGCATTCCACAGCGATTTTTTATTATTCGTAAAAGAATTCTGATTAGATTCTTTTAGCTCACTATAGTAAATTTTGTCCTCTGTGATTTTTAACTTTTTTTTTTTCATTTTAAGGTGATTTTTCCTCATTAGTAAAAAGAATCCAGTTTAAAATTTTTACCACAATATAATACATGTTGCCTTCTTTTAAATAAAGTTTATTCGAAATAAGTACAGCAAGTTTTGAATTTTTCATGCATTTTTTTATGAGATTTTTTGAGTTTTTTCACCTTTTGCAGAATTTTTTTTAACATTTGTAAAAAGAATTACTTTTTAAACTTTTAGCTAAATATAATACATTTTGTCTACTGCAATTTTTGAATTTTTAGAATTTTTGTGGATTCTGCGGTAGTTTTTGTCATTCATGAAGGAATTCTGGTTATAATGTGCACTACAGTAAATTTTGTCCTCTGCAATTTTTGAATATATATATATATATATATATATATATTTTTTTTTTTTTTTTTTTTTTTTTTTTTTGCGGCGATTTTTTCACATTATTAAAAGGAATTTGGCTTTTATCTTTTAGCCCAAATTATAGAGTTCTTTCGGATTTCGGACAGCGATTCGTTAATTTTTTGAAAGTTTCAGTTTTTTTAATTTTGGAGCTTTTTTTCACATTTGTAAAGGGAATACGGGTTCAAACTTCTAAACTAATATAGTAAATTTTGTTCTCTTTGATTTTTTTTTTTTTTGGCTGTGATTTTTTAGAAAAAAAGAACTTAGCAAAAAGGCTGGATTTTGGAGAATTCCGAATTTTCAGCGGCCGGGTTTGAGACTTTGTACTGTACTCGAATAGTACCCCAAAAAGATCCATAATGAGAAGATTTAAATTGCTCTTGAAAACATTTAATTAAAAATATTAAAAAAAAAACTGTCCCATTTATGTTTTATTTTTACTTTCTTCTATCTTTACAAGAAGAAAGTATTGGATTCATGAAAATTTTCTACTTCCGGTTTTTGACGGATTTATATGTTTTAGAAGGTCCTGAACACGATTTGACTATTTTTAAAAAATGTCTGTCTGTGAGTCTGTCTGCCTGTATGTGACACAAATTTTGTGGGTGTTCTATCTCAAGAACTAATGCACGAAATTTAATAAAACTTTATATTCAGTTAGTCCTTGATATAAATTGGTGCTGATTAGTTTTTGGTAAAAATCGCCCAACAGATGGCGCTGCTATGCTGCATTTTTCGGAATTTCCGCAATAGCTCTATCTCAAGAACTAATGCACTCATTTTCATCAAAATTCAGATTCAGTTAGACCTTGACATAAATAGATGCTGATTACGTGTTGGTGTAGATATCCCAACAAGTGGCGCTGCTAAACCACTTTTCTCATGATTTTTACGAAAGCTATATCTCAAGAACTAATGCACGGAATTTCATCAAACTTCAGATTCTGTTAGACCATGACATAAATAGATGCTGCTTATGTTTCGGTGTAAATAGCCCAACAGGTGGCGCTGCTATGCTACTTTTTTCATTATTAACACGATAACTATATCTCAAGAACTAATGCACAGATTTTCATCAAACTTCAGATTCAGTTAGACGTTGACATAAGGTGTTATTGATTAGGTTTTGATCTAAATCTCCCAAAAAAGTGGCGCTGCTATGCTGTATTTTGCAGGATTTACACGATTTTAGCAATAGTCATATCTCAAGAACTAATGCACGGAATTTAATAAAACTTTAGATTCAGTTAGATCTTGATATAAATTTGTGCTGATTCTTTTTAGTGTATGCGAAACCTGTGTGAGATAGAAGAAAGTTTTGGGATTGACACATCCGTCTAGTTTTTTCCTGTTTTGGAGACAGAAGGAAAAATTTTAGTTATAGCTACTTCCTTCCAACTCGAAATAGAAAAAAAAATTTCTCCAAGACTGAAAATTTTGCACCCATAGTGGACACAAGTTCAGCTTCACACATTTGATGATCCTGTCCTAGAGTATATGTACTTATTTAATTTATCCACAGCAGGGTTGGGTTTTTGACGTCAAAAACTGGTTTTCGACATGACAGTGGTAAAAACTGTGTTTTTACCGGTTTATTCCGTCAAAAACCTATCATTTTCGATTGTCCTCCAATTTATGGTGTAAGTGTAGCATACAATAAATTTCTAGATTGATTTTACCTTGTTGTTCTTGTTATTATTATTATTTACGATTACATTTGTTAAATTTGTTTAAAAGAAGATCATTTCCTAATATGGGAAAGATTTAAAAACACAAGAGTAAAAGAAAAGAACAATATTTGTCATAATCTTCACTAATATAGATTCTACTAACTGCAATTAACATTAATATTAAATGATGATAAAAGGTTATTATAATTATTAAATAACATTCCATATACATTTTTAATAAAGTACATTAAAATTATTTCAGAGATGCAAAAATGCTGTTACATTGCATGACAATAGATGTTAAGCATAGACCGGCAGTGAATAAATTTGAATATTCTTCGATATAATATTTTAAAATGCATATCTTCCGGATTTTAGCCAGGCCAAAAAAAAGCCGGCCGGCTTTTTTTGGTTTTAAACACTTAAAAAAAGCCGGCTTTTATTTAAAAAAAGAGGTTTACAGCTAATTCACATTAAATTTGCATTAATTTATTTTTAATGCACTAATAAATATTTCCTACTAAAAAATTTACAAACTTCTATTAAACTGTATCTAATAAACAAGTCTTTATATCTGCTAAAAGGCAACTATGAAGGCTATGCCTAAAAGAAAATTGAAATTCTTTGAAAATAATATATTAAATTAGACCGCAATGTGGCGTTTTGAAATTGTATTTTACATAGCTTGACATATACTTACATTTTGAAGATTATATTTAATTAAACAATAACAAATCACCGCTATCAAAAATAAAAAATTCTTACATACCACTATTTACTTTTAAAATTGATTAAAACTTAATAATTTATATATTTAATAAAGGAAATTATCATATATAATACTTTAGAGCATCCATATTTAGTTAGTAATCAGTATTCTAATGTCTTATAAAAATATATTTTAAAAAGTTTTTTATCTACTAAGCAATTGCATAACTCATTCCAGTTAAGTTCATATGACGAGATTAAATCATAGAATGATCAACGTTGCAAGAGGAATTAGGAAGAATACATAATATTCGAGAAGATGTAAGTGTATAAAACAGAGAGAACAATTAAAAAAAATTCTCAAAATAAAACTTGTTGAAATAAAATTTTGAAAAGCTTGCTGCTATTTTCTTCAAGCATATGTTATTCATATTACTGATTTTAACAGTGATAAATAATGTTTTTATTAAGTGACTTTATGTATGATTTGAAATATTTATGAGAAAAAAATAAAACTTTCATATCAATAGCCCAAGTAACTGATTTTTGTATATCTGTGCGTCAATCTGAAGCAAAACAAAATTTATCTAGGACACAACAATGTCTACTACTATAAGAAATAATAGTAACCCATAAAATAAACAAAATTTGCATTTACAAAGAAAATACAGTATTAAGAAGATTACAGTGATCTAGAGACAAAGTAAAATTTAGATTTTTTTAAGTACAGCATTTTTTAAGCTGTTAGATTAATCTTCAAGTCTAAAATCTGCAGTGCTTACTGTCATGTTGCATAATTTTTACTAGTAGGTCAATAGTACTTAAAATTTGTTGATTAATAAAATATGTAATTAAACAACTATTGTCCTATTTAATTATTTAAAGCACTAAAACTGAAAAAAAGTGTAAATCAATTAAAAAGAAAAGATTTTATTTAAAAAATATAGCATTAGTTAAGCAATGAGTATGCCTTTTTAAAATTTAGCTAACATATTTACAATTCTGACTCATCACCAGTCAGCTATCTGTTATTCCAACATTAATGTCTTCATTATTGAGAAATTAGGTTAGTTATTAAATTCTAACTTAGTAAAATGTCTTTTAAATTAGTTAAAAAACACTTTAAAATCTACAGTTTATAAATAAAATGCTTCACTATGGATAAAAGCCAATTTCGGCCAAAAAAAGCCGGTTTAAACCAATAAAAGCCGCTGGCGTGGCTTTTATTAATTTTAGCCGGCTTTTTTGCAACCCTGATATCTTATGTATTTCATAAATGCAATTATGGGGATTTTCATTTACACTTCAATAAGTAGAATCTTAAAGTTTTGTTTTCAGTAATGTAATAAATTGTACCAAAATTATACACATTGTTTAATCTAATACTTATAAATTACAGGATTTCTTCAAAAAATCTAATTTTTTTAGACTTTGCCAAATAGCTTAAGATTATTGTAGAGATCTTCTAACAGAGATGTACACGTATTATTCTAATGCAATTCTTTTTTGTTTTTCTTGGATGGATAAATATACTTTAGACGAGTCTTTTTGATACTGAATATTTTATGTAAAACAACTTAATATTAAAGATAGAAGGAAAAAAAATGTAAAAACAAACTACTAAAAAATGGGTTTTTGACAGTTTTTGACATTTTTGACAAGGAGGTTTTTGACATGACGGTAAAAACCATGGTTAAAACCGGTAAAAACCGTCATGCGTCAAAAACTTGCCAACCCTGATCCACAGTATAAATGATGTCATTTTGGCTTTATCACATTCAGACATGAAAATCACACATTTTTTGTTTCAAAAATTATCTTTTCCTACCACTGATTTACAAAAGAATTACATGCAAAAAAATAAACACAAAGACGGGAAAAAAAGATTTAGTTTCATAAAATGTCCATATTACAAGTAAAATAAAATTAGTCTTACCAACATAATCCATCACATCACTGACTGTAAAAGAATCCGATGGCATCTGCAGACCAAGACCAACTTTGGAATCGACAAGAATAGGATAATTAAAGCCATTTTGAATCAGGTAGGGTAAAGAAAGCAGCGGACCTCGTAGACGTATGACAACATCATCAGCACTGAAATATAAAATTTAAAAAAAAATTTAAGATAAGAGCAAATTATAAATAAAAGACATTTTAGAATACAAAACAGATAGCTTTTATTCGTTTAGAATGTGTATTAACATTTGCACTGATGATGGAGCTTTAGAAGCTCCGAAACAGCTGTATGCCATTTTCTACACGCGTTTACATTTGTGCTATTTTCACATTGCCCATTTATTTTTTAATGATACTAAATGCATTGCAAAATGTGGTACCTTTTTTGACACTTACAAATGTCTTGATCTTTTGCTTTTTAACTCTTGAAAAAGTTGGTGCACAACTTTACATCAGAGAAGTAACTTAAACTTTTCTTTGTTTTCATAAAAAACACATCTTAAGTTTGAGTGGCAACAGGTTTCATTCCTTATTTACATTATATCAAGCTCTGCTAGCAGTGTGAACTGTTGTGCCATGTGACATCAGTTGTTCTTGCTTATGTGTTACGTATTGCTGTATAATACAGTTACTTAATGTTTAAATTTTTAGAAGATAAGCTGTTCTCTATGAAAATGAAAACTGTTCTTTTTTCTTTCTTCAGAAGTTTTTTAAGATTATAAAAAAATATTTTCAAGCAAAAAAAAAATGTTTAGTGCATTCTTGTCACATACGTAACACCCTTGAGCACACTAAAAGTAGTCAGCATATTATTCATCATGAAATGTCAGGCCAGTTGTAAATGAGGTCATCAGATGCTCATTTAAAACAAGACAGAAAAATTCATATATTATGTATAGTTTATGATATACTTTCCATCATTAAAAGAATAGTGATACAAAATCTTAATGATTTGACACAGTGAAACAAATTTGTACAAGAATTTTGGATCCTTCTTGTAATTTATTTTGGAAACATTTGACAATCATGACACACTAATTATAATTTGTGTTACATTTCCCATTTGTTCCAAATAACAGAACTCATACTGCACACGTCATAATTAATTATTTCTATTTAAATTGTCATGTCTTGTGAAAAGTGCCACAATTACTGTCCATTATTTAAAGATAAAATCATACAAATATACAGTAAAAAATTTAAAGTTTAATCAATCATATTAAAATAGTAATAATTTTAATTTTTTTATTTAGGTAAAATTTTAATAATTTTCTTAAGTTTGTAAAATTACTGTAAAGTAATTTAATTTTGGGATAATCCAGTATCTGTTTTCATTTAAATTTTGGTGTACTCCATATTAAACAGAAATGTAAATTTATGTTTTATTTATTTGAGAAAGCTCCCTTTATGTTGGCTTGGCAATTTGGTTCAAGTTCAATAATTTTTAAGAGTTAAAATATTTTAAAGTAATTCTTCAAATATTTTGGTAATTTTTAAATTAATAACTTTTTATATATTACTCATAGAAATATGTGATCAACTGATTAATTATTTTAATATAATTTGTTTTCTGAATTATCCTAGATAGAAATAAATAATTTTAATTAGCTCAATTAAAGTAAAAAAAAAAAAAAAAAAGTGATTTTCCACATATCTCGGTGATTTTCTCATCCTACATGGTGAGTGATCGTGGATGTATACTAAATTTTAAGAAATCTCAAGTTTTGTTCAGAAAAAAAAAAGTTATATGCAAAATGTAAAAAGAATTTATTTAATCAAAATTGAAATGTTTTTACCTCAAAATAATAATAAAGTGCTTAGTCACAGAGTAAGATCGAACTATTTTTTCGTGTGTATCTGGATAAGCAACGTGGCACGGCCATAAAAAGGGCAGCGAAGGTTGTCCCTGGAATTTTTGGGACCGGTAGAGAGCAAACTGGGGACTTGGTGCATCAGAGAGAGGAACCTATGGAGTGACGACTGTGGTACCTTTGTTGCAGTGTTGATCGGCAGCAAGAATGTGAGGAGATTTCTGAGAACAGTTGAGGAATGAGGAGAATCTTCAGCTACTAGTAGTGTAAATGCGAAAAGCCAAACCATTAGATAAGATGTTTCTCAAGAGGACTTTTCGTGATGATTTGGAAGGATGTCCAAAGATGTGATGGCGCTCCATGAATAAGACACTTTACATGTAATATATAAGGTACCTTATAGTATTTTACTCTGAAGTTTAAAATTAATATTGGATATTTCAGATCATTCAAAAAAAAAATAGATAAATAAGAAATTCTATAAGATGTTTTACTCTTATGATTAATTTTTTTTTTACTTTTAATCATGTTTTGTTAATTTTGGCCAAGTTATAAATTGATTAACACGTGGTAGGTAAATTTCACGTATACTACTTGTTGGTGCCATGCCTACCCACAGTAGCTGTGGATAGCGACACGACAATATATTGTTATTTTTCCTTAATTGCATTGAAATATGGTAAAGTTTTATTCGCTTTGGATTTCGCATGAAGCTGAGTTAAAGTTTGGATAACTTATGGGTTAAAATGCTTTGGA
Source organism: Maratus michaelseni (assembly GCA_963931845.1). NCBI lineage: Eukaryota > Metazoa > Arthropoda > Arachnida > Araneae > Salticidae > Maratus > Maratus michaelseni. The sequence continues at coordinate 155,312,982 of OZ007596.1, read as the reverse complement.
TTATTCTTGTAGGGTAGTGGGTAAATGAAAATCCTTCTTGAGGATTCAGGTTAGGTTGCAAGTCAATGAAATTAACCTGCTCAAATCCAAAATTCCATATGAATCGGATAATGCAAAATTATTAGAGGAGATAACTGATAAATATCAAAATTTGAGTCAGATTCAAAATATTCCCCATAATAAATTAAAAATTGCTTTGAGCCTACATATGTTTTACTAAAATAAAAAGGAAAAACACTTATAATAAACAGGGGAAAATATACCTTTTAAAATGCCTGGAACGCAACTCTTTAACAAAGACAGGAGTACCTGACTGAACAGCCTATTTGTAAAAAAAAAAAAATTAATTAAGAACAGCTAAGTAAATTAATAAATAAAAGAAACTTCACAAAAGTAAGTTTTATGTTATGCAATGATATTTAAAAATTTTAAATAGAAATACACAGTTTACTAGTCAGTTAATGTAATAGAATATGCTAGGCTTCTTTCAAACAAGTTTGATTATGTATGGTATGATTGGCTCAAAATTCAATCTTCTTAAAAAAAATTGTATTAAGATTTGATTTTAAATGCATCATTGATTCGTTGTCTTGGAATGACAAGGTTTCTAACTGCTTCAGCAACTCTAAAAAAATGGGTTATTTTTTTCCATGTCTCTATAGCCATCAATGAATTTAAAAACATCATATTCACTATCATTCGAAATACTCACTAGAATGCACTGCATGAACTCAAATTGCAGACAAGACACTCAGTAGATGATGTCATCTCATTTCAGCTTATTTTTTTGGTCTTTAGAACCTTGTAGTTCCAAGTTATGTCATTTAGGTAAGAGAGAAAGGAAAGAAAAGGATGATTCTGTTTCTTTTAAATAACTTCATTTTATGGATTAGTACTTTCTTATTATCACGACACAGCAGTAAATCACCTAGATATGATGCTAAATCATAGCAGACTGAATGGAAGTACTCATCAAATTACTACTGTATGTAATGGATATTTATTATCTAAGTAAACTATGAATGAATACAAAGTTTATTTATTTTGACTTATTCTTGTTAGCCTTGTACTACAACTTAATTTTTCAGTTTATTACTATTATATATATACTGTAAGCGAGGAAGATGCTATGTCGCTCTTCTAAAAAAGTATAAGCATTTAGCCTTTTAGTCAAATATGTGAAAATGGCCAATGGCACAGAGTTCAGAGGTAGATAGAGAGACACTATACCGTAAAAACGGTTTGCATTATGAAGCCAATTATCGCTCAAATCAGTAGACCCAAACAAAAAAAAGAACGCAGAACAAGGGATAAATTCATTCGATGGAGAGAAGCTGCACATGGAACAAGGACTGGATTCACTGGATGGGGAGAGAGGTTTTCATAGCAAACTACCAGTGACCATAAATTAAATTGTATGATATTACCAATGGCATTTGGTAATGCAGCATAAGCACAATTTTTTTTCAATATATATATATATTTTTTTTTATATAGTTTGAATACCAGGTGAAATAATTATGAAGTGCCCATTTCTTATAATTTAAAGGAATGGACAATGTACAAAACGAGGAAAGATGGTGGTGGTGATTTGTTAAGGCCGATTATCTGTGCTAGGGAATAGGCCGACAGGGAGAGTGCCCTCCATGAGGGTCTTTCTAAGGGTTCCTAACCCGTATTTACAGCAAGGTTCGAAGAAAACCATGGAAAACTCTGAACCGTTAGGTCAAGGAGTGCGACTGGGTAAAAAAGAGGAAAGAAGAAGGGAATAAATATTGAACGAAAAAACGAGGAAAGAAGAATGAAATAAATATTGAACAAAAGACAACAATAAACAGGCAAAATTGGTGATTATATTTGTTATAATATAATGAATTGAAATCTCACCTTTCCATCTGCATTACAATCTCCATAGTCATGCCTGTGATAATTTTTAATTTCTTTATCTGAAAAAAAAAAAAGAAAGATAAAAAAAAAAGGATATAAAAATCAATTATTTAAATGGCTGCACTTTATACAACATTATTTCTGCTAGTTATACAAAAGGAAAAAAGATAAAAAATGTGACTTAAACTTAACTGATTACCAGAAAGCTTATTTTGATAGCCTAAAAACTTTAAAGATATAAGGTAATTTTCCAAATAAAATTCATGAGGCTTCTAGAAAAAAATCAGATAATTTTCAAGGTTTTTTTTCCATCCATAGGATTAATGGTTAATATATCAATGTCTTTTCCTTTGAAACTAGGTAAACATTTTTCTTGAGTTTAATAGTTATTTTTTTCTGACATTTCATTGTTTTTCAGGTGTATATGAAACATACAAGTTGTTGGCTTAATTTGGCATGTCTAAATCCGGCAAAAGGCATAAAATAATTGTGGCTGTGAACAGGAGTGGGGAATATTCAAAAGATCTATCAGCTAAGGATTTTTTTTTTTTAACCAGCAAGCAAGATGTAACATACAATATAATCAAAAATTGACGCCACAAAACTTATGTGACTACAAAAATAATTAACTTCTACTCTATAATTAACTTCTATAACGCAAGAAATGCAAAAATTTACAATTTTTGTCCATCTTTGAAGTTAATTATCTCCAAAACCAAGAGAGATAGACTTATCACTGAGTATTCATTCATTTCTCTATGATCTTAACAACTGAGCTTAATATCATAAAATTCTGAAATGGTCAGGTAGAAAATTAAACTGTTTTGTGTTGATTTGACATGGAATGACCCTCTGGTATGAGTCGAAAAAGCACTTTAAGAGGTTTTGAGAAAGGAAAAATTGACGTTTTAAGGATCAAAGACTTTCAGCAAGAGCTATCGCAAAAATATTGAAAATTTCTCCCAGGTGTAATATTGAATTTTCTTTGATTACAAGAGGATTATGGAGCAAAGAAATCTCCAGGGCGTTTCACCAAAGCAGCCCAAAAAGGCAAAAAGAGCCATTATAAAAAGAATGAACAATGGGAAAAGAATGCAAGGTTCGTCCTTGAGATTACGGCATTTGCTGCAAAACTGCAACTGGTCTCTATGTAATGGAAAAGTACAAAAATTTGTTTATGCTAATCTCTAAAACTATTGCGCCAACCTAAATGATTTTAATTCTTTTAAACAAAATTTATATTGAAGACTTTCCATTTTATTTCAAACTGATAGGACAAAAACTCGGCCATGTTAGGAAAAGAATTTAAAACAAATATTAACTTTGCATATAACTCATTTCAATTAAGATCTGAAAAAGAGGAAAAAAACTTGTTAAATATCTTCTTTTATGTACCAAGTTACATTAAAATCATTAGTTTCTGACATAAGAGGAGACACAGAACCCCCTCTTCCCTATAGATTCATTATTAAGTATATAACATAGGAAAAATATGTATACTTACAAATTGAAGGTCCAGCAATCTTCTGACATTGAATGCAATGATATTTTTCTATATCAACAGCTTCATGTTCTTTCACATTAACACAGCTGTTTAAAAAAATAATAATAAAGATTCAACAGATATATTCAGCAAGACATCAATTATTTGAATCTAGTAACTAAACATAAAAATTAGGACATTTGGTTAGCAGCTTTCAATTTTTTCCACTGTCGACCTGTATAATTTTATCTGTATATACATCAGTGATGCTGGGGATGCACTATACTGCATCATTTAAGCAAAAAAATTGAAGGGATGTATTAATATAATTTTTATAGGTCCTTCAGGATGTATATAATTTTTTTACTGAAAGATTGCAAAAGAAGTATATGTTGTATAAAACACATTAGATCAGTCTTACTTCTAAAAGAAGACCCCTTTTTGTAAAAAAGGACCCGATTTTTTAGAAGTGTCTGGATCGCAGGGAACTTCGATTTCAAAAGCCTAGCGGCATTATTGATACATGCAATTTATACTCATTTCGGCTAAAATAAACTCATACTGTTATATGTACTTTAAATTTTTTTATTCAATACAAAAATTAAGAATTGTATTTTTCTTTTTATATTTAGATTACGGATACACCGAATATTCGGCAATAATACCAAATATTTGGTTTGGCTGAATTTCAAACTATTCGGTCTGCCGAATACTTAAAGAAAACTCATTTAAAAATATTTCTTAAAACCTTAACACAACTTCTACTTTTAATTGTCAATTAATAAAGATATTCAGAGTAATTAGAAATAGAATTATATTTAACAGAGAATGTAAAATCCGTTAGTTCCACCTTCCACCACCAGGGGTCAAAATCTGTTCTACACAAACATCAGGCGCGGGTCCCCATTGTGAGTACTTTCAAATCTTATATTTACTTTTTAAAAAGCACAATTTTACCCAAAAAATTTTTCTAAATAAAAATTTTACCAAGTTAAAAATTTGTACTTGACAATAATACTTTACTACATACTGATTATTGATAGACAGTAATAATGACATTTCATATATTACATGTGATTTTGTATATGTGTGACATTTATTGTGAAATTTTATATATCAGTATAGTATTTGAGGTTTCTGACATGACTGTTTAAACAGTCAAAAACCTGCCAAAACTGGTGCCCGGCTAACATAAAAGTACCTATTTTTCTAAATTTCTACATCAATATCAGATCAAAGCCATCAATGTGGCAAAAGAAATGTTTTCAATGATGGAATCCATTTCAGTGGCATTAGATAAAATGCAAAGAGTAATATCAAATGTTTTCAATGTCTCGAAAAATCTGAAGGAAAAAGTGAAAAATTATGGCAATTGTTGCAAAAAATTAGTTAATAAATGATACAAACAAGCATTAACACCAGCTTGTTTTTTAGCTTACCTCTTGGATACTAATTCTGAAGGGGAATGTTTAATAATAAATGAAAAAAACCAAACTTTAAACTTTATTAGAAAAATATACCTAACAATACCTCCTTATTAAACATTTTACTGAAATTCATTATGTGCTCTCCTCTTTTTAATGGAACTCTGTTTGATAAAGAAGCTCTAAAATCCTTAAATATCTTGCAAGATCAATAGCACTTCTAAAGAGCTGTGTAGATCAGAAAGAACTTGATAGAGTACAGTTGTGCAAGTACTGCAGTGATAGAGAGGATGTTTCTCACTTTTGGACTCATACAGATTAAATTGCGAAACCAATTAGATGTAGAAAAAGCAGCTAAAATAGTCTTAAAGAAAACTAATTAAATTAATGTTTAAATATTTTGAAATTGTAGATAATTATTGTATATTGAATAGATCAAAAAAGCGCACATTAAACTTTTTCCAAAGTACTTATGAGTAAGATTGAGCCTGGAATTTATAAGAAATAATTTTGGGTCTGAGAGCAACATTATGAAATCAATGACATCAACAGCAGATTCATCTACAGTTTTGGGAGAAACAAACTGATTTCCATTCAATTTGCGTCTCATGAATCTTACTTGAATAGAATCATCAACAATTAGACTACAGTTATATTTATCAAAGGCAGTAAATACAAAACAAAATATTTCTTACTATGTTAAATAAATTTTTATTTGTTTATTTTACAGTTAAATCTACTTTAAAACAATCTTTCTTTATAGAAAATAAGCAATTATTAAATATTTTGAACATTCTGCATTACAGGAGCAGAGTGGATTGTGGACCACTATGCCCCAGGAGTGGGTGGTCCACTGTACCCCATGTTGAAGTTCAATAAATAATCATATTAATATTGTTTATAGCTTTCTTTTAAACATATTAATTTTAAAGTAAAATAAAAACAAGTATCTTAGCTTTGCAAAAAAGCTGTTTTATTTTATTTATCTACAACCTTTAATTACTAAAAAAATAAAAATATGATGATGAAAATTTTCACTTTTAGAAGCTCAAAACAACCAATTAAGAAAAAATAGTTCAATCTGAGCTAAACATATTTTCTGAAGGCTATAAATAATCATTGCAGTGCTGTTGTCTATTAGGATAGAAGAGAAGCTTAAAAAAAATTTAAATAAATAAAATATTAGGGGGTGGTCCACTGTGCCCATAGGTCCAGTGTGTAGCGGTCTCCCTTACTATTCAGATATAGTGCTGATAAAAACTCGTAGCAGTAACCAGTTATGCATTTGATTATATTTGATTATACTTGTTATACAGGTTATTTTTATTTTCAAGAAGTAGACAGTTGTACTATACTGCTTAATTTAAGCAAAAAATTGGAGAAGGCATACATAAAAATAACTGCTATGGGTCTTTCAGGATGCATAATTTTTCTCTTGCAAAATATAAAATATTTTATGGATAGTACCAAAAAAGGCTGTGTTTGAAAAAAAAAAATCTGATAAATAGAAAAATTACAGAAATGAAAATTTTAAAAAGTGTCGGATTCATTAGCAATCTCCCTACATAGTCATATTAAACAGATAATTATTTATTTCACAAAAAAAAAAAAAAAAAAATCTGTAAAATGAATCAGTGAAAAAAAAATATTTCTTTAAACTACAATGTCTAAACAAATATATTTCCTTGAATTTTTTATTTGTGCATCTCGATTAAAATTCTAATTCAATAAATTGTTAAAAAATACATTTTTATCATAAAAATAAAAAATTAATTAAAAATTGAAATAGAAAATTAAATTTTAGTTCAATCTTAAGTCTTAGATATCTAACATAGCGCGCAGTATGATTTAAGTATTTCTGGAATAATATGTTACATACATGGCGGCGGTAAAGACAAACTAAATATGCACCGAATCATTCAACTCAATTGCTTTAAAATTTCTACATAAAAACAAAATGAAAATAAACTTTTATTTTAGTTTGTAGAAATGATAATACAGATTTTGGAAATTTTGAAAAACTCTTTTGATTCTATTAAATTGCCATTGTAAAGCACTCATATGCTGCAATCATAACAAGCAAACTGGGTAAATTTAATAATTCAGACAGAAAAGAATGAAAATGAAAAATATTTAGAAGATATATGAAAATATTTTACCTTCCATGATACCAATCTTTACAGGAATCACACTGTATCATAAAACGAACAGAATCATAAGGCTCACCGCAAATACAATAAACACTACGAGAAGCCATCATAATTTTGAACCCCAGTAATAAAAGTTGAGTTGTATGGTGTAGATTGTTTATTGTTTTTATTATTTTGCATGAAGATAGAGTATCGAAGGAGAACAATGATAATATTTCTACTTTTGGACCTAAATGTGATAGTATGACCACTGTTTCCTGCAGCTGGAAAAGGTGGCGTCATCTATATTCTAGACGAAATCTAATCTCTAATATATCAATGAATTTATTTCAATATCTTTGAGTCGTGATTGTTGATTACAGATTATTGTTTGTTTTTTTAATAACAATAATTCGAAAATGTAATTAGTGACATGGTATTTTAAAATCTTTTTTCATAACTGTTTATATATTTTGAAAGTAAATTGGTACCAAACAGTAAATAATGTACATTAATTTTATTAAAACGTAAATATAATTGCGCTAAAATCATTATCTAAATTTCAGTAATGAATTTTGTTCTATGCTTTTACAATATTTCGTAGCTATATATGTTAACTTCTCTCCCAATAAAAATTAAAAATCTCAGGTTAGCTGTTTTCGAAGGATTTCATTTCTTTTGTATATATATTTTGTATATCCTTTTCTCGTCTTCAGTATGATTTTTATATCTGCGAAGAGATTTAAAAAACTAAAACAAATATTCGAAACAATATTGAATTCCGATATTTTTCTCCGGAAGGGGGGGGGGGAGAGCTTGGGCCACCGCCTGAATTCACCACAGATTTCCAAATATAAGATCAATTTCAATAGCATTTAAAAAGACTGCCGAATATACTTTTCCTATATTAAGAAATATACAAAATTTAACGTAGTTTAAAATAAGAATATCCTTAATTTGCTCCAATCATTTATTAAGTTAATAGCTAACTGCTATATTTATTTCTTATATACAAGAATTAATCTGTTTAAAATGTCTTACCTTAGACTAGACACTTCTTTTTGTTTTCATAAATGATGCAGATTAAAATTATTAAATTCCTGTTTAGTACGTTGCAGGATAAATCAAAATTATTATCTGAGTTGTAAAATAGCTTGTAAGTCACAAAATTAATATCTTCTACAGAATAATATATAAAAAATAGTCTTCTACTCAATGAGTATGTAAAAATATTTTATAGCAAATTTTATAGAATTAAACAAATTTTTTCTGTATTGTATACATTTTTTAGTTACAAATGCAATGCAACTTCGATCTTTTTCTGTTCATGCTGTAATATTTAAAATTTGGAATGTAATTCTAAAGTTTTCAAAAGAGGCGTTTTTGAGTTCAAATTTCTGTATTGTAAATGATTTTAAATTGTAGTTTACATAATATCTTTGTTGTAGTCATGTGTTAGGGGGAGGGGGGGGGGGAGGAAATAAAAAAATCATGGGGAGTTTTTTTATAAGTAAATCATATCATTTGTAATTTTTAAAAAGTTAAAAAAAAAAAAATAATGCATAATTTTCATGATTAAATTTTCCCAGAAAGAGTCGATATTTTGATAGAAATTTAGGTTTTTTGCTATGAACTTAAATTTAAAAAGAAAAAACAAAACCTTTATATTCGTCAACCAGCAGTTTTTCTTATTTTCATTCATATTTATTAATCATGTAATTATGGTAGAATTTTTTGAATCCGTGATTTGTTTCTTTTCTACCGAAAAGTAAAATACTTTTTTTTTCAAATATTTGGTGCTGCCATCTATCCTCAACTATTAAAACTAAATTTCAAGGATCACATGATGCTTAAACTGGGAATATTAGGGTGCAACTCAAACGTGAAAGGTTCCATTCTCCCATTGGTTGACAAAAAAACCGGAAGTCACTTGATTTTTATATTTTCGTACAAGTTTGCTTAAAGCACAACCTGTCTGTGAACAATATAGCGCGGTGGTTAAAGCACCGGACTTGTAAACTGAAGGTTTTAAGTTTTGTCCTCTCTGATTTAAAAAAAAAAAAGATCTTTTTTTAGAGTTTTGTTTTGATCTTTACGGAATTAATTAATAGAGAATATTTACTTGACTTAAAGATCAGTATAAATTTTTTTTAATTATTATGTAAATATATAATAAATCTTAATTAATATTATATTTAAATATATATAGTTAATGTTAGTAATTAGTATTATACTTAAATATATATAATTAATAATATTTAATAGTTTATTTAAATATGTGTGTGTGGGTATATACATATATAATTAATATTTATTATTATTACTTAAATATATAATTAATATTAATAAATATTATTATTTAAATGCATATAATTAATATTTTCACTCAGTGGTTTGTAATACATTCTCTTCCATTTTCAGCAAATAATTAATAAGACATTTAAGAAAATAGGCCAATATATCTTAAAGAAAAACTTGGGATTTTTTTAAATGTAACTCAAACAATGAATTTTAGTTTTGGATGATACACTTTGTAGAAGCCCAAACATTACATGTACGCATGTTTAGGATTAAACTAAATTTTTTTTATAAATATTATCTGTTATTAAAAATACATAATAGAAACGTATACTTCTTGGTTCTTATTAGAATCCAGAAGTATTGACTTTTTTTTTTTAATTTATTGTATATGCCTACATCAATAATATAATAAAATATCATTGTGATCTCAATAAATTTTTGAAAACTGGAGTAGCAAATAATATCTAAATCATATAAAATCTTCGACTATGTTAGAAACACAGACTTACATATATAAAAATTATGCAGACATGTATGCATGTATATATTCATATAATTATATATTACATATATTTATATATGTACATATATATAAATATATATAAATATAAATATACATACGTATATCAATATATATATTCGTATAATTATATACATATATATATATATATTCATACGTATATCATACATGCATATGTGTATTGTATATGTTTTCACTTTTACGAGAAAAAATTATGTCAGATTTATTGGATTACAGTGTAAGAGTAAGAAAATGTTAAAACTACAGCAATAATACACCAATATTATACTGATTATAAAAAAACATTAATTAATTAATCTTTGTATATTACTATACTGTCATACTGGAAAGAAACAACAAAAGTTTGATCTATAAAACTTTTAATTGATATTTAATAAGTAAAAATGTATTAAACAAAATATAATTTTTTTTTGGGTGTCACTTTATAAACTAATCGAATACAATAACATCTCTCTTTAATTTTTCTTCTTTTTTAATTAATTTTATTATTATTATTATAATTTACCATGTCATGATTTCATGACCAAGAATAAAAATATCACTATGGGAAATATTATTTTTATAAATATTTAATTTAAATTATATACAAAAATTATAATATAAGAAATGCAAAGAAATATGTATTAAATTTTACAAATTAATATTATACAATTTGTTAAAACAATTCTCGTACATAATTAATTAGTATTTCTAATAATCAAATATCAATTAATTAAAAAGATCCCATTAAATACATTTTAATTTACATAAAATGTATTTAATGGAAATTAAATATATTTCATGTATACATTAAATGTACTTAGTTATTTGTATAATAAATTTATATTATCCCAAAATTTATTTTGTAAAAGAGTTTAATTTACAAGTTAATTTACACAGTTTAATTTTTTAGTACGAAGTATTAAGGCATAATTATTTTCATTATCCTGCCCACAGAGGGCAGCAGCACAAAACGATGTTACGTTAGCTATAATGCATGCCGGTTTTTTGTCAACCAATGGGAGAATGGAACCTTTCACGTTTGAGTCGCACCCGGAATATTAGCGCCACAAACAAAGTACTACTCTTGGGTCCATGTTCTGTGGTTCAGCTATCTTCATTGTTCTCCTTCTACTTTCTATTTTCATGCTATTTTGATAAGAAACTAGATAAGAATGATTACTCAAATAAAGACTTAATAACTATAGTGCTAACTTAAATACATTATTCATAAACTCATAAATCAAGATATCAGGTTAAATTTTGCGTTATTTTAATTTAAAATATAAATATGACATTTTTATATCCTCTCCATGGTTTATTTTTCCGCAGTTTCAACCAATCACCACTAGGCGTCAGCGCTGTTGTGGATATTCATGGTTTTAGTTTTCATTTCACATATAAATTTAAAATAATGAATAATGTATATTTCCCTCACAAAAATCACCATTCCATTCAATTATTTGCTTATTATGTTTTATATCATATGCACACTCTACTTCCAAAAGTTTTTTTTATCGGCAAATGCTCTTTTGTTACTTTTTTTTTTTTTCTTTTTGGGACAATGCTGCTCAGCGTGACGTCATTCTCCGGTTCTCTAGCGAAAACAGCGATATTGATAATTCGTCAGAGCTCGGAGCACGATGAGAAGGCGAAGGCTAAGTCTTTGTTCGAAATGCGACATGACAGGCGTGCTCGCCGTTCTCTCCGTAGCACGATTGTGAATTTTCTAAACTAATTCAAAAATAGTGTATTTTATTCATAGTTTTTGAAATTGCCATCTCACCATCAGTGGTTTTTATCTTGCATCATTATTTTGTTGTATCTTTTTTAAAAATAAAATTAGGATTAATATCTTCTTTGCTTGAAGTGAGTGTAATACTGCGAATTGTTCTAACGCTGATCAAAGTTTTTTGAAACATTTATTTACGGCGTATTTTCACTGCTAATATAAATAATAATAAACATGTCTCCTGGTACTTCCTCTGAAGATGTGTTATTAATGGTAAATCATGTTCATCATAAGAAAAATGATGGCACGTTGTATCTCATGAACGAGCGTATCGCCTGGATGCCAGACGGTAAGGATACTTTCACAATCAGTCATAAATATGCCGATATTAAAATGCAGAAAATTTCTCCGGAAGGCAAATCAAAAGTTCAACTTCAAGTTGTATTGCATTCAGGCGATACGACCACTTTTCACTTCGTTAATCCAATGGGGACCAATTCTCAGTTGCACGATCGCAACAATATAAAAGAACTATTACAGCAATTGTTGCCCAAATTTAAGAGAAAAATCAATAAAGAGCTAGAAGAAAAAAATAATATTCTTGCAAATGATCCGGTGCTTTTCCAACTGTATCGCGATCTCGTGGTTGCTCAAGTAATTACATCTGATGAATTTTGGGCTAATTACGTCAAGAAGCCTAGTCAAAAAACTCCAATTGTTGAACAAGAAATTGGTGTTTCTGGATCTTTTCTAATAGGAATTGCCCCACAAACTGATGGATCTTGTGGTATTAAATATAATATTACACCCGAGATAATTGATTCAATATTTAGGACATATCCAGCAGTTAAAAGAAAGCATATGGAAAACGTTCCTCATAAAATATCAGAGAGTGAATTTTGGACAAAATTTTTTCAATCTCATTACTTTCATAGAGACAGGTTAAATATAAATTCAAAAGATCTGTTTTCGGAATGTGCTAAAATTGACGACCAAGATATTAAATCTGAAATTGATAAAGGTATACCTAATCCATTTGTTGATTTGACTTCATTTGAAGAAGATAATTTGGCGGATGAAGCTAGTAAAGTTGTGGTTAATGCCCACAATACTCAAAAAGAAATCTATCAGTCAATGATTAGACGGTTTAATCATCAGTCTATGATGGTTCTGCAGAGTTGTTCAAAGAAAAAGTCAGATTCAGTTTTGGATGGTGCGCCGGATGCTAAAAAACCGGCTCTTGTCAATAATTGCGTTCCACATAGTAAAACTAATTCCCAACCTGTACATGCTAACTCTAAGAAAGCCATTATGGAAGAAAAAACTAAATATGGTGATTTAATCACAGACAACCGAAAACAAACAAGTACCTTAAATTTAAGTAAAGCTAGTCGATATCTTAGTGGGCCCACTCCTATTACAGATGCAGATAATATTTCACATGAAGAAGTAATTATGTCTGTGAATTATTTAAATACTTCTGTGCACTCGTGGGAGCCAAATTTGCCTGCTGTATTAGCTCCTTCATCTGCTATTCTAGCTCTTGGTGAATTAATGCCAGGTGGTTCTCTGATGAAAAATTTGGATAGTACTCATCTAAAAGATACTGTTCCTGTTGAAATACAGGCTGAAATGAAGCAACTCTATTGTGCATTAGCAGAACTGTTGCGTCATTTTTGGTGTTGTTTTCCTACAACAACTCCACAGTTAGAAGAAAAAGTGTCCTCGATGCAAGCAAGCCTTCAAAGATTTGAGCAATATAAACTTCAGCCTTTTCAAGATAAACTTTCTAGAAATTGCTTACCTCCTCAATTATGTGAACACATGAGGAATTTGTTACACGCTGCTTATAAAAAATTTGCTACTTGGCAAAGTAGATTACTTAGATGATAAACTTTTTATAAATAGACTTAAGATTTAATCTGCCTGAAAACTATGTGGTATTGCCATATGTTTCCTTCATTGTTTGTTAGCATTAATACTGCCTTGCCAGTGCAGCATTTCTTGTGTTCTTCATTCATTTAGTTATTGATGTTTTGCTGTAGTATGCACTTATGTTTTGTAATTTTATCCAAAAATTGCAATGCCTTTGTATTGGAAGAATTTAAATTCTATAAATTATGTTTATGTTACAACTTAAAGGTTATTTTAAAGCAAGAAAATTTTATATTTAATATTAACAGGTTATCTAAAACTGCATATAATGTTTATGTTGTAAACATTGTGATTCTATAAAAGAAATTTGTTGATTCAATAGTAATGTTGATGTACTTTCTTTCATGAATGTGTAAACATTCTCCCATCCCCCGTAATTAAGTTAATATGTCTGGTACATGAAAAAAAGCTTACTTATAGTATTTCCTGATATTTTCAGGGGGATTGTGTTCAGGTTATAGGATAGATGTGCCAGTAATGGACCGCCTTCCAGTAATGGGGCCACCTTCAATGTTTTTGGCTTATAAAAAATAACCAATAAAAATTCAGCTTTTTTAATTTCATTAATATGCTTTCTTTAAATTCTAGTTTTAAATACAATCATAATATCAATTATCTATTACTTTTTGTGGGGTGTCCATTACTGGAATTTAGGGTGTTTTGATTTATTTCTGTTATTTACAATTAAATTTCGATTCACATTGGGAAATGTGACTATGAGCATGGTTAAATATTGTTGGTAGATTAATATAATATTAAAAAATGTGGAATATAACAATTATAAACTATTAATAAAAAAATTTTAAAGAAATTCCTTAAGGGTGTCCATTACTGGCACATCTACCCTATACCTGAATTCAGGTCTTTTTTTCATTTTCAATACAGAAATTGTTTTTTTCTGATAGTTAATTTAATAAAATAAGACTAAAATATCAATTTCATATGATTACTAAACATAATTAAAATTCATAATTTGCCTCCCCCCCCCCCCTTCTGTAATAAATTATGTTTCCTCTCCCCTCTCTTCATACAGAAGCATTTTCTTGCTAAAATTTCAAGTATTTTTTCATTAAACTCGCAATCATCCCTGTATTTTCATAGTTATGCCAGTTTTAAGTCAATTTCTATAAATTCTAGTTATTTTAATAGAATTTTTGAAAGTACTTTTGATATCTTACAATAAAAGTACTTTTGATACCTTACAATAAATATTTGGTGCCTATCTTAACATGAAATGCTGAAAATGCAGTTATGAGTAAAACAAATTCCAATGCCAAAAGTGGAAATATTTAATTTTGCAATATCCATACAATACACTTAATAGGTTTTATTGTTTTCTAATATTGCTAATTATTTTTCTATTCTTCACACTGTTGCTGGTTGAAAAACTGTTTTATATGAATTTGCAGCATGCAATATAAATAAATTCATGGTAAATTTGCAGTAAAAATTAGTTTGTACATGACTCAGGTAAAAACACTTGTTTTCCTTTTCTTGGGAACTGGTGTTTGATTTTTAATACCAAAAATCTGTTTCAAGCAACTGAATTTTTCATTTAATATCATTAAAATAGTAGAATTAATTTTGTACAATGATGAACCTGCTGAGTGTCAATGAAAATTCTTACATATTTGTAAAATCTTCCAGTTTTTTTTTTTTTTTTCTAGTCAAATGCATTTCAGCCAGAAATTGTATTTAAAGATAAAAAAATCCAAATTCAGTAGACTCTCTCAAATCCGCAAATGCCTAAAATCTGCACATTGTTGTAGGTGTAAACAATGAACTCTACAATTAACATGTATAAGAGAAAAAAATTAAAGATTTTTTATTTTTTATATTCTGTACATATATTAACTCTCTGAGCGTCTGCGGGCTTTCCTGTATTTTCATAAAAATATTTGTAAAACTTAATTTAAATTTTGTTTCTAAAATACATTTCATATCTCTTTATGTTATATATATATATATCTTAAAATGAAATTTTGTTAGAAATATTTTTGTTAAGTTGTTTTTGGGAAACGGAAAAATACGGGCAAAATGCTTAGAGGGTTAATGTGTAATTCTGGTTAATATGACAACTCATGCTCTCTCATATATTTTTTTTTTTAATTACTAAATACAGTTATTAATTAATCAAGCTTTTTTGGTTATTAAGTCTGCCAAATTGTGAAATAAAACTTCATTATTTTTACAATTTCAATGTAAATTATTAGTGTACTTTTGAAGTAAGTTTCATTGAATAATTAAAAAATATAAATATCCAGTGTTGAATTCAAACACTTCTCTGGGAGGGATTAATGTAGCTCCAGGGGGGGGGGGGGGGGGGATTTCTCCTCAGAGCCATCCCCTGAATTCAATGTATATATCTCATTATTATATTGCATTATTAATTATTTACTTTACTTTTAATATTTTACTTTATTGTAAGCATTCATTATAATTTCAAGTGCATTATTACATTCAAATTACTGTTTAAAAAATGCAAACAAAT
Organism: Maratus michaelseni; assembly: GCA_963931845.1. NCBI lineage: Eukaryota > Metazoa > Arthropoda > Arachnida > Araneae > Salticidae > Maratus > Maratus michaelseni. The sequence continues at coordinate 155,297,080 of OZ007596.1, read as the reverse complement.
CAATGACCAGAAATCTGCACAACTTCTGGTCCCAAGCTATGCGGATTTGAGGGAGTCTGTACTGTACTACATAGAAAGAAGGTAATATTTTATTTATTTATTTATTAATCTGGTTCTCAGTATTATTATTTATAATTAGTATTCCCTGTCAAACATTAATCAGCCTAAGTTAAGACATTTGATCATACTGTCCGAGAACTGTGAAATTATAATGACTTTAAAAAAAAAAAATGCGTACCACAGACTTTAAATTTAGAGCGGTCCACTTTGGAGAAATATATATGAATAGTTTTTAAAAACTTTTACTAATGCTCTCTTACTAATGACTAACTTATTATTTTTTAATTATTATTATCCTATAATACTACTGAAAACTTAAAGAAGACTAACCCTGTTTAAAAATGCCACTTAAATAACTGCTGCAACTTTATTTTCTTAAATGTTATAATTATCGTAATGAAAAAAAAAATTCTCAAAGAAAATTTATTATCAATAAATACGTTTAAAAAAATAACCTGCATATTTTTTGTACTCTCTACTTTTGGCATTAAAGAAGTGGTTAAAAAAAAAGTGTACAAAATATGAGTAAATACAGTACATCTATTTTTTTAAGATACAGAAGTTTGACATCTATGTCATTGTTTAAATTTTTGAATAGTTTGTTTTTGATTATCTAAAAATTTATTTTATTATTTAAAAATCCCACTTCTTCACAAAATCAATAC